>CP126895.1:94705845-97105845 GCA_030440675.1 Furcifer pardalis | reverse complement strand
AAGAAGAAGGGGGCGGCCAAAAATGAGATGGCTAGATGGTATTGTAGACACAATGGGCACAGAGCTGAGCGAGTTGAGGAGGATGGTGGAGGACAGAAGTACCTGGCGGACAGTGGTCCATGGGGTCGCAAAGGGTTAGAATCGACTGTGCGACTGAACAACAAAAAAACTAAAACATGAAGAGACTCGCTAGAAATGCAGAATTTGTAAATTTAAAGGTACAAGACTATACCATTTTAGATGTATATACAAACATCTATGACCTAAGGAATACAGAATATAATAAAATATTAGAATAACTAAGCTCATTGTTAGAAATTGAACATCTGGAATCATGAGGCCAAAATACTGTTTCTTAGCACAGTATAGCACAATAGTGTGTAGGCCCACTGAATCAGTGGAAATTTGATTCATCATTTCCTGTATGAGTTCCTTTGTTTCAAATAGGCATACTCTGACTTACTTATGACTACAGTAGACCCATTTGAGTCAATGGAATTAATGTAGGAACTCACCAAATCACTTATTCAATGGCCTACTGACTGCCAATGTTTCAAATGCCTACCTTTGGCGCTAACTTTCAATCCAGCATTTGCTGTATTAGGTAACAGAAGATGTGTGTTCCACAAGTTATATGCTGTAAAACTTCATTTTTGCTACCACATTCTGCCTTCTCCAGAAGGGGAAGAAACCTCTGTACATATAAAAAAATACTTGTTGAACTTACCATGTTTCAAATATCTGTTTCAGGAGCCATTGACTTGAATCCCTGTCTTCTAACTCTGTTCCAAAGCCATAAGGCACCTCCAGACCAGATGAAAGTGCTTGCCACAATCATCCTACTAGCTTCAGCTTAATGGTAACACCCATTCAATTATGACTCCTTTTGTTCCACAGCTCTTCAGGACTTTTCAACCACATCATTAACTACTGACATGCTAAAACCAAACTTCTGTCAAATGACACAATATCCATTTACATTAAATTTTCCTCGTAACTAGAGAATCCAGCTGGATACTGCCTCAGGCTTTGATTTTGAATACAGGTCATAATGCAGAACTCGTATTAAAAATGTGCATCATGACTCTTCTCCCCACCACTCTTCTCCCCACCAAGATCCTTCACATTAAGAACTCTTTCCCGCTTATCTCTAGAGCCTTCCAGTTACCTTTTTAATGTTTTATTTTTTAAAATAAAAACATCTAAAGAAATGGAACATCTAAAAACAGGTAAACATGTAATACTAAAAATCTAAAAGGAAAACCTTCACAGCTAGTGCTCCTTACCAACAGGACTTTTAGGGAGTAATCACGTTTATCATTTACCCCATTCCCCATCCAAAATTGTATAGACTTTTGAATTGTGCTTTGTCTCTTCCCTGTTATTAATACAAAGTCAACAAATCCCTCCTATATGTCTATATACACATCTTTGTGAGTCTTCTTATACTGTAATTTGAGTTTATAATGAATTACTATACAGTATCCCAGATTTCCCTATACCATTCACTTAACAAATTATGAACTGTTTTCCAGTTCCTAGCAATAATCGTTGCTGTTAGCAAGTTTGAAACCAGTTCTCTAGTTTAATTATCTATTTCCTTTTCAATTATCGATAAAAGACTTATTTTAGGATTTAATGCTCCTTTACAATCGTTACCACCTATCTGATTAAGTTTCACTAGTGTTAAACACAATTTTATGCTAGCTTATAAAAATTATTTTATTGTTGCTGGCCTAAATTTCAATCTTCCATTATTTCATATATTTTTTCAAGCTCTGAACTTATTTCTTGTCCCATATCCAGGTTTTCCACTTACAGTAACATACAGTAATATAAATTATACTTAAGATATCCTTTACTACCTTATTATTGTCTACAGTTTCCTTTTGTAGTATAATTCCTTCTTACTTTGTAAGTTCCCTATGTTTACCATTTCTTTTTATCCAATTCTTTGCCCAGTATTCTAATGGAATTTTGTTGTTGTTGTTCAGTCGCACAGTCGATTCCAACCCTTTGCGACCCCATGGACCACTGTCCGCCAGGCACTTCTGTCCTCCACCATCCTCCTCAACTCGCTCAGCTCTGTGCCCATTGTGTCTACAATACCATCTAGCCATCTCATTTTTGGCCACCCCCTTTTTCTTTTGCCCTTCACCTTTCCAAGCATCAAGGCTTTCTCAAGTGGCACTTGGCTCGGTCTGCCTTGCCTCTTTGGAAAGGACAGTGAGGATCCCCCACTGTCCTTTCCAAAGAGGCAGGGGGGTTGCCCCCCTCTTTCCTTTCCTCTTCGAAAAGGGAACTGGTTTTTTTTTTAAACATTGTGCAATGTATGGATTGCACAACGTTAAAAACCGGATAACGATGAGACTAGTGGAACCAAGTCTTATCATTATTCAATATACTAGTGTATTTTGACTCTTTCCACAGCTCTTAAAAGATTTTATATTTTTAATTCAGTATTGTTAGCAAAAAAACAACAACAAAAAACTAATCTCAACTCTGTCCTTAATACTAATGCCAAGAATTTCCTATCCTTTCTAATATTGTTTGCTAATACAGTGGTACCTCATACAATGATTTTAATCCGTTCCACTGGGCTCGTTGTTGTATGAAACAATTGCTATACAATGCATGCATCGTATAGTGATTTCCCCTATGGGATGCATTGTGCAACGATTTTTTTCATCAAGTTGTTTTTCCCATTGGAAAAATTGTTGTCTGATTTTTTCCATAGGGAAAATTGTTATGCGGGACACCATTTCCCCCCCAAACCTAACTATTATGCGATTTCGTTGTTATACGGGGTGATTGTTGTATGAGGTTCCACTGTAACTATATAACAAAGGCAAACAGTACATGGGAGAAAGAACATTCCTGTATACTGTCTTATTAACAGTGTTGCAATACTCTCTGAATTCAGTTATTCTATTATTCCCTGAAAATATTTACTTCTACATGAATGATCATTTTCATGCTAGCTATTCCACCAAATCAAGTACCTGTACCTTAGAGATATCCTATGAAGTCATTCCTGCCTTAACCTTTTGTTTAGATATCAATTTATTATATTTAGCATTCTTTTAGTCAAGTCAGCCATTTACCTTCACAGCATAAAACCAGTTTGATCTTCCTTAATAAATTTAATAATAAATCATTTGTTCTCTTTGCTAATATCACCCCTTGTTCATTTTCCCCTGGAATTCCCACCTCTACAACTAAGTGTTAACAGCCAGTTCTTCATACTTATAGCACCATCATAAATCTATTAAGAATCTAAAACAAATTTTAATGTCCACATTAACTCCCTTTTTAAACCGTTTTCACAGTGATATTCAAATATCACTTCTTCCCATAATCTTAAACTCCCCCTTTGACAGCATGCATATCAATCTAACAGAATAAAAACCAGCCTCTAATAATTCCAAATGTGATATTTGTTAGATGTTAGCTTATTGGGTTTTTTAAGGCAGGGGATGCCAACCTTTTGAAGCCAGGGGCCGGGTCGCGCTCCCTCAGTCAGTTGAGGGGCCCAGACTGGTCATCCCCATGCCATTTACAACAACTGTAAATGAGTCTGCGACCACTGGCGGTGGCAGCAGCAACGGTGCAGGCCAGTTGATTTGATGCCATAGGCTGGATCCAGCCCACAGGTCGTAGGTTGCCTACCCCTGTTTTAAGGGCTCAGATGTTTCTCTCTCTCTGACAACTGAAGAGCCAGACAATTCTCCTTCTAACCCAGCTTTCTGTTGCTCTCCTTGCATTTCTCCATCCGATTTAGACTGACATGGCACCTGATTGTCCAAATTAAC
Organism: Furcifer pardalis; assembly: GCA_030440675.1. NCBI lineage: Eukaryota > Metazoa > Chordata > Lepidosauria > Squamata > Chamaeleonidae > Furcifer > Furcifer pardalis. The sequence continues at coordinate 97,102,033 of CP126895.1, read as the reverse complement.
TCTCTCTTGTTTTCATTTTTGCTTATCCATCGGGCCCCATTCATGTAAAGAATTTATGTTCTCCTCTAAACAATGTTACTGTATGGATTTTACCAGCATAGAAAACTCTCATGAAAACTGGATAACCCCACATTTCTTCCTTTCAATACATAAAACGTACTGATGATTTCAGAAGTACTAAAGGAAGTTCCTTGGCTCAGTTGCTGGCCATTTACAAATTAGAACTCTTTCCCATTTATAGAGAGCTATCTGTGAACCTCAAATTTAAATTCTTCAATTTCCTAATGGTTCTAGCTTGATACTATAGCAGTGCAATGAACTAGAAGGGAGAAAGGAGGGAGGAAAAATATTATCCTACTTCTTCCTCTCTAACAGTACAGCCACATTTAGAGCAATAATGGACCCTATCAAACTCTTAAACTAAATCTGACCCTGGTGCATCTCCATCATTGTCCACAGTCCTGTTCAGCTCTTGTAAACTTTTTAAGAAGAATTACAAACAAGAAAAATACAAACGAACATAAACATACATAAATGTATTATCTCCCACCACCTGGTATTTATAAACAATATCCAATAATTATTTTATATATCATTAAAACTTCCATATTTGCCCTTCACCAGCAAAAAGATATTTTTTCTGTCTTTATCCCATAATTTTTAACTAATACACAATCTTGGAATTTGCCCTATATCTCTCAAAAATCATTTTGTTTCACTAATCTCTATTTATCTTTATTTCACATGTTAATTTATCACTAATATCTATATTCCATATCTCTTTGTACCAGTCATTCAGTTCAAAATCATAACCTGCTTATTGCTGTAACCATTATTAAAATCATTACTTTAGTTTGTAATTTTATCTGCAATTCTATCTCCTTTCCAAAATTAGGTAATAATAATAATAATTTCGTGTCAAGAGATTATTCTTGGTTGAAAGGATTGTCAGAAACTCCACTCAGGGGATGCGCGAATGAGGCTCCTTTCATGTCCCCAAGTGCAGCCCTCAGGTATCGAAACACAACCTTCCAGTCTCCAGCTCAGCGTCTTAACCCCTAAGCCACCAGGAGGCTGTTATAATGCTATTTTTTGACACATTTCCAAATTAATAGACAATATTTAATTAATCTTTATTAAAAAAAACCCTTTTCCATATTGTAACAAAATGAATTATATCCTGTGCTTTGGCTTCTTTTAAGATGGCAATTCAGATTGGGGGAGAGAATGGAATGTAAACAATGCGGGCCTCATGGTTTGGAGGAAATGAAACCTAAAATGTGTGAAAGACATATCATCATGTGAGATCATTGGTTGGAATCCCTAAGGGGGATGGCCAGAAGGTGGACCCTGTGGGAGGAGATATAAGCCAGTAGGTGGGGGCCAAAGAGACACACACTCTTGGATCTTAACTGCAAAAATGTAGAGGCTTGAGAAAAAGGGGGCCATGGGCTATCCCTTAAATAAGCAGCTTTCTTTATTTCTTTGTTTTGAAAGGTTTTCTAAGCTTCTGATGAGCTTTATTCTGTACTATTCTGTGATTTCAATATATTTCTAAAATACCCAAAGAGACTTGGAGTGTTTACTTGGCTCACGTTACCTGAATCTACACTAGTTTCATGTGCACCCTTTGCTCACCACCTGTATTTAGGTCAGGGGCGATGGGGCACACTGATAGGAGAAGCCTGAACTGCTGGGTCTGATCTGGACCAGGGAAGCAGGATCAGGCGCAATCCCATCGCCAGGAGGCCAGAGGATGCCCGAGTCCTACTTGGGAGTAAGTGGATTGTTACACATATTTTCTTCACCTTCTTACATTCCCACCATAAATGAAGATAAATTCAAATTTCTTTTTTATATCTAGTTCTTGTAAACCTAAGGTTATGTCTTTCTTTAATGACTCAATTCATCTCTTGTTTGACTTTCTTTTCTCTTGCTCTCTTCAATGTTTCCTAGCACTGTTATCTTTTCCACTCACTCTTATTCTCTCAGGATGAATACTTTATGTGTAAATCCGTTTTGAGTATTTTTTACCTTGAAAATCCAATAGTGAATTTAGTTTTGCAGAAGCTGATTTCAGAAGAACTGCCATGTGTATCTATGCAGTCAATTCCTACTCAAATAGGTTTTCTCCTTTATTAACTGATCTCTGAAACTGGACTATCTCATAAAAAAATCCAAGTGACAGGGAAATTAAGTTTTTTATATTACCATGTATACTCAGAGGTTAAAAAAACACTTACTTGTGAGTATTGTCAGCAAAAACAGGTATTCAGTGTAGGAGATCAATCCTGTTTTTTAAAAAAGGTGGAGAAAATAAAAAAAGTTAGAATACAGAATCAGCACATTGATGTGCTCTATAGTATAGTTTGTAAATCATTCAAGGTTCTTTAATTTTATACACTGTATCAGTTAAAGAAAATAGCAAATTTTATTTAGTCTAGTCAGATATTTCTATTCCCATTTCCTGACCTCTGCTGTTAAATTTAATTCTACTGTCCCCTTGGTGTTGATGTGTCAGTAAGAGACCTGGGCTTATTGGCATTAATGAAAGGACTGCATCAAATCTTTGGACCTTTACACACACAAAAAAATTCAGTGTTTAGACAAAGGATGAATAAATTAAAAGTGATTTGTCATATTTAGTACCTGGGAGATCTACTCTAAAATTACTCTGAAGGATCAAAGTATTTTATCCTTTGGCAGTCCTAGAAAAGCTGAAGACCAGATTTTTGCTAAGTCTCAAGGGGAATATGACAACACAAAGCTGCCAAGCTGCGAGATTCCACTGATAGGACCACTGGGCTGGAAGCCAAGAAGAGGCTTCACTTTAAAAATATCAGAACACGTCCTTTCTGCAAGGTGAAAGTATTTCCCCCCCCCCTTCCTTTTGGAAGGAAAATTCCAGCATTTCCCTTAGAATGACTTAAATAAAGAGCTTGAACAAACACAAAGATGGGATAGTATCAAAATAGCAACATGACAGATAAAGATAGAACAGTATATAAAGAGTATGGTTTAAATAAAAGAATCTGAAGTATCTCTCCTATTAGACCTTTTTGGAGTTTTTAGAGGCCTTTTCTAATTGACCAAAAAGAAAAGGAGGAGGGGAACAAAATAACCTAAGCTACTTTTAACATGTGAACTAAAAAAAATCTTGTATAATGGAAGAAGCTGTTGAAAGCAGATGTTTGAAGGGAAACTACAGCCAAACCTCGCTTAATGAGCATTTCGCTTTGTGAAAAACTCGCATAACGAGTGGGTTTTTCAAAAAGTGATCTGACTCGCATAACAACATTTTTTGCTATGCGAGTCAGACTTCCCCTATGGAAACTCGCATAATGAAAAAAAATTCGCTATGTGAGTCCGACTTCCCTTTGGGCAGTGGAGTTCAAACATCTGCTTTCAACAGCTTCTTCCATTATGCAAGATTTTTTTTAGTTCACATGTTAAAAGTAGCTTGGGTTATTTTGTTCCCCTCCTCCTTTTCTTTTTGGTCAATTAGAAAAGGCCTCTAACCCCCCCCAAAATGTCTAATATTCACCATGCAAGTCAGACTTTCCCTATAGAAAACTCGCATAACGAGCATTTCTATGGGGAAAACTCGCATAACGAAAAAACGGTGATGGGGTATGGACGGTATGCCCGTGCCTCACCCTTGCTGCGGGAGCTGCACTGGTTACCGGTATGCCTCTGGGTGCAATTCAAGGTGCTGGCTACCACTTTTAAAGCCCTACATGTTAGTGGACCAGGTTACCTGAGAGACCGCTTCACCCTGAGGTTATCTGCCCATCCACAAGAGCGGACAGGAGCAGCTCTCTAAAGGTACCATCAATTGGAGAGGCTTTTCGGTATCTACTCCAGCCCTCGTTATCTACTCTGGCTCTTTGGAATCTCCTGCCATTAAACCTTCATTTTCAGCCAGAACTGTCAGTTTTTAGAAAAGGGCTGAAGACATGGCTGCCCCAGCAGGTGTGAGGAGCAGAGAGAGGAACAGCACCACCCCCCCCCCAAAAAAGTTGGCTGATATGAATATGCTAATCATGTTACGAAGATTTTAACAATGTGTTTTGTGTAAGGTTTTTAATAATATGTTGGGTCTTTTTATGCAGGGTTGTGTGCAATGGAGTGCGCTACCGCGTTCAGCCCCAGGACTGCCGTCACCTGGGACGGGGGCTGGACGCGAAGAATGCCCGCATGCCAGGGCCGGAGCCTCCCGACCCTCGCCGCCTTTAAAACCTCCTGCGGCGTGGAGGAGGAGGAGGAGTGCGCTACCGCGTTCAGCCCCAGGACTGCCGCCACCTGGGACGGGGGCTGGATGCGAAGAACGCCCGCATGCCAGGGCCAGAGCCTCCCGACCCTCGCCGCCTTTAAAACCTCCTGCGGCGTGGAGGAGGAGGAGGAGTGCGCTACCGCGTTCAGCCCCAGGACTGCCGTCACCTGGGACGGGGGCTGGACGCGAAGAACGCCCGCATGCCAGGGCCGGAGCCTCCCGACCCTCGCCGCCTTTAAAACCTCCTGCGGCATGGAGGAGGAGTGCGCTACCGCGTTCAGCCCCAGGACTGCCGCCACCTGGGACGGGGGCTGGACGCGAAGAACGCCCGCATGCCAGGGCCGGAGCCTCCCGACCCTCGCCGCCTTTAAAACCTCCTGCGGCGTGGAGGAGGAGTAGGAGTGCGCTACCGCGTTCAGCCCCAGGACTGCCGTCACCTGGGATGGGGGCTGGACGCGAAGAACGCCTGCATGCCGGGGCCGGAGCCTCTCGACCCTCGCCGCCTTTAAAACCTCCTGCGGCGTGGAGGAGGAGGAGGAGTGCGCTACCGCGTTCAGCCCCAGGACTGCCGCCACCTGGGACGGGGGCTGGACGCGAAGAACGCCCGCATGCCGGGGCCGGAGCCTCCCGACCCTCGCCGCCTTTAAAACCTCCTGTGGCGTGGAGGAGGAGGAGGAGTGCGCTACCGCGTTCAGCCCCAGGACTGTTGTCACCTGGGACGGGGGCTGGACGCGAGGAACGCCCGCATGCCGGGGCCGGGACATGGCTTGGCCTGCGAGACGCCCGCCCCCCGCCCCCGCTGTTAAGATCTTCAGGGGGGATGTACCATCTGAATGGTGGCTGGGGCTATGGACTCAGGGAACAAGGGAGTAGAGCCTGCCAGCCAGCAAGTGGGGTCGGGGCTCTGTCTGATAGGGCGGGGGGGTTCCATGGGGCTAAAATTAGTGTGGTGACGGGCATGGGGTGTTACAGCGGGTACCGTAATCTGGGGGTCCTCCTGGACTCACGGCTACTGTTCGAAGAGCAGGTGGCAGCCGTGGCCAGGAGGGCTTTTGCACAACTTCGTGTAATTCGCCAGTTACGCCCCCTCCTGGACCGGGATGCCCTGCTTATGGTCACACATGCGTTGGTCACCTCCAGACTTGATTATTGTAACGCGCTCTACATGGGGCTGCCCCTGATGACCATCCGGAGACTCCAGCTGGTCCAGAATGCGGCGGCCCGGGTAGTGGTGGGGTGTGGGCGTTATGCTCATGCTTCGCCGCTGCTCCGGGAGCTACACTGGTTGCCAGTTTGTCTCCGGGTGCAATTCAAGGTGCTGGTTATTACCTTTAAAGCCCTATATGGTAGTGGGCCAGGATACCTAAGAGACCGCGTCACCCCTAGGACATCTGTCCGGCCCACTAGGGCGGATCGGAGAGGCTCCCTTGTTATTCCTTCGGCGAGAAAGGCGCATCTCGCCTGTACCAGGAGGAGAGCCTTCTCCGTGTTCGCCCCGGCCCTCTGGAACCTCCTGCCCACCGAATTGCGCCTTCAGACGGAGCTCCTGCCCTTCCGAAAGGGCTTGAAAACCTGGCTGGCAGGACAGGTTTGGGGACCCGGGAACATGGGTTCCCATACCAAGTGGCTTATATAGGACTGTCCCCTGGGTTGGTATATGGGAATTATTGGTATATATCCCTGCGTTGTTTTAACTCTGACTGTTTTAACTTTGATGTTTTAGTGTTGGTTTTATTCTTGTTTTATTCTGGCTGTAAGCCGCCCAGAGTCGGGTTCTCCCAATTGGGGCGGGGTATTAAATTTAATTAAATAAATAATAAATAAAATAAATAATTGTGAGCCACCCGGAGTTACCTTGGGTGGTCATACAAAAACAAACAAACAAACAAACAAACAAATAAAGAGAATTTGGCATTTCATTGCAGAAGATGTAGATACCAGTTGAAAGCAAACAAAGAAAAAATGAGAGATGAGCTTCTAAATCAGTTCTCAACCTTTTTAAGCTGGGGGCCAGGTAACGCTCCCTCAGACAGCTTTGGGGGGCCAGATGACAATTTTCCCCTTCCTCCACCACATGGTACTTCCTGGTGTGGTGGAGGTGGTGATGGGGCGACATGAAATGGTACTGTGGGCTGCAGGTTGAGAATCCCTGTTCTAAACGTTATGGACAAACTGAAGAAATCTCTGAATCCAAATTTATGTATTTATTTATTCAGATTTATATTGCCGCCCAAATTGTATTCAGGTCAGTGTTTAAAGAATCGAAATGTGAAACTGATGATCTTCTAATAAAAATAATATGCTGTCCCTAAGACTGGTTTGTGCATCAATGTATTAGACATGGTTAATGTTTCAACACCATTTAAAAATGGTATTATAGAAAGATCCAGTAATTTATAGATAGTTAGCATTCTGGAAACAGGTTTTATATTTGATCAGACGACAGAGAACACAAAGAACATAAAGAACAGAGAACATAAAGAAGTGTGTGACAAGGATACATACCCCTGCCCATGCTTTTTAATTTGTACTCTAAGAATACTTTTGAAGAAAAAATGCTAATTCAAATGACAGCATCATTGTCAACTGAGTAGACACCAACAACATCTAACACACAGGCAACATAGTACAGTATTAATAGGTGACTGATCAGATGGTCTGCAGGGGCTAATTAATAAAATCTAGGAAGTAAGTAATGGGCACAGTGTAAAGATGAATGTTATGAAAATCAAGCACACAGTAATCAGTAAATCAGCTAAATACTGTAAAAGCAGTTAAAGACATCAAATAAGCATGTTTAGAACATGCTCATAAATGCAAGTACTTGGAGTTTGGTTCAACGAACAGTGAGAGCATATCTATGAAAGAAAACAGAGATAGTTTGGAGCAACTTCCTCAAGATGAAGAATGCAGTATGAGAGGAAAACTTAGGCTTGGGTAAAAGAATGTACACTGTATGGTGCTATGTGTTCTCAGTTCCATAGTATGGTGTAGAATCATGACCTTTAGAATAGACAATTTAAAAAATAGAAGTATTTGAAATGTAGAGTAAAGCTAGGATACTAAGAATTTCTTGGATCAAAGATATGACCAATCGACATAATGAATAAACAAGAAATGATAAGACTCATAAGATACAGAAACAGTAATATTTTGGTCATATTTTGAGAAATGAAAAGTACACGTTTCTACTTCTAATCATTTCAAATAAAATAAATGGGAAAAATATTACTGTATAACAAGGAGAACTTAGTGGTTGAAGAACTTTGCAGGCAGGTAAGCAGCACAACTTCACTGTCAGAGTTGTATCAAAAGTCAATATAGTCACAATGATGTCCAACTTCTATCAGAAGGGAAACAATAAGATTCCTACCCCAACTTTATTTATATAAAAAGAAACAAAAGGGAAACTGGAGATGACTTTGTTTTTATGAAGCCCCTCACTTAAGGTTCCTGGGCAAACTCAGCAGTCTTGAGGCAAGAAAACAAGTGTCATGTAGTAGTTATGAAAGCTGGATTAGGACTTGGGGAATTTAAGATCAAGTCTACAGCTATTTATTTATTTATTTATTTATTTATTTATTTATTTATTTATTATATTTATACCCCACCCTTTTCCGAGGACTCAGGACAGCTTACAGTCTAAAAGAGTTAAAACACATCACTTACAATTCAAGATTTAAAATCAAGAATTAAAAGACTGAAAAGTTAAACATTAAGTTAAAATCCACAATGGGGAGAAAGAAGTGGGGTTATTCACAGAAGCCAGCCAACTGAACTCACTGCCAGGTCCACACCCCACACGTGCCCCGCCAGCCAGGTCTTCACCCCCTTTCTGAAGGGCAGCAGCTATGTCTGGAGATGCAATTTACTTGGCAGGAGGTTCCAAAGGGCTGGAGCAGACACAGAAAAGGCCCTCCTTCTCGTGCTAGAGAGATGAGCTTCTCTAGCTGATGGTATAACCAGAGAGCCTCTCCGGTCCGCTCTGGTGGGACGGACAGATGTTCTTGGGGTGACGCGGTCTCTTAAGTATCCCTGCCCACTACCATATAGGGCTTTAAAGGTGATAAACAGCACCTTGAATTGCACTTGGAGGCATACTGGGATCCAGTGCAGCTCTCAGAGAAGTGGTGAGGCACGAGCATAACGCCCGCACCCCATCACAACCTGAGCCGCCACATTCTGGACCAGCTGAATCCTCTGAATGGTCAGCAAGGGCAGCCCCATGTAGAGTGCATTACAATAATAAAGTCTGGAGGTGACCAAAGCATGTGTGATCATGAGCAAGGTGTTCCGATCTAGGAGTGGGCGTAACTGGAGCACAACACGAAGTTGTGCAAAAGCCCTCCTAGCTATGACTGCCACCTGTTCTTTGAGCAGTAGTTGTGAGTCCAGGAGGACCCCCAAGTTATGCACCGGGTTTGTTTGGGGCAGAACTGCCCCATCCAGAACCAAAGATGTTAATTCCCGAGATAATGCAGGACCCCTGACCCACAGCCACTTAGTCTTGCCAGGATTCAGTTGTAGTCCATTGTCCCCCATCCAGACCCTCACAGCCTCCAGGCACCTGGAAAGGACTTCCACTGCATCGCTAGGGTCCCCATGGGCTGAGATATACAACTGGGTATCATCTGCATATTGATGATACCTCACCCCATGGGAATAGATGATCTCACTCAGTGGTTTCATGTAGATGTTAAACAGGAGAGGTGAGAGCACCGAGCCCTGAGGTATCCCATATTGGAGCAGCCTAGGGCCGGACACCTCACCCTCCAACCACACCAACTGGGTTTGGCCCCTCAGAAATGAGGAAAACAAGGACCACACAGTGCCCTGGATCCCCAGTCCTCAGAGCCTTTAGAGAAGGATACTGTGCTCGACAGTACTGAAAGTCACTGAGAGGTCAAGAAGAGCCAGGACGGATAGATGTCCACCATCCTGCTCTCTCCAGAGATCATCTACCGGTGTGACCAGTGCAGTTTCTGTACCATATCTGGGCCTGAATCCTAACTGGAAGGGGTCCAGATAATCCGTTTCATCTAGGATCTCCTGTAACCGCCATGCCACTGCCTTCTCCAACACCTTACCCAAAAAGGGCAGTTTGGACACAGGCCGAAAGTTTGCCATTATTGCTAGGTCGAAGGATGGCTTCTTCAGGAGGGTGCGCACCAGAGCATGTTTTAGAGGTGATGGAAAAAAAACCTCCCACAATGAAGAGTTGACCCAACCACCTGTCACCATCCTGGTAGATTTAACAAGTCATGCGGGACATGGATCTAATGCACAGGTAGTGGCACGGACAGCTACCAGTAGCCTATCCACTTCCTCAGAGACAACTGGATCAAACTGATCCCAGATAACATGGACAGACTGTGCTTCAGTCAACCCCAGCTCTACATTTTCCATGCCGGGATTCAACTTTGAGCGAATCCAAGCTATAAAATACTTCTTGCTACTTTGATGTCTTTTGCAATAATTGTTTCTGTTTGAATTTGTTTGTGTATTTTAAGTGTTCTGATAATATAAAAAGAAATTTGTTGAGTGATCTTCAGCCAGTCATTGTCTCTATCAGACTGACCTAATTTATACCTTTATGATGACAATAAAAGTCAAGGGAAGAGAGTCATGAATGCTGCTTTGAACTCGCAAGAGGAAGCACTGGAGTAACAAAAATAATAAAACAAAAATCCTAATAACCAATGGCTAAAGAAAAGGATGTGAAGACTAGGGATTTCAGGACAGTTCTCAAAATGTGGAAAGTTTAAATTGGTCATAATGACCTCAGCTCAGGAATGAATACTGTAGCAACCAAATGTCTTGACACCATGCACATTATTTAGAATAGTTAAAACAGTTGCAAACAACAAAAAGCTCCAGAAAGAATTTTTTTTCAAATAAAGTAGAGGGCATCAACATCAAAATAGCAAATGTAATTCTGTGTAAGAAAGTGTAAAGTAATGCATACTGGGACAAAACAACAACTCCTTATGTTCTCAAGTTCACTGATATGATCTTAGCTGGTTGTGATGAACTAAGAAAGTGCCCTTGGAGTGGTTGCAGGCAGGTCATTGAGAAAACTGATCCACTGTGCAGCAGCTGTCAACAAAGGAAACTCTATGTTGGGGATCATTAGGAAAAGAACTGAAAACAAAACTGCAATATCATATTGTCTGTATCTATGGTATAACCATATTCAAATGCTGTATGTTGTTTTTCTTACTGAAATGATATGGCAGAGTAGGGAAAAGCAAAGAAAATTCTTCATCCATTCTGCTTGCACAATGACTCAGCCAGTGAGCAACTGCAATCTTTTACAATTTGGCAAAGGGATAACCAATACTTCCATGCATGAATATAAATTGTGCAAGGCAGAGATCATGGGAAATTCCATGGCTAGAGTGTTACACTCTGCCTGACATCAAGAGAAGACTTCAAGCAACTGAAATCAAAAGATAATACAATCAAACCTTGCATAAAGAGCACAGTAACTCGCTTAAAGAGCAGAATTTTCTATGAATGTTCGCTTTGCTTAACAAATAAAACCAACCAAAAACTCGCTTAACAAATAAATTGGCGTTCTTAACACACACACCCCCCACACACACACACCACTAGAAGTCACAATTGGTCACTTACAATGGTGTTTCACTTAAAGAGCAAACTCGCTTAAACAGCAATCCTGTGGAACACATTATGCTCTTTAAGTGAGGTATAACTGTACACATTATACTATAAGGATAACAGAGTTCCCTTTCTGACTGCCCCATGAAGTGCAATACAGTACTTCAATAAACCAGTGTAAGAGAACAGTGTAGCGATAGTCTTTTTGAAGTGATTACAAAAAAGTAGAACCACACCCTTTTACTTGTTATTAAAAGGGGGAAAACTGTACACAGCAATATTATAAAACAAACAAAACAAGCAAACTTTGAAGTGAAGAGTTTTTCAACCAATGCCATTAACATATATTACATTTTTCTGTTTCTGGCTGATCTCATTAGGGCTAATATACATTCAGTTCCATAGCATTTCATCTCAGTTTTACTTTTACCACAAACTTAGCAGACAACTATAGGGAATAGAGAGCATGTTTAAAACCACTTCTTTTTTTAAAAATATAGAAAACAGGAAAACTAATTACAAAAAAGTAGAACCACACCCTTTTACTTGTTATTAAAAGAGGGAAAACTGTACACAGCAATATTATAAAACAAGCAAACTTTCAAGTTGAATGGGGTTTTTCTAACTTTTAAAGCAAACAAACCTAGAATCTATAAAAGAAAATAATGTGTGTATTTGCAGACATAAAAATTGATGTCCAAACTGAGGATTTAAAGATATTCCACTAGGAGGCACAATTGCCTTCAACCCAAACCCAGTGAATATTTATGAACTAAAAAAGGAACTGTGGAGAAAAGGAAATCTAAGCCAGGCATTTAAAACATTTAGATTCCCAACTTCTAGTTCCTCACTAGCAAGCATTTTCTGCTTTGAAAAAAATATTGTGTAATCTAAAAATAGTGCAACTTTAGTATTAAATAAAAGTGAAGAAGCATTATTTTGAAAGCCCTGTTTAATTCAAAGTGAGCTGAAAAACAAACAGTCCTAGCAAGAAGCTGTGTTATTCCATGCAACATCTACCTTTAAAATAAATATCACTATAAGATGCAATATAATGAGAGGTCATACAGGAAATTTACACCTATACAAAAACCACAAATTCACAAATGTCTTAAGATTACAGAAACTAGAATTAGAAGAGCCAATGATGTAATAAAATGTTTTACACTGTTGTAGCCACCTAGTAACACAGGTCCCCTACTTGCACGTGAGAGGCATACTGGGATCCAGTGCAGCTCTCGGAGAAGTGGTGAGGCATGAGTATAAAGGCCACACCTCATCACAACCCGAGCCGCCACATTCTGGACCAGCTGAATCCTCTGAATGGTCATCAAGGGCAGCCCCATGTAGAGCACATTACAATAATTGAGTCTGGAGGTGACCAAAGTGAGTGTGATCATGAGCAAGGTGTTCCAATCTAGGAGCGGGTGTAACTGGCACACAACACGAAGTTGTGCAAAAGCCCTCCTAGCTACAACTGCCACCTGCTCTATCTCTATGTTTTAGAAAATGAGAAGGCACATATTTATGTGTGGCAGGTTAGTTTATACTATCTATGTTTTCTTTATCTCTGTACTATCTATATTCCCTATATTTGACCCTGTGGATAATCCACTTCCTAACCTAGATGTTTTGGTGAAGATTTGGATCTTTTTCTTGTTGTTCTGCCGTATCCAAATATTGGTGATCATCATGGCAATCTGCCATGAAGACTGTCCTGAGAATATAATGCAGTAGCCTTTCATCTGCCTTCTGCATGCACCCACACCACTGATCTAATTCTGTGAGTCATTTTCTGGTCTTGAGCCCTTCTGGCGCACAGTCCTCATCAGCTCCAGGCCAGTACTGATGCTGCTGCTGCCCTCCATCAAGATGGATTCCAGTGGGATTTAATCCACTTGGGGACCATCACGCTTCCCTGTGGACATTGGCACCCAAGGCTATTAGTCCCCAGGGTTGTCAGGTTAGTTAACTGCTGCCTGACACTCGGCACTGAGTCACTGGCAGTATGTCCTTCTCTATTACCATCCCTGTAATGGAGTTTTATTCAAAGTTCCAGTAAAAGCATTTTTTGGGTTGCTATGGTGGTCTTTTGCATACAGAAATTCTGTCTGCATACTGTAGTGCAGTCACTGATAATGGGATAGTCAAATATTAAACACACGAAACAACAGTTACTACCATGTTTTGAAGACGCAGTGAAAGGTGCAAAATTAATTATGGGTTTCTAAGCTACTACTAGCTTAAGGAGCTATTTGACCCTTTGGCTTCATAGCATACTTTTAGAATTCTACGTTCCCTTAAAAATGTGAACCATAAACTTCCAGGTCTTCTTGCCTCCTAAGCAGAATTATTCGGGGAATTCTGTGGATGTGTAAACAGCCCTTCCTTTTTTAAAATCCAGTGCCCTTAGTCCCATAAAGAACAACAATAATTTCAAACAAATATTCATTTTCTTGTAGACTGGAAACAAAGCAGGGGTATCATACACTGAAACGTTATATTTAAAGATGAAGAGAGTTTTCTGTAAAAATAAATTCTGCTAATGATGCAAACTATTACCTTTATCGCCGAGGTCTCTAAAAAATGTTGGCCCTGGTTTAGCCTTTGATACGTTTGCTAGTGCACAATCTACATCCTTTGAACAAACAAAATAAACACCAAGTTAGTCCTATAAGAGGAAACAATTAAAACAAGTAGCACAAAGAACAAGAGTTCTTGTGAAAAACAGGAGTACATTGATTACCTTTTTTGTTAGTTTCTTGGCCAAAGTTTTACCTGTAAAAGAAGGGGGGGAAACACTCAATCATCTGCAAGTTAAAACTTTGATCAAATTCTGCAGCTTTTCTTCAGACATTTTTAAATGGAGAAAAGGCAAGTAATATTTTAAAAATTGGCTATGAAAATGGTAATATTATGCTTTAATATTTCAAAACCTTGAAAACCCTGAGCCTCATGACTTGATGGCACGCAACAGCAGAAATAACACAAAAAAGATGATCTTTACAGAGGCATGGCATTTCCTTCATATAATGTTCAGGTTACATAATCCTATATTTTCCTCCCTGATGACAGCAAAATTAAGGAGAAAGGCATGGAAAAGTCATTTAGCCTCTTCGAAGACTGTGGTATCTTTGCGCCACAGTTGGGTGTACCTTTCTCACACTAGGTCACATGAAAGGAACTACAGAATGAATTCACCAAAAGGTGGCTTCATTTTGTTAAAGTCTGACACAGGTATGGACATAGATGAAAGAAAAAAAAATATGCTAAGCAGGAAGTTTTCAAATCCTGAGCCTGTCTTTGGGTCTCTAAATTCAAATGACCTTCAGGACCTGGTAAGATGAAGGAGGCCAGCGCTCCCCCTTATCTGGTAAGGAAAACTATCTCCTGCTAACAAATATGATTCTTTTGATCAGCTTTGGGGAGGGGGCCTTTAAGAAACATCGCCTTGTTCTCCACAAATTTATAAAATGTCTTCAGAAGGAAAACAAAGGAATGCCATTTTACTTACAACGTCTAAGACGTCAAAGGAGACTTGCTCACTCATACAAACAAGTGCAGAATAAACTCTAATGCTAACTCCAATATGAAGCAATTTCATGTCATTATCCCACAAGAACAAACAGTAGCAGTTCACCTGTATGAGAGTGGGCAAAATGTAACCTTAAGCACCACATCTCTCCTTAAAAATACTGAAAAAATGAGAGGATAGAAAGTCCCTGGTGCCTTTTAAAATTGTCAGGGCTCCAAACACCCTCAACTGTTATTATTTTGGGAACCAATTTTAGCCACCAGAGGACTCAAAGTGGCTTCCTCATTTATGAGATTATCCACCCAACATCTGTACAGAAAATATGGAAAAAGAAGGAAGAAGGTTCAAAATTGCTCCTTTCTGCATCTTACTATTCTGGATGCCATTTTTGGGTCACAACAGAGTGCAGTAGAACACGGACAGTTCAGCAACATTTTGAGACAGTTTTTACATACAATACCATAAATATGTATGAAACTGTACAGAATTTTATGGGGCTACATTCTTGTTATTGCGGTGGCTTAGTGGTTAAGACACTGAACTTGATGATTGTAAGGTCTGCAGGTTAGCAGTTCAAGACCCGAGTGCTTCATGATGGAGTGAGCTCCCATCTCTGTCCCAGCTCCTGCCAGACTAGCAGTTCAAAAGCAAGAAATTGCAAGTAGATAAACATGTACCATTTCACTGGGAAAGTAAGCAGTGTTCCGTGTTTAGTCATGCCTGTAACATGTCCACAGAAATGTGTGCAGACACAGACAGCGCTGACTCTTTGGCTATAAACAGAGATGAGCATGGTACCTTAGTCGGATACAACTGGCTTTCGAACAAGGATGATCTTTACCTTTACCTTCTATTTGGACTTGTGCTTTGTCAGAATTTAAGACTATCCATTTCATCAGCAAATTCACAACAAAAGTAAGTTGTAATGTGTCAGATATCTCAACAGTATACCTCCCTCCACCAGAGAAGAGAAGACACTTGACTTTGAAGACAAGAAGATACTAGAATTTAATGGACAGAATGGGCTACATACATGTTTCTGGGTGCCAGAACCACCATATGAAACATCTGGGCAGGGGATCAAAGAGATATGGGACACATCAGAAAAGAGAATAAAAATGAAAGTCTTTGCAACATGAGATCCCAGCACATTCTTATAAAAACTTCAAAGTCATTTAATCCAGAACAGTTCCAGTGATTCAATGAGATTCGCATAGAGCATATCATTTGAAGATGTTTATCTGTGTAATATTTAGAGTGGGGTAGTGAGGACAGAATAGTTCACCCACAGTATCCTCACCTACAAAATGCAGTGAATATGTGAAAGATATCTGGCTTGCAGCTTTATTAATGCATTCCATCACACTGTTACTGGGCGGCAACCTACAGTCTTGGAAAACTTCTGGGAATACTCAAGTTTTATTGCTATTTTATCATTTTCACTCCTTGTACTTATGCAAAGTGAAGGTAAAAATGAAGAAACTTACTGACTGCAATGAAATCTAACATTCAGTGTTCTAAAATACTTTTTATTGTTATAAGCATGAAAGAATGGAAAGTACCACAAACCTTATATCTTCTAAGCCTATGATGGAATTTTGGGTCAAGAAATAAATGGAATGTTTTTCAAACCATCTCCTCCTTTCTTGGATATCCCAATATATGTATTTATAAAATATAGCGCAGATCCAAGAAGCACCAACTAGTCATTGACACATGTTACAGAGAGGGTCATTTTTAGTCTCTCATAAGTAAAGATTCATATATAGTTGCAGTCTGGCATTACAAAAAAAGATGGAAATTTTATTTATTTATTTATTTATAATGCACATTTATATAGAAATTTATTCATCAGGACACTTTAAACTCAGAAAAGAAAATACTGCTTACGTTCCGATTTGTCAAACATTACTGAAAACAGAAAGTCCCTTGGGGTCATGTAATATTCTCCTTCATATTCCAAGGAAGCAAACTGCAAAAAGCGTTTCTTTCGTATGGAGAGCCTTTCTGCCATATCTTCATCTATATCCTCTTTTTTCTACAAACAAAAGGTGAGAAATTGGCAGAGTGTTAAACTTGTAAGCCACCCCACCCATAAGCAGAATTCAATCAACAGAGTTAGTTATAACACATTATGGAAAACAGTTTATACACATTTTAACAATACATAAACAAAAACCCCAGAGGGACTACGGTGGCTTGACATTGAACTGGAAGAGTGGAATTGCTAAGATGTTGAACTGGAAGAGTGGAATGTTTGATTCCCGAGTACTGCATGAGCTCCTGCCTCTGTCCCAGCTCCTGCCAGACTAGCAGTTCAAAAGCAAGAAATTGCAAGAAGATAGATAAGTACAACTTTAGTGGGAAGGTAAATAGCATTCTATGCACTCAGGTGTTGAGGAATGCCTGCCACATGTCCATGAAAACATCTGCAAATGCAGACAGCGCCAGCTCTTTGGCTATAAACAGAGATGGGGACTGAACCCTAGAGTTGGATACAACTGGCCTTCAAGCAAGGGTGACCTTTATTTTTACTAAACAAAAACCTTACTAAGCCTATTGAAACCCAAGCAAATAAGATAGATAAAACCAGTGATGGGATGTCATCGGTTCTAGACGGATCTCTGGAACCGGTAAGACCAATCCCGGAGGGTTCTCCGTGAGGGGAGTCCACTTTTGGGGCGTCCGGTTCCGGACGCCTGACCGAAAGAAAAAAAAAATTAAAATCGGAGCGAAAATGGCTCCAATTGACTGCGCATGCGCAGAAACTCAATCTGACGCATTGCACATGCGTCAGATTGAGTTTCTGCGCATGCGCAGTCAATTGGAGCCATTTTGCTCCGATTTTCAAAACATTTAGAACTTTCAGGGCAGCGGTGGCGGCAGCAGCCCTCTGAGGGGGGCGCCTCCCCGCGGCACGTTGAGGGCTGCCTCGGCCGTCCGCTGCTGACAAGCCCCATGCCCTGGGGACGCCCGGCGGGGTACACCGCTGCCGCCGCCTCCGCCGGGCGCCTGTGGGCCGGGTGCCTGCACCCGGCGTCCACAGCCGCCGCCCGCTGCCGCCGGAGCTGCCGCTGCCTGAATCCCTGTGGACTCCTTCTTGGGTTGGTCCCTTTTGAGCTCGGCTGCCGCGCGCTGCGGAGGAGGAAGCTGTAGGCGGCGGCGGTGCGGCATGGGGACGGCCCGTCGCCCCTCGCCATGGCCGGAGCCGGGCTAAAAAGGTACCGGCCCAAGGAGGACGCCACAGGGGTGCAGGCAGCTCCGGCGGCGGCGGCGGCTGTGGACAGCAATCGGGGTGCCGGGTCCCAAGAAAGGTAAGCGAGGGGTTTTTATTTGGGGTGGGTGGGTAATTTATTTGTGTTTTGGGTGGGTGGTTGTTTTTATTTTATTTATTTATTTGTGTCTGGGTGGGTGGGCTGAGAGGGAGGGGTGTGTGTGTATGTTTATTTTTATTTTTTATTTATTTTTATTTTGGCCCCGCCCACAACGTCATGACGTCGGCCGTGACGTCATGACGTCATGCCATTGGCCACGCCCATGACGTCCGTGACGTCATGGCGTGGTAGTAGATTTTTTGTCATCCCATCACTGGATAAAACACAAATATTCATAAACATATTAGAAGAAAATGAACATTTAATAATTTAATTTAATTGACATGGAAACGGCTATAGTACAAAATAAATTTCCCAGTAAACATGGTTCAACCATGCTTTTATAGTCATTGTGATGGAGAGGCCTAGAAAGCCATCTGTTCTGACTTCAGGTTTCAGGCCTGGAACATCTGGCAACCACCAACCCCACAAAAATGGCAATGAGCCAACCAGAGAGCAAAGGCTGTGGCCTGAGAATGAACCAGTGCTAGGTCTGCCGTATTTATTTATTTATTTTACTTATACCTCATCCATCTAGGAGGTTTTCCTACTCTGGGAGGCTAACAATACGGAACCCACATTTTAAAAAAATATAAAAACCCTATTGGCGATGAATAAAATATCTAATGCTCAGCCATTGGCAAAACATTCTCAAAGGCCTCTTTAAAAAGAAATGATTTCAACTGATTTTTAAACATAGGCAGGGGTGGGACCTGCCGCAGTTCAACTGGAAGGGAGTTCCACAAAGTTGGTGCCACCACCGAGAAGGCTCTTCTCGGAGTCATGGCCTTCTTTGCCAATCTCGGGGTCGGCAATTGGAGCTGCACTGTTGAGAGGAATGAGTGATGCGGGCTGATGTCCTGAGGGGAAGACGCTCTACCAGGTAGGAAGGTCCCAAACCATTTAGAACCTTAAAAGTTAGGACTAACACTGTGAAAGGAGTGGGTAGGCAATGTAGCCCTGCCAAGGATGGTGAGATATGACTGAATTTTCTCACTCCAGTAATCAGCCTAGCTCAGTGATGGCGAACCTTTTAGAGACTGAGTGCCCAAATTGCAATCCAAAACCCACTTATTTATCACAAAGTGCCAACATAGCAACAGGGGGGGAAGGAACCCATTGCGCTGCTGGGCAGAGTGAACTCTGTGTTGGGGGGAGGAAGAAAGCACACCCATTGGGCAGCTGTACAGAGGGGCGGGTGAACTCTGTGCTGGGGGAGGGAGAAAGCGCTCCCATTGGGCTGCTGGGCAGAGGGGAGAGGTGAACTCTGTGCTGGAGTGACTGCATGGGTGCCCACAGAGAGGGCTCTGAGTGCCACCTCTGGCACACATGCCATAAGTTCGCCATCACTGGCCTAGCTGCTGCATTTTGCACCTGTTGAAGCCTCTGTATCAGGGACAGGGGACGGAAGCCAGGAAGTGATACGTGAGATTACCAGCAAGATAGCTAGTGTTATGAAGGACTGCCCGTTCAAGTAGGAACACAACTGAGCTATTTGATAAAGGTGGAAAAAAGCAGCTTTATACACTGGTACAATCTGTGCTTCTTGGGTCAGATAGTGATCAAATATGACCCCAAAGTTGCATACTTGGTCCTTAGGGGACAATACCATCCCATCTACCATTGGGGTCAAGGATCCTAGTTGGGCAGACAGACCCTCCAACTCCAGCCTTGACAATAGATCTCACATGGGATGAGACAAGAGTACAGGAACATCTGAGAAACACATGTACCAGTAACAAGATGAAGGCCCAGGTGGGGTGGAAAGAGAGGAGGGCTAGGATAAGAAGAAGAGGAAAGGAGGAAGGATGAGCTGAAGATGTAGACTAGAGTCCTGGAAGGAATGGTGGAAGGAATGGCTGCTTGTATTCTGTGTCTTGGTGGAGTGTCCTGTGCAATTCATGGACTGGTGAATAGATGAGCTTGGCAAAGGGCTGGGGAAACGGGGTTGGAGCATCCATCATTACTTCTGAGCAGAAAAGAGGAAGCCAACCTTGAACACCAGTGAGGATGAAGAAAGTCTGGGAATGTGGCCCACAAAGCCAGGTGGGAATTCCTTTGCTATTAGAATTCAAAGTAAGCTATAACTGTGAGAACGGAAGTAGGTATAATGAACATTTAAAGCTAAGTCTTATTGGGTAACAGACAGGAAGAGGTGGAATAAAGTCGAAAAGATGGGTTTGGTGATCTTATAATGTTGAAGAAAAAACACCATTATTAGTTTAAATTTTTGAGATAGTAGCCATGTTAGTCAGGGTTTCAAGCATATCAGAGCATAAACAAAACAAAACAAAACAAAACAAAACGATAAAAATGTTGTGGCACTTTAAAGACTAACTGCTGTATTTTAATGTTAGCTTTCATGGATCAGGTCCACTTTGTCCCACATCTCCCATGTCTGACGAAGTGGACCTGATCCACGAAAGCTAACATAAAAATACAGCAGTTAGTCTTTAAAGTTCCCCAACATTTTTGTCTTTTTGTTTTGTTTACTCTCTGATATACCACTATTAGTATGCATGTTCCAAAAGCAAGTTCAGACAAGAGTTATCTATGCTTGCTTGCGAGTAAAACAGTAGAAAGATGTAATCTTGCTTTTGTTAGCTATCTATGCCAGAAAATATAGATATGCCTTTCATGTTTTATCCAGGGAAATGGGAAATGTAAAAATGTTCCTTTTTGTATTTTTGTATCTCCCTTTTTGTGATCCTGAACTTTTATCTATTTTTCTTCAAATAAAATTTGCTTTGTTATGGAAGATGGTGTACTTATTACATTGAGCAGGGGTTCCCAACCTAAGGCCCATGAGCCAGATGCGGCCCATGGTACTATTTCATGTGACCCCCCACTCCTCCAAGGGCATTCAAGAAACAAATGGCCACCCTTTTGAAACTGTTGGGACAAAATGGACACCCCCATCATGCAGGCAGGGCAAAATGACTGTCTGGCCCTCAAAGCTGACTGAGAGAGTGTGACCTGGCCCCCAGCTTGAAATGGTACTATCCCATTCAGTAGCTGAAAGTGACTCAGTGATGCAAAAAAATCTTGCGAGACAGGGATGCTTTTATTATGTGGCAAAGGCTAGTGTCACCTGGATAAATATTTTATGTAGAGTTTTTCTATGATTCAATGTATTCTTTCAAAACCCAGCAGAAGATCAACAACTCACTCTTAGGTTCTTGAGGGACTTATTCTCAGGTTGTGCACATTGTTGCTGCTACAGTTACTGTTTGGTACCTTATGCTTATAAACAGATGTAGCAGAAATTTTTGGAAACTGTATTTAATGCCTTCTGTTATTCACACTGAAGAACTCTGAAACAATATGTAAGACCATTAAACAGTATCACGTTCCTCCTCGCTAATTAGCTGGGATACCAGTCAGGACTGTTCACAGCAAAAATAAAAAAATAAAAATCTTGTTAATTGCTACTGATCTTTAAAAATATAATAAAAAAGTAGGGTGAAATGGAACACAGATACCTAGGTCACTTTTGTACTTTTGTGAAATTAATTAGTTATTACTAACATTATGTTATGGAAAATATGTAAGATGCTTATTTAAGGTGGCAGTAGACTTACGTTCTACTAACTAGAACTAATGACTAAAACATTCCAAATGTTCCCAATGACAGAGTTTTATCCAACTGATTTATTTAATAAAATTAATTTCTAAATGTTCTGGCATCCTATACCTTTTAAACAAATGAATTTGTTGCAATAGCAATAAAACAGTAAGATAATGTATGTGCTCAAGTTAGCCTATTTAGATTAAGGAAATAGGCTTACTAATGCAAATAATTGTAATGATGTGATTACACATGGTTTCAAGCAAAAAAAATTTTTTCTATTTATATAGCATACTTCTATCAGTTTTCCACAGTCAGTACATCAGCTTGCTTTCCTGATGAACCAGCACATAAAGAAAAAAATAATTTTAGGGAATGTTACTTACTTATCTACTGGATTAATAAAATTCACATTTTTACTGCCAACTCACTTCTGCTTTTTATCTATTGCAACTGTTGCACAGCCCCATTCAGAATTAAAAGTTCATTTCTATTTTCATCTTTAACATAGCTTATAATAATGTGCTGCCTCCCTGAAAATAGGTAAAATCCCTTTCAAATACATTAGTTGCACATCCATATAAATAATCAATTAGTTTATTATATTATTTTTTCTTATTGTTTATTGAAATATTAAAGATGAAATACATTAATGAATTACTGAAGTAGATTGGGCTATGAGAATACAGTGGTACCTCGAGTTACAAACACCTCACGTTATGAAATTTTTGTGATACAAATGAAAATCCATTGAAAATAATGCCTTGAGTTACAAATTTAAATTTGTAACTCAACACATGGTTTCCTATAGGAATGCAATGAAAACCAATCAATCTGTTCTGGAGGTCAGAAAAAAGGGTTTCAATGCATTCCTATGGGAAACCGCATTTCCAGTTATGGATTTTTTGTAATAAAAAACCATCCAGGGAATGCATTAAATTTGTAACTCAAGGTACTACTATACTTCAGAAGTCCTAAATAGGTCAGTCATTTGCTACTTTACCAAAGATTTTAAGATAACAAGTACAGTAATACCCCGGATAACGATTGCATCGGATAACGCTAGAATCGGATAACGATGCATGTTTTTTGGAAAAAACTTGCATCAGATAACGATTCTGGATAATGATTCTTATGTTATCCGAGACAATGGTCTGCAGGTGTGGGGTGGTTTGGGTAGAACTACCCAACCCACCCCCCACCCGCAGTGGTCTCTGCGACTGCAGTAGGGTCAGGGAAAGGCACGCACCTTTCCCCAGACCCTACTGCAGTCGCAGAGACTGCTTGTGTCTCTTTCCCTGCCTGTATTTAAACTACAGGGAGGAGGGAAAGAGAGAGACGTGATTGGGTCTCTCTCTCTTCCCTCCCTCCCTGCATTTGAACTACAGGGAGGGAGGGAAGAGAGAGAGAGAGAACCAATCACGTCTCTCTCTTTCCCCCTCTCACTGTAGTTTAAATATAGGGAGGGAGGAAGAGAGAGACATGATTGGTTCTCTCTCTTCCCTCCCCCCAGTTCAAATGCAGGGAGGGAAGAGAGAACCAATCAGGTCTCTCCCCCCCCCCCCTGTAGTTTAAATACAGGGAGGGAAAGAGACACAAGCAGTCTCTGCGACTGCAGTAGGGTTGGGGGGAAGGCGCGTGCCTTTCCCTGACCCTACTGCAGTTGCAGAGACTGCTGCGGGTGGGTGGTAGGGGGGGGGGACTGTGGTGGCTCAGTGGTTAAGAAGCTTGCCTTGTTAGCTGAAAGGCTGGCAAGTTGGCAGTTTGAGACCCAGGTCCTACATGACAGATTGGGTGCCAATCTCTGTCTCAGCTCCTGCCAACCTAGAAGATCAAAAGCAAGAAATTGCAAGTAGATCCATAGGGACCACTTTGGTGGGAAAAGATCTTGGGGACATGAAAGGAGCCTCACTGGGGCGTCTCCTGAATGGAGTTTCTCCAACAAAAATCCTTTAAACCCAGAATAATTTCTGACATGAAATTATTATGTGTTCAGCAGTAGCAAGGTACAAACTGAATGAAGGATGAGGTTTCAGCTTAAATCTAGCTGCTTCTGTGGTTTTAAATCAGACCTCCAGTGTTAATAGGAACTATTAATGGGATATTCTCTGATAGTTAATGGTGAATTAGTTTTAAATGACTTCAAAGAAGGTCCAGTGACGCAAATGTCTTCCCTTTCCATTGACAAGGTAACTGATCAGCTGCTAGGAAGCAATTTATTTCTGAACACTGTTTGAACACAGATATAATCCAACTTAGGAAGGACATGCTTCAAGGAAACTCTATTACAAGCTAATTTTTAATTTCAGCTATAAATCCTCTTAGGTTTGTTTGAAAACACACACAATGGTTTTCCTCCATTTTCAGGTGTGCGTAGAAAATCTGGCCGGAGGCTGCTATAAGGACACATACATAATGCTTCACCCCAACTCCCTGTTAAGTTTATTTAATTTATTTTAGGAGAGAACAATAGATTTTAATCATAGGCCATTTAGTTGTAGCAAAGCAAAAGAATGTAAAAAACTCTCCACTCCCCCCCTTCAGATCTAAGCTCCTACCATAAATGTTAATGTACCCTGTTGTTAGTTATTAACAATGGGATATTATAAATGTTTTCAGAAAATAGGTTTCTTGAGCATTTGATCCAATTTACACTTCATGTTTACCCAATGTATTTTAAAAAGGAGCTTACTCGTCATGCAGCACTTCAGTCTGGAACTGCTGACCTTTCAGTCATCAACTTCAGTGTCTTAACCACTAAGCCATCGCAGTCACCACCACCACCACCACCACCACCACCCTCCCAATATAGTGTCAGTTTCTTTTTCTTTCTCCAGTACAGTATAATAGAGAACAAAACAAAGGAAGAACCAGCTGCTTGGTCTGGGCCACTCACACAATTGATGCTAGGCCTGAAAGGTAAACTCATTAGCAAATGTGTAATAGTTGTCTTGCATCCATTCACAATTCAACAGTGTGAAGCTTCACCATTAATCAGAATAACAGGTATTACTAGCTGTAAAAAACAACAATACCTATCTGTTATATTAACCATTCTGAACCTCTTTTCCTGATGTGTATAAATTTATATCATGAAGTCTCACTCCCATGTCTGATGAAGTGGACCTGATCCATGAAAGCTAACATTAAACTACAACAGTTAGTCTTTAAAGTGCCACAACATTTTCATCTTTTTGTTTTGTTTTGTTTAATCTCTAATATGCTTGAAATGCAGACTAACACGGCTATTATCTCAAAAAATATTCTCCATATGGTATTGTTCTGATATGTCAGACCATATTCCCATCCAACACAATAAGAGACGATGGGGTTGTAACAGAATACATCTAGAGCAAGGGTCCCCAACTTTTTTTACACCATGGACTGGTTTCATGATAAACAATTTTTCCATGGACCAGTAAGTGTGGGTGGTGGGATTGGACAGTGCAAGTGCATAATAAAATATGATAAAGTGAGGTATCACCCTGCACACAGGCAGTGGGGAGAGTCCTGCTGTAGTTAAGCAACAAGGAGGAGGGGCTCAGCCGTTGCTCTCACTCCGTTCGCCAGGAAGACCCAGAGGAGCACGTTGAGAGCAAAAGGCTGCCATTGGGGCTCCCAGTGCCACCCACCCCCATGGCCCAGCACTGGTCCATGGCCTGTTGGTTGGCAACCCCTGATCTAGAGGACACTATATTAGAAGAGACTGCTCTAGAGACTTCTTCCAAAATAATAATAAAGCAGTGGTAGGCAGCCAAAATTTTTACCACCACACTGTGGGTGGGGCTGATGTCGTGGGCGGAGCCAACATCACGATATCATATCATGGGCGGAGCTGACGTCATGACATTGTGGGCGGTGCCAAAGTAAAAATAAAAATAAAATAAAAAATCAGTTTACATAAAAATAAAATAAAAAAACACTATATAAAATACCCCCCATCCGAAACACAAAGAAAACAAACCCTAGTTCCTTACCTTTACTGGAGTTGGGGACTTGGGGAGCAGCAGGTAGGTGGCAGCAGTGTGGCCTAGCCTGGCCTGGCCTAGCCTGGCCCGGCAGCGCAGCCAGGCCTGGCCTGGCCCTGGCCTGGCGCTGCCGCCATGGGAGCAGTGTTGGCAGTCAACGGTGGAGGAAAGGCCGCCCCCGCCCCCGCCCCAAGGACGCCACTGTGCCCTTTCCGTGCAGCCGGAAATGGCTGCTCGGAAGTGCGCATGCGTCAAAATACCATTTGATGCATGCACACTTCTATTTTTCAGTGTGCATACGTCAAATGGTGTTTTGACGCATGCACACTTCCAAGCAGCCATTTTGGGCTGCCTGGAAAAGGAATCTGGAGGGCGGCTGGAGAGGCAACCAAACCAGTCACCCGGGAGTTTACTTCCCTCCCCCCCCCCCGCGAATCCTTCCGGATTTTCGCTACCAGTTCGGCCAAACCGGCAGCTGCCCACCACTGTAATAAAGGTAATGAGAGAAAACAGAAATCAATCACAGATGCTATACACCAGGAGTTCTGAACCTATGGCCCGTGGGCCGGACTCAGTCTACGATGCCATCCCATCCGGCCTGTTGTCGCCTCTACTGTACCCAGCAGTGGAAGCGAGCACATTTATGTCAGCTGCAAATGCACCCGCTTCCGGTAGCATGGTCCAGCCTGCTCAGCTGTTCGGGGACATGGTCAGGCCCACGACGTAAAAAGGTTGGTCACCCCTGCTATACATAAAACAACTGGCACACAAACCACTTGTTTAAGGAAGAAGAAATGCACTTTTACTGTATAATCATAAAGCATAATAATATACAGGCAGGTTGCCATCTGATTTCTGTACAGATATTTGCAATTTAATGTTGAAGTACCACAAAGTGCAAGCTAGGAGAAAGCATCCAACCTCCCCACCCCATGCTGATAAAATATATTAGAGTCATGGTAACCACCCAGAGAAGGGAGATCATATGTCCTTTAGACATAAGTCTTCTATTGCAATTGTATTTCAATGCTTAGTCTGTATTCTGGAGGCTATTGTGTTGTGAATGAGCATGTATGTCACTGGTATTATATTTTTGTTGCTAAAAAGGTTTTACATACTTGGGGGGGGTGTGTTAAATCCAGCAAGCTCCAACTTGGTTCAGATCCCCCCCCCCCCCGAAATACAAACTGGAGGGGTGGAGTGCTGGAGAAATCTGATGAGAACACAAAGGCAGGAAAGGCCCACAAGTTTTAACAAGCCAGAAGCCTACTTGTTTAACAAGCCATACATTTACTCTACAAGTTCTCACACTGAACTACTTCAAAATGACACTACAGCAATCACTGATTATTTAAGATACATACATTCAGGGAAACAGCTATTCTGTTTGCATTTTAGCTATCAGTCAGCTTGAAAAGCATAGCCTGCATATTCCAGCAAGAGGAGAGATTGTATCCCTCTCTCCTAACTCTCACCTTGCAGGTAATTTCTGCTGGAGAACTGCCAAGCTTCAAGTCTACCTGGAAGTCATAGCCTCCAGGTACTTTCCCCCAGTGTCAATAGCTAAGTCCTGTGACACTTGAAAAGATAAGCCTCTCAATGCTTCCATGACCTATAGCCAGCTCTGTTCACTTGATAAAAAGTTATGAGTTGAAACATCCACACACAAACATGCAAATGGAGAATTTATACATATGATGGTCAAAAAGCCATGAAACATAAGACAACTTCTTCTTCTGCAGTATCCAATTCCGAATACTGGGGATCATCATGATGATCAGCCATGAAGACTATCCTGAGAATATAGTGCAGTGGGCTTTCATCTGCCTTCAGTATTGCAGTGTGACACCCTTACCACTGATCCAGTTCCATGAGTCACTTTCTGGCCCTGTACCTTTTTGGCACACAAAGTCCGTCTAAGCCCCAGGCCAGTATTGATGAAGCTGCTACCCTCCATCAAGATGGATTCAAGTGGGATGTAATCCACTTGGGACCATTATTCTTTCCTGTAGACTTCACCACCCAAGGCCATTAGTCGTATGGGTTGTTAGGTTAATTAACCGCTGCCTGATGATTGGGAATGAGTTACTGGCAATATGATCCACTCTATTACCATAGCAGGATAACTTATTTATTTATTGCTCACATTTGTATGCCACCCTACTTGCAGACAGACTCAGGGCAGCTGACATAGTAATGTAGAACAAAATGACAGTAGTCCCAACAGTAAAACCATGGGTGATCAAGTACAGATTTAAAAGGTAAAAAAAAATCACAAGAATAAAATAATTAAAAGACTTAAAAGACTTAAGCGGGAGAGAAGCAATTATTGGGTCAGCCAGCAGACCAGGGTTACAGTGTTACTGGCACTCCATACCTTCCCCCGCCAGCCAAGTCTTTACGCCTTTTCTGAAGGGCAGCAGCTCTGTCTGGAGATGCAACTCAATTGGCAGGAGGTTCCATAGGGCTGGAGCAGACACAGAAAAGGCCCTCCTTCTAGTGCTAGAGAGATGCACCCGGAGGCATACTGGCAACCAGTGTAGCTCCCGAAGCAGTGGTGAGGCACATGCATAATGCCTGCATCCCATCACCACCCTAACAGCTGCATTCTGAACCAGTTAATGGTCATCAAGGGCAGTTGTGCAAAAGCCCTCCTAGCCAAGGCTGCCACCTGCTCTTTGAGGAGGAGTTGCGAGTCCAGGAGGACCCCCAGATTACCCACTGGGTCTGTTTGGGGCAAAATAGCCCCAAAGATGGTAGCTTCCAAGATAACACAGGACCCCTGACTCACAGCCACTCAGTCTTGCCAGGATTCAGTTGTAGCTGTCATGAAGGGTCCATGGCAGTTGTGGGCCTGACTCAGGTAATTCAGGACCCAACCAGGAGCAGTGACCACACCACGGATTTAGTTTTCTTGGTGGAGCGGGGGCAGAGTGATTTGAAATTACAGAAATTAGACAGAACTCCTGTGCCATGGATCACTATCTGGTGACTAGGGACTTTCTGGGGGCGAGGTTTCACCACAGGGAGGTAGGGCCAGTTAAATTGGCCCAGCCCTGGCATCTGATAGATCCGGATGGATTCCAAAGGGAACTGGGGTTTATTCCTCTGGATCAGCAACATGATTTGCCTGAGGCTCTAGTCAAACTCTGGAATGAGAGGGCGACAGTGGCCTTGGACGCAAATGTGCTACTATGGCCTCTCCATGCTCGTGGGCACCGCTCGTTCCCGTGGTTCACGGAGGAATTAAGGGAGCTCAAACAGGCAAAGAGATGCCAAGAGCATCTCTTTCTATGTATCCCTATTGGACAATTGGGAATGACTCAATAAGAAAAAGAACAGAAAAAGGAACAAACAAGAATAAGATTAAAAGTGCATGAGCAATACAGGAAAATACAGTAGAACCTCAGATAATGATTACATCGGATAACACTAAAACCGGATAACGCTGGTGAATTTGAGGCAAACATTTGCACCACACAACATTAAGATAACGTTGTGCAATGCAAATGTTTTCCTCAAATTCACCAACGTTTATCTCTGCCCCAAAGCCCACAGGGCTAGAGACCAGCCCTGCAGGCTTTGGGGCAAAGATCTACGGAGGCTCAGATCTCAGCATGCTGGGATTGCCGGCTGGGTTGGGGAGACATGCACGCACATTCTCTCCCTAACCCAGCCGGCGATTGCATGCTGGGACCGCTGGTTGGGTTGGGGAGATGTGCACACACGTTCTCTTCCCAACCCAGCTGGCGCTTGGCTTGATCTGCCTGCCCCTGTGGAAAAGCTTTTTAAAAAATGTTGTGCAATCAATGCATCACACGTTAAAAACCGCAGAAAATTTGGATCAATTTTGAACAGCTCTGGAGACTGTTGCCAGGCCTAATTTTTAAGTTACCACTGGCACCTGTTTCCACATACATCAAAGAGGGGTGCCCACATCTGAAAATCCATAATGCACACAAGCATTTTCATTAATCCTCTCAGTGGCTAAAAATATAGATACAGTAATACCTCGGATAACGACTGCATCATATAATGCTAAAATCGGTTAACGATCTGTTAGCGTTATACGATGCAGTCATTTGTAGCAGCAGGGTGGCTGGAAAGCTGAACGGAGTTCTCTGTTCGGCTTCCCAACCACCCTGCAGCTGCAGAAGCAGGGGTGGGATGGCTGGAAAGCTGACGGGGGGTTCCCCTGTCGGCTTCCCCAGCCACCCCCAGCTACAGAGGCAGGTGGCTAGGAAAGCCGATGGGGAGTCCCTGTCGGCTTCTCCAGCCACCCTGCAGCCGTGGATTGGGTCCCCTGACTTCCCCCAGCCAGCAGTGGGGTCAGAGAGCCCAAAATGGGCAAAAAAAAACCCCGATCCAAGCAGTTTCTGGAGTTTCCCCACCTCCCTGGAGGCTGCAGCAAGCCAGAACGTCAGGATTTGAATCCCAACATTTTGGCTTGCTGCACTGACCGGGGAGGTGGGGGGACTTTGGAAACAGTGCAGATCAGGTCCCCTGACCTCCCTGGAGCCAGCAGGGGGGGTCAGAGAGCCCGAAATGGGTTAAAATGTCTTTTTTTTTAACCCGGGTCCAGGGAGGTCAGGGGAGGTCAGGGGACTTGATCTAAGCATTTCCCCACCTCCCCGGCCAGTGCAGCAAGCCGAAATGTCAGGATTCGAATCCCGACGTTTTGGCTTGCTACAGCCTCCAGGGGAACAGGGCTTTTTTTAACGTTGTGCGATCAATGCATCGCACAACGTTAAAAACCAGATAACGACGAGACTTGTGGAACCAAGTCTCATCATTATCCGAGGTACTAGTGTACTACATGCAGCATCAGATGCATACCTATATATTTGGACCTACATAAGACAGTTACGGTATTTCCATGTCATTTGTCTCAGGTATTCTTCTGCATAATTTAGTTTTATGGAAGATTGAGAGATGATTTTTGCCACACAATGTCCCCTTGAAAAGAAATCTAAAACCGCATCTAGCAACTGAGTGATCTTCAAGAAAACAACACCACTGTTTTATTTCCACATTTGCTACTTGCTTTCTTCTAACCAATATTCAAGCTGGCTTACAAAATAACAACTGTTTTTTTTCTGAAAAGGAGCTTATAGTATAGCAGGGGTGTCCAAACTGTGCCCCAATGCCACTTCATCTGGCTCCCGAAGCCCTCGTTGTTCTTGGAAGCAGAAGTAAAACATGCCTGTACAGGTACGTTTTACATCCACTTCCAAGAGCGACAAGGGCTTCGTGGGCCGGATGAATTGGTGTCAGGGGCTGGTTATGGCCCCCAGGCCATAGTGACCAGCTCCCTGAACCACATGACCGGCTCACAGCCCAAAAAGTTTAGGCACCCCTAATGTATAGTTTTATATGGTTTTTTTTTTAAAAAAATATGTATTACACTTTAATCATTCTGCTTATTTTCAGTGGCCTTATCTGAATGTCTCCTCTTTGCAAGCAGTACAGCTAATGTTCACAGACATAAAATGTTTTAAACAGTGACTGAATATGTGGGACCCTTTACAAAATGTGTTAACTAGAAACAGCCTTTGATTTCCATACTAATTTAATTTAAAACACACCAGCACTCAAAATGAAACCACAAACTAAGACATAAAATCTCTCAAGTGGGAAAAGTAGTCTAGATCTTTTTGGTGTTTTTTTGTTTCTGTCTAGCTAAGATTTTTATTTTAGCATTATTCTAAATAATGCTTGTTGTGTACTTTTGAGGTGCCAATATTTCAGAATAACTTCTAAGTATATGGGGTCACTGGCATGCAAGAAATATTAATTCTGCACATCCAAAGGTCTCTCTCCAACTTCAGTTTTGTGCACTCAACATTTTTCAAAGGTATGCTTACATTTATTCACATATATACATGAAGGAAAGTACAAATACAGTAAAACATCGGATAATGCTAAAACTTGGTTCCACAAGTCTTGGTGTTATCCGATTTTTAGTGTTATCCGATCCATGTTAAAATCCTATGGGATGGATCGGATAACGTTAAAGCTCCATAGAGATAAATTGTAACCGCACAGGCTTTAGCGGTTGTTATCCGATCCATCCCATAGGACCTTAACATTATTCGATCCAATTCTCCTCCCCAGATTACTTAACGTTATGCAATTTTAGCATTATCCGATCCAATCGTTATCCGGTGTTTTACTGTACTTACTTGTGGTATTCCACTTTCTTGCTGAAATCTTGATGTTTAGTATAAGCTACAACTCGAGTAGACTTACTGAATCAGAGGCCATTTGATAGATCAACTCCTCCATCAGTTCCATTTATTTCAACGGATTTACTCTAGTTGCTACTTACTTTACATTGGAGGACTTGCATAGTGCCACAGATGAAGCCCTTCAATGGCTTTCAAACCTGGACATGGAACTCTAGCTAGGAACTTGAGAGGGACAATTTGTGCTTACTGTATATATCAACATTAATGTAGACAACTGAAGTTCATTGTACGATAAATAAATAATAAATAAATCCTGCCATCTATCCCCCTTACCTTTTTCCATAGATAAAAGAGTGTCATCCACTATAACCTGCCAATTAAAATTAGAGGCTCTGCTATAGTCCAGACTTCTCCAATGTGTATCTGAGACAAGGCTTTCTTAAGGAAAATACCAAAGATTGTGTAAAATCTTCTCAAGGAGATGGAGCAAAACTGTTCTCTTCTGTCTTCAGATGCCCAATGAAAACTCTTTACTGTTTGGTTTTAATCTTCTGATTTGCTTTCTATAGTTTCTAGATTGGTTGCTTTCATTGCGTTCTAAGAAATTATGTTGCATATTTGCTGTGTCATGTATTTTACAAAATTAATTGTTGATATTCTGTCATCAGAAAGGAGGAGACAAACACTACTAATAACTTAAGCATGTGCATGCTGGTGCTGTTGTGTGTGTCACTTCTTTCTTCTGGTTTCCTTGTACTGAAACTTTAAAATTAAGAATTAGAGGTGAAGGTAGAAACTCAATGGAACAAGAGATGCTTGAGAATATACTTTGAAAAATATATGTCCTTGGAAAATGCTTTACATCCTTTTGACACTCTTTTGGGCGGTATAACTGAAGGGTTAAATTTTGATCCATCATAATGGACTGCTGTAGAAAAGGAATGTGCAGATATCCCTTTCCTAGGCCTCCAGTCTTACCACTGAAATTGTTCTTATCAGAAGCTCCTGTATTCTTGGAAGGAGGCTGATAGCACTCCATTAAACTTCCTTGGGAGGTCCAGAATTCAAAGCAAAGCAATTCTTTTCACCTTCTGCTAAAGGTTTTCAACACTATTCACATCTCAGTATTTTTTTCTCAAAAAATAGTTTCTGTATAATAATGTTTATTTGAAGAAGGATAAAGCTATGCATGAAACAGGTTGAGTCAAGTTACACATAAATTGGTGCCATCTCCTTCTGCTCAATAAATGTATCCAAACATCCCAAGATTTCAGGTACTCCTACATTTTTCAAAGCTGTCAAAGTATTTATTTATAAATGGTGGCTGTATTTTTAGCTATTACTGAACTGAATGTTAGGCTTTATCTCTGAGTGGATTTTAGCTGGAGGAAAAAAGGGTTATACTGTAATGAAGTGGAGGTTTTTTCTATGTTGTGAAATACACAAGGATAATGAAACAGCATTTTCTAAGTGAAATACCATTTTTAACATGTATTAAGCATACTAAAATACATTCAACAAAATTATAACACTGATATTCTGACACTGAGCTTCTCAACAAATGCCATGCTATCTTGAGAATTCACATCTCATACTACTTCTGGTTTACGTGGAAACAATCCGGGATTGCCTTCTTTTGGCACCATACTCCATCTTGAAGCAAAATCAACTTTATGGCAGTCATTTTTATGCATCTTTTAGCTTTCTGTATAACCAAATTCAATACCTGTCATTATCATTATAAAGTGAATGTGTGAAGACTAGCAAGTTAGTTATAACTACAGAGTCCATGTGGTGCATTGGTTAAACTGTAAACTGTAGTAGCCAAACTTGCTGACATTGTGAGTTCAACTCTGATGGGCTCCAGGTTGATTCATCCTTCCAAGGTCAGTAAAATGAGTACCCAGCATGTAGGGAGCAAGAATGGTAATTCCCTTTGAACCACCCTGATAGCATAATTGTTATATTACAAAGCAAATAGATGGGCACATCAATTTAAGCTACCTTAGTATTTTTGTTGTCTGCTACTCCTATCTGAGTATACACCCACCCACCCCACCCCACCTGAAATCATTTTCATGGCTGCCAACGTGCAGGTCTGGAGGCTTCAGCTTCACCCGAAACCTGCCTCCACCATCCTTATTCCATCACTGTTGGACTTTGAAAGAAGAATGACGAACAGGAAAAATGTCAATGGCGTGAATTTGTTTAAGGTGGATCCCAGCTTGCCATGAAGTGACCCACACACTGTGACCATGGAGCCATCTCCTGAGGCACACATGAAATGAGACATGCAGGATTTAACACCAGGACTGCAATAGACTGCCACAGCCTTGAGGATATGGACAAGGTACACCTTCACAGCTAGTCCATCTGGCATGGCCTCTTCTGCCTCCATGACTGTTGGGAATCATAATAGTGAAGTGGTTCCTCTTCTGTTCATTTTGCCATTGGGCCCAATATGATGGTTTTCAGTGGCACTTCCTCCACTGAGGCGGGGGTCATCACCTCACAAAAAGGGGCTCATCCACCGTAACTGTTGGTCCCTTTAGGGAGTCAGGTTAATTACTGCTGCCCAACACTCAGCACTGAGTTGCTGGCTGTATGGTCTACTCCATTACTGTAGTGGGATGTCTGGCCAGACATATACCAGAGCATTATTTATGAACTATTTGCTGCCAGTGTTTTTGTTATAAACTAGAGCCACTTCCTCAGTTTAAACAGAAAAATTACTTCTATCATTACAGGGAGGCACACTCAAGAGCTAAACCTGTATCTGGTAGTACACAATTCACTAGATTGTGTTCTCACAAGTGGCACCAATGAAGTCTAATGGGTGCTCAGCCTCTAAAGGAGCATAATGCAAACTACAGTTAGATCCTGCACTACACATACAAATTTTCTTCTGGTTTGTTTGTGCCTTTGTGCATGCAACATCCGACTATATTCTTTGCTGTCAATTTTTCCCTCCATGCTAGAATACCACTTTCCTTGTGTGACCTACAAAACAGTTCTTTAGGGAGGACCTTAGAACTCTTCTAAATTGTATCATCTGTCGGTTTGCAATTTTTCCACTTGCATAGTAACTTTCTTGCACTGGCTACTTGGCCCAACAATTTTCTTCCAGCATAGCCTTCAAAACCTCTTTGGGTGTTGAATGATTGTTCCATTTAGGCACATACAGAATTTTCCTTTGGTTTCTGATTTCAGCAAACCATTTATATTTTTCCACATCAGCTTCATTTGGCAGCTGTTAAGTCAGTTATCTGACTGAAATATTTCTTTTCTTTTTCCAGCTCATTGCAACGAGTATTGAAAAACAGTCAGGTTCTTAGGAACTTCATAGGTAATTGTAGACAGTGCAATACATATGCAGTAGCTATGTACTTACAGTACATGTGACTCCAAACCTTCACTCCCCTTCCCACACATGGGAAGTCTGTTACAATATTTGGCAATTTATAAAAAAAGATTATCTACCCAGAAACCAACTCTCGAAAAGATAGAAAAGACGTGAAATCCTATATACAAGGAGCTGTAAGTAGAGAAGAGCCAACAACTTAATCAGGAACTTTTTTAAGTCCTCGTCACTTTCTGCCATTAGGGTGGTATCATCTGCATATCTCAAATTGTTGATGTTTCTCCCAGCAATTTTGATCCCAAATTGTGATTCCTCCATCCCTGCATTGCGCATTATATGTTCTGTATATAAGTTGAATAAGTAGGGTGACAAAATGCAGCCTTGTCTTACTCCTTTTCCTATTACAAACCACTCTGTCCTTTTGTATTCTGTCCTAACTGTTCCTTCTTGATTCATGTACAGGTTTCTCGTGAGGCATATAAGGTGTTCTGGTATTTCCATCCCATTACTTGCCATATTTTATTGTGGTCCACACAGTCAAAGGCCTTGGTGTAGTCAATGAAACAGAAGTAGACTTGTTTCTGATATTCCTTTGTTATCTCCATGATCCAACGTATGTTAGCAATGTGATCTCTAGTTCCCCTGCCTCTTCAGAACCCAGCCTGCACTTCTGATAATTTTCTCTCCACATGCTGCTGAAGTCTATCCTGTATTATCTTGAGTATCACCTTGCTAGTGTGTGGAATGAGCACAATTGTTCGCTAATTTGAACATTCTTTGGCATTGCCCTTTTTGGGGATTGGAATGTATACTGATCTTTTCCAATCCTGTGGCCATTGTTGTGTTTTCCAAATCTGCTGGCATATAGAATGCAATAATTTGATACCATCATCTTTTAGGGCTTTAAAAAATTCTGCTGGGATACCATCATCTCCACTGGTTTTGTTGTTTGCAGTGCTTTTAGGAGTTTTCTGACTTCACTCTCTAGGATGTCTGGCTCAAGTTCAATGTTCTCATCATTGTGA
Organism: Furcifer pardalis; assembly: GCA_030440675.1. Lineage (NCBI taxonomy): Eukaryota > Metazoa > Chordata > Lepidosauria > Squamata > Chamaeleonidae > Furcifer > Furcifer pardalis. The sequence continues at coordinate 97,066,120 of CP126895.1, read as the reverse complement.
TTATCAGGGGTGTTGAGGTCCTTTTTGTAAAGTTCCTCTGGGTACTCTTTCCATCTTTTCTTAATCTCTTCTGCATCAGCTAACTCCTTGCCATTTCTGTCCCTTATCATGGTCATTTTTTTGCTTTAAATGTTCCCTTGATTTCCCCAATTTTTTTTTGAAAAGATCTCTAGTCCCACCTGTTATGTTGTTTCCCTCTATTTCTTTGCATTGTTCATTTAGGTAGGTTTCCTTATCTCTCCTTGCTTTTCTTGAAATTCTGTAATTCAATTGGTTGAATTTTTTCCATTCTCCTTTGCCTTTTGCATTCCTTCTTTCCTCTGCTATTTTAAGAGCCTCATCAGACAACCACTTTGCTTTCTTATGCTTTTCTTTTGGTATGGTTTTCCTTGCTGCCTCCTGTATGATGTCCTGTGCACTCTTCTTCTAGCACTCTGTCTATCAAGTCTAAGCCATTAAATCTGTTCCACACCTCCACTGTGTATTCTTTAGGGATGTTGTCTAGGTCAGGGGTCCTCTAACATGGCTCTCCAGGTGTTCTTGGACTTCAATTCCCAGAAGCCCAAGTCAGTACACCTGCTGATCAGGGCTTCTGAGAACTGAAGTCCAAGAACATCTGGAGAGCCAAGTTTGCTGACCCCTGGTCTAGGTCATACCTGTCTAGCCTAATTGTTTTCCTTATTTTCTTTAGTCTATGCTTGAATTTTGCAATCAGTAGATTATGATCTGAGCCACAGTTTGTTCCAGGTCTCATTTTTGTTGATTGTATGGAGGTTCTCCATCTTTGGTTGCAGAGTATGTAATCAATCTGGTTTTGATGTTGGCCCTCTGGTGATGTCCATTTGTAAAGTCTCCTCTTGTGTTGCTGGAAGAAGGTGTTTGCTATGACCAGTGCATTCTCTTGGCAGAACTCTATCAATCTTTGCCCTGCTTCATTCTGTGTTCCAAAACCAAACTTGCCTGTTATCCCATTTACTTTTTGATTTCCTAATTTGGCATTCCAATCTCTTATGATAATGTGAACATCATTTCTTGGTGTTTGTTCTATGAGGTGTTGTAGGTCTTCATAGAACTGATCAACTATGGCTTCATCTGCACTAGTGGTTCGTGCGTATACAGTTGTACCTCGCTTAAAGAGCATAATGCGTTCCAGAGGATTGCTCTTTAAGCGAGTTTGCTCTTTAAGAGAAACACCATTGTAAATGACTAATTGTGGGGGGATTGTGAACCCCGATTTATTTGTTAAGCGAGTTTTTGGTTGGTTTTATTTGTTAAGCAAAGCGAACATTCAGAGAAAATTCTGCTCTTTAAGCAAGTTACTCTTTAAGCGAGGCGCTCTTTATGCGAGGTTTGACTGTATTTGGATTACAGTGATATTGAAAGTTTTGCCTTGGATTCTGACTGAAATCATTCTGTCATTTTAAAGATTATATCCCATTACTGCTTTTCTCACTCTTTTATTGACCAACAATGTTAGTCTAAACAAAATTAGCTTGGGGGGGGAGGGGATCTTCTACAGCAATTTAGCTCTTCTGCTTTGATGTTATCCACTCTTTTGCTGAGAATGGAATCTCCCTCAGAGCAGGCTCAGAAGAACTAATAATATTAAACTTCACTGTATATTTAATAATAGAATATGGGTGCAGAGAGTTAAGGGTAGTTATTCACCCCATTCTTCCCGAACATCTTGACCCAACTTAAAACCTGCACCAAGAATATCTTGACAGGAATAGCTTTTAGGCACCAAAGAGATGTCATTGTTTTCCTTTGGGGATTCAAAACGTGAAAAAGCTGTAAGATTTTCAAATTCACACCTGTTTCAATTGGATAGGATTCACGGTCCAAAGAACAGAAGACAAAAACAGTTTGAAACAATTTTATAGTTTCCACATTTGTTGCATGAATTTAACTTGCTGGTAGCCTATTAACACAAAATAGATTAAGCTCAAGAAGATGTGGCCTTTGTTTGATAATGTAAACAACTATAAATGTACTGTACTTAATATATGGACTCCTATTAACAAGATTTTTCTCAAAGAAAAGTTAGCTTCTTGGCTTGAATAGTTTTAAAACACAGTTCTAAGTTTATAGCTGAAAGCAAATTTCTTTATAAAATCAGGACTGTGTACATTAAGTAGGTTGTAAATTAAATGTTGTGGTAAACTATGCAAATGGTATAATAAAAAACCAACATTTTGCTCAAATAAAATAAAAATTAAAGTGCACATATATAGATAAGGGGAATTACAAAATGTGGTAAGTTGTATTTTTTATCATGGTTTCATCATTCTATTTTCCTGGCTCCAAAAGCATACCAACATCACAATTATTTTCCATAAGCATAAGGGAACAGAGCTACAGCATCTGCTATGTGGCTAGTTTACAGGCTTGAAAGTATTTTAGCAAGCCTTTCTAGCAACAGTGGCATTTTAAAACGCAAGTGCATTTTAGTATTATTTTGCCACCGAAAACATCTTATTTACTCCAAGTGTTTTTGTATGTATTCAGATACCCAGTGTAATTCGTGTGTGTTTAGATAGTGATTACCCAAAGCCAGGTCAAATTACAGATGCATTTTATACAATGCTATTTTGGACATTTTTGTGCCTCAATCGCTAAACTGTTTTCAGGGTTTTCACTAAAATTAAAATTTAAAAAGTTACTATAATTTTATTGCTCCTTTCAAGATCTCAGGTGCATTTTCTTAATGTTCCAGCTGCTAAAAAGCTCCGCTTTCATTCACATTTTCCAAAACACTTTATAGGTGTTACAAGACAAAGTTAAGTACACTACACACTATGAATTCAGTCCCTTAGTTTTGCCACTCAATTATCAAATGTGATGCAAGTGAAGCATGTAACTTTGAAGTCAGACTTATTCTTTTTTGCCTATTTATGGTTCCCTCGACACCCAATGGGTAAAAGAGGAAGCAAAGAAGAAGAAGCCTATTTATGGTTGGCACCTACAAAGTTATTTATACTATGTTATGAGATCTTCTGTCTTAAAGGATTTCAGTTAACCATTTTAAGGTCACATACATAGCATATTTTTTTCTGGCAAAAATAGGCACATCATAAAAATAGCAAGAGATATGACCTAAGATTTATTTATCCTTTACGATTAATATCTGCGGTAATCAGGATACAGTATAGCTATTTCAAAATCTTCAAAGTGGAAGCACAAAAGAACTGGGATATACTGTATGCTATTTTTAAACATATGAAGTTGTTGTCACATGTCACATGTTGTCAAGTTGTCTTTGACTTATAGCAAGCCTATGAATGAGCAAACTCCAAAGTGTCCTGTCCTTAACAGCCTTGCTCAGCTCTTGTAAACTCAAGCTTGTAGATTCTTTTAAGACAGCGGTTCGCAACTTTTTTCTCAACTGGCCAGACCTGCCCCCGACATGCAGCTGCAGGGGCCAGAGGACCTCTGGCCCCTGCAGCTGCGTGTTGGGGGTACTTATGTTGACATTGTCATTGGCGTCGGCAATCGTGGTGGTTTTGCCGCTGTTTCCACAGTCTCTGCCGCTTCTCCCAGCAGCGGGAGACTGTGGAGAGCATACTTGTTCCGTTTCGGTCTTTGATCAAGGTGGCGCTTCAGCAAGGAAAGCGCGCTGGTCTAGCATTTCCTGGTTCTGTGCCAGGCCCCAGGTGATGATGTCATTGCCTGGGTGCCCAGCGTGGAACAAGGAAGTCCCAGAGCAGCACACTTACCCTGCTGAAGCGCCATGGAGGAACCTCCCAAAAACCCCAAAATGGAGCAATTATGCTCTCCAAAGCCTGCCACTGTCAGAAGTGGAGGAGACTGTGGAAACAGCAGCAAAAATGCAGCGGTAAGTGATGTATCATGACTTCCAGTGGTTGGGAGCAGGTGGAGGTGGTCCTAGAGGTGCCCAGGTGACCACCACAGGCCAGATTAATGATATGTACAGGCCCAATTAGGCCCATGGGCTGTAGGTTGCAAATGCCTGTTTTAAGGAGTCAAACTATCTCATATTTGCTCTTCCTCTTTCCTATTGCCTTCAACAACCATTTCTTCCAGAAAAATCCATACCTTCTCATGGCGACACAGACAAGACACACTGCTTCAATCTGTAAAGCATAGACTGATCTTATGAAATTCTCTGATGAATTGTAGTAGCCAGTGGATGTTTGCAATATGATTTTAAGTGCCTTTTCCTGTTCAGAATCAACTTGAACATTGGGCATTTCTCATTTCATACAATTTAAAAGTCTTTATTACAACATATTGAACATCACTTTGCTTGCATGGGAATTTAATATTCCTGTAGTTCTTCCACTCCTTGGCATGTCCATTCCTGGAGACTCAGATATAGTGAACGTTGCCAGTCTGTGGGCCATTGTCTTGTTTCCCACATTTTTTGACACTTCTTTTTCCTTAATGCAAATTTGTTCCTTATGTGGACTTAAAATTCATCAGAAATATTGATTAAATGATATTTTGGCACTACAATTCTTTTAGTGTTCTTTTTCAGATTTATCTAATGTTGGATTCTAACAGCTCGTAATCAGTACCACAATATGCTCCTGGTCTTCCAATTATGTAGTCTATTTGATTTTTATATTGACTATGGACTGCAGTGGCTTAAGTGGCTAAGACGCTGACTGGGAGGCGGAAGGTCAGCAGTTCGATTCCCGAGTACTGTAGGACAGAATGAGCTCCCGTCTTTGTCCCAGCTCCTGCTAACCTAGCAATTCGAAAGCAAGAAATTGTAAGTAGATAAATAAGAACCACTTCGGTGGGAAGGTAGCAGCATTCCGTGTCTAGTCATCCCTGCCACATGACCACGGAAACGTCTGCAGAAGCAGACAGTGCTGGCTCTTTGGCTTTGAAACAGACATGAGCACTGAACCCTAGAGTCTGATACGACTGGCTTTTGAGCAAGGGAAACATTTACTTTTATACAGTGATGCACAAATGTACAGTCTTCTATTCAGTTGCTTGAAACATTAGCATCAAATGGATGGTTAGTTTCACAGAATTCTACAAGTTATCCTCCTGGTTCATTTTTGAACCACAGACCAATTTTTCAACAACATTTGGTTCTGCTTTGTTCTACATTTGATTTCCTTTCACCTATGATTACAAGCATGCCTTGTTTTGTTGTGTAATCAATTTTCTCCTGGATGCATGCATAAAAGCTCTCAATTTCATCTTCAGCATCAGTAGTCAAAGCACAGAGTTTTTATTTATTTATTATTCATATTTATCCACCGCCCTCCTCACCAAGGTGACCCAGGGTGGCTCACAAATCACAAAAGCACCACAACAAAACACAAACATTCCTAAAACCCTCAGATATAAAACTGTGCAAGATTAAAATTTAAAATCTAAAAAGTTTAAAAAATGCCAAATTACTACATCTTGAGGAAGGGAGGGGCTTAAATCATCCAGCGGGCTAGGGTCACTATACCTCCCGCATCCCATACCTGCCCTGCCAGTCATGTTTTTAAATTCTTCCTAAAGGGCAGCAACTCCATCTGGAGACGTAGCTCGGTTGTCAGGAGGTTCCACAGGGCCGGAGCAGACACAGAGAATGCCCTCCTCCTAGTCCCAGAGAGATGCGCCTCTCTGGCCGATGGAACAACTAGAGAGCCTCCCAGGTCCTCTCTCGTGGGACGGACAGATGGTCTTGGGGTGAGGCAGTCTCTTAAGTTGAATGATGGTTATGATGATCTGTTTCTCCAGGAGTCAGATTAATATTATTCAGTCAGATTTCACTTTATAGCCTCTTTCTGCCTTTTCTACATCCATCTTACCTGAGAATTAGAGCCACTTCTAACGTCTGATGAAGTGGATTTTATCCATGAAATCTCATATTTAAAAATAGGAGTTAGTCTTTAAGGTGCCACAACATTTTTTCTTTTTTTGCTGTTTTGCTGTTTACTCTCTGATATGCATGCATAGACTAATACAGTTACCACTTCAAACATTTCATTTCTTCTGAATTTGTCATTTTCAGAGTAGAATACTTTGTAGTTGTCTGACTGAAAATGTCCCATTCCAGTCCAGTTTAGATCATTTACACCAAGCTTTCTAATATTTAAATGTTCCATTTCTTGCTTTGTTATCCAGTTTATTTTGATCCAAACTTCTTATGTTCTAATTGTATGTGTTATGCAGCACTGGATTTTCCTTTCATCTCTATTTATGTGAACTACTAGATACTACCCAATAATAAATCAGACCACTGATCCATTTACCTAAGCCCTGTCTATTGCAAGAGCAACTGTTCTCTATAGTTCTGAGCTCTGCTATCTTAAAGCCTCTCAAATGAAGACTCTTAGGACTGAATCTTAAATTACCTCCTTCAGGTTCTTTTTGCTGAACTTGAGTTCTTATTCAAAGAAGTCAAAATTCAAATTGTCCTGGTCCTTTGTGGCAGTCTTTTGAATGCCATCTGTTAACATCAAGGCGGCCTGCTCTTTTCCCCAACATAAACCACACTGAAATATTAAGCTAAACCTCAGTCTGTGATGTATAAAGTAGTCATTTCCTATGGCATGCCATAAATCATTAAGGTGACAAATTGTGTAAGTGCAAATCGCTACAAGCCACTTTCAGATGATTGTTTCCTTCTGAATGATCAAATTATGCACATCACCATATAAATATTTTAGTTTGAAGAATTAACAGCAGCCATGGGGGCAAAGAGGCAGTCAAACTTGAAACAAGAACATGATCGGTAGAGGGTAGTTTCCCCTTAAGATGTAGGAGAGACAAAAGAAACTAAGCACAGTAAGCTGAAATAGTTTCTGGCAAAGAAAGATCAGCTTTATGGATTCCAACTTCTGTGAGCACATTGCCTATGATGCCTCTCTGTATCTCTTCCCTACGGGTCCTAGGGAGTGAGAAACAAACAGGTGGCCCTTTACTAGCACAAGAAGCCACATTTCTACAATAGACTAAAACCTAATAAACTCCATTTTGGATATGTGAAGGACTAGGGGCCTCATTTTTCTGGTCCACTTTGGTGGGACGGACAGATGTTTTTGGGGTGACATGGTCTCTTAAGTATCCTGGCCCACTACCAAGTAGGGCTTTAAAGGTGATAACCAGCACTGTGAATTGCACTCGGAGACACACTGGGAGCCAGTGTAGCTCTCGAAGAAGGGGTGAGGCACGAGCATAACACCCGCACCCCATCACAACCCAAGCAGCCGCATACTGGACCAGCTGTAGCCTCCGAATGGTCATCAAGGGCAGCCCCATGTAGAGCACATTACAGTAATCAAGTCTGGAGGTGACCAAAGCATGTGTGATCATGAACAAGGAGTCCTGATCCAGGAGCAAGCGTAACTGGCGCACAACACGGAGTTGTGCAAAAGCACTCCTGGCCATGACTGCCACCTGCTCTTCGAGCAGGAGATGAGTCCCAGAGGACCCCCAGGTTACACACCGGGTCTGTTTGGGGCAAAACTGCCCCATCCAGAACCAAAGATGGCAGCTGCCGAGAAAACGCAGGACCTCTGACCCACAGCCACTCATTCTTGCTAGGATTCAGTTGTAGCCCGTTGTCCCCCATCCAGACCCTGACAGCCTCCAGGCACCTGGAAAGGACTTCCACTGCACTGGACCGGACATCTCCCTCCTAGTGCGTGGATTGGGACAACGGGCTGCAGCTGTTGCAGGGTGCCCGGGAGGCAAAAAACCACGCTCCCGCCGCCCCGAACACCACCGGACATCTTCCTCCTAGTACGTGGATTGGGACAACGGGCTGCAGCTGTAGCAGGGTGCCCGGGAGGCATAAAACCTCGCTCCCGCCGCCCCAAACACCACCGGACATCTCCCTCCTAGTACGCGGATTGGGACAACGGGCTGCAGCTGTTGCGGAGTGGCCGGGAGGCATAAAACCTCGCTCCCGCCGCCCCGAACACCACCGGACATCTCCCTCCTAGTGCGCGGATTGGGACAACGGGCTGCAGCTGTTGTGGGGTGGCCGGGAGGCAGAAAACCTCGCTCCCGCCTCCCCGAACACCACCGGACATCTCCCTCCTAGTGCGCGGATTGGGACAACGGGCTGCAGCTGTTGCGGGGTGGCCGGGATGCATAAAACCTCGCTCCCGCCGCCCTGAACACCACCGGACATCTCCCTCCTAGTGCGTGGATTGGGACAACGGGCTGCAGCTGTTGCAGGGTGGTTGGGAGGCATAAAACCTCGCTCCCGCCGCCCCGAACACCACCGGACATCTCTCGCCTGGCAGCTGTTGCAGGGCAGCTGGGAGGGAAAAATACCACCAGACTTCGAACGGGGAGGAAAGGACACCGTAACCATGGGCGCCAGGGCCACGCCACCACTGGCGCTCCACACACACACACCCGGGCCAGCTCAAAAGACGCCGCCACGATGGGCGGCTATCACCGGGACTGGATTCCCTTCTCTGTGGATTTTGCTTGAACTTTCCCCGGTTACTTTGGTAGATTTTTTTTTGCTTATACTCATTGTAGGATTCGGTAAATGTGGTTTTGTTTTTTGCTGCTGTTTTTCCCCCCTTAAACTTTCTGTACACTTTATTGTGATATTGATACTTTTTGATTGTTAAGATGTCATTGATATATATATACAGTAAAACCTCATATAACACTAAAACCTGGTTCCACAAGTCTTGGTGTTATATGATTTTTAGTGTTATCTGATGCATGTTAAAATCCTATGGGATCCATAGAGATACATTGTAACCACACAGGCTTTAGCGGTTGTTATCTGAAGCATCCCATAGGATCTTAATGTTATCTGATGCAATTCTTTCCCCCAGATTCCTTAATGTTATGCGATTTTAGTGTTATTCGATACTAATGTTATATGAGGTATTACTGTATATATATTCTGATACTGTGATGATTGTTATTATGATAATGTTGACTTTGTGACTGTTATGCTGTTTTTTATTGTTATATATGTAATCTGTAAGCTGCCTAGAGTCAGGTTCGCCTGAGCAGGGCGGGGTATAAATTTGAAATAATAATAATAATTGCTAGGGTCGACTCTGCAATAATGGCAAATTACCAGCCTGTGTCCAAACTGCCCTTTCTGGGTAAGGTTTTGGAAAAGACAATGGCATGGCGGTTACAGGAGATCCTGGAAGAAAGGGGTCCAGATAATCCGTTTCATCCAGGACACAGGCTAGTAATTTGCCATTATTGCAGCATAGAGGGATAGCTTCTTCAAGAGGGGCCACACACACTAGAGCATGTTTTAGAGGTGCTGGAAAAAAACCCCTCCCACAATGAAGAGTTGATAATTGTCTCAACCCAGCCACCTATCACTGTCCTGGTAGAGTTACCTAACACATAGGCAATGGCACGGACAGCTCCCAGGAGCCTGTCTACTTCCTCAGGGACAACTGGATCAAACCGATCCCAGATAACACGACAAGACTGCGCTACAGTCAACCCCAGCTCTACATTTTCCACGCCGGGATTGAACTTCGAGCAAATCCGAGCAATTTTCTCTGTCACATAATCAGCAAAAGTCTCAGCCGACCCCTGCCAACTGGGGCCCGACCCCCCTCTGCCAAGGAGGGACCTGGTCACCTGGAACAGGGTCGCAGGGCAATTATCTGCCGAGGCAATGAGGGCAGTGAAGTACTGGCATTTCATCGCCTCCATTGCCACTAGGTAGGCTTAAATTGCAGCTCTAACCAGTGTTCGGTCGGATTCACTTCGAGTCTTCACCCAGAGGCGCTCTTGGCGTCTCTTTGCCTGTTTGAGCCCCCTCAACTCCTCCGTGTACCACGGGGATGAGCAGTGCCTACGAGGATAGAGAGGCTGTAGTGGAGTGATTGTGTCCAAGGCCGCCGTTGCCCTCTCATTCCAGAGGTCAACAAGTGCCTCAGGCAGATCACATCGCTGGTCCAGAGGAATGTCCCCAGTTTCCTTTGGAATACATCCGGATCCATCAGTTGCTGAGGGCGGGCCAATTTAATAGGCACTACCTCCATATGGTGAAGCTTCGTCCCCAGAAAGTCCAAAGTCACCAGAAAGTGAGCTGACCATGGCACAGGCCTAAGTCTCTAATTTCTGTAATTTCAGATCACTCTGCCACTGCTCCGATAAGAAAACTAGGTCCGGGGTGTGGCCACTGCTCCTGGTTGAGTCCTGAATTACCTGAGTCAGGCCCACAGCTGTCATGGAAGCCAAAACCTCCCATGCTACCTCTGAGCCTGCCCCCAATGAAGGCAAATTGAGGTCCCCCAAGACCATGAGTCTTGGGAACTCCAATGCCAACATGGTGACAGCCTCAAGGAGCTGCTACACTGCATGGAGGCAGGTAAAGGAGCAAGATTCCCAACTGACTCCTAGGGCCCAAACACAGGAGCAAGGCCTCACAACCCGGAACTTGTGGAGCCGTGGCTCTGGCAACTTCCAGTGACTCTCTGGCCACAACAGCGACACCACTGCCCCTCCCCTTCTCCCTAGGCTGGTGCCAAATACCGAATCTGGCTGGACATAGTTCTGATAGAGGCAGCCCATCCTCCAGTCTCAGCCAGGTTTTGGTGATGCCAGGTCAGCCTGCTCCTCCAAGATGGAATCTGCAAGCAGGGGGGCCTTATTATAAACTGACCTGGCATTCATCAGCAGCAGCCTAAGGGTGGGGTCACTATGGATCAGCTGCACAGGAACCCGAGGTGATTCCAAGGGACCGGAATGGGGGATAGCAATCAAATATCTTCTCCCAGTCCCTGAGTGTGGCCTGTCCTTCGGCTAACGCTATATCGCCCCATGCTCGTCACTACACTAATTCGGGCCCCAAGGAGCCCCACTGCCCCCCAGACAGAGCGCTGTCCTCTATCCCTGGCTGGCAGGACCCTCTCATTCCTTCCCTCCCCCCTCCCCCCACCCATCTCTCATGGCCCACGGCCCAAATCACTCCTCCCTTGATATTGGGCAGTGTCTGTAGTACCGGCCATGAGGGCAACCCTCCCTATCTAGGTCATGTGGCGGGGGGAGAGACGATGGCCACCACAGCATTGCCCCAATCGCCATGTTCTTCTCCCCACCCAGAACGGCGTGAGGAGCCTCCCAGATGGTAGCGGAGGCAGCAGCGATGGAGGCGGTCCCAGTGTGGCCTTCTAAAGCCGTCCGGGTTGCCAGCTGCAACGAATTCCGCTCCCCACCCAGAACAGCGCAGGGTGCCTCCTGGATGGTGGCGGAGGCAGTAGCGGTGAAGGCGGTGGCGGCCCCAGTGTGGCTTTTTGAAGCTGGCCAGGTCACCAGCTGCGCCGAATTCCACTCCCCACGGAATTTTAACAACTTGATGGCTAAGTAATGCTTTTACTTTAATGTTTTTACTTTTAAATTTTTTTAATGTTTTAAGGAAGTACTTTTTACTTTTAAAAAGCTTGCCTGTAACCTGTAACCCATATTTTTAAGTACAGTACTTGCCTATAATTTGGGTTCATGACTACAATATTTTCAAAGTCCTTATGTGTTGGGTTTTTACCTAAAGCATTTTTGTATCCTTAATGTGTGTTCCTGTGATCAAAATTTCATACTGTTCAGTATGCACTTACAGTTCTACATTATTGTAAATTGATAATACAATTTTTGACTCACATGCCTGTTATATGTATTCAACAACTCTGAAGCACTTTAAAAACAACATAGGATAAATGCTTGTAGAATGGTCAAGCTGCTTTGCCTTGCATTACTGCAACATAGATACCCAAGACCATTAACTGTTACTGAACTGCAGAGGTACAGAACCTCTCAGGGTGTAACCCATTGATATAATTTTTTCATGCTGGGAAAGAATGTAGACTTCTGGGTTACTCCAGGTAGTCTGTCACAGTCAGGTCACTCTGTGAGGAGTGTTTAGAGCAAGTGTTTCCAACCTTTGGTTTTTGGACTTCAATTCCTAGAAGCCTAAGTCAGTGCCCCAGAGCACTGATCAGCCAATGTACAGTACTGACTTAGGCTTCTGGGAATTAAAGTCCCTCTGTGGGGTGTGTGCCCCACAATGGGAACCACTTGTTTAGAGTATCCTTTATCAGGACCTGACAGATGGTGAACCTGGGAGTTTGTGGACACTACTGTATTCTAGTATAGTATTCTAAAACGGGATTTCTGACAGACGATGAGCCAAGTGATGGTGGTGTCATGGCTTAAAAGTCCAGTATCCCAGAGCAAGGATTTCTAACAGAAGGCAAGCCTTAGGAGACCCCCTAGGAGGTTTTATTGTGCTAATAAATTACGCTTGGGGTTGATCTCCCCAGTATGCCTCCTCCTCCTTGCTATGTGTTTAACTCCATTCTCTGAGGAAAGGGCCTGCTTAAATAAACACTTTAAAAAGAACTATAAGCTTCAGCAGCAGAGTCCTGATTTTGGAAACAGCTATAAATTTGCCACTTTAAGAATGTTGAATTCCTGTCATAGAGGCCCTGGAAGGAATCTTTTTAGCCCTCAACATGTGAGAGGGAACTGCTGTCACTGGATGAGGAATGTTCATAGAGGGAGTACTACTCATCAAAGCAACTTTGACTGCAAGGACACTGTCAAGAGCAGCTCCATTCTAGTTGGGGAAGGGAAGGAGAACAGTTGAATAACTGTTGACGTAATCTTGACAACTTTAAATTCTGAATATGCAGACTTCATGACTTCAGGATCAAGTCAGATTTTTGCCCTGCGTCTTTTCTCTGATTGTGCTTTCTGCAACCTCCTGCCTAATGAAAAGATCTAGAGTTCTTTCTTTGGAGAAAATAACTGAGATAGCATTGTTTTGTCATTTGCTTAAGGGGAAAACATTCAAAAGAACTATACCACAGAAGCAGACAGAAAACATGGGTAGGATTGTATGGACTTAGATTTCTGGTGGGAAGATTTGGTTGGGACAAGCCTTCTGCATCAGAGTTATCTCCCATCCTCTGCACCACAGCACTTCAGTAAGGCCATTCAATCTTCTGTTTAGGATTTTGGAGGCGACATCCATTGTTGGGAGTCTGCTTTCTCCAGGCCAGTGGCATTGACATAATTTATTTATTTATTTGTTTTGATTTATATTCCACCCGATTAGTAAGAACACTACTCTGGGCAGCTTAAAGGTAAAGGTCTCCATTGCTTGAAAGCCAGTCATATCTGACTCTAGGGGGCGGTGCTCATCTCCATTTACAGCCAAAGAACCAGCACAGTCTACATGTGCAGTCATTCCCCTGGTCATGTGGCAGGCATGACTAGATGCACACAGAATACTGTTACCTTTCCCACTGAAGCAGTACCTATTTATCTACTTGCAATTTCTTGCTTTTGAACTGCTAGGGTGCAAGGATGATGGGAGTTCATTTCATCATGCAGCACTCAGGTCTCGAACTGCTGATCTTTACAGGTTGCCAAGTTCAGCATCTTAACCACTAAGCCACTGCAGTCCTCTGGGCAGCTTACATAGGGTTAAAATTAGTTAACTATCTGGATTTTTATTTTGTTTTCCTCTTTTTTAAAAGATCAGTTACTAAGATCTTGCTTGTGAAAAAGAGCTGACTGTCTGGATATGAACACAAGAGATAATTTCCCACCAGTATATGCACTGCATACATCAGAGAGAACCTTTAATACGCCTTAAGTATTTCATTCAGCCTCTTGACCTCAATGTAGTTCCCTTCAATTCCATTTATTTTAGCAAGTCATTCAGAAGAACAGAAGCAAACTATGCAAGCCCACACAGCTGGTTCACCAAGGATGAAATTTCAATGAAGAACAAATTGTTTGAGCTCTCCTTACAATTCACCCAGATTTCTGAGGAGCATTTGTTTCAATACCCTACAGCAACATAGCTGCTTTCAAGAAAATCTCATTTCATTGTTCCAACGCATATGGCAAGAGATTTGTTTTTCAAACAAATGTCTTTATAGTAATTTTGTAGACATCAAAGCTACTGCTAAGTATATGCAGTACACTCGACTAATACACAAGCCATTAGCCCTAGAAGGTAACACCAGATGACTGCTGCCCCTTTGCAACTCTAAAAATATGTTTCTAAGCAAAACACCTAATATAGAGGAATCACTTTACCTCTGGTGTAAGATAGCATAACTTTACATCCAATATTATTTTTCAAAAATGAAGACATACAAAATTATGTTAAAATGCACACACGCACATGCACACAAAATCTCTCTCTCTCACTCACTCACACACACGCAGAAATTAAGTACAGTAATACCCCGGATAACATTATGACTTTGTTCCACAAGTCATGATGTTATCCAATTTTTAGCATTGTCCGACGCATGTATTGAACAACGCTAAGAAAAAAAGCCCTGACTTCAGGGACAAACCACTTTAAAGGCAGGCAGGGAAAGAAAGAGACCTCCCTGCCTTTAAAGCCATCCCCCACGCGCAGCTTGGCCATGAGAGAATCCAGCCTCGCCCTGCTTACCTTGCTGCACGCTCCGACAGCCAACTGGAGGCTTCTGTTTTTCTCTTTCACTTCCTGTAGACAGGGAAGGGGAAAATAGAGAGATGTGATTGGTTCTCTAGAGAACCAAACACATCTCTCTATTTCCCCCTTCCCTGTCGTTTCAATACAGGAAGTGAAAGAGAAAAACAAGCCTCCAGCTGGCTGTCGGAGCATGCAGCAAGGTAAGCAGGGCGATGCTGGATTCTCTCGTGGCCCAGCAGGCAGTAGGTTGGGTGTGGGGAGTCCCCAAACTGCTGGGGGGGGGGAGGAGGGAAGTGGCAGGGAGAGGAACTTTGGCCTCCTTTACTTCTTTATGACGATGGATCGGATAATGCTAAAATGAACGTTCTCCAGTGCAAATCTTCCCCCCAAATTTGTCGTCGTTATGTGGTTTTAGCGTTATCTGGTGCAATCGTTATCCGGGGTATTACTGTATGCCAAATTAGGTGTGGTGAGTGACTGAATTGGGGTGCATTCCATCTACACACAAACCTAGATACAAATGAGATTCTGCCCATCTGGGAGGAAATCTTTGTTTTTACACAATTTTGATCACTCATACAGTTGAATTACTCAGTCAAGATGTAGCACAAGCAGTTAGGAACTAATGCAAAGTATCACCAAATAATAGCAGACTATTATGACTCTTAGTCCTAAATTGAAAGGAGATTGTGACCTTTGTAAAAATCTTGCCTGATGGTCAGTGATTCTATTTATTTGTTCAAATGTATGTTGCTGCCCACTCGCCATAGCGACTCAGGGCAGCTTACAAACAATAAAATACATTACATTACAATGTGTTGATGGGGGCTCAGGGGTAGGGGTGGCGAAGTCCTCAACCAGCCCTGGCTTCTTCTTCCCCCGGCCACTGGTGTAGGCCCAGAGGTAGGGGCAGCGAAGTCCTCAACCGGCCCTGATTTTGAAAGTGGCATGCTTTCTTTTTGCCTGGTATAATACTAGTGTCCATCCAGTATGATTTCTGTAGTTTGTTACGACGATCTAGTCCACGTGTTATCTCTGAAGAATAAGCCAGTGTTTTAAGTAAATTCCATTCAAAACAAATACTGTACTGTGTTTTCCATACTCTCCCTCTTCCTCTCATATGCATGCAGACACTTGCTATGACATCAAACACTTCTTAAAATGATGACATTACTACACTAAAAAGGACAGGATCTTACATTTCAACTCCCATTAGCCCAAGATATCCCAGTCAATTATGAACTCCGTGGGAATTGCAATTCAACAACAGCCTCCTGGAGGCTCCTGCTCTGACTATTAGAATAATTAACCCCATAAACAAGTATTTTTATACAGCAATCTTTGGTTATTAAATAATATGGGAGAGTGGGATTATAACCAGTGGTGGGCTCAAAAACTTTTTACTACCACACTGTGGGCTTGGTATGGTGTGCGTGGCCACGGGAAAAGCCCTGTGTTACACCTACATTAGGACTACAGTAATACCTCATATAACATTAGTATCGAATAACACTAAAATCGCATAACATTAAGGAATCTGGGGGGAAGAATTGCATCAGATAACATTAAGATCCTATGGGATGCTTCAGATAACAACCGCTAAAGCCTGTGTGGTTACAATGTATCTCTATGGATCCCATAGAGGATCAGATAACACTAAAAATCATATAACACCAAGACTTGTGGAACCAGGTTTTAGTGTTATATGAGGTTTTACTGTACTTTATTTCAAAACTTCGATGGGCGGGGCTAGCCAGAATTTCCGCTACTGGTTCTGGCGAACTGATGCAAACCTGCTGATGCCCACCAGGGATTATAACACTTGTAAAGAAAGAGAAGAAGGTTTTCATTTAGAAAATGCTGCTGAAATCCAAATGTATTTGCAAGGTTAATGGCCCACATCACAGAAAAACAATTCTATTTAATAAGCAAAATTTAGAATATTGTGTATCCAATATAATAAACAATGTAGCCATTAAAACAAAGGGAAGTTAAAAAATAGTTTTACTAAGGCAGCGATACTTATGGAATCTACAGATTTACAATTTACTGTAAAACAAAATCCTATAATGAATCTGAAGAATTAAATTATATTTCCTATCAAAATCAAAAGTTTATTTTTATCAAATGTGCACACACTAACAGATTAATGTGTATGATTTCAAAATTATATAATAATGAATCAATAATAAAATAAACTATTTTTAGAATTGCCACAGAGCTAATCACAGTCACAATTAAAGACATAAAGATGTCTGTATCATTTGGGGAAGCATATAAAAATGCAACCTATGAACAAGATTCACTTAGTAACATTCAAAATACCTCTTTTTCAACCAACCTTAAAATTAATGTGAAATTCTAACCTCCTTCTGAAGCAAAAATAAAAAATGCCTCACTATCCTTGTTGCCTTTACACTACGAGTTAAAGAATTTGAAAACTCTGTGTAAGTTGCAACTACATCAGAAGATAGACCAAGCAAAAACGTGAGCACAATTACATTGCATATACAGTAATACCTCAGATAACATTAGTATCGAATAACACTAAAATCGCATAACATTAAGCAATCTGGGGGGAAGAATTGCATCGGATAACATTAAGATCCTATAGGATGCATCGGATAACAACCGCTAAAGCCTGTGTGGTTACAATGTATCTCTATGGATCCCATAGGATTTTAACATGCATCGGATAACACTAAAAATCGGATAACACCAAGACTTGTGGAACCAGGTTTTAACGTTATTCGAGGTTTTACTGTAACTCATTTGAAATCCTGATCAGACTGCATTTATACAGCTTTTAAACATGAAAAGTCACAAAATTATTTAATTGAATTAATTCAATTGTTCTCCTGTCTGCTTGGACAACTCACAGCATCTATGTGGTTAAGACTTATGCCAGAAAGCTAAAATGTGGTTTTCCTGTTATTTTACTACCCCACCCCGAACAATTTTTGCTGCCAATTTTTCTATTATAGATTTGCACCAGATTTAAAGCTATGTACCTACAAGTCAGGTGTCACAAGGGGGGGGGGAGAGAAGAGATGTGCTATTGTCAAATACTTTTAAAAAATTGAACATGTTTAAGTAGATGTGTCAGTACTGTAATTCTATTATACAAGCAAAGAAAATGGAAGACAGCCTCTCATTCATACAGGACAAATAGCTGTGCCAAAAGCACAAATTACACCTAATTACAGGGTATAACTCTGTCATCTCTCTTTTTATAACCTAGCCATTTACACACTTTGATTTTTTACTTCCATTTGGGTTTATTAACATCAAAGCTTTGTCATCACTTATCTGTTTCCACAGAGTTTTTACTTGGGGCAATAAAGAATAAAAACTTCTTTACATTCCAGCTTCTCGGATGCAAGAATGGTTTAGTCTGCATTGTTCTTATGATGTTCCATACAAAGGTTTTAATAACCATGTTGTTAAGTTTATTGCCCTTGGCAGAGAAGTCTGAAAATACACTATAATTTAACTTACTGCTGAATTAAAATACATTAGCACAGTACTCTGAAATTATATTCTTATTGTTAATACTATTTTCATAAACACAACTATGTATGTAATTAATGCAGATCTGAATAGGAATATAATAGAGAGTTTAATTTTAGATCTTTTGTAGGCTTTTGTTAATATTTCTTACTCATGTTCTTAGAACCACAGAAGACCTGGCTAGAGGCAACTACAGTGATCATCAAAGGAAATCCCTACCTAAAACATCCCTGATAGAGTAACCTTTCTATCTTAGGGGTAACCAGGCTGCCATAGTTCCAGTTTCCATGGCATTTCTGTTTAACCTGCCTTCTCTGTGATTTGGTTGAGAAAACTGAATCATACTAGGGCAGTGGTGGTGAACCAATGCCAAGTGTGCCAGAGGGGGGAACTCAGAGTTCTCTCTGTGGGCATGTGTGCCATTGCCCCAGCACTGAGATCATCCCACCCCTCTGCCCAGCAGCCCAATGGGAGTGCTTCTTCCCTTCCCTCAGCACAGAGTTCACCAGCCCCTCTGTGCAGCAGCCCAATGGGAGCACTTCCTCCCTCCCCCCAGCACAGAGTTTGCCCCACCACTCTGCAGTGCAGATGGCAGCCTGTTGAGTTTGGGCATTTGGTCTTTAAAAGGTTCACCATCACTGTACTAGGATATATACATCCAATACATCGGCTGCTACAAGTCCAGCTGAAATGGTATACAGAGGCAGTGGTATAAGCACTTTCCACCACCAAAGCCAAGGCCCAGGATTGCCCACTGGTGTGTATAATACACTTTTCTAAATCAGAATGGAACAAGTGGGTTTCTTCTCTAATAATAGCCCATTACATCAAGACCCCTCTAGATCCATCTTCTGACATTCACAAGATGGTATTACCAAGGAGTGGTGCAAAACTAGGTCATGGATGATCTTTGGATACAAGAGGACTGTGCTAATGTATTTTAATTCAGCAGTAACTTAAATTATTGCTACAAGGTATTAATTGTGCCAAAGTTGTCCACATATATGTGTTAAACAAAACCTAAGCATGCCTTTTTGTTATTCAATTGGGAGAAGTTGCTGCATATGGCAAATTAATGTGGCATGTGCATGGTAATTATTTGCATTTTTAATGCATCATGTGTAAAATTACCTCCCAACTGTGGAAAAACTCTAAATAGAGCAGAAGCTGGAAAGAATTATGGGAATATATTTTGCTGAAATACCTTTGATCACAAGACGTAAATGTGTGTGAACAACACACACAAAAGGAGGATCTTCCAGAATTGTAATATAGACTCATGAAACATTTTAAGATTAACATACTTAAACATACAATTTTAAAGTACAGGCAGAACATAAAGTTCACTCATTGAATTAAAATTATGACATTATAGATCGGGGTGCCCAAACTATGGTCTACTGGCCAGATCTGACCCGCAGTGCCAATTAATCCAGCCTGCGCTACCCGCATTACTCCCAGAAGCAGAAGTTAAACACACATGCACAGAATGCTGCCATAAATTACCTGTGCTGTTGTAAACGTGTTTCTGTGCATGCGCAGGTGCACTCGGTGCCAGCGCATGCATGTTTTATTTCCGCTTCTGGGTGGGAGGAACCATGTGATTGGCATGCTTGACCATGTGACCAGCCGAAAAGTTTGGGCACCCCTGTTATACATCATCTACCAAATTTTAAAAATGTGGTCTTCATACTGGTTATGGCAATTTCTACATGTGAAATTACACAGCATAAAAGTACTATTCAGAAAAGCTAGATGCTACTGAATTGCAAAAAGAAATGTGTAAACAAGTCAAATATCCTTTCAATCTTATTTTTAATGTACAGTATTGTTTATATCTTAATAATTATTTTTACATGTATGTTCCTCTTCAAGCCAATATACAGGCTCTCAACTAGTTGAAAAGACTGCACTGATTTTCACAATTGCTTAAGGTGGTGGGGCCCAATATTTCAGGTTTCTACAACTCTGAAATTATACTGTAATTCTTACTAATGCACAATGCCATCATAAATCTACAGTTTGGCCTAAAATAGGACTTGTGTCTGATATGCCAATACCCTTATTACTGCACAGCAGGTTACCTACTCTACCATCCCAACTTTACAGATTTCTAGTAAAAAGTTGTCAACAAGCCTGTGCATGACTTGAAGTCAAATTACTAATGGCACGGGAACAGGCGTTTGAACTTTGTTCCAACAAAATATCTTGTATCTAATCTAAGGAAGAATTACAGGCCTCAAAACTGCTATTATTTTATTAGCCACACCACCTTCATTTTGATCTGTTCCAGTAATTTTGTTTGAGTCTACCTGTCAGTGGAATTTTTCTTTGCCAGTTAAAGCATACTACATTTTATGCTCCAGAGAAGCTGTGACTGTTCTGACATTGATGGATTTTAGGAAATTCAAAATAGCTGTTCATCATACAGAAACATACTATCGGTGGTATTAAATAATAATCTCATTTTTTTTGGGGGGGGGGAGTCTCCGATATGAAATTTTCTTATCTAATTAGACACTAACTGAAATAATTAGAAAGCCAATTTAAGTGATGATGAAAAGCAATATAAATTTAGAAAAATGTGGAATGTCTGAAAGTTTCAATAAACTGAAGCAAGAAAGTAAAAATAAATTAGAAGAGTTTAAGAAGATCAGACTTTCATGGTTTGGAAGAACAACAATATACAGAATGAAGATTTTATCTTAGATAAAAATATTTATGATATTATTGATAAACAATTAAAAAGCAAGAGCTGAAAGACTGGTAAAATATGATTAATACATTTTATACTAGAGATAAAAAGCAAGAATAAAAAGAAATGACACGAATCTCCAAAATTGGATAAGGTAGGTTTTTCTAGTGTAAAACTATGATATATAACTAATCAAGTGAGACACGAATTGATATCAAAGCTCAGTCTAATAATTTAACATGATGGTTAAAGTATGGAGACACAGGAAATTTATGGTAATCCTGAGAATATATTTTTAAGCAATATGATAACACTACAATAAAGAAAACTGAAAAATCTTTAACGATATAGTTTTAATCTACAATAAATACAGAAAACGCTTATCTTTCCAATTTCTGTATTGACAGAATTTGGAGGATTACCCAGGGAATTTGAAAAGAAATCAAGAGCATCTATTAAGAACAAAAAAGTGATTAGAATAAA
Source organism: Furcifer pardalis (assembly GCA_030440675.1). Taxonomy (NCBI): domain Eukaryota; kingdom Metazoa; phylum Chordata; class Lepidosauria; order Squamata; family Chamaeleonidae; genus Furcifer; species Furcifer pardalis. The sequence goes on along the minus strand of CP126895.1, from coordinate 97,045,034 downwards.
AGATTGATTAGAAAAGATGCAGGATAAAGAAAAAATAAAGGAAGCAGTAGGAAAGCAGAAAATATCCTTATTTTACTTTATTCAGTTAGAGCAGCAGTTCACAACGTGGGGCACATGCCCCTCAGGAGGACTACAATTTGCAGAAGCCTAAGTCAGTACATTGACTGATCAGTTCTTTGGGGAATTGATTTAAGCTTCTGGGAATTGAAGCCCAAAAACCAAAGATTGGAAAACACTAAGTAAGAGCAATGTACTAATTGTTGTTCAGTTGCACAGTCGATTCCGACCCTTTGCGACCCCATGGACCATTGTACGCCAGGCACCTCTGTCCTCCACCATCCTCCTCAACTCGCTCAGCTTTGTGCCCATTGTGTCTACAATACCATCTAGGCATCTCATTTTTGGCCGCCCCCTTCTTCTTTTGCCCTCCACCCTTCCCAGCATCAAGGCTTTCTCAAGCTAATCTTCTCTTCTCATTTGATGTCCAAAGTACTTTAGCTTCATCTTTACTATTTGACCTTCTAAGGAGCAGTCAGGGTTAATTTCTTCTAAGATTGACCTATTTGTTCTCTTCGCTTTCCAGGGCACTCTCAAAACTCTCCTCCAACACCACATCTCAAAGGTATCTATTCTTCTGCACTCAACTTTCCTAATGGTCTAGCTCTCACAACCATACATTGCCACAGGGAATACCATTGCTTTGACTATACGAATTTTTTCTTGCAAGGTGATGTCTCTACTTTTCACTACGCTCCCCAGGTTTCTTACAGCTTGTCTCCCAAGCATCAGTCGATTTTCCATTTCATGGCTGCAAACACCATCTGCAGTGATCTTTGATCCTAAGAAAGTAAAATCTGTCACTGCTTCTACTTCTTCCCCATCTATTTTCCAGGGACTGATAGGGCCTGTTGCCATTATCTTGGTTTTCTTTATATTGAGTCTCAAGCCAGCTTTTGCACTTTCTTCTTTCAACCTAATCAGGAGCTTTTTTAAGTCCTCCTCACTTTCTGCCACTAGGGTGGTATCATCTGTATATCTCAAATTGTTGATGTTTCTCCCAGCAATTTTGATCCCAACTTGTGATTCTCCATCCCTGCATTGCGCATTATGTGTTCTGTATATAAGTTGAATAAGCAGGGTGACAAAATGCAGCCTTGTCTTATTCCTTTTCCTATTCCAAACCACTCTGTCCTTCCGTATTCTGTCCTAACTGTTGCTTCTTGATTCATGTACAGGTTTCTCATGAGACATATAAGGTGTTCTGGTATTCCCATCTCTTTAATTACTTGCCACATTTTGTTGTGGTCCACACAGTCAAAGGCCTTAGTGTAGTCAATGAAACAGAAGTAGACTTGTTTCTGATATTCCTTTGTTTTTTCCATGATCCAACGTATGTTGGCAATGTAGTCTCTAGTCCCCCTGCCTCTTCTGAAACCCACCTGCACGTCTGGCAATTCTCTCTCCACATACTGTTGCGGTCTATACTGTATTATCTTGAGCATCACCTTGCTAGCGTGTGGGATGAGCGCAATTGTTCGATAATTTGAACATTCTTTGGCATTGCCCTTTTTGGGGAGTGGAACGTATACTGATCTTTTCCAATCCTGTGGCCATTGTTGTGTTTTCCAAATCTGCTGGCATACAGAATGTAATAATTTGATTCATCATCTTTTAGGGCTTTGAAAAGTTCAACTTGGATACCATCATTTCCCCTGGCTTTGTTGTTTGCAGTGTTTTTTAGGGCCTTTCTGACTTCACTCTCTAGGATGTCTGGCTCAAGTTCAATTTCCTCATCATTGTTATTATCAGGAGTGTTGAGGTCCTTTTTGTAGAGTTCCTCTGGGTACTCTTTCCATCTTTTCTTAATCTCTTCTGCATCAGCTATCTCCTTGCCATCTTTGTCCCTTATCATGGTCATTTTTGTTTAAACGTTCCCTTGATTTCCCCAATTTTTTTTTGAAAAGATCTCTACTCCTGCCTCTTCTGTTGTTTTCTTCTATTTCTTTGCACTGTTCATTCAGGTAGGTTTCCTTATCTCTCCTTGCTTTTCTTTGAAATTCTGTATTCAAGTGATTGTATTTTTTCCTTTCTCCTTTGCCTTTTGCATCCCTTCTTTCCTCTGCTATTTTAAGAGCCTCATCGGACAACCACTTAGCTTTCTTACACTTCTTTTCTTTTCACATGGTTTTCCTTGCTGCCTCCTGCATTATGTCCCACATCTTTGTCAGTGATGGGATGACAAAAATTCTACTACCACGCCATGACGTCACGGACGTCATGGGCGTGGCCAATGTCATGACGTCATGGCCGAAGCCGACGTCATGACGTTGTGGGTGGGGCCAAGAATAAAAATAAAAAATAAAAATAAACATACACACACACACCCCTCCCTCTCAGCCCACCCACCCAGACACAAATAAATAAATAAATAAATAAAATAAAAACAACCACCCACCCAAAACACAAATAAATTACCCCTCGCTTACCTTTCTTGGGACCCGGCACCCCGACTGCGTCCACAGCCGCTGCTGCCGCCGGAGTCTGCCTGCACCCCTGTGGCGTCCTCCTCAGGCCGGTACCTTTTTAGCCCGGCTCCGGCCATGGCCAGGGGCGGCGGGCAGCAGTGGCTCTGGCGGTGGCTCCAGCCGCGGCTGCTGAGCCTCCCTGGGCCGTCCCATGCCGCACCGCCGCCGGGCTAAAAAGGGACCGGCCCAAGGAGGAGGCCACAGGAATGCAGCCAGCGGCAGCTCCGGTGGCGGTGGACGGCGGTTGCAGGCACCCAGCCCACTGGCGCCCGGCGGAGGAGGAGGCGTCAGCGTTGCGCCGCGCGTCCCCAGGGGATGGGGCTTGTCGGCAGCGGACGGCCCAGGCAGCCCTCAACGTGCCACGGGGGAGGTGCCCTTCTCAGAGGGCTGGTGCGGCCGCTGCCGCCGCCGTCCTGAAAGCTTTAAACAATTTTTTTTTAAATTGGAGCTAAAATGGCTCCAATTGACTGCGCATGCGCCGAAACTCAATCTGACGCATGTGCAATGCGTCAGATTGAGTTTCTGCGCATGCGCAGTCAATTGGAGCCATTTTAGCTACGATTTAAAAAAATTTCTCTTTCGGTGAGGCGTCCGGAACTGGACGCCCCAAAAGTGGACTCCCCTCCCGGAGAACCCTCCGGAATTGGTCCTACCGGTTCCAGGGAACCGTCTGGAACCGGGGACATTCCATCACTGATCTTTGTCCATAATTCTTCTGGCACTCTCTCTATCTGGTCCAAGCCAAATCTGTTCCACACCTCCACTGTGTATTCCTTAGAGATGTTGTCTAGGTCATATCTGTCTGGCCTAATTGTTTTCCCTATTTTCTTTAGTCTAAGTCTGAATTTTGCGATCAGTAGGTTGTGAACTGAGCCACAATCTGCTCCTGGTCTTGTTTTTGCTGACTGTATGGAGGCTCTCCATCTTTGGCTGCAGAGTTTGTAATCAATCTGGTTTCTATGTTGGCCATCTGGTGATGTCCATGTGTAAAGTCTCCTCTTGTGTTGCTGGAAGAGAGTGTTGGCTATGACCAGTGTGTTATCTTGGCAGAACTCTAAACACTGAGTTAAAAGAAATAGTAAATGTAGGAATCTTACAAAATAAATAATATAACAGAAGGAAAAGATAAATAAAAATGGAATAATGAAAGGGATAATAAATAAAATGTATGGAATCATATTAAAAGCAGAGGTCTAACAAGATTCTGTTATTTACTCTTTCAAATTATAGTCCTATAATGATTTAAGTATTGAGGTGTAGAAAAATATATGGATTAAAAGATTATTGAAGACAATGTCTAGTGTTTCCCAAATGCTGGTGTTTGGACTTCAGTTCCCAGAAGCCTAAGCCAGTATTTTAACTGATCAGTGCTTTGGGGAATTGACTTAAGCTTCTGGGAATTGAAGTCCAAACACCAGCATTTGGGAAACACTGGTCTATAAGAATAAAGTTTTTAGGTATGTATCTTTTCTATTGTTTTTTTTAAATAAAGTTTTTCCAATTAAGTAATGAACTAAAACATCTTTTTAGATTTTCACTATACATTATGATCTGGCCTATTTTCATATTCTTCCAGATTTACTGGCTAAAGATGCTTTAAAATTAATATTACAACCACACCAAAAAAAAAAAAGATTACAGCAAATCTCAAGATAAACATCTGTAAAAAAATACCAATGATTAATCTGGTTTAGCAACCTAGTAATAACGTGACCAGAATTCTGCTGTGGAGTAATGCACAACTGCATCGTGGCAAAGAGCCCAAATTAACAAGCTGTCACTCCCATTCCTCATCACCTGCCATCCATGCCATTTGGTATACAACCTGGAATGCACTGAATAACTTGTTAATCGGCAGCAATTCACAAGTTATGCAGCTATGTTTTTGCCTGTGAAAATACCCAATTGGATTCTGGCCACTGGATTCCTTTAAGCAAACAACGTAAAGTTATTCTAGACAAAATCTGTTGACTTTGCTATATGACTATTTACTTACCCACTACAGCTCCAAATTGACCAATCGAACATAGAGAAATTAACAGTATTTAACTTACTCACAATTAAAAAATTATGAAAAGTCCCAGCAAAATGACAAAACAAAATTTAAAAACAGTAAGAATGACTGCATTAACTGAGACACACAAGCACAAGGCATAGATACGTGAGTGTAATATTTTCAGTCGAAGCTTCAAGATATTTATATCTCACATTCAAAATATTTTAAGTGATACTATATAGGCAGAGGAGCCCAACGTTTTTAAGCCAAAGCCTAGGTCACACTCTCTGTCAATTCTGAGGACCAGACAGCCATTCTGCCCTGCCTGCATGATGGGGGTGGCCATTTTCTCCCAACACTTTCAAAGGGGGGCCATTTTCTTTCTCCAATGCCCTTGGAGGGTGCTGGGGGGCCACAAGAAATGGCACCGTGGGGTGGATCCGGCCACAGGCCTTAGGTTGGGAACCCTTGCTAAATAGTGAAACAAATGTACACCCTTAAGAAAAATCCATTCTAAAATTAAATAAGTACAGTAAAACTCTGATTTACATAAAAAGTCTGTTCCATAGCTTCTAATATAAATTGGGGTTTTACATAAATTGCTGCATCCCCATAGAGATGCATTGAAAAATAAAAAATGGACTTGAAATTGGTTTTCAATGCATCCCCATGGAAAATCGCACTTTACACCTCTAGTGGCCATCTCTGGTAATGACAGGCAATTCCTCCACACACACCTTTTAAGCTCTTCTTCGAAGCACATTCACAACTAAAATGCACCCCGGAGAAACCTCACATTAACAGTGGAAGGGAGCAGATATTCCCCCCCCCCCACACACACACACTCTCCCAGTCCCAGCAGAAGCAAGTGGGGACTGCAGAAAATCATCACTACTGTTGCCACTGCCTCCACCGCCACCATGGTAAGTAATATCTTGTGAGTTTCGGTGGTGGTGGCAGGTGGCACTGGGTGGAATTTTAGATTTTAAAATGGTGCCGCCACTATTTTAAAACCTAAACACACCAAGAAACCCCTTATGTAACTCAATTTTTTGCGTAAACTAGGATATGATTGACGAAAAAATCTTATGTAAGTCGAATTTTACGTAAGTAGAGGCATACGTAAATTGGGGTTTTACTGTATGTCTTTAGAGAGTCCATATTTTTTTGTTTCCATATTAGTAACACAGGGTATGATCCTCCTAATGATATCATGTCCCAGTTATTTAAGCTTCATGGATATACAAACCTTCAAGAATTTTGATTTAAAATCAATGCAACACTGGAAGATTATATAGCAAAACTTTAATGTATAACTAAAGAATGTTTTCTAAAAAATAATTAAATAGTCGTTATTTTGGTTGTTTTTTAAAAGAAGAAAGCTGAAAGAAGCCATTATACCATCAATGCTTTATTTGGGGGAAGAAAAGTTACATGCAGTACAATGCTGGAAATCACTGAATAATAATATTGCCTTCATTTTAGTTGTTTAGAGAAAAAAGCATTCTGTGCTCAATAAGAAAACTACAGAAATGTTATTAGAAACATATATTTTATACTCAATTATTATTGTTAGTATTATTTATATTTAGGATACAGATTTCATTTTCGGCTAGTTAAAACATTCAGGGCAGTGTCTGGCAGCTGGGTCAAACAATTATAAATTCTTCATTGCGGAAGGTTTTTTTTTCTAGCAACCTTGAAACACGCCTTGGTTTGCCCCCTCCTGAAAAAGCCATCCCTTGACCCCACAATACTTACCAACTATCGGCCAGTATCCAACCTACCCTTTTTGGGTAAGGTTTTGGAGAAGGCAGTGGTGCAGCAGGTAAAGGAGGTTCTGGATGAAGCGGATAATTTAGATCCTTTTCAGTCAGGATTCAGGCCCGGATATGGTATGGAAACTGCATTGGTTGTACTGGTGGATGATCTCTGGCGAGAGCGGGATGGGGGACACTCATCCATCCTGGCTCTTCTTGACCTCTCAGTGGCTTTTGATACTGTTGACCGTGGTACCTTCTGGAGATGCTCCGAGGATTGGGGATCCAGGGCACTGTGTGGTCCTGGTTTTCCTCATTTCTAAGGGGCCGGACCCAGTCAGTGTGGTTGGAGGGTGAGAGGTCCAGCCCTAGGCCCCTTCAATATGGGGTGCCTCAGGGCTCTCGCCTCTCCTATTTAATATCTACATGAAACTCCTGTTCTTTCCCCAACCCAAGTGCTGATCCCACACTGCGCTCTGTGTTTCGGTCAGGGAAAGAACGGGAGCGTGCTCCCATTCTTTCACCGACCCAAGCACTGAGGTCACGCTGGGGTTAGAGCTTGGGTTGGGGCACCGATCGCCCTTTGCTTGTGGAGGGAACACGCATTCCCTTCGCAAACAAAGGGAGATCCCACGCTGAGATTGCCAATTTGCTTGCGGAGGGAGGGTGCTTTTTTAAAAACATTGTGCGATCAATGCATCACACAACGTTAAAAATCGGATGATAACGTTATGACTTGTGGAACCAAGTCATAACGCTATCCAAGGTACTAGTGTACTTAAATTTCACTCACCTGGAAAAAAGGCCTAGCTTAAAGGCTTCATGGTCTTTTGGTTTGCCTTTCTGATCAAAAAGGAAGTTGCCCTGATGTTCCTTTTTGAACAGGAAGCTACCTCAGAGCTAAATCCACAGTCGGTCATTAAGATTTTGAATTAGCTAAGGTGAATGAAATCTAGGCATTCCTAGATATGGGCCCAGATATAGAAATGGAAAATGAATGCCTGACTCCAGATGGAATTCCTAGAATAGAGAATTCTGGGAACTGGAGTCCAAAAAATCTGAATGATATATTCACTGTTGAATTCATTTGACGAGGGCATGAAATAAGCATACCTTGCTCCAGCTTAGACTAATAAATAGTACAAATTTATTGAAACCTCATAAACAATACAATGAAACTATCACTCATTTCAGCATTATTTTTTATGATTAAAGTACTCATAAACACGCAGTCCTATTAAGGAAGTACTTCTGCTGAGGAAAAAATTATAAACAAACTAAAATCTTGTGAGCTTTTTACATCTAAAGAATGAATCTGAAGAAATGACTGAATATTAGTTTGATTTAGAAGCTTGAGGCCATAGACAATATGTAAAAACAATACTAAATCCAAAACAAATTACTGTGCAGTTCCCAAGAACTGGCTGAGCTTTGGATCATAAAAGTAAACCCACAAAGTCAAGACATTCCAATTCCAGCTTGGTTAATGAGAGAAGCATGCTACACAGTGGCATCTTAATGCAGAGGATTGGAAGCTGTCTGAAAATAAACATTTAGTCAAAGCTAGCAACAGATGTTTGACATAAGTGCTTCATCTCAAAGTCTTTTCTAGTATATTACTGTGACTCTGATATTAGAAATAAAGTGCTAAAGATAAACAGCTATGAAGTATCACTATGTCTGGTATTCAACAACATTGGAAAATGACTGTGCTAATTACTACACAGTGTCCACACAGAATATGTGTGTTTATTTCAAGCATTATAGAAGTCTGGTATACAATCTCCACCTTTAATTTTAAAACAAGAATGATTCAAAATATAGAAAACAAGAGGTGTGTGTGTGTGAATTGTTCATATTTTTAAATGTTAACTAAAACTTAACAGTATTTCCAAATTCAGTGTAGAAATTAAAATTATTGCGCTTCATTAAAAATTTAATGAAAAAATGTGCAGAAGCTCCACTCAATGGCATTATATTTATAAAAATAATCAATTCTTCTTACATATCATTTCAGTGATCCTTGAATCCTAAGTATGTAAATATTCTTCACATTCTACAGTACATTAGATAAATAGTAGAATTCTTATGGCCAATTTGTGGTTAGGATTCAAATCACAGACATCTCAACAATCTGGCCTTTACTGTTATACTATCTATTCTTGGGAGGCAAGCGAAGAGAAATCTGGGAAGCATAGTGAAAAGTAGAGACATCAAATTGCAAACAAAAATTCGTATAGTCAAAGCAATGGTATTCCCGGTGGCAATGTATGGTTGTGAGAGCTGGACCATTAGGAAAGCTGAGCGCAGAAGAATAGATGCCTCTGTGATGTGGTGTTGGAGGAGAGTACTGAAAGTCCCATGGACAGCGAGGAGAACAAATAGGTCAATCTTAGAAGAAATCAACCCTGACTGCTCCTTAGAAGGTCAAATTGTAAAGATGCAGCTAAGGTACTTTGGACATCAAATGAGAAGAGAGGATTCACTTGAAAAGGCCTTGATGCTGGGAAAGATGGAGGGCAAAAGAAAAAGGGGGCGGCCAAAAATGAGATGGCTAGATGGTATTGTGGATGCAGTGGGAACAGAGCTGGGTGGACTGAGGAGGATGGTGGAGGACAGAGGTGCCTGGCGGGCGGTGGTCCATGGGGACGCGGAGGGTCGGAATTGACTGTGCGACTGAACAACAACAACAAAATCTATTGTACCATCATTATTACCATTACACAACTCACAAACAGGCACACCCTCTCTGTTTAGATCCAAGGAATCTCTGTCCTCACGAAACGTAAGGCTTATTTCATTTAACTTCTAAAGAGGTTTCCACTGCCTCCTCATAGTCTGCTGGGTATTGGAGTGCATTAAAGAATTTCATCAATTGGAAGATAAGTCTGTGCTTTATAGACTACAGCAAAGTCTATGATTGTATGGATCATGAGAAACTATGGGTTGTGCTCAAAGACATGTTTGCGCCTTGGTACCTGATTTTCCTGATTTTGTATTGGGGACAAAAAGCTACCATTAGGATAGAATATGGAGAGAGATAATTATTTCCTATAGGTAAAGGTGCCAGACAAGAGTGTATTTTATCCTCTCATCTGTTCAACCTGTATGCAGATTGTATCATAAGGGAAGATAGATTAGATTTTGATGAAGGTGGAGTGAAGATTGGTGGAATAAATGCTAATAATTTAAGATACTCATTGAAATGATCTTTAAAGAAAGCGAAAGAGCAAAGTGCCAAAGCAAGACTACAATTTCATTAAGAGAAAAATCATTACTCCAGAAGAACTACAGAAGTTTAATACCAACAATGAAGAAATTGAAACATTGAAAGCATTTGTATACCTTGGCTCAATCATCAATCCAAATGGAGATGGCAGCCAAGAAATCAGAATAAGATTGAGACTTGGAAGAGCCACAACGAAGGGATTTCAGTTGTATTGAACTGGCTGCTCTTAGAACAACTTATTTATTTATTTATTTATTAGTTCAAATTTATATTGCCGCCCACTCACTGTGGCGACTCAGGGCGGCTTACAGACAATACATTACATTACATTACAACACAATATGTTGGGGTGGGCACAGGGGTAGGGGCGGCAAGGTCCTCATCCTGCCCTGGCTTCTTCTTCCCCTGGCAGTTGGTATAGGCACAGGGGGAGGGGTGGCAAGGTCCTCATCCTGGCCAGGCTGCTTCTCCCCCTGGCAGTTATTTATTTATTTAAATTTGTTTATCGCCCTCCTCCCAAAAGGGACCCAGGGCGATTTACAACAATTATAAAACCATTTAAAAATAATTTAAAAACTTTTAAAAAACTTATTATTGTTAGCTGGAAGGCTGGCAAGTCAGCTGTTCGAGACCCGGGTACTGCATGATGGATTGAGCACCCAGCTCTGTCTCAGCTCTTGGAGACATGAAAGGAGCCTCATTTGGGCGTTCCCTGAGCGGACTTTCAACCCAGAATAAATTATTGTTATTTGTTTTGTTTATTCTCTGATATGCTTGCACAGACTAACACGACTACCATTTAAAAAAAATTCAACTGTATCCACCTCGTAAACCTGTTTTCCCCCAAGCCAAGGCGCCGTGAAGAGATGCCAGAGGAGACCAAGAACTCTTCTCAGTAGTATCTGACTCTAGGGTTCCTTGCTCATCTCTGTTTATAGCCAAACGAGCCCGTGTTGTCTGCATGTGCAGATGTTTCCATGGTGGTGTGGCAGTCATGACTAGACACCAGAGTGCACAGAACGATGCTTGCCATTCTTACCAGAGTAAAAGAAGACGCAACACCAGCCAAGCCTGCAGGGCAGCGGGTTCGCCTCTTACCTGAGCCAGGACTGTCACGAAGCCGCCGCCGGTCCCCACCTGCCCGCTCCATCCTCTGGAGAAGCCCAGCCATGCACTGCCGCCTCCGAGCAGGGCCGTGGCTGCCAACCAACCGCCTGCCCTGCGCCTGGAGCCCCGGAGGGGGCTCAGGAAAGACACCCGTCCCTTCCCCAAACAACCCCGGGCCAAAGTCCCGAAAACCTCCCTCCAGGCCGCCGCCATTTTCCCGGAAGCCCGAAAAGGGTCTCCGACAGCGCCTCTTAAGGATCTGTAAACTGCACAGTTGAAGAGTTACGCACGGACCCCAGCTTCCGCGTTCATTTTGGACACTAGATTTTTTTGGTCTTTCCCTTCTGACCCTTTCCCACCACATCAGCTACATAGAGATCACTAAAGGTAAAGGTTTCCCTTGCTTGAAAGCCAGTCGTATCCGACTCTAGGGGTCAGTGCTCATCTCTGTTTCTAAGCCGAAGAGCCAGCGCTGTCTGCTTCTGCAGATGTTTCCATGGTCATGTGGCAGGCATGACTAGACACCGGAGGCGCATGGAACGCTGTTACCTTCCCACCGAAGTGGTCCCTATTTATCTACTTGCAATTTCTTGCTTTCGAACTGCTAGGTTGGCAGGAGCTGGGACAGAAATGGGAGCTCATTCCGTCCTGCAGTACTCGGGAATCGAACTGCTGACCTTCCGCCTCCCAGTCAGCGTCTTAGTGACTTGAGCCACTGCAGTACCACTATACAGACTACTATACAGACCACTATACAGTAGTTAATGAAGGACTTTGAGAGCTGCTGTCATCAGGCAACACCTGCCTTTCTCCTGCCTACCTTAAAAGGAAAGTAACAATAGTAAAAGTTAAATTTGTAACACACCTCTTTGGACCTAACTCATTTTTTGTTGTTATTTATAAATTTATTTGGGTTGTCAATCTCTTATTTATACTGTATTGCAAAGATTTTTTTTAATGTAAGACGCCCAGAGTGGGAGAATATCCCAGTTGGGTGGGATATAAATGCAAGCAAGCAAGCAAGCAAGCAAGCAATACATTAATTAATTCCCCACTTCCTCCAAAACATTTAAAGATACAGTAATACCTCAGATAACATTAGTATCGGATAACACTAAAATCGCATAACATTAAGCAATCTGGGGGGGGGGGGGAGAATTGCATCGGATAACATTAAGATCCTATGGGATGCATCAGATAACAACCGCTAAAGCCTGTGTGGTTACAATGTATCTCTATGGATCCCATAGGATTTTAACATGGATTGGATAACACTAAAAATCAGATAACACCAAGACTTGTGGAACCAGGTTTTAACGTTATCCGAGGTTTTACTGTAAAGGTTTCCCTTGCTCGAAAGACAGTCGTATCCGACTCAGTGCTCATCTCTGTTTCAAAGCCAAAGAGCCAGCGCTGTCTGCTTCTGCCGAAGTTTCCGTGGTCATGTGGCAGGCATGACTAGACACCGGAGCGCACGGAACATTTAAGGGGGACTATACTGTCTTCCTCAGGTCCGTTAGGGTAACTTTCTCTTGCTTCTAATGAGGTGGAGGGGAATCATCCCAAGGAACCTGAATTTTTATCTCTGAATATATATTTTTTTCGTTCTACATTTTTCATGCTTCTTTAAATGCTTCCATGAAGGACAAATTACAGGCTCACAGGCTGTGCACGCTCATTTTTTCCAGGTGTGAAAAAGGGAGAGAAAGTGGCGAGGTTAGAGTTTGCTAGTAAAGTGGGTTGGAGAGGCAGTTATCATCTTTTGCTTTTTCGAATTCAGGATTTTAGGGGATATATGGGGAAAACTGATGGTCACGCTGACATAAATGAGGATTAAATTAGTTATAGTTTCAAAAGTACTTTATATCTGGCGTTTAAATTTAAGCCAGAAGCTACTCAGCTTCCTTTTAAAAATAAAAAGTAATTAGTACTTCCTGTTTTGAACCAAAATTTGAATATGATATTTTCATACTTAAAATTCTGGTAAGGTAAATTATGATTAAGGGGCCACAGTGGCTTAGTGGTTAAGATGCCAAGCTTGATGACCAGAAGGTCAGCAGTTTGAGATCCAGTGCTGCGTGACAATAACTGGTTAGGCAAAGATTTAGTACATTACCTAACTTCTTTAACTGTTGAAAAGTTGAAAAGTGCCAAAATGAAGCCATCTTGTGGTGAGTTCATTCTGTAGTTCCTTCCATCTGACCTAGTGTGAGAAAGATTAGCCAGAATAAGCTTTAAGCTCTGGTTTAAAAGCTCTGGTTTATTTTGTGTTTGGGGTGGATGGGTGTAATTTAATGTATTTTTATTTTATTTTATTTTATTTGTTTATGGGTTTGTGTTGTGGGTGGGTTGAGGTGTGTGTGTGTTTATTTTATTATTTTTATTTTTATTTGGCCCCACCCACAACGTCATGACATCATGATGTTGGCTCTGCCCACCATTTCATGATGTCATGATGTTAGCTCCGCCCATACTGTGATGACATCACGGTGGGGTAGTAAAATTTTTGACATCCCACAACTAGGGTCAGTTTGCCACCACAACGTACAATTTCACTTCTGCATGTCAGCAGGTTACTTCTTCAGGTGCCGTATCCGTTCTGGATATTGGCTATCATCATGGCGATAGTCTTCCTGTGAAGAACAGGTTATTAGACAATGTTAAAACACCATTAGAACATTCCTTAAATATCACTTAAAATAAATGTAAAACATCAAAAATAAAACTGAAATACATGGATTGCAAAGACTAACATTGAGAAACTATTTATTTAAAATAGTTTTAAAACATAAATTATAAATACACATACACATTGGAAGTATCGCCCTTCAAACACTTTTCTGTCACCCCCTGTCCATAGCAGCTGAGGCAGTTGTTCGTGCCTGATTTATTTATTACAGATATTTTTGTATTTTCATTTGCTCCATTCCTGCGGAAGTTTAAAAGAACCTTTTAAAATCTAATAGAATGCAATCATGCATCACATTAAATTTCTTCACAGCTTATGCTGTAAGGTGAAAGTTGACATGTAAAGATATATTTTCAGTATATGACAGAACAAAGATCATTCAGTGGAGTAATCACTACTGCAGAACAGTACCATCTTCTGTGCCACCACAAAACAGATCTGTTGCTTATGGCAGGGATAGAATGTCTCAAATGTGTTAGATAAAGAACTGCCAGTCCTTAAGATACCCCCATTGTGATTTTTAGTTTAACAAGTTTAGGGTACTCTACTCTACCAGAAGTGAATTTTGAAACCTACGTCATCTGAGTGACTTCTGTAGCCTCCATTTGGGGACTTTATTTAATCAAGGGATCTACCCTGCTCATTTGTCCATTTTTTGTTGTTTAGTCACAGTTGATTCCGACTTTTTGCGACCCTATGGGCCATTGTCCTCCAGACACCTCTGCCCTCCACCATCCTCCTCAGCCTGCCCAGCTCTGTGTCCACTGCATCCACAATACAATGAATTTTTTAAAAAATGAGTTCTTTTTATATGGCCCTCAGCTCTGTAATACCCGGCTGATAAAAACTTGCTCAGAGTTGAAAGTTAGTCTCGGTGTGTGCTTTTAGAATTCTAAAACTATATCTAAATACACAAATTGGCAATCCTGTCCTGAAAATCTGATCTTTTTAATAATAATTATTAAGAGTTATCAAGTTAATGCTGACTTATGACAACTCTCTCAAAATATTTTTAGTATAAAGTGCTGAGAAGTGGTTTACTAGTCTTTTCTTTTGATAGTATTCTGAGACTAAGTGTCAGTGACCAAGATGGTCCTTTCTTTCCAGCATTTCTCCTGGCCTGTTTATAAGCATCTTCCTTTCCTTCTCCAACAACAGAGAAGGAAGTTTGCTGAATTTTTTTTAATTTTTAAATTAATTTTTAAAAGAATTAACAAATAAAAACTACAATAATAAAGAAATCAAATTACAATACACTACAAAAACATGCAAAATACAACACAATCCATATTTTTAAAAAAAGTACAATAAAATATTCAATAATAACATTTTCTTCTCATTCATCATTTTTTATAAACTAGTATCATTTTAATATCTTATTCACTACATATATACTCTTTATCCCTATATTATGTAATACTCACATATGTAACTATATATGTCAACAAATTTATATCCTATTCTTAACCTTCTAATACTATGTAACACATTAAATACCATACTAATATTGAATATCCAAATAATAATAGACAAACACATCAGTGATATTTACAATGCTCTGGAGACTGCGTTTTCCTTTTAAACAATTATTTTCCCAAAAACTAAGCTGACCAGGTATTGGTCTGCCACCTTTACCCCTTGTTAGTGTATGTTCCAGAAATTGTTTCCATATATTCCAAAAAATTTTTTCCTTGATTACACCCTTTTTCAAGTTAATTTCCCATGTTAACTTATCATTCAACACAATTTCCCACATTTCTCTATACCATTCTTCCATTTTTACCAAGGTATCATTCTTCTAATTTCTTGCAATGCACCGTCTTGATATTGTCAATATAATAGATAATAATTCTTTTTTATTCACATCTAAATTAATATCCATTTCATACAATAAGGCGGTACCTGATCCCAACTTCTAATCCATCTCCATTATTTCCTTAATTTCTTTCTCAATGTTCTTCCAAAAATCCTTTAACGCATTACAACTCCACCACATATGTTCATATGTCCCCAGTGTATTCTTACTTCTCCAACACATTTTTGTTTTATCCATCTGGTGTAACCTTATTGGGGTCAGGTACCACCTCCAAATCATTTTATAATTATGCTCTTTAACTCTAACAGACAAAGTTTTCATAATTCTTTTTTTTCATTTATTTTCCCAACACAATTCAGTAATTTTAATACAGTATTCAGATCTTGTTCCCATATTGTCTTCAATACCTCCTGTGCATTGTCATCTTGATTTATAATCTTATATATTTTACCAACCAATCCTTTAACATCAATCTGCCCCTTCTTATACAATATAGCATTTCTTCAAATTTTGTCCTTTCTCTTTCTAAACTTGGTTCATCTAAAAAAAAATTTATCAATGCAATTTGGAACCCATTCAAATTCATTTGTCTATATAACTCTAATTTTCTTTCCTTGTTTCTACATATCTGTATCCAATCTTTCAGCAGAAACACATGCTGAAACATTTCTAAGGGCAAAGCAGAAGGATCTAAGATCATACCACCTTCTGCAAGCCACAGTTCTCCCCTGTTGCCCAAGAACTTGGAAAGTTACCTTGAAGTAGAATGAAAATAATTACAGGGCAAATCCACACACAACCAAGCTATGATGAAATTATGTTCTTGGACTCAAAGTATCACCATGCCACAGCAAAGTTGTGTATGGACTCAGTATGTTATTATATTCATTCCTTATACAGTACAGTATAAGTATTTTTCAAACTTTTTTCCATCATAATTTGTGGATGGCACAAAGTTGGGTGGAATAGCCAATACATTTGAATTCAGGGACATAATTCATAAAGATCTTCAGAGGCCTCATCAAACGGTTGAAAACAACAAAATGAAATGTATTGGGGATAAGTGCAAAGTTCTACACCCAAGGGGCGAACACCCAAATGCACAGTGACAATAAGAGGGGTATTTGGCTCAGTAATACTACAAGTCAGAAGGATCTTGGGGTTGTTGTACATCACAAGCTGAGTATTAGCCAACAATGCAATGTGGATGCAAAAAAAGGCCAATGCTAGTTTAGGCTGCATTAACAGAATTGTAGCCTCCAAGAACCGTGAAGTACTAGTCCTCTGTTTTTTGGCATAGTTAGACCACATCTAGAGTAGTTGTCCAATCCTGGGCAAAGCACTTTAGGAAGGATGCTAACACACTGGAACAAGTTCAGAGGAATACAACAAAGATGATCAGGGGACTGGAAACCAAATCCTATGAGGAAAAACTGAAGGAACTGGGCATGTTTAGCCTTGAGAAAAAGAGATTGAGAGGGGATATAATAGCACTTTTCAAATATAGTACAGGTACTTGGTAGACAATCATATGGAGGAGGGGCAGCACTGTTCTCGATCATCCCAGAGTGCAGGACATGTAATAACAGGCTTCTTCCTCTTGTCCCAATCAAACCCTGGACTGCCAAAATGAAGCCACTTTATTGGCTTTGTCATTGGCCAAACTTAAGTCCTCATCAGTACATGTTTCCAGCAGTAATCAGCAAACCAGTAAATGAGCCAGATTCTGTATCACTCCACATCCAGCATATTATTGTCTGCATGCAGCCTTGAATTGAGGATTTGGACCTGATGGCTTCATAGGCCCCTTCTAACTCAATTCTTCTATCATTCTATGATAAGTAAAGGTTCAGTTTCTTTGTGGCTCCTGAAATGCATTCCTAGGGTCACTGAAATTAATGGTACTTGTTAGTTGCAACCAACTTAAGTACCATTGATTTCAGTGGAACTACTCCAAGTAGGACTGAAGTTGGATTAAAGTTTTAAGGCAGCATCCTAAGACGATATGAGAAATTGGAGCATTCCTTTTGATGAGGGAACAGAGCTTGGAAAATTGCTTCTAAAAGAATGATGGTAATGAATATATAGTTGAATATGGTTTTAAATATATTATTGTTGTATTTTGTGGGGTGCACAGAAAGAGCCTCCCTGAAGATTGTGGTATTTTTGAACCACAATTGGGTGTACTTTGATAACAGTAACCTTATGTTGCCAGCTAATCTTTCTTACACTGGGTCAGGCAAAAGGAACTGCAGAATGAACTCACCAAAAGGTGCCTTCATTTTGGCAGTTTAACGTCTGGTCTAGACACAGAAAAAGAACAAGAAGAAGTTGTATTTTGTTTTTTGTTTTTATGACATTATGATTTTGAATTGTTATAAGCCATTCAGCATAATTTATAGGCATAAAAAGAGCAGACTAGAAATGTGAAAACATATAGATATATAAAACAATTTAAGGAATGGGGTAAGATTGCAAAGCAAAAGTAAAAAACTGCAAAAAAGATACAAGTAATGACTCCCTCATTGTTGAAAATACAGTTTGCTTCCATGAGTATATGTTGGCATTTTGATATTCTTTTCTATTATGTGGAATGATGTGGGGACTGAAGATAGAATGCTTACCTTATGTATAAAAAGGGACTGATTTTCTAAGAATGAATTGATGTTGCCAGATTCTGAAATGAACAAGAAAATCCTAGATATACTGCTCCACACACACATGTATTTACAACCTTTCAGTTATTATTTTTCATATTTATAAAATAAGAAGCATCTTAGTTCTTGAATACTGTATATTCAGAGATGTTCTTGAAAATAAATTAATTTTTAAGAGCAAACTATTGAGCACCAATGCAAAATCTACTTTACAAATTATTATAATATGCATCATCTGTGTTATGCCACCTATTGAACACCTTGGGCTCGTAATCCTTGCCACTTCTCAAACATTTCCATGTTATTTAAAATGTTAGAAGTGTCTTTAGCTTTAAGGTTAAAAGATCCAATATTTCAGATTATGTAGAGGCATTGAGCAAAAGTGTCAGCAAAAGCAGACCTTCAGTGCATTTGTAGGCTGATCACAACGGAAACCCTTAATATTCACCTTTGCAATTGCCCTATCCATGCTTTGTCTTCTAAAGTACAGTTCTGGGATTTGGAATGTTTCTGGAGAGATAAAAATTGGAATTTGCCAGGAAGGCCCTATGGAACCTCTTGCCAAATGAGCTGCACCTCCGGACAAAGCTGCTGCCCTTCAGAAAGGGGGTAAAGACCTGTCTGGTGGGACATATGTGGGGTGTGGGCCGGATAGTCAGTTCGGCCGGCTGGCTCTTTTGAATAATCCCCACCTCTCTCCCTGATATTTTTAACTTTTTAACCCTTTTAATTTTTAAATGTAATTTATGTTTTTAACTCTGTTTTTTATTTTGTAAGCCACCCTGAGTCTTTGGATAAGGACGGGGTATAAATGTGATTAAATAAATAAATAAATAAATAAAGAGTTATTTGCATATTCAGATTAAGATAAACACAATTTCATCCTGCTAACACTCACCATCTCTGCAAACAATGGATATCCAAGGCTAGGAATATGTGCCTCTAACCTAACACTTAGTAATGTCTATAATAAAACATCTGTAATTGTGAAATCACAGTGTAATTCAGCAATCAATGGGACAAATTCAGTTTTGTAAGTGTTGTGCTTGAAGAGAGGCACTAACTACTACTGTCATAATACTAATTTGTAAATAAAAAAAAAAAAATCCTGCTATTATGTATTTAAAATAATATTTACTTATGGAATTACCCATAATGAAAGAACGCAGACGTTTTTATGGAAAACCATTAAAATAAACAGGAATTGTTATATCTTTTAAAATGTAGAGTTCCATCCAGTGTTGCATGAGTACATGTCTTCTCACGCAATAGCTTTATCCTGCCCCGAGCAATGTGCTTCTGTAAGTCATGAGGCAAAATCCCTGAATTAGGTCCTAACAGATTTGACAGTTCCACTCTCTTTTCTAGGACTGCAGTGGAAGTTCCATTGAAGCCCAGTGGCATTGAATGCATGCTGAGATAATGTATGTGAAATATCAGGAAACAAAACAAAATAAAAAAACACTGTAGCACTTTAAAGACTAACTGCTATATTTTTATTGTTAGCTTTTGTGGATCAAGTCCACTTCTTCAGACAAGGAGTGAAACTTACAGGCATGGTTTTTATACACCAAATTCAGAGGTTTGTCCAGTCTGAGGGGTGTGTGAACTGGCCCCCAGCTTTAAAAGATTGAGGACCCCTGGCATAGATGCACAGTTACCAGGTCTTCCAGTTTTGAAGGTTTGATTGATGAATGTTGTCCACAGCATTACATCAATCTGCATGTTTTAGCAGCCCCAACTTCTTTCAAGTAAAAACATCCCACTTAATCTGTTTTTGCTTTCTTTAAGATTAGAAGAGTAACTTTTTAGGATCCAAACTCCCAGATTTCCTGGGCATAGGAGACCTCCAGTCCCAAAATGTAATACTTTCAAACTAGTCATCCAGTACATATGTATACAAGCTGCCTGCCTGCTTTGTTAAAAGGAGGGGTTCAGTTCCTCAGCCAAAATTGCATCTCCCAGTTTCATAACATTATAATTACACATTTCTGAATCCCCAATAAATACTTCTGCTTTTTTAAAAAGACATAAAATTAGCTTTACTAATCTTAACTTGTTTTATTTGCACCCTCAAGTAAAATTTATCTCTCTCCTTTATGTGTGGCATATGCTTGAAAGGTTTTTGAAAGTAAAGATTGGGTCCATCCTCATAATGCTATTCATTTTCTCTTCCTTTGACAAGGACGCTCGCAGTTGCCCTGTTCAACTGATTGTGTCAAATGGCACCATCTTGACAGAAATTGCACATTAAATGGATAATTGTAAATTAACTAGTTTAGAATACTATTAGTAGCACAAATGTGGAATTAAATAACCTTGACATATTCCAAGTCACTAAGCAACTACAATATTTTTATCTGTTTTAAAATACAGTATGTGAACCTGATTCTTCAGTTTAGGGAGAGATACATATACGTATAAAGAAATACATGCTTGCAACCAGATAACTATGAATAGACAGAAAAGTTGATATACTACATACAGTTGTACCTCATTTAAAGAGCATAATGTGTTCCACAAGACTGCTCTTTAAGCGAGTTTGCTCTTTAAGTGAAACACCATTGTAAGTGACCGATTTTTTTGGGGGGGGGGATTGTGAACTCCGATTTATTTGTTAAGCGAGTTTTTGGTTGGTTTTATTTGTTATGCGAAGCGAACATTCAGAGAAAATTCTGCTCTTTAAGCGAGTTACTCTTTAAGTGAGATGCCCTTTATGCAAGGTTTGACTGTATATTTAAAATAGTAGCCATGTTAGTCTGTGTTTCAAGCATATCAGAGAATAAACCAAACAAAAATGTTGTAGCACTTTGAAGACTAACTGTTACATTTTAATGTTAGCTTTTGCAGATCAAGTCCAGTTCATCAGACATGGAAGTGTCTGATGAAGTGGACTTGAGTGGAGAGAGTGAAGTCTTGGGACTCAGAAGATCTGTGTTTAAATCCCCATTTGACCATACAGGTTCACAGATATATGTGGCACTGATAAAACTGGTGCTTCAATAACCCACATACCTTGAACAACCTATTAAGTTTAAAACAGCATGTAATAAAGAAAGAATGGGATAAGCTGACTCCTGTTCATTGTTCAAGAAAATGCTTTTGGTGAGGAGCAACACCTAATAATAAAGAGACACTAGACCAGTGATGGCCAACCTTGGCATGCCAGATGTTCTTGGACTTCAATTCCCAGAAGCCCTGATCAGCAGGAGTGCTAACCTGAGCTTCTGGTAATTGAAGTCCAAGAACACCTGGAGTGCCAAGGTTGACCATCACTGCACTAGACCTTCCTAGATCATCATAGTATCCTGTAATTAATTTTTGAAAATAAACCTCTTTGTTAGGAATAGGATTGCAATCTAAATGGAGAAAATATTTGTTTCCTATACCTCGGTTCCACAAGTCTTGGTGTTATCCGATTTTCAGTGTTATCCAATACATGTTAAAATCCTATGGGATGGATCGGATAACGTTAAAGCTCCATAGAGATACATTGTAACCGCACTGGCTTTAGCGGTTGTTATCCGATCCATCCCATAACACCTTAACGTTATTCGATCCAATTCTCCTCCCCAGATTACTTAACGTTATGCGATTTAGCGTTATCCGAGGTAAACGTTATCCGAGGTATTACTGTATTCACAAACGCGAAATGCCTACAAAAAAATATCAGACGCCGATAATTTTGAAGTCTTAATTTATTTATTTCTATTTATTTCTCTCCTTCTTGTGCCAGAGAGATGAGCCTCTCTGGCAGATGGAGCCCTTAGGGAACCCCTCTGATCTGCTATGGTGGGATGGGGCAATGTCCTTGAGGTGATGGGGTCTCTTAAGTACCTTGGTCCATTACCATGTAGGGTTTTAAAGGTCATTACCAGCACCTTGAATTGCACCCAGAGCAGTGATGGGATGTAACAGGTTCGCACCAGTTCGCCAGAACCGGTAGTAACTTTTCCCAGTGTGCCGGAGAACCGACAGCAGCTTTTGGGGGAACAACCTTCGGGATTTACCTTTTCACTGGTTCCCCCACTGCGCATGTGCACCAAGCACTTGGTGTGCATGCACGCCTACAGTGCTTGGTGTGTATGCACAGCCTCCTTGCTGTCCTCCCAAGCGGGGAGGAGGAAGAGATGCTGCTAGCCTGAAGCTCCCTATAGCCTGCTCCCCAGGGTAAGTGACTCACCTTTGGATGTGGTGTGTCTGTGTGTATTTTAATGTGTATTTAATACCTTTACCTATATTGATGTACTACCACAGTTCCTAAAAAGGCCTGGCAGCCTGGCTTGGGGTTTTTAGGCAAAGTCTTGGAGTTACCTCATCAATAAGCTATACCTTATGGGGCGGCATATAAGTCGAACAATACAATACAATACCTGTGCTGTTCCAATTGCTGTTCCAATTGGAGAACCCTTAAGGAGTCACAGCTGTTTTACATTGTGTTTGGGGTGGGTGGGTGTTTAGGTGTATTTTAATGTATTTATTTATTTATTTATTTATTTAATTTACGGGTTTGTGTTGTGGGTGGGTGGGTTGAGGTGTGTGTGTGTGTGCGCATGTGTGCTTATTTTTATTTTATTTTATTTTTTCTTTGGCCCCGCCCACAACATCATGACATCATGACATCGGCTCAACCCACAACATAATGTCATCATGACATTAGCTCCGCCCACACTGTGATGATGTCACGGTGGGGTAGTAAAAATGTTGACATCCCACCACTGACCCAGAGGCACACTGGCAGCCAATGCAGCTCCTACAGTGGAGAGGTGCAGGCATTACGTCCACACCCCATCACCACGTGGGCAGCCGCATTCTGCACCAGTTGCAGCCTCTGAATGGTCATCAAGGGCAGCCCCATGTAAAGCACTTGCAATAGTCTAGTCTGGAGGTGACCAGGGTGTGTGTGAAGCAAAGTAGTGACTCTGCTACTTGAAAAATGAACCTAAAAACAAATATCGTTTGTGTAGCAAGGTTCTGTATATATTAGTTATGTATAAAGCAGGGCTGTTGAAGACAGGATGTTTTCTCTCTCTTTAATAGGTCAGAGACAACTTGACCACCCATAACAACAAATAAAGGTTTAGATACCCAATGTAGTGTATCGGGTTTTTTCCTTCTTTTCTGTCCAGGTCAAACATTAAACTGCCAAAATGAAGCCACCTTCTTGGCTTTGTCATTGGCTAAAATTAAATCCTCATCAGTACATTTCTGGTAGTAATCTGCATACCGAATTGAGTCAGTATGAATCTGTTTTGACTTGACTGCACATAAAAACAACAACCAATGTTTTACATTAATGGCTTGTTGTTCTATAAAGCTTTATTTCTTTTCCTTTCAAAACTGTCATTTCTCCTCCAGAATATCACTTTGCAAATTTATCTAATCCCAAATCGTACTGGGGAAATGAAAGTTTTAAAGTGTAGGGTAAAGGTACAGGTCACCCTTGCTCGAAAGCCAATCGTATCCAACTCTAGGGTTCAGTGCTCATCTCTGTTTACAGCCACAGAGCCAGCGCTGTCTGCTTCTGTAGACATTTCCATGGACATGTCCCTTTGAAGTGTAAAACCGTTTAAACTGAATCCATTCAGGGTCCATCTCCTTTCTTGCATCTGTAAAAACATCCTTAGGTAACACTTGATTAGCTGAGATTTCTATGTGCAATTTTAAAAATAATAATCAGGCTATAGCCTTGTATCTGGATTATAAAGTCTGTTAGCCACCCTAAGTCCTTATAAGGAGGGTGACATAAAAGTTTGATCAAATAAATAAATAAATAAATAAATAAATAAATAACCTACCATAATTCTTATATTCAGTCACATCTTTTCCTCCAGAAACTTTTCAATGTTATGTCTTGTTGCTACCTTGTTAAGACAATAAAGGCCTGTTGGCTATAATTAATATTAACTTAGAAAGAACAGCTGCAAATTAAATTAAACAACTAAGTCTGGTGTGCTTTGCTGAGCTTGGGAAGACAAATAGGACTGGTGTTGTGAATCATAGCTTTATACTTTTAGCACTTTTTAATCCCTGGCCGGCTTGAGAAAAGTTAACCTTTTGGACCACAAGTCCCAGAATAGTTTAGTCAATCTGCTGGTAGCTGTGGTATTCTGGGTGTAAGAGTCTAATGTGAGAGCCAGGATAGTGGTGGACAGAGTAATGGACAACTCTCCACTTAGATGTAGAAGCTCACTTTAAGGTGGCCATAGTAAACCACGCATTGAACAACTTGTATACAGTGGTACCTCAGTTAACGTAATTAGTGCTTTCTCCGGGATGTTTCTTACATCAAAAATTACTTTAATTAAATTTCCCATAGGAATGCATTGAATACAACTTCCCATAGGAATGCATTGAAAACCAATTAACCTGTAAAATTCCGTAAACCAAACTACTATTTTCTATGGATTTCCTTTTTTAATGCAATTTTTATGTTAACCAAGCCATTTGTTAACTGAGGTTCCACTGTATAGTTAAACCTCGCATAAAGAGCGCCTTCCTTAAAGAGTAACTCACTTAAAGAGCAGAATTTTCTCTGAAAGTTCGCTACGCTTAACAAATAAAATCAACCAAAAACTCGCTTAACAAATAAATCGGGGTTCGCTATCCCCCCCCCCGAAGTCACAATTGGCCACTTACAATGGTGTTTTATTTAAAGAGAAAACTCGCCTAAAGAGCAATCCTATGGAATACATTATGCTCTTTAAGTGAGGTACAACTGTACCTTGAAAAAATTATTAGATGGTTATAAATTGGAAACAGATTGTTGGCATGTAATGACAATCCCCATCCCCAAATAGTCTCATCTCTGGTTCCCGATTATCTCACTTAAAGTGACTTTATGAACAATTTTGTATTGGAGATTCTTCCATGTATTAATCCCATCCAGTCTGACCAGGTTATTCTGCTATGGTAATAGAGCAGACTATACTGCCAGCAACTCAACACCGATTGTCAGGTGGTGGTTAGCTAACCTGACAACCATGAGGACTAATGGCCTTGGGTGGCAAAGTTCACAGAAAAGGGTGATGGTCCCCAAGTGGATTAAATCCCACTTGAATCCTTCTTGATGGAGGACAGCAGCTTCATCAATACTGGCCTGGGCTAATGAGGATTTTGTGTGCCAAAAGGGCTCAGGACCAGAAAGTGACTTGCAGAGCTGGATCAGTGGTACAGGTGTCATGCTGCTATATGGAAGGCAGAAGAAAAGCCACTGCATTATATTCTCAGGTCAGTCTTCATGGCTGACTGCCATGATGACAGCCAATATTCAGAATTGGATACGACACAACAACAAGTAGATTAATCCCATATGTAATAAACTATGTTGAGATCAATCTAACCCAACCATGGGTAAGGCATGTCTACCTGGATAAACCCTTATGGAATGTAAAATAGTTTTGTTTCTCCCCTCTATCTCATTCTCCTTAGAGGCAATATAGTGGTAAATTGGTATGGTAAGGGAGCTTGTTGTGACACCGCAGCAGCAACTGCAAGGAAGGTAAATCTTTGCTTATTTTCTTCTCATGAGTAAGAATGAAAAAAATGCAAACAAAAGTTCAAAACTGATTGAAAGTGTTTGTACGTAATACATATTTTACATGCAAAACACTAGGGTTTTTTTCTTTTTTGATGGTGATGGTGATGGTGATGGTGATGGTGATGGTGATGGTGATGGTGATGGTGATGGTGATGGTGATGGTGATGGAGATGAAAGTAATGCTGGCCTTTTTACTACTGCACAGAAATGAAAAATCATGCAGCAGTTGATCTTTTGTTTGGTAGAGTATCATGATGGGTCAACATACACTTTACTCTGAGTTTACGAAAACTAACAAGTACAGTACTGTATTTGTTACATCCTTAGCCAGCAGCAACTGCAGCAGTTAGGAGCAGCAGCAACAGTAGAGCACAATGTGATACCAAATTTATTCTGAGTAACACAATTGCAAATATGAGTGCAATCATATCCCTTGGAACTGGAATGCAAGATGGATCACCATTACATTATTTGGGACCTTGTTATCTGTCGGAGCGTCTCTCCCTCAGAACAACTTCCCGCATTACCTGTTCGTCACAGTCTACGTTGCTCCAGGTACTGACTCCGAAGATGGCTAGAGCCTTCTCGGTGGCAGACCGTCGTGCAGTACCCAGGTCTCAAATCATAAAACGTGATTAAACAAGGTACTGTATAACATAAAAATTCAACTGAATTAAAAAGTTTTAAAACTATGCTCTTTAAATTGTTACATAAATACTTGTGGGTTTATCCCCAATATGAAAATGGTTGTTAGCAGCCACAAAACCTCGGTGAGGTATGATTGGCTATTTGCACACTATTTTGGACCACCTTGGGCCTAGCCCTAGGCCTTTTTATAAAAATGCTATTTTAAACTGATTTTAATCATTAACATTATTAAGTTCCTGAAAATGTACAAATGTACAAATAATAAAAGGCAATTTAACTGGGTTTAACAAGTCTGGGGGAAGAGGGGTAGACTATAAATGGCCAGCTGCCAATTTCTTAAGGCACTATTTGATGTTTCTACACAGGAAACTATTGGCACTGGGTGAGGCTTGGAGAATTGGGATTGGAGATGATTTGCCAAGATTTTAGGGAGGGTAAAAATAACACCACCTAGGAAAGTTACATACTGTACCCTCGGTTTGCATTCTAATACTGGAGCCTTAGTTAGCATGCTGCAGCTCACTTTTGCTCATTTGGTTTCAATGCAGAGCAGGGCCTTCTTTATTGTAGTACCCAGTGTGTGAACACACTTGAGATCAGTGAGCTTCCCAGCATGGAACATTTGTATTTATTCAACTTAAGGCATACATGTTTATTTAGGTGTTTTTCTGATTGTTCATACTGCCAGCTGTTCACTGTAAAATATTTTACTACTGTATTTTCATTTTTTAACTCAATTTTATTTACTGTATTTTATTCCACTTTATTTTGTGAACTACTTTTGAATGTTCTGTGAAAATAAAATAAACCATATGCATTTTCTAAATAAATGAATAGACAAATCAATCAATCCATAGTGCTGTTTTCTTCAGGAATGTAGCCCTGGAAAGAAAATGTTATCATCTTCTTCTCCACACCTATTTTAGTACTAATAATTATCTGCTGCCTTGTTTTGGTATTTGCACTTTCAAGGAGTGGAGGTTCAAAATAAAGATGATTTTAATGTCATGTCTAGTTTAGCTACCAGTTTTGGGGAGAAGCAGTTCCATTTCCTGAAAAAAAGGCTATAGAACAGGCCAAGACTGTCTAGTGCTACATTCAATTTCCACTGGGTGATATTCTATATTTAAGTACAGTATCTGAGTTTACCCAATAGCTAACAACCTTTTCTAGTTGCTCAAGCATTTTGTCTGTATTGTAAAATTAAGATTTCATCTGGAAATATTTTCATGGAATATCCAAAATTAATATCTCAAAATGAAAATAAATAATTCAATAGATAGATAAGGTACCTAGTACTTTGTTGTTCAGTTGCCCAGTCGAGTCTGCCCCTTTGCAACCCCGTGGACCACCACACACCAGGCTCCTCTGTCATCTACTATCCTCCGTCATCTGCCCAAATCTACACCCGCTGCATCAACAATGCCATCTAGCATCTCATCCTCTGCTGCCCCCTTCATCTTTTGCCTTCAATCTTTCCCAGGATCAGGGCCTTCTCCAGTGAGTCCTCTCTTTTCATTTGGTGGCCAAAGTACCAGTGGTGGGCATCAGCAGGTTCATATCAGTTCGCCAGAACTGGTAGCAGAAATTCTGACTGCCCCTGCCCATCCAAGTTTTGAAATAAAGTACTGTACAGTCAAACCTCGTATAAAGAGCACCTCGCTTAAAGAGTAACTCGCTTAAAGAGTGGGATTTTCTCAGAATGTTCACTTCGCTTAACAAATAAAACCAACCAAAAACTCGCTTAACAAACAAATCGGGGTTCACAATCCCCCCCACAATCGGTCACTTACAATGGTGTTTCGCTTAAAGAGCAAACTCGCTTAAAGAGGAATCCTGTGGAACACATTATGTTCATTAAGCGAGGTACAACTGTAGTCCTAATTCAGGTGCAACACAATGCTTTCCCCCTGGCCATGCCCACCATACTATGCCCACAGTGTAGTAGTAAAGTTTTTTGGAGCCCACCGCTGCAAAGTACTTGACCTAGTACTAAGCACACTTAATTCTGAGTAAGCATCTTAGTTCTGAGCCAATTATTTATTTACTTTTACAACAGATTTTTAGAGGATAATTTGTTTTTATTGACTGACTTCTCATCTCTCCTTGGACACTAGGCATTTCTTGCTTTTGAACTGCTAGGTTAGTAGGAGATGGGACAGATGACGGGCGCTCATTCTGTCATGCAGTACCCGGGCTCAAACTGCCGACTTGCAATACCAACTTGCAATACTAACTAAGTTGTCTTACTTGACTGTAATATGGATGCTAAACTGCATTAAGGATTTCCATTTCCAAAATTAATAATTTTTATGTCTTCTTCCTCTCACACAATTTCAGACCTCTAGTAGAGGTAAAGGTTGCCCTTGCTTAAAAGCCAGTCGTATCTGACTCTAGGGTTCAGTGCTCATCCCTGTTTATAGCCAAAGAGCCAGCGCTGTCTGCATTTGTAGATGTTTCTGTGGACATGTGGCAGGCATGACTAAACACTAGAGTGCATGGAACACTATTATCTTCTCACTGAAGTGGTACCTTTCAAACTGCTAGGTTGGTAGGAACTGGGAGCAGTGGTGTGCTGGCCCACATGGATACAGGGACTCATCCTGGTGCACCCTAGTGACTGGCGTCCCCAGAGGCAGGCAGAGGTAATGGGAATGTATATGATTTCTCCCCCAAACCACCACATAGGGGGCCCCATCACTTCCAGTCCACCGCCCTCCCAAGGTGCCCTATTCTATATATACAAGATGTGTTTGATGATTTTGTCTTAGCAGTTTATAGTATTCATTCTCCTTAATTTTACAGTTTCTGGGAATTATAGCTGTTTTCTTCCAAGTCTCTGTGTAGTAGAGATCATTAGCATATCTGGGGGACAAGTATTATAAATTGGCACTTGGTATACACAGATCAATGCAGAGACGGAAGATCCAATCAGTCATTTCTAAGCATTAACAAAAAAAGCATCACAGTCAGTGTATTAACTCCTTCCGTCAGAAGTGATGGCAGAGTAAATGAATAGAGCACAGCATGTGGAAAAGAGGATTCTATGTAGTGTCATAGTGCAAGGATATTAAGGAATTCTTAGAATAAGAAAAAGGTGTTACACATATACAAAACGAGCATTCTTATCTTCAGCCATATGGAGTACAAGACTTCGATTATAATGAGTTTTACTGTGTATTTTTCACTGTGTACATCATGTCAGAAGTATAATTATTTATCCCCATTAAAGCAAGATATGAACTACCAATTAGTGCAGGAGCCCTGATCATAGACAAGAAATGTGTGGGAGCAACCCCAGGCATTTTTGGCATGTTTAACATATGCTCCTTCTTATCTGATATCTTAGAATATACCCTACAGATATAAATTATGTGAAACCACATCAGAATTTAACAACAAGGCAGGGAGCTCCATCTGATTGATAATGGGATTACTGCTCCTGTACTTAAGCCATGACACTTGAAATCATGTAATCACTTCATTCCCAAAGATGAAAACAACTCTTGTTCTCACCGTGAGGATGAGCCAGCTTTTTCAAAAGGCTTATGCCAGTTCCTAGAAGTGATAAAACGTGATTATGTTAGTGGATATTCATGCTGAGTATGAAATTGTTGCAAAAGCACATGGGGGTGGGTGGGGGCAAGTAGAATTGGTACATATGACTTGAAGTCTTAAATTCTAATAATAAACTCAATTCTTAGAATTAGGACTCTCATATAGCCAAAATGGTATGTTCCTTATGCTAGAGAGATGTATTAACAAGGACGGAGACCATCATGTTTACTCATGGAGTCTAATCAGAGAATCATAGAATAACTGAGTTGGAAGGGGCCTTTTAGGCTATCAAATCTACACCCTCTGCTCAATGTAGGAATCTGAATCAAAGCAGATATGATAGCTGTCTGTCCAATTCTGTCTTATACGCTTCCAGTGCCAGAGCATTCACTACCTCTAGAGGCAAATAGTTCCACTGCCATACTGTTCTAATAATTAAGATCAGGGGTGCCCAAACTATGGCCCGGGGCCAGATGTGACCCCTGAGACCAATTCATCCGGCCCACGAAACCCTTGTCGCTCCTGGAAGTGGAAGTAAAACGTGCCCGTACTTTTGCTTCCAGGAGCGATGAGGGCTTCGTGAGCTGACTGAATTGGCCTCGGGGCCTGCATCTGGCCCCCAAGCTGTAGTGACCATCTCCCTGAACCATGTGAACGGCCCGCGGCCCATGATTTAGACTAATATTCAGCCTATACTGTATCTAGCTTCCTGTAGTTTCAGCCCGTTATTACGTGTCCTGCACTCTGGAATAATGGAGAACAGATCGTGCCCTTCCTCTTTATGGTTATCCTTCATGTACTGTATTTGAAGAGTGCTCTCCTATCCCCTCCAGAGCCATAGCCAGGATTCTAGATGTGGGTGGGCGAATATTTTTTTTCAGGATGGGCAACAATGTCATATATATATGTCCAGTGGTGGGCAGCCAAAAATTTTACTACCACACTGTGGGCGGAGCTGACAATGTGGGCGGAGCCAATGTCATGATGTATGGGTGGAGCTGACATCATGACATAATGATGATGTGGACGGAGCCAACAATGCGGGTGGAGCCAAAGTAAAAAAATAAATAAAAATAAAATAAAAAATACAGTACACATAAAAATAGAAATAAAAAACACATAAAATACAAATTAAAATAGACATTAAATACAAATAAGAACATAAAAACACAAATTAAAATAGGGGAGCAGCAAGCAGGCAGCAACAGCAGCGGCCTGGCGGCACGGCGGCGCAGTGGTGTGGCAGCGAAGCAGCTGCAAAGTGGACTGGTGGCATGGCCTAGCTTGGCCTGGCCTGGTCCAGCAGTGCGGCCTGGCTCAGACCGGCCTGGTGGTGTGCCGAGGGAAGGCCTCCACCACCACTGCCGCTCCTCCAAAGAGGCTGCTGAGGGCCTCAACAGCCAGCCACTGCGCCCTTCTTTGCAGCCCAAAATGGCTGCTTGAAAGTCCCATGCGCCAAAAGTCCATTATGAGCCAGAGGAATATTTTGCACCCTGTACAATTCACTCCCTACTTCTGATTGCCTTTCAATTTCTTTGCCCATGCAAGACTGTCACGAAACCAGCCAGCCCCCTCTGCTCTGGCCCTCCTAAACTAGGGCGGCCAACCGTCCCGCATTCTACGGGGCAATTCCATTTAGGGAGGGGGTAGTTCGACTTACCCTCCGTTCGAAAATCCTCCCGACCTCTCCCGTTGCGTCACGGACGCACCTGTTTCCCCTCTGCCCTGCAGGCAGTTAAAGGGAAACGGAGCCGAAAAGGCTCCAATGAACCGCGCCTGCGCAGAGACCCAATCTGGCGTCAGAAATTTATGCAACAGCATAGACTAGTGGCAAGAGAATAGAATGTAGCCAGATTGGGTCTCTGCTACATTCTATTCTCTTGCCACTAGTCTATGCTGTTGCATAAATTTCTGACGCCAGATTGGGTCTCTGCGCAGGCGCGGTTCATTGGAGCCTTTTCGGCTCCGTTTCCCTTTAACTGCCTGCAGGGCAGAGGGGAAACAGGTGCGTCCGTGACGCAACGGGAGAGGTCGGGAGGATTTTCGAACGGAGGGTAAGTCGAACTACCCCCACCCTAAATGGAATTGCCCCGTAGAACGCGGGACGGTTGGCCGCCCTATCCTAAACCAAAGCCCCCAGAGGTCGAGCTGGTCGGCAATGCAGCTAAGCTGCTTCTCTTCTGCAAGGAGGTTTAATAGGATATTCAGAGGCTTGTGTGGGAATGCATTGCTTCTCTTACCCTTTAGTCCAATGAAGAGACGTTGTTCAAGCAAACGTAGGTTTAGTGATCAGGTTCTTAAAGCATAAGAGTCAGTAGCATAAGACAGTCCAGCAAACAGAGCAATAGTCCTAGGTAATCATGATGAAAACAAAAAGGAATAGTCCCCCAGGCAGAGATGTTAACCCATAGACATCCAAAAGCGAACTCACTCTGCTCTCCCCAAGATGGGGATTCTGCAGTCAGGTGGGGTACCTTCTAACCAATCAGGGTACACTCCTATTGAAACAGAAAGTTTCTCAAAACATGGGAACATGTAGAGACATTGTCTCTGTGGTAGCCACAATAAGGCTAACTACAGATAAGGGATAGGAACACTGAACTGAAAACAAGCCGTCTCATGACACGTAGTCTTGTGAGACAGAGAGGAAAGGATTTTTGAGGCCTAGTTTAAACCAGGTCCTCTCCAAGCTTTGAGAACGTTAGAAAAGATGTCATTTCATGACAAAGACAGACAACAAACTGAATGTCCGAGAAAATATTTTCTTTTCTTTTTTTAAACAGGCATACGCAGGCAGATGTTTGTGTGATGTTGTTGTATGCCTACTGAATATCCAAAAAATGTAATTGCAGAAATTGAGTATAATATTTTAGGAATATAACTATGAAAAATTAAATAACTAAATGGAAAATGTACGGTAAGTAAATAAGCTTGTTAGAGCATACACTCAAGTAATGAAAAATGAAGTCTTAATTAGGTTGCATCTATGAGGTAACATCTATATGAGGGACTGTAGTGGCTTAGTGGTTAAGATGCTGAACTTGATGACTGGAAGGTCAACAGGTCAGCAGTTCGAGAGCAGAGTTTCTGTATGACGGAATGAACTTCCATCTCTGTCCCAGCTCCTGCCAACCTAGCAGTTTGAAAGCAATAAATTGCAAATAGATAAATAGGTACCACTTCGGTGGGAAGGTACCACTTCCCATGTTTAGTCATGCCTGCCACATGTCCATGGAAATGTCAGTGCTGGTTCTTTGGCTGTAAATAAAGACAAGCACTGAACTCTAGAGTCAGATACAACTGGCTTTTGAGCAAGGGTGACCTTTACCTATACAGTATTAATATCTTGACAGACTATATAATCAATAAACAAAAGCAGTTATAAAATCATAGCAACACATAGTGAAAAAAAGTTCTAAACCTCCTCCCTCACTCACTCCCCCCTTGTTTTTTCTCTAACAGTGCCCTTCTGGCATCCTTTGCTCTTTTTTTGTCTGTAGATAAGAGGAAAGTGTGTGTCATGCTTAGGATATTCAAGAAAATACTTTTTTCAGCTGCTGGCATTTTACTGGCGTGGGTAAGGTCAAAATTTAAAAAGTTGAAAAGGAATTGAATGCAATAGGTTCCTGCACAAATCTTGCTGGAAACACTTGGTGGAGGAAATATATATATATTTACTTGTTAGACATGAATTCTCCTTAAAGCCTAATAAGTTGTTAAGATTCCAACTACAATGTACAGTAATACCTCAGATAACATTAGTATCGAATAACACTAAAATCGCATAACATTAAGCAATCTGGGGGGAAGAATTGCATCGGATAACATTAAGATCCTATGGGATGCATCGGATAACAACTGCTAAAGCCTGTGTGGTTACAATGTATCTCTATGGATTCCATAGGATTTTAACATGCATCGGATAACACTAAAAATCGTATAACACCAAGACTTGTGGAACCAGGTTTTAGTGTTATCTGAGGTTTTACTGTAGTTCAGTATTCAACAATAGTTCAGTTTCACTTGTCTGAGTTATTCATGTGGAATGCTGAGTGAAAAATTTGAAGCCAAAAAGTTCTAACCATTATAAATTTATGCCGTACCACCATTCAGAAATACAAAAATGTCCCTGTAGACAAAGTTGCAACTTTTTCTATAGTTTCTGAGATGAGAAATTATTCTCTTTGAACTTTATTTATTTATTTATAGCAGTAACAATAAGGTTTGTAGAAATATAACAAAATATTTCAAGTACAGTACAAACAGATCTCAGAACGGGTACCTCAGGCAACCCATTGAGAACTGCAAATGCATCTTGTTTTAAAGTCACTTCACATGATGAAAGCCCGGGTGTGGTTTTAAAAAGTGCACATTAGCACCATTTTTAAACTGTAGTAGGCCTTACATACCAGTCAGCCAGTATTGCCAGGCTTGCTCACTACTGAGAGCACTGAGTTCAGTCTTGACATGACAAAAACGGAGCCATTGTAATTACTCAGAATAGTGTGTGAAACAGGTGGTTTCACACCTGTTTTCAGTAAAACAAACTTACCATGGGTTATCTGAAATATGTAGTTCCTGTTCCAGTTCCCTTTGTTTACATTCCTAGGTTGTTGTATGTTCGCAAGCCTTTCTCGTGTGTATTTTTTATAATGTACCAGGATGTGGTGCTCAATGCAAAATATACAGTTTATACCTCTGAATATAGAGAAGCCAAATTTGTTGGGGGCCAGGGGACATTGTGCAAACCACATGACTTGTCTGCAGTCTTGTGACCAGTGATGGGAGGCAACATCATGTGAAGTGACTTTGATCCTTTCAATAGGTACAGTTGTGGCTTGGTACTTATATCACTAAAGACATGAGATGAGGAAGCATCCTGCTTACAACAATTAAAGATGTCCCTCTTCCAGCCATATGATGTCTATTCCTGCCCTCAAGCCCATTTAAAATGGGATGGCTTAATAAACAAGATGAAACTTAAAATTAACAAGAATGAAGCAGCATCCTCGGGTTTCAAATCTAGGGCATCATGACAGAGCAGCAAGTACAGTGATGGGATGTAACAGGTTCTCACCAGTTCGCCAGAACTGGTAGTAACTTTTCCCAGTCTCCTGGAGAACCGGTAGCAGCTTTTTTTGGGGGGAACCACCTTCGGGGCTTACCTTTTCACTAGTTCCCCCACTGTGCATGTGCGCCAAGCACTTGGTGTGCATGCACGCCTACAGTGCTTGGTGCGTATGCATGGCCTCCTTGCCGTTCTCCCAAGCAGGGAGAAGGAAGAGAAGCTGCTAGCCTGAAGCTCCCTATAGCCTGAAGCTCCCCAGGGTAATTGACTCACCTTTGGGTGTGGTGTGTCTGTGTGTATTTTAATGTGTATTTAATACCTTTACCTATATTGACGTACTACCACAGTTCCTAAAAAGGCCTGGCGGCCTGGCTTGGGGTTTTTAAGCAAAGTCTTGGAGTTACCTCATCAATAAGCTACACCTGTGCTGTTCCAATTGCTGTTCCAATTGGAGAACCCTTAAGGAGGTACAGCTGTTTTACATTTAAATTAAGGCATATTATCCTAGAGAACTGGTTATGCAAAGACTTAGTACCTAACTTCTTTAACTGTTGAAAAGTTGAAAAGTGCCAAAATGAAGCCATCTTGTGGTGAGTTCATTCTGTAGTTCCTTCCATCTGACCTAGTGTGAGAAAGATTAACCAGAATAAGCTTTAAGCTCTGGTTTAAAAGCTTTGGTTGATTTGTGTTTAGGGTGGGTGGGTGTATTTTAATGTATTATTTATTTATTTATTTATTTTATTTACGGGTTTGTGTTGTGGATGGGTGGGTGGGTTGAGGGGTGTGCGCGCGCTTATCTTTATGTTGTTGTTGTTGTTATGGCCCCACCCACAACTTCATGCTGTCATGACGTTGGCTCCATCCACAACATCATGACATCATGATGTTAGCTCTGCTCACACTGTGATGACGTCACGGTGAGGTTGTAAAATTTTTGACATCCCACCACTGCACGTCTACCCCAAGTTTTCTGCCCAAGATTGCAAAGGATTTGCCAGAAAGATGTTCCAGCACTGGTAAAGGTAGCACAGCAAAGGAAAGCGTTGATCTAACAAGACATTATTTGATCCACCCATTCCTATTTAGCCAAAGTTGTGTGCAGATAATTCTTTATGTCAAAGAACACACAAAAGACTTAAGATCAAACTGCTACGTACAGTCCTAAGGATTTTATAGAAAAGGAAGCTAAATGATGTTTTACATGATGCGACTTCCTGGAATGCATGCTTCAAACTGTGTTCCCTGTCTGCTATAGTTGACAGGCAGGAATGCTGCCAATTCCAGATGAAGTTTGCGAATTCAGAAAATGCAGAGAAATTCAACATGCACTGATCTGTATCTGATACTTCAGATGTTCATGCAAACCATTTAACCTTGGCATTCCCATGTGGTGGTTGGCAATCACTTATTTTTTAAAAAATCCCTGTAATAAACACTGTGGCAAATAGCAAACATAACTTTCATTTTGCAGCCATAAATATTTTCCTGTCTATAAAAAAGTCAAGGGGAGGACAATTTGACTGGTGAAGAGCCAGTTGTGTAGGAATGTTTGAAAAAGGTGGGTGTGTTTAACCCAGACATTAGAAGTGTTATTATTTTCTTGACTGCAACTTCTAAGATCCATCAACTAAATTGTTGGCTGGAGGATTGTGGGAATTGTAGCCCAGAAAAAAAATGTTTTCAACATCTTGTTTAGCCTGAAGAAGAGGAGACTGAAGAAAGAAATGCAGATACAGTATTCACAAATACTGGAAGGGTTGGCATGCAGACGACAGGGTAGTCTCCTTTCTATCACTTCTTCCATGTCTAGGCCAGACGTGAAACTGACAAAATGAAGACGCTTTTTGGTGAGTTCATTCTACAGTTCCTCGCACCTGACCTAGTGTGGGAAAGATTAACTGGCAACACAAGTTTTCTGTTATCAGGGTACACCCAATTTTGGTTCAAAAATTCCACAATCTTCAAAGAAGCTCTTTCTGTGTACCCCTTTCTATCACTTAGAAGGCAGAAGTAAATCTGGTGGGTACAGAGTGAGAAACCTGGGGAGCATAGTGAAAAGTAGAGATATCAAATTGCAAACAAAAATTTGTATAGTCAAAGCAATGGTATTCCCTGTGGCAATGTATGGTTGTGAGAGCTGGACCATTAGGAAAGCTGAGCGCAGAAGAATAGATGCCTTTGAGATGTGGTGTTGGAGGAGAGTTTTGAGAGTCCCCTGGACAGCGAGGAGAACAAATAGGTCAATCTTAGAAGAAATCAACCCCGACTGCTCCTTAGAAGGTCAAATTGTAAAGATTAAGCTAAAGTACTTTGGACATCAAATGAGAAGAGAAGATTCACTTGAGAAAGCCTTGATGCTGGGAAAGGTGGAGGGCAAAAGAAAAAGGGGTGGCCAAAAATGAGATGGCTAGATGGTATTGTAGACATAATGGGCACAGAGCTGAGCAAGTTGAGGAGGATGGTGGAGGACAGAAGTGCCTGGCGGACAGTGGTCCATGGGGTTGCAAAGGGTCTGAATCGACTGTGTGACTGAACAACAAACAGAGTGCAGAGAAGCAAATTTTGACTGAATTTTAGAAACTTTGTTAGGGTAAGAGCTGTTTGAAAGCAGCCTGAACAGGTGATGGTCTCTTCTTTGTGGGAGACATTTAAGCAAGATTGGACTGCCATTTATGAGGAATGCTGTGGTTTCATTCAGCCTGGTACGTCTGGTAAAAGCAGGGTCAGAAGACCTCCGACTGAGCTGTTTCAGCTTCAAACTTTCATCAGTGTTTATAGATCTGTCTTTTGCCAACTTGAGGAGTGTTTAAAGTTCATGAAAATGAAGTCCTCCAGGTGGGTGTTATTCCATTTTTATCTGTGCATTCCTAGCTTACCCTGTGAATCCCCTCTTTCTCAATCGGAGGTTGTTTCACTAGTATGGAGAAACAGCTTTTTCAATTCTACCTATCCATCATGGGTGCTTTGGCTTGTTTTTGCTAAAGTATCAGCTATTGATATGAGAGTAAAATGGTGATCTGTGTCTTCAGGGAGATACTTCCCCCACAACTCATGTTTAGCCCTTCCCTCCAGCAAATAAGACCTGATGGATAAACTATAAATCACTTTAGATTTTTCTATGTGTCGTGGAAGAACCAACAAGAATTCTGATACCCCTTCAGCCTGTCAGTGAGGCCCAAGTATCTTTATATAGAATTATGATGTTTACATGCTAGCTATTATTGTCAGGCCAAGCCTAGCTATTTTGGCATAGCTGGTAAAATTAGTTTTGCTGTCTTCCTCTTACAAGAACAATAATACAGCATGTGTTTCAGGATCTTCTAGTGAAAAATCAACTATCCGAATATTATTTTTTTGGTACCATACACTTGCGATCAGCACAAAAGTTAGAAACATGCATTTCAGAGGTGGAGGTGGGACTGAAGTTCATACTTAACTCTCTACCCATGACATTAAAATGCTGGATTTTCACTAGATTGTGCCTGTATAAACAAGAATATACAAACAACTAGGATAAGTACTCTACTAAACGCATGCAGCATAGTACAATATAGTAAGGCTCCCAAAAGAAGGAAATAGTCAACTACTTCTGGGTATTCTCTACCTGGAAAACAGTGGAAAGGGTTGCCATAAATTAGAAGTCACTTGACAGCACGTGATTGTGATTATTGAATCTATAAAAGAGTTGCCCTTGCTTGAAAGTTGTGAAACTGTTAGACACAAGTCAAAAAAGTTTCATTCATTTCAGTGAGACTTTTCTAAGGCAGGATTTGGACAAAACTGCTTTTAAGACAAAGACTGCATTGGCTTAGTGGTTAAAACACTGAACTTGACAACTTAAAGGTCAGCAGGTCAGCAGTTCAAGGTCTGAGTGCTGCACGAGGGAGTAAGCTCCCATTGTCTATCTCAGCTCTTGTCAACCTAGCAAGACTGCATTGGCTTAGTGGTTAAAACACTGAACTTGACAACTTAAAGGTCAGCAGGTCAGCAGTTCAAGGTCTGAGTGCTGCATGAGGGAGTAAGCTCCCATTGTCTATCTCAGCTCTTGTCAACCTAGCAGTTTGAAAACAAGAAATTGCAAGCAGATAAATAGGTGCTGCTTTGGTGGGAAAGGTAACAGGGTTCTTTGCACTTCAGGTTCTAGCCATGTCTGCCACACGTTCATGGAAATGTTTGCAGCTGCAGACAATGCTGGCTCTTTGGCTATGAGCACTGAACCTTAGAGTCGGATACGACTGGCTGTCGAGCAAAGACAACCTAGTAGTTTTCTCCAATACATGTTTGTGACCTCTTTTTCATGTTATTAATAATGCTGTTAAAGCAAGGAATGCATCCTTTTCCTTTACATATTTCTGTCCTACTACTGTGCAACTGCATTTATTCCATTTGTGTTACAGTTATGCAAATTTCAATTACATAATGGCGAGATATAGACGTCATTGTCCGTTCACGTGTTACACGTGGAAAGTACATGGGATGGCGCAGTGCAGCTATGAGGAACCACTCGGCCCAGCTGGGAGACAGAGCTGATGACTCACTCTGGTCTGAGATAAACTGAGGGGGATAATTATGTTATGATGACCCATAGTGAGATATGCAGCTTTTAAACATTGATATTCTTCAGATCAAAGAGAACCCCTGAAAGAAGAGAAAACTCTGTGAGATTGTGGTTCTATGGTAAAATTCAAATTTTAATTATTTTGTGAGTAATTAAGAATGCCACTAATTCTGGGTTGAGGGGGGCTGGGAGATTTGATATTATATAGCAAATGTAGATTTCACCAGAGTTTTAACTGGAACACCACCTACTCATGGATGATTAATGATGGATGATTGCCTGCAATCTTTTTCTTAGTTTGCAACTCATAAGTAATAAAAACATCAAAGTCCTGAATTAGTGGTTTCAAAATTCTTCCTTTGAAGAGGGGAAGAAATAGAAATTTCTGTTTCAAACATTATTATTAAGAACAATGACCATAAATGAACTTCTCAAACCTTTGTGCCAAATTCACTCCATCTGCAATGCAATATATCTGGTCCTTGCAGGTTGCCCATGGCTCTTCTGGGATGCACAGTGTAGAACTGAATTCCCAACCTATGGCTCGGCAATCTGATACTTAAACCATCCAACTTGCTTTATACATGAAACTAGTACAGGTAGTTTGAAAGCAAGAAATTGTAAGTAGATAAATATGCACCACTTCAGTGGAAAGGTGAACAGCATTCCATGCACTCCAGTGTTTAGTCATGCCTGCCACATGTACACAGAAATGTCTACAGACAGCACTGGCTCTTTGGCTATAAACAGAGATAAGCATTGAACTGATATGACTGACTTTTGAGCAAGGGTGATGTGACCTTTACTGTTACCAGTTCTGTATTTCCAGTCAATTTCCATGGATGAGCTGAGTTGAACCCAGGCCTTTTGAGCCCTAGTCTGCTAGTCTATTCACTACAACCAGCATGTTGGGGGCTAAATGCTAGTTTACTTGTGAACCACTCAGAGAGTGCACTAACCACCATGGGGTGGTATATGAGTGTAATTGCTATTGCTTCACCATGCAGGTACATTTATTCTAGTACAAACATTTTAAAAGCATTTTTGCCTGGAATAAGTGTTTCATCAAACACAGTTCTCTCTTTCACTGTCCCTCTTTCTTACACATACAATATGTTTGCATGTGTACACATTTTGTCATTTTAGAATAATGTTGCAAAATCAAGAGGCATGCAGGTTGAGAAAATGCAAATACTGGTAGGTAGGATACAATTTTAGCCAAATAAAAAAAAAACCTTCCACATTCTATTTGTATGGGAGATTGCCTTCAGAAATATGGATATAATAGGCCTCCTTTTAGAATACTGATTCTTTCCCTTTAAATTTATTGCCTCTTCAGTGATCCCTGTACATACTAAGCATATTCCCCAAAGGTTAAAAACCTTCAGCCCAAAGCAAAAACTTTGGTTAAAACTATACCCTGCAAAGCAAAAATATTCAGCCTACATTCAACCCTTCCATCCTCACTGTAAATGCAGACATACTGACATTATTGTACCTTACCTTCCCACTAAATAGACACAATGATTTCTGAACAGGAAAAAACCCCACAAAGACAATTAAACACCTTAAATATGAACCAGCTGGGGTTGACTAAAATTATGTGACTGTAGTCAGGACTATGCAACATTTATGATGCAGTAGAGAGCTAACTCTCACTACAAAGATCAGAATAATGAGATGTTATGTATTCCCAATGTTGCTATATGGCGTTGAACCTTAGACATTGACAATGGCAGGGGGTTCTCAACCTGTGGCCCACAGTACCACTTCATGTGGCCCCCACTGCCTCCACTACACCAGGAAGTGCCATGTAGTGGAGGAAGGGCAAAATGGCCATCTGGCTCCTGAAGGGAGCATGACCCAGCCCCTGGCTTAAAAAGGTTGAGAACTCCTGGAGTAAAGCATCTGAAAAGAAAACCGAAGCTTTTGAAATGTCTATCTAGAGATGGCTGTTAAGGATATCATGAGTTGACCATGTGACTAATGTGGAAGTGTTGCACCAGATTGATAAAGAACAAGAAATATTTATGACCATTAAACAAAGAAAGCTCCAATACCTTG
This sequence comes from Furcifer pardalis, assembly GCA_030440675.1. Taxonomy (NCBI): domain Eukaryota; kingdom Metazoa; phylum Chordata; class Lepidosauria; order Squamata; family Chamaeleonidae; genus Furcifer; species Furcifer pardalis. The sequence goes on along the minus strand of CP126895.1, from coordinate 97,003,819 downwards.
GGCATATCATGAGGAATGACATGAAATATAGTACACGCCAACTCGCTATGCAAGGGAAGATTTCGGGGAAAGAATGGCCCTGGATGTAGACAGACCTCATAGCTGAAGAACCTAAGAGACTGGTGTGGCATTTCCTCAGAAGAACTATTCCTAGGAGTTAAGAACAGGAAGACTATCACCATGATGATAGCCAATATTTGGAATGGATATGGCACCTGAAGAAGACTGTTACATTATGCCTGTTCTTTATTTCAGCTGTTCTTCATCACTAGTAATATACAATATAGGTAGAAGGATAGTTAGTATAGTTATGTGTTTACTTGGTTGGAAATTTCAAAAAAGGTGCACCAGAGTGGCTTGAGTGAGGATCTTTGCTTAAAATCCTTGTTTGGGAAGGTACCACTTCAATCATGCATTTCTGATAAATTAAAATAAAGTTTCCAATCTTTCTTGACATATTCCTGCTGTTTGACATGTAGGAATACACATGTATTATTGCTGGGAAAAGAAAGTCTGTTTTTGCTGTAGTTAAGAGGGAGTTTCCTTTTTAAGATAGATCATTCTATAATGAAAAGAAGAATCAATCAACTTCAAAATAACGATTTTCATGGTACAGTAATACCTCGGATAACGTTAAGACTTGGTTCCACAAGTCTTAACGTTATCCGATTTTTAGCCTTATCCGATTCATGCACCAGATAACGTTAAAATCCTATTCAGATGGATCAGATAACGTTAACTCCATAGAGATAAGCAACAGAGGCTTCAAGTAGGGGTGACCAAACATTTCAGGCCACTGGCCAGTCATGTGGTTCCTGGGTGCCCCAACTACTCCCTATGAGCCAGATCCGACCCTGACACCAATTCGTCCAGCCCGCTTCATCCTCACTTCCAGGAGTGATGAGGGTGATGTGGGCCAGATGGATTGGTGTCATGGGCCAGATCCAGCCCAGAAGCCTTGCTAACAGCAGGGATGCCTAAACTTTTCAGGCCACAGGCCAGTCACGTGGTTCATGGGTGCCCAAACTACAGCCTGTGTGCCAGATCTGGCCCTGACACCAATTCATCTGGCCCGTTCCAACCTCATTGCTCCCAGAAGCGGGAGTAAAACTCACCCAATCTCTGCTTCTGGGATCGATGAGCATGGGGTGGGCTGGATGAATTGGCATTGGAGGCCAGATCTGGCCCACAGGGAGTAGTTTGGGCACCCATGAACCACATGACTGGCCCATGGTCTGAAAAGTTTAGGCATCCCTGATGTTAGCAAGGCTTTTGGGCCGGATCTGGCCCATGATACCAATCCATCTGGGAGGGGCAATGGTGGAACTGGCCAGATGAATTGATGTCAGAGCCAGATATGGCACACAGGCTGTAGTTTGGGCACCCATGGACCATGTGACTGGCCCGTGACCTGAAAAGTATGGGCACCCTTGCTGTTAGCTTTTAAAACTGATTCCTGTGCTTATGGCTCCATGTGGAAACTCTGCATGCTTTAAATTGGAGTCAGGACATATTGAAAGAGGGCCCCCCCATGTCTGCTTTTGCTTTGCTTTGCTGAACTAGTCAGACAGGTTTTGCAAGCTTTTGTTATTCAAATATTGCAAGCTTGAGAACAGGCAGCCCCCTCCCTTTCTCCCAAGAGAAACTGGTGAGTCACAGCCACACCTCAGGGAATTTGAGGAAACATTAGCCTCAGAAATAGTTAGGTTATCTGATGGATCGGATAACTTAACATAATGGTTAACATAATGGTTAACATAATGTTATCCGATCCAAATGTTTGCCTCAAATTCCCCAACATTATGCGATTTTAGCGTTATCCGATCCAATCACAAAGCCACTTATAAGCCCGGTCCTGTTTACTACAATATGTTACTGGTATTCATAAAATTCTCCAAAAGGTGTTACCTGAAAAATTGTTACCTTTTAAATTTAAGAGAACATTCTACAGGCAGGGTTGAAGCAGGAACCAAAAGACCACATAATGAGCCCCTATCTAAGAAAGGAGCCACAGACATTAGATTAGAGAAGTTTACTTAGAAAATAAGACAACAAAAGGCAAAATTAAGCATTGGATAGAGAAAGAAAAGAAAGAACTGTGAGGCAAATGAATATCTTCCATAACACAATGCCTATATGGTATGGATATTGCCACCACAGGGCAGAACCAGAATGGAAAGGGTTCTATGCCAGGCAATGGTTCCATGCAGCTTTTATGTGCATTCAAAAATGGAGAAGAAAGGGGCTTGTACAAACACCATTGGTTCAAGTCATCACATGGAAGGGGAATTTGATTTGCTCAGAAGTGTCCACATGGGAGAGGAGAAGTCCACCCCCAGATTATGGTTGGTCTAGGGTGTCACATGGAGAGCTAGAAGGAGTTTCACCATGAGGTCAGCATGGAGGCTGCTGATGGGAGGGAAAGAAAGAGACACAAGCAGTCTCTCTCTCCCTGTAGTTACTCTTTTCCTCCCTGTATTTAAACTACAGGGAGGGGGAAAGAGAGAGACGTGATTGGGTCTCCAGAGAACCAATCACGTCTCTCTCTTTCCCCATCCCTGTAGTTTAAATACAGGGAGGGAAAGAGACACAAGCAGTCTCTGCGACTGCAGTACGGTCGGGAAAAGGCGCGTGCTTTTCCCCGACCCTACTGCAGTCGCACGAACGCTGCGGATGGGGGGTGGATTGGGTAGTTCTACCCAAACCACACCACACCCGCAGAGCATTGCTTCAGATAACGCTAAGAATCATTATCCAGAATCGTTTTTCCCCAAAAACTTGCATCGTTATCTGATTCTAGCGTTATCCGATGCAATCGTTATCCGGGGTATTACTGTACCTGTATTTTATTGCTTTCAAAGAGTGTGTGAGCAGTGCAGAAGAGAGACAAGTTTTCTTGAGTAACTCTTATAGAATGACCTAATGCCTATTATTAAATCTGGCTATGCTTCCTGGGAGAATTCTATGTACCTGTACTGCAGTCCAGAATTACACCCCACACACACACAAGTTCTGGGTACCAATTATGCAAATCTAGAAAATTGTTCTGCATAGTCCTCTTATTGGGAGAAAGGCAGTCTATAAATAAAACTAACTTACTCATTCTCATTGGCTGCAACTTGTATCCGAGAACGCATTTTTTCCTGAAGCAGGAAAAATGCCATTGGCATGAATTTGTTTAAGGTGGATCCTAGCTTGCCATGAAGTGACCCACACTCTATGATCTCAGAGCCATCTCCTGCGGCACATATGAAATGAGACATGCAGGATTTAACACCAGGACTGCAATGGACTGCCACAGCCTTGAGGATACAGACAAGATGTGCCTTTACAGCCAGTCCATCTGGCATGGCCTCTTTCACTTCCATGACCATTGGGAATCAGAATTCCTCCTCCACTCATTTTGCCATTGGACCCACCAATAGCACCAAAACGCCTCGTTATATGAATTTTTTGTTATACGAAGCATTTGTTATACAGGGTACCACTGTATTGTAAGCTGCCCTGACTGGCACTCGCATCGAAAGGGTTGGGTATTCTTTCTTTATTCATGTCAGATGCATCACCAGCATACAATAATATACAAAGCTAAAATTAACACATCAGGGTGAGGCATAAATGTGAATAAATAAATAAATAAACTATACGATTGTCACATATGGCAGAATCTACCAAAGGAGAGTATGCTTGTAGCAGTGGTGGTCTGCAAAAACATCTTCTACCACACTGTGGGTGTGGTTTGGTGGGTGTGGCCAGGGGGAAAGTCCTGTTTTGCACCCGAATTAGGACTACAGTACAGTACTTTATTTCAAAACTTGGATGGCGAGCTGGTGCAAACCTGCTGATGCCCACCACTGGCTTGTAGCCAAGAACCAGAACATGGAACAGTTACCAGAAACACCCCCCCCCCCCTTGACAGCATGGTACTTCTAATCCAAAATAGCAATAAGGTAGTGAGTTTGATCCTGACCAGTAATCAAGGTTGACTCAGCCTTCCATCCTTCCAAGGTCAGTCAAATGAGTACCCGGCATGTTAGGGGCAAAATGCTAATTAACTTGTGAACCACCCAGAGAATGAACTAAGTGCTATGGGTGGTATATAAGTGTGATTGCTTTGCATTGCTTTTTCCTGACCACCCAGCTGCCTTCTTTTTACATATAATACTGTACATGTATTTTCGTTCTTTCATAGAAAATGCTTATATGGCAGCATACAGTTTTTCTGGGTAAGCATATTCTAAACTAAGCAATGACTGAGCATAAATCTCATGGACATAGTGAGATATACATCTGAATAATCACACATGGATTTGAACTGCAAATGTCTTCCTACTGGGAAACCATATTTGACCTTTCACATTGTCGGGAACAGCGGTGCAATTCGCATACCATTTAAAGCACTACACTTGAATTTAAGCTCCCTAACTCCATTCAGCAATCCATGAATTACATTCCTGCCCAGGCTGCCTTGATCTTCTTCAAGTGCATTCATTGAACAATATGTGGTTTTCATGAGCTGCCCAGCAAGAAAGAAGCAGTGAAAGTGACAGATTTGGAAGCCATGATTTCGAACTTTGGGGTCCTAGACAATGGCTGATCATGGACAATAAATAGGGACAAAAGAAAAACCATAACTACTTAAAGGCAGGTTAGCATGCAAATAATTCTTCCTGTTGTATCTAACAGAAGAGTCAAGTACAGTTGTACCTTGCTTAAAGAGCATAATGTGTTCCACAGGATTGCTCTTTAAGCGAGTTTGCTCTTTAAGCGAAACACCATTGTAAGTGACCAATTGTGACTTCTGGTGGGGGGGGGGGGATTGTGAACCCCGATTTATTTGTTAAGCGAGTTTTTGGTTGGTTTTATTTGTTAAGCGAAGCAAACATTCAGAGAAAATTCTGCTTTTTAAGCGAGTTACTCTTTAAGCAAGGCACTCTTTAATGCAAGGTTTGACTGTACAGTATTCCAACATGATCTGAGACTGGGTCTTGAAAAAGCTAAACCATGATAGAATTAGCCCAGTACAAACCTCCTTCATGCCTGTTTGTGACCAAGATTGACTGCATATCCCTCACCCCAGCTTTATCTGTTTGGGATTAATTAGGTGGGTTGGGTTACCTCTGACTCTTCTGGCCAGCAACTTAGGGAGCAGTAGCCCCCACACACACCCCAAAAAAGACTATGGTGACTTAGTGGTTAAGACCCTGTAACTTGATGACCGGAAAGTTGACAGGTCAGCAGTTTGAGCTACTGTCTCTGTACCAGCTTCTGTCAACCTAGCAGTGCAAAAGACATTACAATTAGATAAATAGTTACCGCTTTGGTGGAAAAGGTAACAGTGTTCCATGTGCTCTGGTGTCTAGTCATGCCTGCTACATGACCAGGGAAACGTCTGCAGACACAGACAGCACTGACTCTTTGGCTGTGAACAGAGATGAGCACCACCCTCCATATAACTGGCTTTCGAGACTCTACTAGACTATGCTGGCTATGGCTGATGGGAATTAGAGTCCAACAGTGTCTGAAAGTGCATCTGGATTTCTTATCCATGTCAGGCAGTTTGAGCTAGATAAAAATTGGGCCATAAATTTTTCAGCAAACTACAATAATAAGTCAGAACAAGACTTGCAGAACATGACATTTCCGGGGAGCAAAAACTGGGGAATAATGCCCCAGTTTTATACAAAGAGTGTGTGAGCAGTGCAGAAGAGAGACAGGTTTGCTTGAGTAACTCTTACAGAATTACCTAATGCCTCTGTCTTTGTTCAGGTGAAGGCAAGCATAAGAAACAACCAGAGGGAACATTTGCCCAACCCACTGCCTTAAGGCAGGAAAGTGGAGCTAAACATCTTGACAGATGACAATCTAGCCACTTCTTACAAGCTTCCGGTTATGGAGATTTCATTTGAAAGAGCCTCTTATTTTCCTAGGTACAACAAAACAGAGACAGACCAAGGCATGGGATTAAAAAAGAAGACAGAACGTCTTCTGACTTCCTGGTTTTCTGTGAAAATGAAATGGACCATGTCTGGACTTGGAACTATGGTTTTTCTGTTCTTAAACATGCATAAAGTAATTGAGTGGAAGAACAGGAATCCCCCCATTGGGAAGAATCTGAACCAGCTGCTGCAGACGGATCATACTACAGTCCTACACTCTCTTAACTGGGAAGAAGCCCCATTGGACTGAGTGGGCTTGCTTTTGAGTAAGCATGAATAAGACTGTATATTTTTGCAAACATTTCCCCTCCTTTTATCACTATTCCATGTACAAAAGCCAACTGGAGTGACAGTAGAATCTCTTTTTAAACATTGGTTGGTTACAACAGCATCCTTCACTGCACCTAAAGACTAACTTAAGCGGTGCAGGATGGGCCAGCTCTCTCCTCTAAAAACCTTGCTAATGCCTCCCAGTATCAACTCTCAAGGTCAGCTGCCTCATTCTGCCAGCTCTTCTGATTCACAACTCAGCTGAATTGCAGTAGCTGGATTTACATCGAAGGATTGCAATAGATGTCATTGAGTTGTGATGCTGGAGAAGGCTCTTGAGAGTCCCCTGGACTGCAAGGAGATCAAATCAGTCCATCTTAAAGGAAATTAACCCTGACTGCTCCTTGGAAGGACAGATACTGAAGCTGAAGCTCAAGTACTTTGGCCATCAAATGAGAAGAGAGGGCTCAGGAGAAGGCCCTAACGCTGGGAAAGATTGAAGGCAAAAGAAGGGGGCAGCAGAGGAAGGAATTGCATTGTTGATGCAGTGGGTGTAGATCTGAGCGGACTATGCAGTATGGTAGATGACAGAGGAGCCTGGCGTACTGCAGTCCATGGGATCACAAAGGGCTGGACTCAACTGTGTGACTGAACAACAACATTGCTACTGAATCTTCAAGGCAATGGTCTCTGGCCAAGAGTGGTTCTTGCAACTGTCTGTTGCATAGCCTTTTTTGCCCAATTACACAACTAAGAGACTACCAGCAGTGCATCAGCCAGTCAATACAATGCCTTCTACTCCTTCCATAACTGCTGTTATGCAGTCACATAATGCAACAGGATTCTGGTCAAGGTTAGAATAATACACTGTTTGGTAATGCTATGGGACTGCATTGGTTTAGTGGTTAAGATGCTGAACTTGATGACTGGAAGGTCACCAGGTCAGCATTTTGAGACCTGAGTGCTGCACGATGAGAGTGAGTACCCATCATCTGCCTCAGCTCCTGCCAACCTAGTAGTTCGAAAGCAAGAAATTGCAAGTAGATATATAGGTACACTTTGATGGGAAAGTAAACAGCATTCCATGTACTCTAGTGCAGTGGTTCCCAATTAGTTTTTTCTATGTACCACTTCAAGAAAGACCTCAAACTTGCGTACCCCTTATTGCAGGAACGTTAAATATCGCGTACCCCTTATTGCAGGAACGTTAAATAAAAAATGAAATCAGGTGTATTTTATATTTATTATCATCAAAAGACATTCTAATGACAGAGAACACATGTTTCATTAATGTGACAAATGTGCACGTTGACAATGACGAACAAATAGGCGGGAACGGGGGCGGCTGTGATCGGGTGACGCGAGATGCGGGAGGCGCAGGAAAAACCGCCGCCGTGGGAGAAAGTGCTTGATGCATACGATTGACTTACCTACTGATCGTTTAATTAAATTGAATAATTTTTTGGCAATTGTTATTGCATTATTGTTTTTTAAGGATTTAATATTTTAGTTAAGAGATTGCTGCATGTACCCCTTGATGCAATCTCGCGTACCCCTGGGGGTACGCGTACCACTAATTGGGAACCACTGCTCTAGTGTCTAGTCATACCTGCCACATGACCATGGAAATGTCTGCAGATGCAGATAGCGCTGGCTCTTTGACTATAAATGGAGATGAGCACCAAACCCTAGAGTTGGCTTCTGAACAAGGGCGACCTCAGTATGTCATGTTCTGGCTCTGCTTACCAAGAGTCAGAAAGTTTCAGCCTTCAAAATGAATTCTACAATTAGCAATGACAGATTTTACTTTCTTAGGATCTAAGCTCACCGCAGATGGTGATTGCAGCCATGAAATAAAAAGGCGAATGATTCTTGGGAGGCAAGCAATGAGAAACCTGAAAAACATATTGAAAAGTAGAGATATCAAATTGCAAACAAAAATTTGTATAGTCAAAGCAATGGTATTCCCTGTGGCAATGTATGGTTGTGAGAGCTGGACCATTAGGAAAGCTGAGCGCAGAAGAATAGATGCCTTTGAGATGTGGTGTTGGAGGAGAGTTTTGAGAGTCCCCAGGACAGCGAGGAGAACAAATAGGTCAATCTTAGAAGAAATTAACCCTGACTGCTCCTTAGAAGGTCAAATTGTAAAGATGAAGCTAAAGTACTTTGGACATCAAATGAGAAGATATGATTCACTTGAGAAAGCCTTGATGCTTGGAAAGGTCGAGGGCAAAAGAAGAAGGGGGCGGCCAAAAATGAGATGGCTAGATGGTATTGTAGACACAATGGGTACAGAGCTGAGTGATTTGAGGAGAATGGTGGAGGACAGAAGTGCCTGGCGGACAGTGGTCCATGGGGTCGCAAAGGGTCAGAATCGACTGTGCAACTGAACAACAACAACAACAACAAAACAACAACAGTGAGATTGCAGGAATTTCACTTTGTAAAGGTGGCACATAGCCTTCTGATAGTGGCTCAGTTTTAAAGCATCCAGCCAGGCTGAAATACACCAAGCCTTTGTCCTCTAGACTTGTCTGTCCAATCACAATTGGGTACTTGCAAGTGTTCCACCATGCTCTCTTTGTTATGTACTGATTCCATTTGTTTCTAGAAACACATGTTTGGAAAGGAGTAAGATGTTTATTTAAGCCCACTTGGGGTCAGTGAGGGTTTACTTCCAAGTGAGAGACGCCTTCTCTCTAAAATTTGGGCTTAGATGTCCTCATCCCAGGGCACATGCCACCACCATTTCCAAGTAAGCCTGCTGAGCCTTGACATGGACTTAGATCTCAACTGAAGACTGAGACATGATAAGCCTTAGTCTGGTTCAAGATGAGATGATCACAATTTTACAGCAGGAGTTTGAGCTCCGAGGATCAATTGGCTAAGGGTCTCCTCTCAATTTGTGCTGAGACCAGTTACACTTGTCCAGTCTTCCATCTTTCTGATACAGGTATTGGCTGGCATGTGCTGATAACTTACAACTCAATTCAACCCAAACTGGCCAGTGGTGAATGGTTTCATCTGTGGCTAATAGAGCCAAAGGTATTACTGTCAACAGGAAGCAGAGCCTTCTTCTTCTTCTTCTTCTTCTTCTGAGAATTGAAGTCCCCCTGTGGGGTGTGGGCCCCATGTTGGGAACCACTGGAGTAGACTATACTGACAGTGACTCAACACCAATTGTCAGGTGGTGGTTAACTAACCTGGCAACCCTGAGGACTAATGCCTTGACTGGCCGAGTCCACATGGAAGGGTGTTAGTTCCCAGGTGGATTAAATCCCACTTGAATCTATCTTGATGAAAGGCAACAGCTTCATCAGTTTGACCTAGGCCTGAGGAGTACTTTGTGTGCCAAAAGGGTTCAGGACCAGAAAGGGATTTGTGGAACTGGATCAGTGGCATGGGTGTTAAGGCAAACATGTAAGGCAAATGGAAGGACACTGCATTATTTTCTCAAGACAGTCTTCATGGCTGATTGCCATGACAATCACCAGTATTTGGAATCAGATAGGGCAGAAGAAGATTGTCAATAGATGCTAGGTCTGAAGGATAAACTCATTAGCAAATGTGTAATGCCACAATGTTTGCTTTGCACCCATCTGCTAACCATTTGCAACTTAACAGGGCCAAACTTGACAGCAAATCTGAATAACAACCAGCAATCTTCTGTTATTCCCAGTTGTAAAAAGCCACATTGATATGTACGTATATTTATCTGTTATGCTAGCAACCATTTTGTACCTCTGTACCTGAACTGTATAAATTGATGCCATTAAGTCTCACTCTTATATCTCATGAAGTGGACTCGATCCATGAAACGTTCTTCTTCTTCTTCTTCTTCTTCTTCTTCTTCTTCTTCTTCTTCTTCTTCTTCTTCTTCTTCTTCTTCTTCTTCTTCTTCTTCGCTCTCTGATGCCTTTAGGCCACAGTTGGCAACCTATGGCATGTGGCCCAAATTTGGTCCATGATGCCAAATCTTCCAGCCCCCGCTCTGCTTCTGGAGGAAGTGGCCAAGGACACATTTAAGGCAGCCGTGGACACTACCAATCCGGCCCCCTCAACTGTCTGAAGGAGTGTGACCTGCCCCCCACTTAAAAAGGTTGCCGACCCCTGCTTTAGGCAATCGCTGCAGTTTTTTGCCAGTTGCCCAGCGGAGGTATGACCATGAAAAGGCCATCCTGGTCGAACAGAGCACAGTAGCGGCCCCTCGAGAAGGCCTGTCTCACAACGATCCAGGCACTGCCTTGTACTGTCGTGTAGCCCGAGTTGCTGCAGAAAGGGGAACGACGCCGAAGTGAATTCGGAGCTACTCAGGAAAGTCACGAGGGCCCTGTGCGCATTTAGAAGGAAAATCGCATTGATTTTCACGGCCCCCCTTCATCCCCACGTACGTGGAATCGAACCCGAAGGCAAGTTCCGCTGAACGAAGTCGAACAGACACTCGGGTGAGCATGCGGAGGACCGCAGCCTGAAGACTCTCAGCGATGTTCATGGCGAAAATCGACGCCCTCCAAGCCATCCGACCGACCGAAGAACCCACACACCCTCTTCCGATCCAGCATATGAAAAGGAAGCAGAGGAGGGGGGGGGGGATTCAGGCCACCCAGCATCCCTGGGCACCCATCCCGTAAGGATCTGCCTGTGCCCTGGTGGCGCAGCGGTTAAACTGCTGTACTGCAGGCAAAACGTTGTGAGTTCGATCCTCCCGAGATCGGTCAAAGGAGTACCCAGCATGTTGGGGGCAAAAGGCTAATTAACTCGTGAACCGTCCAGAGAGTGCACTAAGCGCCATGGGGCGGTAAAGTAGATGTAAAGGTCACCCTTGCTCAAAAGCCAGTCGTATCTGACTCTAGGGTTCAGTACTCATCTCTGTTTATAGCCGAAGAGCCAGCCGTTTCCGTTGACATGTGGCAGGCACGCCTAGACACCAGAGCGCAGGGGTGCTGTTTACCTTCCCATCGAAGTGGTACCTATTTATCTACTTGAAATTTCATGCTTTCGAACTACTAGGTTGGCAGGAGCTGGGGCAGAGACGGGAGCTCATTCCGTCGTGCAGTACTCAGGTATCGAACTGCTAATTGCTATTCTAAAACTACACTCCTTTAACTCTCGGACCTGCGAGTAAAGAAACGCCTTAACTCGCAAGGGACACGCGTGTGCCGCTCAGGGAGGGGCTGAGAATAATTGGCAAAGTGACGTCCCTTCATAAGGATTACCTCTGAGTACACACGCGTAGCGCTCCGGCTGTTAGCCTGCTGCAGGTTTTTTTGCTAAACACAGTTGCTTGTGATGTTAATTATAAAAGAAACAAAGTAGGATCTCTTTGCCAGGAAACGCTTAGAAGACCTGCGTGTTGGCTTTCCCTGCGTCTTCGCCCTCCTGACTAAAGCCGTGTGCTCCTCTGATCCACCTGACCGGGATCATTTCCGTTAATCCAGGGGTGCCCAAACTTTTTGGGAGGCAGGCCGGTCATATGGTTCAGGGGGCTGGTCACTATGGCTTGTGGGCCAGATCTGGCCCCTGATGCCAATTCATTTGGCCCATGAAGCCCTCATCACTCCCAGAAGCAGAAGTCAAATGTATGGGTATACGGTTGCATTTTACTTCCACTTCCGGGAGCCTTGAGGGCTTTGTGGGCCAGATGAATTGGCATGGGCCCCTGAGGATCTGGCCCACAGGCCATAGTTTGGACACCCCTGCCTTAATCCCACTGGGATCTAGCGCCCCACGGTTGTCTGTCGATATCTCTTGGTGGGTGGATGGGGGAATCCCATCCAAGCCATCAGAAGAGTAGTAGTTAAATAGCCAAAATATTGTGCGCTCGCTCCTGACCAGACACAAGATTGAGTCACCCTTCCATCCTTCCGAGGTCGGCCAAATGAGTACCGAACGTGTTGGAGACAAAATGCTAATTAACTTGTGAACCGCCCAGAGAGTGCACGAAGCGCTATGGAGTGGGATCTAAATGTGATTGCTATTGCAATTTTCTTTGTCGGCCAAATACCCAAGAAGTCGAGCTTTAATACAGGTACTGTACTGTATTAGCTTACAAAGTTTCTGGTCCATGTGCATTTCTTTATCTACCTCTGTGCCAGTCACCTAGCCGGGAGTGCCGCAGAGCAGTGGGAAGGAAAGGAGCGCGTTTGCTCGCTGGCTGGCTGGCTCGGGGCTTGCACGCGGCGTTTGCACGGCCTGGCGCCGGCGGAGGGCTGGGGCCGAGAGGGCGCCGCTGCCGCGTTGTGTTGCAGCAAGTCACGTTGAGCGCTAGGACCCGGGGGGAAACGCCTGCCGCCCGCAAGCTGGACTACCTTAAACCCAGCCCAATGCCTCTTCCTGCGCCACTTTCCCCTGCGTGCTCGGATGCAAGAGGCACAGTCGGGCGAGGGTGCGTGTGAGCGAGAGGACCGCCGCCGCCGGGGGCTCTGGCGTGTGTCTCTTGCCATCGCTCGGAGGGGGCCCTGCAGAGAAAGCGGCACCTGTTCCGAGAGGCAGCCCGGCGGAAAGCGCAGCCCTTGGACGGGAGGCTGCCCGCCCGCCTGCCCGTCTGCCGAGCTGGCTGGCTGGCTGGTGCTGCTTCCTCTCCCGTGGATCCTCGGAGTCGATCGTCGGCGAGCCTAAACCGAAGGGCACCCACTGAACCTCCCAAGAATCCTGGATAATAGATCTGGACGTCAAAAGTTTATTTTCAATTTTTTTGCTCTTAACAATTATATTATTAAAAGGAGGAGCCCGTTTCCCCCTTCTTTTCCCGAGGGGGGGGCATTCGTTTGATCTAGGAAATGTCAGATTCCTCCCCCTTCTCCTCCTCCTCCTCCTCTCCTTGCAGGGTTCATGCTGATGTATGCAGTCTGTGATCGAGTAAAAACAGCGCATGCCTTCCTGGGATCCGAATCCATATAAAACCCCTGGCGTCGCCCGGGCATCTCCCATGTCTTTGCCAGCCCTCGATGCGGGCACCTCCTTCCCTGCCGCCTAAAGCGCCGAACTTGCGATGGTCATTCTGGCCCGGAGCCCCATGGAGGAGCGACGGATTCTTCTCCTCGTGACGGCCGGGTGGGCAGAAGACCTGACCGCTTGCTGAACGGGAGCCGGGCGGAAACCATCCTCCCCCCCTCGATGAGCTCGCTTGAAGCCAGGCTACGGGAGGCATCGGCCACGATGTCACGGGGCGGCGAGTCGGACGCGGCGGCGGCGGCGGTCCTTTCTTAAAGACAAGCGGCAGGTTGACCTTGAACTCGAGACCAGTTAAAGCAGCGGATCATTTCCCTTAGGGGGGGAAAAATATTACTGCTGTTGATGGATTATTAAAGCAAGAACGTTTCCCCCCCTCCTCTCCCTTCGATGTGAACTGTGAGCGGTTGGAGTGGAAGCACGTTTTTCCTTTCGTAAATAGAAGGAAATCTTGATTCTGGGCACCAAGATTACAGTTTTGCTGCAAGAAAGGGAATCCTTGTCCTCCCCCCTCATCCTCCTTCCTTCCTCCCTCCCTCCCCCTCCTCCCCCTCGCTCCTGATGGCTCCCTTAGGTGAAGTTGGGAACTATTTCGGTGTACAAGATGCGGTACCCTTTGGGAACGTGCCCGTGTTGCCGGCGGACAGCCCGGTCTTGCTAAGCGACCACCTGGGGCAATCCGAAGCAGGTGGGCTGCCCAGGGGACCTGCCGTGACGGACCTGGACCATTTAAAAGGGATCCTGAGACGGAGGCAGCTCTACTGCAGGACTGGCTTTCATTTAGAAATATTCCCCAATGGTACGATCCAAGGCACCAGGCAAGACCACAGCAGATTTGGTAGGTATGGGCGATTTAATCCTCTGGAGGCCAGGGGAGAGCAAGGACAGAAAGTTGCTCTGGTTTTTATTTTGTAGGGAGGGAATGGGATGGAGGAGTCGTCGATGGTGTGGATTATTGTTATTGTTGTTACTGAACAGCTCTGAAGAGGAAAAGCCTTCGGAATTTGCAGATGGCATCATGCATGCGCAAGGGACACATCTGCCATCGTCCAAGCAAGAGTTCTTTAAACCCAAGAGGTGCAAGATGGGGTGGGGGAGGAATAACATTTGCGGACCGTCCCCTTAGGTCTGTGTTGGGGGAAGGCAAATAGAGTTACGAGTAGCAGTGATAATAGGGATAGTAATGGGAGGAGGTTGCTATAGAGATGATCTGTATCTTGTCCTGCCACGGAGCTCATTCTATGTTTCCAACGGAAGTTACAATCTCATGGACATTTACCTGGGAGTAAAAACCCTTCGAGGTCGATCAGAGCCAGACTTAAACCAAAGGTTCCTGTGGGACAAGTTAGTTATGGCTGAGACGAATTGAATGTCGGTGGGTCCAGCCTTTAACTGCAGCTAAGTCTGAATCCATTATATCAGCCCAGTGAAACTTAACTTCTGAACTGCCGGGTAGAGAATGGTGCGGGGGGCGGCGGCGGCGGCGGCAGGTCTCTCCATTTCCCTCGAGATGGTTCCTCCTTGGGAGTGCCCTGCCGCCTGCAGCCCCGTTAGGAGTTGCTTGCTTCCATTCACCTGCCTGAACTGCGAAGAAGCGCATGACAGGATCCCGCCCTCCCGCGCGAGGGATCTCCCTTCCCGCCCCCACCCGCTGCCAGGAGCCGGCTGGGGACAGGCGAGGTGCCTGCATTGCCAACCGAGATCTCTCGGTCGTCAAATGATCGTGACACGTGTCTCTCTGCACAACAGGGGCGGCCCGGGTTGAATCTTTTGTCTCTCCTTAGTAGAACGTCTGAATGGGCAGGACTCAAAGGCCATTGCGATGCCGGTGGTTTTCCACTGGTCGGACGCGAGGCTTCCTTTACGTAAGCTAGGTGGGAAATCTTTGTACTGTCGCAGTCCGAAGAAGGGCATTCCGTAGAGATCTTTCCTAAGGAGGGACCCGGTTTGTGACTCAGCAAGGATAACTGGCGGACCGGCGAGTGACTTTCTTAGAGCATATGGGGGGGGGGGCGAATTATCTTGGGACTTCTGCACTTCAGACCCTGGAGAAATTGGGCGCACCCATTCCTCTTCTTTAAATAATAATAAAAAATTGTTGACCGTTTAACTTCAAATACAGTACATTAGGTTTGGAAGGGAGGGCTTGCCCACAAGGCCACTTGAAGTAGCCCGGCTCCAGCGGCTGTTGGAAGGAGTTAACTTATGAGTGAATCCACCTGACAGCACTTAAAAACCAGGTCGTAAAAACAGCGTCCTGGAGAGATTTCCCCTCCCTCCTCCGCCGTCTTGCTTTCATGCCAGATGTTGAACAAGATCTAAAACCGTGTTCCTTTTATTGCTTTTAAGAGCTGCTCAGATAATGCCGCTGCCGTGGAAGGAAGGGATGCGCTCCGCTTAGGGCGGGTGGAGGTGGAGGGGCGAGTTGAACAGGTCCTCTTACACGCAAAGCCATCCTTCATCCTCTCCTGCAGAAAGATCGCCCGCCAAAGCTTTAGATCAGGGGTGCCCAAATTACGGCCAGGGGGGCCAGATCCGGCCCCTGACACCAATTCATGTGGCCCACGAATTTGAATGGGCGTGGTTTACTTCTGCTTCCAGGAGCGAGGAAGGGTCGGATGAATTGGCGTCAGGGGATCCGGCCCCAGGCTATAGTGACCGGCTTCCTGAACCACGTGCCCGGCCCGCGCCCGAAAACTTTGGACACCCCTGCTTTAGGTGTAAAAGGCACCGTGTCAGCCTTTTGAAACGCCTTCCTTTCACAGCGAGGCACCGAAGGAAGAGGCGTTCTGTGAATTGATAGAATTCCCCAGTTATTTCAAGGGAAAAGTTCTACTGCTAAACGTGAGGTGGGCGTTTGGAGGAGTGCAACGCAATAAAGATTCATTGAGTAGTTTTTTCCAAATGGAGAAAGTTAAGGTATTAAACTGGGGAGGAGGGGGGGGGTTATGAGTGTGCTCGCCCCCCTCGCCCACACTTTTGCTCCTTGGTGGTTTTGCACGCCCCTGCGAAGCTCTGGAGCAAAAGGCGTGGATCTGGTGCAGGGATGTGCGTGCGCGCCAGAGGAAGTGGCGGCTGCTGCGGGCTTTACGGTACATTGTCTGGGACGCGATCAAAAGCCAGAAGCTCTCGTGCGTTAAGAGGCGAGATTTGCACGCTGTGGTTGAGCCCAGCGGCAGCTCGCGGGCTCACGCCGCTAGCAGGTGTACAGCGGCCGAACTGGCACTCCTGCTATGGTGCGCATTTGCCTTGGCAGCAGCAGGAGAGCGCCGCAGGGTCCTACACCCCGCCCTTTTCCTCTCCGCGCAGCCGCTTGCCTTGAGCTGGGCCATCATCACACCAGCTGCCGCTTTCTAGAGCCGCCGGCACCGCGCTTGAGAGAAGCCTCGGCTCTTTACAAGGTGCAGTGTGGGTCGCCTGATAATGCGGAAAAGAGCTACCAGCTAGAGCAGTGCAGTAAATAAATCGGAGACTAAACAAAAAGAGAAAAGTTGTGGCACCTTAAAGACTTCTTGTGCCACGTCAGATTCCAAAAATTGGCTATCATCGTGGGACTGCAGTGGCTCAAGTGGTTAAGACGCAGACTGGGAGGGAGGCAGAAGGTCAGCAGTTCAAAACCTGAGTACTGCATGACAGAATGAGTGCCTGTCTCTGTCCCAGCTCCTGCCAACCTAGCAGTTCGAAAACAAGAAATTGCAAATAGATAAATAGGTACCACTTCAGTGGGAAAGTAAACAACGTTCTGTGCACTTTCGTGTCTAGGCATGCCTGCCACATGTCCACAGAAATGTCTGCAGATGCAGATAGTGCTGGCTCTTTGGTTATAAACAGAGATGAGCACTGAACCTTAGAGTCAGATAGGACTAGCTTTATAAACCATGAAGATTGTCCTGAAAACAAGTATAATGTAGCGGCCTTCCGATCACAGCATGACACCCATATCACTGATCCAATTCTGCAAGTCACTTTCCGGTCCTGAGACCTTCTGACACACAACATCCTCATCATCAACCCCAGGCCAGTATGGATGGAGGTGCTGCCCTCCATCAAGATGGATTGACGTGGGATTCAATTCACTTGGGGACCATCACCCTTCCCTGTGGACTTTGCCACCCTAGGCCATTAATCCCCAGGGTTGTCAGGTTAGTTAACCTCTGCCTGACAATCGAAATTGAGTCACTAACTGTATAATCTGTTCTATTACCATAGCAGGATAACTTACCCAGACTGGACCTTAAAGACTAAGTGCTGTATTTTAATGTTAGCTTTCATGGATAAAGTCCACTTCATCAGATGTAAGAGTGAGATTTCATGGCATCAACTTATACACATCAAGCACACAATGGTTGGCTAGCATAACAGATAAGTTGACAAATCAGTGGCTTTTTACAACTGGTAATAACAGAAGATCCCTGATTGGTATTCAAATTTGCTGTGAATTTTGGCCCTGTAGTCATTATCTTGCAGTTAGATCCAAGAGTGTACCCTTTATTTTTTGAAGGATTTTTTGAACACGAACCATGTTGGCTGCACTGATAGCTTTAAAATGTTTAATTAGCATAGAAGCAGCAGCTACTGTTCTGGAGAAAGAGAAAGTGTAATCATCATTGGATGACCAGGTATAAAGGTAGACAGCTCTCAACTGAGCATGTTTTAATAGGAGTGTCTACAGTGTTGTACCTCATCAAGTAGGATGGTAAAATTTTATTTGCATAACTCCTGTATGCAAGGGCACAAGAGGAATGGTCACTTCATACAGCTGCTGTGCTAGAAATAGAATATTGTATGTGTAGTGCACAGATTAGAGCAATGCATTGGCTTGGAATTGGGCTGGGGGCTCACAGAGTAAAACCCCTTAACCATTTTTTCAGCTGACAGTTCTTCCCATCAAGAAGCAAGGAGACTTTAGCCCTCTATAATTGGCTATGCTGGTCTGAGTAGATGGGAGCTGAAGAATATGTATCTGGTGGACCAAAGTTTCACCTTTCCTGCTGTAAAAAAGATGGAAATGAGATCTGTTCTCATCTTATTGGGATTAGAAGTAAGAAACGAGATTATATAACTAAGATTCTTATAGCAAGAATTGTGTTCTGCAAACTCCTGTGTGCTTACTTAGGAGTAGGCCCAACTGAATTAAATTGAAACTTAATCATATGAGTAGTTAACCAGACTAAGGCTACATGGCCTGATTTCACATCAAGTTGTTAAAAAGGACCTGCAACCAAAAAAGAGGGAGAAATGATCCTTCTATAAAAGGTAATGGCATTGTATAGTATTGCAGCTGCAGAGAGCTGGAAAGGGATCAAAGAAGTGACCCAAGCTACATTCTATACTATATCTCAAGTTTGAGGTCATTTGTATAGTTTCACTGCAAACTGGAAACCACGGCAAGGAAAGTTCCCTTCCTGAATAGGTTTGGACAAAATACGTAGGGTTTGGAAACTGTATACTATAGATACTTGAAGCTGGCCAATGCTGCTTTAATAGAACACAGTCTATTTTACTGGTAAGGTAAAGGTCACCATTGTTCAAAAGCCAGTATTATCCAGCTCTAGGGTGCGGTGCTCATTTCTGTTTACAGCCAAACAGCCAGCATTGTCTGCATCTGTAGATGTCTCCATGGTCATGTGATAGGCATTAATAGATGCTGGAGCACACAAAATACTGTTACCTTCCCACCGAAGTGGTACCTGTTCATCTACAGTTCTTGCAATTTCTAGATTGGCAGAAGCTAGGACATAGAGGGGAGCTCACTCTATTGTGCAGCCCTTGGGTCTCAAATTGCTGACTTGCCAACCCTCCTGCCAAGCTCAGCGTCTTAAAGCAGTTCACTTGGTGGCTTAGTGGTTAAGATGCTGAGCTTGGAGACTGGAAGTTTGGGTTTTCATATCTGAGCACTGCACTTGGGGACATGAAAGGAGCCTCATTTGGGCATATCCTGAGCAGAGTTTCTCCAACAAAAATCTTTTCAACCCAGAGTAATCTCTGACATGAAATTATTATACCACTAAGCCACTGCAGTTCAATTTACTGGTGCCTACCCCAGAAAGATATGAAGAGTAAATAGGAATGTGGGGAACAGTCTTCAGAAAGGATTAGTTTTTCACAAGGATAAAAAAAAGTTAGGAGATATGTAATGGAAGTATGGAGGAAGGTCTTTTACTCCATCAGGTGTCCCTTGATACCTGATGTGGTAAAAGAGGAAGCAAAGAAGAGGATGGTCTGATATCAAATGTACTTGGACTGCCTCACCTAAACAATTGCTTATATGATAGTCCAACATGAATTCAGATGCACTGTCAAGCAAGAATTACCTGAAACATTGCAGACCTAAGGAAATATAGTTTGTTGAAAGGAATTGTAATTCCATGGTATGGCTCAGGAATTGCAGGAGAGTTTCTCAGGTAATTCAATAATGTAGCAGCCACACAATGAAGGGATCCCTTGATGTATATTTTTGAAATGGTCTGTCTGACGGAGTGGACTTGATCCACGAAAGCTAACATTAAAATATAGCAGTTAGTCTTTAAAGTGTCATTTTTTGTCTTTTTTTTGTTTACTCTCTGATATGCTTGATTTATATTGTTAACTGTTTTTAGAACAAAAATGTAACATTTTTCAGAACTTCTGTATGTTCTACATAAATTAGTCTTGATCCTTTAAGACAGAATATGCTGTTTTAAGGTTTATTGGCTGCCTATTTCTACTCACAAGTAAGCCCAGATGAGTTTAATGGGGTGGGAGGGTGTTGCACTAATCCCAACTAAGTGGTTATGGGACTGTAGTTGTAATTTCCCTCTTATTAAATAACATTACTGTGAAAATCGTATACTGTACTGTAGTGAGATGCTTTTGATTGCAAAAGAAGGAGGAGCTATCTATGTAACCTGAGGTTTGTGGGGTTGGAGGTAAAAGGTGTGTTCAGAAACATTTCTCCCCCAAAGAGGACAAAAAGACCTGTGAACCTGTCTACTGCTTCTACTAGGAATGCCCCGCCTCAGAAAAAAGCATTAGTATCTGAATTCTGTTTTACAAAGGTAGCTGGAATATTCCATAAATCAATCCCTGCTACCTATGGAAGCTCTCGAAATTTACATTTTGAAAAGAACAATGAAAGAGCAGCTTTTCTATAGGAGCAAGTTACTGGATACTCCTGTAACGCGATCCTAGGCTACCAAAGCCTTCGTTATCTCCCTTGGGTAACGCAGCATTTTCTCCCCCACCCCAACTTTCTTTTGTCTTTGAGGCAGCTCTGGCGGTCTAGACGGCTGCCTTGACAGTGGAGCCATTGTAACCTCAGATATTTGGGAAGAATGGATTGGCGAGGGAGCCCAGTCTGTTGCGTCAGGCCACTTTCTGCATGGCTAGTTTTTTACTTTTTTTAAAAAAAACACCCTAACCCCCCACCCTGGGTGTCCACAAGGGAGAGAGAGCTTGTTCCTCTCGTCTTAGACATGGTATTTCTTAATACACTGGGGTGTAGTGTGGGGGAGAGGACTACAGTCAGGTCAAACAATCCAAGGGGATATACTTTGCTCCCCCAACCTTGTTATTTCTGCAGATGCTCAGCCCTTCAGCACACCCACAAACAAAGTATTTATGTATTCGCAAGGTGGAATCGAGAATGTTTCTTGAAGCCCCCCAAGCCTGATCTGGTACGATTCCCAACCTTGTGGGTGGTTGCGTTAGGTTGGCTTATGGAGTGATGGCGAACTTTTTAGAGACCAAGTGCCCAAACTACAACCCAAAAATTACTTATTTATCACAAAGTGCCAATCCAGTGGGGCAAATTCTGTGCTGGCAGGGAGGGAGGAAGTGCTCCCATTGGGCTGCTGGGCAGAGGGGTGGGGCAAACTCTGTGCTGGGGGGAGGGAGAAAGGACTCCCATTGGGCTGTTAGGCAGAGGGGCAGGGCAAATCGTGCTGGCGGGAGGGAGGAAGCACTCCTATTGGGCTGCTGGGCAGAGGGGTGGGGTGAACTCTGTACTGGGGCAATGGCACATGTGCCCACAGAGAGAGCTCTGAGTGCCACCTCTGGCACACGTGCCATAGGTTCGCCACCACTGGCTTATAGAATCATAGAATCACTGAGTTGGAAGGGATCTTTTAGGCCATCGAGTCCAAACCCCTGCTCAATGCAAGGATCTGAATCAAAGCAGATCTGACTGATTGCTCTTTCTCAAAAGCCAGTCATATCTGACTCTAGGAGCGGTGCTCATCTCAGTTTACAGCCAAAGAGCCAGTGTTGTCTGTATCTGCAGATGTTTCTGTAGTTATGTGGCAGGCATGACTAGACCCTGGAGTGCACAGAATGGTGTTTACCTTTCGACTGAAGTGGTACCTATTTATCTACAGTGGAACCTCGGTTAAGAAATGGGTCGGTTAACATAAAAATTGCATAAGAAAAGGAAATCCATAGAAAATAGTGGCTCGGTTTATGGAAATTTTTTGGGAATGGATTAATTGGTTTTCAATGCATTCTTATGGGAAACGGCATTTTGGTTAATGTATTTTGGGTTTCACAGCATTCCTATGGGAAATTTGGTTAAAGTAATTTTCACTGTAACAAACGTCCCAGAGAATGCATTAATTATGCTCACTAAGTTTCCACTGTACAGAAGAACCCCGCATAATGGAAAAACTCCATTTCACGGAGCTCTTTGCTATGTGGGTTTTTCATTATGTAAAGCTAATGGGAGATGCCCCAGATAACGAACAAAACATGTTCATTATCCGGGGTTCCCATTGTCCAAGTATACCCAGTTACAAAAAATACCTGCATAACATTTTTTTGTTATGCAGGGTATCACCATTGCCTGATGAATGCTTCGTTATGCGATTTTTTCGTTATATGAAGCATTCATTATGCAAGTTATTACTGTACATTACTTGCAATTTGTTGATTCCAAACTGCTAGGATGGCAAGAGCTGGGAGCTCACTCTTTTGTGCTGACCTGCCAGCCTTCCAGTGATCAAGTCCAGTGTCTTAACCACTAAGCCACCACAGTCCCTTAGATCTGACAGATGATTGTCCAATTCTTTCTTGAATGCTTTTAGCATTGGAGCACTCACCACCTCTCAAAGCAGTGGTTCCTGTCATACTGCTCTAACCATTAAGTCCCCCCCTCCCCATATTTAGTCTATACTGTATCTGGTTTCATTGAGCCTGACATTAGGCATCTTGCACTCTTGGATGATGGAGAATAATCCTTCCATTCCTCTACAATATATGATTATCTTTTAAGGCATTTGAAGAGTGCCATCATATCTCCTCTAAATCTCCTTTTCTCAAGGTTAAACATGCCCAGTTCCTCCAGTCTTTCCTCATAGGGCTTTGTTTCCAGTCCTCTCATCATCCTTGTTGCCCTTCTCTGTGGCTGTTCTAATTTGTTTTCATCTTTCTTAAAGTACACTTCCCAGAATTGGACACAATACAGATGTAGAGGGGCTGCATTGGCTTAGTGCTTAAGACGCTGAGCTTGATGACAGGAAGGTTGGCAGGTCAGCAATTTGAGACCTGAGTGCTGTGCGATGGAGTGAGCACCTGTCATCTGTCCCAACTCCTGCCAACCTAGCAGTTCAAAAGCAAGAAATTGTAAGCAGATAAATTGGTATTGCTTCAGCGGAAAAGCAACAACATTCCATGCGCTCTGGCGTCTAGTCATACCTGCCACATGACCATGGAAATGTCTGCAGATGCAGACACTGCTGGTTTTTTGACTGTAAATGAAGATGAACACTGAACCCTAGAGTTGGATATGACTGGCTTTCGAGCAAGGGAGATTTTTGCCTACTTATTTTTGTTTGTGGGAGGTGGAAGCACCAGTTAGCCGCTTCCTCCTTTCTCACTGCCTTGCTGCTCCTCACCATGGGGACAGGGTACTTTAAAGGGCAGTTTGTCCTGCTAAGCCTCCTCGAGCGACATATCTGGGGAGGTCCTTGAAGGGCCGCTTGGGACTTCGTGAACCTCCCCCCTCCCCCGTCGCTGGCTTGCCAACTTCACCCATGCATTGAAAACGCAGGGGCAGCGTTGGCTGTGACTTCCCAGTCACCTGCTTGGAAGACATCATGACTATGCTGCAGAGAAAGTGCCTTACAGTGTGGCAGTACAAGTTGTGCGCACCTTGCAACAATAACTACTAGCTCCTCCACCCCGGCCCCCTTGGCCACCGACAGAAGGGAGGAGAAGGAAGCACCTCTAAGTTTATAGCTGGGAAGGAAGGACCCCGTTTGCTCAGCGTTTCCCCCTCCCTATAATAATAATAATAATAATAATAATAATAATAATAATAATAATAATAATAATAATAATAATAATAATAATAATAATTTCGTGTCAGAAATTATTCTGGGTGTACAGGATTTTTGCGGAAGAAACTCCACTCAGGGAACGCCCAAAGGAGGCTCTCTTCATGTCCCCAAGAGAGCTGGGACAGAGACGGGCACTCAACACCCGGGTCTCGACTTGCCAGCCTTCCAGTTAACAAGGCGAGCTTCTTAACCACTGAGCTTTTCCAGCACGGATGGGGGTTGGTTGGGGAACTGCCCGGTAGGACCAAATGAGGCCGCGAGAAAGAAGGGCGGGAAAGGTGGGTGAAGGAACAAGCCTCGCCCCTCGGGGGAGGGAGAGAGAATGACGGAGTCCCCTTGCAGGATTTTGTGCGTGCAAAGCAGAGCTTCCCATCTCGAGAAGCCTGCATTTTTGTCCTTTCTTACCCTTCTGTTCCCTCCTTAGAACAACTTGGTAGAAAAAAAAAATTAAATTCAGTCCACAGTCCTTTCCATCACGGTTTTGCCCTGTTCTGTACCAGTAGCAATAAGGGACTGCAGTGGCTTAGTGGTTAAGACGTTGAACTTGACGACTGGAAGGTCAGCAGGTCAGTAGTTTGAGACTCAAGTGTTGTAGGGATGGAGTGAGCACCTGTTATCTGTCCCAGCTCCTCCCAACCTAGGAGTTCGAAAGCAACAAAGGGCAAGTAGATATTAGGTACCACTTCAGTGTGAAGATAACAGCGTTCTGTGTGCTCCAGTATCTCGTCATGCCTGCCACTTGACCATGAAACATCTGAAGACCTTACCGCCCCACAGCGCTTTGTGCACTCTCTGGGCTGTTCATAAATTAATTAGCATTTTGTCTTCGGAAGGATGTAAGGGTAAATAAACTGGGGGCTGAGTCAGGATCAAACTCACAACATTTTGGCTGCAGTACAGCTGTTTAACCACTGTGCCACCAGGTCTCTTCTTTCCAGAGTGGTTTGATCCAGACTGGGTCATACTTAGAGTAGACCCACTGAGTAGACCCACTGAGGTTCATGGGTCTTTGAAATTAAGCTCTAACTTACAGTATTTCTCTGGGTCTAGCTCAGGGGTGGGCAGTTGACACAGGGTAGGGCCCAGCTGTTCAAATTTGCCAAGGGCTGAGAGGGCATGAAAGGGACCATGTCCCAAAGGCATCATGACTTATGAGAAGGGGATGGGAACTTTTTAAATGAAAAATAAGTAATATAATAGATGAAAATAGATAAAACTAATTATTATTTGGAAAGATTGGTAGGTATTACTTGGAAATGAAAAATTAAATTAAATTCGTATCAAATGCATTTCTGAGTGTTAAATAAAAGTTCTGTACGCTCTGGTGTCTAGTCATGCCTGCCACATGACCACGGAAACGTCTGCAGATGGAGACAGCGCTGGCTCTTCGGCTTTGAAACAGAGATGAGCACTGACCCTAGAGTTGGATACAGCTGGCTTGCGAGCAAGGGAAACCTTTACCTTTACTAAACAAAGAGACTATTCTAAAAATGATTAAACATGGAACTAGACCAAGGAATATAGTGTAGCTTGTAGTTGTTCTTTTTCCTTTCTTCCCAATAGTGGGAACTGGTGGGTTAGGGCAGGTGAGTCACACCCTTAGTGAGTAGATGGAACAAGTGGTAGATGCCACGTATCACAATCTAGCAGCAAACCAAGTTATGTATGTATGTATGTATGTATGTATGTATGTAGGTAGGTAGGTAGATAGGTACGTACGTAGGTAGGTACATAGGTAGGTGGGTGGGACGGTAGGTAGGTAGCTAATGAGGGTGCCAAAAATGTATACACATTTTAAGAAGGGAAAGAAATTGTATAGTAGAACCCCACATAATGAAAAAGCTCCTTTCCATGGAGCTCTTCGCTATGTGGTTTTTTTCGCTATGTGGATCCAATTGGTGATACCTCACATAATGAAAATAATGTTAGTTATATGGGGTTTCTGTTAAGCGGGGTATATCCTGCTTACCAAAAACTCTGTATAACGATTTTTTTTTGTTATGTGGGGTATTGGCATTGCCTACCGAACACTTCGTTGTACGAATTTTTTGTTGTATGAAGCGTTCGTTATGCGGGGTACCACTGTATTAAAACTGTAATACTCAATATATACTGATAACAAAAAATGAATATAAGTCATGTTTGACTTCTGCATTTACAAGAGGTACTCAAAGTACAGTAGTTACCATCAGTGTCCAGAGATTTCTAATTAAAGCGAACTACTGCTTGAGCAACTTTGACCAAAGTGTCCACTTATATTATTGTGGATGCAGCATTTTGCTGTTTTAAGATTGCGTCTTGTATGCTTGTTGTGTTAATTCCTGTCTCATGTGCACATTGGTAGACTTCTGTGGTAATCGTGTAAACTGTTCCAACCCCATAACAAAAGAAGCAGGACTTGTTGCATTGTGAGGCCTCCTGGATCTTCCCTTATACACAACACACACAGTACCATGGATCTTATACTTATGCAATTGTTAAGCATATTGGAGGTTCCGTTGTATACACATGCCTCCTTTTTTGTTGTACTTCTACAACATTCTCAAATTTTAAATACCAATTCAAAATGGTCTTGTCCTCCTTGAATAACAACTGTACTTCTGCCATTTTCTTTGACTATCCTGCCCGTCACATGGTGATGCAACAGGTTCGTTGGATTTCAGTGTCATTCCAAGAATGAAAGAAGATGGGAAGGGCATGAGTTAGTCCCATTCATTCTTTTGAGCTAAAGTCATACTACCTTGCTACCATAATTCAATTCAACTTCAAAAAGTAAGACATAGATAACATCTCTTAAATGGTGTATACATTTTTGGCACTCTTTGTATTCATTCATTTGTTCAACTTGTATCCCACCCTTTCTAACTAAATTACTCTAGGCAGCAGCAATACAAATTATAAGAAACAATGCACAATACCCAAAACAGTACCTAAACTAGTGCAGAAGCCTGATGAGACAACATAAAAGACTTCAGTACAGTTGGATGTTGAATATTAAGGCGTTGGATTTTAGTGTCATTCCAAGAATGAAAGAAGAAGGGAAGGGCATGAGCTAGTCCTGTGATGGTGAACCATACGGGCACGTTTTACTTCCACTTCCAGGAGTGATTAGGGCTGTGCAGGCCGGATGAATCACAGCAAACCCATTTGTGTGGATTCACAGGGACTTGGGCTTCTGGGAATTGAAGTACAAGAACATCTGGAGTGCCAAGGTTTGCCATCATGGAGCTAGTCCCATCTGATGTTGACTTTGGCTCTTGTCAGCTAGTCACCTCCTGTTCCATCCGCAAAGGCATGCTTACCGTGACAGGGAGATGCCTCAGTTCTTTCCACATTTGTTGGGCTCTTAGGAAGAAGAAGAAGTCTTGTTTTCTGTAGCTCTAGAGGGGAGATTAGAATAAATGGATAGGATTTGTGGGGTGGCGAGACAAAATGTTAGGGGAAAGCTTTTGCTGGAAATTCTTTGATAGCGGAATAGTCAAATAGGCAGTGGAATAATCTGCAGCTAGAAATGTTTAAGATATATAGACTATGGATGGCCATTTACTGGGATTATGTAGTTGTAATGTTCCCAAGTGGTGGAGAAAGAATGATTGGCTGAAGATCATCCCATCAGTTTTATGGCTAAGGAGGAGAACTCCTTGTCCAGTTGTTTTAAAATTTGGGTTTTAGAACACCTAGCAAGTCAGTGATTCTGGGAATTAAAGTCCAAAATATCTAGAATGCTAGAGGACAAGAAAGGTTTTTATGCACTCTGCTATAACAACTTCTGTTAAGTTTTCCCTCAGGGTTGGCAACAGGGACCCTCAAGAATAGATGTTGAGGAGATAATACTGCTAGCTTACCACATCTTTTGGCCAGGATGGCTTGAAGTGGACTTGCAATACAGTAACATCCGAAGGGTTATTGCTGTTCATCCTGGAAATATCTAGGGATTACTGAACACTTACAGAACATCTGGTTTATAGGGTTCTTCCCATCCCCTTCTCAGGTCTGTAAAACTATTCAAAATTCCTGTTATAAAGATGGCCTTTTGAACGTCCCAATGGCTGAATATCTCATGTATAACCTTCCTCAGCCTATTGCCCTCCAGATGAATTTTAGTATAATCCTGCAATTTTCACTCAACCTATTGGCTCGCTATTAGCTCAAACAGAACCAGTTCACCTTTATGTTATAACCAACAGACCAAAACCAGAAACTCCTACAGATAGATAGGGTAACCTTAGGGGAAAACAAATTTTCCTCCCTCCCAATGGCCAAAGCTTTGCTTACTTTTTTTATGTGATGGTTAACATTGAAAAGAAAAGCCCCTACATACATTAACTCACTGTTGCAGCAAAACAAACCTTTCCCCTGTTTTAGATGCTGTGTAGTTTAGCCTATGCTAGCAGCATCCTTCAGGTTGTGCATGTATGTGCAAAGTACAGGAGAGGCAGTGTGATGCAGTAGTTTGTAATGTGATGCCACATCTATTGGCTTGAGTTGAGATCATTTCTTAACCTAACCTGCCTCTGTTGTGAAGATAAAGAAAATGGACTGTTTGTCCTTTTTGATCCCCTTGCTGGAAAGACAGGATGGAAGCAAGAGAAAATATATGCTGATGGTGTTTAAGGGTCTTTTAAATATGTAATCCTTCCCTTGGGACTGCGGTGGCTTAGTGGTTAAGATGCTGAACTTGATGACTGGAAGGTTGTCAGGTCAGCAGTTTGAAACCTGAGTAGTGCACGACACAGTGAGTTACTGTCTATGTCCCAGCTCCTACCAACTCGAAAGCAAGAAATTGCAAGTAGATAAATAGGTACCACTTTGGTGGGAAGGTAAACAGCATTCCGTGCACTTCGATGTCTAGTCATGCGTGCCACATGTCCACAGAAACGTCTGTAGACACAGACAGTGCTGGCTCTTTGGCTATAAATGGAAATGAGCACCGAACCTTAGGGTCTGATACTACTGGCTTTTGAGCAAGGGCAACCTTTACCTTTACTTTCCCTTGTGCATGCACATCTGCTTGTCCTAATTATTATGGTCATTTAAAAGCGAGATACTTGAGCCTGTCTTTATTATGTAATCACAGTTTTCTTAAATAAGAGATGCTTGCTAACATTCAGAATCTCTTACTGTTCTGGAATGGAGGAATAGTTCTTTTCCTTCAAGGAGTTTGCTGCATTTGCTTCAGGAGACGAAACCTCCTCTGGAAGAGAAGTAATTAATTCCACTCAAAGGTAAGGAAGGACATTGTGAAGCACACCCACTTCTTTGTCCTTTCTTTGGATTCTTCTGCAGTCTATGACCTTCCATGCTTAGCTTGTGACTCCAGCTCTCTATGCACGTACGTGATGATGCAGCAGTAGAAATGTTGCAAACATTGGGGGGGGGGGGAAGAGAAGCTGATGAGCTGCTGCAGCTGCAACATTTCTGAGCTTTTCCAGAAGTGCTGCAGATGAATTGCAGTAGCTGTGTTCCCACCTCCTTTGCCAGCTGTTTCTTAGGAGGTGTGTAGATGCTTGACTATGTGCCTTGAAAAAGCTCCTCCTTGGTTGATGAGGCAAAATAGGGCAACAAAGATAATTGGTAGGATATTTTCTTTTAAGAAGACTGAGCATACTGAATTATGAAATTCTTTAAGCACTAAAAATGGGGTGTGGCACAACTATCTTTCAATCTATGTCTCCTTGCAGGAGCAGATGCTTAAATGTGGTAGTTTTATAAAACGAATAACAGTTCATGTTGGGGGTGTCTAGATGGTGCCAATATTGTTTTTGAATTATGAGCACTGGGAGGTGATGATAGGTTTGTTCCAGGGGACATTAGTCTTTCATCAGTCCTATTGAAAACAACATATCTTATTCATGAATGATTTCAGTTCGATTGAATGCAGATGTTCAAAGTTCTTTGTAAAAGCAGCAAAGAATCCTTTATAAAATTAGTGAATTTATTTGACTTGTATTATAATATGCTTGCTAGTCTTTAAAGCTCCACAGGACTCTGTTTTTACAGCAAGAGATCAATATGGCTACACCTTTAAAGGTGGCTTTATATACTATGTTTTGTATATTACTGTGCAGTACAATGCATGTCTACTGAACAATAAGTCCCATTAAATTCATAGGGATTACTCCCAGAAAAAGGAGTCTATGGATGCAAAACACATATAAAAAAGGGTAAATCCTATTGAACTGGGGGGGGGGGGAGGGAGTACTTCCAAGTAGACACACACAGGACAGGATTGAACTTTTCAGAATGAAACATAAGATGTACAAAGGACAATCCTTTTGTTGATTTATGCCTGTGTATGGGAAGGAAATCACATAAGTCTTCTTAGCCAATTGCTGCTCATTAATGAGGTGCTGGTTACATTCTTGGGTGAGTGCCCAATCATGTGATTGGGTCTAAATAAGTACTTCATTAATGATCAGTTGCCAAAACTTTCATGATTTCCTTCATGCAAGAGTAACTGAACCGTGGGATTTTGGCCAAAGAACAACATTGGCAACACACAGGGTAACAACTGTTATTGACAGGGATGACTTATGAGCCCTGGTTTTTGTCTTCATTCTAATTTGTGCTTTGCTGAAGTGCTTGTTTTTGCTGGATCACATAGAAATGTGAGATTTTTGTGTTAGGGACAATGAATTCATGTCTAGCTTTTCCTTTCTATCTCAAGGACTCATAAGGGATGTTAAGATCTTCCTTACTGTATATGTAAAACGGAAAGAGGGAATTATACTCTTATTATTCTGTGTCTAGGACTTTTTGTTTCCAGTTCCAGAGCTTTGATAAGTTACTTTTTTGGACTACATCTCTTCACATTCCAGAACCAAAACAACATTTCCAAGTTCTGCCTTTACCATTTTTGTTTTTCTGTTTCTCCCCAAAAGCTCTAGGAGGATTTCCCCCATACATGGGTTTTCAGTAGTGATGGTACTTTGTTGTTTAAAATAATGCTAAAGGTAAAGGTTGCCTTTACTCGAAAGCCAGTCGAATAGGGTTCAGTTCAGTGCTCATCTCTGTTTACAGCCAAAGAACCAGCATTGTCTGTGTCTGCAGATATTTCTGTGGTCATGTGGCAGGCATGCCTAGACACTGGAGTGTACGAAAGACTGCTTATCTTCCCACTGAAGTGGTACCTTATTTATCTACTGTACTTGCAATTTCTTGCTTTAGAACTGCTAGGTTGTCAGGAGCTGGGACAGAGACAGGAGTTCATTCCATCATGCAGTACTCAGGTCTTGAACTGTTGACCTGCTGACCTTCTAGTCACCAAGTTCAGTGTCTTAACCACTTGAGCCACCACAGTCACATTTAAAATAATGACAACATGTCTTTTTGCACTGATGAAAATCTAGGACCCAAGAATCTTTTGTATCAATTTCATCTACTTTGGGTTAAATTTAAAAACATTGACATGGCAAAGTTTAAAAGAACAGAAGAGATGTTGGGGCCATAAAAGTTCACAGTGTAATTTTATATAGGATGAAATCCACAATGAAAGAAAACTAAAGGAAAACCGTTATTCTAAACCCATCCACTACTTTTAATTTAAAATGTATTTAGATTTTATAGCTCATCCCATTCTCAAGTCTCATTTCAAACAGAAGTTAAAAGTAGCATATCAAAATATATTAAAACTGAATTGAGACTGACAGTGCAAATTTCAAGAGTGCGTGCTCGAAAGGAATTTTTATCTACTTTAAATAGGTTGTTTTACTTGTTACTGTGTTCAGACACAAAACTAAAATCAGAACAGCCCAACTTCATATTGAACATGTTTATTCAGAAATCCTACTTGTTTCTCTGGGGCTGGCACAAAATTAGAAATTATATCGGCTCTGATTCTTGTCCAGGGTTTAGTTATCTTAGAAGAAGATCAGTGGATATTTAGGGTATCCATTTTTTAATAGGAGAGATGGGCAGCTTTGTGACTCTGGGGAAATTTCATCTCCTGGGACTCCTTTTGGGACACTACTACTCCTCTGCTGCTGAAATTTGGGGGCAAATCATGGTTCTTAGTACTCCTCTTACAACAATAATTTTCCTTCCTTTAAAAGGCTTTTTTCTGCTTTACCATCAGATTTGGGCAGCAAGCCACTACATGCCATTTAAAGCAAGCAAAGTGTTTGCTATAAATGATGCTTCCTCTTTGGCACAGAAATTCAGCAGTATGATTTACTGCTACATTTTCATGGCACACTTTCTGTGGGTTCCTTGGTGGAAGTGCACGAAAAGCCCATGGGCTGTGTGTTTCTCTCACCTGATTTGCACATACCTACAGACTGAGTGTAAGATCACAGCATTAACACCCCAATGGCTTTTGTTTCCCACCAGATGTCTAAGGAAACCCATAAAGCCATGGGATTTCATGCAGACAAAGTCAGCTGTCTGTCTTTCTTTAGTCTCCGTTCTAGTAAAAACATAGACACCCTCACTTTGTCTAGCAGGAAGAAAAAAGATGAATAACTTAAGCTCTGTCCGTCAACTATGTTTTTCTTGGGGCATCACTGTTTCTACGAAACTGTTACTGGCTATCAGATGCCTTTTGTCAAGTTTTAAAAGATATTACTTCCAGGCAACTATAGCTCTATTTACAGACTCTTCTTTTCTTCTTCTTCTTCCAACATATCTGATTCTGAATATCAGTGAGCATCATGGCGATCAGCTATGAGGACTGTCCTGAGAATATAATGCAGTGGCCTTTCATCTGCTTTCCGCATCGCAGATTGACCCATACCACTGATCTAGTTCCGTGAGTCACTTTCTAGTCCTGAGCCCTTTTGGCACACAAAGTCCTCGTCAGCCCCAGACCAGTACTGATGAAGCTGCTGCCCTCCATCAAGACAGATTCAAGTGGGATTTAATCCACTTGGGGACCATCACCTTTCCCTGTGGACTTTGCCAAGACCACTAGTCCTCAGGGTTGTCAGGCTAGTTAACCGCAGCTTGCTGCTTGGCATTGAATTGCTGGCAGTATGGTGTACTCTATTATCATAGTAGGATAACCTGGCCAGACAAAACAGAATTCTTAGAGTCAAGAATTAAGAACTGAATAGGATCTTTAGTCTCTTTGAATTAAAAACACTTGGCAGTAAGTGACTCATTTATTATATGACAACAAGTTCTAACTTCTGGTGAATTAGTGACTTCCATAAAATCCTGTCATTAATATCTCTGCCCAGTTCTTGCTAACCGAAGGCCATAGCTTTCTTTACCTAGTTCAGTTCATCTTATATTTGATTTTCCTCTTTTCCCTGCTTATTATTATTTGAAAAAGGTTAGTTCATGTTATGTTTTGGATGCATTCTAGAGCTATTAATTTTTTCTCAAACGTTGATACTTTTGACAACGCCAACCAAAATAAAGAAGGCTCACAATCCTTGCTAAAGAATCATAATAAAGGTAAAGGTTGCCCTTGCTCAAAAGCTAGTAATTTCTGACTCTTGGGTTCAGTGCTCATCTCTGTTTATAGCCAAAGAGCCAGCACTGTCTGCGTCTCCAGACATTTCTGTGGACATGTGGCAGGCATGGCTAGACACTGGAGTGCATGGAACACTGTTTACCTTCCCACCAAAGTTGTACCTATTTATCTACTTGCATTTTCTTGCTTTCAACCTGCTAGGTTGGCAGGAGCTGGGATAGAGACGGGAGGTCACTCCGCCGTGAAGTATTTGGATCTCGAATTGCTGACCTGCTGACCATCTGGTCATGAAGTTCAATGTCTTAACCATTAAGCCACCACAGTCCCATGGGCTCTGGTAAATTGCTGAAGTAATAAATACCAAGAATTCATACGCTTCTTGCATCATGAAGACTCACCAATCCCTGTTTATTCAAACACCAGTTAAGGTAGCTGTCAAAGCTTGGGAGGGTTACCTTTTTGGACTGTAATTGCTAGAATTTTCCAGTGGACATGCTGGCCTGGGAATCTGGGACATACAGTCTAGAAACATATCATTTCCAAACTCTGCTTAACACCTTATTAATATTTACATGTATGCTGCTTGTATAGCCATCCTAGTGAAGTTTAAATTCAAGATGTTTATTTTGGTTTTTTTCTCCCACCTTGATTTTGATGTGGTGACACTTTGGAGTGAGGGATACTTTATGGCAGGGGTGCCCAAACTTTTTGGGCAGTGGGCCGGTCATGTATTTCAATGGGCCGGTCATGTGGTTCAAGTGGACCGGTGACACAGTTCTTCCCAATGGAAGCGGAAGTAAAATGTGCCTTGCAATCTGTTTTACAACAGGATGAGATAGATTTTAAGCTGCCATTTTCTCTGCTTAATCCAAGGGTGCCCAAACTACGGCATGTGGGCCAGATCCGGCCCCTAACACCAATTCATCTGGTCTGCACCACCCTCTTCGCTCCTGGAAGTGGAAGTAAAAGGTGCCCATGTTTTATTTCCACTTCTGGGAGCAATGTGGGTGGTGTGGGACGGATGAATTGGCATCAGGGGGCAGATATGGCCCATGGGCCATAGTTTGGGAACCCCTGTTTTGTGGAGTCTGATGTTTGAAAAAAAATAATGAACTATATCTAATTATTGCTAACGACAAAAGTCAATGTTGTTAATTTCTGGAGTTGTTCTTTCAAGTTCTTTTTCAAGAAACCCAAGAGAAACTGCAGCCTGTGACTTAAATGTCATGCCAGCCAGCTCTTGGTCAAATGCAACAGGTATAAATCCACAAACCTGGGAGGCAGCAGGTAGAGAGGGTAAGCAACAAGCATGGAAGCTCTGTCAGACTCAACTATGCCTTCCACCATCTATTTAGTGTGTGGTTGCATGTTTCTTGCCAGGATTGGCTTACTGAGTCACCAGAGACACATCTATCAACCGAGAAAATGACTTCCAAGAAAAATGTATGCTTGGATATGTATAGCAGCCACCGGCCGCCACTGATTTCCCTTATTTTCTTCCATATATACGGTATATACAGTGTATATACTCTCAAGAGTATTGAGAGTGTGGTGGATGCAGAAAATACTATTGTTAGAAGCATTGGGGAGAAGTTAAAAAGGAGGCAGGTAAGCAGCTAAATTTATATGCCCATGTTCTCCCAACATCCTGATGCCTACAAGTCATTTCTAGTAGGACAGGGGTACAAGCAAAAGTGTTTTTTTTGGGGGGTAAAATTTTCTGAATGGTATGTACGATAGTCCGAGCAACATTACAATTATTACTTTTCAAATAAACAACTTCCTGGTGGCTTAGTGGAGACTGGAAGGCCAGATTTCGATACCTGAGGGCTGCACTTGGGGACATGAAAGGAGCCTAATTCAGGCGTCCCCTGAGCGGAGTTTCTCCACCAAAAATCCTTTCAACCCAGAGTAATCTCTGATACGAAATTATTATTATTATTATTTTTCAAATATATAATCTGTTGCTTAGAAGCATGTTCTTTTTTGGTAACATCGTTACTAGCCTCATTTTAACACAGAAAGAGCCTCTTTGAAGATTGTGCTATTCATGAACCACAATCGGGCATCCCCTGGCTAATCTTTCTCAGACTAGGTCAGGCAAAGGGAACTGTAGAATGAACTCACCAAAAGAGGCCTTCATATTGGCAATTTCACGTCTGACCTAGACACGGAATAAGAATAAGAATAAGAATGAATAACATGACTATTAAAAACAGTACCTTTTGGTATAGTGCCTTGGTCTGCAAATAGTGGCTCTCCAGGTGTTTTGGACTTCAATTCCCAGAAGCCTCGATCAACAGTAGTGCTGACTTGGGCTTCTGGGAATTGAAGTCCAAAACACCTGGAGAGCCACTATTTGCAGACCACTGGTATAGTGCATAATGTTCACTTATTAATTCCACAAAATTATTTTTCTGTGGTCATTTGGAAGGAGCCTCATTCGGGTGTCTCCAGCAAAAATCCCTTCAACCCAGAATAATTTCTGACATGAAATTATTATTATTTCAAAGGAAAATAAAATTAACAAGGGTAAAGGACAGCTAGCAGCAATGCCCAGAGTTCTGCACTCTAGCAGTTGTGTATGAATGTTCATCACATCAAGGCTTGGAACTTCATTTTTTTTTTTTTGCAATCCATTACTTGTTAGTTTTATGTATTAACACTGCTACTCCCTCACCCCTAAAATAGCAGCTCTTCACATTACTCATTTTTTTTTATTTAATAACTTTAAAATAGAAATATGGCCCCCTAAATTCCCCAAATGACCATCTTCTTCTTCTTGTGCTGTATCTGATTCCAAATGTTGGTGATCATCATGGCAATTAGCCTTGAAGACTGTCCTGCAAATATAATGCTGTGGCCTTTCATCTGCCTTCTGCATTGCAGCGTGACACCTGTACCACTGATCCAGCTGTGCAAGTCACTTTCTGGTCCCGAGCCCTTTTGGCACGCAAAGTCCTCCTCAGCCCCAGTTTGAGGCCTGGGTACTGCATGATGGTTTGAGTGCCCATCTCTGTCGTGGCTACTGCCAACCTAGCAGTTCGAAAGCAAGAAATTCCAAGTAAATCAATAGGGACCACTTCGATGGGAAAAGATTTTGGGGACATCAAAGGAGCATCATTTGGGCCTCCCCCTGAGTGGAGTTTCTCCAGCAAAAATTCTTTCAACCCAGAATAATTTCTGACACATTTATTAATGCTGCACATGACAGCCAAGCCAGGATTAATAATAATAATAATAATAATAATAATAATAATAATAATAATAATAATAATAATAATAATAATAATAATAATAATAATAATAATAATAATAATAATAATAATAATAATAATAATAATAATCCTGGCTTGGCTGTCATGTGCAGCATTTGATAGTTAAATGTACCCACCTAGCAAACCCCATGCCTCCAAATTTACATCACTCTGAAGCACTGTGGGAAATTGAAATGGTAGATAAATAGTTACTACTTTGGTGGGAAGATAAACAGTGTTCCATGCATGCCGATGTTTAGGCATGCCTGCCACATGTCCACAGAAATGTCTGCAGACGCAGATAGCGCTGGCTTTTTGGCTATAAACAGATGAGTACTGAACCTTACAGTTGGATATGACTGGTTCTCAAGCAAGGGCGACCGTTACATAATCTGAGGTCCTAAACTGTAATTGAATTATCCTGACCATAAACCTGACACTACTGTGCAGGATCTGCAGATGATAAGGGCACATGTTATGTAAGCTTTCGTGGCCTTCCTTTGATGATACTTGGGAGATATGCACATTTTTTAGATGGCAACAAGTGTAAGCCCTGAGGAAATTATCCCAATTAGAACATTATCTGAGTCTGTATAATATGACTTTAAGATCTAAATGTCTAGAATTGTATTTATAGATTTCTTGTTGAATTCTATCTCAAGTGCTCAACAGATTCAGAAGAATCTTTTACAGGTGATCAAATATATACAAAAGGTAAAGGTTGCCCTTGCTTGAAAGTCAGTTGTATCTGACTCTAGGGTTCTGTGATCATCTCTGTTTATACCCAAAGAGTCAGTTTTGTCTGCATTTACAGATGTTTCAGTGGACATGTGGCAGGTATGACTAGACACTGGAGTGCATGGAACACTGCTTACCTTCCCACTGAAGTGGTACCTATTTATCTACTGGGACAGAGATGGGAGCTCACTTCATCGTGCAATACAGTACTCTGGTCTCCTGACTTGCCAACCTGCCAACTTTCCAGTCATCAAGTTCAGTGTCTTAATCACTAAGCCACCGCAGTCCCTAAAACCCCCACAAATGCATATCTCAACATCTCAAAGGACTACTGGAAGGCTGGGTCTATTTTTAGAAGAATGTAGGAAGACATCTTCTGAATCAGTAGCCCTGTTTGAGTGGGGCTGATCTTTAGGCTTTACACTCATATACTTTCTCAGTTAGATGCTTTCAAGTCAATCTTGGCACAGTTGACTTTACAGATGTCTGTATCAATAATTACTCATCTTCTGGCATTCTTTCACAGGGTGGGAAACAGCTGCCATTTAAATAATACCTCGGAGTCAATTAAAAAACACACACAAGAGTCCCTAAAATACTGCATTTGTGAATGGAAACAATATGTACATTTTTTGTTTTATGTCTTTTTCAGGTATCCTGGAATTTATCAGTATAGCAGTGGGTCTGGTGAGCATTCGAGGAGTAGACAGTGGACTTTATCTTGGAATGAATGAGAAAGGGGAACTATATGGCTCGGTAAGTTGTTTATACTTGTAAAAAATATTGGTGTCTGATGTTTTCTTCAGTCAAATTGTTGTTTTGGTTATTGTTGTGTCCAGATGATGAGCAGGCAGCGTGTGGCCATCAAAGTAAATGCATACTGCCCTCAGCCTAATTTTACTAAATGTTATGTGAAGAAGAAAAACTCTTCTGCCTTTGCCACCCCACTGCTATTTTGATCACCCCTGTTATTGGCACGTAATGACTACATATTACCTAGGAGGCAATTTATCCTGACCTCTCTCTTCAAGCCTTATTTGTGCCTACTGTTCTATGCAGAAAACTGTCAAATCCTTCTTTTTCTGCCATATCCGAATACAGACAATCATCATGGTGATCAGCCATGAAGACTGTCCTGGGACCTTGCCCACTCCTCTGGGCCCACAACAACGGCCTGACAGGAGTTAGTTTGTGTTCTGGTTTGGTTGTTTTATGTGGTTGCATTTTATAATTTTTATTGTACTGTTGTTGTTTTGACTGTAAGCCGCCCTGAGTCGCCTCGGCGAGTGGGCAGCAATATAAATCTAAATAAATAAATAAAAATAAACAAATAATGCAGTGGCCTTTCATTTGCCTTCTGCATCACAGCATGACACCCAGTGATGGGATGACCCCGGTTCCATCCGGTTCCCCGGAACAGGTAGGAACAATCTTGGAGGATTCTCCGAGAGGGTAGCCCATTTTTAAGGCGTCCGGTTCCAGACGCCTCACCGAAAGAATTTTTTTTTTTTAAAAAAATGGAGCCAAAATGGAGCCAATTAGTGCGCATGTGCAGAAACTCAATCTGACGCATTGCGCATGTGTCAGATTGAGTTTCTGCGCATGCGCACTAAATTGCGACAAGCCCCCATGGCCTGGGGATGCCCGGCGGGGCGT
This sequence comes from Furcifer pardalis, assembly GCA_030440675.1. Lineage (NCBI taxonomy): Eukaryota > Metazoa > Chordata > Lepidosauria > Squamata > Chamaeleonidae > Furcifer > Furcifer pardalis. The sequence goes on along the minus strand of CP126895.1, from coordinate 96,965,283 downwards.
GCCGCTGCCTCTGCCTCCTCCATCAGGCACCTGCTGCTTCCTCGGGCCGGTGCCTTTTCAGCCCGGCTCCGGCTGCGGCCACGGCCAGGGGCGGCCAGGGGCTGCGGGCAGCGGTGGCTCTGGCGGCGGCTTCTACCACGGCCGTGGCCAGAGGCTGCAGGTGGCGGCGGCTCTGGCAGCGGCTCCAGCCATGGCTAGGGGCTGCAGGCGATGGCTCCTGCGGCCTTGGCCTTCAGAGGAGGCCGCAGTCGGGGGCGGCGCACCTTGCCAGGTGGCCCCGGGCCATGGGGGTTCATTGGCCCCAAAGAAGGTAAGTAAATGAGGGTTTTGTATTAGGGGTGGGTGGGTGATTTATTTGTGTTTTGGGTGGGTGGTTGTATTTTTATTTAATTTTTATTTTATTTATTTCTTTATTTTATTTCTTTAAGTTATTTATGGGTTTGTGTTGTAGCTGTCTGGTTGGGTGGGTGGGTTGAGGTGTGTGTGTGTGTGTATTTTTATTTTTTTAATATTTTTTTATTTTTGGCCCCGCCCACAACATCATGATATCATGATGTTGGCTCCCCCCATGATGTCATGACATCATGACATTGGCCATGCCCATGACGTCCGTGACATCATGCCGTGGTAGTAGAATTTTTGTCATCCCATCACTGATGACACCTGTACCACTGATCCAGTTCCGTGAGTCACTTACTGCTCCTGAGCCCTTTTGGCACACAAAGTCCATACAAGCTCCAGGCCAGTATTGATGAAGCTGTTGCCCTCCATCAAGATGGATTCAAGAAGGATTTAATCCACTTGGGGACCATCACCCTTCCCTGTGGACTTCGTCACCCAAGGCCGTTAGTCCTCTAGGTTGTCAGGTTAGTTAACTGTTGCCTGACACTTGTCATTGAATCACTGGCAGTATGGTCTACTCTATTACCATAGCAGAATAACCTGGTCAGACTACTTAAATCCTACACAGCTTTATTTCCTTTGCTGTGAATCTTGGGCATGAAATATGCTGTTTTGTGCATGACTAATAAGCTTGTAGAGCTTTCCATTACTTTTGCAGTTTCTGGGTGAATCCTTCACAGGAAAGATGCCATTTTGTGTGGGAAGTGTAAAAATGTTGCACAGTTTGGCATTCCTTTCAGAAAAAGAAAATCCCGTGAGAAATCCCATGAAATTTCCTGTACGATTTCTTAGAGATAGCAGAAAATGGGGGATTTATACAATTATTGTCTATTAATATCCAGCCTTTGTTTCAAATGGGAATAAAGACAATTCCATATATAATGCTTCTATACAGCAAAACATTTTCAAATAGTGATCAATGAAAATGTGACAACAGATTTTTTTTCTTGATCTTAATTACTATTTTTTTTTTAAAAATGATAGAAATCAAGGCTTTTTTTGACTGGGCCAGGGTGAGAAAAAAAGCTACCAAAATCGTTATCTCGAGCTGACTGTTTTCATAGATAGTGATTGTTCAGTTTACTACAGGATTGGCATACAAGAACAAGCATAACGTGTAGCCCTTTGCAGGACTGTGTATATATAGAAATTGAACTGATAATACTGAACTTGGAGACACCTTATCCTAAGCCAAACCATTGTTTTAATTGTAGTCCAATGTTGTCCTTTTTATTGATAATCCTCTGGTAGAGTTCCTACTTAGCTATCCAAAAAGCATGAGAGATTGCAGGTATTGAATCTCAATCCTTTGAATGTGCTTTACCTATCAAGTCCAACCTGGCTGAGTCATTCTCAGAGGAGCTGACCAGAAATCTTAAGGGATGAATTACAAGCCCTATCTTGGTAGTACTAGAGTGGCTCATCCAGAGAAATCTCAGTGCTTCCTGATGGAGATGAAGCCTCTGAAAAGGAACACTGGAGACTCAAAGTACTGTACAATTAAGTGGCGTCAACATCTTCAAAGACATGCCAGCTGTTGAGAGTACCTAAGTAGGTGCAGTTTTTCGGAAGAAGTGGCTTTGTGGTTAAGACACTGAACTTGATGACTGGAAGGTCGGCAGGCCAACGATTTGAGACCTGAGTGCTGCATTGCAGTGCTGCAGTGAGCTTCCATTGTCTGTCCCAGCTCCTGCCAACTTAGCAGTTCGAAAGCAAGAAATTGCAAGTAGATAAATAGGAATCACTTCAAGTGGGAAGGTAAATAGTGTTTCTTGTGTTCCAAAATCTAGTCATGCCTGCCACATGACCATGGAAACATCTGCAAAAGCAGATAGAACTAACTCTTCAGCTTTGAAACAGAGATGAGCACTGAACCCTAGAGTCAGATACGACTGGCTTTTGAGCAAGTAGTTTTCTCTAATACATGTTTGTGATCTCTTTCGAGCAAAGGCAACCTTTACTTTTACCCTAGAGTCAGATAGGACTGGCTTTTGAGCAAGGGTGGCCTAACAATTTATTTATTTATTATTCCTATTTATCCATCGCCCTCCTCATCGAGGTGACTCAGGGCGGTTTACAGATCATAAAACTACCACAATAAAACATAAAACATTCTTTAAAAACATTCCTAAAAACCTTCAAATTTAAAACTGTGAAAGATTAAAATTTAAGATCTAAAAATTTTAAAAGAATGCCAAATTACTACATCTTGAGGGAGAGAGGGGCTTAAATCATCCAGCGGGCTGGGGTCATTATACCTCCCACACCCCATACCTGCCCTGCCAGCCATGTTTTAAGTTCTTCCTAAAGGGCAGCAACTCTGTCTGGAGACGTAGCTCCGTTGGCAGGAGGTTCCATAGGTCCGGAGCGGACACAGAGAAGACCCTCCTCCTGGTGCCAGAGAGATGCGCCTCTCTGGCTGATGGAACAACTAGAGAGCCTCTCTGCTCTGCTCTGGTGGGATGGACAGATGTTCTTGGGGTGAGACGGTCTCTTAAGTATCCTGGCCCACTACCATGTAGGGCTTTAAAGGTAATAACCAGCACCTTGAATTGCACCCAGAGACATACTGGCAACCAGTGCAGCTCCCGGAGAAGCAGTGAGGCATGTGCATACCACCCACACCCCAACACCACCCGGGCAATGCTGCAGCCAGATAAAAAATGCTTCTAAACAACATTGTGTTGCTGCAAAACAACAGCCATTTCTGGCTTCCCTTGCTTTCAGCTCTTGGCATTTTTTGTTTCCCTTGATTGACAGATCTCCTGTGGATCCAACTGCTGCTTCCTGATTTCACCTCTACTTGTTCCCTGTCAGTTTTGTTGATCTAGTGAGACCTTGATTTATGAATTGACCCTGTTTGGTATTCTGACAATGCTTTAGTTAGCTCCATAGTCTCTAGTTAACATCTCTCCAGTGTCTCAACTCTGCTTGCCTACAGACTTCCCCTTCTATTTTTGCTCCTCTCTGAGGCCTTCCTTTGACTTCCAGGTACAGTAAAACCTCACATAAAGAGAAGGGGTGCTTTGTTGATGCTGTAACAAGAAAGAGGAATAATTAGTTCTTCACAAACATGAGGTGAAGTAAAGGGAACAAATGTCAATAAGTAATTTTATCCCTGTGAGATAGTATAAAGGTAAAGGTAAAGATTCCCCTTGCTCGAAAGCCAGTCATATCCAGTGCTCATCTCTGTTTCAGAGCCGAAGAGCTTCTGCAGACGTTTCTGTGGTCACGTGGCAGGCATGACTAGACACTGGAGCGCATGGAATGCTGTTTACTTTCCCACTGAAGTGGTCCCTATTTATTTACTTGCAATTTCTTGCTTTCAAACTGCTAGGTTGGCAGGAGCTGGGACAAAGATGGGAGCTCATTCCATCCTTCAATACTCGGGAATCGAACTGCTGACCTCTTACCTTCCAGTCAGCGTCTTAGCCACTTGAGCCACTGCTCATGTCCCGTGAGATAGTATAGTATGTTGAATATTACATGTGTGTAATACTGTTCTGTCTAGGGAAGGTTTCTCAATCTTGGGCCCCCAGATGTACGTGCTGATCAAGGCGCCTGGTAATAATAATAATAACAATTTTGTGTCAGGAATTATCCTGGGTTGAAAGGATTTTTTTTCTGTATAAACTCTGATCAGGGTCTCCTTTCATGTCCCCAAGATCTTTTCCCACTTAAGTGGTCCCTATTTATGTACTTGCAATTTCTTGCTTTCGAACTGCTAGGTTGGCAGGAACTGGGACAGAGATGGTCACTCAAACCGTCTTTTAGTACCCAAGTCTTGAACTGTTGACTTGCCGGCCTTCCAGCCAACAAGGTGAGTTCTTAACCAAGAACATCTAGGGGCCCCCAAGGTTGAGAATCATTGGCCTTGGGTGTAAGGGAATTGCTGTGTTTAGGCTTGTCTGTAGGCAAGGAGGCAGGTCTCAGTCAAGCAGCTTTGAAGGAGTATGCCTGATTTTTTTTTTGATTTTTTAAACTTTATTTTGTCATGCAGCACTATCATCTAAACTCATCTTCGTGCATTCCCTATTGATGCCAGGGTGCACTGAATGTAGGCCTATTTCCTTTGATGCTACTTACAATAGCTCCCATAGTTGGCATGGAAAGAATTCCAAGTCCCCTCCTAATTCTTGCCTGTCGTTACTGTGTGACATCACAAGGAACTGCCCCTTGGCCTGGCATAAAATCCTTAAGCAATGGGAGATTCCATGGCAATCCTATCTGCGTTCTCACCCAACCTCCCTCCTGAACTTTGCCTGCCCACCAGTACTGAACATTATGCATTCAGAACAGACGTGGGTGTAATAGACAGCCTGTAGTTAGAGCGGATAGCCTTTTATGCTGTACCCAGGTGACTGAGGCGGTCTCTCTGAAATCAGACCTCAAAGGAATCCAATTTTTTAAATGTTGAAGACCAGTCACCAAATATCACAGGCTAATTAGCATACTCCGAGATGTGGGAGGGTGTTCTTCTGTGATACTCAAGTAACCTTGTTTAGTTAAAGGGCTTCCTCTGCTAATCCTGGGCTGCCTATAATATCTATTTTTGTCCTCAGGTTGAAGCTCTGAAGAGAAATGTTAAGCAGTTTGAAAGCCATCCTGCAAGCAGGCGAGCTGCATTGTCAAAAGGTCTAGTGAACTAGAATGTCTTCACTAGTTGAAGAGAGAATGAGTGGCAGAGATAGAATTACTAACTGAGTGAAAATTGTAATCTTAATGCTGCTTCTGAAAAGGCTCAGGTCTCTGAAGAAAATGGACACAGAGTAGGGCCTCTGACAGTCAATGCAGCAGTTAGGCAGACTCACATAGGGAAGAAGGTGATCCCTCAAAAAGTGACTGTCAGAGCTTTAATTAATATGGGGTCACCGGAGCTTTAACTCAGGATGCCAATGTTTAGATCAGTGTTTCCTAACCTTTGCTTTTTGAACGTCAATTCCCAGAAACCTAAGTCAATTCCTGAAAGCATTCACCAGCCAATGCACTGACTTAGGCTTCTGGGAACTGAAGTCCACCTGTGGTGCCTGGGTCCCACATAGGGGACCACTGGTTTAGATGGTGCAAAAATTTGCTGCTACAAAAGTTGAATCCAGTATTAACTGCTAGTAAAGGTAAAGGTCATCCTTGCTCGAAAGCCAGTCATATCTGACTCTAGGGTTCAGTGCTCATCTCTATTTATAGCCAAAGAGCCAGCACTATCTGCATTTGTAGACATTTCTGTGGATATGTGGCAGGAATGCCTAGACACGGGAGAGCACAGAACGCTGTTTACCTTCCCACCAAAGTGGTACCTATTTATCTACTTGCAATTTCTTGCTTTCAAACTGCTAGGTTGGCAAGCGCTGGGACAGAGATGGGAGCTCACTCTGCCAGGACTCGGGTATCAAACTCTAACCTTCCAATCTTCAACTTCAGCATCTTAACCACTTAACCAAAAGAGTACATATTCTGCCTTTCTGCTATCATTTCTTTGTGTATGCCAGTTCACATGACCCCAGCTTAACCTATCTGGCAACCAAGTCTGGGGTACAAAAATGGTTACTTATAGCTCTGCATGTTCTGGTCTTGAACTATTTAGGGGTTTGTAGTAATAGAATATCTCTGGATTTATTGCATCATAATGCAGTCTTCTGTTGTGTGATAAATGGATAACTGCCCAACTGAGGCTGCATTCCTATGTACACATGTGGCTAATGGAAGCAGTCATATTTTCCCCATCATGAAACAGTTTGACTGTCAAAGGAACCATCTGTATTATGAACCTGTCTGGATGCAGTCCAAAAAAGTAATTTTTCTCATCTCTGGATAAATCTGTGTATTGTCTTTAGGTCTCAAATACAGTTCGTTGAAATCCAACCAGGGAGCAGTGGGGTCCTATGCAGCCACGCTGTGTTCATTGAGCATAGTTATTATGGGGTGTTGTAGCATTACTATTCTCTGTTTTCAGTGCAACCACTCTAATACACACAGAGAGCAGTGATAGGATGTAACAGAACCAGTAATAGCTTTTCCCAGTGTCCCGGAGAACCGGCAGCAGCTTTTGGGGGGAATCACCTTTGGGGCTTACCTTTCCACTGGTTCCCCCACTGCGCATGCACACCAAGCATTTGGTGTGCATGCATGCCTACAGTGCTTGGCACATGTGCACAGCCTCCTTGCTGTCCTCCCAAGCGGGCAGTAGGAAGAGAAGCTGCTAGCCTGAAGCTCCTTATAGCCTGCTCCCCAGGGTAAGTGACGCACCTTTGGATATGGTGTGTCTGTGTGTATTTTAATGTGCATTTAATACCTTTATCTATATTGATGTATTACCACAGTTCCTAAAAAGGCCTGGCAGCCTGGCTTGGGGTTTTTAAGCAAAGTGTTGGAGTCACCTCATCAATAAGCTACACCTGTGCTGTTCCAATTGCTGTTCCAATTGGAGAACCCTTAAGGAGTTACAGCTGTTTTACATTTACATTAAGGCATATTATCCTAGAGAACTGGTTAGGCAAAGACTCTGGTTGATTTAACTGTTGAAAAGTGCCAAAATGAAGCCATCTTGTGGTGAGTTCATTCTGTAGTTCCTTCCATCTGACCTAGTGTGAGAAAGATTAACCAGAATAAGCTTTAAGTTCTGTTTTAAAAGCTCTGGTTGATTTGTGTTTGGGGTGGGTGGGTGTTTGCATGGGTGGGTGTATTTTAATGTCTTTATTTTATTTATTTATTTAATTTATTTATTTATTTAATTTATTTACAGGTTTGTGTTGTGGGTGGCTGGGTTGAGGTGTGTGTGTGCTTATTTTTATTTTATTTTTTATTATTTTTTCTTTGGCCCCACCCACAACATCATGATGTCATGATGTTGGCTCCGCCCACGATCTCATGACATCATGACGGTACCTCCACCCATACTATGATGACATCACGGTGGGGTAGTAAAATTTTTGACATCCCACCACTGACAGAGAGCAATGAATCCTGAGAGGAGAGCCTACCCATACAAGCTTACCATGTGAATTAGGAGCCTTTTTGTCTATTGTTGTTTTTGACAATTCTATATGTGATGGTATTTATTTATTTAAATTTATATACTGCCCCAATCAAGAGACTGTGGGCGGTGTACACAGTCCAGCGAACACCTCACTTGGCTACTCAGCAAAACTTAAAAAAATATAAAAACATTTGAAAGCCCTTCAATAAAACCATATTTGTTGTGTTGTAAGTTGCCAGGTTATTCTGCTAGGATAATAGAGTAGACCATACTGCCAGCAACTCAACGCCGCATGTCAGGTGGCAGTTAATTAACCTGACAACCCTGAGGACTAATGGCTTGGGTGCCAAAGTCCACAGGGAAGGGTGATGGTCCCCAAGTGGATTAAATCAGTGGTGGGGAGCAAAAACCTTCACTACCATACTGTGGGCAGAGCCTATGCCATGGGCGGAGCCTATGCCATGGGTGGAGCCTACATCATGGGCGGAGTCTATGCCATGGGCAATCTAGTCATGCCTGCCATATGGCCATGTATACATCTGCTAACACAGGCTCTTTGGTTGTAAATGGAGATGAGCACTGCACCCTAGATTCGGATATGACTGGCTTTTGAGCAAGGGAGACCTTGAACCACTTGCAGGGACAAAACCTGATGTCAAATTTGAATACCAATCAGGGATCTTCTGTTATTAGGTAAAGGTTGCCCTTGCTTGAAAGCCAGTCATTACCAACTCTAGGGTTCATTGCTCATCTCTATTTATAGCCAAATAGCCAGTGGATTTGATCCACAAAAGCTCACATTAAAATACAGCAGTTAGTCTTTAAGGTGCCACAACATTTTTGTCTTTTTGTTTTGTTTACCCTCTGATATGCTTGCACAGAATAGAACTTTTTAAATGGTAGCTGTGTTAGTCTGGGCAGGGAAGTGGGTGTGAGCACCCAATTTCGCTACCCCCTCTGCCCGAAGGCCACCTAATTTTGCCACCCTCCTGCCCAAAGGCTACCCAATTTTGCTACCCCCCTGTCGGGGTGTGTGCGGACCTGTTACTGCCTACCACTGGATTAAATCCCACTTGAATCCATCTTGATGGAGGACAGCAGCTTCGTCAATACTGGCCTGAGACCGATGAGGGGTCAGGACTAGAAAGTGACTTGTGGTAATGGATCCTTGGTATGGGTGCCATTCTGCAATGTAGAAGGCAGATGAAAGGCCACTGCATTATGTTCTCAGGGTAGTCTTTATGGCTGATTGCCATGATGATCACCCATATTGGATTCAGATATGGCAGAACAAAAAGAAGTAAGTTGCCTAGAATGGGAACATATTCCAGAGGGGCAGGATATAAATCTAATGAATAAATAAAATTTAAGAATAAATGTCAATGTGTAGGAGACTGGTGACACAAGAAACAGAGAAGGCAGGCTAGAGTGGGCTCTTCTACATCTGGTAAGTAACCACAATTTCTGATTGATAAAGGTAGGGATTAAGTCTCCTTGTTATCATTGTAGTATACTAGCAGATAAGTGTGCATAGGTTTGCTGCTTATTAAGAGTAGGAAGATTTTTAAAAAGCTGTTGTCTGCAGTTTTGTTATAATAAAGGACCATTATTGCATTATAAAGAGGCCATTATTAAGGTTTTTAAAAGTATTTTATTTAGCAATTTCATATCTAAAAAGCAAATGATTAAACGGACTACCAAAAAAAGCATGCAATTGCTTTCTTTTACTGGTGGAATGGATTTGGAAACTTGTTAATTCTGAACATGAGCCGGTTTTTGTCCTTCCTGTATTAATTTTGTAATCAGTGCTTACAAGAGTTTTAATGTCATTCTACGCTACAGAAGCTTTCCCCCATTTTCTGAATATACAAAGAATTATTTAACCGTTCTACATCTGGGGCATAAGCTGTGCTTTTGTGCTATTCCGATTTCCACTGGCAGAGCATATGTAGTTCAAAAAAACCTAGTAGATTGTGTATCCCTAGGACAGTGATGGTGAACCTTGGCACTCCAGATATTCTTGGACTTCAATTCCCAGAAGCCCAAGTCTCTGTGAATTCACACAAAATGGGCATTTTTGTTGTTCAGTCGCACAGTCGATTCCGACCCTCTGCGACCCCATGGACCCCTGTCCGCCAGGCACTCCTGTCCTCCACCATCCCCCTCAACTCGCTCAGCTCTGTGCCCATTGTCTCTACAATACCATCTAGCCATCTCATCTTGGGCTGTCCCCTTCTTCTTTTGCCCTCGACCCTTCCAAGCATCAAGGCTTTCTCAAGTGAATCCTCTCTTCTCATTTGATGTCCAAAGTACTTTAGCTTCATCTTTATTATTTGACCTTCTAAGGAGCAGTCAGGGTTGATTTCTTCTAAGATTGACCTATTTGTTCTCCTTGCTGTCCAGGAGACGGATTCATAGAGACTTGGGTTTCTGGGAATTGAAATCCAAGAACACCTGGGGTGCCAAGGTTCACCACCATGGCTCTAGGATGTCTGATCTAGCTTTCAAAACTGTTGGAGAAGATGGGTCTTGCTATCAGGCTGCAGAGTGATGAAAAGTGGCTCTGATCTAATTCCATTTGTTTCAATGAAACACAACATCTAATATTCATGATCCTTTCGGGGCTTGTTGACACTGGCAAAATTAGTACCCATATTTCAGCAGCTGCCAACGGTAGCACAAATACCGTTGTGGCCTGGAATCAATGCATATTTTTGAATCCTCTTGAGGCCTTTGCCAATAAATAAACACTCAGTATATTGGGTTGTGCCAACTGGTATGCTGATGAAGTATTGAACAACAGGGACCTAAAATGGCTCTGATGGATGCCAAAGCTGAACAAGTGTTGCTAGCTGCTGATATTGTAGTACTGTACTAAAATGTGCTAAAGGACGTATGTACTCATTAAGGACAAGAATATTTACACTGAAGCAACTGTATTATGTGTCATTTGTTGGGTAAGGAGCCTCCAGGAACTAGTCATGTTAATCTTTTAGCTAGAATTCTTCTCTAAGGTACTAGAGAATTCTGTTGTTCTTCCTGTTTTATTACTATAGTCTCTGTGTGAACTCTATGTAAAAGTAAAGGTTGCCCTTGCCCGAAACAGTTGTGTGTGTGTGTGTGTGAGATTGATGTATATTTCACTATATCGTGACATTGTGTTGTTCTATTGAATTGTTACATTGTATTTGATTGTATGTTGTGAGCCGCCCTGAGTCAGTTTTCACCGAGTAGGGTGGCATATAAATTGAACAACAACAACAACAACAACAACAGGTCACAAACATGTACAGTTGTACCTCGCTTAATGAGTATAATGCATTCCACAGGTTTGCTCTTTAAGCAAGTTTGCTCTTTAAGCGAAACACCATTGAAAGTGACCAGTTGTGTGTGTGTGTGTGTGTGGGATTGTGCACCCTGATTTATTTGTTAAGCGAGTTTTTGGTTGGTTTTATTTGTTAAGCGAAGCGAACATTCATAGAAAATTCTGCTCTTTAAGCAAGTTACTCTTTAAGCAAAACGCTCTTTATGCGAGGTTTGACTGTATTGGAGAAAACGTGTGAGATATACTGTAATTCTGTTTAATTCATAAAACTAATTTCTAATTTTGCATTGGTAAACATGAAAACCAGAGACACCTAGTGTAGTGTAGTGTAGTGTAGTGTAGTGTAGTGTAGTGTAGTGTAGTGTAGTGTATAGAATTTGGTATTTTGTATTTAGTAAGATTTTGAAATTATCAAATACATTGATATAAATTTAATCACAGTTCTCCAAAAAATGTTGTACAGGAGATATTTGCACAGTAGCAAGACTTCATTGTATGTTAAATTGCTTATGTTGCAGGAGGCTTGGGTTCAAATCCACAGTTAGCCATAGAAACTCACTGGGAGTGTGGAACTGAGAAATCCATTAATTAAATATCTCAGTGATGTGGAAAGCCTTTATTAGGCTTGCTCATAGGGTCAAGTTGATAGCACATAGCACAGCACATATGAAAATCACATGCAGTTTTAGGCAAGTCAGTATCCTGTTTTGTTATTTTTTTGGTAGTATGGTCAGTCCAGCCATTCCTTCCTGGCAGGTTTTTCAGACTAGCAGTATTGGGGAGCCCAGTGACTGTGACCCAACTATGATGCCAACAGGAACAACTGTTGTTTTCATTCTGGGGGTTCTGTCATCAGCATACAGTACTCTGGGGCAGGATGGTCAGATAATCCGGTAGCAGTGACAGCACAGGTAAAGTCAAGTCAGCAGTGATGGCAGACCCAGGCAATTGCAGGAAATTTTTAACTATTCATAATGCAATGTTCTTCACATACTGTATCTATGTTTTGGCTGGGGATTGGGCTCAGTTTAAATGGCAGCTTTGGACATACAAATAGCTTATTGGCTTCATGGTTCTGTTGACACTACACTGAACACATCCAGAATAAGTGAGGGAAACTAGGTACACCAGTCTAGTGCTGTTGGCAGTGGTAGCATGTCCCAGGGACTGCATTTTTCTGAATATTCTATGTGCTGCTATGTACCATTCCTGAATTGGGCACTTTCCAACACAACAGAAGGTAAGCAATGAGAGGTCCCTGTTTGAAGGGGATGTTTAACCACAGAGAAGTCTGAGCAATTACTCAACTGTGTGCTTAATCTTCATTTCAGTTAAAATGAGGTCAGGACTGACCTGGAACAGTGTTATGGGGTTCCACCAGGGATAATCTGGTAATTGTACTCTAAATAAGTAATGATTTCCATGTCAGCAACCAGAAAAAAATGAAATATTTCCAAGGCAAGAAATAACCTTTCTGTTCTACAATGTCTATTTTATATTTTGCATTCATCTGGATTCTTTTTCTCAGTATATGATCATAGGATACAGTGTGATTTCTTCTTCCCAAATGTTTTGCGTCAGGCAAAAGAACAGTGGCTTGTGCAATTATAAAAAGATATACCCTTTATGAGCTTTCGGAGGCTGCAACTGGTCCAGGATGCAGCTGCTCGGGGGTGATGGGCTGCAGGTGTTTTGCCTATGCCTCACCACTCCTTTGGGAGCTGCACTGGTTGCCATTTAAGGTGCTGGTAATGCCCTATATGGTACTGGGCGAGGATACTTAAGAGTCTGCATCACCCCAAGAACATCTGTCCATCCCACCAGAGCAGACCAGAAAGGCTCTCTAATTGTTCCATCTGTTAGAGGGGCATGTCTCTCTAGCACTAGAAAGAGGGACTTCTCATTATTTGCTCCGGCCCTATGGAACCTCCTGCCAATTGAGCTGCATCTCCAGACAGAGTTGTGGCCCTTCAGGAAAGGGTTAAAAACCTGGCTGGCAGGGCATGTGTGGGGCATCAGTGATGTGGTAACCCCTGCCTGCTGGCTAATTTAGTAGAACACACACTCTCTCTTTTAATCTTTTTAAAATTTTTGTCAGTAGTTTTTTAATGTTTTTTTTAAATTGCTTTTAAAACTGCCATTGGTTTTATTTTCTGTGAGTTGCCCAGAGTCTTCAGAGTTGGGTGGCAATACAAATTATAATATAATATAATATAATATAATATAATATAATATAATATAATATAATATAATATAATATAATATAATATAATATAATATAATATGACTAGACATCAATAAATGCTTATTCTGTTGTTCTCTGAAAAACTCTTTGACTAGAGTAGGGTATAAAGTGAAAACATAGGAAACAAATTACAATCTTTGCAGGTAACTATTGGTCGGATCCTTTGAACATTGTGTGGTAAAGCTATATATTATTTTATATGTATATTTTTCGATTACTTTTCAATCGGTTCTTGAGACAATATGTAACAAAAAATAAGGGAAAAAAGAGATTTAAAACAAGACATGTGAATTGGGCAATTGATAGAATAAAACCAGGGATCATTAACAATTTAGGTTGGTTTAACAGTTATAAAGGGGAAGTTAAAAGGTTGTCATAAACTGTTATCTCAAGAACAATACGGGAGGAGTTAGCCTAGTTTTCCTGGGTAAGGAGTTCTACAACTCCTTCCCCATGAAGTGCTATTATATGGTGATTCCTGTCTGGCATGGCCCACCAACATCATCTCTTTAGATAATGATGGGAAGGGTCATGTGGGAGGAGATTATCTTGATTTAGAGCCATGATGGTGAACCTTGGCACTCCAGCTGTTCTTGGACTTCAGTTCCCAGAAGCCCAAGTCCCTGTGAATCCACACCAATTGGTTTACTGTGCATATGTGCAGTAAACCCATTCATGTGGATTCACAGAGACTTGGGCTTCTGGAAATTGAAGTTCAAGAACAGCTGGAGTGCCAAAGTTCACCATCATGGGTTTAGAGTCTAAATCAAGAAATGATATGGAGTATTGGTGTTTCATGTTGTTAAGTTGCTTTTCTGGTTTGACCTGTTAAATTGGCTTGTTTCCTTAAATTATTTTAAAGATTAACCAATGGGTACGCGCCAGAGGCACGTCCCTCTGGTGCGTGCTTTGTGCCCCCCCCCCCAGGGACATCCTGGGTAATCATATCCCGAAATAGAATCCTAAAATAAAGTGGCCAGTTATAAATCCATGAAACTGTGTCGTCTCTTACTGGTGGTGTGGGTGCAAAGTTTCTCTGGGTTTGACTAAAACAGATAACTATGGTTAACTGAAATAGAAGTGGAAACACCTGATCTCTTCCTCCAAGCCAAACCAAAAAAGCAGAGATATGCTGACAAATTCAAAACTCGTTGACACAATACAAAGCTATCTAGTGTTGTAAGAATCTAGAGGTGGCAGTGTTGACCATTAAGCAAAACCTGAAACCAAACCAAACTCTATATTAGGGTAATACTTTTATTAGGCCACACACATACAAAGTCATGTGAAAGCTTGCAAACAATTATATGTTGTGTTTTTTATTGGCCTAATAAATGTATTATCCCTAGAATGGGTTTTGGAAATTAGATGTTGTTTAGTTTTATATCTGAACAAGGCCTTTGCATCCATGTTTAATGATGTTGAAAGTAGGATATAAAGGAAAAAATAATTTTAATTTTGTAAAACATAAAAACAAACTTAAAAAGAAAATCTAATGATATAAACATAAAAACTTCTATACAGAAAGAAAGTGCTCATTGCCACCAGGACCATAGGAGATACAACCATTTTCTTTTTGTTTTATGGAGTTCCCTCCATGATCTGAACTTCCATCATCTGTTGTGTGGGTGCACATTTCTTGTCCTTTATTAATACAGAATCGACTAATGAATTCTCCCCAAATGTTCACAATGTTATTTTTCCTTAACAATCCTTTCTGAACTCTAATATTACATGTCAATTTACCATAAATAGCAATATTCTATACCTTGTTGTGCCATTTGCTGATTTGGAAAATGTATTTTATTTTCCAATTCCTAGCTACCATTAATCTTGTTGCTATTATTAAATTTCAAATCAATTCTTTAGATGACCAATTGCCTTGTACTATATATATGGATAAAAGTGCTATTTAGAAGAGAAACATTTCTGATTCTTCTTCTTTCATGTCTAGATCAAACTTTGGATTGCCGAAATGAAGCCTCTTTCTTTGCTTTGTTGTTGGACAAAATGAAGTCTTAATTCCTGCATGTTTTTGGTAGTAGTCGGCAGACCAGTAAATGATCCGGGTTCTGTATCTCTCCACATTCACATCACATGTTGTTATCCCCCAGCAATCCTCACTTGACCATGTTGGTCTTACTCCAACCCTCAGCCTGTTCAGGGTCCTCCAAGTGACATGCAGAAGGTTACGTTCCTCAGCTGTATTCTCCTTTAATGCTGTTCTTTGTTCAGTAAGCTCCTTCCTCCACCTTGTAATTTGATTTTGTTCTTGCATACACTCAAAAATGTTTGCTTTTGCCATAAAGCTCCTCCTGTATCTGACCCGGTGCACTTGAAGCACATATCCATTCAGGGGATGTTGAGGGTCATTCTCTTGTTTAGTTCTCTCCATGTCCACTGCTACTTCTGTCCTATCTTAGGTGGAGCAATGCCAAACATTTCTGATAAAAAATTAGGAATCTGGTATATGTGTGCTTTTGAAAACTAGCCTTGGGCACTGGCATTTGGTTGTCTAATAACGGTGAACCTGCTGCAGATATGGGAGAGCACTTAAAGTATCTGTAAACTGGGCAAAAGACTCAACTGTCTCAATAATAACACTGTTGTAATATCCTATACATGATTAAAACCAGTGTGTGCCCAGTTGGGCTTATTTCCAAGTATGTGTGCATAACTTGGTAATAAGTGTTGGGATAGAAGATTATTTTATTATTACAAATTGTGGTGCTATGCAACTCTTTTTGTTCACTGTTGACTATGAGAATAGTGGTCAGTCCTACTGACTCACCAGCCCTATGTTGTCTTTGGAAGGCTTTACCCCATGGACGCAACAGGCTTCACTTATTTAGTTTATTACAAAAGTGAACATTACAGCATAACAGATATGTTATGACAAGGGCTTTAGTGCTTCTAGCAATGCTTCTGCTATACCAGTGATGGTGAACCTTGGCATCATAGGTGTTCTTGGACTTCAATTCCCAGAAGCCCAAGTCAGCACTCCTGCTGATCAGGACTTCTGGGAATTGAAGTTCTAGAACACCTAGAGTGCCAAGATTTGCCATCACTGTGATATACTATAACTTTGTCTTTTATAGTCTGTATAGTATCTTTCCTTAATAGAGGAGTCTGATCATGTTACCTTTGGGTCATGTTCCATGTTACTTTTTTGGGATTACAGTTCCCAACATCCCCTAGCTAGTGTGTGAATTCTGGGATTTGTTGTTCAAATTCTAGGGTTAGTCATTTAAATTGTTCCAGGCTCCTCTTAATAGTTCTCACCCACAAGAGCATGTTCATCTGTTACACTAGAAGCAACACAGTCTTTAGTGCATTATGGAAACTGTAGTCCAAGAAGTAACATTTCCCAAGACTGATATCAGAGATAGTGGAGATATTATGGATAGAGATCTTCTGTGAGTGTATGGCTCAGGGGCAATTATTGGGTCAGGAGGGAGGCTGCCTCACCTCAAAATTTTGTGGGGTAGCTCTCTGTCCCATGCCGAAGCCACCTGTGATATAGTTTTTCTCATCCTTGGAACAGACAAGGGGTATGTATATATCTTAAATTTTATAGGCTTTAATTACTCTTTACATATCTTTATACATATGTTTTCATATATTTGTTATTATTTACATTTTGGGCCAGACACTCAGCATCAGGCCTCATGTTACTAGTAATATTTTTATTCTGTTATTTTTTATAGCAACTAGTCGGAATACAAACTGAAAAGCAAATGTTGGAATGAAACAGTGCTCTTTCCCCATAAAGTTGTCCACACTTATATTTACCATATATTTTATAAACATAGTGGGTTGTTGTACTGATATGTTTGTTCGGTAGTTAAGGTGGAATGTTTCTTGGGGAGCAAAAATTTAATTTTTTTAGCTAACTGTATTTCAATAAGTTGCAGAAGTGTGGACTATACAATTTTTCCCTACCTTCCAATTTTTACAGCTTTTCAAAAGCTTGAATACTGATTATTTTTGGACTTATATGACATTTAGCAAGATGGCTGCTTGTTCTCTGACCTCTTCATTCATCAATTTGTTTGAAACTTTAATAAACATGCAATTATCTATTAGGTATTTGACACATCATGTCAGCAAAGTTGAAATGAACCTAGCAGATAAAGATGTGGTCAATTACAAATGGATTCCATTATGGGGAGGTACATACAGTACAACCAAACAGTGGAGTCTTTAGGCTTAGCTGAATTTAATTGAAAGGTGAAACAGCTGCTTTCAGCCTATTTTTGAAGCAAACTATTGTTTTTAAATTATCTCATGGGATAATGATGAAAATGAAGGCAAATCAAAGCAGAACAGAAAATGACATTACATATGAGATCATTTAAAAACAAAAAAAATATATATAGTTCTTCAAGAGGTTGCTTTCTGCATGATTTACGTTAGCTGACTTTAGAAATCCAAAAAATCATCTAAACAGCTTTGTTTTAAGCAGGTTTATCTCTGTCTCTATCTTTAAACGGGTAGACTAAAAATCAACAGCATTATTTGGTTTTCCTAAATACTTATCAACACTTTTTTTCAGTGTGAGATAGCTTTTATGAGAAGAAATTGAATTCTTTCTATTTTATATATTAGTGTTCCTTAGAGCAGGATAGGTAATTTTTTCCCTCTGAATCATTGTTGACTTATAGGAAGGAATATATTTTTTTAAAGCTGCTTTTCAGAGGAATAAAAATCAGAGTTTGCTGGATTGTGGGTGGAGCTAGAGCCAGAATAGGTGGAGTTTAAAGCATGCCGTAGCTCCCCCCCCATCAGCCCCCTACCTTTGATCTTTCTTTCTTTCTGTGCCAATTTGCATGAACTAAGCTGGTGATCACAGGAGATTAGGCCACATGCTATAGATTTTTTCCCTGGCAAGACAGCATGACCAGCCAAATCATGGAATGTGATCCCTGAGAGCATCTTTAAATTTCAGTTTAGCTTACAGACTGAGATAGGGTTCCCACCACTGACAGGATAGTTGGGGTGGGGTGGGGGTGGGGTTCACTAGTGGCAGATAAAGGATGCTGGTTAGTTCTACTTTCTGCTAATAAATAATTCTGATTAATTTTTTGGCTTTTTGATAATAAACTAAGAATAGATACTTAGCATATTAGCAATTTACCTTTTATTTTTCTCCTAGACCAGGGGTTCCGACCTTTTCAAGCTGGGGGGTGGGTCATACTCTCTCAGTCAGCTTCTAAGGTTGGATGGCCCTTTTGCCCTGCCTGCATGATAGGGTGGCCATTTTTCCCAACAGCATAAAAGGGGCAGCCATTTTGTTTCTCAAATGCCCTTGGAAGGATGGGGGCCACATGAAATGGTCCCGCAGGCCAGATCTCGCCCATGGGCCTTAGGTTGGGAACCCCTGCACTAGACTTTGAGCGCTTTTTGTATCCCACACTATGATCTACTGTCAAGATAAACCTAATGACATCATTGTTGGCCCACTTTCTGTTATTTGCAATAATTTGTAGGGGTATGGATCATGGACAATATGGGGCTGGGGGCACACCAGAGCTGAATCAAACTTTATTAATATATGTTGAGTTAGGCTGCCTTAATTTTTTTTCACCCTAAGCACAGCCAACAATATAAATGGATCGTCTTTTTTTAAAATAAAAATTAAAAAATGATATAGCAACTTGTTTGAGTGCAGGAGATGCCTGGCAGAAGGATCTATGCATTAACCATTGTTCCCTCACTTAAAAGTAAACATTTTCTTTCCATCATGGCCATAGAAAACACTGAAAGAATTGGCAGTCTAGAAAAAGGTGGAAAACAGCAAATCAAAGTCTACTTGGTATCACTATTTAGGAGACTACATTGTCAGAAGGGGCACCTATTTGTACATGGTGACCAATTTTCATGTAAATGTGGATGGTACTCAATTGTAGGAGCAGTTCAGAATAACTTTCTCAGAATGTTATTTTTGTCGTCAGCGAACAATGATATTAACATTATTAGACTGGGCATAATTTTCAGTTTGTGGATACCTAAATTTAGGCTTATGTCCGGCCCCCAAAGCTGTCTGAGGGAGCTTGACCTGGCCCCCGGATTAAAAAGGTTGAGAACTCCTGTTTATGTCCTTGGAGATACTGTACATGCTTTATGCCATGGCTGGAAGATTGTAATGCATTCTGTACTAACAGGGCTATCATTAAACATGATTTATAAATGTCAGTTGGTATAAAAAAGATACTTATATACTCAAGTATAAGCCTAGTTTTTAATCCCAAAAATGAGCCCCAAAAGGGGGAAACGGCTTATACTCCAGTCAGTGACCACGAGGATTCCCAAGACCGTGTCGGATTGAGACGCACCAACAATGTAATTAATTATATCATATTTTCATGTATTTTGATTATTGAAACTCACTAGCAGCTGCTGCATTTCCCACTCTCGGCTTATATTCAGGACAATCTATTTTCCTGGGTTTTGAGGTCAAAACTAGGTACCTTGGCTTATATTCAGGTCGGCTTATATTCAAGTATATAGGTACATGAGGGCATGTCAAACCATTTTGCATATTTAATACCATTCTTGAGTGGCTCTTCAGGCTGGTAGGGATGGACAAATCTACCAATATCAGTTTTAAAATTAAAATAATATCAAATAATAGAATGGTGTAATATTTCACTAAAATAACTAAGAACAACTGTAGTAAATAAAATGCCAGAAGAAATAGTAAATAAAATGCCAGAAGAAATGAATGAGAAGATCAAATGAGGTATTTTCATTGTATCCTGTGGCCTCCATGGAAATCCTTGTTCTCACTCTTTCCTGCTGATAAGCTTGTAGCCTACAAACTTGCTTCAGAGGGCAGGCATATCCTTTGGAAAATGCAAAAAATGAGCAATCCTTCCTCTTTCCTGCAAATATGTTATCATTTAGGAACATGGAAAGCTCCATTATATTGAATCAGGACATTGATCTAATCTGTTTAGCTCAGTGTTGTCAACTCTGACTTGCAGCAGCTTTTCAGGCTTTAAGAAGGATTCTTTCTCAAAAATACCTTCAAATCCTTGGTATTTCCTGATAGTCTTTGGCATGCCCAACCTTGCTTAGCTTGCTAAAGTCAAGATTGGATGGGTTGAGGATGGTGTGGTAGTTCACATTTTATACAGAAATGAAACTTCTGCATTTAGTGCAAGCTAATTATATGTAGGTATGCCTAGAATTGCAAATTGTTATGTCAATACTGTATATGGAAGAGAGTTGGGTCTGGGGAAAGGGAGATGAATATACCTTACTATTTGTTGATCAGTATACGTTCCAATCCCCAAAAAGGGTAATGCCAAAGAATGTTCAAATTATCAAAAAATTGTGCTCATCCCACCCGCTAGCAAGGTGATGCTCAAGATAATACAGGATAGACTGCAGCAGCATGTGGAGAGAGAATTACCTGAAGTGCAGGCAGGGTTCAGAAGAGGCAGGGGGACTAGAGACCACATCGCCAACATAAGATGGATCATGGAAAAACAAAGGAATATCAGAAACAAGTATATTTCTGTTTCATTGATTACACTAAGGCCTTTGACTGTGTCGACCACAACAAAATGTGGCAAGTAATTAAAGAGATGGGAATACCAGAATACCTTATATGCCTCATGAGAAATCTGTACATGAATCAAGAAGCAACAGTTAGGACAGAATATGGAATGATGGAGTGGTTTGGAATAGGAAAAGGAGTAAGACAAGGCTGCATTTTGTCACCCTGCTTATTCAACTTATACACAGAGCACATAATGCACAATGCAGGAATGGAGGAATCACAATTTGGGATCAAAATTGCTGGGAGAAACATCAACAATTTGAGATATGCAGATAATACCACCCTAATGGCACAAAGTGAGGAGGACCTAAAGAAGCTCCTGATTAGGTTGAAAGAAGAAAGTGAAAAAGCTTGCTTGAGACTCAATATAAAGAAAACCAAGATCATGGCAACAGGCCCTATCAGTCCCTGGAAAATAGATGGGGAAGAAGTAGAAGCAGTGACAGATTTTACTTTCTTAGGACCAAAGCTCACTGCAGATGGTGATTGCAGCCATGAAATAAAAAAGTGACTGATTCTTGGGAGGCAAGCGATGAGAAACCTGGGGAGCGTAGTGAAAAGTAGAGACAGCAAATTGCAAACAAAAAATCGTATAGTCAAAGCAATGGTATTCCCTGTGGCAATGTATGGCTGTGAGAGCTGGACCATTAGGAAAGCTAAGCGCGGAAGAATAGATGCCTTTGAGATGTGGTGTTGGAGGAGAGTTTTGAGAGTCTCCTGGACAGCGAGGAGGACAAATAGGTCAATCTTAGAAGAAATCAACCCTGACTGCTCCTTAGAAGGTCAAATAGTAAAGGAAAGGTCGAGGGCAAACGAAGAAGGGGGCGGCCAAAAATGAGATGGCTAGATGGTATTATAGACACAATGGGCACAGAGCTGAGTGAGTTGAGGAGGATGGTGGAGGACAGAAGTGGCTGGCGGACAGTGGTCCATGGGGTCGCAAAGGGTCGGAATTGACTGTGCGACTGAACAACAAAACTTTCATTTCCTAATGTGTGACTCTCACAGCAGATATAAGTTTCTGTTCATCTTCATGCTGAAATGCTTCTCTGGTTGTATATTTAAACTGGATGTAGGCACTAATTTGTAAGAGTGTTTGTAAAAGTTGCAACAATTTTGAAGGTGTACATACAGATTTCTTTTGTCCCACTATCATCATTAGGTTTTGCAGGTATAAATAGTAAATACATATACAGTATAGGCTTCTAAGAACTAATCAACTTAGTTTACAAATTAATATGGAAAGAACCATAAAATATGAGCCAATTTAAAAAGAGCAATGGCAGCCAGGTTCATAGTGGCAACAGAAGCAGTTTCTGTTTATTAAAAGCAGTGCTCAAAAAAATCCCATTGGATAAAAGCTGTCTTTTCTACCTTCCTAAATGTGAGAAATCATTGAACCTGTTATACCTGTTTTGGGGGGCTGTTACAAATTGTAGGTGTCATTGTTTAATCTAAATCAATATAAAAAGCTGCTAAAGGTTAGCATTGTATACAGATACACATAACAAGTAGTGATTCTTCTTTCAAATCACAGTTTAAATAATTGACTAGACTCCAGTGGAAAAATTATGTGAGCCTAAGTCCATTGGGCTTATGGATAGCTTAGTGGTTTAAGTTTCTGGCTGCAAAGTCAGAGGTTGGTAGTTTGATTCCCCACTGTGCCTTCAGGGAGAAGAGGCAGCCTATGTAATTATGGGCAAGCTGCACAGTCTGAAGCACCCCCAGAAGAGAATGTTAAACCACTTCTGAGCATTCTCTATCTAGAAAAACCTGGAAGGGGGTCACCTTAAGTCAGAACTGGCTTGATGGCACATAAGAATAATGAATCCATCAGTCTAAATTTTAACTATGAATTGCTACAAGAGTCAGCATGGATGTATGGCTGTGAGAGCTGGACCATAAGGAAGTCTGAGCACAGCAAAATATATGCCTTTGAACTGTGGTACTGGAGAAGTCTTTTGAGAGTCCCTTGGACTGAAAGGAGATCAATCCAGTGAATTCTAAAGGAAATAAACCGTGACTGCACCTTGGAAGGACAGATGCTGAAGCTGAAATGTATTTATCCACTAAATGAGAGGAGAGGACTCACCTGAGAAGGCTCTGGTGCTAGGAAAGATAGAAAGCAAAAGGAGAAAGAGGTGGCATAAGATGAGGTGGTTTGACAGCATCGTTCACATGGTGGGCATGGATCTGGGCAGACCGGAAAATGACAGATGAGAGAGGAGCCTGGCATGCTCTGGTCCATGGGGTCACAACGAGTCAAACTTGACTGTGTGACTGAAGAGCAACAACAAAGAATCAGTGCAGGGATTTGCTGTCAGGCACCAAATCATACCACTCGTGAAAGATAACAAGTGCTGATTTTTTATTTGTGGCATATTGCCCCTGAGATGTATGTTGTCACAGTCAGGTTGGCAGGCATAACTAACAGATCTCTGGCCAGGGTTCCCAAACATGGGCTCACAGGTACTATTGGACTACAACAACCAGAAGCTCTGATTATTGGTCATGCTGACAGGAGCTGCTGGCAGTTATAGTTCAACATCATCTGCTTCCCAAAAAATGTGCAGCTTGTAGGAAGTCACTCTAAATTACCTTTAGACAAGGAAGACATGGAGCTGTGTGCATGTCAAGCAGATTTCTTGTAGATAAATGACAAATTTTGCCATTTTCAGTATCGGTAGGAATTGAGGAATACATGTGTATTATGCCATGCTGATTTTTTTCTTTACAAATGTAGAAGCAGATCCACAATCAGGGAATGAGCTGTGGAGTGCAACAGCTGGTTGCAAAGAGAGAGACATGTTAGAAAAGACAACTAGTGCAACAATATAGTTAGTAAATAAGCTCAGTCCCATCCAAACATACACCAATAGTACAAATTCAAAATAATTTTTAGAATTTAACTGGCAGGTCTTGAAAGGAAGAGAGATGCATAATTATATGTGGTTTAAATTTCTTTCATCTAGCTGGATCTGACTAGTCTAATATAAACTGTAATCCTATAAAGTTACGCTATATAAATCCTTAGGAATGGGGAAAATTGCAAAGTTTTTTCTTTAGATTTGTTGCATTTATAATCATAGCATTTAAATTACTTGCTCCTCAGGCAGAGAATCTACAAAATTAAGTTTCAAAATATTGCTCTTTATTTTAAGAGCACATGGCAATACTTTAATGGCAGGTTTCAAGATTTAATATAATAACTACTATTTTGTTCCACCAAAAGGCATCTAAAAGGATATTTTTCCTATCTAGCTCATTGTCCTCAGCAGAATTCTGAATTAAAATTCTGTTCATGTTAAATGCCCAGTCATTTCTATATGAAGTAATAAATCCTGTGGATAAATAGATATTAATTTAAAGATTAAATTCATATAACAAAAATTTAATATGGTACAGAAATGACTGTAGCATGACAATAGGAGGTAATAAAAGGACCTTGGCAACCAGTCAAACTTGCTAGACATTTTCAAAATGTGGAGATCCTCATTCATAAACATGCCAGATTTTAGCGTGCATTTGGAAATTGCCACAAAATCGGAAAGGTGCTTTACAAGCATGGAGACATAAAATGTAGTAGAACCCTGCATAACACACACACACACACACACACACACACACACACACACACACACACACACACACACACACACACACACACACACACACACACACACACACACACACACACACACAAACTCCATTCCATGGAGCTCTTCGCTATGCGGTTTTGTTGGTTATGCAGTTCCCTATGGGAGATACCCCGCATAATGGAAAAAAAGTTTGTTAACCAGTGTTCCCATTGAGTATTACCCTGGTCAGTGGTGGGATGTCAATTTTTTTACTACCCCACAGTGATGTCATGGATGTTGTGGGTGGGGTCAACATCATGATGTCATGATGTCATGGGCGGAGCCAATGTCATGATGTCATGACATCATGACATTGTGGGCGGAGCCAAAGACTTTTTTTTAAAAAAATTAAAAAAATAGAAAAAGTCAATAAAAATTAAATAAAAATACATTTTAACTTTTAAAAAAACCAATTAACCCACCCCAAACACAAATCAACCCACACACCCCAAACACAAACCTGTCACTTACCTAGGCAGGCAGCAGGCAGACAGCAGGCAGGCAGGAAGCGCAGCGGTGCGGTGGCAAATGGCCGCTGCGGCAAACGGCCGCTGCGGCAAACCCTCCCTCCCTCTGGACCCTACCACCAATGCCTGGAGGTCAATAAAAGGCTGCCGGCAGCCGGCGGTGAGAGGATGCTCCCACCCTCCCTCCTCGCTTCCTGACTATATTGCTACATTGTACTGCTGGGTTGTATTTTTACATTGTATTGCTGTATTGTTACACTGTATTGTTGGAGTGTATCTCTACATTGTATTGTTTGATTGTACTGCTATATTATTGCTCAATTGTATTGCCACATTATTGCTGTTTTTGCTGTGTGGGGTTCTAGCATAGCATTGTTATACTCTATTATTGTATTATATTGTATTGGTGACTTTAGTATTGATTTTTTGAACTGCCCTGAATCAGGTTTACCGAGTAGGGCGGTATATAAATCGTATAAATAATAATAATAATAATGTGAAAGAACCATTTTTTTCCTGAGTGCTATGAGCCCTCTTTTGAGAATTACTCCTAGTTTCAGATGACCCTTTATAAGTGTGTGTTTAAAACTTGGTGAAATGAATAATGAAATATCTCAGTTCTTTCTGTCTTCAAGTTAGAGCCTTGTACAATGGAGTCAATGCTTCTGGACTGGCCCAAGGGAAGCCCAAGTGTGCACACAGTGTGCTCTCTCTCTCTCTCTCTCTCACACACACACACAGAGAAAGAGAACAAACAACAAACAACCAAACAACCAAACAATAACAACACTAATCTGAATGAGTTTCAGGCAAGTGAACCCACTCTGCTGCTTCTCAGCATCTGGCTTTGAAATTGAAAGACAGAAAGTAATCTTTAAAATTGCTGGAAGAACTCTTAAAACAAGAGCTGCATTTAAAGACTATTCAACAAATATAAAGAAGACATTGATTACAGAGCTGCCTGCATTCTTCTCTTGTAGATAAGCTCTGGGAAGCTATTAGAACACATTCTGCTCCTACCTATTG
The DNA here is from genome assembly GCA_030440675.1 of Furcifer pardalis. Classification (NCBI taxonomy): domain Eukaryota; kingdom Metazoa; phylum Chordata; class Lepidosauria; order Squamata; family Chamaeleonidae; genus Furcifer; species Furcifer pardalis. The sequence continues at coordinate 96,939,640 of CP126895.1, read as the reverse complement.
TTCAATTCAGTCAAATGACTTCAGCTTTAAATGTGCAAATATGCCAAATTTTGTACTGTTTCTATCTTAAACTGTGCCAAATATTTTAGGTGGGATTGGCAGGGGTAGGACAAGCACACATCCAATGTAGGAGATTTACAGGGACCAGTCCTATTGTCAGCCCAGCTGCCAGCTTCAATTCTGCACTGTTCTGAAGGACAGCCTCTTTGGGTCACCAAGTAGCTCAGACAATGCTGTTTGTGCTGATCTAACGATGCTACTCCTGTGAGTAGCATAAGCATTGGACACCCCCAAAATACAATGGTAATATAAATCACATGGCTTATTTGTTGTTCATTTGCACAGCTGAGTCCGACCCCACTGACCACAGCATCCTCTGGAGTCTGCCCAGATCTACATCCACAACATCAATGATTCTGCCTAACCATCTCAACCTCTGCCAGCCCCTTCTCCTTCTGCCTCCAATTTTTCCTGGCACTAGGGCCTTCTCCAGTGAGTCCTCTCTTCTCATTTGATGGCTAAAGTATTTGAGCTTCAGCTTTGGTATCTGTCCTTCCGAAGAGCAGTCAGGAGGCTTCATTTCTTTTAGGATTGACTGATTGATCTCCTTGCATCCAGAGGACTCTCAAGAGTCTTCTCCAGTACCACAGTTCTAAGATGTCAATTCTTCTTCTCTCAACCTTTCTTATGGTCCAGCTCTCACAGCCATACATTAATACTGGGAATACCATTGCTTTAACTATACAGGCATTTGTTGGCAAGGTGATGTCTCTATTTTTTATTATGCTGCCTAGGTTTGCCATAGCTTGTCTCCCAAGGAGTAAGTGTCTTTTTATTTCCTAGCTGCAGTCACCACCTGCAGTGATCTTAGATCCCAAGAAGGTAAAGTCTGTTACTGTTTCAATTTTTTCACCTTTTATTTGCCAGGAAGTGATGGGGCTGGATGACATGATCTTGGTGTTGGTTTTTTTTTTAATGTTGAGTTTCAAGCCAGCTTTTGCACTCTCCTCTTTCACCCTCATCAAGAGGCTCTTTAGGTCTTCTTCACTTTTTGCCATTGGGGTAGTGTCATCTGCGTATCTCAGGTTGTTGATCTTTCTCTCAGCAGTCTTAATTCCAGTTAGTGATTCATCCAGCCCTGCATTATGCATGATGTATTTTGCATAAAAGTTAAATAAACAGGGTGATGATATACAGCCTCATTGTCCTCCTTTTTCTATTTTAAACCAATCATTTGTTCCATAACTAGTACTCATTGTCACTTCTTGACCTGCGTATAGGTTTTTCAGAAGATTGTTGAGGTGGTCTGGTACTCTGGCCAATTTATGGACTTGTCACAGATTGTTGTGATCCACAAAATCAAATGCTTTAGTGTAGTCAATGAAACAGAAGTAGACGTTTTTCTGGTACTCCCTTGTTTTCTCCATGCAAATGTTGGCAATTGGGTTTCTAGTTCCCCTGCCTCTTCGGAACCCAGCTTGTACTTTTGGTAGTTCTTGATCCAAGTACTGCTGAAACCTAGCTTGTAGGATCTTGAGCATGACCTTGTTAGCGTGTGAGATGAGTAGTGCTTGACACATGGCTTATAAATTTACTTAAATAATAGTTGGTGCTTGCTACATGGCTTATAAGTTTACATAAATAAGTTGCTTTTTTTGGCATGGCTTTTATAATATTTGGTTTCCTTTACAAAAAATTCCCAGGCTTTTCATAGATATCCCCCCTTCCCCCCCTACATATACTTCTCCTTTCCCCCCTTTTGGAAACACCAGGAGACAGCTTATAATATACTAACCCAGGGGTTCCCAACCTAAGGCCCAAGGGAATTCAAGAAACAAAATGGCCACCCCTTTGAAGCTCTTGGGACAAAATGGCCACCCCATTGTGCAGGCAGGGCAAAATGGCCATCCAGCCCTTGAAACTGACTGAGAAAGCGTGACCTGGCCCCCTGGATTGAAAAAGTTGGGAACCTCTCTACTAACTTGTGTATTTATTCAGTATGTTGTCATACTAGGCATAGCCCTCATCCCCATGTTTCTAACTTTCATCTATAATGTTTCAAAATGTACAGCCACTGTTCTGCCATTAATTTTACAGGCAAATAGCCTGCTGTTAAAGTATTTTAGCATAGTTTTAGCCCATGAATTAAGTCACAATAATAATAATAATAATAATAATAATTTCGTGTCAGAAATTATTCTGGGTTATAAGGATTTTTGCTTGAGAAACTCCACTCAGAGGAAGCCTGAATGAGGCTCCTTTCATATCCCCAAGAGCTGGGACAGAGACAGGCACTCAAACCGTCATGCAGTACTTGGGTCTTGAACTGCCGTCTTGCCAGCCTTACAGCTAACAAGGTGAGCTTCTTAACCATGGAGCCACTGCAGCCCCTAGTCACAGCATTGGTTGATATATACTTTTTCTAATGAAGATGATGGATTTCTACTCCATATATTGCTGTGCTTGCTTGTCTGTTGTTTTGCTTGAACACACCCTTCTCCCTTTTACCCCTGAATTTGGTGCATAAAAACCATGCCTGTAAGTTTCACTCCTTGTCTGAAGAAGTGAGCTTGATCCACGAAAGCTAACAATAAATATATATCAATTAGTCTTTAAAGCGCTACAGTGTTTTTTATTTTATTTTGTTTTTTTTCCTGATATTTCTAATGAAAAAAGCTCATTTTAAACTTTTGGCACTCCCAGGTAGATAGTGAATGTTGTCCCATTTAAAAACAAAAACAAAATAGAAGCCCAAGAGGTTACTAAGTAGTGACTGGATTGTAATATTTCTACCTGCTCCACTTCAAATTTCTTATTGTTGTTACATGGGGTCAAGTCACTTTGAATTATTGTAATGATGTGAATGAGTGACCCTAAATCACTCATTCATGATGAGACAGTCTGTTCTGAATAATACTGGCAAATAAAGGTGTTCATGAAATGTCTAAATGAAGTATTATGTACAATTGTTTTGTTCTGCGGTTGTTAATATTTTGAAGTTACCTAAACAATTAATGCAGATAAAATCCGTCACTGTTATACCATATTACAGGACAAAGGTAGCTGTTAAATGGGCCACTCACACAATAGATGCTAAGCCTGAAGGACAAGCTAATGTGTAATGCAAATGTGTAATGTTAACCACGTTGATTTGTACATTTATCTGTTATGCTAACTATTTTGTACCTCTCTACCTGATGTGCATAAATTGATGCCATGAAGTCTCACCCTTATATCTGATAAGTGGTCTTGAAGTGGTCTTGATCTACGAAAGCTAACATTAAAATACAGCAGTTAGTCTTTAACGTTCCACAATTTTTTTTGTCTTTTTTGTATTGTTTACTCTCTAAAGTAAAACAATGTACTAACGATTTCTTTCTACTCTTTTCTCTATTTTCCTCCACAGGAAAAGTTAAGCCAGGAGTGTGTCTTCAGAGAACAATTTGAAGAGAACTGGTATAACACATATTCATCGAACCTATATAAGCATGTGGACACTGGAAGACGATATTATGTTGCATTAAACAAAGATGGAACTCCAAGAGAAGGGTCTAGGACTAAACGGCATCAGAAATTCACACATTTTTTACCTAGACCAGTGGACCCGGAGAAAGTCCCTGAACTATATAAGGATATTTTAAGCCAAAGTTGACAAAGACATTAACTTCACTTGAGCCCTTAAAAAAAAAAAAGAATAACCACTATAAAAGATTTCATGCGGTGGGTTCTTAATCGATTAGCTGTGTCATCACATCAGCTCCACTGTTGCCAAACTTTATCGCATGCATAATATATGATGGAGGCTTGGATGGAACATGCTGATTTTGTTCTGCACTTAAAGCAGGGGTGCCCAAACTTTTTGGGCTGCGGGCCAGTCACGTGGTTCAGGGGGCTGGTCACTATAGCTCAGGGCCCAGATCTGGCCCTGATGCCAATTCATCCGGCCCACGAAGCCCTCGTTGTTCCTGGAAGTGGAAGTAAAATGCGCCTATACAAGTGTGTTTTACTTTCACTTCTGGGAATGATGAGGGCTTCGTGGGCTGGATGAATTTCGTTGGGGGCAGGATCTGGCCCCCGGGCTGTCATTTGGGCACCCCTGACTTAAAGGGTTTGTCTTCCTGGAGGAGAGCCTATGCCCATTGCTTGATTTATTATGAGAGAAAGGAAAGGAGAGTGAGAATGTGTGAGAGTGAAGCAGAAAAGATGAAAGAGAGAAGTTGAAGCAAGAAGGAAAGAGGGGAGATGGCCAGATGCATGCTGGGAAATAGACACGCTTTTAATTTTTTTAAAAAAATCTGTTGTACTTCATTCTATAACAGCATAGCTCCCATATTTTCATCAGGAATTTTTGGCTGGTGGCCTGCTCAAGTTGTACGCTGCATTTAAAGAAAAGAAAAAATTCATAGAGGGTACTTATTTACACAAGCAAACAAAAGAGACTTACTTTCAGTTTGACTGCTGAAGCAGGAATCACACCATGATGAGTTCCAAGCAAACACCTCTTAGGTAAAACAAGAACAGATGGAAAAATATATATAAATAAAAAGCTAAGTTTATTTATAGAAATTCCAAAGGCAACATTTTATTTATTTTATATATTTATTTATTATATAGACTTTATTTTTAATGAAATATGTACAGGCCAGATAGGCAGTTTGGAAGCTTTAGGCTCTATAAAGCATTTCAACATTGAAGGCCGCTATGAACCTGTGATAAAAGTCGAACGTCAAAGTGCATGGAGGCAAAGAGAAATCTAATGACCCTAATGTACTAAAAGTGACAATCTCTTCTGTGCCCATATTATTGTAAAAGTTATGCACACCACTCATAACACTGAGTGCTCACTTTTCTGACTGCTTGTTTCATAGCTTAAACTCCCTCCTCTTCCTACCCCCCTCCCTGAGGATTAAAGATAAAACTGGGTCTTCAAAACTTTAATTCTGTGTCTGTAATATTTCCTCTTGGATAAATGACTTATCCCATCTTTGTAAGCTTTGCAGTTGTGAAAGAAAGAAAAGAAGGGTTGGTATGCATTCAACTTGTTAAAACCTACTGCAGAAAATACCAAAGCTACATGATAAATATGCTCTTTTTATTTAAAACAAAATGCCAGAAACATCCTAATATCAACATTTTGTATTAATTAAGGTTCTCATAAACTAGTGCAAGCGGCCAGGGACAAGGATCACTCTTGTAAAACTTGTTTAACTGTGCACTTGACTATCTACTCGGAAATTACACAAGTTCCATAGGGGTTATTATTGTAACATCTTTTATGGCGGAAAATGCTTTCAGTGTGAACTGTCATAATACATATTAGCACCCTTCTTAAAATAATATTATTGCAGAACAAAACTAATAAATCTCTATTGAGAGTTGCAATGAGGGGGAAAGTACTATATTTGTTTTAGTTTCTAAAGCTATCTTTCAAATATTCCTGAAATATGCCAAGCAGGATCCCCTACATTGAATATATCATTAGGGTCACATAACATTGTAAGTGCAAGCACATCTTTTAGTTAGTAGCTATAATTTAGGACTTTCCCCTAGAAAAAGAGAAGTGTGGTATACCTAACATTATGGGTAAGAATCCCTTAAATGGATTAGCCCTTATAGTTCATAAAAGAGTAAGAAATGCAGTAATAGGATACAATCTTAAAAGTGACAGAACAATCTCAGTCTGTGTCAAGGTAAACCATTCAACATCACAGTAATCCAAGTCTATTCCTCAAACACTGTTGCAGAAGAGGCCAAAGTCAACCAGTTTTAGAAGTGACACCAAAAAAAGATGTCCTTATCATAGGAGATTGGAATGCCAAAGTAGGAAGTCAAAAGGCATCTGGAATAACAGGCAAGTTTGGCTAATCAAGCTTTGCCAAGAGACTGCACTGGCAATAGCAAATGCCCTCTTCCAACCAACTAAGAGGTGACTCTACACATGGCCATCACCAAAATCAGATTGATTACGTACTCTGCAGCCAAAAATGGAGATGCGCTAGACAGTCAGCAAAAATGAGACCTGGAGTGGACTGTGGCTCAGATCATGAGCTACTAACTGCCAAATTCAGGCGTAGAGTGAAGAAAGTAGAAGACTCAATGAGTGGGTAGTGTATGAAGATTTCCAACTTTATGCTAGCTAATTCATGAAAACCAATGTTGGGTAATTTCTGGATATGGTGAGATGCAACTATACAGTAAATGACATAACTGACACCTGAAATTATCATATGGGCACCATAATGTGTTTACTAAGTCATGAGTGCAATGGGAACAGGAAGTATTTGTACTGTATTTTAAAATGAGCAGATAATATTAATTTCATGTCAGAAATTATTCTGTGTTGAAAGGATTTTTGGTGAAGAGACTCCACTCAGGAAATGGCTGAATGAGGCTCCTTTCATGTCCCCAAGATCTTTTCCCACTGAAGTGGTCCCTATTTATCTACTTGCAATTTCTTGCTTTTGAACTGCTAGGTTGGCAGGAGCTGGGACAGAGACAGGCAGTCAATCCATCATGCAGTACCCGGGTCTTGAACTGCCGACTTGGTGGCCTTCTAGCTAACAAGGTGAGCTTCTTAACCACTAAGCACCACCTAATGAGAAGATAGTTTCACCCTCTTCTTAGATTAAAATATTCTGCAATTTAAGACTTTCCAAATTTATTATTAAATATGAAACATTAGAGCAGAAGCGTAGCGTGCCTTGGCGGGGCCCCGTATAAAAATTTTTTTTGGGGCCCTTAGGAAGGGTAAGGATTTGTTTTGCTTACGCACGTTGGGGGCCCCCATGGCCCGGGCCCCCCGTATAATTGATACGGCAGATACGGTGGTAGCTACGCCCCTGCATTAGAGTTAGAATAAATTCAAGCAAAAAAGACAGCCAAATTAATTCCAAGAAACATCAGATGTCTAACTGAAGACAATTTATGCCTACAAACAATATGAATTATATTGCAATCCTATACTCACTTGGGAGTAAACCCTATTCAATTCAAAGAACTTTACTTTTAATAGATGCATATAGATTACATTGTTAACTTTTGAGCCGGACTTTAAAGAATAGTATCATATTTTATGATAGCTGTTCTAATCACTGTCTGCTGTTTAGTTTGAACCTTTGAAGCACTATTGAAATATATCTTACACAAGCTACAACTTAATGTATTTATAAGACAAGTATGTGTGTTGAACATTTTGAGCTCCCAAGCTAAACAAAGGCCACTGGTAAGACAAGAAGACCCACCTGGAGGTTGAGAATCCTGTTTTTCCCTAGCAGCCTGTCTGGGATTGCAAATATAAGTAGTTTTCAGAGAGGTAACCATATACATCTCTTTCAGCAGCAACAACAAAAACAAGTTTTCTTTTATGTTTTATGATGAATAGATTTATTTTAATACAAGTTTTCATGCTGTGATGGAGAACCTTGGCACTCCAGGTGTTCTTGGACCTCAAGTCCCAGAAGCCCAAGTCAACACACCTGCTGATCAGGGCTTCTGGGAATTGAAGTCCAAGAACATCTGGAGTGCCAAGGTCTGCCATCACTGGATTAGAATCTACTTCTTCAGAGACAAATATAGGCAGATAGTCTAGTCCTTGGCTGTATTCAACTATGTTTGGTTCGATGAGCCATAAGTTGCATAGTCCTGCTCTAAGTTTTTAACCAAAAGATAACTTTGATCTGCAATTGAGAAGAGAGGTGTTTAATTGTAAATTACTTTGCAACTGTGTCGAATAACATGAATCAGAGAATAAATACTTTGACTCTTAACTAAATGAAGAATGAGTGAAAGCATGTTCAGCATCCATTGCAAGAGGGTGGATTCAAGTAACAATAAGCATCTGTATTTGCACTTAGTCCAGAAACAAATTCTAAGAATGACCATTACTAAGGTCAATCTTGCCATGAACTGTTTAGAATAGTAAGATCATACTTTTTTAGCCTTAATGTGGAATTTGGTGGTATTTTTTTATCATAGCCAAATCATTAATGTTACTTAACATTTAAATTTATTTTTTTGTATTTTTTTTAAAGAAAGGACCACAATGAGCAAGAAAATATTATGAATTTATGGCAGTTCATACAATAAACTGTAACCAATTTCTTCAAATAAGCCATAGTAGTCTGTATATTTCTATTGAATTTTCATAGATATGGAAAATTCATACACATTATCTTGGAAGTTGATGGTCCAATACTCAATAACAGAGCTTTTTATACCAGTGTTGGTCAAAAGTGAAAGAAATTTTGATTGATCATGAAATGCTGTATATGTCTTTCTGTAGCTTGCTCTATTCCAGAGATCAGAAAAGTCACCCTTTTGGGCCATAGTTCTCAGAATCCGAAAGCAAGCATAAGTTATAGTCTAAAGAACTAGAACCTTTGCTCTCCCTAAGGAAAGCCACAGACTATATCTTGCAGGAGCTGAGCAAGGGTGTTGAAAACACTATATTTTGGCGATTTCTCAATCATAGGGTCACCATAAGATAGAGATGAGTTGATGGCACATAACAGCAACAGTAATGACAACAATACATCTATTGCCTATGCAGGGATGAATATGAAAATTAACAAACCCTCTATACCAGTGGTTCTCACTCTATGGCCTGTGAGCCAGCCCTTGTCCATGGCACCATTTCATGTGGCCCACGCCACTGCTGCACCGGAAGCAGATGCATTTATGACAGCTGTAAATGGGTCTGCTGCTGTCAGAAATGCATTTATGACAGCCTCGGACACGTTTTACGGTAGCGTTTATGGTGGAGAAAACCACCAGTCCAGCCCACTCAGCTGTCCAGGGGGTGTGGTCCAGACCACAGCGTAAAAAGGTTGGGAACACCTGCTCTATACAGTAATTCTGAGGAAGAAAGGAAGAACCAAGACATTCACCCTACATGTTTGCTGAGTGATTAAATGTAATGGAGGCCACTAGAAACATAGTAACATCAAAAGCATTAGAATTTCACTCCTTTCTTGAATACATGGACATTCACCTTTACATCCTATTTGGGCCCATCAGTTTTCTGGCTTTGCTAAAATATTCCCTACAGATGGTTGTTTGGTCCAGTCAATATGTAATTCTCAGATGCAAAGGACACTTCTAGTACTATTGCACTTGGGCTACTTAGAAAGAAGCTAAAGATATTATAGTGGGTGAGGTAACATGGGAAGACAGTTATTGCTGCTACTCCAATGCTATGACATGCAGAAGCCTTCACGTGCTCAGCGGTTCTCTGCAATAAAAAAAAAGACAACCGGAACAAACTGGGGTTATAGATGTAATTACAGTACATGCAATTGTAAATAATGTACTTTGTATAAATCTATGGTTATAGAATGCTGAATATGGATATTATTTTCTTGCAGTATGAATAGTTAATATTTTTCTTGACATCTGTGCAGCAACATCAGCAAAACCTATAGCATCTCTTGGCAGAATTATAAGCAACCTCCATGTAAGAAACAATTATTCTTTGAACAAACAATTTCTATTCTGACAGTCTCATTGCATGGGAAAGTGTTTTACTTTGGTGACCTCTCAGTTGACTTGACTGCATAAGTAACATAAATAGGTGAATGAGATAGCAGTATTTTGAACAAGCAATAATAATACCACTGTGGAAAAACAAAGGGAGAAAATGAGAATGCACACTACCAAGGCATCTCACTCTTAAGCCATGCAGGGAAAAATGTATTCCAAAATAATAGAAACAAGATTGAGACCAGTTATAGAACTGCAACTATTAGAAGAACAGATGGGGTTCAGAAAAACCAGAAGCTGTACAGATACAATTTTTATGCTTAAACAACCAATAGAGAAAATTATAGAATACAAGAATCTCTATGTTGCATTTATAGACCAAGAGAAGGTATTTGATAGAGATGACAGGAAACTGCTATGGCAAGCATTGGCCCAATATAAAACAAGTGAACATCTTATCAGATTATGTAAAAGCTTATATAGTGACTGCAGAATTGTAGTTAGAACAAGAACCCTTTGCAGTAACATCTGGAGTGAGGCAAGGATGTGTACTATCACCACTATTATTCACCACCTATATAGACAGCATAAACAAAAAAGTTAAGCCCATGAATGGAATGAATATCAACAAATTACTTTTTGCAGATGATCAGACATTGACAGCAAGTACAGTAATACCTCAGATAACGTTTGCATCAGATAACGCTAAAATCGCATAACGTTAAGCAATGGGGGGAAGAGAATTGCCTCGAATAACGTTAAGATCCTATGGGATGCATCGGATAACAACTGCTAAAGCCTGTGCAGTTACAATGTATCTCTATGGAGCTTTAACATTATCCGATGCATCCCATAGGATTTTAACATGCATCGGACAACACTAAAAATTGGATAACACCAAGACTTGTGGAACCATGTTTTAGCGTTATCCAAGGTAATACTGTATAGCAAAGGACCACCTTACATCCATGAAGCAAGAATATAAAATTAATAATTTGAGAATCAATAAAGAGAAGACTAAGGTAATGGCAATATTACAAGGACACCAAATAACACGGGCGGAGGCTGCTAGAAATGCCAGAACAAGAACCATGCATCTCACTCGACACCTGATGGATAAAAAAGGAAGCAAATAAGAAAAAGAAGAAGCCAATGAAATAATATATGATCTTGAAAAGATGAAAACAAATTGACTACAATTTTCAGAATCTACTAGGTGACACAGATAGCGGCCATGGTATCTGTGGGAAAGTGATGTTTTGGAGTTTCCTGGATTTGAGAACTTTGTCCCAAAATACTTTGCAAAGTGGCAGAGGATGCTAATCCAAGTCAGACTCAGTAGGATTTGTCTTTGTGTTGTCTGCACAATTTAGCATTCCAATATGCTTTGGAACAGTATTGGCTCTGAGGTAACCAATCCGTCAGATATTGTTTAACTACAAATTGATATGGAAATAATATTCTTCAAGTCTATTCCTTCACTCACCTGGTTTTGAAAACACTATCAGAGGGCACACTTCTTTTTCTCTCCTTTTCATTAACAAGATCAGCCCTGGGGCCAAGTTTATTGATTGTATGGTTAGCCAGTTATGTACTGTATATGAGATTCAATAGGATGTTTTGTACAATGCAGACAAAGTGAACCTCTTCCTATTATTACAGTGTCACTCAGCAACATAGTATTTTAACTGAAGTATCTCTTAACATGTGATTCACATGGTATTTAACTGAAGTATTGTCACAGGAGTCTACATGAAACAAAGAGTTGTCTGTTGACAGTACATTTGCATATTCCCATTGTGTTCTTCATAAACAAATTCCTATTAGGCCTTCATCTGCTCAGCGGACAATGGGGAGCATTTTTTCATCAGCACTGTCTTCCTGTGAATAAGGGTAAATATCCTGCAATCAAACTACTTTCTGTTGTTTCATCTAGGATAAGTAGGTTGCACATTCTATTACACTCTATGGTTTTTTGTGTGTGGCTAAAACGTGTTTCCCAGTTATGAAATTAATTCACTACAATGTCCCTCTGTGTTACAAACGTGGACACTAGAATTTAACACAATGTTCCATTGGGCACCCAATGAAGAAGGAGATCTCTTTGGCAGAGTATGATGGGACAAAATGATCTCACAAAATGTTTTCAAACAACAACAGACCACATTATTCCATTATCAAAACAGGAATTATCCCCATTCCAGTGTTGCCCAATTTATGTAAAATCTTAATGTGTATTCAGGTCTGCTGCAAATGAAATCACAAATGGACATTCCAGTCCCAGTAAGATGAGAGGAAAAGATTTCAAAGTACTGTATTGCCTCACAAAAAAACCAAAAGGAAAAGTTTCAGCAGATGACAGCACTTTAGCTCAAAAAAGAGGACATCCATGCTTATACAGTACAGTATCCTTATACTGTCACAGAGCTACACCCACAGAGATGGGGAACAATTTCAGTTCTGTTCCCGAAATAATTCCCCCAAATTCACAAATGTGTTTATCTTTGGCTTAGAGGTGACTTGAGATAAAATGAAATGAAACAAATGCAAGAAGAGCTGAAATGGATATACTGTACAGTATTTGACCCTCCCAAGCTGTGGCAGCTTAGCTCTTACAAAGCTGGAGTTTTGCCCACATGCATTTAATGCCTGTGCAGTAGTGTTAAATTAAAGTTGACATCTTCCCTCTCTCACTGCTTAGAAACTTCTAATATATAACCTTTGCATGGTAGGCAGGTACAAAAAGTTATCCTTTCATTGCCTTGCCCTTGCTCCTCCCTCATCACTCCTATATGTCCATCCCTACCATCTTGCCTTTGATTTTTTTTCTCCATTGCACTACCATTTGCACATGCAGAGTCCTGATTTTTTTTAAGGAATCGCTCATCCAAAGATGATCATAGACACTTAATAAAAACAGGGTAACAGGGAGTTCTCATCATGTAACATCACATCCAGTCCCTAATACAGCCACAGAGAATGTGTGCACACCCATCAATACTAGAGTATCTCTAATCATGAGTATAAATATGTTGGATTAAAATAAAGGGGGGAAATGTTACATCTTGGGCATGTTTGACAATTGATGTTGTATCTATTTTCACCTAATCTACAGCAACTAGATTTTCCTTGGTTTGTTTGATGGTGTAGTTCTGATGATGGGATCATTTATTTAGAAGAATGCAGATTGTTTTTATTCTAAACTTGACATAAACTATATCTAGAAAGCATTTTGAAAATGTTCAGCAATGCAGCTAACTATATAAAACATTTGCAATGCCTGTAAATGATATAGTAGAAACAAACAGTCTACACACATTCCAGTTAGAGTTGCCATAATTCTCTCCCACAAAACCGGGACAGAAGCATACAGTACTTGACAAAAATGTGTGGGTTATCTACAAAATATCCTTTTTTAAACAAACATAATATAAAGACAGCTATAAAACACTTTCACATTAAATATATCAATATATAAATGAATTTATTTACAACAGTTAATTCTTACTGTAAGATGACCTGTTGTACTTCTGAGAAGTCATGTCGCAGTCAACTCTTAATGTCCTCAGTTCCAGGAAACATACTGGTCACACTGATCTTGCGGTGGTGTGAGGTGAGGACATTAAGATTTGTCTCCAGGTACACTCCAACTCAAATGTGGCAGGAAATCATTCATTTGATAGTGAGAGTTCGAATTTATTTTAATGGTGTGTTATAATACACAATCAGTAAGTTTGAAAAAATCCAGGACTTTAACAAGATTTTTATTGAACTGACTGGGACAATTTTTCTGACTTTGAATCCAAGACAATCCTGGTTTTCTGGGATGTTTGGCAACCCTAATGCCAGTTCCCCTCTTCTTCAGTGACTTGTCAGTAAAGTCACATTGATTCATTTAGATTTTTTCTCTTTGGAAAATAAATATTTACTTGTAGAATGTTAATTAACCTCCAATAAGGAGGTCAGTAGGCTTGACTTAAATTTACTCATTAAGGCTAAAAGCAACAAATTTCAGAGAAATGTTCCATAAACTTTATTGAAACATGACAAAATTTTACTAGGTCTGTAACCTCAGACTTCATACAAAATATATTTTAATAGTATCAGTAAATAGTTCATTAAATTTCGGATAAAGCACCTTCACATATAGCTATATATGATATAGACAGACAGACAGACAGATCGATTTAGAATATTACATGTATCTATACATATCTGTTGCATGTCATTATTGTAAAACCTGAAATTCATCATCATCATCACTATCCTCCAGATTCCAGTAAAACATCCAAATGCAAAATGAGGTAATTCAGAGCTATAATAATAATTTCATGTCAGAAATTATTCTGGGTTGAAAGGATTTTTGCAGAAGAAATTCTGCTCAGGGAACACCCAAATGAGGCTCCTTTCATGTCTCCAAGAAATGGGAGATAGACGGGTGCTCAATCCATCATGCAATACCCAGATTTTTAACTACTGACTTGCCAGCCTTCCAGCTAACAAGGCGAGCTTCTTAACCACTGAGCCATCACAGTCAGAGCTGAAAAACTATAAGCGTGATGGAATCAGTATAATTTACTTAAGAGACCGCATCACCCCAAGATTTTTGACCCATCCTACGAGAGCAGACCGTAGGGGCTCCCTAGTGGTCCCATCAGCCAAGGAGGCACATCTCACAGGGACCAGGAGGAGAGCCTTTTCGGTATCTGCTCTGGCCCTATGGAACCTCCTACCACTTGAATTACACCTCCAGGCAGAGTTGCTTCCCTTCAGGAAGGCCTTAAAAACGTGGCTATCCCAGGTGGTGTGGGGTACAACTGGTACCACAACCCAGCCCTGCTGGCTATTTAGCCCTGCCCAGGGTTCTTATTTACTCCTGCCCAGGTTTCCTTTTTTTTAAAGGGGTTTGGGTGTGCGTGGTTATGGGCATTTTTAGATAGTTTTATAGTATTTGGTTTTAATTGGTATTGGGTTTTAACAGATGTTGTGAGCTGCCTTGGGTTGCTCAGGTGAAAAAGGTGGTTATATAAAATAAATAAATAAATAAATGCTTCTTTTACAACAACAACAACAACACAAAAAAAAAAAACAAAAAAAAATTCCTGCATTGCTTTCAAAGGGTCTGGTCACATACAGGACCAGGGAAGATGATGCTGTTCCCCTCAGCCAAACGTCGTCTTTAGTTGTAGCATAGATAAACTGTGAAATTTAAACAAAATAAAACAGCTTTTTGGGAGGAACCAAGGCTGAATCCCACTGGTTTTAAATAAGTAAAGGGGCACAGTTGTGCAATTATTCCACTTGCAAGGTTTTAGCCCCATTCTTAGATTTTCTGAAGGAAGGAATGAAACCTCAGACTGAAAGCAACAACCCAGATGTGAGAGACCCAAGCTATTTTTCATCATTGAAGACATGACAGTGGTTGAGAGGAGAGCAAAGGGGTGACAAACATGAGAAGTGAAGAAAGAGCAGGAAGACAATAGGTGGTAAAAAATAGGTGCCTTGGGCACAATTGGATATACCCCAGGCAACAGACACCTTGTGCTGCCAGCTAATCTTTCTTGATCTGTACCACAGAATGTACTCCCCAAAGGTGGCTTCATTTTGGCAGTTTCAAGGCTGGCCTGGAAACAGAAGAAGAATTGTAGTGCTGCTTGGTATTCTGTGCCAGGAGTTGCCAAGAATTAAATCTGGTTTTTTTGGGGGGAGAAGCATAATTTTGGTCATAGAATTTTGTCAAAAATTGCCCCCCCCCCCCGGTCCCCATCATTCCTATAAATATAAGAACATGGAAAGTTATCTTATTTGGACCAAAACTTCCAGAATACCCTCTGATGACTAGAATGTTCTGGGAGATGTTTTTTTTTTTAAATCAAAGTTTTGGTAGCTTTTTAAAACATCAGCGCTGCAGTGACTCAGTAAAAAGTTCTCAACCTTTTTAAACTGGGGGCCAGGTAACACTTCCTCAGACAGCTGAAGGAGCCAGAAGGCAATTTTGCCCTTCCTCCACCACATGGAACTTCCTGGTGTGGTGGGGGTGGTGTTGGGCCACATGAAATGGCACCATGGGCCGCATCTGGCCCATGGGCCGCAGGTTAAGAATCCCTGCCCTAGAGCATTTCTGGACAGCATCAATAAACTTATCGTATGATGTGAGGTCTGGATTAATATCTGCTACTCTTCCATCCAAGGCCATTGAAAACTTGGGTCATTCAGTCTTTTTAAAAGTTGTACCTTTTTCGGTATGTCACAACTTGTGGTCAAACAGCGGCTGTGATTTCATATAGAATGGGGCAGTGTTGGGTATTTGGTATTGGTTCCCCTACTGACTTTAAGCATTGATGTGCTATACTCTCACTTACACAAATGAGGTCTGGGTTATAACCTCTCCTCCATCTGCCACTGTTAAAAGGTGCTAGTAATTTGTTGTCATGCATGTTGTTGTATATGTTGGACTGTACAGTGGTACCTTGCATAATGAACACATTGCATAGTGAAATATTCGCATAATGAAGCATTCATTATGCAAAGGCAATATCCCACATAACCAAATTTTTTTTCGTTATGCAGGGTTTTTTGTAACTGGGGTAGATTCACTTAATGGGAACCCTGGTTAATGAACATTTTTCCCCACTGTGCAGGGTATCTCCCATAGGGAACTGCATACCGAAAAAACTGCACAGTGAAGAGCTCCGTGGAACAGAGTTTTTTCGTTATGCAGGGATCTACTGTGTATTCATTTGATTTATTAGTTTTATAGATCAACACTCACTGTACTGTATGATGTAGACAGATTTCCAGAATATGCTTTATGGTTGTTGGTGGTAGGATGACTCTTCCATTCATATGCACCTCCTGGCAGCTTTCGCATATGATTTTAAGCCGAACTGACCAGTCTTCCGGGTAATGTAATTTGTTTTTTTTAGAAGAGACACAGTAACTGGAGCCTGGTACAAAACACATACCCTTGTTATGAAATAATTCTTTTAATAACAGCATTGAGTAACAAATGAATGGACTTCATGATCTTCCGTGTATAAAAACTACATGCCCAGCTTAGTAAGTCATCAGAATACCACACACAGTCATGTTGCCTACTCAGTTGGAGAATGAAAGAAATTGCTTACTTGGAGAAGACACTGTGCAAATCACTCTGGCTTGGAAAAAGGAGAAGCCCTCAGCAGCAGGGGGACAAAACAACAACAACAACAAACTCCACTTCAGAAGGAAAATCTGCTGGACTGGTTGACATTTGCATTTGCACCATATGATCAATTTAAAGCAATTCAAATGTATTTGTTTTACTTCCGCACCAAATCCCATACTGTTTATTTGTGTAGCTGCAGCCCTAATAAGAGTAAGTCTCAAATAATCAAGCAAAATATAGACTATGATGGGGGACCATGAAGGAATGATCAGAATAAACGACAACGACAACGACAACGACAATGTCATGTCAGAGATTACTCTGGGTTGAAAGAATTTTTGTTGTTGAATTTTTGTTGTTGCTCAGGGGACACCCAAATGAGGCTCCTTTCATGTCCCCAAGTGCAGCTCTTGGGTATCGAAACCCGACCTTCCAGTTTCCAGCTCAGTGTCTTAACCACTAAGCCACTGGGGAAGCTGCCAACACCACAATGATATTGCCAAAGATGATCCATGGACCTATCTCCTGATCTTTATGACGATACAGGAGATCAAGACCAAAATCACCCACACTCCTTTTTTTCTGATCACCATGTATGGATGTGAAAGATGGACAGCAAAGAAAGCTAACAGGGAGAAAATAGATTCATTTGAAATATGGTAATGGAGGATAGTTTTGAAGATAGCCCGGACTGTCAAAAAAAAAAAGTGAGTCCCAGAGCAAATTAGATATGTACTGTCTCTGGAAGCAGACAAGATTAAACTAAGGCTGTCATATTTTGAGCCAATTGAAATATGGTGTTTGACTGATGGCACTGCCCACCTAATGTCCTGAGGCTTGGGTGGTGGTGATCAGTCAAGTTTAACCCTAGTTGTTTAGCCAGGACTGGGCTTAACTTGGACAACATGCTTTTGGGGCTTGAGATTCACCCAAAGAGGAAACAGGAGGAGGGGTAAGGTGGAATCCCCTGGAGGGGCAAGGTGAAATCCCCTGACTCTGCTCAAGGGTCCCACAGTACATGCCCCCCCCTTAAAGGAAAGAGTGGTTAGAAGTTAAAAGTCATTAAAGTTATGGCCCTTATTCAACTCCAAAATCTGGTGTCTGTATCTTTGTTCTGGGACAGGGTGTTTGTGTGCTAAGATCTTTACCTTCTTGTGGAAGAACAGCAAAGATGAAGCCAACCTGAATTCCCCTGGGAGTTTCAGAGTTTGGCAGCAGTGGCAGAGATGGCTGTCTCCCATGTCACCACCAAACACACCTGTGAGGCAGGTAGAACTTAGAGAAAGGCCTCCCCTGACGATCTGAAAACCTGGCCAGACTCATAAAGGAAGGTGCAGTCTTTGGAACCCAAGTTCTTTTAAGGTTAAAACCACCTTTTTGAATTGTCACTGGAAACGAACCAGCAGCCAGTGTAGCTGCACAGGACGGTTATGTGATCTCTACAATCAAACCCAGTTGACATTTTAGCCCAGGGATTCTTCACCTGCAGGCTGCAGGCTGGATGTGTCCCACAACACGATTTCATGTGCCCCCCACTGACTCCACCACACCAGAAAGTGCCATGTGGTGGAGGAAGGGCAAAATGGTCATCTTCCCCCCGAAGCTGTCTGTAGGAACGTGACCCGGCTCCTGGCTTAAAAAGGTTGAGAACTGATTTAGCCTCTGTATTTTGGAGCTACTGAAGTTTCCATAGGCAACCCCACATAGAGTGTGTTATGGTAATCTAAATATGGTAGTATGTAACTAAGGCATTTAAGAGAAGTGGCTGTAGTGATAGGAACCACTGATTTTCAGCAGCAGTGGATTTTGGGTTGTGTCCATTGTGATTCCTTAACTCTGAGAAGTCACTCACCCTTGTTTTAGATGGTGGCTCTGTGTGTACAAGGGATGCAATGTTTAATTACTTAGTCTTGAAATACTTGAACTTTGAAATCACCATGATCATTATACCACAAGAGAAAAGAACAGTTTAATAAGAATATTCTGAAGCCAGAGGGAGAGTGCCTAAAAAATGCAGCACAGCAGACAATTTTGTCTAATCAGAAGGGTGAGCTTGAGCTTTTTGACTTCAACAGGTGTTTCTTGTCTTCAAGCTTTCATGACCATGACACTGCTGAGCTAGGAACAATGTTAATTAAGGGTCTGAAAGAGACTAGAAAAACCAACAACAAATGTTTTACATAAGAAAATTGCTTGGCTCTGCCATACACACTGGGCTACTCTTTCTAAAAATGAAACAGAAAGCAATCTTTTCCAGTAGGCCGTGAAGGAAAATGTCAGAGTCTAGGCAACTGTAGAAGATTAGCACAAAAATATCATACAACACACTCCTCACTGCTGAGTGAAGGAAGATAGCAGCCTGTCCTATACAAAATATGAGCATTAGTCCACTTAGTCCAGAGGTTCTCAACCTTTTCAAGCCGAGGGCCAGATCACACTCTCTCAGTCAGCTTTGAAGGCCAGACTGCCATTTTACCTTGCCTTCACAATGGGGGTAGCAATTTTTGTCCCAACAGCTTCAAGCCATTTTGTTTATCAAATGCTCTTGGAGGGATGGGGGGACATGAATTGGCACCATGGACAGGCCTTAGGTTGGGAACCCCTGACTTAGTCTACATTTTTGAAGTGGTAGCCATGTTAGTCTGTGCAAGCATATCAGAGAGCAAACAAACCAAAACCAAAATTCTTTGGCACCTTAATGACTAACTGTCGTATTATAATGTTAGCTTTCACAGATCAAGTCCACTTCTTCAGGCATTGATTGATGTCTGTCTGAAGAAGTGGACGTGATCCAGAAAAGCTAACATTAAAATACAAAACTTAGTCTTTAAGGTGCCAAAATGTTTTTGTCTTTTTGTTTTGTTTACTCTGTAATTAGTCTGCACTGTCAACTTTGATTGCTTCTCTAAGGCTTCAGACAGGACTTTCTCTCTTCTCCTACCTCGAGGTTCCTGATGTTTCTTCATAGCAGGGGTGCCCAAACTACGGCCCGTGGGCCGAATCTGGCCCATACTGCCGATTAATCTGGCCAACACCACCGATTAATCTAGCCCATGACACCCAAGCCACTTGCAGAATTAAAACATGCATGCACTGGTGCAGAATACACCTACGCATGTGCAGAACACTGCTGTAAATGACCCACAGCTGTCGTAAATGTGTTTATGACAGTTGCGGGTCATTTACACCAGCGTTCTGCACATGCACAGGCATGTTCAGTGCACACACATGTGCATTTTACTTCCACTTCCAGGTGGGAGGAACCACATGACTGGCATATTTGACCATGTAACCAGCCCACAGCCCAAAAAGTTTAGGCACCCCTGCCTTATAGTCTCCACATCTGATTAGATTTCTGTTCAGACAAGTTGCTTTGTTTAAGATTGTTTGGTGACAATGTAAAGACATGGAAAGAGAGAGAGAGAATTTGTATGGCTATTCCTTTGTGATTGGTTCACCAAATATATATATTTTCTTTATCACAGCCTCCATTAAATGGGTCAGCATAATTGCATGGAGCCTCTGTGCTACCACCATGTATCACTAAAACATCTGCTTGGTGATATGGAAATTCTTCATGTCTGACCTCCTAAATCTTTTGGGCACACTTGCTGGAGACTATGGGTCTGTAGTCCAACACAGATGGAAGTTAACAGACTCTCCAGATCATAAATAGATGTCCTGATAGCAGCTGCTGAGCATTCTAGCTGTAGACAAGTGAAGATTTCATCCAAGGCAGCAGATCGAAGGAGGTTGTACTAAATGATGGCAACAATGTACTCTGGAAATGAGTTTTCCAATCAGATACTGTACATGAATGTTGATGTTTCTAAAGTGAAATGACTGCTTGCTCTACTGAGCTTTATATACTACAAGTGCACTAGGTCCATCTTTGCTTTGACCACCATCCTTCCTGCAGCCAGGTGGGGAAAAAAAAAGGACTAAAACTAGTGTACAATTTCGAATGACATGTGTTATGAGGTTCCCAGGACAGGGTCAAACCCAGGGTAGAAAGAAAGTAACTTCCATTAACAAGGACCATCTGACATACATGGCACTCACTATTCAACATTATAGGAAAGACCCCCAGCATAGATTTTGGCTGTTTTTAATTAAGATGTAAACTCTGATATCAAAGTGACACAAAATCCCCAATTTGCTCAAACATAACTTTTATACCACTTAAAGGAATTTTACAAAGTAAGAATAAATATTCTGGCTTCATGGCATATTGGATTAATCGTATGGCTTTTCAGGAATTTGGTTGGAGCAAGCTACTAATAATTCCACTTTATGGCTTTCCCAATGAAATATAGGTCTAATATTTTTCCAACTCTCATGCACAAAAATAAGATGAAATCAGATACTTTTGTGCATGGGAGTTTGAAAAAACAAAAAACTAAAACAACAATCCCTAGACTTTATTCTAGTCTCTCTCTCTCTGTCCCTCTCCCTGCCTCATTCACCAGTTTCCCTTCTCCTCCTCTCATGGAGAGAGAAAATTAAAGGGCATAGTAGTTTTATACTCTTCAGTTTCCATTCTATAAAACAGGACTTCTCAATTTACGGTCCACAGTGGCAAATAATCTGGCCCCCACCCTCACTCAAGCTGCCGCTGCCATGACTGTAAATGGCCGGGGGGGGGGGGGATCTGGCCCCAAACTTGAAAAGGTTGAGAACCACTGCTATAAAGCAATGGTTGTTAGCCAATGTAGGTTTATCACCGGTGCAACACAGAAATGATTTAGATGAGACCCAGAATGTTCACAACCACGACTATGAGATCAGTCTCCTGCAATTGTCATGTCGTCCTCAAGGGTGACATGTCAACTCCTACCAGCCCTATTTGCCATGGATTTTTGTTGTTGTTCAGTTACACAGTCGATTCTGACCCTTTGCAACCCTATGGACCATTGCCCGTCAGGCACCTCTGTCCTCCATCATCTTCCTCAGCCCACCCAGCTCTGTCCCCATTGTATCTACAATACTATCTAACCATCTCATGTTTGGCTCCCAACTTCTTCTTCTGCCCTCCACCTTTCCCAGCATCAAGGCTTTCTCTAGTGAATCCTCTCTTCTCATTTGGTATCCAAAGTACTTTAGCTTCATCATTACTATTTGACCTTCTAAGGAGCAGTCAGGGCAGTGATGGGCAGCAACAGGTTCGCACCAGTTCACCAGAACCGGTAGTAACTTTTCCTGGTGTCCTGGATAACTGGTAGCAGCTTTTGAGGGAACCACTTCAGGGGCTTACCTTTTCACCAGTTTCCCCACTGTGCATGTGTGCATGTTGACACAAAAGACAAATGTCACTATTTCCACTTCCTTTATGGAAACTGACTGGGCTGATATCTGATACTTCCTTCTACAATGACAATAGGTTAGGGTAGTTTCACCTCAGCAAATGGCAGCAAGAAAGGATGTCTACTGCCCTGACTTCAGCATCGAGTGCAGGGGTTCTCAACCTTTTACAGCTGTGGGCCGGATCACGCTCCCTCAGCCAGCTGAGCAGGCCAGACTGGTAGTTGCCCCCACCATAAAAATTGCCATAAAACACATCTGCAGCTGTTGTAAATGCATTTATGGCAGCCATGGGCTCATTTACAGCTGCCATAAATGCATTTATGATGGCTGTAAATGAGTCCACAGGTGATTCTGGTGGTGGTGATGGTGGTGGCGGCAGCTGGAGCAAGGTCGGGGGCTGGATTATTTGGTGCAGTGGGCCATAGGTTGAGAACCCCTAGTGCCTGAAGCATCTGCCTTTCTGCCTAATGGCAGGACCAGTCTGACTCTAGCCTTCTGTTTTAACTGGCTTAGGTAAACGTTGCCCTTGTTCAAAAGCCAGTCGTATCTGACTCTAGGATTTGGTGCTCATCTCCGTTTACATCCAAAGACCCAGCACTTTATGTGTCTGCAGATGTTTCTATAGTCATAGGGCAGGCAAGACTAGATACCAGAGCGCACAGAACACTGTTGCCCTCGCATCGAAATGGTACCTATTTACCTACTTGCAATTTCTTGCTTTTGAATTGCTATGTTGGCAGCAGCGGGAACAGAGACAGGAGCTCACTCCATTGTGCAGCCCTTAGGTCTTGAACTGCTGACCTGCTGACCTTCCAGTCAACAAGTTCAGCATCTTAACCGCTAAGCCACGGCAGTTCCTTTAACTGGCTTAAAGAGGTGCTATAGGATGGGTATCAACAACAGGTGACCTTAGCACCAGTGCACATGAAAAAGCAGGTTCTAAGAAAGCAGCTTTGATTTTCCTCCATGAGATGAACAAATAAAACAAACAAGTAGACCCTGGAGCTCCTGAAAATGCAGATTTAACTCCTGCAGCTGTTGGCAATCCACAAGCTGTTAAGATACTAACTGGACAAGTTCTAGGAGGACATTAGAGAAATTAAGAACTGCTTTGTAAAGCAAGTATAATTAGGGAATTATCAGTGAAGAGCAATCTAGTCTCTTTCACAGAGTTATTTATGTTTGAAATAAAATTGGTATATGTTATTCTTAAATGCAACAATTTGAGCCCAGAAACTTGAAGTGTACATTTGGTTTTGTTCAGGCATTTAAAGTAATCACTTTAAAGCTTGTCAGATTCCTCTGTACATCTGTGTATCTTTCCCTGGTAGATGAAACAACTGCACATTTAGGTACACCTGGTCCCCAAAGATCTGTATGTAGGTATTTGTTGGCATAATAGATATAATTACAGTGCAAGCAGGCAGACACTTAATGTAAGCATTACTGAAAAATTGATGCTTAGGTAATTGGCTCCTTTCCACTATTATATACTTGAATCTAGAAAGAAGATATGAGAAAGGCTGAATGTTTACACAGTCTTTGTGGCAGTATAATACCAAGTCTCAAAATGTTTATAACACTGAACAAATAAACATAGTAATCGGTTACAAGTAACACAGTTACCTGGAAGTAGTTTTTGTACAATGAGGGTGCCATGTAGTTACATTTCTAAAGTAATATAAGCAAAAACAAACTTACTTTACTGATCTAACAAGTAATGCTTCTTAATTACGCTCAAGCATTATTTTAAAGGGCTTTAAAGGCATTTATAGAGGTCTTTTCAAATGACATTTTATAGGTTTTGTGCCACTCTAGTATTAGTCCTACAAGTTTTCATTAAAACATAGAAATCAATGAAAAAATAAGTAGCACAAGTTATACTACAGATTGTTGTTTCAACATTGTAATGAGTTACTATAGTAAAACACTTGGGAAATGCTGTTAATGAGAGATGGAGACACACCGCATCTTAAAAGTCATTTGAACAATTCCACACATGCAAAAGAAGTCGGCATCACTGTTAATGAAGCCATGCGTATAGTGATAGGATGCCTCAGACCTACACCAGTTGATAAAATATACCCTCTTGTTGGTGTCGCTCCATCTAAGATAAGGCGAGAAGTAGCAGTGGATGCGGAGCTGCCAGGTCAAGAGAGACTTGCTATGGATTAGGTTAGGAGGGTTTGCATTGATTGGAAGCCTTGGTTCTTCTGAAATATCATAAGGACTTGGCTGAAAGCAACAGCAACCTATCAGCAATATATGTAATTCCTGTTTAGAAGAGGAGAAACAGGACATAACAAACTTTCAAAAAAGGTTGTTTAATTGTGGTCACTTATACAGAACTTTACTCTCACCTCCTTTCTAAACACAGATAATTGCCATGGCAACTCTTGTATTTCAAGGTTCTTACAATTATGTTCACACCTTTCTTAAAGAAACACAAAGCACAGCCAGGTGGGCGTAAGCCTGTAAATCACTGAGGGAACTTTTTTATTATTGCTTTTTCTCAGATTTTTAAAGAACACAAGAGATGCTAAAAGGTAACAAGTTTCTTTCTTTATTTTTTCTTCTTCTTGTTCTTCCACCCCAGCCCGCACACTGTTTAGATATTTAGACACACAGGTCAACATTTTTCATACAGTCGAACCTTGCATAAAGAGTGTTTCACTTAAAGAGTAACTCGCTTAAAGAGCAATCCTATGGAATGCATTATGCTCTTTAAGCAAGGCACCACTGTATATCTCGTCATTTTTAATTGCAGTGAACAATTATTGAAGTTTCTGTATGCCATCAGAAGTGAGTAGATTCCTTGTGGAAGGTAAAATATTAAGAGAGCCCAATATGCCTGGAGTCATCTGGAATACCTCTTAGCTTCAGACAGTAATTTTTGAGGTAGTGAGTAGCAATTTATTTTTTTCTTTTATAAATTAAAAAGCAGAATGGAAATAGTTACATTTCTCATCCAGTGATTGTTGTTATATCATCATAACCTCCACCACCACTACCCACCACCACTTATAAAAGTTACCTTTTAGAGCGCTGTTCCCAGAATCCTTCCAGCAATACAGAAAATTGGAGTTTTAGTTTGAAAAAGCAATATTACCAGCTTCTCCTTTTCCTTTTCCAACTTCACCATCATTATACCTCCCTTTATTTAAGTTCCAATAGAATCCAGCACAACTTCTATAGACTACGGGTTCAGTTCAATGGGTGTGGAAATCCTTAGGAGGAGGCTGTAATTGTACAGGTTCAGTTTAGAAAGCTGAGAGACAGAAAAATCTTCTCCAAGGGATAGATAAATGTGTGCAGAAGGGTCGACAGAAGGACAAATCCTTGAATCCTTGTAGATGTTCAAAATACAGTAGATGATAAAACATACCGTATACACTCGACTATAAGTCATCCCGAATATAAGTCGAGGTACCTAATTTGGAGCTCTAAAAGTAGGGAAATAGATTGACCCAAGTATAAGATTGGGGTGGAAAATGCAGCAGCTGCTAGTGAGTTTCAATAATTAAAATATATGAAAATACGGTAAGATTAATTAATTTAGACATTTGTGTGGGTATGTTTTTGAATTTTTATGATAGTGTTAGTGCCTTTTTTTAACTGTATGTTTGAATTTACACCACCACAGTTTTGGGACCCTCAGGATTATTGACCTGAATATAAGTCGAGTCCCTTTGGATTTCATTTAGTGGCTAAAAAACTAGACTTATACTTGACTATATACAGTAGTCTTGCATGCTTGTCCTTTAACACTGATGTTAGTGGGGAGGTGTCAAGAAGAATGTCAGGAGGTTTGCAGCCCTTTGTCCCCCATAGCCTTGTACCTGGAGTTGCAAATGATAAGTTGTCCCCAGTGGTGGGATGTCAAACATTTTACTACCCCACTGTGATGTCATCACAGTGTGGGCGGAGCTGACGTCATGACATCATGACATTGTAGGCGGAGCCAAAGAAAAAAATACATAATAAAATAAAATAAGCACACACACACACCCCTCAACCCACCCACCCACCCACAACACAAGGACAGCAAGGAGGACAGCAAGGAGGCCGTGCATACATGCCAAGCACTGTAGGCATACATGCACACCAAGTGCTTGGTGCACATGCGCAGTGGGGGAACCAGTGAAAAGGTAAGCCCTGAAGGTGGTTCCTCCCAAAAGCTTCTACCGGTTCTCTGGGACACTGGGGAAAGTTACTACCGGTTCTGGCGAACTGGTGAGAACCTGTTACATCCCATCGCTGGTTGTCCCAATGGCTCTGACAGTGTGGAAGCCACCTGTTCTAAAGAACAATAACAATTACACTTATATACTACCCCATAGCATTCGCTGATTAGTGGTGTGTCCCAAGTGTAATCAGAGCATAACCCTGGTGTGAACAGTTGGTCTGAATCTAGTTCTGAAGCCTGGGCAACCTGAACCTTATAAAACATGTAGTAAAGCAAGGGTTCCCAGCCTAAGGCCTGTGGGCTGGATCCATCCCCCAGTGCCATTTTATGTGGGGCCCCCATCCCTCCAAGGTCACTGAAGAAGCAAAATGACCATCCCTTTGAAGCTGTTAGGACAAAATGGCTATCTGGCCCTCAAAGCTAACTGAGAGAGCATGACCTGGCCCCTGGCTTGAAAAGGTTGGGAAGCCCTACAGTAAAGGAACCGGCATGCCCTAAGCATATTTTGGGCCCCGGGGAGAGATGGAATCTGCCTGTATGCTCTCTCAGGCTTTCCTGGTCATTCATGTTTCCCTGTTGTTTGAAGTTAAATTTACTAAAGTGTTTGTTTTGCATCTGGCCTCTGATGTCCTGCTTCAGGATAATGGAAGATGGCTGGTCAGGTAGCAGAAGCACACCATGTTTGTTTCTAATTCCCAACTACTATCTGTGACTAACACAATTATCTTCCATCAGTGCAAGGGGAAATATTTGGAAGATGGAGCTGGCTTTAGATTTGGCTCCTTACACATTTGGATTAGATTTACATTTGGGAGAACTTTGTTTTCTCTGAGCGACTCTTGCTCTGGCACTTTCTTTGGATATGGAACTCATGATTTTTTAAAAAGAGTTTAAATATGTACGTACTATTGTGGTCATTCTTTTTGTTATTTGATAAATAATTTCAAATTTTTGGAATGTGCACCATACTTACAATGCTTATTCTGAAAAGACCCACATTTAATAAAGAAGCTGGGTATCATCAAACCACCTATAAGCTTTTAAAATAGCCCAATATCACCAACAGCAAAGTATGTGTTTAAATCTTCTTTACTGGAATAATGAGATTTGAAAATGCTTGAATTTGGCTGGCTTTTGCCACAATTTTTTCATGCTGTATAACCTGGTAGCTTTCATAAGCAACGGCAAACATTATTTTTGACTCTGAAAGCTATTTCTAATCCATTGGATGTAGAGTAAAAAATCTCACATGCTTGCACTTAATATGTGTTGGGGTTGAGTGGGCCTGAATCACTCTGTCTACTAGGCTATCCACTAGGCTATCCAATTCTGCACCCACTGAAGCTTGCACATCAGCCATATAGAGAGCATTGCAACAGTCAATTCTGGAGATTACCACTGTGTAGATCAAGGGACTGTGGTGGCTCAGTGGTTAATATGCTGAACTTGATGACTAGAAGGTTGGCAGGTCAGCAGTTCGAGACCTGAGTCTTGCATGATGGAGTGAGCT
Source organism: Furcifer pardalis (assembly GCA_030440675.1). Classification (NCBI taxonomy): domain Eukaryota; kingdom Metazoa; phylum Chordata; class Lepidosauria; order Squamata; family Chamaeleonidae; genus Furcifer; species Furcifer pardalis. The sequence goes on along the minus strand of CP126895.1, from coordinate 96,912,016 downwards.
CCCATCTCTGTCCCAGCAATTTGAAAGCAAGAAATTTCAAGTAGATAAATAGGTACCATTTCGGTGGGAAGGTAAACAGCATTTCATGCACTCTAGTGTCTAGTCATGCCTGCCACATGTCCACAGAATCATCTGCAGATGCAGACAGCACTGGCTCTTTGGCTATAAACAGAGATGAGCACTGAACCCTAGAGTTGGATATGACTGGCTTTTGAGCAAGGGTGATTTTTACCTAGATTAATGTCACCAGGGACTTCTTGCACAGGAATGAGTGGCATCTGTAACTCTCCAGGTACATCTTCAAATGGACTGTGACCACTCTCTCCAGAACTTTGCCCATAAAGGGGATTTGGCAACTGTCTGATAGTTGTTAAAATAATCATTTGCCAAGTTTGATTTCTTTAGGATGGGTCATATAATTGCCTCTTTCAACTGGGCTGTCAATCTGACCTCCCCAGAGAGAGGCATTGATTATTTCCTTGACTCATCTAGACACCCTTCTCCCTGGCTAGTTTTATTAGCCAGGGTGGGCAAGGATCAAGGCCAGCAGTGGTGGCTTTGCAGTCAGCAAGTGTCCTGGAGACCTCCTATGAAGTTATAGGCCAGTGGTGGTGAACCTATGGCATGTGTGCCAGCCCTCTTTGTTTGCACATGCACTGTCACCCCAGCAGAGAGTTTGCCCCACCCCTCTGCCCAGCAGCCCAATGGGAGGGCTTCCTCCCCCCCAACACAGAGTTCACCCCACCCTTCTGCCCAGTAGCCCAATGGGAGGGCTTCCTCCCTCCCCCAATTGCAAAACTGACCCCGCCCCTCTGTTTGGGCACTCAGTCTTTAAAAGGTTTGCCATCACTGTTATAGACTGAAACTGAACCAGTAAACAGGGACCAGTTGATGCAGTAAATATCTCCGTATGTACTATTGCACCTAACTTGGAGTCAAGGTCCCTACAGATGAATTCAACATACCAACAAATGTTGGTGTTTCACAGAAGATTTGAATTGCTGGGATCTGTATAAGTGAATGCACAAGCATTCCATAATGTTAGAAGCCAGCTTGAATTTCTTTCTTGTTGAGGAATTACCAGCATAGATCTTACATTGCATCATTTATGGAGATGTAGTCCTGCAAACCCCCACACCCATTCATTTTGAAAGGAAATCTGGCTGAAACTGGAAACACTGGAAACAAGAGTGTCAGATGTATCTCACAGCTACTGGAGTGGAAAATGCTTCTGGGAAAAAGCAAGTACTGTAGATATTTTGTTGCACTTTTCTGGGGAGCAAATCCTAGGAATTATGTTCTTCTTCTTTCATGTCCAGGTCAAATTTCGGATTGCCAAAACGAAGCCTCTTTCTTGGTTTTGTCGTTGGTCAGAATTAAGTCTTCATTGCTGCGTGTTTCTGGTAGTAGTTGGCAGACCAGTAAATGAGCCTGGTTCTGTAGCTCTCCACATTCAACAGAGCATGTTTATATCTGCCAGCAATCCCCACTTGAGCATGTTGGTCTTACATTTAGGCACTCTGACCTTAAGGCTGTTCAGGGTCCTCCAAGTGACATATGGATGTTTAAGTTCCTCAGCTACATCCTTCTTTAATGTTATTCTTTGTCCAGTGAGCTCCTTCCTCCATCTTCGAATTTGGTTTTGCTCTTGTGTGCTCTCAAGAATGTTTGTTCTTTCCATAAAGCTCCTTCTGGATCTGAGTAGGTGGACTTGAGGCACATATCCATTCAAGGGATGTCAAGCATCATTCTCTTGTTTAGTTTGATCCAGTGTATAAAGTTGCCTGGAGGAATTATGTTCTTCCTAATGCTGATGGTCCAAAAGACTCTGAAAAGATTCTTACTTTGTTTAGAAATTATTGCACTCCCTCCAAGACAAAAACATGGTGGCACTTTAAAGACTAATCAGAACAGCTGATGTATTGAACAACAAATCTTTCCCCAGCCAACATCTGGATGGGGAATGGGGGGATGTAATTCAAAGCATCTGGAAATAAAGTGGCAAGGGATGCCTTGTTTTGTATTGTGCACTTTTGGAAGTACTGTACAGTACAGTACAGTATTTTGAAGGTGCAATCTTAGAATTGACCACTAGACGGAACTGGAGAGTATTTTCTGATAGGTGAGGTAAGATTGATATAATATAGTGACATGGCTTAATTACTTTTTGACCATAATAGGGACAAAATGAAGACTTTCAAACATCTGGTTAACACAGTAGTAACATCCAAACCTTGAAATGATCTCTTGCTCTTCTTAAATAGCATTCCTGGTGATGGAAAACACTAGAGTCAAAATAGACTTTCGTGTACCAAGCAGAAATATAGTCAGAAAAGAAATAAAGATTTAAACAAATGATAATAACTGCTATTTGCAATGCTGAGTTGAAATTTCATTTATTCACATGGGATTTCTTTTTAAACAATAAATCATGAATTTTATTGGAAATATATATTTCTTTTTGTCTGTGCTGACCTAGAAGGGACTGTGTAACCTTTTAAAGGACTGAAACTTTCCCCCTATCTTTGCTATTTCTGAACAATGTTCCAATACAGAAACCAGGCCTAAAGCTGGCACCTGTCTAAAAGCGAGAGCCGTAGCGATTTTGGCAAGCTGTTATAGATTTTCCTTCTGCTTCTCCCATTTGTTTTGTGTTCCCTTGGCCTCTGGTATCCACCAGCCATGAAGCACACATTCTTCAGATGGGAAGGGCATCAAATGCATTTGGGAAAAGCATCTGAAAGAATGCACTGAGACTGCAACACATACCGAGAGACTTTCCTAGGGAAAAGTGAGAGACCTCCAGAGAACTCCTGTGGAAAATGACAGGCAGTCCTGTTGTGGAGGGCACTTAACATTGTCTTCAAGAGTGATGCTACCATCCCTGGCAAAGCTGAATGGTATCCCACTGCAGTCTAAGGCTTTTTCAAATTGATTAATGCTTGATGCAAATTGAGTAGAATAGAGATTAGTCACAATCACATGTTTACAAAGACAGATATAAACAAATTTCAATTGATCAGGTACAGCCGAGACAAAGTGAAGGTGAATATGGGTCACATTTTGCAAAAGCAAATGTGGGGACCATTGTTGAGTGCATCAGGATGGAGGTTGTGCAATAGTTAAAATAATTCAGTAGGGTAACACTAGATTCTTATTGCAATGTAATTGTAGGTAAAATCTTATTTCATAACATCACTCTAATTCAGGGGTTTCCAACCTTTTCAAGCTGGGGGCCGGGTCACACTCTCTCACTCAGGGGCCGGATGACCATTTTGCCCTGCCTGTACAATGGGGGTGGCCATTTTGTTCTAACAGCTTCAAAGGGACAGTCATTTTGTTTCTTGAATGCCCTTGGAGTGGTGGGGGGCTACATGAAATGACGCTGTGGGCTGGACCTTGCCCATGGCCCTTAGGTTGGGAACTTCTGCTCTAATTTAATGTATCTCCCCTTGATAGTTACAGCAGCACCAAGACAGTGCTATCCACAAAGTCCAATGGTGGGTGCATTGAGCAAATCTGTTGTGCTGGGCATGCACAACAGATTGTGTAATCAAATTGTGGACATTTCTTGTTGCTGGGAAACACAGTGGCTTAGTTTAAGACACTGAACATGATGACTGGAAGGTCGGCAGGTCAGCAGTTTGAGATCTGAGTATTGTACAATGGAGTGAACTCCTGTCTCTGTCCCAGCTCCTGCCAACCTAGCAGTTTGAAAGTAAGAAATTGCAAGTAGATAAATAGGTACCACATTGGTGGGAAGGAAAACAGCATTCTGTGCACTTCAGTGTCTAGGCATGCCTGCCACGTGTCCACAGAAATGTCTGCAGATGCAGACAGCACTGGCTCTTTAGTTATAAATGGAGATGAGCACCGAACCCTAGTCAGATATGACTGGCTTTTGAACAAGGGCAACCTTTACCTAGGCATAACTTTCTGTTTCACTGCAGGAACAGAATTTTGTCCAATAACATCTAATGTATATTTACAAAGGCACCACCTTATTAAAATTCTTAACTATGATGGTAGCTAACTAATTTGAGAAATCTTGGAACTATAATTATTTTTGAAAATTAAAGTCTGCAGTGATGTCCTTTATATGAGACAGGTGTAAATACTTGTTCTGTTTTAACCACATAATATGAATAAAAGATACCGTCATAAGATCAGGTATTTGAGATTTTTATGAGCTTTATAAAACCAACTGCTAAAACAGAGGGGAAGCCCCCTCAAACAATTCTGTTACTGTGTACCAGGTACTATCTCATAAGATATTGCAATAGAATGTCATTGCTGCTTGAGAAATATGTAGCACATAAATTGCTGGGCGGTAAGGCATACTTTTGAAAATGCAGCTGATAAGACTTCAAAACATTGGATAGATTTTCAGTGTGGATAGAAAAATATTCCAGAAATTTGGTAAATCTGGAGTAGAAAGTAACTGGTTTAAAATGAGATATGACGGCTTCTGTTATCACGACTGTTTTTCTGAGAGACAGTTTATGGAAGGTGGTTTTACAAGGCATTCCTGAAACACCTCCAGATTTCAAATATGCAATAAAAACCACCTTATGAAAACTTCAGAACTAACTCTTGATTTATAAATAGCTTCACACCTACTTTAAATGCAGGAGAATTTTTGAGACCCAGAGTGGCCACTTAAAGAAACAAATACTCAGGTTAACCCAGAAGGACTTGATGAAGTACCTGTAACATCAAACGTCAGCTGGCCACCTACAAGATTAAAGCCTTATTTTTTTCAGCAAGAGGACTTTGAAGAACCTATGTGTTTTAACAAGAATATTATCAAGAAAAAGAAATATAATTACTATTGGCATGATTATAGTCACTTCTTAGTTGGCTTTCAACCATGTCTTTCCCACAATGAAGCTAGTTGGAGTCTGTCTGTCTCTCAAAGACAATTTGTTACATTCTAGCATCAGAACAGCTTAGAAACAAAACCAAAAATGGACTATGCAGATTCTGAGTCCTAATGTTGGACAGAATGAAGTAATTGCCTCAAGCAGCAGATGATGGAACAGAACAGTCCCCTCGGCTGTCATTCTTGACCCATTAACTATTCCCTTGCATTGTAGAACATACATATATGTGCACCTGATATGGACTTTAAACTTTGATAAAATGACCTATGGTCCTCAGGTTGGGCAGAGAACACAGTTCTGTTGTAAGTGCTGAAATAAGATTTTGTTATACCTAAAGTTCCTTGGTCTCTGGAAGTAGAGTTGCCAGGGGCAGCAACATCCTATCTCCTGTGATTTGAGGACCAAAACCTGAAATGAGGGAGCAGGCCTTTGTGATGTCACAGTGGTGGACTCTTGTTATAATGTAGAGGTAGAGCAGGCAAGGGTTAGAAAATAGTTGCCCAGCCTTTGAAGCCACCTAACAGATAAAAGCATTTTTTCTTATTTTTCATTGATACTTTCTCTCAGATTTATCTATTGGTCTGGAGACCAAACAAAGTACAGTAACACCTTGCATAAAGAGCACCTTGCTTAGACAGTAACTCACTTAAAAAGCAGAATTTTCTCTGAATGATTGCTTCGCTTAACAAATAAAACCAACCAAAAACTCGCTTAACAAATAAATTTGGCGTGCATGCGCAGTGGGGGAACCAGTGAAAAGGTAAGCCCTGAAGGTGGTTCCCCCCAAACGCTGCTACCGGTTCTCCGGGACACTGGGAAAAGTTACTACAGGTTCTGGAGAACTGGTGCAAACCTGTTACATCCCATCGCTGAGGGGTGCACAAACTTTTCAGGCTGTGATCCAGTCATGTGGTTCAGTGAGCCAGTCACTATGGCCTGAGGCTCAGTTCTGGCTCCCAATGCCAATTCATCCACCGGTTCGAAGCCCTCGTTGCTCCTGGAAGTGGAAGTAAAATGCTAGGAGCAATGAGGGCTTTGTGGGCCTGAATTGGCATTGGGGGCTGCATCTGGCCCCTGGGCCATAGCTTGGGTACCCCTGCCTTAGACCCAGCAACCCTTAGTCCTGGAAAAGGCAATAAAATATCCTCAGCTGGACTTAACTATGAAAATGTTACATCAGTGGTAACTTGTTGTTGTTCAGTCGCACAGTCGATTCCGACCCTCTGCGACCCCATGGACCATTGCCCGCCAGGCACTCCTGTTCTCCACCATCCCCCTCAACTCGCTCAGCTCTGTGCCCATTGTCTCTGTGGTAACTAGGATCTAGGTTTAGTTCCAACCACTGTGTAGTGGGGTAGCAACTTCTGCCTCATCAAGTAACCTAAACTGGGCAAAAGCAGGGATATATTGTGCTTATAAAGACAAACACTATATTAATTCTGACCTGGTTTAGAATTAAACAAGTTATCTAATACCTGTGATTTTGTTTATGAGATAACAGGCCTGTGGAGGGCATGTGTTTGGAAATGGCTGATGGTACTGGGGGCAAGCAATTTGTGGTCCTCCATATGCTGTTGGACAACAGTTCCCATGATCCATTATGCTGGCTAAACCCACAGTCCAAGAGTCAGTTGGAGAGACATATCTTGCCCTTCTCTGCTGCACATACAAAACCCAAAGAGATGTACAGTGAAAAATCTCTCTCAAAATAATTTTCATAGCAATGATCTTTTTATTTACAAGAGAAACAGGATGACTGACAGGAAGCTTTGTGTTTATGAGGGAGACCATTAGACCATCTAGCCTAGGACTGGCTGCTCTCATTGGTAGGGAAAATCCAGGGTTCCTAGAGGATCCTGTATGGGTGAGGCCCAAATCCATCTGACCCCCGAAGCTGTCTGAGGGAGCATGACCCAGCCCCCACCTTAAAAAGTTTGAGAACTCCAGCCTTAACCTGTGTAGTTGTCTGCCTGTCAGGTTTCTTAGACATTTATTTAACTCTACTGAGGAGAACAAAATGGTATTTAATATGGTGCATTGGATCCAGATTTCAGTGTGTTCAGCTGGGGTTCCTTCTTCCCTAAGGCAGCCTTTCAAGCCTCCCCGCCCCCAATTTTTTACAGAGGATTGAGACAACATTAAGGGGAGAGCTGTGGTGAGAGGGGGATGGGGATCAAAGAAAATTGAGTTAAAGCACCTTCTATGACTGGAATCCTTTTGTCCATTCAAGGCAAATCAAGCCCATAAACTCAGAAAGTATATATAGCTAAGCACATTTAGTGCTCTTCATTAAAATCTTAGCTGTCTGGAGATTTGTCTAGCATGTTTGTACATTGTTGTTCATGTCTTTTGTGGCACAGACATTCATTTCCTTACTACTTGGGGTGATTTCCCCTCCTCACCTTACCAGTCAAGATCAGGCACTAGTAAATGGAAATAATGTCTCAGTAAGTTGAGCTGGATGTGATTTAGCTCATCAGATTGGTGTCTAAGAGATGGTGTCAACTAATGCTGATTTATTATGCTGTTTGTTGTAAATGATGGTCCCCTTGATAACCTTTCCTCTTCAAATTAATACAACAGATTGACAATACAACAAAGGGGAAGGAGGGAGAATGGTGAAACTGTACAGACATATTTCATACAGTACATGAAGTATGTAGGAACACCACTCAGACTCTCTTACACTTCCTTGGAGTGAATAAGAAAGGATTGTGGGTATTAAGGTTTACAAATAAAACTTGACAGATACTTCAGGTTTGGCCATGCCACTGTTTTATTGTCTGGAAGGGGCTCCCTATGCTGGTATATATTAAAGTGTGCACCTGCCTTCAATAAGTCCACATTAGGGTATGCAAGTGAATTCCAGACCAAATTTGCCTTGTAAAATATGTGTAAAAAAGCACAGACATGTTGTTGGTAAAAGGAATCTGCTCTCCCCTCTCCCACAAGTCATAACTGAAAATATGTAGCTGTGATGAAAGTGTTTGAAAAGAGCAGCGAAACAATTTTTAAAATGGCCAATATTTTAAGTTTTTCATACAAAACAACAAAATGCTTTTCTTTTCTTTTTTTAAAAAAACTGTTTACACCCTGTTGACTTCAACCAAGAAAATGTACCTACCTCTCCCATTGAAATCAATAGAATATAAATAGAATATCAATAGAATACTTGGCTTTTGCCAAGTAGGGCGGCATATAAATCGAAATAATAAATAAATAAATAAATAAATAAATATGAACATGCTTAAGTTGAACATGATCTATAATGTCCATAGATGTGTCTAATATGAGCTTGCATTTGTTTTGCGCCTACCGGTTTCCTATGTATTTGGGGGACTCCCTACGAAATGGCTGCAGTGGCTCAAGTGGCTAAGACACTGACTGGAAGGCGGCAGGTCAGCAGTTCGATACCTGAGTACTGCAGGATGGAATGAGCTCCCGTCTCTGTCCCAGCTCCTGCCAACCTAGCAGTTCGAAAGCAAGAAATTGCAAGTAAATAAATAGGGACCACTTTGATGGGAAGGTAAACATCATTCTGTGCTCTCCAGTGTCTATTCATGCCTGCCACATGTCTTTCTTTCTTTCATGCATTCTGAACCACACTTTCCAGGCCAAAAAGTCTCCCAGAGTGATCTCTGTACAATCAACAACAACAACACACTTTTCACTGCATGCCTCCGCTGTCCTTTTTCATGACTCCTAAACTCTTAGCCCTGAATTAGATGGGAGAGCATTGCATGATAGCAGTGTAGCAACATAGTAGAAGGATAAGCTGTGTTCTGCATCGAAGCAACTCCTCTAGTGCAAATATTCTTTTAGCAGGATTGGTGGAATGTAGGCAATTGAATGGCTGCTTGCTTTTATTTCCTATTTTAATAGGAAACCTTTCTTCTTTTCCTGACATTTTGTGTGTGTCCTCATTCTGAACAAGAAAAGGAATATGGTGAAGCACGCAGGGATTGTACTAGTTGCACAACTCCAATTTGATATTACTTAAGCTGAGGTTATGAAGGACTGTGAAAGAATCCAAGCAATTACTCAAATGACCCTAGAAAAGCAAATGAGGGCATATGTTGAAATGGTTCCAAATTGCTAGTTTAACTTACTATCTGGCACCATGTGGGTCCTGTGGGTAGGCCAACACATTTTCTTGCAGGTATACAAGTTCATTTGTACTGATGGCTCTGACTAATTTTAGCTTGAGAAAACAAACAACTGTGGTTTTATTCAAAAATTACACCTTATATGAAGTCCTGGGTGAATTCTCAGAATCATTTAAGTAATCTAACAACTTCTTGCTGTCCCTTCCCTACTCTCACTCTGCAAAAATGGACTGGAGTGTTATTATTTCTAAATGGAAGAAGAAAGCAGTTTTCACAAATACATAATTACAAGACTAAACACATGATTATAAAAATAAATTATAGTACAATCCTATATATGTCTGCTCAGAAAAAAAAGTTCCACTCAAGTCCATGGGGCTTATTCTCAGATAACACCATATCAGATTCTAGCACAACAGCGACTCACTCTGTGAGACCTATACACTTTTATTATAGCGCCAAATTTACCAATCTATGTTTATGTTTATAGCGCCAAATTTCCAATCTATGTACTATGTTTATGCTGCAGAATAATAATGTATTAGCAATACACTTGTAAAGGTAAAGGTAAAGGTTTCCCTTGCTCGAAAGCCAGTCGTATCCAACTCTAGGGGTCAGTGCTCATCTCTGTTTCTAAGCCGAAGAGCCAACGCTGTCTGCTTCTGCAGAGATTTCCATGGTCATGTGGCAGGCATGACTAGACACTGGAGCGCACGGAACGCTGTTACCACCAGCTAGGTTGGCAGCTAGGTTGGCAGGAGCTGGGACAGAGATGGGAGTTCATTCCGTCCTGCAGTACTCGGGAATCGAACTGCCGACCTTCCACCTCCCAGTCAGCGTCTTAGTGACTTGAGCCACTGCACACTTGTATGTGTTAGCAATTACACTTACATACAGCCACATGGCATTTGTGCACTCTAAGCAGTTCACAAAGTAATTAGCATTTTGGCTCCAACATGCTGGGTACTCATTTTTCAGACCTCGAAAGGATGGATACTGGGTCAACTTTGAGCCCAGTCAGGATCAAACTTACAATGTCAGCAGCTGCAATACAGCAATACAGCAGTTTAAGTACTGTGCTAATAGGGCTCTTTTAAATGAGCATTTAGAGTTTTGTTGGCATGATAAACACATCCGGTGAGGCTGAAAGGCAGGGGTGCCCAAACTTTTTGGGTTGCAAGGTAGTCATGTGGTTCAGCGGGCCAGTCACATGGTTCCTCCCACCAGAAGCAGAAGTAAAACACAATCTGTTTTACAATAGATGTTTTACAATAGATGTTTTGGAACAGAATGAAATAGATTTTAGGCTGCCATTTTCTCTGCTTAAACCAGGGGTGCCCAAACTATGGCCTACGGGCTGGATCTGGGCCCCAACACCAATTCATCTGGCCCGTGCCACCTTCGTTGCTCCCAGAAGTGGAAGTAAAATGTGCCTGTATGGACGTGTTTTACTTCTGCTTTTGGGAGCACAAGAGCAGCGTGGGCTGGATGAATTGGCATTGGAGCCTGGATCCAGCCCACGGGCCATATTTTGGGCACCCCTGCTGTAGAGTGAGAGTCTGTTTGGGGTATTATTAATAATAATAATCACATGCCATCAAGTCATTTCTGACTTATGGTGACCTGTTGCAGTGTTTTCCAGATAGAGAATACTCAGGTGTGGTTTTCCATTCCCTTCTTCTGGGGCAATCCTGGGACTGTGCAGTTTTATTTATTTATTTATTTATTATTATTTATTTATTGAATTTATTACCCCGCCCCACTCGGGAAAACCCGACTCTGGGCGGCTTACATCATGATAAATAAAAGTAGAAGATAAAAACATATAAAATCGTAAAAGTTTAAAAGTTATCTGAAGCTAAAAACAGTGCAAACTGCACGCCAGTATTCCCACAGATCATGGATCAGCCCCCAAAGCGGCACTTCTTAAATGAGCCACTTAGTATGGGAACCCATGTTCCCTAGTCCCCAGATATGTCCTGCCAGCCAGGTTTTCAGGCCCTTCCATTACCCAATGCACACAGGATTGCCTTGAGTCAGATACACTTGTTACCATATATAGCATGCTACCAGATAACATGACAATTCATAGCTGCAGGGTGGGTACCAACCCCCCCCCCCAGCTAGGCAGGTATTAAAATGTGCCCAGCACCTGCAATGGACACGTAGAGCTTTCCTGTTCTGCATCCTTATCTACGGCTCATAGGACAAGTAGAGAATTTCTGAAACTCCTGGAAGAATAACTGCTCAAAGGGAGAGTTTTTCTATAGGCTTTCTGAAGGCTTATTGAAAGAGTGGTGACACTGACACTCTGTCTTTTGCTTTGGTCTAAATGGCACAATGTACCAAATCAAGGTTTCAGAGGCGCTGTTGCTACTGGCCATATGGTGGTTCTCTTTGCCTTGGGATCCAGAGAGATAGAGCAGTTCCTTGACACTTTCTCTGATGGTCCAAGACCTCACATCACCACATAGGAAGAGGAAGAATGTTGTCCTGAGATTTGGAAAATGAAGCTCATGTTCCCACATGGCCATGGAATTTGTTGTTTGATATTTGACTAGTCCTTTCTCTCTCAGGCTGACCTACCTCACAGGTAGAAGATAAATTGAGAAGGGTAGAGTGATATATACCAACCTGAGTTCATTGGATGGAAAGGTAGGGTATAAATGGAATTGAATGAACAAATATCCCACTCCACAGATCAACAAATTGATTCAGGATACAACTACACCACAAGGAAAATAAGCTTTGACTCACAAGCTTTTCAGATCTGGTCCCTGCTGGTCTCTGCAGGTAAAGTTGCTGCAGCAGTAGTCTATATGATAAACAGAAGCAGAGAAAGCTGTCATGTGTTTTGTGTGCTTGTAGAGATCCAACAGAGAAGGATGCCTTTGGTCTTATGAGATGCCAATTGGCAATTTCCACTGGGAACACCCTTGCCCTTTGCATATACTGTACACTTCTCCTTAGCTGAAATAACACTTATCTGAATCAGTGCTTGAAATACAGTACTGTATAGTAATACCTCGGATAACGCTAAGACTTGGTTCCACAAGTCTTGGTGTTATCCGATTTTTAGTGTTATCCGATCCATGTTAAAATCCTATGGGATGGATCAGATAACGTTAAAGCTCCATAGAGATACATTGAAACCGCACAGGCTTTAGCGGTTGTTATCCGATCCATCCCATAGGACCTTAACGTTATTCGATCCAATTCTCCTCCCCAGATTACTTAACGTTAGGTGATTTTAGCGTGATCCGAGGTAAACGTTATCCGAGGTATTACTGTATATACTTTTAAAGATGCACTGTTTGGAGACAACAGGCATTTAGTTGAAGGGAACCGACAACCCCTACAAGTGCTCATTTGAACTGGATCATCTGATCACACAAGGCAGAAAGTAGAGAAGAGCAAAGTCAGCCCATGAAACTAAATAAAACCATATCTGATTGTTAACAAAAAGAGATGGTTCTCCAACAGCCTTCCTCATGCTGAGCTTTACATGGTGTGGTTGCCACTGTTTAATTTGATTTAATCCATGCATAATCTATGCAAAGTGCAAGGTAAATAAACAATGTGGTCACCCCCTCACTCACTTAATTCTGTAAATCACCCTGCTCTTACACAACCAGAGCCGCCAACTGATGGAGAATGCACGTTTGGTAATGTAAAATGCTGTACCAAAAGTAAGCAATAACTCTGCTGATAATATGGTAATAGTGATGATGCTGATTATGGGACTGCAGTGGCTTAGTGGTTAAGACACTGAACTTGACAACTGAAAGGTCAGCAGGTCAGTAGTTCAAGACCCAAGTACTGCACGACAGAGTGAGCTCCTGTCACCTGTCCCAGCTCCTGTCAACCTAGCAGTTTGAAAGCAAGAAATTGCGGGTCGATAAATAAGGACCACTTTGGTGGGAAGGTGAACAGCATTCCATGCACTCTGGTGTCTAGTCATGCCTGCCACATGTCCACAGAAACATCAACAAATGCAGAAAGCACTGTCTCTTTGGCTACAAAGAGAGATGAGCACTGAACCCTAGAGTTGGATATGATTCGCTTTCAAGCAAGGATGACCTTTGCCTTTACTGATTAGCTTATACGTGTTGTGGATTTAATGCCAGACACTTTTACAATATAGCTTTTCTATTTTTGGCATAGGTAAGTACAAAGATGGGATCTTCTCTGAAAATTTCTGTGGACACAAGTATTCTTGCATCCTTTTATAAGGGCTTCCACATTTCATTGAAGAAAAAGGAAAAGAAGCCTTGATGACCTAAATTCATATGAGCCCTAGTTCTACTTGAACATTTCCCTTAGAGAAATCAACCATCTGCTTCCCGAAAGAAAGGAGCAACACTTCACCTCTCTTCTACACAGGTAAAAGCAGAGTACAGGTATATCCTTGACCTCAGAAGAGGTGAGATGGAACACAAGAAACAAGAATGAGCCGTGGGAAACCAAAATCTATTTATATCGCATGGTTGTGGTTAGATTCTCTGTTCAGCTGTTCATTCTCTGAAGCCTTTAGAAATGGCCTCCCATCTTACAGGCTTCACAGATTTATAAAATAATGTGCTATCTTGGTGACTCAAATACATAAAATTCCAGATCATGTCCATGACAGAGTCAGGTGAGAGCAGAAAATGCAGGCATGATCTCAATTGTTTTGGAAACATATGGCAGGAACACATACATCTTTGCTTTTTAAGAAGCTACTTGCCCCCTCCCCCATAACAGTCTGAATCAGCACTATAAATATACCTGTGAGCAAACAATATGTTTTATTTGTATAAGCCTTGGTTGATGGAGAAAGTTGCTTTGCTTTAAGAATTTACTGCTACATGCACTTATATATACATACAAGTACACACTTTCAAAGTAATGAAATACTCTCTTCCTTAAAACCTCTGTTCACTGGAAAGTTTGAGCAGCAAATTTGGAGTTAAGCACTTATATATACAGTATATACATATACAAGTACACCAGTGATGACCAGTCAAAAATGTTTACTACCACACTGTGGGCTGCTGATGTCATGGGCGGAGCCAACTTCATGACATCATGGGTGGAGCCAACAATGTGGGCGGAGTAAGTTAAAAAAAATATAAAAATACATTACAAATAAAAATGCAAATTAAATACACATAAAAATACAAATTAAATATACATGAAACACATAAACTACAAATTAAATACACATAAAATACACATAAAACACATAAAATACACATAAAAACACATAAAATACACATAAAATACACATAAAAACACATAAAATACACATAAAATACACATAAATACACATTAAATACATATTCCACCCACCCACCCCAAACACAAACCTGGGCCACTTAACATGGGGAGCAGGTGGCAACAGTGGTGGAGAGGTGGCCTGGCCTGGCCCAGCAGGGCAGCCTAGCCCGGTCTGGCTCGGGCCAACCCAGCAGCTCAGCTTGGCCCAGTGGCCCGACCTAGCCCGGCCCAGCCCAGTGGTGTGCAGCAGCCTGGCACAACGGCGAGCAGTGCTGTCAGCATTGGTCAGCGTACACGTCGGCATCAGCAAGCGGGGATCAGTGGCGGTCGGCATCAGTGGCGGTGGCAGTCAGCAGCAGTCGGCGTTAGCGCCATGAGCGAGTGGCGGTTGGCAACGGTCGGCAGCATTGGCGGTGAGTGGCGGTGGCATGGTGGTGCAGGGTGGTGCCACAGCATGGTGGCATGGCTGAGGGCCTCAACAGCGGCCCGGCTGACACTGCAGCCCAAAATGGCTGCTGTGTCAGTGCGTATGCTTTAAAATATCAATTGATGCATGCACACTGAGGACTGGAGGCGCACATGCGTCAATTGGTATTTTAACGCATGTGCAGTGACACAGCAGCCATTTTGGACTGCAGTGTCGGTCGGCTGGAGAGGTGACCGAATCAGTCGCCTCAAAAAAAGGTAACCAGCCTGGGTGGTCTCCCAGGAGGGTTACTACTCCCCCGGGGGGCCACCTGGGATTGTTACTACTGGTTCTGCCGAACATGCCGGAACCAGCCCATACCCACCACTGACATACACACTTTCAAAGTACGTAATCAAATAGTCTCTTCCTTAAAACCTTTTTTTACTGGAAAGTCTGAACAGCAAATTTGGAGTTAACCATTTTTTTTAACGTGAATTCTATGAACGTCTTACGTTTCGGTTGGGTGGTCTGACAGCTCTTGCAATGTAACAAAAAACATGTACTTTTGCCAAGCTGCAACACCAAAACTAAGGCACCCATGAAAATAAGGGTTATGTCATATGAAAGATTGTCTTTGCGACTTTAAGAATTGGTAGAAACCAAAAGCCAAAAATGCACAGCAATGACGTCATTGCTTTCGGAAGTATCATCGGAAAAGTGGTAGTTTTGCTGGGGGGTGGGGTGATCAGTTGTCAGAGGTCCAGTGAAAAATCTACCCAACCAATTCAGATGATCCAATGAGTGTTTGAAAGAGGAAAGACCAACATTTATGGGGGCACTTTTAGATTTGGAAATTGGACTTTGGAAACATAATATATGAAATGTTTTACAAAAAAGCACTAAAAAGAGGTCACACAAACCCCCCAAAAGGAGGGAAAACCAATTTTAAAAGTAAATATGACAGATTCCCAAGGTGGATACAGTTCACATACTACATGTGGAGAAAATGACGCCAAAGCAGGAATCCACAAAAAAGATATTGAGGAAAAACATGACTCATTGAAATAACATTTCTCTGGGGGTGTGTGTGTCTGTGTTTGGCAGTAATCCAACAAAAAAATGATCAACCGATCAAAGTGATCTAAAGTGCACTTGAACGAGGACAGAATAACCTTTCTTTTGATACTTATACAATTTGGATCAGACTTCAGAAACATTTTCTATGAAGGTTTAAAACAAAAACACACACTTTCTTTTTAACGTTCTTTCTTTCCAAAAAAGAATCTCTCCACACCAGAATAGATACATTGGTGTGAGAATGCATACACTGTAGGAAGTTTCTCCTTTGAAGTCATATCCAGTTTCCTTTTTGGTTTTCCCTCTTATTGAAGAACTACTTTCAAGGAATCGTGAAGGAAAAACTCTTTTTCTTTGCAGTTTGACTATTGAAATATTTATTAAAAATAGATCCTTTGCAGTTATTCACCTGTGGTGAATTGTTGTTTGTACAGTTGGCTGCTTATGGACACGTGTGCATAGTGGGTAGAGTCGGGGAGAATGGAAAATAAAGGTTAAAAGCATCTTTATTGAAAAATAAAATGTAAAAAAAATAATAAACACAAATGAAATTGGGATTTCTGGTTTTGGGTTAAAACAACGTAGCAGTTCAAAAACAAGACATTGCAAGAAGATAAACAGGGACCACTTTGGTGGGAAGGTAAAGAGCTTTACATGCCTGCCATATGTCCACGAAAATGTCTACACACACACAGCACTGGCCCTTTGGCTATAAACAGTGATGAGCGAGGGCAGTGGTCATTGCGGCCCAGCGCCTGTGGCTGGAGCAGCACTGACCATGCCAAGGACCTTACACCGCAAGGTCTGGCCAACGCTGCTCTGGCCGCGGGTACTGCTCCATGGCGACCACTGGCCTCGCTTCCTGCCTTCCTGAGCGCCACTGATGCCGAAGGCAGATAAGCTGCTGCTGCTGGACTCAGAGGCGGGGCGGCTGCGTGTCTGGGCCCCCAATGGTGGACTCCCTGCAGGGCCCGCGCCACACCACCTCAGACTTTGGGCCTTGCCAGTGCTGTTGGGGTCCTAGGCGTGCGGCCACCCTGCTTTCTAGCCCGGCGAGGCCCGAAGGTAGGACTTTCCTACCTGGGGGGGGGGGGGCGAGCCTGGGGGTGGTGGCCAGTTTTGCCTGCGGCCCTGGGCGACTGAAACCCACCCTATGCAACTGAGTAGACCATACTGCCAGCAACTCAATACTGATTGTCAGATGGTGGTTAACTATCCTGACAGTTCTGAGGACGAATGGTCTTCGCTGGTGATGTCCAGAGGGAAGGATAATGGATGGTCCTCAAGTGGATTAAATCCCACTAGAATCCATCTTGATGGAGGGCAAAAACTTCAGCAATATTGTCCTGGAGCTGATAAGGACTTTGTGGGCCAAAAGGACTCAGGACCAGAAAATGACTTGTGGAACTTAATCAGTGGTATGGGGGTCACGCTGTGATGCACAATGCAAAATGAAAGGCCCCTGCATTATAGTCTCAGAACTGATTGCCATGATGATCACCAATATTCGGAAACAAATACAACACAAGCAGCAGCAGAAGTAGAAGCAGGTAATTTTGAAGAAAGAGCAACAACCTAGAAACCCTGTGAGGTAGGTTAGTGTTATCCCTTTAACTGTGTGTACTTGTGTGTTTTCCTGCTAACCCAGCAGTTTGAAAGCAAGAAATTGCAAGTAGATAAATAGGTAACACTTTGCAGACGCAGAGAGCACTGGCTCTTTGGCTATAAACAGAAATGAGCACTGAAACCTAAAGTCTGATACGACTGGCTTTAGAGCAAGGGCAACCTTTACCTTTACTTGTGTGTTTAAGATATGATGGCTTGCTTAAAAATACCTCAGGAAGTGAGGAACATCCTGATTCAGATGACTCTAAAGTGTTCCACTAGTTTTTAATGCTTCATCATTCACACTTTGAGAGAGGCTCTAAATCCAGCTACTGAAAGCATTCCAGCTGGGTTCTTCCTCTACAATAATTCATGCCTGATTTTGCATATCATTGGTGTATTCTCTTTTAACACTAATCTTGGTAGCCAAAGAACTTATCAGTGTGTGAAGTGACTGTGGTAGCCCTTTCTATAACAAGAGCTAAAAATAAAATAAAATTTCCTCTTAGGGGACATCACATCCCCCCCCCATGTATTTTACAATGCTAATTTCTTTTTCTTCATCACCTCTCCTTGTTATTGTTGCTGTGAATATGTATTGCACTGGTCTTTTGTAAGATAAGCGACTGAGCTCATAAATATAGAAATAGTATTGCTGGTAGAAGGCGATTCAATTCAAATTTTTAAACAGCTTTCACTGCCACACACCCTTTAGATAAAGGTCTACCTTGCTTGAACACCAGTCATAGCCGACTCTAGGAAGTGGTGTTCACCTCTGTTTATAGCCAAAGAGCAAGTGCTGTCTGTGTCTGCAGATTTTTCTGTGGCCATGTGGCAGGCATGACTAGTCCACAGAATGCTGTCACCTTTTCTGCAGAAGTGTTCCCTATTTATCTACTTGCAATGTCTTGCTTTCGAATTGCTAGGTTGGCAGGAGCTGGGACAGAGATGGGAGCTCACTCAGTTGTGCAGTACTTGGGTCTTGAACTGCCGACCTGCCAATCTTCCAGTTGTCAAGTTCAGCGTCTTAAACACTAAGCCACTGGAGTCTTTTAAAAACATATATTTCCAACACATGGTCTCTTTTGGACAGGATCTCCCAGCAAGCCAACTCAACAAGGTCAGTTATAATCCACAGGTATTTTCCCATGCTCTGTCTGCCTCATACAGCCTAATCTACCTTCCAGAGAATGTTATCTCAAAACAATGATGGACTCAGGTGCAAGAAATAAATGAATACAGAAAAAACACCTGGGACTCTGCAAAGTACAAAACGGGCCAAATGGGCCAAAAGGTGTGGTTGTGCATACAAAAAGGAGTTGGGTAAATGTAAGGTACGGGTGTTAGGGCTGCTAAGGATTTCCAGAAAGGAAAGAACAGAATATTATTACCCTGCTCTCACCTTTTGCCCATTTTGTTTTTTCACCACCTGCAGACTTCAAGTCAATGTTGTTTAAAGATGAGGATTAATTTAATGGCTGTTTCTTTTAGTCTACTGTTGCTACTGGTGAAACTTGATAACTTGGCTTCACATTCTTCTTCCTCACCTGCTCCTGCAAAGGAAATTTAATTCTTTCAAAGAAAGACAGACAAATTAATAAGTGAGAAAAGGAGACTTATTCCACAAAGTCTCCTGGATTTGTTTATGTTCTATGGTTTATTCTATCAAGGTCTGGTTTCAAGTACCCAGTATGAACATAACTTGGCTTCCTGTTAAATTGCTATCAAGGGTCTTGTAAGATGTAAAAATTTTTTAGCAGAGTTACTGAAGCAAGAATTTTCACACCAAATTTCTTTTGAAGACAGACATGAACCTTAAAATTCCTTAGCCAAATCTGTTTATCCGACAGGAGATTTTAGGCCGCAGTCCTAAATATGCAACAGAAATAAGATCAAAGTTTGCAAGAGGGTCTTTTTCTTTCTATCTATCTATCTATCTATCTATCTATCTATCTATCTATCTATCTATCTATCTATCTATCTATCTATCTATCTATCTATCTATCTATCTATCTATCTATCTATCTATCTATCTAAAAAGTAGCAGGGTCCAAAAAGCTCTGAGTACATTTCATTGGAAACAGGATTGCATTGTCAATTAATGTTTTTTTTTCAAAAATAGACAAGTTCTATATGGCTAAATCCCACAATCTGTAGACTGTCAAGCTGTGACAACAGCTGCATGAAGAATAGCAATGATCAGAAACAAATCCCCATGGAGGTTATCAAGGTTAACAACAGATGGAATCCTCTGCAGACATTTTGGTTAACTAATTCTGAAAAATGTAGTGCACCAGTAAAAGTGTCCTTGGTGTTGTGTGTGACGTGGTTGGGCCCTGTAATTGTCTTGCCAGAATAAATGTGGGAGCAGAACTTGCATCTGGCTTTGTAGCAGGGTTTGGTCACCATCTCTAGTTCAGTGTTGCATAGTCTATTGCATCAATAGTTGTTTTAGATTGGGGGAGTTTCCTGCAAGCAAGTACATGAGTCTGACAACATGGACATTTCATTACCATACTGCAGCTTCACACTGGTGTCAAAAAATCTTTCTCTGTTATGTAGATTGGACGAGGATGAGACTGATGTTTGGATGAAAGTTATTGAAATCCTAGTGAAATTTCTCTAAGGCCTCCTTTCCATGAGTTGAGATTTTAAAAGGGCATCAATATACTTCAAACAGAGGAGTGGTTTATGACTACAACAGTTAAGAAAGTGTTGTTCTAGGTCAGTCATGAATAAAGAGCTTGAAGACCTCCTAAATATCAGATAAGGTATGGTGAGAATTTTAACAAACAACACGCCTTTAACTTTAATCTAAATTCAGAGATATCTACTCCTTTACCTACTGGAATCAATAAGTTTTGAGTGGTTCATTAACAGGGCTTTATACAACTTGGTGGCAGAGCTCTAAACACAGGCTTGATATATGTTTTCTGAGGGCAAAGGGAGAGAAGTAGAGGGGGATTGGGGAGATGAGTGGTTAAAACAGATCTTGCAATGAGCCTATTTTGAGAGTGACGCTCTCTTAAGAGGTTAAATTCAGCCCTGCAGTTTGCAAATTAGCTTTGTTTTCTTTGCTGATTAGTTATCAGGAGATAAGCACAGGATCCATTTACAAGTTGACTGTGCAAATGCCACAGCTCTGAAGGGACAGAAAATGTTTTATGATTTCCTAATTATGAAGCTAGTTAATTTGGTCTTGAATTACAAAAGCACCCTGACTTAACTTGTAGTGTATAAATAAAACACCTTTCTCCTCTAGGAGAAGCACACCTGAGAGATCCATAGGTTAGGACTTTAGGTTGTAATTTACTTACAAGGCTACATTGCTACCAGTCTTTTTCTTCTGTGTCCAGGCCAAACATGAAACTGCCAAAATCAAGGCTTCTTTGGGTGAGTTCATTCTACAGTTCCTTTCACCTGACCTAGGGTGAGAAAGATTAGCTGGCAACACAAAGTTGTTGTTACCAGGGTACGGCCAATTATGGCTCAAAAATCTTTGAGGAGGCTCTTTCTGTGTACCCCATTGGCACGAATTACTGAACGGGTACTTTGATTGACTAGTTCAGGTATAGGGTTTACTGTTTTATACAAAATGGATCAGATAATTCAGTCTATAAGGAACTCAGGCTGAGTGTTGACAGGATTGTATCCAAAATGGGGCTGCTGAGAAACAAGCAGTAGATATAATATGCTTTCCCCCAAGGATTGTTGCCTTGCTGTAGCAAGGGACTTGTGTAGTTTGAGGAGGCTATGGGTTATGCCATGTAGGGGCACCTGAGACAAACAGGTCACTGTGGAGAACTCAGACTAAACAATCTACTACAGTATCCTTGCCAAGAAAACCTCGTGGAGAATATCAAAAAGCTAAATGATATGATGCCAGAAGATGAACTGCTCAGATCAGAAGGCCTCCAATATGCTACTGGGGAAGAGCAGAGAGCAAGTACAAGTAGCCCTAGAAAGAGTAAATCAGCTGGGCCAAAGCCAAAATGCCATTCAGCTGCAGATAGATCTGACAGTGAAAGGAAAGTCAGATGCTGTAAAGAACAATATTGCATAGGAACCTTGAATGTAAGATCTACGAATCAAGGTAAGCTGGACTTGGTCAAACATGAGATGGCAAGACTGGGAATCAATGAATTAAAGTGAACAGGGATAGATGAATTTAATTCAGATATCATTATATTTACTATTTACTCTCAGAAGAAATGGAGTGGTCCTTATAGTTAATAAAACTGTGAGGAAAGCTGTAATGAGATACAATCTCAAAAATGATAGAATGATGTTAGTCCAAATCCAAGGCAACCTATTCAACATCACAATAATCCAAGTCTATACCCCAGCCACTGATGCAAAAGAAGCCAAAGTCAACTGGTTATATGAAGACCTACAACACCTTCTAGAATTGACAACAAAAAAGATGTCTGTATCATCATAGGGCACTGAAATGCCAAAGCAGGAAGCCAAAATGTAATTGGCCTTGGAGTACAAAATAAAGTAAGGCAAAAGCTAATAGAGTTTTGTCAGGAGAATGAATTGGTCATAGCAGAATACAGAGAAATGGTTTAGCATTCGATTTTTTTCTGGAGAGGGCCTTGGACTTCTCAGTTTGCCCAAGGTTTCACAGGCTGGCTCTTCTGGGATACACAGTGAAGAACTGAATAGGTGTGCAGCTCACAATCACAGTAGTGTGTATATGTATTTATGTGTGGGTTGAGATATCCCCTACAGATGGAAGATTCTGGAAGAGTACCAGGCCTTTTATTTCGAACCAAGAGAAGACCATACTATTTTGTTACAATTTTGTTCCAAGCCTCATTGGTCTTGGGGCAGAAAAATAATATTGTAGCAAAGAACACAGTATCTGTCAGTTTAATATTCATTGGAATTTCCCCTGCTTTTCCTTAAGCTAAACCTCTTTCCCTTTCTCTGCTTCTCAAAAATGGTACAGAAATGATGTGGATTTTTCAAGCCCTGTTGGCAAATTATGAACCTGACTCATTTTCTTTCAGTGGTTTTGCAGCCGTTCTAACTATAATTACTGTCGAAAACAGGGAAGCAAACCTTGTAATTTCTGTTTTTTCTGTGGTTCACGGTTTTGCTGGAAAGAAGAAAGAAATGACTATACTGGAGACTTAGCTGAGAATTCCCATTAATGAACAGTGGTATTCTACTTATGAGCAATCCCCATGGAGTAAGTACTGCTACTTTCTCTCCTTTCTTTTTGGACATGCTTGTGATAGAAAAGTAGTAGTTTATACTAGATTGAGAAAACAAATAATTTTACTAGAACCTGATACAGTATTCATAATACTAAAATTTGGATGTAGTGAAGAATGCAGAGGCTTGCCACTTAAAATGAATGGAATATCAACAACACATTGTGGTGTAATTAGGCATAATTCAGGAATTCTGCTAGTGTGGTGTATTATACTTTTGAAAATAATTAGAGATAGAATTTGTTGGGCAAATGTGAAGGTAAAACTATTTTTTCATGTGGAGACTTTCTTGGCTTCGTAGGATATGAGCAGATATGAAAGAAGGTTCTTTCAGATGCCATATTTGTTCTCTTCTTAAGGACCAAACTGTGCACAAATGTTCACTGGAAATTTCCCAGGCATCCAGACAATGTTCTTCTTATCTTGCTTTAAATGGTTTGGTTTTTTTAATTCCCAGATGTTTAGCACAGTTCTTTCTGCTTGCATTTCTGAAATAATTCAACAAAAATAGACATTCTGCTTTGCTCTAGTATTTGAAGTATTTAATGAAAGGGAAAGCAGACCACAGACAGTAGAAAAGCTGCCATTTTGTGACCATTAAGTGTGAACAGTCATTGAACAGTCAGCAAGTTCTAGATTGGATGCAGTTAATCTTGTGAATTCATGCTCAGGTTAGGGCTAACTGTTTTGTACACACTGGTATTGGCTTTCATGACATTCAGTCAACAGGCAAGCAACTCAGATAAAAGCTCATATTATGCCAGAATTTCTCAGGATCTTTTTCAGAGTTGAAGATGCAGGATATTTATTATTATCACAGAAGCAAGGCTGTGCAAAGCAACTGCTACTAAAAACTGTTTCCCACTCAGAGGGAGGAGACCCTTTCATTTCCTGAGAGAATTGAATGACAAGTGCATTTTTATTTTGTGATAAAACAGTGGATTTGACAGGCTCTATAGAGCAGGGGTTCTCGGCCTATAGCCTGCGGGCTGGATCTGGCCCACAGCACCAAATAATCAAGCCCTTGCTCTGCTCCAGCCAACGGAATCGGCTATGGACTCATTTATGGCAGTCATAAGCGTCGGGGGGGACACACAACCTGTCTGCCCCCTCAACTGTTTGAGGGGAAATGACCTGGCCTCCAGGTTGAAAAGGTTGAGAACTCCTACTATAGAGGCTAATGAGCTTCTTTTTGTTGTTCAGTCGCACAGTCGATTCCGACCCTCTGCGACCCCATGGGCTACTGTCCTCCAGGCACTCCTGTCCTCCACCATCCCCATCAACTCGCTCACCTCTGTGCCCATTATCTCTACAATACCATCTAGCCATTTCATCTTTGGCCACCCCCTTCTTCTTTTGCCCTCTACCCTTCCAAGCATCAAGGCTTTCTCAAGTGAATCCTCTCTTCTCATTTGATGTCCAAAGTACTTTAGCTTCATCTTTATTATTTGCCCTTCTAAGGAGCAGTCAGGGTTGATTTCTTCTAAGATTGACCTATTTGTTCTCCTCGCTGTCCAGGGGACTCTCAAAACCCTTCTCCAACACCACATCTCAAAGGCGTCTATTTTTCTGCGCTCCACTTTCCTAATGGTCCAGCTCTCACAACCATACATTGCCACAGGGAATACCATTGCCCTGACTATGCGAATCTTTGTTTGCAATTTAATGTCTCTACTTTTCACTATGCTCCCCAGGTTTCTCATGGCTTGCCTCCCAAGAATCAGTCGACTTTTTATTTCATGGCTGCAATCACCATCTGCAGTGAGCTTTGATCCTAGGAAAGTAAAATCTGTCACTGCCTCTACTTCTTCCCCATCTGTTTTCCATGGGGTGATAGGGTCTGTTGCCATGATCTTGGTTTTCTTGATATTGAGTCTCAAGCCAGCTTTTTCACTCTCTTCTTTTAACCTAATCAGGAGCTTCTTTATGTCCTCCTCATTTTCTGCCATTAGGGTGGTATCATCTGCATATCGTTGATGTTTCTCCCAGCAATTTTGATCCCAAATTGTGATTCCTCCATCCCTGCATTGCGCATTATGTGTTCTGTGTATAAGTTGAATAAGCAGGGTGACAAAATGCAGCCTTGTCTTACTCCTTTTCCTATTCCAAACCACTCAGTCATTCCATTTTCTGTCCTAACTGTTGCCTCTTGATTCATGTACAGATTTCTCATGAGGCCTATAAGGTGTTCCAGAATTCCCATTTCTTTAATTACTTGCCACATTTTGTTGTGGTCGACACAGTCAAAAGCCTTAGTGTAATCAATGAAACAGAAATATACTTGTTTCTGATATTCCTTTTTCCCCCCATGATCCATCTTATGTTGGCGATGTGGCCTCTAGTCCCCCTGCCTCTTCTGAAACCCGCCTGCACTTCTGGTAATTCTCTCTCCACATACTGTTGGAGTCTATCCTGTATTATCTTGAGCATCACCTTGCTAGCGTGAGGGATGAGCGCAATTGTTCGATAACTTGAACATTCTTTGGCATTCCTTTTTGGGGAGTGGAACGTATACAGATCTTTTCCAATCCTCTGGCCATTGTTGTGTTTTCCAAATCTGCTGGCATATAGAATGCAATAATTTGATTCCATCATCTTGTAGGGCTTTGAAAAGTTCAACTTGGATACCATTAACTCCACTGGCTTTGTTGTTTGCAGTGTTTTTAGGTCTTATTTATTTATTTATTCACATTTCTATACTCCCCTCCTCGCCAAAGACGACCAGGGTGGTTTAATATCATAAAAACATTGGAACAATATAGATTAAAATTTTAAAAGTTCTAAAATCTATAATTAAAACCAATTAAAAATAGAACTAAATCTTGTATAATTTAAAACTTAAGGGAACAGGGGGTGGGGAGGGTCAAACCAACCAGCAGGCTGAGGTTGTTGTTCCTCCAGTACCCCAGACCTGCCTTGCCAGCCAGGTCTTTACAACCTTCTGAAAAGGCAGCAGCTCTGCATGGAGGCACAGCTCAGTTGGCAGGAGGTTCCGAAGGGCTGGAGCGGACACAGAGAAGGCCCTCCTCCTAGTGTTAGAGAGATGAGCCTCTCTAGCTGATGGCACAACCAGAGAGCCTCTCCAGTCTGCTCTGGTGGGACGGACAGATGTCCTTGGGGTGACGCGGTCTCTTAGGCATCCTGGCCCACTACCATGTAGGGCTTTAAAGGTAATTACCAGCACCTTGAATTGCACCCAGAGGCACACTGGCAGTCAGTGCAGCTCTCGAAGCAATGGTGAGGCACAAGCATAACACCCGTACCCCATCACCACCATGCAGCATTATGGATCAGCTGCAGCCTCCGAATGGTCACCAAGGGCAGCGCCATGTAGAGCGCATTACAATAGTCAAGTCTGGAGATGACCAACGTGTGTGTGATCATGAGCAAGGAGTCCCGGTCTAGGAGCGGGGGTAACTGGTGTATCACACGAAGTTGTGCAAAAGCCCTCCTGGCCACAAATGCCACCTGCAGTAGTTGCAAGTCCAGGAGGACCCCCAGATTATGCACCGGGTCTGTTTGGGCCAAAACTGCCCCATCCAGAGCCAAATATGGTAACTCCCGTGATAATGCAGGACCCCTGACCCACAGCCACTCAGTCTTGCTGGGGTTCAGTTATAGCCCGTTGTCCCCCATCCCAGTGATGGGCAGCAACAGGTTCGCACCAATTTGCCAGAACTGGTAGTAACTTTTCCCAGTGTCCTGGAGATTTGGAAGCGACTTTTGAGGGGAACCATCTTGGGGGGATTATCTTTTCACCGGTAGGTGCGCATGCTTTGTGTGTATGCACACCTGCAGTGCTTGGCGTGCATGCACGGCCTCTTTGCTGTCCTTCCAAGCAGGGAGGATAAGGGAAGCTGCTAGCCTGAAGCTCCCTATAGCTTGCTCCCCAGGTTAAGTGACTCACCTTTGGGTGTGGGGTGGGTGGGTGTATTTTAATGTGTATTTAATCTGTATTTATTTTTAATGTGTATTTTTATGTGTTTTGTGTGTATTTAATTTGTATTTTTATGTGCCTTTATGTCTATTTAATGTGTATTTTATGTGTTTTTATGTGTATTTATATGTCTATTTAATTTGTATTTTATGTGTACTTATTTTTATGGGTTTTTTTTACATTGGCTCCACCCATGGCATCATGGTGTTGGCTCCATCCACGATGCTCCGCCCATAGTGTGGTAGTAAAATTTTTGGCTGACCACCGCTGCCCCATTCAGACCCTCACAGCCTCCAGGCACCTGGAAAGGACTTCCACTGCATCGCTTGGATCTCCACGGGCCGAGATATACAGTTGGGTGTCATCAACATATTGATGATACCTCACCCTGTGGGAATGGATGATTTCACCCAGCAGTTTCATGTAGATATTGAATAGGAGAGGCGAAAGGACAGAGCCCTGAGGCATCCCATATTGCAGGGGCCTAGGCAGAAGCGTAGCTTACCTTGCCGGGGCCCCGTATAAAAATTGTTTGGGGGCCCTTTAGATGTGGGGCGGAGCTAACGTCATGACATCATGACGTCATGGGGGGAGCCAACGTCATGACGTCATGACGTCGTGGGCGGGGCCAAAAATAAAAATAAAATAAATAAAAATAAAATAAATAAAATAGAATTAAAATGTAAAAAAAAAAACCCCACACACACCTCAACCCACCCACCCACCCACCCACCCGAAACACAAAAACCTCACTTACCTTAATCCTGGGGCCTCTTCTTCCTCCGCCTCTGCTGTCACCGCCGCCGCTCCGCCGCTGCTGCCGATCGCTCCCTCGCCGCGCACGGCGAAGGCAAGGGGCAGTTGTGGAAGGCGAGCGGGCGAAGCTAGGCAGCCCCGAGGCCCTCCCCCCGGTTGCCGCGGGGGCTCCCTGGAAGGCTGCGCCAGCCCGGGCGGGGCTCTCCACCTCGACGCTGGGGTGGGAGTCCACCAGCTGCAGGACCAGCTCGCGCGCCCCATCCCGCACGCAGGCGGCAGGTGAGCTCCAGGCGCGCACGGCAGGTGAGTTCCAGGCGCGCTCCAGGTGACCTGCCGCCTGCCGCGGAACGGGGCGCGCCCGCTAGCTGGTCCTGCAGCTGGTGGACTCCCACCCCAGCGGCGACTGTGGAGAGTGCCGCCCGGGCTGGCGCAGGCAGGGAGCCCCCGCGGCGACCGGGGGGAGGGCCTCGGAGTCGGGGCTGCCTCGCTGCTTAAAAGCTGCGGCTCCGACTCCGGCTTTTTTTAAAAAATTGGAGCCAAAAATGGCTCCAATAAAGTGCGCATGCGCAGAAACTCAATCTGACACATGCGCAATGCATCAGATTGAGTTTCTGCTCATGCGCAGTAAATTTTTGCTCTTTTTTATTTTTTATTTTATTTTTTGCCGTTGGGGGCCCCCGTAGCCCGGGGGCCCTGTATAATTGATACGGCTGATACGGCGGTAGCTACGCCTCTGGGCCTAGGGCTCGACCTCTCACCTTCCAGCCACACCGACTGGGTCCTGCCCCTCAGAAATGAGGAAAACCAGGACCACACAGTGCCCTGGATCCCCAACCCTTGGAGCCTTCCCAGAAGGATACCATGGTCAACAGTATCAAAAGCCGCTGAGAGGTCAAGAAGAGCAAGGACGGATGGATGACCCACATCCCGCTCTCTCCAGAGATCATCCACGAGAGTGACCAATGCAGTTTCTGTAGGCTTATTCCTTCAGAAAAATGTTTACTACTGAGTATTTGGGCAGTTGCGTGCTGCTGAAAGATGTTTGTAATTATATAGTAATGGGGAATATACAGTCCAGACCTGGCTAGCCTCCAGATGATGATGATGATGATGATGATGATCATTCTTCTTCTTCTTCTTCTTCTTCTTCTTCTTCTTCTTCTTCTTCTTCTTCTTCTTCTTCTTCTTCTTCTTCTTCTTCTTCTTCTTCTTCTTCTTCTTCTTCTTCTTCTTCTTCTTCTTCTTCTTCTTCTTCTTCTTACTTCAGAGTTGGAACTCTATGGATCATTGAGCTATCCAGGAGTTCCAGATGCACCCTCATATGTTCTGGACTATATTTCCCATCATACCTAGCATAATGGACTGTGGTTGTGGCTAATAGGAGTTGTAGTCTATATAGCTAGAAGCCAGCCATATTGTGGAAAGCTGGCTCATAAAAATGGTGTTGCGGTGTTAAAGGAATGCTTGATTAGACACATAGCTGCAGGGCTGTGAAAGCTGTTTTCCTGTATGGGGAACCCACCTGGTATGCATGGGACAAGTGAATGACAGAACCATATGGTTCAGACTAATTACATTGGTCTTGCTCACCTGCCTGGCTGCTGGCCATGAGTTAGCCTTGTGCATGCCATTGCACCACTCACATATATTCTGGAGTTAGATCAGATATCACCTGAAATTAAGTGGTTTCCTCAGTGTTAGGCAGGCTCATGTAGTCTAGACTTCTGAGTTCAGCAAGAGCTAGCAAGATACCTCTGTAAGTAGGGAGGGTGAATCTGTCAAGTCCCCCCAACCATGTTTGAATATTTATTCTCTCCCTCTCAGTTTCAGATAGTTTGTTCAGTTTAAGAAGAGTTTGGCTTAGTTTTATACAAAATATTCAATCATCTGCACTGGCTAAACTCATGAGGTATAGCTATGCCAGCATGTAGAGGACCATGCTGTATGTACCTGCCATGATATGCAAAACAGAGCACAGTAGAATACATTCAAAGGCAACAGCTGCAATCAATGTAAGCCATCTAAACTAGAAGTAAGCAACAGTACTCCTTCCATTTTGGAACTTGCTTTAGAAAACCTACCATGCATATCTTGCCTTAGACTTTGGAACGTCTGTACTTCTGCTGCAGCCCTTCACCAGCTCTGTAGTTCCCAGCCTTATGAAGACTTCTGCAGAGTTGAAAGCTGGCTTCTGCTTCTGATATTTTAGTGATGTAGTAAAGGTACCCACCTGTGCTTGACTTTGGAGTGTGTATCAGGACCACAGGGCCTTCCCCCCAGCATTTTTCTTCATATGCTTCATCACAACTTATTTCAGGCAGTGTTATTCCCATATGGGGATGTTGATTTTCTTAATTCGTGTCAGATGCACGAGTAGCATATAACATACAAAACTTCTCAAACTTTCTTGTAAAATTCTCTTTCACAATATGTCTCAATGTGCTCACACAGAAACACAAAGGTTAAACTCATTAGCAAATGTTCAATTAGCAAATGTTGCTGGGAGTAAGAAGTATTGTGTACCATATTGACAAAAGAAAACCCTAACCCTAACCCTAACCCTAACCTTAACCCTAACCCTAACCCTAACCCTAAACCTAAACCTAAACCTAAACCTAAACCTAAACCTAAACCTAAACCTAAACCTAACACTAACACTAACGCTAACGCTAAACCTAACCCTAACCCTAAACCTAACCCTAACCTTAGCACAAGATGCAAATCAAACCCAAACTCTAAACCTAACCCTAGCACAAGATGAAAATCAAACCCTAACCCTAACCCTAACCCTAACCCTAACCCTAACCCTAACCCTAACTACTACACTAGCATAAGAGGCAAACCAAACCCTAACACTAACCCTAAACCTAACCCTAACCCTAGTAAAAGATACAAATCAAACCCTACCCCTACCCCTACCCCTACCCCTACCCCTACCCCTACCCCTACCCCTACCCCTACCCCTACCCCTACCCCTAACCCTAACCCTAACCCTAACCCTAACCCTAACCCTAAGCCTAAGCCTAAACCTAAGCCTAAGCCTAAGCCTAAGCCTAAGCCTAGCAAAAGATGAAAACCTAACCCTAACCCTAACCCTAACCCTAACCCTAACCCTAACCCTAACCCTAACCCTAACTACAACAGTAGCATAAGAGGCAAACCCTAACACTAGTACAAGATGAAAATCAAAACCTAACCCTAACCCTAACCCTAACCCTAACCCTAACCCTAACCCTAACCCTAACCCTGACCCTGACCCTGACCCTGACCCTGACCCTGACCCTGACCCTGACCCTGACCCTGACCCGGACCATGACCCGGACCCGGACCCGGACCCGGACCCGGACCCTGACCCTGACCCTGACCCTGACCCTGACCCTGACCCTGACCCGGACCCGGACCCGGACCCTGACCCTGACCCTGACCCTGACCCTGACCCTGACCCTAAGCCTAAGCCTAAGCCTAAGCCTAAGACTAAGCCTAAACCTAAGCCTAAAACAAAGCCTAAGCCTAAGCCTAAGCCTAAGCCTAAGCCTAAGGCTAAGGCTAAGGCTAAGGCTAAGGCTAAGGCTAAGGCTAAGGCTAAGGCTAAGGCTAAGGCTAAGGCTAAGGCTAAGGCTAAGGCTAAGGCTAAGGCTAA
This sequence comes from Furcifer pardalis, assembly GCA_030440675.1. Classification (NCBI taxonomy): domain Eukaryota; kingdom Metazoa; phylum Chordata; class Lepidosauria; order Squamata; family Chamaeleonidae; genus Furcifer; species Furcifer pardalis. The sequence goes on along the minus strand of CP126895.1, from coordinate 96,881,122 downwards.
GGCTAAGGCTAAGGCTAAGGCTAAGCCTAAGCCTAAGCCTAAGCCTAAGCCTAAGCCTAAGCCTAAGCCTAAGGCTAAGCCTAAGCCTAAGCCTAAGCCTAAGCCTAAGCCTAAGCCTAAGGCTAAGGCTAAGGCTAAGGCTAAGGCTAAGGCTAAGGCTAAGCCTAAACCTAAGCCTAAGCCTAAGCCTAAGCCTAAGCCTAAGCCTAGCAAAAGATGAAAACCTAACCCTAACCCTAACCCTAACCCTAACCCTAACCCTAACCCTAACCCTGACCCTGACCCTGACCCTGACCCTGACCCTGACCCTGACCCTGACCCGGACCATGACCCGGACCCGGACCCGGACCCGGACCCTGACCCTGACCCTGACCCTGACCCTGACCCTGACCCTGACCCTGACCCGGACCCGGACCCGGACCCTGACCCTGACCCTGACCCTGACCCTGACCCTGACCCTAAGCCTAAGCCTAAGCCTAAGCCTAAGACTAAGCCTAAACCTAAGCCTAAAACAAAGCCTAAGCCTAAGCCTAAGCCTAAGCCTAAGGCTAAGCCTAAGGCTAAGGCTAAGGCTAAGGCTAAGGCTAAGGCTAAGGCTAAGGCTAAGGCTAAGGCTAAGGCTAAGCCTAAGCCTAAGGCTAAGGCTAAGGCTAAGGCTAAGGCTAAGGCTAAGGCTAAGGCTAAGGCTAAGGCTAAGCCTAAGCCTAAGCCTAAGCCTAAGCCTAAGCCTAAGCCTAAGCCTAAGCCTAAGGCTAAGGCTAAGGCTAAGGCTAAGGCTAAGGCTAAGGCTAAGGCTAAGGCTAAGCCTAAGCCTAAGCCTAAGCCTAAGCCTAAGCCTAAGCCTAAGCCTAAGCCTAAGCCTAAGCCTAAGCCTAAGCCTAAGCCTAAGCCTAAGCCTAAGCCTAAGCCTAAGGCTAAGGCTAAGGCTAAGGCTAAGGCTAAGGCTAAGCCTAAACCTAAGCCTAAGCCTAAGCCTAAGCCTAAGCCTAAGCCTAGCAAAAGATGAAAACCTAACCCTATCCCTATCCCTATCCCTAACCCTAACCCTAACCCTAACCCTAACCCTAACCCTAACCCTAACCCTAACCCTAACCCTAACCCTAACCCTAACCCTAACCCTAACCCTAACCCTAACCCTAACCCTCGCACAAGATGCATATCAAACCCTACCCCTACCCCTAACCCTAGCACAAGATGCAAATCAAACCCTAACCCTAACCCTAGCAAAAGATGCAAATCAAACCCTAACCCTAACCCTAACCCTAACCCTAACCCTAACCCTAACCCTAACCCTAACCCTAACCCTAACCCTAACCCTAAACCTAAACCTAACCCTAACCCTAACCCTAACCCTAACCCTAAACCTAACTACAACACTAGCATAAGAGGCAAACCAAACATAACCCTAACCCTAACCCTAACCCTAACCCTAACCCTAACCCTAGCACAAGATGCAAATCAAACCCTAACCCTAACCCTAACCCTAACCCTAACCCTAACCCTAACCCTAACCCTAACCCTAACCCTAACCCTAACCCTAACCATAAACCTAAACCTAACTACAACACTAGCATAAGAGGCAAACCAAACATAACCCTAACCCTAACCCTAACCCTAACCCTAACCCTAACCCTAACCCTAACCCTAACCCTAACCCTAACCCTAACCCTAACCCTAACCCTAACCCTAACCCTAACCCTAACCCTAGCACAAGATGTAAATCTAACCCTAACCCTAACCCTAACCCTAACCCTAACCCTAACCCTAACCCTAACCCTAACCCTAACCCTAACCCTAATGCTAATGAAACACTAACCCCAGTGGTGCGATGTCAAAAAAATTACTACCCCACCGTGACATCATCACAGTGTGAGCAGGGCTAATGTCATGATGTCAAGGGCGGTGCCAAAATCATGACAGCATGATGTTATGTGTGGGGCAAAAGAAAAAATAAAATAAAAAATAAAATAAGCACACTCACACACCTCAACCCCCCCCCCACACCCCAAACACAAATCTGTCCAGCACCATGTTGCAAGATCGATATGGTCATCGTACCAGTTCTCTTGGGTAATATGCCTTAATGTAAATGTAAAAAAGCTGTACCTCCTTAAGGGTTTTTCAACTGGAACAGCAATTGGAAAAGCACAGGTATAGCTTATTGATGAATTAACTCAAAGACTTTGCTTAAAAATCCCATGCCATGCCGCCAGACCTGTTGGCCACCAGGCCTTTTTAGGAACTGTGGTAGTAGGTCAATATAGGTAAAGGTATTAAATACACATTAAAGTACACACAGACACACCACATCCAAAGGTGAGTCACTTACCGTGGGGAGCAGGCTATAGGGAACCTCAAGCTAGCAGCTTATCTTCCTCCTCCCCGTTTGGGGTGACACAAAGGAGGCCGTGCATATGCGCCAAGCACTGTAGGCTTGCATGCACACAAAGTGTTTGGGGAACATGCATAGTGGGGGAACCAGTGAAAGTGTGAGCCCCGAAAGTGGTTCCTCCCAAAAGCTACTGCTGGTTCTCCAGTACACTGGGAAAAGTTACTACCAGTTCAGGAGAACTAGTGAGAACCACTTATATCCCATCACTGCTTAACCTGACCCGAACCTGAACCCGAACCCGAACCCGAACCCGAACCCTATAGACCATGGTTGTTCTCGGCCAGGTGGTAGAGAGTCATGTGGTTCTGCCCAGTTATCTGGTATTTCCATGCTCACCTTCCATAGTTCTAAGACAGTCTGTGGGGGCTGGTTTTTTGGAGGGGTAGAAGTTGTGAGGAAGCTATGCCTTGATTTCAGTCTCTGCTTTGGTGGTTGGTGATCAAATAGCAGGCATGTTTCTGAGGAACTTGCTTTGACCCACTCTTTCTGAGCAGCATTCTCAACAGAATTTGGGTAGAGGGACGCCAGCTAAGTAATGCACTTTTTGTATCAGGTTGGTTTTAGGCATCCTGTGGCCAATCTCACCATTTCATTTAGGACCACATCCTCCTGCCTTGCATGCTTTTATCTGCACCATGCTAGACTAGCATACTCTCCTGCAGAGTAACATAAAGCTAATGTAGAAGTTCTTAATGTATGTGGTTGGGCACCTCAACTTGTGCCTATTATTTCCCTCAGAATATTGTTCCTGGAAAAAAAATCTTCTGTTTGGTATTAAGGCAGTGGGGATGTTGATGATGTTCATTCAGGCATGCCCAAAGGAGTTCATGACATAAATTGTTGTTCAGTTGCACACTCCGAGTCAGACCCTTTGTGACCCCATGGACCACAGCATGCCAGGCCCCTCTGTCATCTGCCATCCTTCATAGTCCACCTAGATCTACACCCACTGCGTCAATGACACCATCTAACCATCTCATCCTTTGCTGCCCACTTCTCCTTTTGCCTTCAATCTTTCCTAGCATCAGGGGCTTCTCCAGTGAGTCCTCTCTTCTCATTTGGTGGCCAAAGTACTTGAGCTTTAGCTTCAGTATTTGTCCTTCCAAGGAGCAGGGTTGATTTCCTTCAAGATGGACTGATTTGATTTCCTTGCAGTCCGGAAGACTCTCAAAGTCTTCTCTAGCATTTCAGTTCAAATGTGTCCTTTTGATCCAGGCCTCACAGCCATACATTATTCCTGCGAAGACCATCACTTTAACTATGCAGACTTTTATTGGCAAGGTGATGTCTCTATTTTTTATTATGCTGCATAGGTTTGCCATAGCTTGTCTTCCATGGAGTAAGCATCCTTTTTCTTTCCTGGCTGCAGTCACTGTCTGCGGTGATCTTACATCCCAAGAAGATGAAGTTTCTCACTGTTTCCATTTCTTCCCCTTCTATTTGCCAGGGAGTGATGAGGTGGGACATAAGTAGAGAGATTAAAAAACAAGAATATGTAACAAGAATATAGGTTATTCTTCAGCTAATAAAATACATGTCCGCCGTATGGATGGGTTCCAGGCTTCCTCATCAAATTCTTTATGGGGAACTTCACTCTGGTACAAGACCTTGCAGAGCTCCTCTGAAGTGTTTTAAGAACCAGCTGAAACAAACCATGAAGGTGTCAGGTATAAACCCACAAACTTGGGAGGCTGCGGCCGAAGATCGCCCACTTTGGTGCCAAACCATCTTTGCTGCTACTGATCACTTTGAAGAGGAATGCCGCAGGCATGAAGAGACTAAGTGACAAGCACGGAAGTTTTGTCAAACTCAACTATGCCCTCCACCATCTATTCAGTGTAATGTGTGTGGTCGCATATTTCATGCCAGGATCGGCTTATTGAGTCACCAGAGACACATCCATCAATGGAGAAAATAATTACTTTCAGGAAAAAATGTATGCTCAGAGATGAGTAGCTGCTGCTGCTGATTTCTCAAATTATACCAGCTGGTATTCTGGTTTTTAAAATCCAAGCAGGTAACATTTCCTAGCTCTGGAATGCACATTATAGCTGAGCTTCAAACAAGAAGCCTCATGAACAGTGACAAAGTTTTATTTGGAATGAGGGGGTGTAGATAAACACCAGCCTCACCTAGAGATCTGAAATATAGATCTAGAAAAAGGTTAATTTTTAGATTCCAACTTCCAGAATCCTCCAGCCCACATGTCAGCTCTCCAGTGCAGCTGGACATTATTCTGTGTGGCTGTCTATGTATAACCATTTCGCAGTTGTTCCCCAGGGATGTAAAATACACAACCTGTTATTCTCTTTTGTGACTGTGATATAGCTGGGTTTTGTTTTGTTTTATGAAAATTCTCATCTCACAGAAGTCCCTTTGCTGGGAGAAACTCATACATTTTCATGAATATGCCCTGTATGGCTTCTCACCTTTCCCTTTAACTTCCTTTTTGACAGAAGAAGGTTGACATTTCTCAAGGAACCAACATACCCACTTGTGAACACCCCTTTTCATTGCTATGGAAACTAAAAGAGAGAAATGCTGACAATTCTGTGGCCATCAAGGTGCTTCATCTGTTTCCCTCGCTGCACAATGAAGGTGATGAAAGTCAAAGGGTCCCTTGGAACTTATCTGCTTTTCAGTGCCAGTTCTGGAGAAGTCTAATCTTTTTCTCATTTTATACCCCTCTACTTTTCCCAGGAAAAACTGATGACAGAACACAACCTGACCTCTAGGATTCTCCATTTTCCCACCCAGACTTTCATAAAACTGCAGAACAATGATTTTGCTAGAGGGAATAACATGTGATTTACATGATATCGAGTGTACTGATCCAAATCTGAACTCAGAATTTGCCTATCAAGTACAGATTTTAAGTTATAGGTGTGCTATAGCTGTTCAAATAGTATTGGGTAATGTATTTTTATATGAGGAAATTATATAAAATTGTGCCTCCGGGTGCAATTCAAGGTTCTGGTTATTACCTTTAAAGCCCTACATGGTAGTGGGCCAGGATACTTAAGAGACTGCGTCACCCTGAGAACATCCGTCCCACTAGAGCGGACCGGAGAGGCTCTCTGATCATACTTTCAGCTAGAGAGGCTCATCTCTCTAGCACGAGAAGGAGGGCCTTTTCTGTGTCCGCTCCAGTCCTATGGAACCTCCTGCCAACAGAGTTACGTCTCCAGACGGAGTTGCTGCCCTTTAGGAAAGGAGTGAAGACCTGGCTGGTGGGGCATGTGTGGGGAGTGGCCCAGACGGCCAGCTCAGTTGCCTGGCTCTTTTAAATATTCCACCTCTCTCCTCGGTGTTTTTAATTTGAATTTTAATTTTTATGTATGTGTTTTAATTGTTTTTAGTTGTAAAGCCACCCTGAGTCTTCGGAGGAGGGTGGGGTACAAAGGAAATAAATTAAATAAATAAATAACAGTTGCAGCTACCACTATAAATATATAAATATTTATGGGAATGGGTTGGGGTATAAATATAATAAATAAATAAATAAATACCACTATGCCTGCTGCCACCTCAGCTGAATCATGTCCCCTGGTGGCATGCATGTTCCAGCAGTGGCCAGGAATGTCTGGGCAAATCAGTGAGTTGATGTCAGAAATAGGTATATAAGGCGAGATGGACCAAGGGCTTGTCTCTAGTGTGAAACCATCTTATTAGGTAGTACAGCTAGGCCATAGTGAGTCTGTTTTGGGTTAAAGATGAGTAGATGCAGCTGTGTTAGCAAACTGGACAATTTTTGCTACATTTGTGGCAAAAATACCCCGTGTGATCAATGTAAGAACTTAACCAAGAGGGTGGGATTTGCTTACTTCAGATCCTGACATCCTAGGCAGAATTGGATTTAAGATTTGGATTTAGTGCACTTGATTTAGTGTAGGACACATTGATTAGACCAAGTAGCAGACAATATTTATTTATTTGTGCTGCAGTGTAATCAGAGGTGATGTATTTTTTGTTGTGCCTGGTAGGTGTCACCCATATTGACATGGCTGGATAAGAAGGGATAACAACTGGTCAGTTTGAATAGTTATGGCAAGGTGGAGCCATTCAGTCAGCATATATCATGAGTTGGTACACTGGTCAGGATTTTAAAGATGCTTAGGTGCTGCATGACCAAAAAAAGGATGGGAACCACTGCTCTAGAGTGTGCAGGTGAATTTCTATGTGTTTGTTTTAGGCCTTTCCCCCTTTCAAAAGTAAAAGTGACCTGGATATCTATCTAGCCATTCACATGAAATCATTCCATGAATTTAATTAAGTATTACATGAAGTACAGGCACAAGTGACAAGTCTATGACACAGTGTGGCTTGATGGTTTGATGCTTAAGCTGAAGAAAGCCACCCCATGTCATAAAGTAACAAAACGTTTGGATAATATGTTAAAAAACTAGTACTTTGGGTTATCATGAAGATGATAGTAGTAAATCCTTTACCATAGCAATAGCAATTACACCTATATACTGCCCCATAGCACTTAATGCATTCTCTGGGTGATTCACAAGCTAATTAGCATTTTGCCCCACACAGTCTTGGTACTCAAGTTACCGATCTCAGAAGAATGGAAGACTGAGCCAACCTTGAGCCACATCATGATTGAACTCACAACATCAGCAGTTTTGGGCTGCAGTACAGCAGTTAAGCCACTATGCCACGAGGACTCTATACCATAAAGAATTGTTTGCCACAAGGATCGGTCCAACTCACCCCCCCCAATTCTTCTTTAATTTATATATCAGTGATTTACCAGAAACAGCAGGGCTTTCCCCCTGGCCATGCCCACCATACCACACCCACAGAGTAGGTAGTTTTTTTTAATCCCACCACTGTGTGCACCTGTTATGGGGAAGAAATTGGCATATTAATAGGTTTGACATTCATCTTAATGATGCAATGAGGATAATACAGTATCTGGAAACATCAAATCTACATTGCTTTCATAGCTCCATGTCCTCTCTAACATTGCTGCTTCTGACCTTGGAGGACAACTACAGACAATATGAGATGGAAATAAAATAAACAATATGTTGATTTCTGTAGAGACCTACCAATACATAAAGCATTACACTCTCTAACTTGGATCAGGATCAAGTCTAGGGAACCAATTTGGGATTATAAACCACAGTTTTTTTGCTCTACACCAGGCTTGCAAAACCTTGGGCACCCAGATGTTCCTGGACTTCAATTCCATGAAGCCTTGATCAGCAGGTGCGCTGACTTGGGCTTCTGGTTATTGAAATACAAAAACATTTGGGGGCCCAAGATTGAGAAACTCTGATTTACATGAAGATTGGCAATTAAAATGTGTGACCTTCATCCTGAGAAAGTCTGTGTGTAAATTATGTACTCTACCACTGAGATACAAGCCTTCCCAGTGATAGAAATGCTCAGCACAGGATGCATCGTGTCAGTTTTTATGTTTTTCTTTTCATTATGCCTCATGTTGCAGGAGCATCAGAAAGCCAGATAATTAAGGAGCCGTGTTCATGATTCAACTAACGGAAATTCTGTGATACTGTGGAGCTTATTTATAGAAGGCGATAGAAAATCCATTGCCTTGACATCTGAAGCAATTAGTTTTAAAGCATGCTCAGATTTCCAGTAATTTTTGTTTTGTGTAACTCATAGTTGAAAACGGACAGAAAACCAATGTTAATAATTAAATGAATGGGAAAAGGCTGTTTTATAATTGCACTGTTTTAGCGATGATGGGATTATTATGTGATCTATTGGACAATCCAAAAATAGAAGCCAAAGAGCGGGGAGGGATGGGCTTCAGTTTTAATAGCTTGATAAACCCATTTGAAAGGCAGAGATAAATTGAAAGTGCTAAGATCCAGGCTGCTGGAAGAGAATCCCACCAACTGAGACAAGGTTACGACTGCACCAGCAGTTTTCCCTTCCCACCAGCACTTCCGAGTGAAAAGCTGAATCACAGCCCATAATTCAAGACAATCGGTGCTAAAAATAAACCCTCAGTCCTGCTGGCTACAGCAGCTCCACAATATGCAAATGCTGGGGTTTGTGCTGTGAGGTGAATGTTTTTAGTGCACTGTCAATATTATGTTATGAAAACCAGGCTTCTACTTTCTGATTAGTAGTGTTGCTTACATGCGGCATCACGTTCTCCCTCATGGTGAGTAGGAGAAGCATCACAACGCAGCTCAAATTCTTAGGCAACAGAGTGAATTTATTTTTCAGTAAACGGTTGAGGAGTGACTGTGGTGGCTTAGTGGTTAAGACACTGAACTTAATGACTGGAAGGTCGGCAGGTCAGCAGTTCAAGATCTGAGTGCTGCATGACGGAGTGAGCTCCTATCTCTGTTTCAGCTCCTGCCAACCTAGCAGTTATAATGCAAGAAATTGCAAGTAGATAAATAGATAATGCTTTGGTGGGAAAGGTGACAGCATTCCATGTGCTTCGGTGTTTAGTCATGCCTGCCACATGTCTATCGAAACATCTGCAGATGCAGACAACGCTGGCTCTTTGGCTATAAATGGAGATGAGCACCGTACCCTGGAGTTAGATACAACTAGCTTTTGAGCAAGGGTGACCTTTACCTTTACTAAATGGATGAGGATCAATTCAAGATGGCTTTCTAAAGCAAATAGGGCTAAAATGAGCAGGAAAAGCTGGATACTGGAGCAAGCTCAAAGCAGAAAGCCAAGAGGAAAAGAAGTGACAAAAGGAATACAGTAATACCTCATATAACATTAGTATCGAATAACACGAAAATCGCATAACATTAAGGAATCTGGGGGGAAGAATTGCATCAGATAACATTAAGATGCTATGGGATGCATCAGATAACAACCGCTAAAGCCTGTGTGGTTACAATGTATCTCTATGGATCCCATAGGATTTTAACATGCATCAGATAACACTAAAAATCGTATAACACCAAGACTTGTGGAACCAGGTTTTAGTGTTATCTGAGGTTTTACTTTAGTTACATTATTGTTTGGTCAAAAAGCTGAATGTGAGAAAGAGCTTTACAAAGTTCATTTCTGAAGTAAAGTTCCCAGAATCCTCCAGCAGCCATTTTAGCTTAGGGCTTATGGGAACTGGAATGAAAAAATGACCTGCTTTAATAGCAATAGCTATAGTGCTGGGTGGTTGACAAGGCAATTAGCATTCTGCCCCCAACATGCTGGGTACTTATTTAATTGATCTTGGAAGGGTGGAAGGCTGAGTCAACCTGCAGCCTCTTCAGGATTTAATTTACAATGTCAGCAGTTTTAGCTGCAGTACTACATGCAACCACTGCACCACAGGGCTCCTTGAAACTGAACAAAACAGAAACTGTAAGGCACCAATAGATAAGAGGACTTATGGATCTTCCTTAGATATCCAGAGGGTTCTTTAGAGGTCTTCTCCATTTCTGCACAATGTTCAGACCTCAATTTTTCTTCCTAATTTTATTTTGGATGTTCATTTTACACAGAAAGATCCCCTTGAAGACTGTGGTATTTTTGAACCACAATTGCCTTCATTGTGCTAACATCCACTGCATGCTGGGGCTGCACTAAAATACTCAACAGAACAAAGCACTTAAGGAACAAAAAAAGCTAATTCCTAGATGTTGCAAAACATTGGAGGGCCTCACTTTGTGTAAAGGGGTTGACAGAGTAGATTCCGTTACACTATTAGAGAAAGAGACATATCCATTACTGCTGTTTGGTATCTCTTCTTTTTCTTGCCAAAGGCGTATCACCATATTGTCCACCTGCACATTGTTTGAAATTCTGTAGGAGTGGCTTCAAATTGTACTTTTCCTTCTTCTTTAAAGGAGAGACACTCCCCCAACTCCCATTTTGTTTCTTTTTTGTTGTTCAGTCGCACAGTCAATTCCGACCCTTTGCGACCCCATGGATCACTGTCCTCCAAGCACTTCTGTCCTCCACCATCCTACTCAACTCGCTCAGCTCTGTGCCCATTTTGTCTACATTACCATCTAACCATCTCATTTTTGGCCACATCCTTCTTTTTTTGCCCTCCACCCTTCCCAGCATCAAGGCTTTCTCAAGCTAATCCTCTCTTTTCATTTGATGTCCAAAGTACTTTAGCTTCATCTTTACTATTTTTTGACCTTCTAAGGAGCAGTCAGGGTTGATTTCTTCTAAGATTGACCTATTTGTTCTCCTCACTGTCCAGGGGACTCTCAAAACTCTCCTCCAACACCACATTTCAAAGGCATCTATTTGTCTGCGCTCCGCTTTCCTTATGGTCCAGCTCTCACAACCTACTGGCCATACCATTGCTTTGACAATGCAAATTTTGTTTGCAATGTGATGTCTCTACTTTTTACTATGTTCCCCAAGTTTCTCACTGCTTGCCTCCCAAGAATCAGTCACCTTTTTATTTCATGGCTGGAATCACCATCTGCAGTGAGCTTTGATCCTAAGAAAGTAAAATCTGTCACTGCTTCTACTTCTTCCCCATCTATTTTCCAGGGACTGATAGGGCCTGTTGCCATGATCTTGGTTTTCTTTATATTGAGTCTCAAGCCAGCTTTTTCACTCTCTTCTTTCAACCTAATAAGGAGCTTCTTTAGATCTTCCTCACTTTCTGCCATTAGGGTGGTATCATTTGCATATCTCAAATTGTTGATGTTTCTTCCAGCAATTTTGATCCCAAATTGTGATTCCTCCATCCCTGCATTGCGCATTATGTGCTCTGTGTATAAGTTAAATAAGCAGGGTGACAAAATGTAGCCTTGTCTTACTCCTTTTCCTATTCCAAACCACTCCGTCCTTCCATATTCTGTCCTAACTGTTGCTTCTTGACTCACGTACAGATTTCTCATGAGGCATATAAGGTCTCTGGTATTCCCATCTCTTTAATTACTTGCCACATTTTGTTGTGGTCCACACAGTCAAAGGTCTTATAATCAATGAAACAGAAGTAGACTTGTTTCTGATATTCCTTTGTTTTCTTTGTGATCCAACCTATGTTGGCAATGTGGTTTCTAGTCCCCCTGCCTCTTCTGATCCCTGCCTGCACTTCTGGTAATTCTCTCTCCACGTGCTGCTGCAGTCTATCCTGTATTATCTTGAGCATCACCTTGCTAGCGTGTGGGATGAATGCAATTGTTCAAAAATTTGAACATTCTTTGGCATTTCCCTTTTTGGGGATTGGATCTTTTCCAATTGTGTGGCCATTGTTGCGTTTTCCAAATCTGTTGGCATATAGAATGTAATAATTTGATTCCATTATCTTTCAAGGCTTTGAAAAGTTCAACTTGGATATTATCATCTCCACTGACTCCATTGTTTGCAGTGCTTTTTAGGGCTTTTCTGACATCGGCTCAAGTTCAATTTCCTCATCATTGTGATTATCAGGGGTGTTGAGGTCCTTTTTGTAGAGTTCCTCTGTGTACTCTTTCCATGTTTTCTTAATCTCTTCTGCATCAGCCAACTCCTTGCCATTTTTGTCCCTTATCATGGTCATTTTTACTTTAAATGTTCCGTTGATTTCCCCAATTTTTTTTAAAAAAGATCTCTAGTCCTACATCTTGTGTTGTTTTCTTCTATTTCTTTACACTGTTCTTTCAGGTAGGTTTCCTTATCTCTCCTTGCTTTTCTTTGGAATTCTGTATTCAAGTGGTTGTATTTTTTCCTTTCTCCTTTGCCTTTTGTGTCCCTTCTTTCCTCTGCTATTTTAAGAGCCTCATTGGACAACCACTTAGCTTTCTTACACTTCTTCTCTTTTGGTATGGTTTTCCTTGCTGCCTCCGGCATGATGTCCTGCATCTCTGTCCATATTTCTTCTGGCACTCTGTCTATCTGCTCCAAGCCATTGAATCTGTTCTACACCTCCACTGTGTATTCCTTAGGGATGTTGTCTAGGTCAGTGTTTCCCAAATGCTGGTTTTTGGACTTAAATCCCCAGAAGCCTAAGTCATTTCCCCAAAGCACTGATCAGCCAATGTACTGACTTAGGCTTCTGGGAATTTAAGTCCACTAGTGGGCTGTGCACCCCTTGTTGGGAACCACTGATCTAGGTCATATCTGTCTGGCCTAATTGTTTTCCCTATTTTCTTTAGTCTAAGTCTGAATTTTGTGATCAGTAGGTTGTGATCTGAGCCACAATCTGCTCCTGTTCTCGTTTTTGCTGACTGTATGGAGGTTCTCAATCTTTGGCTGCCAAGTATGTAATCAATCTGGTTTCAATGTTTGCCATCTGGTGATGTCCATGTGTAAAGTCTCCTCTTGTGTTGCTGGAAGAGAGTGTTTGCTATGACCAGTGTGTTATCTTAGCAGAACTCTATCAGTCTTTGGCCTGCTTTGTTCTGTGTTCCAATACCAAACTTGCCTGTTATTCTGTTTCCTTTTTAATCCCTATTTTGGCATCCCAGTCTCCTTTGATAATGTGTGCATCATTTCTTGGTGTCTGTTCTATGAGGCGTTCTAGGTCCTCATAGAACTGGACAACTGTGTCTTCATCTGCACTAGTGGTTGGTGCGTATATTTGGATTAGAGTGACATTGAATGGTTTGCCTTGTATTCTGACTGACATCATTCTACCATTTTTGAGATTATATCCCATCACTGCTTTTCTCACTCTTTTATTGACAATTATTGTTTCTTAATGCAAGTGAAATTTTGTCTCTATGAATGACTGCCCAGATATGGATTATTTGTTTTGTTTCACCTCATGGTCTGGAATGTGCTGTTGCTAATTAACCAAAAATTTGTTATTGGGAGGGAGGGAAAAAGAAATCTAATTCACATACCATAGCAAGGAACTAGGAATGAACAACACTAACTGGAAAGATACAGAATTAATTCCATCCTAATGTGTGTGAATATGCAGAATAACAGCAGAATGATCTGAATGGGTTTAGCAGGAGAGCATTATCAATTTTACTGCAGGAGAACATTTTTTGATCCAGAATAGATAGGCAATATTTGATGGTCTTGGGACGAATTCCTCTCTCTGAATCTTGGTAGTCTGTACCACTCAACTCCCTGCCCCAAAATCCAGATTTGTTTTTTCCCCAACCTCCACCGATTTTCTAGAGGGGAGGGAGAGGTGTAGTAAAGGTAAAGGTCTCCCTTGCTCGAGAGCCGGTTGTGTCCTACTCTAGACAACACTGCTAATCTCTGTTTACAACCAAAGAGCCAGCGGTCTCTACATCTGCAGAAGTTTTGGTGGTCATGTGACAAGTGTGACTAGATGCTGAAGTGCACAGAATGCTGTTACCTTTCCCACCAAAGCGGTACCTATTTATCTACTTGCAATTTCTTGCTTTTGAACTGCTACCGGTAGTTTGGTAGGAGCTGGGACAGATGATGGGCACTCACTCCATTGCACAACACTCAGGTCTCAAACTGCTGATCTGCTGATCTTCTGGTTGTCAAGCTCAGTGTCTTAACCACTAAACCACTGTGGCCCCATGGGGGGGGGAGGTATAACAAGTCATTTAAACATAGTTCCTCAGTCATTAAAAGCCTCTTTTCACAAGTAGGAAATATTGCCTGACTTGATACTTGGGTTGGGATTTCTTTCAATGGAGTAACCTAGATTCCTTTGGTAACTTAGTGCTTGTCTAGATGAGTCCTCCTAGACCAGTGTAGAGCAGTTTTTAAAAAGCTGCTTTAAGGCTGCATGGAGAAGAAAAACATTGTTTGGCATGATCCCTGCATCCCAACATCATTTTGCTTCTCTGCCGTGGCTGTGTGGCCTCTCCAGCCCTGTAACAACTGTTTGTGGGTGCAAAGAGGGGGATCCCTTTGCCAATGATCAGACTTTGATAATTGGTTCTGGGGGAGAACAGAAATTTGCAGCTGACAGGGAAAAACTTTGATCCACAGGTGCAAAGCGGTGTTTGGCTTTAACCCCTTCCCGTGCCAGTCACTGAGTACCATCAGTAGCAGGGGTGGGCTGACCTGACTGCAAGCATAAATAATTGGATCAACCCACCCCAACCTGTCTCAAATGGTGGGCTATATGTGAACAACCTCTGAAACCAACTAGGTTATTGATGGCGTGAAGTTTCATGAATACAAACTGCTTCATATTTTAGTAAAAAAAAAATCACCAAAGGATTGGTTCAGTCATGAGTGCATTGTTAAGACAGTGGAGAGTGGGGACTCCCCCCCCCCCCCAATTTCATGCACTATCTCTGCATCCAGCATTTTATATCCTAGTTGATTTTCTTTGTGTCTCACTTGTTCTGCTTTTACTAATGAACAGGAGTTCTTTAAAAGCCTTGGAGAGTCTGGGATATACTTGTATGCAGGGATAAGAATAATGATAGGGAGACAGAATCCTTGTTCAGGCATTTAAAGAAAGTTAAGTTGAAAGTTTGAGTGGGGAGAGAGTTCTATCCCACTCCATGCTTATCATTTTATGTGTAGAAAGTCTGAAAAAGAGATAGTTTGCTACAATTGATTTTTTCAGGATACCCAGGTGTATGGAAAGATTTCATGTTTGCAGAAGGGTTCCTATTCTGACCATCTTGTTGTCCAAGCAAACAGCAATAACTGGTGGGCAGGTAAGCCTAGAATGCTTTTTCTGCTCACACTTTCAAATTAACCTAGGTTTGTGTGCATGAAATGGGCTCAATAGAACATTCGTGGGGTGACTAGAGAAAATCAGGAATGAGATAATAAAGGAAAGAATTTGAATAGAACCAATCTTAAACTACATACAGAGACAACAAATTAAATGGCTTGCCCATTTGAGGAGAATGCTTGGAATTTGATACCTTACAAGGCATATGTGGAAAGAGGAGAAGGACAAAGACCACGAGGTAGATCCAGAGGAAGATGGAGAGATAATATCAAATAAATATTACAAGAACACCAAATAACATCAGTGGAGGCTACTAGAAGTGCCAGAGCAAGAACCTTGTATCTCCCTCAACATCCAAAGGGGTAAAAGAGGAAGTAAAAAAGAAGAACATTCATGAATTTAATGTTCGTCATTAGCTGCTACTCGTGTCCAAGTATACACACCTCCCCCCCCCCCCAAAAAAAAAAAATCATTTTCAAAAGAAGAATGACAAACAGGAAAAATGCCATTGGTGTGAACTTGTTTAAGGTGGATCCCAGCAAGTAATCGAATGTTTTGGGATTGAACCTTTCATTTTTGGGGAGAGGAGGAAAAGGAAGATTTGTATCTGAGAAATTCACAGACTGCTCCCTTTGGAGAATTACTGAGTTTTTATTTCCTCTTTGATTGGTTTGTTTTGCTCTTGCATTTAGCTGCTGCTCCACTTGATTTGGCTCCCTCGTAGCCCACCTCAGGAACAAGTTGTCAAGAGCATGTAGTTTAGTGAGAGATGTCAGCAGAAGTATTTGCTCTCCAGCTGAGAGCACTGAAACAGCTGCCACTTTCCAGTTCCCTCCCTCCTGCTCCTTCCTGAAAACACCGAAAGAAAAATAACGGAGGCTTGGTAAAAACAGGAAAAAGTGGGAAAGGAAATAAAAGAAGAAATAGTATTATTTTTGTTTAGTATTTATTGAAAATAATGGCAGAAAAGGCAGGAGTCAACCAATCTGTTAGCAAACATAATTTACCATAGACTGCTGTTTGACATATTCTCATATTTTCTGATTAGAAAAATAAAAATATATTTGGGAAATAAAGTCTGAAAAGGAAAGTAAAAGCTAGTTCTTGTTCTCTCAGAATCTCATCACCTTTCTCATCTAACCAAGTTCTATATTGGATAGTAACAGTTCCCCAATCTATTTACACAGAAATCTGTGTATATTTGCACCCTTTCCCTCGTTTTATACCCTTTTCTTAGTATGTGTTGTTCTAATATGCACATTTTTGTATGTCTCCCCCCATCCCCCAGTCTAAAGTGTGTTCATGAAGGACTTAAGAAAACAAATTCAACGCACAACAAAGGAGATTTTCAGACTAACCATAGAGGAAAAGTCCTAATGACAGACCTATACTTGCTTATAGACAACCCTTCAATCTCAAACAACTATTGACACACAACATATTACACAAAAGTGAAATTGAGATGGGAACTGAACCTTGCTGCAAACCCAGATGTTAGTTTTGCCCTCACATTAACTCTGGAAACAGTATTACTGGACCCAGCAACACGGCACAAAACATTAAGGGCAGTTTTATTTGTTCTTCTGCCAATGTGATTTATGCCATCTCTTGCCAAAAATGCCCTTCTGCATGCTTTATAGGACAAACAGAACAATCTTTGTGCAAAAGAGTTAATGGACATAAATTAGACATCAGGAACAGCAACATAGAGAAATCTGTCTCAAACCATTTCAACCTACTTGGACACACTATCCAAGGCTTTAAAGTTGTGATTTTGAAACATAGAAATTACAAGACTAGGATCCAGAGAGAGAGATCAGAAATAAAATACATCCATCTGTTGGACACCCATCACAAAGGTTTGAATATTAGCCAAGGGTTTCTGAGACATTATGAAATTTGATACACAGATTGTTATATGCTGCTATATATGTTGTCTATTATATTTTGTTATATTTTACCCCTTCACAACATAGGTTGTCCCACAGAACAAAGGATGTGCTCAGACAATAACACAAAAATTTGTGTTTATCTGTTTATTTATCTGTTGCGTTGTTGTAATTTTTCTTATGAATTTTTAAGGGTTTAACCTGTGATTTTAATCTATGATGTAACCCGCCCAGAGTCAGGTCTACCCGATTGGGGCGGGATAGTAAATATGAGTAAATAATAATAATAATAATAATAATAATAATAATAATAATAATAATAATAATAATAATAATAATAATAATAATAATAATAATAAACTCATTAGCAAATATTCATTGCCAGGTGATTGTTTTGTATCTTCCCAATTTTGCAACTGAAACAGTATTTTGCCACTCTCCCCACATTTGCAATTGAAAAATAGGGGGATTTACAGCTAATCTGAATAACAACTAGAGATCATCTGACATTACCAATTGTATGAATCCACTATGATTTATATGCCAATTTGATATGCTAACCAAGCACTCTGTACCTGATGTATATAAATTGATACCATGAAGCCTCACTCCCATTTCTGATGAAGTGGACTTGATCCATGAAAGTTCACATCGAAATACTGTATAACAGTTTGTCTTTAAAGTGCTACAGTGTTTTTGTTTTATTTTGTGTATTCTCTGATATACTGGTTTACTTCTAAGAAAGAAAGTATTTATGCAACTATGAGAAAAATGCTCAGACATATTGTTGCAGTGTCTACTTTGCATGTGTATTGCAGTCAAACACCCCTTGGATTGCTCAAGGACTGAGCAAAGAAAAGGAAGCAAAGAGATCATAATCTTCATTTCTGTTCATGCAATGTTGTCCTTTCCCTAAAATATGTCCCTAAGCAACTTGTCCAAGATCACACAAGAAGTCTTTGGCAGAAGAGTTAAAGAAAACCAGTGTTTTTAAAACAGTTTAAGAACTCTCTTTCCAGCTTAGCCTTTCACATCACATTTATATTGACATCAATGATATACAGTACTTTATTTGGCTTCTAACTACTGGATAGCGCAGTGGTTTAGGTATCTGGCTGCTAATCCAGAGGTTGGGACTGCAGTTCCCTACTGTGTATCCTTGACAGGGGCTGGACTTAATAAGCCATTGGGTCCCTTCCAGCTCTGTACTTTTAAGATTATTATCATTATTCTTATCTCTGTCTTGATCATTTAGCTTCTGAAAACTCTTATGTTTGCTGTGAAAGAGGCAGGAGAGAAAGTTGCAAAAAATACCAAAGAAAAACAGAGCAGAGAGAAGTCAAGATTCTTGGAAGATTCTTGACAGTTAGAGATATTGAAGATTCTTTCCAAATATCTTGTTGAAAAACAGAAAAACAAAATGTCCAGAAATGTGTTACTGTAGAATTAGGAAGCTGTTAGTGGGGTTTTTTTTTAAAATCATAGGAATGCACATTTTCTTTCACATTAATCTGTTCCAGCTCATGGACATGCTGTGCAATACTGTATGTGCAATTAATTTTTCTAAAAACTCATGCATCTTAGAACAAGTTTTTAGAGACATATTTAAAGAAAATGATGGGTATGGATATGTATTTTGACACACACACACAATTTCCTTGAAGAGCGCAGAGGGATAGATTTTCAAATATTTATGAAGAATATCTGAGAGTCTTTAAGTAATACATTGGAATTATTTTATAGACTCTGGGCCAAAAATTCTGCACAAAGTAAGTACACTTCACACTGTTGAGTTGAACCCAGACTTAGTTGTATGCAATTAAGGTGCCACATTTTTTAATTTTTGTTATGTTTTATTTACTGTCTGAAATGCTTGCAGACTAACACAACTGCCACTACAAAAAATTCATATGTAATATAGATCTACTCAGTGGGACTTAATATTAATCACTAAATCATATTTGCTTAAGCCACAAATGAGAAAATGAGTCCTGAATTATCCTTCTCATCTCCCTTATACCTCATATTTCAGACTCTTAGTGCTATAAACATATGTTTAAAACACGAAATATACATACTGTATTTATATCTATGTATCCCAGCTATATTTAAGTAGATGTCCAGATCTTTGGAACTGACTATAGTATAACAGTCAGAATTTTGTCCCAGGTTGGCAAAGACTGACAAAATAGGAATACCATTGGCCATACTTAGCAAGAATGACTTCATATCACAAATGACATTGTACCATCCCGAACACAGCTAATCTCTTCTGATTTTGGAAGCTAATTAGGATCTGGTTTGCACTCAGATGGGACATTGCCTGTGACTAGGCTAAATAGTCTGAATCAGTGTTAAGGCAGCTTTCTACTTAGCCCAACATTTCTTTATCGTATCAGTTTCTAGAAGGCTGTGAGTTGGTGATGATTAGATCTTCCCAATACAAACCAGACCACTGAAAATGGTCAGAACTTGTTCTTTCCTCCCCATTCCAAGTTCATTCTAGGACAAAAGAAAATATGCTTGTTTTCAGGGCAGTGAAGTGCCTTTCAACCACCTTCAACACTTTTAAAATATTATATCTGTTGTCACTGTGGGCTGTTTGATGGATCTTCAATAGGACTATTCCAGGGAGAGCAATCTAAGATCCACAGCAAATCTTTTTTGGAACAGGTTAACCAGATGTAAGAACAGACAGAGGTTCTGTCCTTTTACTATTTGTGTGAAAAGAGAGTTTTGGAAGCTAAATGTCACTATATCACAAGCACTGCAAATTAAGAGAACCTGCAGTTTCAAACATTCACAATGGACTGGCCCCCTTTCCATTAGAAATGTGAAATTTGTGTTTTTGGATTAGAGCTCCATAGATTTTGAAAACTATAGCTCAGAAGCATAAAACTGAGTGCCTCTTAACTTCATACCATGTTTGCTCAGCTACTGAGAGATGGCTATTGTACCAGGCCATTCCCTCCTCTCCAAGACATTGCAATGAAGGTCTCAGTTTCCATGCTGTGCACTCCAGTGTTTTGGCATGCCTGCCACATGTCTACGGGAATGTCTGCAAAAGCAGACAGCACTGGCTCTTTGGGTATAAACAGAGATGAGCACTGAACCCTAGAGTTGAATACAACTGGCATTCGAGCAAGGGTGACCTTTACCTTTACTTACATTGCAAGCAAGCAGTTTATTGCAGTAGGTAGGACCTGACCAGAACCCCTTGCTGCCTGAAACACTAAGATAGGGAATATTACTTTTTGGACTACAACTCCCGGAATCCCATGCTGGTGGTGGAACTCTGGTGATGTAGTCCAAAAATCATTTCCCAGCGCTGTTAATTAAACTATCCTAAAGAAAAGCAACATACCACCTTTGCTTTCTACAACAAAGCAGCATCTTTAGCACAATCATTAGTATTTTAAAACACTGGTGTTTATCAAGACAACAACAAAGGAACCTATTAAGAACCTCTCAGTTCCAAACTTTTGTTGCCTACTCTACTTTAAGGTTCTGCAGACCCTGGTCTTTAAAGATGCCTTTCAAAAGAAATCCCTGTTGTGTTCTGTGCTGTTTCCAAACTGAGTATAATGAGAAAACAGCTTCACACCTGGTGCTTGTTGGTACTCAAACTGTAGCTTTGATTTCAGCTCTCTGGTGCAACTTTGCCACTTGGTTAGCAATTTCTCATCATCTGGAAAGAGAGGCTTGGAAACCCCCCAGAAATGCATTGCATTCCACTGGGGGGGGGGGTTCATTCTCAGCTCATCATGGAATTTAGAGATGATTTGTTTGGTTTTGTGGCTAGTTGCATAACAAGATCTTGCATTTTCTCTTGTTCCTTGTGACATGGAGTCATGTGTTTTACATAACTGTTTCTCTCATCTTGCACTGAAGTATGATGTCTATCAACTTCCTGCTGTGCAATATTTTAGTTGTGACCAAATTTATTCACTGGCACCTGATAGTGCTATTACCAGAATGGTTTCTTTTAAATTAGACCCAGAAGTGATGTCCCTACTTCACAGCTGTCTGGCATGTGTGTTTTCATCTCTGCATGGAAAATACCATAATCCAAAATATATGTTGTGTGGGAATCTTCGCTTCCCTGACAGTTGATTCAGATGTACACCCTCTGTAGCTCACATTATTCTGTCAGTGTATCACTTTCTGGTCTGTGACATAACATAGCTCAAAACTTGATGCTGCAATTTGTACACCCTGAGTTCTTTTCACCAGCACCAGAGCAGGGTGGGATAATTCAGACACCCTAAATCCAAACTTCAACAAACCTAAGACAAAAGGAAATATGGGTTGAAACGAGAGTCAGCAGAAGACTCTCTACAATTTTGGTGTGTCTAGGATGGGGTGCCCAAACTTTTTGGGCCATGTGGTTCAGCAGCCAGTCTTGTGGTTCAGCGGGCCGGTCACCTGGTTCCCCCGGCCGGAAGAGGAAGTAAAATGTGCCTTGCAATCTGTTTTGCAACAGGATGAGATAGATTTTAGGCAGCCATTTTCTTTGCTTAAACCAGGAGTGCCCAAACTATGGTCCAGGGGCCAGATCTGGCTCTTGACACCAATTTATCCGGCCTGCGCTGCCCTTGTCGCTCCCAGAAGTGGAAATAAAATGTAGCTATACAGGTGTTGGAGGCTGGATTGGGCCCCTGGGCTGTAGTTTGGGCACCCCTGGTTTAAGAGGTTTGGGCACTGAGTTATTGCCCCCCCTCCATCACTCATTGAATTTTCCCCAAACCAGTTGGTGGTGGCCTGAGGCTTTTGTACAATACTGTACAGTATTTATCAGCCAAGGTAGGATATTGAAATACTACTACCTAAACCAAGGTGGTAAAGGGCTTCTCTTCCTCCAGAGGACACTATTAAGACTCTGCCTAATAGTGGACCAGACCCTACTGGGTCTCTGAAACACATATGAAGAATATTTCTCACACAATCATATTGTTGGTGCATTTCCCCCTTTGAATGGAAGACTTGGGAGCCAACAAAGAGTTATCCCCTCTCCTCCTGCTTCATTCTGATGTGCAACCAAAATATTATGAACATATCAAAACAATATCCCACCCACCCATCCACCCACCCACAAGTCTTAATCAAACATACTTCTGCTATCTGTGAATAACACAATACTGTACAAGTTTCTCATTTTAGACTGCGTCTATTCAATCTCTTTATAAACATTCACTAAGGAGAAAACTATTTTCTGAACATACGGCTGTTGTCTCTGTTTTGGACGGAAAAACGTCTGGCATTTTGCTGACATCACTGCATTGTGAGTCATTAGGAAGCTGTGTCTAAACAGCGAGGTATTTTCATCAGTTAGAAATAACTGAGATATTTTCAATGCAGCCTATCAGGTATTGTTATTTATTATGGTTTTACCATTTATTCCTTAGGCTTGGTAGGATGTGGTGTGCTGGGTCCAGAGTGGAGATAAGGATGCTCCCATCTCACTTTCTGCTCTGACTGAGTGGCTGTCTATTGTTTTGAACTACTGTATACCTTAGTGATGGTTTTCAGGCTGTGATGCATCTTCCTGAAAGAAGATGCAACACAGTGCTGGCCCTACCATTAGACAATGGGTATCTATTGCTTTAGGTGACAAATGCTGGAGGTGGCAGCTGGCTGTTGGAGGGAATAACCATGTGCTCAAACACCCTGCTCTGTGTGTCTTGTGTCCTTGTGCTTCATTCACGCACAGTGGGGGCTGCTATGTCTTCTCCAGGGATGAAGAAATGTTTAACTATAAGTTGAGCCAGCTTTTAAACACAGACTAGAAGATGACACCATCTTGTTCTTCACATCGATCTCTAAATTATTTTGGTCATTCCTAATGAAACATGCCAATTGTCTTTCACATCTCATTAAATAGACTCTGGAAAAATGGCAGCCAGGTTTGTTTGCTATGGTGTAAGGGCGGGTCATTCTGGAAGTGCAGAGTCCTTGTAGCCTGCCCTTCATTTGTTCTATAAAGAGAATCCAAAAATTCAGGCAATCAGATCAATCCACATCAACAAATAAGGAAGAGGTCTTTTGTGAAGCTAATGGCTCTTAATTGCTCATCTAAGGTCACCATTAAACAGGTTTATATGGTAGTGGCTGTGATAACTTGCAACTATGTGCCATTCCCAGGAAAACCTCTTTCCTAAGTATAGTGAGGACTGTAGAGAAGCTCAGAAGAAGCCTGTTTGGAAGCGATAGCTGATTCAAGAACCCCTGCTACTGACCATTTCCCAGCATGTTGACTTTTTAAAGTCTAGTTCCACTAAACCACACTCTTTCACTGTAGATGTGGCTCTCTATTCATTGTAGAGACCTACAATGAGTTAGATTAGGCTCTGAATTCATCATCCTCTTCTGCACTTGACTGTCAGTCTGGAATGGAAGGCACATGTTGCTGCCTGCTTTGGATTAAAGCTCCAGTGTATTTTGTGCTGTGCTCAGACATAGGAAGGGTTTTCTGCACACTACTTTTTCTTTGAATATTTTTGTTCATCCTTAATGAATATTTTGTTGCAGGAATGCTTTTCTTCCATTAGGATGGCTGGAATTAAACTCCTGGAACCAGGTAACCACTGCATTCCTCTAGTTCAGGGGTGCCCAAACTATGGCCCATGGACCAGATCTGACCCCCGATGCCAATTCATCCAGCCCTCATCACTCCCGGAAGCGATGAGGGCTGGTTTTATTTCTGCTTCTTGGAGCGACGAGGTCATCGTGGGCTGAGTGAATTGGCTTTGGGTGTTGGACCCAGCCCACAGGCCATAGTGACTGGCCCCCTGAAACATGTGAACAGCCCACAGCCCAAAAAGTTTGGGCATACCTGCTCTAATTGTTATTTTTTTAAAATTAGACACATTTTGTACTGTACTTGCATAAACTGCTGGCAGCAAGGATAATGATAATTAATCTTTCAAATAAAAGAGGGAGGGAGGGAGAGAGTGTACTGTTTGGAGAAGTGAAAATGAAAATCTATGAATGACCTCCAGTATCAATGCTGGCAATGCATTTCACAATAGCAGTTTGTGAAGAAAGAAAGAAAATCTTAAACCCCCCCCCCCTTACTCTCATATACATATATACACACAAAGCCCTAAATGAAAGATACAGCATTTTTATGCTAATTAAACATGACTTCACTCTTAGCACAATCAAGACTATTCAAACTTCCACAAAGAATCGTCAAAGGAAATGATGAGCAAAAAGCAACGTTGGTATTTACTTTTAAGAACATCCTGACATGGTCCTCCACCCAACAATTTCATTTGATCCTTTGCCTTGGCAGAAATGTCCTGTCATCATTACAACTGCCTCTGTGATTATATTAGACACATTTTATGTACATTGTTTATTGCTATACTGAAAAGGAACAATGAAAACTTTCAGCTCAGAATTCTTCTTCTTTTATTTCTTTCACAAAGGGTAAATAGCCAGTCAAAAGAGGCTTCGCTTGGCCAGTGGTGGGCTCAAAAAATGTTTACTACCTACTCTGTGAGCATGGTGTGGTGGGCATGGCCAGGGGAAAGCCCTGCGTTGCACCTGAATTAGGGCTACTTTATTTCAAAACAACAGGGTGGGCAGGGTGAATCCCTCGCTGTTAGGTTTGCCTTTGGCCGGAGGCTTCTCCGAACAAAGACAAACCTAACAGCGAGAGAGATCCCTTGCTGTTAGGTTTGCCTTTGTGCAGGCTCTCAGCCCAAGGAAGCCGGTGGCCCCAGGCTCAGACCTGAATCTTGGGTGACCGGTTTCCTTGGGCTGAGAGAGTGCAAGCTCTCAGCCCAAGGAAGCCGGTGGCCCAAGCCTCAGGCCACCAGTTAGCGAGAGGGATTCTCACTGGGCCTCCTGCTATTTCCGCAAGGGGAAACAGCACTGCCAATTCACAAAGGGGCTTTGGGGCAGGGGCAGGGGAAGGCTCCTGCATGCCGTAAAGCCACATGGCTTTCCGCTTGGGTTTGGGGCACCCGTTCAACCCCCCAACCCAAGAGGCAATCACACCCTGTGATCAGCGCTTGGGTTGGGGGAAGAACTGGCACACACGCCGATTCCCCCCGCCCTACCCAAGCGCCGATGGCAGCATCGGATAACATCGGATAACTTGTCAGATAACATTGGGGAATGTGAGGCAAACATTTGCATCGCACAATGTTATCTTAACGTTGCGCGATGAAAATTTTAGCCTCAAATTCCCCAATGTTATCTGATTTTAGTGTTATCCAAGGTAAATGTTATCCAAGGTACAACTGTATATACACCCCTTATCTCTGCTGTGGATACTCTCTCCAACTTTTCTTTCCTGTTCAGGCATGCCATGAATTCTGCTGCTTATATCACACATACTGTACATACACTGTTATTTATTCACAAGATTTTTTCCCTACCCTTCCTCCTCTAGGATGCTTAGGGTGAGACTCTGAATACTTCTTCCTTCTATTTTAGCTCTGTAACAATCTCCTAGAGAATATTTGCATGAAAGACAGTCACCCAGTAAATTTAATGGCTGGTGAACGGTTCACTACTAGCTTTCCAACTTCTTGCACCAGTGTTGCAAGGTTGCAATTTTAACTCTAAATAAAGGAAATATCATGACTTTAATTGTTATAGCTCACATAAAATTAAGCCTTCTTAGATTAAAAAATACTCAGGTATATCAGACTATTCCAATGTGATGGACATATGGAAGCCTGTCCTATACTGAGTCAGACTATTGGTTCCTATAGCCCAGCGTCCCCATCTCTGACTAGGAGGTGCTGTCCATGGTTTCAGGCAAAATTCACTGCTAGCCCTATATGGAGATCCCAGGTATTCTCTAGCCATCTCCCATTGACTGTTTCAATTTAGATTATTCATGCTGGACCCAGTTTAACTTCGGGAATCAGATGAGGTTGGCCATATCCAAGGTTGTAAAGTGGTTGAAAAGTTTGGATTTATTGTTCCTCCATTTTCTTGTAGCCTGTCAGTATATATGAACAGGTCATCTAATCTTCAGCAGAAGTTAGCCGGGTATTTCTGAGAAGAAGCCACTCTTTATGATGGTGTCACCATCTCATGTATCTTCTGTCTATTTTATACAACTTGCTCCTGGGCTTTCATAATCAATATACCTTGCTTGCTCCATCTTCATGATGTATTAACATTTGTTTTGAAAGGCCTTCTACCCCAATGACGGTACATTTACTACCTCAATTAATAGTAATTTCCTTATAGATTAGGCTTGATCCAGACTGAATCAGACATGGCTCAAGTAACACTGAAATGAATTACTTGAGGCCACCATAACCAACTTGTCTTGCTAGTTTTAATGGGTCTAAAGTGTGAATACCTTGCTTTGGACCCAACCCATTTTCTTAAGTTCTTTCTTTTAGACATGTTCAAAATCTGTAACATGGAAATGTCATTGCATTACTTGACCACTTATCAAAGCCCAAGTTTTATAGCCCACACTAGGAGGCAGAAAACCTTGATTGTTGATCCAGCATAATAGATCTTCAGAAATGACCTTGGTATCCCTGGATTGTATAAACAAACCCACAGTGGAGTTTGGCAAGACATCTGAAGAGAAAGGTAGGACATGGAAAAACATGTTATTTCTGTGAAGTCTTTTATATCCCTGACGAAGGCAGGTGATTGTGCTATTTAGCTCTGTCTGAAAGCAAAAATCTTAACACTCCCAAGAAAGAATGCTAAAGAGCATTTTGGATTCCAGGAATAAGAGAAGATAGTGTAGAGAAACTGTTGAGATCTGTTGCTTGCTCGTGATCACTAGCTATGGGATTTTAGCCCTAGCAGGACTCAGCCTGTAATTCTTAAAGTGTTTGAAGGTCTAACAACATATAACCGACAGACTAAAACTGGATTTTATTGCTGACTACTTTGTGAAAGGTACAGGTGGGTGGAACCTAATTTGGCAGAATTCATGTTGCTTTATAGAAGGCAAAAGATTTAGGTTTTAATCTCAGCAAAGATAAGTTCCCCTCCAGGGGGAAAACACATGTAAACAATCTCACATCTGATGATATGATTATATTTCGCAATTGCAAGGAGAAAGCAGATTTTGCATTTATTGCCAAATGTGTCACAAAGTCATTCAAGGAAGCAAGGTGATAACAAAAGAAAACCTCAAAATTGGAAGGGAATAGTCTTGGAGCAGGAGGAAACACCTCCTCTCTTTGCTTATTGAAAGGCTTATTGGCACTGATGACAAAAAAGGAAGGTTTGTTATGGTGATAACATGCTGTGTTGCTAGGCTGGTTCACATAGTCTCTGTTAAGTTCTTTCAAAAAAATTATGATGAGAATGCTGATGTTTCAATCTAAGAGATAGAGCAAAGGTTGTGCATGCAAATGGGCCCATTTCTGAGCATCTCCATTTAAGTGATTTCATATAACAGGGCTGTGAAAATATTCTGCCAGAGACCTATTGCTAAAGAAGGACTCAGCAAACTTGGCTCTCTTGGTGTTCTTGGACTTCAATTCCCAGAAGCCCAAGTCAGTACATCTGCTGATCAGGGCTTCTGGAAACTGAAGTCCAAGAACATCTGGAGAGCCAAGTTTGCTGACCCCTGTGCTAGAGTAATCGATGCAGTGAGAAGTAGGCCAATGATCAAACTCAGTGTAAGCCAGTTTTATGAGCCTTGCACAGGTCAAGAGGGCAGCCACATATTTTTCGCCAATCATAAACAGAGCACAACAGTAATGTCTGTCCTTTTCAGAGTAGCTGCTATTCACTGGCATAGTGTCAAAGCAGAGCATATCCAGAAGAGAACAATGAAGATGGTGGGAAGTAGAAAGACAAAGACCTGTGAAGAAAGATGGAAAGAAGTAGGTATGTAGAGCATAGAAAAGGGGCAATTCAGAGCACTGATATTTGAAGGACTGGTGATAGAATAAATTTATTTTCAAAGCAATCACACTTATATACCTCCCCATAGTGCTTAGTTCACTCTCTGGACAGTTCACAAGTTAATTAGCATTTTGCCCCCATAATGCTGGGTACTTATTTTACTGACCTTGGAATAATGGAAGGCTAAGTCAACCTTGATTCCTGGCCAGGATCGAATGCACGACCTTTTGGTTGCAGTACAACAATTTAACCACTGCACCACCAGTGTTCCTCTATTACTTTAGAGCAGCAGTTCCCAATTTTAATGCAACCAGATGTTCTTGGACTAAAATTTCCAGAAGCCTTCACATTGGCTGCGCTGGCCAAGATTTCTTGGTGCTTTAGTCCAGAGGTACCCAATCATTTTGGGCTGTGGGCCGATCATGTGGTTCAGGATTTCCAACCTCGGAACCTTAAATGTTGTTGGACTACAGCAGTGGTGCCCAAACTAAGGCCAGGGGGCTGGGTGCGGCCTCCGATGCCAGTTCACCTGGCCCACGAACCCCTAGTCATTCCTGGAAGTGGAAGTAAAACACACCCGTATGGGTGCATTTTACTTCTGATTCCAGGAGCGATGAGGGCTTCGTGGGCCGGGTGAATTGGCGTTGGGGGCCGCACCCAGCCCCCAAGCCTTAGTTTGGGCACCACATCTGTAGTCCAACAACATCTAGGGTTCCGAGGTTGGAAATCACTGCTCTAGAAGGTAGGACTGAAACCAATAGGTTGGAATCACAAGAAAGGAGATTTCAACTAAACATTGGGAAATATTTCTTGACAATGAGAACTCTTAGACGGTGAAATGTGTTATTCCTGTTACCATTTCTGATTTTCAGGATGCAGGTGATTTCTTGCATTGAAACCACTCTATGTGAATCCTTTTCCACTCCATGATTCTCCTCTCTACCTGAAGATTCCATTTAGAAAATATAGCTAAAACCATCATTAGGCTATCCTCCAAGAATCTGCATATAAGATTTTGCTTTTGAAGGAATTAAATGTACCCAAGAGAAATTCAACATATGCTGCATAAATATGGCTAAGTCCTTATTTATCCTTGCAATGAACACATAATGCAATTCTTCCTTTATTCCAGAGCATAGGTGTGGTGGTGTGAGTTCATAAAGGATGAGATAGAATAAGATCTTATGTAAATTTTTAATTTCAGTGAATAGGCACCAATATGTTGGCATGAGCAGCTGTTATATTCCTAGTGGCTTGTGAACTGTGATTCTAATATTTCTTCACTATTTAAGTTGAAAGCTTTTCCTGTTTGTACAAAATGACAGGAATTAAAACTCGCTGTGTGTTAGCAACTATCTACAATTATTCAGGATATGATGATGGTGTTAGCATCATTCTTTAGCTGATCTAGACAAGCTTAAGAAATTGTTTAAGGGGCAGAATTGTTCTTGTGTGTGTCAACATGCATGTCAGCTTACTCACAGACATTTGCAGATATTGCAAAAGATTCCTCATATTTTGGCAGGCAAACAGAGAACAACAAACAGCTCAAAGTAGCTTATTTATTTATTTATTTTACTTATACCCTGGCTGTTCACAAGGTGAGCGTTTTGATTGAGTCCAAATGGCTAAAATAATATATTTAATGCAAGTGGACTTCATTTTTGTTGCACAGTTTTGTATTTCTGGTAAAATTCTTTGTAGCTGTGCAGTAACAGTGCAGATACCCATAGAGTATTTCAGAATCTACTCCTTTCTCATTAACTGGCACTCAAAGTCTCAATAACTCACTCTGAGAGAGTTGTAGGAGAAAGAAGAATACAGTAAAAAGTTTCTTTACTTACAGATACTTGGAATTGCACACATGCACATGCTGCTTTCTTTACTGCATGCATCCTAGCAACCAAAGATATTGACCAATAACAAAAAAAAACTGATACCAACCAACAACGAGAGAGAAAAAGCAAAGAACAGACTTTGAATTTGGAGGCAGGAAGAATGATTAGTTAGTGCTAGATGGGTAGACAGACAGACAGACAGACAGGTGCAGAAAAGTCTCTCCCAGTCATCCCAGCTACAGGCAACATGCAAAGTAGTAAAACAAACCCAAACCCCAAACCTCTAATGATTTTTCAGTAATTGATTTCCAAGATGGGGAGAGTTCTATAAAAGGGGAGAGTGAATGTTTTTCAGGCAACCTAACAATATAAGTGACTAGTAGCCACCAATGGTGTGTTTCATCTTTGAACAAACCCTGCCTCCAACAAAGATGATTTAAACAGATTTGAGAGATCTCCAGATTAAGGCAGGTATAACATCAGCTGCTTGTTTAGTAAATATTATATTCTATAGTCCTGCTTTTTTATCACCCTGCTTATTCAACTTATACACAGAGCACATAATGTGCAATGCAGGGATGGAGGAATCACAATTTGGGATCAAAATTGCTGGGAGAAACATCAACAACTTGAGATACGCAGAAGACACTACCCTAATGGCAGAAAGTGAGGAAGACCTAAAGAACCTCCTGATTAGGTTGAAAGAAGAGAGTGCAAAAGCTGGCTTGAGACTCAATATCAAGAAAACCAAGATAATGGCAACAGGCCTTATCAGTCCCTGGAAAATAGATGGGGAAGAAGTAGAAGCAGTGACAGATTTTACTTTCTTAGGATCCAAGATCACTGCAGATGGAGATTGCAGCCATGAAATTAATAAGCGACTGATTCTTGGAAGACAAGCCATGAGAAACCTGGGGAATATAGTTAAAAACAGAGACATCACATTGCAAACAAAAATTTGCATAGTCAAGGCAATGGTATTCCCGGTGGCAATGTATGGTTCTGAGAGCTGGGCCATTAGGAAAGCTGAGCGCAGAAGAATAGATGCCTTTGAAATGTGGTGTTGGAGGATAGTTTTCAGAGTCCCCTGGACAGCGAGGAGAACAAATAGGTCAATCTTAGAAGAAATCAACTCTAACTGCTCCTTATAAGGTCAAATAGTAAAGATGAAGCTGAAGTACAGGTACTTTGGACATTAAATGAGAAGAGAGGATTCACTTGAGAAAGCCTTGATGCTGGGAAAGGTGAAGGGCAAAAGAAGAAGGGGGCGGCCAAAAATGAGATGACTAGATGGTATTGTAGACAAAATGGGCACAGAGCTGGGCAGGCTGAGGCGGATTGTGGAGGACAGGGGTGCCTGGAGGACAGTGGTCCATGGGTCACAAAGGGTCGGAATTGACTGTGTGACTGAACCACAAAAATAGTCCTGCTGCTACTGGATTTCCTCCATCCATTGTCTAAAATGATCCTATTTCACTTTGATGCCAGTTGAGCACAGTGTTCTCTATTCATCATAACTCTCTAGCTCTGAACCCATATCCCAATGGATTCTTGCAGTTTTCTTGGCTAGTGACACTTCTCTAACATATGCCACTTATCAACAAATTCTCCCAACAATGACAAACCAAACCAAAACTAAAAATAATCCTCGTGTCTAAAAAATTCATATATCTATCCTTCTGAGACTTTCCAGGTTTTTTTTTTTTTAACAAAGACGACTTTTATTGTGCATGCCGTTTTTATAGCCCACAAAAATCCTAGGGGATATGCATGGCCTTGCATGAATCTTCCTGCGCTATCTGTCCAAAACTGACAGGTTTGATCTGTTCAGAAGGATCAGCTATCCCTGTATAATGCTTACAATTCTTCAGTAAAATTTATCGGCAGTTCTTTTTCCATAACAAGCAAACAGGAAAACAAGCAAACAAACATTTGTAGCCTAAACCCTTCTGCACCTGTTTGAGTATGAGATCTGGCAGGCGCAAAACATAATTCAAAACTGAGAAAAACTGAGCTGGGAAATGAGCATAAAAATGCTTATTTCTATTTAAGCAGTCATTTTATTTATAATATATGCTCATTTATTAAAACATCTGCCACCAGAGTACATTGCCTTTCCTCAAATGTTTCTGGAGAGGGAATTCAGGCCCACTCTGTTAGGGTGGTCAGTTTTATACGTTTCAGGGACCAATTTCCCACAAAAACACTGGGAGCCACATTAATCCCCCCTGTGAACAAAAATTAAAGCTCCAATACCTTGAACATATCATGACGAATGACATGAAATATAGAATACAGTAGAACCCCGCATAATGAAAAAAGTCTGTTCCATGGAGCTCTTCGCTATGTGGGTTTTTTTTAGTTATGTGGTTCCCTATGGGAAATACCCCACATAACAAACAAACAAAAAAGTTTGTTAACTGGGGTTCCCATTGAGTGGGTATACCCCGGTTACCAAAAACCCTGCATAATGAACAACTTTTTTCATTATGTGGGGTATCACCCTTGCATAACGAATGCTTCATTATGCAAATTCTTCGCTATGTGATGGATTTGTTCTGTGAGGTACCACTGTACTCCAACTCACTCTGCAAGGAAATATCCCTGGGAAGAGAGGCCCTGGACGTAGATGGACTTCATGGCCAAAGAACCTGAGAGACTGATGTGGAATGTCCTTGGAAGGGCTGTTCCGAGGAGTTAAGAACAGGAAGACTATCACCATGATGACAGCCAATATTCGGAATGGATACGGCAACTGAAGTAGAAGAACAACAAAAACTATGTTAAAAAAACCCAATATTGCTGGAAGTTTATTTGGGTTTGTTTTTTTGGGAGGAAGAATGAGTAGTCCTGCATCTGGTTTATTGCAAAAAAAAAAAAAAAAAAAAATCAACTTGGAGGTTGAAAAAAACAACACAATTTGCTTTGTTTTCCTCCCTCATTGTTTACCCAGAAGTCACAGAAATGGCCTCAATGCCACACTTGGACAACACATCCCCCTAACCCTGCAGCACAGAAACAGAGTCATGAGGGAAACCAGACTTGGAGAATGCCCTCAACGCTGAAATCTAACTTTCCCTCTTGGCTGGCAAAGCATCAAAATTTTGTTCTTCCTTAATTCTATTATAAATTGGCCTGTACTATTTTGACTAATGTGGTGTTGCCTTTCAGATTTGCTTTTCATTGAATTTTACAATGCGGTTTTCAGTTAAGATGTGTAAAAAAGTGTGTAAAATGCAGAGCTCTCACAAAAGTTGCATTTTGGAGCTACAAGTCTCTTGGTCTTTCCACTCGCTTTCCTGCCTAACCATGCTGCTTGAAGGGTTCTAGTAAATTTTCCTCTGCAAAAAAGGTGCATGAGAAAGTGCAGAAAATGTATTTTCTAATAATACAATGAAATACAATTTGAAATGTAATTATTATTATTTAAAAAAAAATTTGAAATTCTTTCTTTGTATTTTGAATGAATATTTTTATAAATGATATTTAATGGGAAGGTAAATTAAAGACTGCCAAGGAAACTTTTGTTAAAGTGGCAAAAAAGGATCCTGGTGAACTTAATGCATGGTACTGTTGAAGGTCACAAAAGTAGTGAAGCCAAATGGCTAAATAAATTGCTTGGAGTCCAGAATAACTACCGGTATGTGTAATGAATCAATGATATCTTAAGGTCAGTTGTGCACCACACCTAAAGAAACAATGCATCACCCCAAGAGGTGGTGAATGAGGATACAGTAATTATCATTGTAGTTTAAGTAGGAACACAGTAGTGGAAAGTACCTGCTCACTTTGCTGTCCAAATTCTTACTATTGATGTAGTAGATTATTAGGACAAAGACCATGAGGCAGACTCAGAGGAAGGTGGAGAGGTAACATCAAAGATACATTATAAGAACCACAAATAACGCTGGTGGTTGCCACTAGAAGTGCCAGAGCAAGAACTTTGTATCTTCCTCAACATCTGAAGGGGCAAAAGAGGAAGCAAAGAAAGAGAAGAAAAAGAAAGATGTAGACTATTTAAGAGTTCTCTCTGCTTGTGGTTCTTCTATATTTCAGATGGATTAGAATCCAGATAGAGGATTGTCTTCGATGTAGAAGGACACATGGTTGCCACATGCTCAGCTGTGCACCTGTTAAGATCAGTAAGAAATGTCAGTTCTAAATGGAAGAACTTCCTCATCTATTTTTACCCAGATGAGATGCTAACTGATATAAAAGCTTTGGTTTAAGAAGTGTAAAACAGGTTGGTTTTATTTCTTTTTTCAAACTTAAATTATTCAAGAATATCTTCCCCTTTGTGAAGTGTTGCCGTGTTTCTAATTCACACTGACTTTCTTCACAAATGTTCACACTCTTGCTTTCTGTGATTTCTGCCTAATTAGCTTTTAAAATCTCCAATTATTTTAAAGGCATCTGATTATTTCAAGACTCTCTTTCTCTGCACTGTAAGATTCATCCTCTGTGGAATGAAAGTTACTTTTAATATGCTTGAGTGGGAGTGGCTGAAAAAAAAACCTTTTTTATGAAAGGAATTTTCCTCAGCAACTTAAGAAGATCTGTTTTTAAAAAACTAAATAAATCTCTCTCTCTTTGACATGTTATTATATTATTAGCAGTCTCTTTTTCTTCAAGGCTTTCTCATAATATTCAGTCTAATGGCCGTTAATGCTTACAAGGTTTCTATTCCTGCCTTTCTGTTGTTCAAGTTGTAACAGAATAAAAGACACAAACCCTCCCAGTCTTCTTGTGAGACATGAGGCATATTCTGTAGTGCTGGTGCATATGGTTACTATACATGTCAAAATGGATGCTCTCTCATTAAATAGCATAACAATTATTTTATACAGTGTTTAAAAATGTTGACATTCAGTAGCTAATAGGAGTTTTGACACAAAAGCACTACTCAAATAACATACTTCTGCATTTGACAATTTTTAAACTTTAGAATAGATGTTCCCAACCTTTTCAAGCTGGGGCCCGCGTCATGTTCTCTTAGTCAGCTTTGAGGGCCAGATAGCTATTTTGCCCCATCTGCACAATGGGGGTTAGCCATTTTGTCTCAACAGCTTCAATGGGGTGGCCAT
Organism: Furcifer pardalis; assembly: GCA_030440675.1. Lineage (NCBI taxonomy): Eukaryota > Metazoa > Chordata > Lepidosauria > Squamata > Chamaeleonidae > Furcifer > Furcifer pardalis. The sequence goes on along the minus strand of CP126895.1, from coordinate 96,846,539 downwards.
TTTGTTTCTCGAATGCCCTTGGAAGGGTGGGGGCCATATGAAATGGGGTCATGGGCCAGATTCGGCCCATAAGTCTTAGGTTGGGAAATCCCTTATTTAGAAAATAGTTGCTAGAGAACTAATAAAAGTTTAGCTCTTGTAGACCTATCTGTCTCATATGTAGGTGGCCATGACCCTCTTTTAAATACCACAAAAGTATGTTTGGAGGTGCATCAGAAGATTGTATGTTCTTTGAATAAAAACAATCTATAGTTGAAACTTGCAGTGGAGCAGATTTTAGGCAATTTTATATTCGAATGCAAGTCTCCCAGTTCTCTCCCCTTTTAGCCCAGTTAATAAACACACTTAGACTAGACACTTGAGAAAAAGATAAATACCATTTACTGTGCTCACAAAACAAGGTCAGAAGATACAGTACCTGTACTCAGGAGTCTTACTAAAGTTGGTTTAGAAAGAAATGAAGTAAATTCTTCCAAAGAGGACAACTTTCCTCTTTGAAAGGCAGGAAGCAAGAGAGGGAAGGCCAGAGCAAAACAAAGGCATTAACACATGCAAATAAGATCAAGTGATCTCTGAGGCAGGAAAGGGTGAGGTGTGCAGCGTGAGGACCTGTACCAATGATCTCTGTGGTCCCATCCTCGACAGCTCAAAGAGAGGCATTCAAGTTCTATCCAGAAAGGAAGCTCCTGTGATTCAGATGGATGGCAATAGAAGTCACAGCCTTTACTACAGCTGGTTTGACACCTGCAGTGACATCTTTAGGCCACCAGTGTAGAGAAATCTTTGTGCTTGGGATGTAGATTTTTTTTAAAAAATTTATTCTTTTAGGTGAGAAGGTAAAAGATGAAAAGCTTGTTGGTGCATTTCTGCAATTCACTAACTTTTGGGTGTGGGGAGAAAGACATTTGTGGAACTGTTTTTAATGCAAAGGCCTATATTTTGTGCAGAAAACCTTATATATATATATATATATATATATATATATATATATATATATATATATATATATATATATATATATATATATATATATATATATATATATATATATATATATATATATATATAGTGTTTTACTATATAAATAGTGTTTTACTCATGCTACTGCTAATGAAAAACATGCTAGTCTTTTCACTCTTGTGCAAGTATATTTTTTTACAATGTTTGATAATTTTTCAATAGTGTATCAGGGGGTACACAGGAAGAGCCTCCTAAAAGATTGTGGTATTTCTGGACCACAATTGGGCATAGCCCATCCAATGGCAACCTTGTTTTTCCAGCTAATCTTTCTCACACTAGGTCAGGCAAAAGGAACTGTGGAATGAATTCACCAAATGATGGCTTCATTTTGGCAGTTTAAAGTCTGACCTAGACATAAAATGAGATAAGAATAGCCTCTCACTGAGGCATTCTTTATTTTTGAGCATAGGAAGATTTAAGAGTACTGTATTTCTTACATTTTTATTTGGAGTACAGACATGGCTTGACTTCAAGATTGACACACGATAAGATTTTAGGTAATTGCTATATGGCTCCCTGTCATCCGTTTCCACCCAAAGTTTCAGAAAATTAGGAATATTTGACATGTAAGGATTTTGTCATGTCCATGATGTTTAGTTCTGCACTGCACATTTTAGAAATGTTTTGCTTTGCATACCACTGACACTAAGCCGTATTTAATTATCATAAAAGGAAAGTGAAGACAAGAAGAAACATATTTTCTCTTACCCCTTTTACTAGTTCTTTCAGCATGCAATATCAGGTTTTTTAAAAAAATTAAAATAAAAAAATCTATCAATAACAAAATCTTTCTCATCAATAAATGTTTTTTAATATAATATTTCATTAATTTTAACCAAACAATCATAATTCTAAGGTGATCCTTCTGCATCAGAAAATGTGAAGAATTACATCCAGTCTTATAGACTCATTCTATTTTTGATTATTTAGAAAAATTTAGACAAGTTTGGCTTCTTAAATTTAAGGAGGGTGGTTCTGTTTTGGAGAGTGAGGGAATGTTCTGAAGTTATCTATTTACATTTGAACTATGAATATATTCAATGGGAGGGATAGGTTTGTATAACAGGGAAAAACATATGGAAGAACACATGTGAACATATAAGACTCTGTTTACCAGTTCTGAGTTTCCATATTAAATGGCTTCTTAAAACAAAATGGTATATTTTATATTCCTTATATTCCTTATGTATTTAAGGTAAATCATAATCAATTAAAACAACATAGTAACACCAAAAAAAATGATGTCCGTATTATTATAGGAGATGCCAAAGTAGGAAATCATAAATGGAATAACACCCATGTTTGGTCTTGGAACACTGAAAGAAGCAGGCCAAAGATTGATAGAGTTCTGCCGAGATAACGCACTGGTCATAGAAAACACTCTCTTCCAGCAACAGAAGAGCAGACTTTACACATGGACATCACCAGATGGCCAACATCGAAACCAGATTGATTACATACTCTGCACCCAAAGATGGAGAACCTGCATACAGCCAGCAAAAATGAGACCTGGAGCAGACTGTGGCTCAGATCATAATCTACTGATTGCAAAATTCAGGCTTAGACTAAAGAAAATAGGGAAAACAATTATGCCAGAAAGGCATGACCTAGACAACATCCCTAAGGAATACACGGTGGAGGTGTGGAACAGATTTAATGGTTTAGACTTAATAGGCAGAGTGCCAGAAGAATTATGGAGAGAGGTGCAGGACATCATACAGGAGGCAGCAAGGGAAACCATACCAAAAGAAAAGAAGCGTAAGAAAGCAAAGTGGTTGTCTGATGAGGCTCTTAAAATAGCAGAAGAAAGAAGGAACGCAAAAGGCAAAGGAGAAAGGAAAAAATTCAACCACTTGACTACAGACTTTCAAAGAAAAGCAAGGAGAGATAAGGAAACCTGCCTAAATAGAGGAAAACAACACAAGGGGTAGGACTAGAGATCTTTTAAAAAACTGGGGAAATCAAGGGATGGTTTAAAGTGAAAATGACCATGATAAGGGACAAAAATGGCAAGGAGTTAGTTGATGCAGAAGAGATTAAGAAAATATGTCAAGAGTATACAGAGGGACTCTACAAAAAGGACCTCAGAATCCCTGATAATGACAGTGACGAAAACATTGAAATTGTGCCAGACATCCTAGAGAGTAAAGTCAGGAAGGCTCTAAAAAGCACTGCAAAAAACAAAGCCAGTGGAGATGATGGTATCCCAGCTGAATTTTTCAAAGCCCTAAAAGATGATGGAATCAAATTATTGCATTTTATATGCCAGCAGATTTGGAAAACAAAACAATGCCACAGGATTGGAAAAGATCAGTACAGTATATGCGTTTGCAGACGTTTCCATGGACATGGGGCAGATATGACATATTAATTCAAATTAATTACAGATAGGGCAGTGCCATGAAGAGAATGGAAGGTAAGGGTGAGAATTTAGTCACTCATTTTGTTTGCTGAAACATTTATTTATTTATTTATTTGTTTGTTTGTTTGTTCAGATTTATATTGCCGCCCACTCACTGAAGCGACTCAGGGCAGCTTACAGTCAAAACAGCAACAGTACAATAAAAATTATAAAATATATACAGTACAGTAAAGAAAAAGGTCTCCTATTGTCAAAAGACAACCACATCTGACTTCACCACGTGATGCTCATCTCTGTTTTCAGCCAAAGAGCCAGTGCTGTCTGTGTTTACAGACATTTCCATGGACAGGAATGCCTAGACACCAGAGTGCATGGAATGCTATTTACAGTGGTGGGGTGTCAAAAATTTTACTACCCCACCTTTACGTCATCACAGTATGAGCGGAGCTAACGTCATGACATCATGACGTCATGGGCGGAGCCAAAGAAAAATAATAATAAAATAAAATAAAAATGAGCACACACACACCTCAACCCACCCATCAACCCACAACACAAATCCGTAAATAAATACAATAAATAAATACAATAAATAAATACAATAAAATTACATTAAAATACACCCACTCACCCACTCACCCAAACACCCACCCACCCCAAACACAAACCCGTCACTTACCTGTTAGTATAAGTGCCTGGGCAGCACCATGTTGCAATATGGTCATCGTACCAGTTCTAGGATAATATGCTTTAATATAAATGTAAAACAGCTGTACCTCCTTAAGGGTTCTCCAATTGGAACAGCACAGGTGTAGCTTATTGATGAGGTAACTCCAAGACTTTGCTTAAAAACCCCAAGCCAGGCTGCGAAGCCTGCCAGCCGCCAGGCCTTTTTAGGGACTGTGGTAGTACGTCAATATAGGTAAAGGTATTAAATACACATTAAAATACACACAGACACACCACATCCAAAGGTGAGTCACTTACCCTGGGGAGCAGGCTATAGGGAGCTTCAGGCTAGCAGCTTCTCTTCCTCCTCCCTGCTTGGGAGGACAGCAAGGAGGCCGTATATACGCCAAGCACTGTAGGCATGCATGCACACCAAGTGCTTGGCACACATGCACAGTGGGGGAACCAGTGAAAATGTAAGCCCCGAAGGTGGTTCCCCCCAAAAGTTGCTACCGGTTCTCCAGGACACTGGAAAAAGTTACTACTGGTTCTAGAGAACTGGTGTGACCCTGTTGCATCCCATCACTGGCTATTTACCTTCCCACCAAAGTGGCACCTGTTTATCGACTTGCAATTTCTTCCTTTCAAGCTGCTAGGTTGACAGGGACTGGGCTAAAGATGGAAGCTCACTCCATCATGCAGCACTCAGGTCTTGAACTGCTGACCTGCTGACCCTCCAGTTGTCAAGTTCAGTGTCTTAACCACTAAGCCAGTGCAGTCCACCACAGGCTCCAGCCACTAGGCCAAGCTAAATAGCCCATGGATGGCACCTGTATCTTACAGTCCTTTCCAAAAGTCTTGCTCCATCCAGATCAAGTGAGGTGGGTTTCTTGTAGGAGGCAGGTCTCTTCATTGGAGGCAATGCCTCTATCCAAATACAGTTGTTTAATATGTTTAATGGTATTTTGGGTGTTTTTGGCCTCCTTTTGCTGGACGTTTTATGCTGCATTTAATTTTTATTTTTAAATTAATTTTATCTTTGGGGTTGTGCAACAAATTGAATTACCATGGAATTAATATAACAAGCTGGTTGCATATTCACATTGAAAATTTCCATATTATTAGTTATTAATTTTTATATATTGTCTTGGGTTTCTGTGATTGTAAACCCATGAAAGCATCTAAAAGTTAAATTAAACAAACAAACAAATAAGTGGAAAATCTTTTGCAAGGAGGATTAAAAAATCCTCAAATGGGTGAAGGCAGAACATTGTAGAAACACTGTGAATAGGTGCAGCTCTCTTCCAATTTGAAGCAATGTTCCAGTGAATTCCATCTGATAGTTGAAAGGCACACTGTAAAACTGGATGCAAAATGTAGTTTACTAAAGACAATTACTATTATTAGATGCAAGAGTGTGAACATATTATCCACCATCTACATATTTTGTGTCATGATGACTATTTATGCTTGACTTATTACTTCCAGTGCAAAGTGCAGCTGTAAGAAACTAAGGGATGACTCATGATTTTTCAGTATATATTTATTTTCAAATTCTTGAAATTATGGCTTCATCCAATCCACTTCCTTACTTGACAGTCCTACTGAAAAACCATCCCAAATACTGTACATTGGATGAATTGTTTAACTAGACAATTATACCTTTGAATATAATAAGCAGGTTAACATCTTCTTTGTTCATCATTGTATTTTCCCCAGGTGTTTAAGAGAAGGAGATATCTTTATCTAATACTTTCTTCACAGACTACAAAGCAGATACGGATCTGCTCATGTGACTATTATTTCTTTAATTATAATATGTTCAGAGGTTATACAGAGGTCTTTTTTAATAGCACAATTAGATCTTTTTCTCACCGGAAACTATCAGTGGGATGAATCAAATAAAAGAAAATGAAATATTAACTTCGTATAATAGTCTTTGCTAGAAAGTAAAACTGTACAAGGAGATTGATTTATTATTATCTGCACTTCAGTCTCATCTTTCATATAAAGAGCAGCATGGAGGTTGTCTGATTGTTATTTTTGCTCATGAGCAAGGTGTGAGCAGATATTGTCAGAGTATGAGACATTCTGCTGTTGCAAAACATTTAGGTACTGTTGGTCTGAGATCAGACTTACGTTTAGATTGTGCATTAAAAAATGCAGCAACAGCTAGTCTCCCCCCCCCCCCCCAGTGCTGTATTGAGAGTGAGAATGAAACTTTTGTGTAGCACAGTAAGGTTTGGAATTGTTATCTGGAAAAAAGTTTCCTTCAAGGAACCCACTCTCCTTAACTTCAGTTCCACTGGTTATCTGTAATGTGGTATGTAAAGGTAAATATAAAGGTCTCCCTTGCTTGAAAGTCAGTCATATCTGACTCTAGGGTTCAGTACTCATCTATGTTTATAGCCAAATAGCCAGCACTATCTTTGCAGACATTTCCATGGACATGTGGCAGGCATGGAAAGCTGTTTACCTTTCCACAGAAGTGGTACCTATTTATCTACTGTACTTGCAATTTCTTGCTTTCAAACTGCTAGTTTGGCAGGAGCCAGGACAGAGATGGAAGCTCACTCCATCATGCAGCACTCGAGACTTGAACTCAGTGGTGGACAGCAACAGGTTTGCACCCCCTGAAAGAGGGGGTAGCAAAACTGGGTGGCCTCTGGGCAGGGTGGTGGTGAAATTGGGTGGCCATGCCCACCTCCCTGCCCTGCCTCATCAGTTTTTGTCCCTGCAAGTGGTTCAAGGTCTCCTTTGCTCAAAAGCCAGTCATATCTGACTCTAGGGTGCAGTGCTCATCTCCATTTACAGCCAAAGAGCCAGCGCTGCCTGTGTTTGGAGATGTATACATGGCCATATGGCAGGCATGACTAGATCGCCCATGGTGTAGGCTCCGCCCATGACATAGGCTCTGCCCATGATGTAGGCTCCACCCACAACATAGGCTCCGCCCATGGTGTGGTAGCGATTTTTTTTTTTGCTGCCCACCACTGCTCAAACTGCTGATCTGCCAACCTTCCAGTCATCAAGTCCGGTGTCTTAACCACTAAGTCACTGCAGCTCCCTAACTTGGTATGTAAGGTCACTCAGTTATTCACACTGGATTCTTTTTCACTTACTTTTACCTTCACTTAGCAATAGCATTGCACACACAAAAAGGATTGATTATGTAACACTGTGATGACACTGGTTTTACTACATGCCACCTGATTGGTTGGGTCCATGAATGATCTCTGATTGGATGCCACTCCATTCTTGTTTTTCCCCTAAACACCATTTTTAGCTGGGCAGAGAAAACTCCTTGAAACAGCAAATCGTAAATGTGAAAATAATATTTGAAATCACAGCAGATTTGCTAGAAATAGACTAAAATAACCAACAGCCATCATAGGAGGCTGTTCTTCTCAAACACATGCCCATGTCCTTATATCTAGGTTCACCATTTAAAGCAGGTGTTCTCAACCTTTTAAGCCAGGGGACGGATCACACCCACTCAGACTGTTGATGGGCTGGATTGGTGTCCCCCCTGCCACTGCCACCTTTGGTGCCGCCACCTTTGGCGGGACCACCCCAACCTCCACCATGCCCCCCCCCCCCACTGCCACCACTGTTGGGTGTAAGTTTTTGCCCCCTAAGATTATATAGGATGTTGTATCTAAATGTAAGCTATTGGCTTGTTTTTCCTCCGAACTGGCTATTGTTGAAATTCCACAGCCTTTGTTTTGCTTTTCCATGGACCTTGGAAGGCTCCAAGCTCCTTTGGTTGTCCAAGCACAAAGACTGCTCCATTTCTATCTGTATATACGTTTGCAAAGAGACTATATCTACTTTTGCTTACTGTATATATCAGCACTACACAGCAAGTCTGCATAGTAAATCTGTTTGTTTCACCAAGTTGTTGTTGTTCTATGTGTGGGCCTTCCTTGGGCACACTGCTCCATTTTCACATTGCTTCACACACTCTGCTACCACACAATAGCAACAACATCAACAGCCACCACCACTGCTGCCAACACTCCTCCATGCCACCAGTCCAAACCACAAACACCCCCCCTTGCCGCCGCCACTGCTCCCCTGCTTACCAGCCTGCCCCTGAGTGAAGGAGGGGTCCTGCCTGTCCTTGCCTGCAGTCGGCCAGAGCGGCACCCAGGAAAGACGCAGGCAGCTGCATGCGTCTGATGCTTCCACTGCCACCATCCTTGTCCCCTCCACCTTTCTTGGCATGTCCCTAATGCCACTCTGTAGCAGGGTGGCTGTTGCAAGCCTTCTTACAACATCTGCCCTGCTATGGAGCACACTTAGGGACATGCCAAGCCAGGGAGAGGTGAAAAGGACAGCAGCAATAGCGGCAGCAATGGCGGCAGAAGCGAGGGTGTGGGCCAGATGGAATGGCACCACAGGCAGGCACATGCTGGCATATTGGGCAATCAGGCTTTGTCTCATTCCGCCCTTGCCTCTGGCGCCCTGGGGTGCTAATAGCAATGTATGGCATTCTCCCCCCTCCCCAAATAGGCACCCCCACCACTCCCTGTCCTGCACCTTCCCATGGTGCCCTGCACACCCCTGACCACAGCTGGATCTTGGCTGCAGGCTGTGGGTTGAGAACCCATGATTTATAGGATCAAATTACAGTACTGTAATTGCATAGCTTAGTATCAGCCAAATAACAAGAAACAGAATAACAGATTCTTGGTAGTACCCAGATTTTAATATTTTATTATAAACTGACCCTGTGATAGGGCAATTAATCATTAGAGAAAGCATGAGAACACAACTTAAAACATCAAAAATAAAAGGGAAAGAATGGAATGTTCTACATAGGAATGTAATGAAAAATTCTGAAACATCAAGTGGAAAATTCTGATTATGCTCCTTACGTGCCCAAGTGCCAATCTAAAACCAGAAGTTTACATTATGTTTATAAGGATATCACTTATAAGGATATCAGAGTTTTAATACAATGAATTAACAAATTCTCTTAATACAATGAATTAACAAATGTGCTGTGGTCTTTACATTGACCTGTATCTCCCACCTTCACCACTTTCTAATGTGAATAAAAAGATTTCATATGCATGCATGTGGAAAGGGATATTTTATGTCTAAAACCAGCCCTTAAGTCCACTTCTAGAAGGAGAAAACTGAGCCTCTGTGTGAGATAAAATTATCACCTCTGCTACTTTGAAACTTGCTATTGACTGCAGACAGTTCAAAATGTGTAGGATTGTAAATGTTTTTGACCCCCACAATATTATACTTGCTGGTTGCATCTCCTTACATTCATTTGCTGGGGGATTTATTATTATTATTTTGCTTTTATCTTATAACAGGGGTTCTCAATGTTTTCCAGCCACAGGCTGGACCGTGCCCCCTCAGACAGCTGAGCGAACCAGACTGGTGCTGTAAAACACATCCACAGCTGTTGTAAATGTGTTTATGATGGCCGTGGACTCATTTAAGGCCACATAAACACATTTATGTGGCCGTATATTAGTCTGCAGCCAATTCCTACAGAGGTGGAGGTGGTGGCAGATGGAGCGAGGTTGGGGGCCAGATTATTTGCTGCCATGGGCTTTAACTGGCCCATGGGCCATAGTTTATGAACCCCTGTCTTATAATGCCAGTTGACAATTGCCACTTGGTATGGAGCCTCATATTGCAGTGGTTAAACTGTAATATCGCAGCCACAACTGCCCACATTGTGAGTTAACTGCTGACGGGGCTCAAGATTGATTCAGCCTTCCATCCTTCTGAGCAATGGTTTGCTGCCTAACCGGTAGCACCAATCCCTAGTGGTCTCCCAAGGGGGGAGTAGCTTCCCCAGGAGACCACCCGAGGTGGTTACCGATTGTAGGAGGTGAATGGTTTGGTCGCCTCACCGGCCACCTGGAAGTGCAGCCCAAAATGGCCACCAGGTACTGTGCATGTGCAAAAAGAGTCAAATTGACGCATGCACACCACAGTCAAATTGACGCATGCAACTGCTCAGCGTGCATGCATCAACTGGACTCTTTAAAAGACGCATGTGCAGACCCAAGCAGCCATTTTCTGCTTGGTCTTCACCGGAGCCAGATGCATGGAGGCCTCCAGTGGCAGCAAAGAAGGCAGCGGTGCAGCAGCAGCAGTGGCCCAAGGCACCAGCGACAATGAAGCGGCCCTCGGCAGTGGCGGTGATGAAACCTTGGCGGCAGTGGCAGCAGTGATGGCAATGCAGCGGCAGCAGTGGCCTGAGGCAGCGGTGACGACGAGGTGGTCCTCGACGTTGTGGTGCTGAGGCCTTGGCAGTGGCCCAAGGAGGCAGCCCAAGGCGGCAAAGATGATGAGGTGGCCCTCGGCAATGGTGGCAGCCCTCAGCGGAGGTGGTGGTGATGAGGCGGTGGCCCAAGGAGGCACCGACGCTTGGCAGGGGCAGCAACGAGGCCTCAGCGGTGGCAGCGAGGCAGCAGCCTGAGGTGCCGGTCTGAGGCAGAGGTTCGAGGCAGTGGTGGTGATGATGTGGCCCTCGGCAGTGATGGCGGCCCTTGGCAGAGGCAGCAATGACAAGGCAGTGGTCTGAGGCAGCAGCGACCCGTGGCAGTGGTGCTGATGATGAGGTGGCGGCGACAAGGCGGTGAGCCTCGGCAGCAGCGGTGGTGGGCCTTGGCGGTGGCGGCAGCAGTGACGGGCCTCAGCAATGGCAGCGAGGTGGCGGCCCGAGGCCCTTTGAGCTGGGGGCAGCACCAGGGGGCCTCAGCCCCTTGAGCCAGAGGCAGCGGGCCTTGGCAGCAGCAATGGCAGCGATGGAGGAGGCTGGGGAGGCCACGCCGGGACCTTTCGTCCCCTCCTCCGAATCAGAGGAAGAACCTTTACTACTGAAAGGTAGGTACCCACACAGGAATGTTTTATTTATAATATTTTGTAGTATTTATTTAGATTAAACATATGTATTTAAAATGTGCGTGTGTGCGGTTATGTATTTTTTAATGTTGTGGCTTTCAAGCAAAGATGGCCCTCTCTTATGTCCCCATCAAATGTACCTCTGGAGATCTTAGGAGCTAAGTAGGTATTTCTTCCAGATGGCCATGCCTCATTCATTCAGCTGGAAGACTTGTGTCACATTCCTTGCAGGGAGGTAGTCTAGCCAACTTAATTAATGTCTTCGTTCAAACTGTAGTACATTCTCTGCACATTCATTTCTGGCAGGACTGTGACACAGTTTGATGTGTACACAGTTCGAGTGTGTTGATGTAAGTCATAGCAGTCTAAGCAACTCTGTCTGGGGAATCTAGTTCCTCCTAGGGTGTTGAAAGTTCAGTAGAGCATATAAACAGGACCTTGGACAGAGTTCTTCTGAAGCTGTGCTTCTGGAGGAAAATGTTGTTGCAGCAAGAAGCTTCCACCAATTGAGGGCTTAACTAGGCTGCTCAACTCAAATTATAGTCAGCTGTAGCCCTTTAAGGTGCCATGTTGGTTTAGTTGGTTAGAAGTTCCTTCATGGGTGAAGAGACTGGAAGGAGAACTAGCTGTGGTGGTGAAAGGAAAGGGGAAAGTTTTCATTCTTGGCTCTTCTTCTTCTTCTTTTTTATTAAAAAAAAGAGACCTTCTCTGGCCTAAAACAAACCTGGGGACAAAATTATTTTGAAATGTAAATCTCCTACCTGAGTCTTCTAGAAAAGTCATTTGGGGAGTGATTTTTTAAAAAGGCTTTGGGTATGGATTGGCTCTTTAAGCCCTGCATGAGCGGGGAATCGGTCTTCAGTCCCCTCAGAAGTTGCCCATGGCTATTTTTTACAGTTACCATTAATTGTCAGCAACTGGGTGGCCACTGTTACGGCAATACTTTGTGTATCTTTTGCATCAACTTCATATGCAGTTACAAACCCCCATTTGCTAGCCAACCAAGCATGTGTTTATAATCTGCCAACTAAAATACCATCTCATGCATCTCAAAAAGTGGGCCATGTGCTGTCCGGGAAAACATATGTCCTAAGAATCTTTATTATTCTAAGGTGCCACAGACTCTTGCTTTATTGCCAGTATAGTTTGTTTTAGATCCACTCCTGGAAAGTATATGTCCGTGATGGCGAACCTTGGAACTCCAGATGTTCTTGGACTTCAGTTCTCAGAAGCCCAAACCCCTGTGAATCCACACAAATAGGTTTACTGCATTTCATCTGGCCTGCACCGCCCTTGTCGCTCCCGGAAGTGGAAGTAAAACACCCCCGTATGGCGCGATTCCTTGGACAGTGGTGAAAACATCACTGTATCTTCTTGTTCCTATGAAAGGGTCCTCTCTGATCTGTGAATGGGTCACAGAAGTGGTTCCCATAGAAGGACTTCCAATTCCCAGAAGCCTAAGTCACTACATTGGCTGATCAGTGCTTTGGGGAATTGACATAGGCTTCTGGACTTTGAAATTTAAAAACCAAAGGATGGGAAACACAAAGTTACAGTCAAATAGCAATCTTATGCCAAGTTCTTTTCATCTTCATTTAATATTTAGTCAATCCTAAAATTTTCTGTCATCTCCACCTTTAGGTTGCACAGATTTGACAAATTTATAGAAGATAAGCCAGTGAATTATCTATTTCTTCTGGTGCTGCTTCTGGGTTTAAACAATTAGCTGGTGAAAAATCCATTGTTGGTGATAAATTTCATTTCATTTTATTTTTTGACTTGTATAAATCTCCATTGCTCAGGGAACTTATGATTGCTGAAGTAGCAATTTTTGGGGAGGCTCCTTGTTGGCAAGAGGATATTTATTTATTTATTGTATTCGTATTAAAAGATTAAGGGAGAGAGGGGGCTCAAACTAACTAGCAAGCTGGGGTCACTGTACTGTTGACATGATGTTGATGTGGCCCAATATTGGGTGGATGTCATCTAGCCCTTTTTAATTCTACAGTAAAACCCAGACTTACATATGTCATGAGTTACATAAAATTTGACTTACATAATGATTTTGTGCTTAAAATCATGTCCTGATTTACACCATTTCCTATGGGTTTGCTTCGAGTTATATAAAGATTATTTTTCCTATGGGTTTGCTTTGAGTTACATAAAAAAAACAATTTAAGCAAAAGCCTATGGAATTGACTCCCCCTCCCCCGTAAGTAGGGGTTTTACTGTATTTTGTTTTTAGATGTGTTAATTTTAGCTTTGTATGTTATTATATGCTGGTGGTGCATCTGACACTAATAAAGAAAATGAATTATCATTAGCCCAAAATGTTAAAAAGTGGGAGAAATTAATTTTTGGAACACAATCCCCAGAACCCCTCAACTAAATCCAGAACAGATTCTCCCCCCCCCCCCATGTTTTTCCTTAGGCATGTACAGTACAGAGCCAGCTTACTTCTGAACATCAAATTTCTTCCTTCCTTCTTTCCTTTCTCTCCTCCCTTCCTATCCTTTATTTTTGACCTGCTCGTCTAATGTTTTGACAGCAAGCGAAACAGCTGACAACTGAAATAGCAAGAATAATATTGAAGGGAAAAAACCAATAACAAGAAAAATAAGCAGCATTAGCTCTTTCTTTAGGAATATGGATGGAGTAGGGCATAGGTGGGAAAATTATCTTCTCTGCTGAGAATCTGCTGAGAATCTGTTTTGTAGATGCCTGGTTTCTGTTCATCTTCTTTGTTCATAAGCAGTTGTCACTAATCTACCTTCCAAACTCAACTTCAATTTTGAAGAAGTGAAAGTTAAGCATTTTATATTTCTAAGACACTTCATTATACTGTAATTGCTTACTAACAGCCAAATGTCATTATTTCCCCCAGCTGTTTACATATCATTATTTTTATTATGGTTATTTCTAAATGTTACCAGTATTAATATTTTTGATTGATTGCATTTATAAATTTCCTTTCCTCCAACAGGCTTTGGGTCTCCCAGCTCCCACTTAACAGTAATCTCTATAGTAACTACAGTATTAATATTGCCCATAGATTGACACTCTTTTAGAGAGAAAATATAAAATTATTTTAAAAAATAAATAACTAATAAAGACAGAAATAGTACAGGGATTAAAGTAAGTTATAAATCGGAGGAACAAATCACTGTTGCTCATGCTTGCTCCCACCCACCCCTCTGGGCCCACCACCAATGCCCGGAGGAGAAGCACCACCAGCTGTGGCCGGTTGGAGGTTGCTCCCGCCCACCCCCTCTGGGGCTATCACTGATGCCCAGAGGAGGAGAAGCACTACCAGTTGTGGGTGGTGAGACCGGACTTTTCCCTCGGCTGGCCAGGCTCAAGGGAAGGAGGAACACCTGCAGGGCACCAGTCCAGCTTCAAGAACACTGCCACAGCCATTCCTGCCACTGGACTTTTCCCTTTTTCCTTGGCCGTGATAACTTTATACTTATTTATGCTGTCAATTGTATTTTGTATACAGTGTGATGTTATGTTGTTATTTTTTTATTCACTGTGTATTTTGGTTACTGTATATTGTTGATTTGCTGTTTATATTATACTATATTTATTGTGATTATATAAGCCACCTAGAGTCAGGTTCTCCTGAGTGCATCGAGATATAAATTTGAAAATTAAATTAAATTAAAATTAAATTAAAAACTTTTCACTGTGAAAGATGATCAATGATTTACAAGTTTTGATACAGGCCATCTGGACTGATTTCAGGTATTCATGCAATGACCCTACTGTAAATGTATTAAGACACTTATTGCTTTAGTGGGAAGCTCACCAAAGAAGAATTATTTTGGTAAATGCATGAATAAAAAAGAGCTCATGCAAATCTACAGGTTGCCTTTTACTGATGATTACATCTAAAGAAAAGTGCTTCCATATTGATTTTACCATTTCAATTAAACCCATACAGAAAAATCAAATATTGATGCTGTATTATGTTATGCACCACTTTTAGCAGGGTGGTTAAATTCTCAGTGGGAGCTTCATCATGCAAAGAGAATGCATTCTGGGTTTCAAATGACACTTGTTCTATATAAGCGATGCATGGTAGCACCATCTGTTAGTTAAATATACATACTAAGGAATCTCACAGATCTATCTTTGTCTAGTAGGCAATGCAGTGGTAATGCAATGATGAAAACAGGCCAAAGACAAATGTAGCAATAATTAGTTTTTTTAAAAAATGGATTTGAGAAGATTTTTCAGTCTTCATTTAAATCTGTATGTATACTTATTTAATTTTTAGTTTAATATGTGAGTTATCCTGCTATGGTAATAGAGTAGACCATACTGCCAGTGACTCAATGCTGAGTGTCAGTCGGTGGTTAGCTAACTTGACAACCTGAGGACTAATGGCCTTGGGTGCTGAAGTCCACATGGAAGGCTGAGGGGCCCTAAGTGGATTAAATCCCACTTGAATATCTTAATGGAGGACAGAAGCTTCATCAGTCCTGGTCTGGGGCTGATGAAGACTTTGCGTGCCAAAAGGGCTCAGGACCAGAAAGTGGGTGTCATGCTGCGATGCAGAAGGCAGATGAAAGGCCACTGCATTGTATTCTCAGGATAGTCTTCATATCTGACCACCATGAGGATTGCCAATATTTGGATGTGAGTAACCTGGGTTTGCTTAAGTCCATTAAATCAAAGTGGGCAAAGCGAACCAGAAAATGCTTGCAGCCTTCAATGAAGTCTTTACACTCTCAGTTCTCATTTAACTGCTTTGTTTTCTGCTCTCACATAAAGTTGACTTGCAGCATTTGGAAGCCTCCAGGATTGGCAAGTCACTTTTTACATAGCTCTCATGGTCTGCCTACGGAATTTAGTACTAGAGTGCCCCATTTACAATATCCATTGTGAACAACTCCCCCCCCCCCATCCAGATTTTTAAGAGTCTGGGCAACTCCTGAAGGTTCCTTGGATTTGTTAAATTTGGTCACCCCATTTATAATTTTGGTCACCCCATTTACTAGAAGGCACACTCAATCAATAACTGCAATTTTAATAAGAGAAAAATTGATTCAAGTAACAAGGCCACATGCTTTATAGCCATTTATGGTTGGGAAGCTTTTGTATTCAGATATTAATGACCTCTTACCAAGATGGGCTTGCACAAGAAATGGAAAGATGTGTGAGGATGTATGTACACATCTATCCAGAGAAGATGAGTGGATCCATTGAAATATTCTCCCATCATCAGATTCATGCAGCTTTCAACTAGATCAACAATAATGTTTTACCTGGTTTTATTACATGGGCACAGGTATTATACAGACACAAGTATGATCTGGTAACATGTGCTACAAGGCTCCAGTGCCACAAAGACAACAAAGCTGAAATTGGCTTTCAGAGGTTTCTTAAGGGTTAGCCACTGTGAAGTGGAGCAGAGATGGGAACTAGACCCTGCTGCAAATCCAGATGTCAACTATGCACCCACATTCGCTCTGGAAACAGTATTACTGGACCCAATGGCACCACACGCAACATTAAAGGCAGTTTTACTTGTGCTTCTGCCAATGTGATTTATGCCATCTCTTACCAAAAATGTCCGTCTGTGCTTTACGTAGGACAAACAGGACAATCTTTACGCAAAAGAATTAATAGACACAAATCAGACATCTGAAATGGCAACACAGAGAAACCTGTCTGAAACCATTTCAATCTAACTGGACACTCTATCCAAGACCTGAAAGTTACAATTCTGGAACAGATAAATTGCAAAACTAGGATTGAAAAGGAGACAACAGAAATCAAATACATCCATCTGTTAGACACCCATTGCATGGGATTAAATATTAGCGAAGGGTTTCTGGGACATTATCAAATTTGATACACAGATTGCTATATGCTCAGTGGTGGGATGTCAAAAATTTTACTACCCCACCGTGACATCACATTGTGGGCAGAGCTAAGGTCATGACATTGTGGGCGGAGCCAACATCATGATGTTGTGGGCAGGGCCAAATAATAAATAATAAAATAAAATAAAAATAAGCACACACACACACACACACACCCTCAACCCACCCACCCAGCCACAACACAAACCCGTAAATAAAATAAATAAATTAATTAAATAACTAAATAAATAATTCATTAAAATACACCCACCCACCCACCCCAAACACTAATCAACCAGAGCTTTTAAACCAGAGTTTAAAGCTTATTCTGGCTAATCTTTCTCACACTAGGTCAGATGGAAGGAACTACAGAATGAACTCACCACAAGATGGCTTCGTTTTGGCACTTTTCAACTTTTCAACAGTTAAAGAAGTTAGGTACTAAGTCTTTGCCTAACCAGTTCTCTAGGATAATATGCCTTAATGTAAATGTAAAACAGCTGTACCTCCTTAAGGGTTCTCCAATTGGAACAGCAATTGGAACAGTACAGGTGTAGCTTATTGATGAGGTAACTCCAAGACTTTGCTTAAAAACCCCAAGCCAGGCTTGCCAGCCGCCAAGCCTTTTTAGGAACTGTGGTAGTACGTCAATATAGGTAAAGGTATTAAATACACATTAAAATACACACAGACACACCACCACCAAAGGTGAGTCACCCTGGGTAGGAGGTTATAGGGAGTTTCAGGCTAGCAGCTTCTCTTCCTCCTCCCTGCTTGGGAGGACAGCAAGGAGGCCGTGCATACGCACCAAGCACTGTAGGCGTGCCTGCACACCAAGTGCTTGGCATGCATGCGCAGTGGGGGAATCATTGAAAAGGTAAGCCCCGAAGGTGGTTCCCCCCAAAAGCTGCTACCGGTTCTCCGGGACACTGGGAAAAGTTATTACCAGTTCTGGCAAACTGGTGCGAACCTGTTACATCCCATCACTGTATATGCTGCTAGATATTTTATATATTATATTACAACCTTTCTGCCAATTCTCTTTAGCAAAACAGGAAGTAACTAGGTACAGTGTTTTTGTTTGTTTTCTGAGGTTGAGCTGAGATCAGAATGGGCTTTCTCCACACCTTTGAGATTGAAAGGGAGACATTTAGAGATAATCTGAATAATCTATTGTTGCTGATAGCTGTGGGAAGATGTATTGTTATGCTTGCTTGTCTGTCATTCTGCTTGAGCAAACCCTTCTCCCTTTGACCTCTGAATTTGGTGTATAAAAAACAATCCTGCAAGTTTCACTCCTTGTCTGAAGAAGTGGACTTGATCCACAAAAGCTAACAATAAAAATATAGCAGTTATTTTTAAAAGTGCTACAGTGTTTTATATTTCTGTGAAGCGAACCTGTTTATGCTTAGGGGTTTAGGAGCAATTCAGGAAGGTTTGCCACATAACCACCCAGCTACACTAGCATTCTCACACTTTTGCTGGGTGAGACTCAAGCAGCCTAGTTTACAAGGACCAGAGAAAAGCTCCCTGTCCTCTCCTCTCTCCCACACTGTGAGACCACAAGCTTCACTGTATTCTAGGAAGATAGAAAATAGCCTGCAATTAGTTCACTCGATACATGTAAACCAAGCAGAACTGCCTCCACAACCTTTACTCTTAACTTTTCATGGAAGTTTATTTATATTGCACGTGCTGTGAAATCTCACCTATAAAATGGAGATGTATGCACCATCCTAAACAAATACAGTAATACCTCGGATAATGCTAAGACTTGGTTCCACAAGTCTTGGTGTTATCTGATTTTTAGTGTTATCCGATGCATGTTAAAATCCTATGGGATGTATCGGATAACGTTAAATCTCCATAGAGATACAATGTAACCACACAGGCTTTAGTGGTTGTTATCCGATCCATCCCATAGGACCTTAACGTTATTCGATCCAATTCTCCTCCCCAGATTACTTAACGTTATGCGATTTTAGCGTTATCCAAGGCTAAACGTTATCCGAGGTATTACTGTATGTAAATACAGACTAGATTGCCAGTGTTTATGGAAACTCTTTTCAAGGTTTTCTGGGTAGTGAGTGCTCAAAAGTGATTTATCATGTCCTTTTTATGGAGGCAGACTAAGATTTTGCAGCTTTTCCAGGGCTACGTAGACTGACTCTTCTGGGATGCACAGTAGGGAATCTCTGACTCCAGTCAGATATCTAACTTATATTTAGCCAGCCATCTATCTAGTAGTGGACTTTGTAATACACTAGTACCTCAGATAACAATGAGACTTGGTTCCACAAGTCTTGTCGTTGTCTGGTTTTTAGCTTTGTGTGATGCATTGATCGCACAACATTAAAAAAAAAGCCCTGCTCTCTTTCCAAAGAGGAAAGAGAATAGGGTGCCGATCCGCCTGCCTCTTAGGAATGGGTAGTGGGGATTCCATTCATGGAATCTCCACTGCCCTTTCCAAAGAGGTAGATGGATCACAGTGTGGGATCGGCTGCTTGGGTTGGGGGTTGAACCGGGTATGCACCAGTTCAACCCCCCAACCCAAGCACCAATCCCATGCTTCAGTCGCAGCATCTGGGGGAGGTCAGGACCAGCGCGAATCGGGGCCCCTGACCTCCCTGGAGGTGGCAGGGGTGTCGGAGAGGCCGAAATAGGAGGAAAAAACTTTCTTTTTTCACCCATTTTGGACTCCATGGCACCCCTGCCAGCTTGGGGGGGGGGTGTTGGGGGACCCTATCCACACTGGTCCAAATGTTCCCCGACCTCCCTGGCCAGTGCAGTAAGTCAAAATGTAGGAGAGGTCGGGGAACATCAGGACCAGCGGGGATCAGGTCCCCCAACCACCCCAGAAGTAGCAGGGGTGTTGGAGAGCCCGAAATGGGCTCCCCGGCACCCCTGCCACCTTCGGGGAGGTCGGGGGACCCAATCCAGAGCTGCAGGGTGGCTGGCGAAGTTGATGGGCGAGCCTCCCATCGGCTTTCCAGCCCCCCCGCCCCCACAGCTGCAGGGTGGCTGGGGAAGCCGTCGGGGGAGCCCCTGTTCAACTTCCCAGCCATCCTGCTGCTATGAACGATTGCATCGGATAACACCAAGAGATCATTATCTGATGCAAATGGTTTTTCAAAATTTTGCATCGTTATCCGATTTCAGCGTTATCCGATGCAATCATTATCTCAGATATTACTGTATCCATGTGTTCAAAGTAAGCTACATGTAGAGGCATGCCTGCCACATGTCCATGGAAATGTTTGCAGACATAGACAGTCCTGGCTCTTTGACTATAAACAGAGATGAGCACTGAACCCTAGAGTCAGATACGACTAGCTTTTGAGCAAGGACGACCTTTACCTTGCCTAGAATATGGCATGCCTTGGGAACAAATTTGATGTTTATTCATAAAATGCCAATGGCAGCCTGCCCTTGAATCCTGTGAGGGCAAGTGATTTAAAAAACAACAACCCCAAAACCTGGTGATGATAACAGTGTAACATGAAACAGGGAATGTACAGGAGAATTCATGATTTATGTATGACAGCAGCAGGCTGATGACAGACTCTTGTGGATCCTTGGGGTGTTTCCAAGCTGGAGTTCTGATGCCAATATGTGCACAGAGGGAATGCATCTGCTGCTGAACGTTCACAAGCGAGGCGGAGGGTATGTGCGTGTGAGAGAGAGAGAGCAAAATAATGAAAGTGAAAGTTTCTTTGGCTCATTGATCAGTATTTCTTACTGCTTTGCCTCAGCCTGCCATTCTTATTCTCGAGAGATTGCTTTTAGACATCCCAAGAAATACATAAACCGTTAACATCCCCAGGCAAGCTGTTCTTTTTGTTGAGTAAATTGCTACTTCATACAGAAAACATGCTGCATATCTGCCTCAGAGAGCCTGAAAGCTGCAATCCATGAGCAGCTTCAGTCCCCTGCCACAGCACTGACTTCTGAAAATAAGAATGATATCACAATTGTGTGAAAACTGTAACTCTCGATATGGGTACAATTTATATTAATTCAAAATAATTACAGAAAGGGCAGTGCCATGAAGAGAATGGACAGTCAGGCTAAGACTTTAATTAGTTATTTTTGTTTGCTGAAAAAAATTAGTAAATGTAAAGGTCACCCTTTGTCAAAAACCAGTCATATCTGACTCTAGGGGTGGTGCTCATCTCCGTTTTCAGCCAAAGAGCCAGTGCTGTATGCATCTGCAGACGTTTTCATGGTCATGTGGCAGGCATGACTAGAAGCTGAAGTGCATGGAACACTGTTACCTTCCCACTGACGCGGTATTTATCTACTTGCAATTTCTTGCTTCCAAGCTGCTACGTTGGCAGGGGCTGGGACAAAGATGGGAGCGCACTCCATCGTGCAGCACTGGGGTCTTGAACTGCTGGTTACAAAGAACATGGAAGAATAGTGTTCAGTTCTTCACTTGAACCATGAAGCTTATTGGGACAACAAACCAGCTTTTATGTAATTTAATCACAGTGTTACCCATACTTTTATTCGAAGAATGCAGCCATATCCCTTCCTTCTTTTAAATTTGCAGAGTCACAGTTTTCAGCTGCAGTACACAGGGTGTCAAATGTGTGCTGTTAAGAACAAGTGCATTGCACAGTCAACCAACTTTCTCACCGGTGAGAATTTTAGCAAGTCTGTCCAAGATGAGGCAGACTCTTTGAGAAAGACCATTGTTGCTACCTTTACTGCAACAGATGTGCTTTGATCCTGTGCTTTGAGAAATAAAACAATATCTTTGTATTTACAATTTTTCAGCCACACTATTGCCCATAAACAATTGTTCTTACAATGACTTTTCCTGCTCCTGAAAATCTCCTGGGGTGGTGATTTTTGGCCCTTCCCAAATCCATTCTTACCTTGGAGTTGTTATTCAGCAAGGAGGCCTTGTATGAGTAGGCATCTCTGCAACAACATTGTGCACAACTCCTGTCCATAGTGATCTGTCCCTGGCAGTTCTTCTCCAAGTTGGTCCAACATTTATCTTGAGAAAATCTTCCCATCTGCGAGGTGTCTTAGTTCTTTTGTGATCTCTCGAATAGCAATTCATTATTCTGGCGCTCCATCTATTGTCACTTGTGCAACGTAGCCAGCCCACCTTAATTTCTTTGTCTGTTGTGATCCCAGACTCTGAAGACAACCTGGATCAGGAGGCACTTCCTATGTCCAGCCCAGTTCTGCCTCCCCAGCCTCCAGCTGAATCTGAGCCCCAGCCTGCAGCTGAACCTGAGGATGTCTTGAACCAGGAATCTCAGCCTGCTTCTGGCCCAACTCTGACTCCTCAGGCAAATGACCTGTCAGACCAGAGATCTGACTCTGACAGCAATCAGCCCTCAGGCAAGAAACGGTGCAAAAAGATCTGCAGTTGAGACATAAAAAAAGCCAGCGCTCATCAGAGGAGGCTCCCAGCTGATACCAGTTAGCTGGGGAAAATCTTAAGCAAGTTTGTCTCAACAGACAAGCATCAGTACAATTTTCTGTGTGTGAAGACTGACACCCTGCCAGATCCTCTGTGTACCTTCTGACTTCTTGCCTACCTGGACATCCTTTGAACTTGACGCTTGCTCTGATCCTTCCTGGGATTCTGACCTTGGCTTGCTTTCTGGACTTGACTATTGGATTCTTCTTGGATAGACTTTTGCCAGGACTCTCTGTGTAGCACCACTGTGTGGCAACCCTGTCCACTGGGTAGACCAACACATCATCAGGTATTCTGTTACTACATCTTTTAGCAGTGTTCTTTGATTGATCTCCTCATTTTTTACTTTACTGCAAAGTGAAATTCTGAGCATTGATCTCTCCTTTGCTCGTTGTGTTACTTGCAGCTGTTTCCCCCCTGCAGCTGTTAAAGCCTACGTTTCACTGCCATATGTCATTGCTTTCAATCCAACCTTACCCAGCCAAAAAGAATGAATAGGATGCCCCATAGCGCTTAGTGCACTCTCTGGGCAGTTCACAAGTTAATTAGCATTTCACCCCCCAACATGCTGGGTATTCAGTTTACCGACCTCAGAAGGATGGAAGGCTGAGTCAACCTTAAGAGTTTGCCTGGCCCTTTTACGACTTGGTAACCATAGGATTATGACTGTAGTGGCTTAGTGGTTAAGATGCTGAGCTTGACAACTAGCAGGTTGGCTGGTCAGCAGTTTGAGACCTGAGTACTGTATGTCAGAGTGAGCTCCTGTAATCTGTCCCAGCTCCTTCCAACCTAGCAGTTTTGAAAGCAAGGAATTGCGAGTAGATAAATAGATACTGCTTAGGTAGGAAAGGTAACAGCATTCTGTGCACTCCGGCATCTAGTTATGCTGCCACACGAGCATGGAAACATCTGCAGATGCAGACAGTTATAAAAAGAGATCAGCACTGCCCCCTAGAGTCAGAAAAGACTGGCTTTCAAGCAAGGGAGACCTTCACCTTTAACCATAGAAGTGGGCATCTGATTATTTCAATTTTAAAATTATTTTTACAAGATGTCATTGTTAGGGGTGGTAGTGAGGCCCTTAGTTGGTGGCAAGAGCCAAAATGTGGCTTTCAGGCTGGCCAAAGTCACCTCACCCCATTCCGCAGTCTGGACAACATAACCTACCCACCAGCTGCTCTTCTATTGTGGTGTAATAGCTCAGTATTTTAACTGTAAGTACAACTTAGTGGTGGATGGGAATTTTGATATCTGAACATAGAAAATAAGCAGCATTAGTAGGCTGGCTTTGAATCAAAGGAACAATGTTTAGGGTAAGATAAATGCAATAACAAAGGATTGACAACATCAGACCCACCCCCCAAACACCACCACCCTTTAGCTTTGATCATGACTGAAACCACGACTTGTGCAACCAAGTGTCCATTTTAGTGGACATGACACAACAAAGCATCTGAGGTACCTGACAATTTCTCATAATGCCACAAGAGACAGGTGTTCATTCCTAGGAAAGCTTTGAAGCTGAAAATAAAATAAAATAAATTTTAAATTAAAGGATATTTCCAGGTACATAGTAATCATCTTAATACTTACATTTCGGGTGGTTTGTGTATGCACAAGTGTGTGAGATGCTGACAAAACTCCTGGCTGAAATGGAATGCAGACAACGAGGTAGAGTAAAGCTTTGTAAGTCATTTGAGATCAATCGGCAGAGAATGCCTCGTCTCAGCCATGTCATTATCAGATTAATAGCCTAGTTCCAATTCAAGCTGGAATTATTTGGATAATGAAATCAAAAGAGATGTTTTTCACAAACAATTTGCCCTCAAGCAAAACCTACAAAGGGCCGGAGATAGAATTCTTTTTCTCTCTTTCTCTTCTTGGTCACCACACCCTTCAAGATTCTTTCACAAATAAGCCAGAGGACCTTGAGTTTTAAATTCTTTGTTTTTTTACCCCTGACTTGCACTTTAATGTAAGGTGAGACATCTGCTTTTTAAACACCCAAGGGACACTCATTTACATTGTAAACAGACTGCTGAGGAGATTGATTTTGAAGCTCAATGTGATACTGGGTCCAGAACAAAAAGTCCATAACAATGACTGGAATCCTGTTGCTTAATTACAACCAGAGTAGGCCCATTGAAACAGTGGGAATTGGGTGAGTCAGTTCCTCCATAATTCCCATTGCTTGGCCTATTCTAGTTGTAGTAACTAATAATAAGTTGCATTTAGTATCATCAATTACAGTATTCTTCTAGGCTGTTTGCCTAGTATGGAATGAGGAGTTGCTCTCTTGCAATGGTTCCAGTACTGCTTCGCTGAATACTCCCAGAAGGTAGTGCTGGAAAACTGTCATATTGTTCTATGTTAGCCAACAGAATTCTTGGATTCCTCAAGACTTAGTATTGTCCCTTAATTAATTAATTAATTAATTAAAAACACATTTGTCAGTGGTACTCCTTCCTAAAGAAAGTAGTTTTGGCTACAGTGATAATATTTTAATTATCGTCTGATTATTTGATTTGAATGGGCTCTAGGTAAGGCTGCCATTGGAAAGGATTTGGAAACTACAGCTAGTGAAGAATGCAGCAGCCAGACTGTTGTCTTATGTTTGCTTTAGTGACCACATAATACAGTGCTAATCTGGAGACAATTACATTGCCTTCCTATTTGCTTCTGAGTTCAAATAAAGTGTTGTTTTTGATCTGTGAAGCCCTAAATGACTTGGGGCCAATATATCTGGAAAATTCCCATTTCCTGTTTCCTCTATGCACCTGCTTGTAGAACATCATAGGAGATCCTGCTGAGTTTTCTTCTATTCCAGTTCTTGGGTACACAAGACAGACCTTTTCCTGTAGCAGCACCTCTATTGTAAAACTCCTTTTCCGAGGAAAGTTAGGCTGTCTCCATCTCTGTTGAATCTCTGATGGGTAACTAAAAATCTGTTCTTCTTAAGAGCCTTTAGGCAACAAGACTGGTTTTTTTTTAATAAAAAGAACTGATTTCAGAGAATGTTTGGATATGCCTTCCAAAAATGCTTTTGATCTTTTAAAAACATTTAACCTGTTTTTAATTTTAGTTTATTGTAAATCATACTGGGAGTCTTGTGTACTATACATACACACAGTACAAGCGGTGGGCAACAAAAAATTTTGCTACCACACCATGGGCAGATCCTACATCATGGGCGGTGCCTACATCATGGGCGGAGCCTACATCATGGGCAATCTAGTCATGCCTGCCATATGGCCATGTATACATCTGCAAACACAGGCAGCACTGGTCCTTTAACTGTAAATGGAGAAGAGCACTGCAACCTACAGGTGGGTATGACTGGCTTTTGAGCAAGGGAGACCTTGAACCACTTGCAGGGACAAATCCTGATGTCAAATTTGAATGCCAATCAGGGATCTTCTGTTATTAGGTAAAGGTTGCCCTTGCTCAAAACCCAGTCGTTACCAACTCTAGGGTTCAGTGCTCATCTCTGTTTATAGCCAAAGAGCCAGTGGACTTGATCCACAAAATCTCACATTAAAATACAGCAGTCAGTCTTTAAGGTGCCACAACGTTTTTGTCTTTTTGTTTTGTTTACTCTCTGATATGCTTGTACAGAATAAAACTTTTTAAATGGTAGCTGTGTTAGTCTGGGCAGGGCAGGGGGGTGGGCATGGCCACCCAATTTTGCTACCCCCCCTTGCCGGGGGTTGCAAACCTGTTACTGCCCACCACTGAGCAAAACACTATTGTAAGTGACCAATTGTGACTTCGGGGGGGGGGATTGAGAACCCCAATTTAGTTGTTAAGCGAGTTTTTGGTTGGTTTTAGTTGTTAAGCGAGGCAACCATTCAGAGAAAATTCTGTTCTTTAAGTGAGGTGCTCTTTATGTGAGGTGTTACTGTATTTCCCTATGTGATTTCACTCTAAGTCTTCTATCTCATGCCCCACACTTTCCTCACTTCATCTCCTCCACAGTTGCCTGCTTAAGCATCTTCTGCAACCATGCAGATGACAACTATATTAAGTGCAGCAGCAACATCTGTAAGTGGAGTTTTTTGGGCATGGAGACATGTAATAGGGTCAATGCTCACTCTGCACGAGAGTGGAGAAGATATGATAGCCAGAACAAGGGAATAGTTGCTTTCTCTGGATTGTATCCCACCCTGGAATTTTGACCTCATTGAAAGGTGGGATTAAAATGCTTGCAAATTGAGAAGTGACTGCTAAGAAATGTTAAATTATTTGTAGCAGCTGCACAGCAAAATGGGGCATGTTTCAAACAATTTTATGTTTGAATGCAAGTTTTCCAGGCACCCCCTTTTAGCCCAGCTAATAAACACACTTGGACTAGATACTTGAGAGAAAGAAAAATATCATTTACTCACAAAATGAGGTCAGAAAATACATGAGCTCAGGAGTCTTGATGAAGTTGGTTTAGAAAGAAGTAAAGTAAACAGTAAAACTTTCTTCTGGCCATGTGGTCTGGAAGTTGGAGGAGATCAAAAGGGCATATTTCTTCTTCAAAAGGGTATATTTCTTCTTCAAAAGTCAAAAAGCAAGAAAGAGAATGCCAGAGCAAACAAAGGCCTTAACACATGCAAATAGGGTCAGGTGGCCTCTGAGGCAGGAAAGAACCATTCTAATTGTAATTACAGACAAACAAGGCAAAAATAAATTCCTTTAGGTCAGGCTAGTCTTCTCTGTCTTCTCTGGTTACTGCATGCTAGGGTTGCCTTAGAACAGGAGTTCTCAACCTTTTAAAGCCAGGGGCTGGGTCATGCTCCCTCAGACAGCTTTGGGGGCTGGATGGCCATTTTGCCTTTCCTCTACCACATGGCACTTCCAGGTGTGGTGGAGGCAGTAGGAGGCCCACATGAAATGGTGCCGCGGGCTTCATTCAACCCATGAGCTACAAGTTGAGAATCCCTGCATTAGAATACTCAACTGGTTCCACTTATAACTGGTCAGATTCAGCCTGGACCACTCAACACTCTCAGGCATCTGGGTTCCAACCCCAAGGGAGGACTGGAAAATGACCACAAAGAACTGGACATTCTCGGTTGTGGTCCCAGCTGCCAGGATTTCTTTACCTCCAGATGTTCGACTGGCTCCCTCTCTTCAAGAATTTGAAAGGCTGTTGAGGCCAAAATTTTCGGAGAGGCATTCCTGGATATTATGCCTCCCTGTGTCATACATGTATAACACAGCCAATTTGGCCCGTTCACCTGTTGTTGTCTTATTTTGATGTTGGGAATTTTTATATCTTATATTTCGTATTTTACTTGTATAATGTTTTCTTGTGGTTTTATGGTCATAGTTCTGTGCTGACTTTTTGGCCCAAAGGGTAGTATATAAATTCAGTGTCAGATAAACAGACAGATTGTGCATACCATACACCGCATAAGACTGTAACCTGCATGCTCAGAATGTTGTTTTAAAACCGCACACTCATACAAAACACCAACTCATGATATGAAGGCTTCAAAGAAAGCTCCAGTAAAGAACTAGAAACCCATCAACCAATGCTGGAGAGCCATTCACTATCTGGATTGCCTTTGAGAATAAAAAGAGTGTTATCTGTTGGTCAAAGATGTATAAAGCTGCCAGGCATCTCTGTAGCAACCAATCCGCTGGTTCATGGCAACAGCTGAAGTATTTTCTCAGTATAGCCTTGTATCATTTACTGCCTTCCCAGTCCAGCAGTTCAGGGTAGGGTTTAATTTAAAGCATTCTTCAATTAGATCTTTAACATGAGTATCTTTTTTTGCCAAAGGTCTCAAGAACTAATCAGGCCTCTTCTTGTCCATCTCTATTGTTTTGTCCCACTGCTATTTAACAGAGTTGATTGTTTGTATGTTAAGTTAAAAATGGAATGTAAGCAGGCTGCAATTTCAAAAAGATAAAAATATAAATATATCCTTACCAGACACGATTCTTTTCAGAACATACTCTCACCTTCGCTTGCACCTTGGTACAAACTGACTTGCTGAAGGCAATCATCCTCTATATTAATGTTTCCCAACCTTTAGTTCTTGGACTTCAATTCCCAGAAGCCTAAGTCAGTACATTGGCTGATCAGTGCTTTTGGGAATTGACTTAGACTTCTGGGAATTGAAGTCAAAGAACTAAAGGTTGGGAAACACTGCTCTACACCATTTTCAATCAGTGAAAGGTTTGGGATGAGAGTATTTGAAAGAGGTGTACACCATATAAGAGTTTAATCACTTGTACTGTGTCAGTGCTGGGCATGGGCTGGTACGCACCGGTTCTCCTGAACCGATAGTAAAAATTCCGGGTGGTCTCCTGGAAGGGGGGTTAGTATCTTTCCCAGGAGACCACCCAGGATTGTTACCTTTTTTTTGAGGTGACTGGTTCACCTGCCTCTCCAGCTGCCCGACACTGCAGCCCAAAATGGCTGCTTTGTTAGTGTGCATGAGTTAAAATACCAATTGATGCATGCGCACCTCCAGTGCTCAGCTCACATGCGTCAATTGATATTTTAATGCATGCGCGCTGACAAAGCAGCCACTTTGGGCTGCAGTGTTGTGTGGCTGTTGAGGCCCTCAGTGGCCTCTTTGGAGGTATGGTGGCAGCGGCTCTTGCTCAAGTCACCCCATGCCATGCCGCTGCCCTGCACCCACTGTGCTGCCGCCACTGCACGCCATGCACTGCCACCTCATGCCTCCATGTGCTGCCACCACATGCCTCCACTGTGCCAGGCTAGGCCATGCCATGCCGCTGTGCCAGCCATTCCACTATGCTGCCACCGCATGCCTCTGCCGTGCCAGGCCATGCCAGGCAATGCCGCTGTGCCAAGCTGCACTGCCAGGCCAGGCTGTGCCGAGCTGCTGTGCCATCCCATGCCCTGAGCCGACAAGCTGGGAGGAGGGGGTGAAAACACAGCTTGGCCCAGCCATCTGCTCTTCAGGATAAGTGACTCGCCTTTGGGTGGGGGTGGATGGAATGTGCATTTAATGTGTGTTTTTATCTATTTTTATGTGTATTTTTGTGTTTTTAAGTTTTTATGTGTATTTAATGTATATTTAATGTGTATTTTTATGTGTATTTTTATGTTTTTATGTGTATTTTATGTATATTTTTGTGTTTTTATGTGTATTTAATGTGTATTTTTATGTTTTTTTATGATGTTGGCTCTGCCCATGACATTGTAGGTGGAGCCAACATCAGCTCCTCCCACAGTGTGGTAGTAAAAAAATTGGCTGCCCATCACTGACTAGACACCATATGCACAGAATGCTGTTTACCTTCCCACTGAAGTGGTACCTATTTATCTACCTGTAGTTTCCTGTTTTTGAACTGCCAGGTTGGCAGGAGCTGGTACAGACATTGGGCGCTCACTTCATTGTACAGAATTTGGGTCTCGAAATGATGACCCACCAACCTTCCAGTTGTCAAATTCAGCATTTTAACCACTAAGCCACCACAGTCTCCTAGAACTGGGATAGGCTGGCCCAATTGCATGCAGATGTTGATTGGATCCATCAGACCCAACCCTACTCCTAGCCCAACCCATTTTCAAACCTGTCAGGGAGTTAACTAAATTGCCCTGCTATATATTGTCATTCTCCAGTATATGTACAAGCTGGGGGTGGGATAAAATAGCCTGTGGCAGTAGCAGCTGCTTCCAAGATATTGTGGAGCGGTGTGTGCACAACATTTATCAGGTGGTACCAGTGTAGACAAGCCTTTGGTCTTGTATTTAAATCTTTCCCACTGAAGCAAAGGGAACATGGTTGGATTAAGCCCGGTGGTGGACTGTCAAAATTTTTACTATCACACGGTGGGTGGAGCCGATGTTGTGGCGGAGCCGATGTTGTGATGTCATGGGCAGAGTCAAAGTCATGACATCATGACATTGTGGGCGAAGCCAAAGTAAAAATAATAATAATATAATAATAATAAAAATGCAGTATCACTGCGGCTGGGGGGTCTTTGGGGGGAAGCCACGTGGCCACGCGGTTTGTCCCAGAAGCCTCCTTCAGCTGCAGCGATGGATCACTGCAGCTGAGGGGGCCTTCTGGGGGAAGCCGCTTGGCTGTGCGGTTTCCCCCCGAACCCTTCTTCAGCCGCAGCGATAGATCACTGTGGCGGCGGCGGCGGCGGCGGGGGGGCTTCAGGGGGACCTATTTTTCAGTGCGCATGCATCAAATGTACTTTTGATGCATGCACACTTCTGAGAAGACATTTTGGGTTGCCTGGAAATGCAATCCGGAGGGCGGCTGGAGAGGCGACCGAACCGGTCGCCTGGGGGTTTACTACCCCCTCGGCGATCCTCTCCAGATTTTTGCTACCGGTTTGACCGAACCAGTCCGAACCGGCAGCAGCCCACCACTGATTAAGCCGTGGTTTAGTGGTTAAGACACTGAAGTTGAAGACTGGATGGCTGGAGTTCGACACCCGAATGCTGCATGACGGAGTTAATTCCTGTCTCTGTCACAGCTCTTGCCAACCTAGCAGTTCGAAAGCAAGAAATTGCAAGTAGATAAAGAGAGGCCACTTTGGTGGGAAGGTAAACAGCACTCTGTCCACTTCAGTGTTTAGACATGCCTGTCACATGACCATAGAAATGTCTGCAAATGCAGACAGTGCTGGCTTTTTGGTTATAAACAGAGATGAGCACTGAACCCTAGAGTCGGATACGACTGGCTTTTGAGTAAGGGCGACCTTTACTTTTACCTTGCGACTGCAGAATATGTCTTCTCTTCAGCCAGTCAAATAATTCAGCTTTCATAATCGGAATAGTAAATTCTTGTATTACACATTCTTATTAATTTGTAAGCTTAAAATAGTTCACATTGAGTTTCATCCATGCACGCCATCCCTTCCCCCACCATCTCTGTCCAAGATATATACAAACTTCTTTTCTCTGGAAAATTTGACTGTCATTGCTAAATGTTAGAGAAGGCAACCTCTCAACTAACTCAAAACTGCCATGGGGTTTCTTTATGAAAGGCAAGTGTTGGCAGTTCTTAGTAACTCCCACAGCTATCACCACTAATATGCAGCTGACTGGAGTGAAGACATAAATTTTAAAGACAAAGATAATAATCTCTAGAGCACACAAGTCCCTTATTAGTATGCAGATAGGGTTACTAAAACTTCAAGCTGTGTATTACAAGGCAACCTTTTAAGCTGTTTAATTCCATCTTCTCAATATTTAGTAAATGCAATCTGAGAAGCCGAATGGCATCTCACCAGCTGGACACGGCTCCTGTTTAGGCGAGGTTTCTCAAACTCTAATATGAAGATGGAACTGGTGGAAACACGCCAGTATGAAACATATGGAATTCCAGTTCAGTCATCAGTTTTGAAAGAAGCCATTCTCCTCATCTTTTCCTCAACCTTTAGTGGCTTCTGAAAAATAGAAATAACATGGCAAAAAAGAAAAAGAAAAAGAACACCCAATAGGTTGGTCTTTCAAATGTGCAGAAAAGACAGCCCAGATCATTTGCAGGGCTTCTTTTCTTTAAAGAAGATTGATTCTGAAGACATATGTAAGTCTAAGGTCTGTCAGCAATGCCCAGGTGACTCTTTACTTTGCTGAAAGAGATCTTTCCACCACAGTCCCAGGTGCTTTTGTTAGGATCTTGCAGAGAAGATCTATACAGCACCTAACCTCTGTTAGTAGGCAAATAACATAATCATTGGGACGTGTTCTGATTTCCTGCCACGCAAGGTTTCAGGTTGGAGTTTCTAAAAATCAAAATCTTCAGATTTCTTTATTTTGGGTATGGAAATAACGTGAGCCTTTTGAAAAATCCAGATGTTGGAGGAACCAAACTGAAAGTTTTCTTCATTCAGGCTCTGGCCTTTGAATGTATTACTTTTAAAAGTCTGTGTTTGAATCCCTTGTGTATTCTTCAAAGGAAGAAAGAGATGTGTGGTTGAAAGGAAAAAGTTATGGTTGAAGCTCTACCCACTTGTCTACATAAATGAGATGTAACAGAGGTTTCAACTATTTGAATGGAATAGAGAGCAAAACTGAAAGATTTTCCCAGTACTCCCCTTTCTATTTTGAGGTGTGAAAGAAACAAAAAGTGTGTGAGAAAGACTGGAAGGGCTTTCTCCCTTCCAGCCACTTATGTAGCACAAAAATAAAACCCCACATCAAAACTCGCTTACTCTAGAAATTGTAGTAATCTGATTCTGACAAGAAGATTTGGCACCACCATACCTTGTCCCAAAAATATTGTGTGACAGTAGTAGTTTAGGTAAAGGTACATGTCACCCTTGCTTGAAAGTCAGTCATATCCAACTCCTGGGGTCGGTGCTCATCTCCATTTACAGTCAAAGAGCCAGTGCTGTTTGCAACTGCAGATTTTTCTGTGGTCATGTGACAGGCATGACTAGATGCTGAAGCGTTTGTAATGCTTTCACCTTTCCTCCCAAAGTGGTACCTATTTATCTACTTGGAATTTCATGCTTTCTTTCTAGGTTGGCAGGAGCTGGGACAATTAATAGGAGCTCAGTACGTTGCGCAGCACTTGCGTCTTGAACTGCTGACCTGCCGACTTTCCGGTCGTCAAGCTCTTAACCACTAAACCACTGTGGCCCAATGAAATCATTACCAGCTTCCAAATAATTGTTATGTGTGACAGATCCCAGGAATATTATGTTTTGGATTCCAATAGCTAGAATCCACAGAACTGAAACAGTAGCATTTTCAGGCTCTGTAATATCAGATTTGTCTTCAAATGTGCTAGAAGGGGGAATGACAACTAGAGGGCTGGTTGTTTTTAATTTCTCTCCATTCTTTTCCCCCTTCCCTTTCAAAGCAGCCCTTCACTTCAAGAATTCATGGCATGACAGAGCTGTATCCTACATCTCCTGATGTTTCTGTATCTCTTAATTTTCAAAATTAACAGGACAGTGACAAATAACCCTTGGAAATGTCACAACAGCTCCTTGAAGAATGATCTCTAATTGCAGTAGAGTGTCCTTGTCTCCACATAATAGCTGTTTTGCCTAACTCAGAGTGAACAAGAAAGAGAGAGAAAGAGAAAGAGAGAGAAAGAAAGAAAGATGCAGGAATGCATGGAATGCAGTTACCTTCCCACCTAAGTGGTACCTATTTATTTATTTGCTTTCAAACTGCTAGGTTGGCAGGAGCTGGGATAGCGACAGGAGCTGTAACAAGATCACAAATCAAGACAGGTACTGTATTTCAGAATGATATCATGACTTCTTGTTTTCCTCCTCCTCCTCTGGACCTAGACCAAACTGCCAAAATGAAGGTGAGTTCATTCTGTAGGTTTTTTTTACCTGACCAAGTGTGAGAAAGATTACACAGCAACACAAGGTTGCAATTACCAGGGTACACCTGACTGTGATTAAAAAACACCACAGTCTTCGAGGAGGCTCTTTCTGTGTACCCCAGTAACGGTACTGAAAGGTCTGCAGAGCCAAGCAAGCAAAAGAACAAGGGAGATGCCTCTTTCCCAGGATAGATCAAGCATCAAAGCAAGCAAAGCTTTCTCCAACCCATAGGTAAAGGTAAAGGTCACCCTTGCACAAAAGCCAGCCGTATCTGACTCTAGAGTTCAGTGCTCATCTCTATAGCAAAGAGCCAGTGCTGTCTGCATCTGCAGATGTTTCCGTAGAAATGTGGCAGGCATGACTGAACACTGGAGTGCATGGAATGCTGTTTACCTTCCTACTGAGGTGGTACCTATTTATCTACTTGCAATTTCTTGCTTTCTCAAACTACTACGTTGGCAGGAGCTGGGACATTGCTGGGAGTTCACTCTGTCATGCAGTACTCGAGAATCAAACTCAAACATTCCAGTCATCAAGTTCAGTGTCTTAACCACTTGAGCCACTGCGATCCCTTAGCAGAGACCCATAACAAGCTCCTATAGTGGTTTGGGATTGTCTCATCCAGGAACTCTTGGAGCTTCAAAACCCATATACTCTAGCCCTGTGATGGCGAACTGTGGCACTCCAGCTGTTACGCACAGTAAACCCATTTGTGTGGATTCACAGGGACTTGGGCTTTTGGGATTTGAAGTCCAAGAACAGCTGGAGTGCCAAGGTTTGCTATCCTGGTCTAGCCTTTTGCCCAAGAATGGGCTATTGGAAACCAACTGGAAATTATTCTGGGAGGTCATTTTCAGCAGCAATTTCACTGCTATTGTCTTTAAGGATTGTATGAACCCCCTTCTCTCAAAGAGATGTTGTTGTGCCTCCAGTTAGACCCCAAATAGTGCTAGTGTCAAGTGTAATGTGGAGGAGCCCATGCTACCTCATACCATCCTTGTCTTCAGGTTTTACACTTTGAAGATTCACAAGCAAAGCCTAATGGTTTGTCCAGTGAACCTTTTACAACTAATCATCCAAGATGGAACACATCTGAGTGATTTCATGTGCAAAGTATTGTGCAAGTTAGTCACAACAGACTGGAGCAGAGTTTCCCCAATTTGTGGCTGTAGATTTTCTGAGACTATAATTCCCAGAAACCTTGACCATTGGTTTTCTTAGGCATAATAAACTTTTGAGAAGTTCCTTACACCCGCACTTATTAAACCTTGAGTGTAAAGCATTGTATGTCCTCATTTATTTTCTGGGAATCTATTTATTTCCATACAAAGGGAAAACATCCTGGAAAGATCTATATTTCTTACAAAGGAAGTCCCTGTTTTGGTAACAAGCAGATAAGTGACAAATTCTGGTAATCAAATTTAAGAGTTCCAACTCCCAGGAAGAATAAAATAGGGGGCTCAGTAGCATTTTGAGTTCAAAGAACGCCTGGGTGAATTTACGTTAGAATGGATTTGGGGGAAGTTGTATTTTAATTCTAACTTTAACTAGTCAAACCCACAAAGACCTAATGGTAAAACTTTCAGATAATTCTATACCACATGAAGGGAAATCCCTCTGTATGTGATTACCAGGGAAGAAATAGAGTGTCTGTCAATTACTGGTAAGATTTGTGGTTTTCTTTATCAGTCTTATTCTTTGGAGAAGTTTCTCTGAAGTAGATGAAGTAGCCTGAAGGTGGACAAATTAAAAAAATAAAAATAAAATGCATTTGTTAGCACTCAGTCATTTTTATATGAAGTTTTATATGAAGCCATTTCCTTTCTGAATGGATGAATATTTCACTTTTCTCATGTTTTCACTTACACGGCCAGCCAGACTCTTAATCACACAAGATTTTCAGGAAGAAATGCTCTTTGATATAACCACTGTAACTGGGACAATAGTATACAGTAATACCTCAGATAACGCTAAGACTTGGTTCCACAAATCTTGGTGTTATCCGATTTTTAGTGTTATCCGATGCTGGTTAAAATCCTATGGGATGGATCGGATAACATTAAGGCACCATAGAGATACATTGTAACCGCACAGGCTTTAGCGGTTGTTATCCGATCCATCCCATAGGACCTTAACGTTATTCGATCCAATTCTCCTCCTCAGATTACTTAATGTTATGCAATTTTAGCGTTATCCAAGGCTAAACGTTATCCGAAGTATTACTGTAATTGGGTGGGGGTGCTTTAAATTTGTCATAATAATAATAATGACCAAAGCTTGCTTTAAATTGCCCTTACGGGCATGAAACATTGAACATGTAGAATATCACAATGAGATATTCAGAAAGAATAAAATGGAAGGCCAATATAATACCAATGCACTGTTTAACATCTATATTAGGTGGCTGGGAGAGGCCATCAGGAGATCTGAACTCTGCTTTCATTAGTATGCTGATACAGCTCTACCTCTCCTCCACATTAGCAACAGATGTTGGCTAGAACCTGGAGGAGTCCTTGGAGGCAGTCATGGTGTGGATAGGGGTGCATTAGGCTGATGCTGAATCAGAATAAGACATAGGTGATGCTGATAGGGGGTAGCCGGTTACTGGTTGAGAGGATTTTCCTTGTAGACATTGCTCGCCCTTTGAAGGAGAGGGTACACAATCTAGGCGTGCAGCTTGTCCAGTCTTTGACACTGGAAAATCAGGTGTCATTGGTGGTCAGATCTGTATTTTCCCATCTGTACCACATAGCACTCATTTCTGGACAAAATATTTCTGATAGCATTAACCCATGGACTGGTGGCTTAGCGATTAAGATGCTGAACTAAACACCTGGAAGGTTGACAGCTTAGCAGTTTGAGACCAGAGTGCTGCATGAAGGAGTGAGTGCCCATCGTTTGCCCCAGCTCCTGTCAACATAGCACTTTGAAAGCAAGAAATTGCAAGTAGACAAATAGGTACTGCTTCAGTGGGAAAGGTAACAATATTCTGTGCACTCCAGTATCTAGTCATGCCTGTCACATGACCATGGAAACATCTGCAGACACAGACAGCGCTGGCTCTTTGGTTGAAAATTGAGATGAGCACTGCCCCCTAGAGTCGGACACAACTGGCTTTCAAGCAAGGGAGAACTTTACTTTTACTATGCACTGGTAATCTCCAGAATCGACTGTTGCAATGCCCTCTTTGTTTATCTCAAGGTTTGCAAGCGTCTACAAGGACCCAGCAAGGACTCCGTGATAAACTTACTGGGTAAGCAAAGAGAGTGAGAGCTGAAACTCTCTCAGGACTGTGAACTCTTGCATATACTGTATGTCATTCCTGAATGCTGAAGCTAAGCTTGTTATTTTTGTCATCACTGTAAATATTTTTCCCTGCACCTCACCTCGTGAATAAAGGTTTTTCTGTTGCCTCACACGAACTGTTTGCCTATGTTTTTTCTGGACTCCCAAGTCACAATTCATCAACACTGAAGCCAGGGGTGTGGCAGGGGCAAATCCGCTCTGGAATACTCTGTCACTAAAGAAAATAGGGAAAACAATTAGGTCAGACTGGTATGACCTAGACAACATCCCTAAAGAATACACGGTGGAGGTGTGGAACAGATTTAATTGCTTAGACTTGATAGAGTGCCAGAAGAATTATGGACAGAGGCACAGGACATCATACAGGAGGCAGCAAGGAAAACCATACAAAAAGAAAAGAAGCGTGAGAAAGCAACATGGTTGTCTGATGAGGCTCTTAAAATAGCAGAGGAAAGAAGGAACGCAAAAGGCAAAAGAGGAAGGAAAAAATTCAACCAATTGAATACAGAATTTGAAAGAATAACAAAAAGAGATAAGGAAACCTACCTAAATGAACAATGCAAAGAAATAGTGGAGACAACATAAGGGATAGGACTAGAGATCTTTTCAAAAAAATTGGGGAAATCAAGGGAACATTTAAAGCAAAAATGACAATGATAAGGGACAAAAATGGCAAGGAGTTAGCTGATGCAGAAGAGATTAAGAAAAGATGGCAAGAGTACACAGAGGAACTTTACAAAAAAGGACCTTAACACTCCTGATAATCACAATGATGAGAACATTGAACTTGAGCCAGACATCCTAGAGAGTGAAGTCAGAAAGGCCCTAAAAAGCACTGCAAACAACAAAGCCAGTGGAGACACTGGCGTAGCATGGGTTTCTGCCACCCGGGGCCCAGGCCAAACTCACCACCCTCCTTCTAGGCTCACCACACCTAGGTTCCCTTCCTCCAGGCTCCCCCCCCCCGTGGTCCCCTATTTATCAACTTGCAATTTATTGCCAATCTTTAAAGCAAAAATGGCCATGATAAGGGACAAAAATGACAAGGAGTTAGCTGATGCAGAAGAGATAAAGAATAGATGGCAAGAGTACACAGAGGAACTATACGAAAAGGACCTCACCAACAATGTTCAAATTATCAAACAATTGCGCTCATCCCACATGCTAGCAAGGTTATGCTCAAGATAATACAGGATAGACTGCAGCAGCACATGGAGAGAGAATTACCAAGAAGTGTAGGCTGGGTTCCGAAGAGGCAGGTGAACTAGAGACCACATTGCCAACATACGTTTGGATAATGGAGAAAACAAAGGAATATCAGAAACAAGTCTACTTCTGTTTCATTGACTACACCAAGGCCTTTGACTGTGTGGACCACAACAAAATGTGGCAAGTAATTAAAGAGATGGGAATACCAGAACACCTTATATGCCCAAAAAGAAATCTGTACCAGAGTCAAGAAGCAACAGCGATGACAGAATATGGAATGATGGAGTGGTTTGGAATAGGAAAAGGAGTAAGACAAGGCTGCGTTTTATCACCCTGCTTATTCAACTTCTACACAGAGCACATAATGCACAATTCAGGGATGGAAGAATCACAATTTGGGATCAAAATTGCTCGGAGAAACATCAACAATTTGAGATACGCAGATGATACCACCCTAACGGCAGAAAGTGAGGAATACCTAAAGAAGCTTCTGCTTAGGTTGAAAGAAGAGAGTGCAAAAGCTGGCTTGAGACTCAACATCAAGAAGACAAAGATAATGGCAACATAGATGGGAAAGAAGTAGAAGCAGTGACAGATTTTACTTTCTTAGGATTCAAGATTACTGTAGATGGAGATTGCAGCCATGAAATAAAAAAGCAACTGATTCTTGGAAGACAAGTTATGAGAAACTTGGGGAACAAAGTTAAAAATAGAGACATCACCTTGCAAAACAAAATTCGTATAGTCAAAGCAATGGTATTCCCGGTGGTAATGTATGGTTGTGAAAGCTGGACCATTAGGAAAGCTGAGCGCAGAAGAATAGATGCCTTTGAAATGTGGTGTTGGAGGAGAGTTTTGAGAGTCCACTGGATAGCGAGGAGAACAAATAAGTCAATCTTAGAAGAAATCAACCCTGACTGCTCATTAGAAGGTCAAATAGTAAAGATGACGCTAAAGTGCTTCAGACATCAAATGAGAAGAGAGGATTCACTTGAGAAGGCTTTGATGCTGGGAAAGGTGGAGGGCAAAAGAAGAAGGGGGTGGCCAAAAATGAGATGGGTAGATGGTATTGTAGATGCAATAGGCACAAAGCTGGGCGGGCTGAGGAAGATGGTGAAGGACAGAGGTGCCTGGCGGGCAATGGTCCATGGGGTCGCAAAGGGTCGGAATCGACTGTGCGACTGAACAACAACAACTCTTCATTGCAGAAGCAAATATCACTTCTTGTCCTGAGGATCAGTCCACTTACAGCTTTTACGTTAGGGCAAATGAGACATTGCCTCACTTCAGGTTATTGCTAGCCTGCCAGTTTCCATGTGCCTCCTTACCAAAAGGCTTTAGTCTGCATGTGTGGCTGTGAATGTTTGCCTGCAGATCTGCTTCTATGTGTTTTTATGAGTATGGATGTATGCCTGAACACCCATATTGGCCCTTGGCTTCTCCAAGCATTGGCTGCTGTGCCTTCCACCCCTCGAATCATAATGGGCCATGAACGCCAGCAGGGGTTCCCAACCTAAGGCCCACAGGCTGGATCCAGTCCGTGAAACCATATCATGTCCCCCCCCCAGGGCATTTGAGAAACAAAATGGGTATCTCTTTGAAGCTGTAGGGACAAAATGTCCACCCCATCATGCAGGCAGGGCAAAATAACCATCAGGCCCTTGAAGCTGACTGAGAGAGGGTGACCTGGCCTCTGGCTTGAAAAGGTTGGGAACCCCGGCTTAAAGCTTAACCCAGTAATTAGACCTCAGAGTATGAGCTCTGCTGTGCTTTGAAGGATAACCAGTCCTACTGCACAGCAAAGTGGTGTAGGCTAATTCAAGTGGCAGAATCTAGTAGGAATGATGAAAGCACCTTAGGTGCTTTGCTTGTTGCAATAAAACATCTTGGGTAGATCTGCTCTGGATTCTAGTCCCTAGAGGTATGCAAGGATCCCTGGGAAGAAAACGAGTAGAATTATACAGAACAAGATACATAAAGGTGATGGTGAAAAAGGACACCTTTCATCTCTACCTCTGAAACACGTAGGGAAGCTGACAATGTGACATCGCGTTATTGCACTGTGAGCTTTCTGCCCTCCATAACTGTCACATGTTAACTCTCCATGCAGGGACATCACAATAAAGCACACCATTTGTTTAATGAGGTGTGTTACAGAGGAGAAGTAGAGAAGGAGGCAGAGGGCAGCTGCTATTCTTGTTACATCTACTTGTCCTGTCATAAATCATTTAATGGCATCAGACTGCAGCTCAGGGTATGCGATGCAAGCTAGAGAGTGAGAGAGGAAGAAGAAGAAGAAGAAGAAGAAGAAGAAGAAGGGGGAGAGAAAGAAAAGAAAGGCAGGAAACTATGAGAATATTCAGGAAGATTATTTTGCTGTTTGGTTTCTTGCGAGTTCTGGCAGCTATCTTTGCATTCTTTACAATAATTCATACTTGCAAGCTTTTTGCATTTTTAGCAAGACATAGCAATAAATAATTCCATTTTATAGTGCAGGAGACATTCTTGGATTCAATGACCCACAGTTTTCTTATTTTTTAAACTGTAAGTGTTGAAACATCCCTGTGTGTTTATGTATTGGAAAATAACTGTTGAAAGTGGAATGACTAAAGAATTGGAATTTTGATATTTCAAGATCTTGAAGATTAGAGACCTTCCACAATGTATGCTTGGATATTAAATAGAAAAGTGTGATTTCTCAAATGCAAGTAAATTATTGATGGGCATGAAATATAGATTCATAATGATATCAAACTGAGTCTTATTAATTTTATTAATATTGGTATTTGACCAATATTAACAAAATGAAGTAACAGCAAAAAAATAGACAAAAATTAGCTCGTGATGGGAAGAGACAGGATATTGGGAGTCTGTAAATCCAACTGATAATCCCAACCTGAGTAAACCTATTGAATCAACTGCTGAGTAGGTAGTCAACACTTCTGTGAATTCCATTGGTTTAGTAAATCTTGTTGAGATTAGCAGTTGGGTGCATGATTTGGTCTTCTTTAGAGTTGAGTAAAAGGCTGCAAATATGTTTAGATGTGAAGTACTCGGATGGAGACTCTCAAAAATGTATTTAAATTAGTTTTAAAATACTTGTGTCTGTAGTATAAATGAGAATGTGATAGCTGGTTTCCTTAGGCATTGAAAGAAGCTTTGGACAGTGTTTGAAAAATAAGGAAGAAAATAGTGGATATTTTGTGTGTGTGGCTTCTCAGGGTTCTCTATGCCTTTTAAAGCACCTTTCAATGGGAAAATCTCAAGACCACACTCAAAAGTGATATTCTGAGCATCGTGATAGCATCTTGGGTAGCAACAAAAATATTAAACAAATTTATTACATCATTCAAATAAAAACAAAGAAAAAGGAACCACAGAAAGACACAAGATTCAGCAATAAAAATGTTCAAATTAGTAAAAGCACAGACTAATAAGATTTACTATCTTTAACTTACTCAAAGTCCTTCATTACCAATTGCTAGAGAGTGAAGTGAAGTCAAAATTACTTTCCTTTGGAAGAAACTTGGAAAAAACCTGTTTTAAAGATAATTCTTAAGGGCAATCTTTGTAGCTTCAGCTTTCTTGCCTTTGTTTTGAAAATCAGCTTATTTGGTAATTAATCATAAGGAGCTAGACACAAGCTTTGTTTGCATGTCTGATTCTTCAGGTTCTAGGTCAGGGTTCTTGTACCTTGATTAGTTGCATAGAAAAACAAAATCAAGCAGGTAGAACTTGAGTTAGAAGTTGTACCTATTGAAATGTCATTTCTAAGCAACGATTAAAGGTATAGGTTCTAGAGAAACCTTGTCATCTAGTCAGCTTACCAGACACAAAGGTAAAGATAAAGGTTTCTCTTGCTCAAAAGCCAGTCATGTTTGACTCTAGGGTATGGTGCTCATCTCCATTTACAGCTAAACAGTCAGTGCTGTCTGCATCTGCAGATGTTTCTGTGGTCATGTGGCAGGCATGAGTAGATACTGAAGTGGATGGAACGCTGTTATCTTTCCTGCCAAAGTGGTACCTATTTATCTACTTGCAATTTCATGTTTTCTTGCTAGGATGGCAGGAGCTGGGGCAATTCATGGGAGTTCAGTACATTGCACAGCACTTGGATCTTGAACTGCTGGCCTGACGACTTTCCAGTTGTCAAGCTCAGCATCTTCACCAGTGGTGGGCTCAAAAATTGTTTACTACCACACTGTGGGCATGGCCTACTTTGTGGGTGTGGCCTACTTTGTGGGTGTGGCCTTGTGAATGAGTGGGCAATTTTAGTCATGCCTGCCACATGACCATGAAATCATCTGCAAACACAGACAGCACTG
The DNA here is from genome assembly GCA_030440675.1 of Furcifer pardalis. Lineage (NCBI taxonomy): Eukaryota > Metazoa > Chordata > Lepidosauria > Squamata > Chamaeleonidae > Furcifer > Furcifer pardalis. Next base: position 96,804,182 of record CP126895.1, on the reverse strand, counting down.
CCTCTTTGGCTGTAAATGGAGATGAGCACTACACCTTAGAGTCAGATACATTTTAGACATTTTATGTAGCCCATAATTAGAACAGTATTATATTTAACAAGGATATAGCCATAGCCATGACACTTCTATAGTAAAGGTGGCCCTTGCTTGAAACCCAGTTGTATCCAACTCTAGGGTTCTGTGCTCATCTCTTATATCAAAAGAGCCAGTGGTCTCGATCCACAAAAGCTCACATTAAAATACAACAGTTAGTCTTTAAGGTATCACAATGTGGTTTGTTATGGGGGAGCCTAAGGGGGTTTCCCTGGAAGAAGGGAGGGGGAACGAGAGCATGGAGCTCCCTGTACCAGGTGCAGTCTACCTCAGAGCAGCAGTTAGTCTATAAGGTGCCACAACGTTTGTGTCTGCTTGCACAGAATAAATTTTTTGAAATGGTAGCTGTGTAGCTGTGTTAGTCTGTGTTTCAAGCATATCAGGAAGTAAACAAAACAAAACGACAAAAATGTTGTGGCACCTTAACTGCTGCTCTGAGGTAAACTGGCCAAGGGAGCCACTGCCCTCGTTCCCCTCCCTCCTACCAGGGAATCCCCCTTAACCTGCCCCAGACCCTGCCCGAAGCTCCACGCCTCCCCCTTCATCCCCTCACATGCACACACACGCACACACACGCACACCAGGCCCACACAGACTCACAGTGGAGGGGCACCCGTGTGTGTGTGTGTGTGTGTGTGTGTGTGTGTGTGTGTGTGTGTGTGTGTGTGTGTGTGTGTGTGTGTGGTGATGGCAAAGTGTCCCTGCCGAGGTTAGCCTCGCCAGGGCTCAGGAGTGCTGTGGGAGCCAGTTGTCTCCCTCCCTCCTTCCCCCCAGGCGAAATGTGACATGCCCTGGTCAGGGGCTTGGAGTGAGGCTTTAGTGCCCACCTACCACTTCTAGCAGCAGCAGCACCTGTAGTTCACGCTGGGCAGGCAGGGAGATGGTCGATGGGTGCTGCTACAGGCGCTGCTGCTAGAAGCAGAGGGGTGGGTGGGCACCGAAGCCTCACTCCAAGTCCACGACCAGGGGGACTGCTGGTCTGGCTCAGCCCTTGGCTGGCCGACCAACCGCCTGGCGCAAACTACAGGTGCTGGTGCTGCTGTTAGATGCGGTGGGTGGGTGCCAAAGCCTCACTCCAGGGCATGCCACACCCCACCTGGGGGAGGAAGGCAGACAACAGTGAGAGGCCAGCGGAGGCCCTGCTGGCTCCAGCAGTGTTCCTGAGCCCTGGCGAGGCTGGGTCGGTGTCGTCGGGGCACCACTGTGTCCAGGCGCCTGGAGGTGGGTGGGGTGGGGAGGGGGTGTGGCCAGTCAGTTCTACTATCAGTACACAGGAACCGGTCTGAACCGGCTGATGCCTGCCACTGATCTTAACCACTAAACCACTGTGGCCAAATGGAATCATTTGTTGTTGTTGTTCAGTCACACAGTCAATTCCGACCCTTTGCGACCCCATGGACCATTGCCCTCCAGGCATCTCTATCCTTCACCATCCTCCTCAACCAGCCAAACCCATTGCGTCTATAATACCACCTAGCCATCTCATTTTTGGAATCATTACCAGCTTCCAAATAATTCTTATGAGTGACAGATCCCAGAAATATTATGTTTTGGATTCCAATAGCTAGAATCCACAAAACTGAAACAGTGGCATCTTCAGGCTTTGTAATGTCAGATTTATTTTCAAATTTGCTAGAAGGGGGAATGACAACTAGATTGTTTTTAATTTCTCTCCATTCTTTCCCCCCTTCCCTTTCAAAGCAGCCTTCCCCTTCAAGAATTCATGGCATGACAGAGCTGTATCCTACATCTCCTGATGTTTTTGTATCTCTTAATTTTCAAAATTAACAAGACAGTGACAAATAACCCTTGGAAATGTCACAACAGCTCCTTGAAGAATGATCTCTAATTGCAATAGAGTGTCCTTGTCTCCACATAATAGCTGTTTTGCCTAACTCAGAGTGAACAAGATAGAGAGAAGGAGAGAAGCAAGCAAACAAGAAAAAATACATCAACCTGGAACCAACCTTGGCTGGGTATCTCATCTAACACAAATATCATCAGAACACGGCTTTTCTAGGAATATACAGAGAAAAAAATAGGAGCGTTGAAGTGATTTGCTCACAGTCTCATGCACCTCAGTTATTTTAAGCAGTTTCTCTTAATAAGATGCAATGCCAGTCAGAGACCAAAACAAATATAAAAAACGAACTAAGCCAGATGGCTAATCCATTTTATCTAGCTGTGCCTAGTAGTGGTGCTTTTTGAATCTATAGTGCCCATGACTACTACTATGAGACTAGAATAAGGACTTACTAAATCTGAAAAAATTCTAGTCTTAGACAAACATTTGGGACAGTCTGTCACATAAGTGGTCAACTTCGACAAGATTTTCACTTAGGAGTGTAAAAAGACCAGCAAATTTTCCATCATCAAATGTATTTCCAAGAAAGAAGGTGGTGTGTGTGCACACGCAAAAAGCATTTTGCTCACAATTATTTAATTTTGTATTCAAAATATTGCATTTTGCATAAAATACTATAGATATTTTTTGCACAAAACACAAGGGAATATTTTTGTAGGAAGATACATTTTTGGAATTTTGAACAGAAACAATGCTAAAATCCAGCAAATGCACAAATATTGTAATCTTGCCTGCTGGGACAAAAACTTTTTGAATTTTTCATTCACATTTGCAAGAATGAAGTAAGCAAAGATTTACATCCTGGGCTAGACTGCTTATTCTAGGTTCTTCTGCCAAATGACATACTCTGAACAGGGAAGTCATAGACAAGTGTGAGAGAATTGTGGTTGCTTTCATAGGCAAGAACTGATGACATTATCTACTACAAACAATCTTCTGAAATCCTCTGCAGCTGCAGACTTTTATTCCACTTTGTGCACTATATACCAGTAGTCACTGATCAGTGATGAACGCCTCGAGTTACGTAATATTCGTGATATGAAATGAAATCTATTTAAAATAATGCCTCTTAATACTTCACCCTGCAATACAAACAGATTTTTGGGGTTTTCAGACAGCAGCCTCTAGTGGCCAGCTCTGGTAATGTGTTAGACCCATCCCTGACCCTCAGCTGTGTGGTTGCTCCCAGTGCTTCGTTTTCGGCAGTGATGGGAGCAATCACACCATTTTTCCCGGCAGCTTGGGCAGCCTCCACCACTTCCCACAGGGGCAGGAGGGTATGTAGAGCATTTCCATTTTGTTTTTGGAATTTTTCACTGACCCAGAAGTGCTGAAAATGCATTGAAAACCAATCAATCCATTCTGGAAGAAAAAAAGTGGGGAAAAACATCTTTTATCCATTCGAAACATTTTATAAAGTAGCAAAAATGTGGTGAAAAATTCCAAAGTGCACTTTCTAAAGAGTTTTGAACAGATAAAATATTTTTTTGACTTTTTTCTGACCTCAGGAGCAGATTAATTGGTTTTCAATGCATTCTTATGGGAAACTGTGTTTTGAGTTACGAATTTTTCATAATACGAAAAAACCCAAGGAACAGATTAATTCCATAACTCAAGGTACCACTGTATATATGTTTTTCCATGTTCAGCAGTTGCACATTACAACTCTTATTGTTACATGGAATATACTGGCATTAGCTAACAAGGGTTGAGAAATTAATATTTGACAAAGTTTTCTATCTATTCAAGGAATCCAAAGTCACTCTACAATTTAATGAAAAGTAAAAGTAAATATGGACAACCTCAACATATAAGTCACTGGATAATTGGATCACTTTTCCCCAGCTAGGAATACTGACATGTTTAAATCACTTTGCGTTTTTAAGGAAGACAACATGATCCACACTTTCTGGACCAGTGCATTGAATGGAATGTACTTAAAACTTAAGAGATTTGTAGGGTAGGTCCACTGAAGTTCATGGGACTGAAACCTGATTCTATCATTAAAGTTCATGCTGAACATTCATACATGCAGGGAACACTATAGTCATGCTCCTATCCATAAAGGTTAAATTGGTCTCTTACATGAAGTTCCATGAATTTGAAGAAGGAAAGCTCTGGTATCTGTTGGGTCACTCTATGTGAAGCAGGATCCTGAGTTTCCATGTATCTGATTTCTATGGAGAACCCACATATACAGTAGAGTATGTCATCAATCAGACACAGCATCATCCCCTTGTGAAGGTGATGAAAGTAATGATAGAATAGGTGGGGTTACATTATTTATTTATTTATTTATTTATTTATTTATTCAGATTTATATTGCCGTCCACTTGCCGAGGCGACTCAGGGCGGCTTACAGTCAAAACAGCAACAGTACAATAAAAATTATAAAATATAACCTCACAAAATACAACATACAGAACACAGACTAACTCCCCTCAGGCTGTTGTTGTTGGCCCAGAGGAGTTGGCAAGGTCTTCAGCTGCCTGCCAGGCCATGGAGTCTTCTCCCTCAGGCCGTTGTTGTGGGCCCAGAGGAAGGGGCGATGTTCTCAGCCACTGCTAGGCCATGGAGTCTTCTCCTCCCTATGCTAAGAGAACGAAGCAAGATAACATCCCAACCTTTGGTTTTTGGACATCATTCCCCAAAGCACTGATCAGCCAATGTACTGACTTATTATTTATTTATTTATTATATTTATACCCCACCCTTTTCTGAGGACTCAGGGCGGCTTACAATCTAAAAGAGTTAAAACACATCACATACAAGATTTAAAATCAAGGATTAAAAGACTAAAAAATTAAAAATTAAGTATCTTATAAATTTATAAGATAATTAATAAAAATGAGCTACCCCAAAAAATACTAAAAGAATCATGGGAAAAGGACTTAGGCATTGTAATCAGTGACAAAGAATGGAAACGGAAATGGAACCAAAGATTAATGAAGGTACTTTCTATAAAAGAGAAAGAACACAATTGTAAAGTATTATGGAAATGGTATACCACCCCAATACGTTTATGGCAAATGGGCAAGGCTGAAACAAATTTATGTTGGAGGTGTGGCAAAGAACCTGGAACGTATATTCATATGTGGTGGTCGTGTGAATTTGCAAACAAATTTTGGAAAATGATAGAAAAAGAGCTGGGAAAGATTATGTCGTTAGAGATCAGGTTATCCGCCAAAGCTGTCCTACTGGGGGAAACAGATGAAATGAAGTTAAGCGAGAATAAGAAAGAGTTAATGATCACTTTACTATCTGTGGCGAGACAATTAATTGCTTGCGAATGGAAAAACAAGTTTATAATTGATAAAGGAAAATGGTATAATATGGCATGGCGTTTAGCACTTAATGACAAATTAACAAATGAAACAAAGATTAGAAGAGGTTTAAACACTAAGAATGTATTTTGGAAAATCTGGGAACCATTCATTACATTTGGTATGACTAGTAATGATGGCATTAAACCAAGTCAAGAAATGTTGAAGTTTTGGCAGAACTGAGATATTAACATCCACAAGCTATTCAACTTATCTGGGACTATATGTACAACACGAGCTGGAATGATTTATATGCTTTGTTTATAAGTTAGTGTGCATGCAAATGTATGTGAATGGGTGGGTGTATTCGTATATGTCATCATATGTATAATTTTGGTTTTTGTTCACTGTTTATTTTTCTGTTATATTATTGTTTTACATGTTTGTTGCAATATATGTGTGATAAGAAATAAAAAAATATAATTGCAAAAAAAATAATTAAAAATTAAGTTAAAAACCACAACAGGGAGAAAGAGGTGGGGTTATTCACAGGAGCCAGCAAACTGAATTCACTTCCTGGCCCACACCCCACACACACATGCCCCACCAGCCAGGCCTTCACCTCCTTTCTGAATGGCAGCAGCTCTGTCTGGAGACACAATTCACTTGGCAGGAGGTTCCAAAGGGCCGGAGCAGACACAGAGAAGGCTTCTGGGAATTGAAATAATCCTGTGGGGCATGTGCCTTATGTTAGGAACCACTGCTCTACATCTCTGAATGGATATGTGGCTCAAGTCTTCTGGCTCAGAACCAGGAAGAACTTTATGGAAAGAACAAACATTCTTGAGGGTGTGCAAGAGCAAAATCAAATTAGAAGATAGAGGAAGGAGCTCACTGGGCAAGGAATAACATTAAAGGAGAATATGACTGAGGAACTCGACCTCCCCTATGTCACTTGGAGGACCCTAAATAGACTGAGGGTTGGAGTCCCTAAATGCAAGTCCAACATGTTCAAGTGGGGGCTGCTGGCGGACAACAACATACTGTGTGAATGTTGAGATACAGAATCCAGCTCATTTACTGGTCTGCCAATTACTGTCAGAAACATGTACCAATGAGAACTTAAGTTTGGCCAACGATAAAGCTAAGAAAGTAGATTCATTTTGGCAGTCTAAAGTTTGATCTGGATATGAAAGAAGAAGAATGTCTTTTCTTGTGCCTATATTTTCTTGTTCATTGATTTTGTCCATTTATTATTTCTAAAACTGCATCTGACCCTATAATTGTACACCAAGTCTTTCGAAAGGGGAAAGTTAAGTGAAAGTCTTGTGCGTCATCAGGATGGTTATCGGTAAGGTTCATAAAACTTAATACACATCATATTAAAGGTGACACTGAAAAAGCCAATTCATCATCAGTAAAGTGGAAATAATGAGATGTTTTCTTTTGTGTCAGAAAGAGCAAGAAGAAACAAATCAAAAGGCTGCACAGCAATCCAGCTCAAAGAGGCAAAAACTAGAAAACACATTAATTCCTTGTGTTCTGCCTCATGGAACAGATGTGTCTTATTCCAGGGTGAAACCTGAGAGCCCTCGGCCTGGGAGCCATCAGTGAGCTGGAAGTCAGTGCAAATTCTTAGACGGTCTCAGTCCTCAAAAGTTTCTCAAAATGGTCAACTCTCTTAAAGATCTTTTTTTTTAATTCTCTCCCAGAACTGCAGACAGTGAAGATTTTCTTTCACCTTTTTTGCCAGATTTGAAAACCAGATTCTTTTTTGTTTTACTTTGTGTGATGGTCACCTACAAAGGTTCTTTTGTACAAAATGAAGGAAGCAAAGGATTCTGTCAATTTTTTTGTCAGTTTATATTTTGGAAAGTCAGCAGTAATCCTGTAATCCTGTGCATACGAAACTTGTAATAAGAGCTATTCTTCTTCTACAAGTGCCTTATCTGATTTAAAATATTGGTGATCCTCATGGAAATGAGCCATGGACTGTCCTGTGAATATAATGACGTGGCTTTCCACATCACAGCATGACATCCATACTGCTGCTTCAGCTCTGCAAGTCACTTTCTGGTCCTGAGCCCTTTTGGCACACAAAGTCTTCCTCAGCCCTAGGCCATTATTGATGAAGCTGTCTGCTCTCCATCATAGTGTGTGGGTCACTTCACGGCGAGCTGGGGTCCACCTTAAATAACTTCATGCCAATCACATTTTACCTGCTTCTCGGATATGAGTTGCAGCTGATGACGATGACTGTCCATGGGGTTTTCTTGGCAAGGACACTGGAGTGGGTTGCCAGGTCCTTCCCTAGTGGATTGTGTTTAGTCTGAGTTCTCTGCTATGGCCTGTCCATTTTGGGTGGCTCTGCACAGCATAGCCCATAGCCTCATAGAACCACGCAAGCCCCCTTGCCATGGCAAGGCAACAATCCTTGAGGGGGGTTCACTAATTCTAAACGTGTAGCTTTTTCTAGCATGAAGGTATGCTGACAAAAAGAACTGCACTTGTTGCATTTGTGCCCGTCTTGTTAAGGACACAGAGCTTCTCTTACAAAAAATGTGACCCAGTCCTGAAATCGTTGCCTTGATTGGCAACTGCCCATTAACTATGACATGTTTAGTGGGAAAGAGAATGGTAAACAAAGCCATCTGCATTGAATAATTCTACTCCTTCCACTGGTTCGTCATCCAAATCCAGTGTCTTTTGGGTTGCTGTTTGCTATAAACATCTGGACTAGGTTTTCTTTTGCCATCTTATCCTCCCACATGGATTTTTAAACACTAGGTCCTGGCTGACTGTAGGTTACAGACCTACTATTTGGGGTCCATGTTGTTGCTCGGCATGTGCTGTTGAAGATTTCGATTTCCTCTGTGATATTTGAGATTTTGTGGCATGCGTATAAATACCAACTTTCTTCCTACACATTCAGGAGGTCTTTCTTCATTTCAAGATTTGGTCATTTTATCCTCTTGGCTTTTTTAAATTTTGCTATAGGAAAAAAAAGCAAAAAGACACAGCTGTACTTCGTGCCCCAGAGATGTCAGGAAGGAGGAGGAACTGGCTTTAAAGAGGTTCCTGATGCAGAATCCAACAATAAATCTCATGGTTCCAGGATCTAGGCAGAAAATCTGGTTTCCTCCAGTACTGCTATGAAAGATCCTTTACCTGAGAATGGCAGGAAAGTGAACCTGAGAGATTTTACATATCCGATCACTGGGCTGGGAGAAACATTGGATTATAACTCACATCATTCCCAGCCAGTAAGACCAATAGCCATGTTTGCTTAGGGATAATGGAATCTGTAGTCAAACTTTCTGAGGGAATCCGGGTGTTATATCTGAGTTATATTACCCTATCTGTGAGCTACAAGATATATTTAACTACAATTTCCATAATATGTTACATGTAAAGAAAACAATCCCCCCAATGATGATGATGTTTATAATGATTAATTTCATGGACAATAATTTTATTAAATTGATGGACTTTTTTCTTTACATGTAAAAAGATATGGAAGTTGTAGTCAAACATCTCTCTTAGATCAATGATTGAGTATATATAATTTAGATAATACAACCCTGATGTCCTCTAGATATTTGAATACAGACTTCATTATCCTTGAACAAACAGGGCTATTGGCCCTACTGGCTGTGAATGATATTACTTGCACGATATGCTTCTAAAAGCAGAATTTACTGTTTTCTTTACTAAATTGCATTGTCATGATTATGTATATGCATAGGTTTTCTTGATCTGGTAGTGCTCCATAGCTTACAAAATAGTGCAGCATCTAAAAGTTGGGAAAATTGACAGTAGCATCAAATAGACTAGCCCAAATCCTGCTAATGAGTCATGTGCACATGTAAGCTAAATTGTGTAACTCACTATAGTAAATTTCTGTTAACAGACGAGCCTTTTTTGCATTAATATGTTTGTTGAGCAATAATCTGTACATCATCTGTACATCCTGTAATACAGCTGGAACCTCATTCGTTAACAGTGAGTTATTCAGTTTAACATAGAGGCTGTGGTGGCTCAGTGGTTAAGAAGCTTGCCTTGTTAACTGGAAAGCTGGCAAGTTGGCAGTTTGAGACCCAGATATTGCATGACGGATTGAGTACCTTTCTCTGTCCCAGCTCCCATTAACCTAGCAGATTGAAAGCAAGAAATTGCAAGTACTGTACATAAATCGGAACTACTTCGGTGGGAAAAGATCCTGGGGATGTGAAAGGAGCCTCATTCAGGCATCTCCTGAGCAGATTTCGCCAGCAAAAATCCTTTCAACCTAAAATAATTTCTGACACAAAACTATTATTTCAATATCATTCATTTTAACTGATATACAGTACATGTATAAGGGTCAGACTCTACAGTGCGAGTGAACAATATACAGTAATACCTCGGATAACGTTTACCTCGGATAATGTTTACCTTGAATAACGCTAAAATCGCATAATGTTAAGTAATCTGGGGAGGAGAATTGGATTGAATAACATTAAGGTCCTATGGGATGGATCGGATAACAACCGCTAAACCTGTGTGGTTACAATGTATCTCTATGGAGCTTTAACGTTATCCCATCCATCCCATAGGATTTTAACATGCATCAGATAACACTAAAAATCGGATAACACTAAGACTTGTGGAACCAAGTCTTAGCATTATCCGAGGTATTACTGTACATGTAAATCACCAACAGGATTCTGGCCGTTAATTAATAATGATGCAGAGGCACAAATCCCATGTGTAGCTAATTATGTCAAATTAATGAAGTATAAGGGCAGGTTTTGAGCCTGTGCCTGAAAATGCATCTAGTTTTACTATTGTGATTTGCCCTGACAACTCATCAATTAACTACAATTAGATGTGGTAAGTTACATAAACCTAATGTGAATGCTGCTATGATTCAGGGTGACAACATCTATCGACACATTCACTATTATTGAAGTGCCATTTGGATCCCACCATCTGCAAGTAACGTTAATGTTACTGTATAGTAAAGGATAGTGATGGTGTCTTGAAGATTCTTTTAGTTGGAGATACCAAAAATTGAATATGGGATCTTCCTTGTGGGAAGGAAAAAGTGCTATGCTCTCCACCACTATTTTGGCGGTGGTATTTATGGTAGAGCCATGCTGTTTGTTTCTTTCTCTTCTGAGCAGGAACACTGATGTAATTTGAGAAACTGTTAGCATATGGGAATATCTTCCATCTGGGTACATACTTAGCAAGAAAATGAAACCACTTGTTTCTTAAATGATGTTGGGCTCTTTTTAAAAAAAGTTAAGTGGGGGCGGGATGCTCTCACTGTTGGCTGTTCAAGGCTTCATATTGCTGTTGCTGGTCAACAGAAAAGTAGCCATGGCATTCCTTGGGTGACCATGGATGGATCATAAGTTGGGAGAAGGGGACCATTGAGTTCATTTGCAGAAATGTGATCTATAAATGTAGTTAATAACAAAATAATAGCAATAGCAATAACAATTACACTTAGGTTCCACCCCAAAGTGCTTAGAACACTCTCTGGGTGGTTCAATTAGCATCTTGATGCCAATATGCAGGTTCTTATTCATTCATTCATTCATTCACATTTAAACCACCCCCTTTTGATGTAAGCACCACTCAGGGTTGTTCATCTTACTGAACTTGGAAGGATGGAAGACTGAATCAACCTTGAGCCTAATGTGAGTGAACTCATGTTGTGAGCAGAGTTTTGACTGCAATGCTGCAGCTTAACCACTGTGCCATGGGGGCTCTTCCATCTGGCAGTCAGATGAATTCCAATTTGCTGCATCAACTGATGAGCCAGTACAGAAGAGCAGTCAATCTTTTGGAACAGTGTAAACTGAGACGCATAGGGCTGCAGAAGTGAGAAATAGACTAAAAGGGAAGAGGCATGAAAAGTTACTTTCTTAGGCTGTCACGTTAGAAACCCCCTAAAATTCTGTGAAATTCTTCGTAACCATAGAGCAAATAAATAAATAAATCATCAAACAGATATGTGTTTTATATTATCTGAAAATGGGTGGGGAAATCTTGAATGCATGAAGCTCTACCTACTGAATCCAGGCCAAAGTTGTTATAAATGAACTTTATCAAAAGGGTTATCACCAATAAAGTTTCAAACAGTCAGGGGCCATTTCCAAATTAGTCCCTCTTTGCTTCCAGTAAGTACCACAGGTTTGATTTGACAGGCAGTGCCAAGGATTTCTGAAAACACGTACACTTTGCATTTCATCTTCTTTCCCACAAACTTGGAGGCTGAAAGTATCTATATCAGGAGTGGCCAAACTACGGTCTGTGGGCCGGCCCTGGCCCTGGCCCACGGCACCACTTCATGTGACCTGCCACTGCCCTCACCGCTACTAGAAGTGGAAGTGCGCATGTTTACAACTGTCGTAAAACATGTCCGTGCATGCATAAATGCACCCATGCCTGCCATAAATGCTGCCATAAACACACCTGTGGCTGTCATAAACATTTTTATGACAGCCATGGACAAGTTTTATGGCAGCATTTATGGCTGGAGGAACCACATGACCAGTCCACTTAACCACATGACTTTCCTGCAGTAAGAAAAGTTTGGGAACCCCTGATCTATATGCTTTCCCTGCTTCACCAAAGAAGTAATAATGGGCTATCAATGCTGCTTTTCTGGCAGAGAGGGAATATAGCAGAGAAGACAGTCTAAATCAGAACCCCTCATTTCCCAAATAAGCTGCACAACCCAACTCAAACAAAATGAAGCAAATCAGGTCAAAATCAAGAATACATTAATCCTATTGACTTCTGTATTCGGGGTTGTTTGATTGATATATCAATAAACCCTGGAGGCAAAGTTCACAAGTTATAATTTCATCAAGCAATTTAGATAAGTAATTTCAGGCTGCTGCTTCCTGGCTATTCAGTGCATCTTTAAAAGCTGCAGAGAGGACATTTTTAAATGGATGCATTTAATCAGATATAATTAGATTTATCAGATTAAATAGCATATAAACAGATGCAGAATATGGAAAATGTTAGAGTGAGATGACTCATTCTGAGTTTGCAGAAAAACAATGTACTGTATATGAATAATCATTCTGAATTTAGAAAGCAAACATTTATACAAAAGGACCAGCGTTTGATGATATTGTCATTCTTTTGTCGTTCAAACATCTACAGTACAGAGTTTTGCATAATCAGTGTTCAATGTTTACTGCAACTGTCCATCAGAAAATATCAAAAGTCAGTCATTTTTAACTACCTTTGAATGACCCTTGATTATATATACCATTCTTCAGGTCTGAACACCACCTGCATAAATTAAAAGGTAAAGGTAAAGGTTGCCTTTGCTTGAAAGCCAGTCATATCCGACTCTAGGGTTCAGTGCTCATCTCGCTTCAAAGCCAAAGAGCCAGCGCTTTCTGCTTCTGCAGATGTTTCCATGGTCATGTGTCAGGCATGACTAAACACTGGAGCACACAGAATGCTGTTTACCTTCCTACCAAAGTGGTCTCTATTTATCTACTTGCAATTTCTTGCTTTTGAACTGCTAGGTTGGCAGGAGCTGGGACAAAGACGGGAGCTCATTCTTTCCTGCAGTACTCAGGAATTGAACTGCTGACCTCTTACCTTCCAGTCAGCATCTTAGCCACTTAGCCATTGCATACTTTAGGATGGAAATAATAATCAAGTCTGTGGATGCTGGTTTTCAGCAAGAAATTGCAAGCAGATAAATAGGGACCACTTCAATAGGAAAAGATCTTGGGGACATGAACGGAGCCTCATTTGAACATCCCCTGAGTGGAGTTTCTCCAGCAAAAATCCTTTCAACCCAGAATAATTTCTGACACAAAATTATTATTAGCTGAGTTAATGTCTGTTTTAATTTTTTTATTGTTGTAATCCTGTTTTTATTATTTAATGTATTTTAATTTTGATGTAGTATAATTGTTCTGTAATGTATAATTTATTGTTTTTACTTTTATCTAATTTTGTGAGCCACCTTGAGTACCCTATGAGAAGGTGCCCTGTAAATACAACAAATATATTAAATGAAAAATAATCAGTCCATTTATATTTCTGCTGCAATCTGTTGAAGTAGCCATTTGTGTTAACTACACCACAATTTTCTCAGCATGAACAGGATGCTACCATAAGCAGCTGAGCAACTGACTCATCTTCTTCCGTGTCCAGATCAAACTTTGAACTGCCAAAATGAAACCATCTTCTTGGCTTTGTCATTGGCCAAAATAAAATCCTCATCAGAAGTCTTCACCTTTGGCTGTGAGGCCAGACAAGATTTCTGGGAGAACATCTGAGCTCTCAATGTTGATAACCATTGTTCTAGATCAGCAGCAAGCAAAAGAGGAGGGTCAAGGGGCACCTCTACCTACAACTGGATGCACTGTGGGCTGCACCAAACCCTTTTGGTGAAATCAGAAGTAAATAGAAGGTTGCTTTTGGTTTCCAGAAATCTAGAACACAATCTTGGAAGTATCAGTGCTTTGCAATGGGAAACTACCAATAAGAGATTATCCAGAAGTCTAGAGATTGCACATGTCCATCTCTGGATCTTAGAGGGCTATACCTACTCCTGCAATCTCCATCCAATTTTTTATTTTGAACAAAAAGTAGTGGTTTTCTTTCTGACAAAAAAACCTTCATGTAACCTCTGGTAGACAAGGATGCCTAGTTTTAGTGAATGCAAAATTTTTATTATCCTAACATTTTAGAGAAGAATTATGGTTATTCGTCTTACTTAGCTGAGTATGAGATATAAAAAACAACAGCAACACAGACAACATGGGAAAATTAGTTCCATCTCAGTATCAACACGACTCCCAGTTTCTTTCCCATAAACTAGCACTTTATATGTTAAAATCATTCTAGAATCATTTAAAGTAGGAAAGAAGATATCTTTATTTACAGTTACCAGTTGAAGTTACAGTCATAAGAAAAAATAGGAAAATTGGGTCTGCAGTCTATGGAAAGAGCCTCCAGCTTATTGGTTGGTTGGAAGCCGGAGGAAAAATAAAAACTATCAGCAAAACAATGGAAGACAAGAAAAATAAATAGGAAAAGAAATCTTGCCTCAAATGCCAGGAACAGGAAAAGAATCTACAAATCAAGTGAGTGGCAAAAGACAATCACACTAGGCTATTAAACCTATTCCCAGTCATATTAGTGCATGCAAAGTTGCTACTAGCCTAACATATTTTGTGTGTGGGTGTGTATGTGTGAGTGTTTGCCATATGAATCTGACGTTTAACCTCTTTGTAAATTCCAGTAAAAGAAATAGTCATTAGATTGTAAGAATGCAGCCTTTTAATCCCCCAATTCTAGACTGTCTCTTTCCCAAGGACTGCACGTAGATGCAAAATACATTAGTACTAATGTCAGAACTCTTACAATCCACCTGGTATTAAAGAGCCGTAAAATCTTGCCATGTGGAGTTTCTGGACAATATCATTTTAGAAACAACATGTGGTATGGAATTAATTAACAGGGGTAACATGTTTAAAACATACATTTTTATTGTTTCTTGCGTACCATAAAATTTGCAAAAAAGAAGGGCCTGGGAAAGCCAAGGCATTGTATCAGGAAGGGCTGGATAAAAGCAGATGGAAAGTCTGAAGATGAAATGAGACCAAATGGCAGGTCTGAAGGTAAAAATTTAAACAAGAGTAATTTAGAATTTACATCAGTGAGCAAAGACATACATTAATGAAGTTCTGATAAGGAGAACAAATTCAAAATTACTGGCTTATTTGCAACCCAGAATTCCTCACAGATTTTTAGGATTTTTTTAACTAGGCCACCAGATCTGGAAGATCAGTTCCTGATACATATAACAGTTCTATAGCTATGAAAAGGGGTGTGTCTATGCCCCCACTTTTTTCCAATAACCTATATTTTCCTTCTATCTTTCTAGTTAAATCAGAGAATACAATTAGTATGTTATTGGAAGCTGTTCATAGAATTTTGTGGGGTACACAAAAAGAGCCTCTTTGAAGATTGTGGTATTTTTGAGCCACAATCAGGTGTATTCTGGGCAACGGCCACTTTGTGTTGGCAAATCTTTCTCACACTAGGACAGGTGAAAGGAACTAAGGAATGAATTCATGAAAAGGTGGGTTCATTTTGGCTAGTGTTTTTTGTCATTCCTTGTAATTTTATCTGGTTGGGTTTATTATTGACATTTAGTTTTGTGTTGGTATTGTAAAAGATTCTTAATCTGTTGTACGCCACCCAGATTGGGAGAATATTCCAGGTGGGTGGGATATAAATGTAATAAATAAAATAAACATAAATAAATATTATTGTCTTTTTACTGGCTTGTGTTTTTGTTGCTTCTGCTGTTGTTCTCCTCCTCCTCCTTGTAAGACACCTTTAATAGTATCTTTTCTATGTGTCATTTATGAGCCACTTTAGAGAAGGAAGACTGAAAGGCAGAATGCAATTTATCCTGCCACCATCACCCACACACAGAAAGAGCAAATGCAAATAAATGTCTTCTGATTAGGCAGGTTCCATAAGCAAAAGGTAGAGGAATTATAGAAGACGTTTGGCTGAAATGCAGAGGCTGGCAGCAGGCAGACAAGAGGAAAAATAGCATCATGGAAGCTAAAATCTGCTTGCACAGCACTGGATTTTGACCATAATTCTATTAATAATTCTATTTGCTACTGGCAAAATAGAACCATTTGTACTGGTACTGTATTTGTTATTTTCTCCCACCTGCTGCCTAGTTTGCTTTCATCTTTCTTGTGTTGTTCTTTTCTCCCTTGTTACCAGAAAGTGCAGAGAGAACAAC
Source organism: Furcifer pardalis (assembly GCA_030440675.1). Lineage (NCBI taxonomy): Eukaryota > Metazoa > Chordata > Lepidosauria > Squamata > Chamaeleonidae > Furcifer > Furcifer pardalis. Next base: position 96,788,161 of record CP126895.1, on the reverse strand, counting down.
AGAGAAATTCAAAACTCCATATCATGACACAGTTCTAGTAGAGGTGGAAAAAAGTTCCTTTCTTGAGACCGCAGCTCCCAGAGCTGCCCAGCAAGTGCCAGGAAGGCTGAGGAATTCTGGCAATTGTATCCAGTTATTCCAAGTAAGGTGCCAAGTGCCCCCCAGGTAAGGGAAACTGCCCATTCTTGTGGCTTACAGTAGTTCCAACCCTCTCTTCCCCAGCACCCGCGAGCTCAGACTTTAAATCCAAGGTAATTTGGTAGGGTTTATTTCATTACAACTTAAATTGTTTATGATGCTTTATGAAACACCCATTTTGGTGTCCACAAAACCAGAATGCTGTATTTATGAGGCACAATACATATGAGGGGTAATATAATTTTACTATTACAGAGTTATGGAATGCCAAAAGCACACTGTTTTTGCCATGAGGGAACTGTTACGGTAAGCAAAAGAGAGATCGGAAACATGCAAAACTAGAAGGTCCTAATAACATGGTAAAGTTTAAGAGTCCATTGTTCTTTGGTGGTCCAGCAAAAAATGCATATGGCTGTCTGTTCACCCTGGAACTCCCATTTGTTCAGCTAATGGCTTGCTCAGATTTTGTTACCTGCTCTGTTTTGATCTTGGAAACAGGCTGGAAACTCAGGGATGTTCCCGGAAGGGCTAGGAAAGAATCCTGCCTGAAATGATGAAGAACCACTGCCAGAGAGGACAAAACCTGGCTTGGTAAATCAATGGTGCTGGTCCTATATTCCTAACATGCAAGGACATACTTTGTTTATCACAACACATACACACACTTGTTCCAAGGGATGGTTTTGTTCTTGGGTCATCCCACAGCATTTACTGCCTGAGGGAAAATAGCATATGCTACCCTACTCTGTCAAGTCAAAGCACATAGTTTCCAATAACTATGCATGGTAAGTTGAAGCCATTGTGAGATAGATATCTACTGCACTTTGGCCATGTTATCCTGGTATGGTAAGAGAGTAGACCCTACTGCCAGTGACTCAACACCGATTCGTCAGGTGGCAGTTAACTAACCTGGCAATCCTGAGGACTAATGGCCTTAGGTGGTGAAGCCCACAGGGAAGGGTGATGGTCTCCAAGTGGATTAAATCCCACTTGAATCTATCTTGATGGAGAGCAGCAGCTTCATCCACACTGCCCTGGGGCTGATGAAGACTTTGTGAGCCAAAAGGGCTCAGCATCAGAAAGTGATTCACGGAACTGGATCAATGGTATGGGTATCACACTTTGATGAAGAAGGCAAATGGAAGACTGCTGGAATCATATTGTTCCCAAGACAATCTTCATGGCTGATCACTATGATGATAGACAATATCAGGAATTAAATACAGCACTTGAATAAGAAGAATAATGCATGCTATTATGATATCACATATTTTTTTGCCTTGGAGTAAGAAAGTCCTGTGGACATCTCTGTAAGAGTAACAGCAAATAGCTAAAGATGTTCTACTCCTTTAAGTCACCAAAATCAGCTGCCAAGAGAGTCACCACACTCCACCTTGGGAAATAAAAACCTGTCAGTTTCATTTTTGTTGTTTCTCAGGATCCTAGCAGCATCTTCCTGTATTCTGTATAGGGTAGCAAAACAGCTCACCCCACAGAAAATATTATGTGCATTTAAAAATGCATGAGTGTTTAGCATTTTAGTTATCCTGCTATGGGAATAGAGTAGACTAGTGATGGCAAACTTTGGCACTCCAGGTGTCCTTGGATTTCAATTACCAGAAGCCCAAGCCAGGACTCGGCTGATCAGGGTTTCTGGAAATTGAAGTTCAAGGACATCTGGAGTACTATGGTTCACCATCACTGGAGTAGACCATACTGCCAGTGACTCAATGCCAAGTGTCAGGTGTTGGTTAACTAACCTGATAACCCTGAGGACTAATGGCCTTGGGTGGTGAAATCCACAGGAAAGGGTGATGGTCCCCAAGTGGATTAAATCCCACTTGAATCCATCTTGATGGAGGGCAGCAGTTTCATCAATATTGACCTGGGGCTTGAAGAGGACTTTGTGTGCCAAAGGGGCTCAGGACCAGAAAGTGACTTGTGAAACTGGATGAGTGGTATGGGTGTCATGCTGCGATGCGGAAGGCAGATGAAAGGCCACTGCATTATATTCTCAGGACATTTTTAATGGCTGATTGCCATGAGGATCACCAATATTTGGATTTGGATATGGCAGAACAAGAAGACAAGAAAAATTTCCCTTATTTCTCCATATGATCAAATCATATTTGTACACCAGGTAAGCCTGTTTTTATTTATGTGCTTTTACCTGTACTTGCATATATTTTGGGGAAAAAGAGGGGGGGAGGTAATCTATGACACTTTCTTGCAGTTGTGGGAAACCAAAAGATATGTGTGTCCTTAAAATTTACAAACTGAATACGTTTATTTTAGTATTCTATTAAAGTAAATTTCTTTTCCACCCTAAACTCTCAGCAAATGGTATGGACAGTTCTATTTGTTCCAATCCCTGCACCCTCATTCTGCTGTGATGAACAGTTGGTGAATGAGAGGTTTGATTGGAGAGATATTTTCTGCCTATGGAGAGTGAATCAGACTTGCCTAATACAGTAATACCTCGGATAACGTTTACCTATGATAACGCTAAAATCGCATAACGTTAAGTAATCTGGGGAGGAAAATTGGATCGAATAATGTTAAGGTCCTATGGGATGGATCGGATAACAACTGCTAAAGCCTGTGCAGTTACAATGTATCTCTATGGAGCTTTAACGTTATCCGATACATCCCATAGGATTTTAAAATGCATCGGATAACGCTAAAAATCGGATAACACCAAGACTTGTGGAACCAAATCTTAGTGTTATCCGAGGTATTACTGTATGTTAGAGGGGTTCATATGTAGAAACAACGAGCTGATAAGAATCTAACCTAGAGGTTCACAAGTTTTCCAGGAATAATGCAGCCAAGCCTTTGAGAATAAAATGTGAAAAATCACAAACTGGCAGAAAATGGGAATACTATAGAGCAGGACACTATTGTTTCTGTCACTTACCAACTCCTTTGTACTTTGTTCCTGTGGCAGAACACAAGAAGGTGAAATGGAGTTCTTCCTTTTTATGAAGGAATAAATCTGCTTCACCCTCCTATGTCCTGCCTGGAAGACTTTTTTATAAAAGACTTTACTAAAATGCTCTCATATCTTTAGATTGGAGAGAACATGAAAAATTAAATTTGTAATAATTATCAGCATATTTACTAACAAATCAATATATTTTAAGTAATATATCAGTTATTTTTTTAAAAACTGAATTTGTCAAAATCCTAACAAGAATATGCCAACAAATATGGAAAACAAAACAATGGCTCAATCAGATTGCCAATATTCAATATAAATTCCAGACACCAAGAAAGGATATGCCAAGGAGTGCAGCAACTATAAGACCATTGCTTTAATTTCTCATTCAAGCAAAGTTATACTCAAGATATTGCAACAAAGGCTTTTACTGTACTTTTTATGGAGTGAGAAATGCCTGATTTCAAGCTGACTTCCAAAAAGGAAGAAGCACGAAGATCACATTGCAAATATCTATTGGATACTTGGAGCACAGCAAAGAATTCCAGGAGATGGTCAGCCTGTACTTTAAATACTATTGATACTGTGGATCACAAAATGCTCTGGGTTGTATTGAAAGAAATGGGTGTGACTTTTTCTGATTTTCCTGATACATAATTTGTATTTTAGACAAGAAGCTACCATTAGAACAAAATATGGAGAGACAGAATATGGAGAGCCAGATGAAGAAGGAGTGAAATTTGGAAGAAGAAACATCAACAGTTTATTTAAGATATGCAAATAACACATGTTAATGAAGAAAGCAACAATGACTTGAAAAAACTTTTAGTGAAAGTGAAAGAAGAAAGTGGCAAAACATGACTGCAGTTAAAAAGACAAAAATCATGACTACAAAGAACTAAACAACTTTAATGTTGACAATGAAGAAATTAAAATAATTAAGGATTTTGTATACCTAGGTCCAATCAACAATCCAAAATGGAGACTGCAGCCAAGAAATCAGAAGACTGAGACTTGGAAGGGCAGCAATGTGTCACTGGAGGCCAAAATCAAGATCATCTACACTCTTGTGTTTTTAGTCACAGTATCAGTGTGAAAGCTGGAAAGTAAAGAAAGCCAACAAGAAAAAAAAATCAATTCATTTTAAATATGGTGCTGGAGGAGATATTTGCAGATGCCTGGATTGCCAGAAAGATTAACAACTGAGTCCTAGAGCAAATCAAGTCTAAAAACTTTTGGATCATGTCATCCATATTGGAGAGATGGAGAGAAGTTGAGATTGTAAACATTCTTATATGAGATACAAAGAAACTGAAAGGCTTCCCTATCAGCAATAAGAAAGAATGAAGTCAGAGTGTTGAAGTGATTGTGTGCCAACAATTTCTGTCATTCCTGTTAGAAACAGATTCACTTCCACATCCCAGTATCAACGTCAAACAAACACCAGGGGAGTCCCAGGGCAGGCTCATGATTATTCTTGGTGCTGTTAGGATGCCACGTGTACACTTACACATACCCCTTTTCCAATACTGTGAAAAACTCATGATCATATACAAGATAACTCTATAACTCACTCTGTATCACAGCGGGCAAACAAAATCTAAAGAACGTGACCCATTTCAACAAAAAATACCCTTGCCTTTAGCAGACATGAATAGTCCTTTTCTTTCGTTTTGGAGTAACATAATAATGCTGAGATTTGTGAAAGGAAAAGAAAAGCTAGGTTAATAGCATTGTGGTGACGACAGATGGCAGCTGGTAGAGTTCCCTGAAAGAGAAGTAATGCACCCTGACATTACTCTGATGCAGCCCTAGAAGAATTTATCCCAGAAATATTGGACCACACGTGTGCTGTGATTACACTTAAGCTAAATTCCTTTCTCTGTCTGCCTGTTTCAAATGCTCCAGCGTTTCCATTTCATTCCCTTTGAGATATTCTCTCTCTTTTTTTTTTCTCCTTCTCCCTTTGGTATATACTCTGATTTCTGGATTATGCTGTTTTATATCACTTTCAGCTCTTTCCAGATAATGAAAACAAATCTGTAGTTTTAAGAGGACTGATCCTAACATTGTATAAAGCAGGTCAGTGGAGTGTGTATGCATATGGGTATGTGCATAGGTATACCTTTCAAGCAAAGGTCCTGGACTTTGGTCCTTGGGCGCTCCTTACCTGGACTCTAAAAGTAGAAGTTCTTAGCCTGCTTTCCCCCATCCCATGGAAGAAAATAAGGGGTGGGGAGGGGGAGGTCTTTTTCTATCTTCTGAGAATGCTGCCTTCCCATTGCAAGTGATAGTGGAAAATGGGGAATGGTGTGTGTGTGTGTGTGTGTGAGAGAGAGAGAGAGAGAGAGAGAGAGAGAGAGAGACTGAGTGCACATTCAGTCTTCAGAACCTCACAGCTGACTAACAGCAAATCCATCCCTAAAAGCAGGCATGGGCAGTATCCAAGACTTCAGGGGCTCTTGGAAGCTCCACTATCCATCTGATATTCCAACCTAAAAAAAAAGAGTGGTCCTATAATTGCAAATTATACCCTGCAAAGATGTTGAGGGTGACTGTGGTATCCTTTAAACCATAATGTTTCTAAAATGGTCTGTTTTACAACCTGAAAGTCACCAGCCAGGTGTTTAAAGGGCAAAGTGTGCACTTAGAGGCCTCCAGGATCACAATTTGTACTTTTGTAACTAATTTCTGGATAATTTTGACAATTAGACACGGGGTGCTTGGGATAAATGGCTGAAGTTTGCCTATTATGGTGTAAGTCAATTCCCCAAAGCACTGATCAGCCAATGTACCAACTTAGGCTTCTGGGGATTGAAGTCTCCCTGTGGGGCATGTGCTCTATGTTGGGAACCACTGTTGTAGAGAGTAGTGAAATTACTGTTGTTGATATAGTTCATTCTCAACCCTCCATCATTACTGAAGTACCATCTGGATTTTTAGGCCCTTTTAAAGCCTAAGAGCACACTCCTAGCCTGCAGTTTGGCAGGTGGGAAGAACATAAGATATTGTGAAGGCCGTCCTCTGCTGATAGATGAGTTTCACTCATATTTGATGGAGACTTCATGGGAAGCTCACCATGTGTGAAAATACCAGCCAGATTAAAGGCCTATGTTGTTCAACATTCTGTACACATGTATTTTAAAAGATGCTCACAGGAACATTAGAAGTGAGACTTAAGTCATATTGTCTCTATTATTGGAAACAATATACCTCCACTAAATCTTTCTATTCCACACAGCCATTAAAGATGCAACAGTCCTGCCTTCATTTATAAATGGGAAGAAGTGTGCATGACTTTTCCAAAAGCTTTTTGAAAACATTTTAGAAAGGAAAAGGCTGATGATATTTTGCTGCTATTGCTGTGAGAATGGAGCAAAATCAAGTTAGAAGGTTACTTTGATAGATTAGTTGTTTTAACACCGGGGTGCCCAAACTATGGCCTGCAGGCTGGATCCAGCCTCTGACACCAATTCATCCAGCCAGCACCACCCTTGCCACTCCTGAAAGCAGAAGTAAGGAGCGGCAAGGGCGGCATGGGCCGGATGAATTGGTGTCGGAAGATCGGATCCAGCCCATGGGCTGTAGTTTGGGAACCCCCTAGTTAAAGCAGAGAAAATGGCAGCCTAAAAATCTATCTCATCCTGTTGGAAAACAGATTGCAAGGCACATTTTACTTCCACTTCCAGTGGGAGGAACCACGTGACTGGCCTACGGCCTGAAAAGTTTGGGCACCCCTGTTTTAACAGATAATCCCTTATTTTCAGTGGGTCTTACTCCTGGGCAATGCATGAGGAATTGCAGGACTAAACAAACAACTGTTCACATGACCATGGTAACAAGAGAAAACTATGTTTCTAAAAATTAGGGTGGGGAAAGAACTTCCAACACAAAATATTTTGCTGTTCTTTAGGGCAGTAAAGGGCATTCCCATTACTGTACAACTGGTGCCTTAGATCAATCGCAGATCATAGAATTTGAACAATAATCACAAGTAATATGGAAGCGAATGTTTCCCAGCAGCAGCACTTTACAGTTTTTTTAACAAGAAAATGTGATTCTGATGCAACAAAAGTACCGTATTTTTTGGACCATAAGACGCACCTCACCATAAGATGCACCCAGTTTTTAGAGCAGGAAAACAAAAAATATTCTGAACATTCAGACCATAAAATACACCCTCATTTCCCCCCACTTTTGGGGAGAAAAAAAGTGTGTCTTATTGTCCGGAAAATACCAAATGACATCTGCATTGTCTACAATAGTTGTATGTCAACAGAATGACTTCTCTCTCAGTCTTATCAATGACTCAACAGTGGCTTCATCAGGGCTGGCCTATGACATTTCTGCAGCCTGAGGTGAAAGATAAGATGGTTGGGAAGAAAGTGAGAAAACAGGGGAACAATCCATTAAGAAACTTTGAAACTTTTTGTCAGCTCCTGGGAGAGCTTCAAGTATCAACCATGAACAAAAGGAAAAGAAATATAGTACTTTGAATTGGTAGACAGGACATCAAAGGAATTTAAAAGACAGTCTGTTTTCTTCCCTTGAGTCATGCAAACAGAGGAAGGATTACAGCTGTGTGAAAGGAAGAGAGCAAAAAGTGCTTTTGTCTCAAAAAACATTAAAGTGGATTAAAATGTTGATTAGAAAGACCTGTAATGAGTTGTTTAATATATACAAAAGGAGTTAGAAATTATTTAGATGCCTCAGACTCTCTCTGCAAGAAGGAATCCATTGATGCCTGGAAGAACTTACTCTAAGAACTAAGTTAATTCTACACTAAAGTATGAGTATAATTTAACTTTGTAGTTTTCTGGTGTGAAGTCTTGAATTACCAAAACTGTCTTGTATTTTGCTCCAAGTATTTTGAAAACATTTGGGAACTTTTGACCTTTCTCCTTTTAATCAAAATCTCTTTAAGCAACTGTCTAAATTTTTGGTTAGGAGGGTTTGTGGTGCTAAAACCAGGTCTTGCCTTGACCAACTACCAGGATTCTTGTATTTATGTGGTGGCAGCTCTACTTTGCAAGATAAACATGTTGGCTCAATGTATGTTTTGTGGATTTTTGTTGGATTCCCTGAAATCATTGCCAGGTTTGCTTAGACTGGAAAGTTGGGAAAGCATCCCAGGATATGAAAGGTAGCATTGCAGAGTGGCTAGAGAGAGAGCTCCTGCCCAGGTGATGCCATATGATGGTAAAGATGGGTTTATGATGCCAAAAGCTTCTTTTTCTTTTAATTTTGTGTTCTTTGGAACTGATTTTTGTTTTGGAGCAAATTTTTCTATGAGACAAGTTGGGCATCAGAGAGAACACATGGTTATTTAAGGATAGAGCAGTAGAAAATTTGCATCAGGAACCCCAACTTGGGGAGGACTTCCTGCCACCCAGAGTGGATCAATTTAATTTTGCAGTGAGAAAAAACAGAATTCTTCATAATGCAGTAGGAGGTGTCTCCATGAAGAATGCCATTCTCCCAGACGCAGTAGGAATGGAAGGCATTTTAGGCTTTAAATAACCTGAAAGGAGGTTGTGGAGGAAAAAGGAGCTGTCAGAGCAGTGTGAGGACTCGAGGGCCAGTTTTTCTCCTCCACCACACTACAGAGTTTGATAGGTCGATGGTGTTGGTGGCTTCTCCTTCTCCTCTATTCCCTCCTCTTCCCATGGGCTGCCAAAATGAAGCTATTTTCTTAGCTTTGTCAATGGCCAAACTTAAGTCCTTGTCCAGTGAGCTCCTTCCTCCATCTTCTAATTTGGTTTTGCTCTTGCGTACCTTCAAAAATGGATCTGAGCCAGCTGGGCTTGCAGCTCATATCCATTCAGAGGATCAGTGGTGGGATGTCAAAAATTTTACTACCCCACCGTGATGTCATCACAGTTTGGGAGGAGCTAACATCATGATGTCATGTCATGGGCGGGGCCAAAGAAAAAAAAATACAAAATAATAAAAATAGGAAGCTTCAGGCTATAGGGAGCTTCAGGCTAGCAGCTTCTCTTCTTCCTCCCCGTTTGGGAGGACAGCAAGGAGGCCGTGCATATGTGCCAAGCACTAGGCGTGCATGCACACCTAGTGCTTGGCATGCATGCGCAGTGGGGGAACCAGTGAAAAGGTAAGCCCCGAAGGTGGTTCCTCCAAAAAGCTACTACAGGTTCTCTGGGACACTGGGGAAAATTACTACCGGTTCTGGAGAACTGGTGAGAACCTGTTACATCCCATCACTGCAGAGGATGTCAAATATCGGTGATGCAGACATATTTGGAGAGCCAGTCCAGACTCATGAGGATGGTTCAAGTCCAAATGAAGCTCTTAAAGATCAAATCACAGCAGGTGGGTGTAGCCCATATTGACAAACGTCTGTTTCCAGTGGTCATTTATGTCAGTGATTGAGAATGTGTGCTTTGAGCTGAATTTTCCACAGAGAGACTGGCTGCTGATTTTGCTAACTCAATGGTCAGTGTTCAAAGTCATGTTTGACATGGGCAAAGAAAAGCAGTATGTTTTGTTTAAAGAGATGGTGAGACAATGGTTTGCTTTTACCACAGAAGTGTGTTTTAAGAAATTTAGCAAAATTCACAGACAAGGCAATTATAATTTCTTGACTGCCATGACAGGCCTAAGTAAGGCCCATTGATGCCTTCATTCCATACACCACATACCAGTGTTTCCCAACCCAGATGCACTGAACTACAACACCCACCATCCAGAGACAGTAGGTTATTGGTGAGATTGGGATGGTTAGCACTGAAAGGTTCCAGTAAAGGACAACTACCATAAGCAGAAAATATTGGACTGAAGTATCTTCAATATCTGGCAAGATACTAGCTTAGGGAACAAAGGGCAGGCTCTATATCAGACATAGCTTTGTTTATTCCTTGCATCATAGCTAGCATTTGTTACCTAGGGTATTTGCTTCACCAAGGGTCATCCTTGGGTTTCAGTTAATGGTTTGTACTAAAACAACAGTGTAAGAAGCTTGTTTGTGGTGATCCCTGCCTGCTGACTGATTTAGTAAGAACACTCTCTCCCTCTTTTAGTCTCTTTTAATTTGTAGGGGTTGGGGTAATTTTTGGTAGCAGTTTCAATGGGGGTTTTATTGGTTTTAAAATGTGATATTGGTTTTATTTTCTGTGAGCTACCCAGAGTCTTTGGAGTTGGGCAGCAATATAATTCAGAAAAACAAACAAACAAACAAACAAACAAACACAAAAAGCTGTTGTTGACTGACTATGTAGTTTAGTACTCTCTACTCCATGTTCCTTTCCAGTGCTTTAGAATATGCATTTCTTTGGCCTACAATAGCCAGTGGTCAGAGGTGATGGGAATTATAACTGAACAAGATTGGGAAGACTCAATGGTTGCTAGCCTTGGCTTATTTCGACTAGTGACAATTCTCCTATGTACTTGGGAAAGATTTGTAATTTTCAAAATAATTTATTTTTCTTAAATGAAATCTGCATCTTGTTCATCAGACATGATTATAAAAGTCCTGTTTAGAGCACACTGGCAAGTGGGTCTTCTGGATGAGTAAGCAGAGAAGAAGTATTTTCCATCTCACCCCATATCCATAAAAGTACCCTTTGTTGATAATTCTATCTCTCACATTAACTAGCACGGTTGTTTTATTTTGTCATATTTTAAATCAAAAAGAGAAAACAACATCCACACACAATGTGATGATTAATAAGCCAGACACAAATATTTGGATGGCTTTTAGCATGAGCATCTGTTTTGCTTCATGAAAACACTATATTGGAGTTGACAGACTAGGAAAAACACATTCTTTAATAATTTGTATGTATCATGCACTATCTAGCTTTAATACAACCTTCAAACACATCTCTGACTCAAATGTTAGAAGGGTGCCAGATAATTCTCCATGCACTGGAACAGGTGTGAACAGCTTTCCCTCAGTAGCTGGGGCCCTGCTGAACAGACTGAACTGCGATGCTGGGAGGGGGGATCCCTGAAAATTGATTGGAAGCACTTCCTATGAGTGCTGATCTTTTGTCCACAGATCCTGGATGCAACCAGAGCCATCTTCACATGCTCTAAACCTGTCACACCCATAGAAAGAAGAAGTTTTCTCCTTCAGAAAACTATCTTTCTTGTACAGAAGATGATGGAGATGGAGGGGCATGGGCCTTTTCTGCACTGGGCTGTCTGTCTGTCTGTCCAACTCGAGGGGTAGGTGTGTCCAACTCAAGAGGTAAGTGCTCATCTCTGTTTACAGCCAAAAAAACAGTGTTGTCTGCTTCTGTAGATGTTCCTATGGTCATGTGGCAGGCATGACTAGATGCTGGAGTGCAAAGGGATACTTTTACCTTTCCCACCAAAGTGGTACCTATCTATCTACTTACAATTTTGAACTGCAAGTTGGCAGGAGCTGGAACAGACAATGGAGGCTCACTCTGTCACGCGGAACACAGGTCTCGAACTGCTGAACTTCCATCCTTCCCGTCATCAAGCTCAGTGTCCAAACTACTAAGCCACTGCGGCCCCTTTTGATTTCTGAGTACTCTATACCTAGAAAATCTTGTCTTAATGACATAGTGTTATTGTTAACATTATTAGAACATACAAAATATTTAACAGACAATACAGTGGTACCCTGCATAACGAACACTTCGATACCCTGCATAACAAAAAAAGTTTGTTATTCGGGGTTTCTGGGATCCAGGGTATACCCACTCAATGGGAGCCCTGGTTAACAAACATTTTTTCCATTATGCGGGGTATTGCCAATAGTGCTTCGCATTACAAAAAAATCTGCACAACGAAGAGCTCTGTGGAACGGAGTTTTTCATTATGTGGGGTTCTACTGTATTATAATGAAATAACTCCATTCCATGGAGCAGGGTTCTACTGTATTATAAAAGGGACTGCAGTGGCTCAAGTGGCTAAGACACTGACTGGGAGGCAGAAGGTAAGCAGTTTGATTCCCAAGTACTGCAGGATGGAATGAGCTCCCATCTTTGTCCCAGCTCCTGCCAACCTAGCAGTTCAAAAGCAAGACATTGCAAGTAGATAAATAGGGACCACTTCGGTGTGAAGGTAACAGTGTTCAATGTGCTCCGGTGTCTAGTCATGCCTGACACATGACCACGGAAACATCTTCAGAAGCAAACAGCGCTGGCTCTTCAGCTTTGAAACAGAGATGAGCACTGAACCCTAGAGTCAGATATGACTGACTTTCAAGCAAGGGAAACCTTTACCTTTACTGTATTGTAAAAACATTGGCTACTGTTATATAACGTATCCAAGTTTTAACCAAAAACCTAAGAATCAGTTATACAGTGATGTATGATATATGTTGCTGTTGCTATTGTTTTTGTTGATGTTGCTGCTGCTGCTACTCCTACTCTTCTGCTTTTCTTATTTCCCAGCTTTGTTAGTTTATGTTTATGGCCAAGTGTTTGGCCAAAGAGTCAAACATAAACATTAGAAACCTACTCCTAAGAACTTGTATATTTGCAAATTCACTGCCCCCCACCCCCCCGGCCAGAAAAACCAGGCTGGCTCTTCTCTTGGAAGGCAGAATGAAGAATTAAATTTTGGACCTATGGCTCCATATTCAATACACTGGATTATTCAGTTTCTTCTGTTATGTCTTTGTTTTTGTTTTTTAAATACAGTTCCTAACTTTAGGAACAACCTAAAAAGAAAGATAAGGAAGAGGAGATAAATGTAGAATTTTAGAGCACTCTTCTTCTTTGAGTTTGAGAAGCTTTCTGTTTTTAGCATACAGAAGCACACATTGGCCATAAATCACAAAGCATAAAACTACATGTGGGCTCACTTAGTATAATTATAGATACTAAGGCACAGGCAATAAGGCAAAGCATAAAATATTAAGTATAAGGTACAGGCTTTGAATATAGGCTGTAAGTCATAGATAATATTTCTATCATCACTAAGGTACATTTGACAGGTTATTTAGTTAGTATTAATTGAAATGTTGATATAAACAACTTGGGAGGCATAGTAATGCCTTGGATAGCGATCTGGATCAAGTCAGAACACAAAAAGAGAATCACAAGAGGAGCTTGACTGTGAAGGAATGGTCCTAAGCCTTGAAGAACTGAGTGCATGGCTGAGCTGTTCTAAGATGTCATAACATTGTCTGGTACAATCAGGTAGAAATATCTACAGATAGAGCCTTCCCATTGCCACAAAGAATAGACTAAAGCGCCCTGATCCTGGAAAAGGTGGATGAAAACTGAGATGAGCCAGTTTTAGTTTTAACAGTGTAATTCATCCTCTCACATCTTCCACACAGAAGCAACACTGAAAAAAAGTTGTATGAATCAAACTTTTATTTTACCAGTAACATTTAACTATGCAGTCTTCAACATTTTGTCTCTCAGTCTTCAATCCCTTCAGAGCGGCTAGTTACTTCATTGCTGTCTTTGGGGAACAGCACTATTCTCCTAAGATATATATAGTTCAACCCAACTTCACTTAAAATCATTTAACACATCTTTTACAATGTGTCCAAACAGCAGGGAGTGCAACCCCCCTTTTGGTAAAGGCTTGTACACTCTGGTTCAGTGTGCTCCAGCTGTCCAACCGCTTTGATGTTTCTGCCTTTCTCTATCTCCCCAATAAGAGGGTTTTATTGGGACTTGCCTGCTGGTCAACCACTTCTTGGTTACTCAGGTCCAGCCTAGTGGTAAATTCATATCATCCTCCTTGGGTACATTTTCTCCTTCCTTTTCAGTTCTCCCAATCACCCCCTTTCTCTTTTCTTACCCTTCCTTCTCTGTCACTATTTCTTCCACTACCGGGTCAATAAACCTGTTTTTATTCTTTTCATTTCCTCCTTTCCCTTGTCTTCCTGATGTCTCCCTATTATATCTGTTTTAACCTCTCTTTTAACCTCATTGTTTCGATTACCACACACACCCCTACTTCAACACTCTCTGGGCAGCTTACAAAAGTTAAAAACAACAAAAGAAAATAAATAAATAGTCAAACATAAGAAATGTAAACAAGGAACTCAAGTACCCCACCTCAACGTACCTTGTGCGTCAGGAAAATATTCGATAATAGGGTAGGAACATTACAGTCCAACGTGCCAGTCAACAACATTTAGGGGGAGACCTGTTGGAACAAGTTGATTTTGAATGCTTTTCTAATTCCAGTAATGGTGGTGAAATTCTAATATGTGTTGGCAACTTGTTTTACAGGGAGGGGCTATGGCAGAGAAAGCTCTAGATTGGATCACCACCATTCCCCCCTTCTTTTGTGACTACCTTTATTTTATTCAATGGAGTGCTCTGGGTGTTCTTCCAGAGGATGATGTGCTCCCATAGATTGTCGTTGTTGTTGTCGTCGTCTGCAACTCGTATCCAAGAATGTTTTTTTTTTCTGAAGCAGGAAAACTGGCATTGGCATGAATTTTAGGTGGATCCCAGCTTGCCATGGAGTAACCCACACACTGTGATCACGGAGCATCTCCTGCGGCACCTATGAAATGAGACATGAAGGATTTGACACCAGGACTGCAATGGACTGCTGCAGTCTTGAGGATATTATCAAGGGGTGCCTTCATAGCCAGTCAACTTGGAGCCTATTCTGCCTCCATGATTGTTGAGAATCAGAGTTCCTCCTCTGCTCATTTTGCCATTGGGCCCAATATGATGGTTTCCAGTGGCATTTCCTCCACTGGGGGACCATCAACCTTCATTGGCCCTTTAGGGAGTCAGGTTATTTACTGCTGCACAACGCTCAACGTTGAGCGTCTACTCCATTACCATAGTGGGATGTCCGGCCAGTCATTCACTCCCATAGATAACATCCCTTAAACCATTCAGGACTTTATAGGTTAGAACCAGCACCTTGAACCTGGAAGGAAACACAACAGGTAGCCACTGCAGGCCAGAGTGGAGGGACATGGTTGAAATGGCCAATACCAACAATCAGCTGCCACTGCAGTTTCCATACTATTCATGATCTTGTTATTAGATGGGTGGGATATATAAATGAACAAACAATTCAAGAATTGCTTTACTGTGCTTTTGGGTTGTTTCTTCTCTATTTCCTTCACATAATTAGGATAGTTATAGTGGAAATAATTGAATAAATAAATAAATAAACAAGTGTCTCTGTCATGAAACACAGCTTATGACAAGCTGAGAAGTGGGCAGGTGTTTAGGTCTTAGGGTTCAGGAAAAGATGGCTGTGATGAGCTGGGCACACCTCCTTTCTATCTTTAACCCTTTGCAAATAAGATTACTATAACTGGATCCAGTCTTCCATTAATGGTCTCCATAGCAATGGTGAATCATGTTATATGTTCAACAATGTTATATGTTCAACAATGGTGGCACTCTGCCTTTCAGGATTACACTTAAGTTTTATCTTAAAACCATGGCGAGTGGGCGGCAATATAAATTTGATCTAATAAATAAATAAATAATAAATAAAACAGTGATCTTCTGTAACATTATGCTTCCAGTGGAAAACATATGGGTATGTGGGTGTACAGTAGATACTGTCCTCTAATCCACTGTTTCCCAACCTTTGGTTTTTGGACTTCAATTCCCAGAAGCCTAAGCTAATTCCCCAAAGCACTGATCAGCCAATGTACTGACAAGGTTCTAGGAACTGAGGTCCCCCTGTGGGGCATGGTCCCCATGTTGGGAAACACTGTTCTAATCCTATGCATCCTTACTTAGAGCTATTCGGTTCCATGGGACTTTATGTTATGTTATGTTATGTTATGTTATGTTATGTTATGTTATGTTATGTTATGTTATGTTATGTTATGTACAGTGGCCCTAATAAAGCTTTCAAGGTAAGTGAAATGTTTAAGGAATGGTTTTATTAGTTCCACTCTACCTTCAATGAGCTTCTAGGGCTGAGTGAGGATTTGAACTCAGTCCTAGTCCGTCACTCTATTCCAGGAATTCTCAACCTTTTAAAGCCAGGGGCCAGGTCACGCTCCCTCAGACAGCTTCAGGGGCTAGATGGCCATTTTGTGCTTCCTCCACCACATGGAACTTCCTGGTATGGTGGAGGCAGCGGGGGCACATGAAATGGTGCCATGGGCTGCATCTGGCCCACGGGTCACAGGTTGAGAATCCCTGCTCTATTCACTACACCACAGTGGGTATCATGTGGGGCTTGTTTTTGAGTAAATATGCATTGGATTGTGTTCCATGCTCTTCTTTTTGGTGTTAATTCAGTGTTACCTCATGCTTTCTAAGATTCAGCGGCCCTTCTTCTAAGTGTGACCTAAATCATTATTATATAACGGGATGAAATTAAGGGTAATTGAGGCTGGCCATCAGTGCAAAAATGTCCAACAATGAGCTCTATTTGAATTGTGAAATAATCTCTTTAGAGAGAACTGTACAAAATGTATCCCTTGAACATTTTAAGGTGTCTTGCCCAAGCCATGGTAAGAAAAAAAATGTTCTTATTCTGGCTAGGAGAAATGGTAATTGGCTTTTTTCTTATATAGTTTTTATTCTTGTATTTAAAGACATACAGCCTTCTAAAAGCCTTTCTCTCACACTCCATTAGTGCTTTAGGACTTTAAAAAATCCTAGATGATGTGATGCTGTAATTAAATATTGTTAAGTGTTGGCGATCATTAGCATACCTTGGGCTCTCCTGCATGCTTTGTTTACGCAACATGGAATTAAGAAATGTTTCTTTCGGCCTTTATGAAATATTGGCAGTGTCAACTTTCATAACCATCAGACTGTCAATTATCTGACAAAATGTGCTGATGATTGTAGCTGTGTTGCAATTGGTCTCCATGCCAGAATACTATTAGCATCTAGCCCCCTCTCCCCCTTTGAGGACAAAGATGTCCAAGGACTGGAGCCTCTCTGAGTATTGCTAATCTAAACGTTTGTAGACTTCCTGTTGAACTAAGAATCTGCTTATTGTTGAAAAATGTTGCTGTTGCTTTGAGCCCCACAAAGATAGGCTGCAGAACTGATGCAAAGTCGTGCAATTTTATTGGGTCAACTTCTGTGGGTTGTTGAAATATTTGCATTGCTGTTAACTTATTCAGCACGCACATTGGGTTTTTGAGAAATCTACTTTCCCATGCCACAACTGCTCTGCATTGAGAAAGGCTTTGGGAGATTCGTGCAATTTCATAGTACAGTATTAAGCTTACAGAAGTTATCTCCTTATAAAGAAAGACTTAAAAGATTTGTTCTTTGTTGTTTAGCAAAATGGTTAGTAGAGAACACGAGAGAGGTTTATAATAGTATGACTAGCTGGATAAAAAAAGAATACAGAGCAGGCATAATATGATTTTTTAAAAAAAGAAGTCAGTACATTTTTTTAAAACATCTAGTGGAATGGATAGACCAGGGGGCCTGTCCTGGGCAAGAACATCTGGGGATGTGAGGTTGGGAACTACCACAGCAATGTCTCATTCCAGATACCGTGTTTCCCTGAAAATAAGACACTGTCTTATATTTATTTTTTCTCAAGAAGATACACTATGGCTTATTTTCAGGGGATGTCTTATTTTTATTATCCCACTAGCTGCCCGTCTTCTTTACCCCTCTGCCACGCCTATCACTATGTCTTATTTTTGTGGTATGGCTTACATTGCACAACTGCTGAGAAATCCTGCTACAGCTTATTTTATGGGTATGTCTTATTTTCGGGGAAACAGCTTAGCTCAGAGAGAATTCTCTAAGAATTCCCCAGTGAGAATTCTAGGTTTTCTTGCCCAAAGAACCACATAAAAACAGATAACCCCCTCCCTCCTCTCACTAAGCAAGGAGTGCAACATCAGACATCTGGGCATGTGGAAATAACTCCTAGCATAAAATAGCTTTGTTGGATCCGGGGATCCGTGGGCGGAGTGAGGACACGGACACCGGTAGTTGAACCCAAACAACACGCCTGTTTATTTCAAGTCACAGCAACAACAACACAACAACGGCTGGCCAGCAGGGGTTTAAATACCCTGCTTGAGCCAGCCCACTGACCAATAGGAGGCGGCGATTTTCCCGCCGCCTGGACATTCAAATATCTAACACCCCTTTCCCCCAGCATGCACTTAACCTGTCATTTGCATACAAAATCGTCCAGATGACGGGGGCGTGTCCTGACCCTGTCAGACCTGCGCAATTCAGTCGGCGCTGGGGTGTCGGGCAGAGCGGACCTGTCGCTCTCGCTCCGCCCCGGCTGGGCCTGCGGCGGACCCGGAATAGGAGCGTCAGGTTCCACGGTGACCGGGGGTGAGCCTGCTCCGCACGGTAAGTTGGCTGGTGATGGAGCGGGCTGCATGGGGATGTCTCTTGGTCGAACCGGGTCGGTGACCGGTTCGTCCATCGGGTGCATGTCTGGCTCCGGGCCGGTCTGCGCTCCCAGGGGGTGGTTGCCTTCCGTGTCGGGGCTCGTTCGCCTCCTGAGTTGGTCGACATGGCGTTTCCATGTCCGACCATCAGTGAGGTGAACCCTGTAGGTGTAGGGGCCCAGTGTGTCGCTGATGGTACCCTCTTCCCATGGTGGGCCAGACGCGTAGTTCCTGGCAAAAACCGGTGTGTTGACGGCCAGTGTCCGGCTGTGTGGCGGGTCTCCTCGGAACTTATCTGGGGAGTACCTAGGGTGTAGCCTGTCAAGCTGACAGCGGAGTCTCCGACCCATGAGCAATTCTGCGGGTGCCCTTCCAGTGGCAGCGCAGGGAAGATTGTGCTGGGCGAGTAAGAAGGTGTCTATGCGCTCCTGCCAGTCCCCGGGCCCCAGCCTTTCTAGGGCCTCTTTTGCGCTGCGGACGAACCTCTCGGCTTGCCCATTCCCTTGTGCTCTGAAGGGGGAGGTGAGCGCGTGCCTGGTTCCAAGGGATGCCAGGTACTGCTCAAACTCCGTGGCCGTGAACTGGGGGCCGTTATCGGAGACCAGGGTGTCCGGAATGCCGTGCGTGGCCCATAGTTGCCGGAGCTCCTTAATTATGGCTCGGGCCGTGGTGCTACTCAGGAGTCGGACCTCCAACCATTTCGAGTATGCATCCACTGCTATGAGGAATGTGTGTCCGTGGAAGGGGCCGGCAAGGTCGATGTGGATCCTCTGCCAGGGGCCCGTGGGCTGTTCCCATTCCCTGACTGGGGCGGATGGTGGATTGGGCCGTGATGACTGGCAAGGTGTGCATTTGGCCACCCACGACTCAATGTCCTTGTCAATGCCTGGCCACCAGACGTAGCTTCGGGCCAACCCCTTCATTTTCACTATCCCCGGGTGGCTAGTGTGTAACGTTTCCAGGACCTTGGGGCGGAGTTTCTTGGGGACTACTACCCGGTCCCCCCACAACAAACAACCCCCTACACAACACAGTTCGTCCCGTTTATCGTGAAATACCTTGAATTCCCCTTCCCCCTTGTCCGGCCAACCCCGCTGGACCCAGCTGGAGACGGTGCGGAGTTCGGCGTCCCTCGCCGAAACCCTGGCAACCTCGGCCGAGGTGGTGGGGGCAGAGTCCAGGACGTCCAGGACGAGCACCGATGCCTCCCCCCTGTCCGCGCCATCCTGGGTCGGGAGGGGGCACCTGCTCAAGGCGTCTGCGTTGCCCATGTGTTTCCCGGGCCGGTAGACCAAGGTGTAGGAGTACCCCGAGAGGAAAATGGCCCACCGTTGCATCCGGGGGGATAAGGCTGAGGGTGTGGGGCGGTTGCCGGCCAATAGTCCCAACAGGGGCTTATGGTCCGTTATAAGTTCAAAGTCCCGGCCATACAGGTAGTCATGGAACTTCCTTACCCCTGCCACCGCCGCCAGTGCCTCCTTGTCTATCTGGCCGTAGTTCCTCTCCGTCGGCGACATCGTCCTGGAGTAATAGGCGATGGGCGCCTCGAGGCCGTTAGGCAGTCGGTGGGCCAGGACTGCGCCGACGCCGTAGGGAGACGCGTCGCAGGCGAGGACCAGTGGCAGGGTCGCATTATATTGGATCAGAAAACTGTCCTGTGAGAGTAGATTTTTTACTGCCTGGAAGGCCGCCTTTTGCTCCGGTCCCCACACCCATTCTTCCCTGGCCGCTAACAGTCTATGTAGGGGCTCAGCCGCGGTGGCCTTTCCCCTCAGGAAGGCTGCATAGAAATTTAGGAGCCCTAGGAATGCCTGCAGCTCCTGCTTGTTCCTGGGGGCCGGGGCGTTCTGGATGGCTTCCACTTTCCCTTTTGTTGGGTGGATCCCCTTGGCATCAATGCGGAACCCGAGGAATTCCACAGAGGGGACCCCCAGTAAGCATTTGTCCCGCTTTACTCTCAGCCCGGCGGCCCTAAATTTCGCCAGGACAGCGGAGACCCTATCCTTGAGTTGCCCCGGGTCCCCCGCGATGATCAAAACATCATCGAAATAGGGCACTACCCCCGGGAGTCCCTGGAGAAGCCTTTCCATCGTGCTTTGGAAAAGCCCCGGGGCTATGCTGACTCCGAATTGCAGCCTCGTGCACTTGAATGCCCCCCGGTGCGTTACAATGGTTTGGGCTTCGGCCGTGGCGTCGTCTACCGGTAGCTGTTGATACGCTTGGGCCAGGTCCAGCTTGGCAAAGATTTTGCCGGGGCCCAGTGAGTGTAGCAGGTGGTCTATGACAGGGACCGGGTAGGCGCTTGGTTCCAAGGCTTTATTTATTGTGCACTTGTAGTCGGCACAAATGCGCACGGACCCGTCCGGTTTAATGGGGGTCACTATGGGGGTTTCCCACCGGGCATGGTCTACGGGAACGAGGATCCCCTGGGCAACTAACTTGTCGAGCTCCCTCTCGACCCTGGGTTTGAGGGCCAGTGGGACCCGCCTGGCTTTAAGCCGAATCGGGGCAATGCTCGGGTTGAGCGCAAAGGAAATGGGCGACCCCACATACCTGCCCAAGCCTTCCCCGAAAACGTCCTGGAACTCGGCCATCAGGTCGTCCCTCAGTGAGGCGTCTCCGGGTTGGTCGGTGGCGACGCTGTGGATGCC
Source organism: Furcifer pardalis (assembly GCA_030440675.1). Classification (NCBI taxonomy): domain Eukaryota; kingdom Metazoa; phylum Chordata; class Lepidosauria; order Squamata; family Chamaeleonidae; genus Furcifer; species Furcifer pardalis. The sequence continues at coordinate 96,767,157 of CP126895.1, read as the reverse complement.
CGCGATGGACAGCCCCAGGGCGGGGAACCAGTTGGTGCCCAGCAGCGTGGGAATATTGCCATGGACTACGGTCAGAGGTAGGCTCTCCTCCCTCTGTCCGTATTTGACTTGGACCCACTTCTGCCCGGCGACGGGGAGGTACTTGCCCTGGCAGTCCTTTACCCGGACCCTCTGGGTCTGGAGATCCGATTCTTTTAGGGCCGGAAATGCCTTCTTCATCCACCTCCAGGGTATGATGGTGATGGCGGCCCCGGAGTCGACTTCCATGGAGCACTCGGCCCCGTCGATCGTGACGGTTGTATAGAATTTCTCTCCCTTCTCCGTTGCGGTGTGCCCAATGGTCAGCGTGTGTGTGCCGGCATCTTCAAACTTGCCGCCGTTCCGTCCTTGGCGCCTCTGATTGGACCTGTGGCTGGCGGCCATCTTGCCCGGCGGGAACTTTTGAATCTGCCGGTCAACTTGGCCTTCTGCTTGCCTTGCCCGGCAGACCTTCCCGATGTGGCCCCGCTTCTCGCAGTAGCGGCAGATGGCTTCCCGGAAACGGCAGTGTGCCCTCTGGTGTGGCCCCCCACAGCTGGCACAGCGCTGATTTCCTCTTCCTGAGCTTCCCCCGTCCGTCGCGCACACCTCAGCCTCTTCGTCCCCGTCCTCGTCCTCGTCTGGGGCGACGTCCTGGTGGTGAGCGGTGGCTTGGTGGGGTGCCGACGGGGACCTGTGGAATGCGGCCGCGGCCGACGTGGAGAGCTCGAAGGCTCTAGCCTCTTCGATGGCTCCGGCCAGGGTCAGGTCTCTCCGGGCGAGCAGTCTCTTCCGGAGCTTATTATCCCGGACCCCCCTGATGAGTTGCTCGGTTAGGGAATCCTCAAGGAAAGCTCCGAAAACGGCCGGGATGGCTGCGGCTCTCAGGGCGGCCAGGTACTCGCCTATGGGCTCCCCGGGCATCTGGTACCGGTCCCGAAATTGGACCCGGAAAACGAATTTGGATGGCTCCGGCGCATAATGGTCTTTGAGAGCCCGCTGCAGGGCCTCCCAGGAGACCTCCGTGATGGGCATCGGATCCACCAAGGACTGGGCGACCTCGTAGACCTTGGGACCGCAATGCGTCAGGAAGAACGCCTTCTTCCGCTCGGGTGCGATGTCCGCCAGTTCTGCCGCCACGAGGGAGAACTCGAACCGGTCCATGTAGCTCTTCCACCTCTCATCTTTGGGCTGGAAGGGTGTCGGTGGGACGTAGGTAGCCATAGCGATGTGCCTTGCGGATGTTGGCTCTGGCGCGTGTTGGTTCTGTGCCGTTCCTCAGTATCCCACCTTCGTCGCCAGTGTTGGATCCGGGGATCCGTGGGCGGAGTGAGGACACGGACACCGGTAGTTGAACCCAAACAACACGCCTGTTTATTTCAAGTCACAGCAACAACAACACAACAACGGCTGGCCAGCAGGGGTTTAAATACCCTGCTTGAGCCAGCCCACTGACCAATAGGAGGCGGCGATTTTCCCGCCGCCTGGACATTCAAATATCTAACAAGCTTAACTTTGTATGGTTAGATGGCTGTCTGTTCTATCATTTGGCAAAAAAGGATGCCTGTATCATGGCAATCAAGAATAACATTTTATTTAATACAGCAAGACTGAGATTTCAAAGCCAGAAAGATTGTGTTCCTTAATTTCTATTAGTTTAATGAATATACAGTGGTACCCCGCTTTAGGAATTTAATTTGTGAAGTGAAACAGTTTCTCATAGGAATCAACTGAAAACCAATTAATCTGTTCTGAAAAAATTATGTTACCCAAAGTGTTCGCAAAGTCTTAAATCAGGGATTTAAGTGAAATTGGAGAAAGTTAGGGAAGTTCACAGTCTAGGAACAGATTATTATTATTTTGTTATGAAAATCATTACGTTTCTCTTAAAATGCCCATTGTCTTAAGACAGTGATGGCAAGCTTTGGCATTCCAGGTGTTCTTGGACTTCAGTTCGCAGAAGCCCAAGTCTCTGTGAACCCACATGAATGGGTTTACTGTGCGTACTGCCCGTACAGCTGTATGCAAAGACTTAGGCTTCTGGGAATTGAAGTCCAAGAATACCTGGAGTGCCAGTAAACCCATTCGTGTGGATTCACAGAGACTTGGGCTTCTGGGAATTTAAGTCAAAGATCACCTGGAGTGCTAAGGTTCACCATCACAGTCCTATAGGAATGAGGTTTTGAGAATATTTCTCAAGTAATGGTAATAATAGGACAAAATAACATCCTCCCCCCCCCCTTATCCATTGGTCTTATGGGCCCTAGAGGGCAGCATTATTTTCAATATGGAAGCAAAATACAGTACAAGGAAAAACCAGCATTTCACACTCTGTTATTTTGGGGTTGTTACTATGTTTTTGAGGTACCTGACCTTTTAATTTTCATTAGCTTTACCACTGCAAAGGAACAAACCACCTTATAATGAAGGCAGCCTGTCATAATAGTCAAACCAATTAAGTAAATGGATTGTTGCCCTATGAACTTCCTTTGAAAAAAGCAAATTGCACATAGCAGATATTTCGAGACTGGATGAGAGGAAGTCATTATTATTTCCATGCACATTAACTGTAAAAAATCTGAAAAACGGCCTTTTAGAAGGCTTCCTTTGGTATATGTGAGCAGTGTTAGTTTGATTATTGGAACCAGCTAAGGAAGAACCATGTTAAATCAGTACAAATAAGATTAGTATGGCTAAATCGTGTGCTAAATTTAGCAACAAATTCTGTTAGCAGCCATTGGTGATGAGAGGTATAGCTGACATCCAGCAGGATTTATCAGTCCAGTGACTTTATGGGACTCAAAGGACAATTGATATGTTGCTGATGCTACAGTGGCTTAGTGCCATCAAATACCTTGCTTCTTTTTCCTATTTTGTCATCAAATATGGCAGTCCAGGGTATGATCGGGACACGAAAGAAGATCAAATATATATTTAGAGAATATGCATGAATGGATATGGGAGAATGGAGATTAGGGAGGGAGAAACGATGGGAGAACTCAGTAGCCTTTATTTAGAATTGGATCACAAATACTGTCATACAAAGGGATTTTTCTGCTTGTTCTGACTAATCAGAAGAGGCCACAAGAGATCTGGGCTTTGGGCCAGCTAGTGTCATGAAGTATTACTGGGAGGGGGATTGTTAGCTGATTTATAGTATGGTTTTCTTCTCTGGGAGAAGTGGGAGATTAAAGCAGGGACAGATTAGCAAAATAGAAAAGCTTATCTTGCTAAAATACAACTAAGCAAAATGTAACTTAAAAATACTGAATTATAAAAAATGAAAACAAAGAATTAATAATGTTTTAAATTAAAAGACACTGCACCTCTTTCCTCACTCACTAGCTAAAATCCCCTTCCTCAACTGAGAAGAAGCTGCACATAAAGGTTGGTGGAGGAAGAATAAGAAAAAGGATAGAGTAGCCTAACTTGGATGCCTAGGTGAAGCAATAGGAAAAGTGCCCTGGTGGCACAGTAATTAAGCAGCTGTACTGCAGCCAAAAGGTTCTAAGTTTGATCCTGATAGGAAGCTCAAGGCTGACTCAGCCTTCCATCCTTCCAAGGTCGGTCAAATGAGTACCCAGCATGTTGGGGGCAAAATGCTAATTACCTTATGAACTGCCCAGAAAGTACACAAAGGGCAATAAGGTAGTAGGTAAGTGTAATTGGTATTAATAATTGCTGTTGTAACTGAGAAGGCCATCTCCTTCTAGGCCGGATATTCAGGGCCTTCCTGATGTCCTAGTTCTGCTTCTGGATCAAAACCTTTTGATCTGTATCGATGCTGATCAATAAAGGCAGAAGTTCCCAAACTACAGCCCATGGGCCGGATCTGGCCCATGGCACCTAATAATGCAGCCACCCCAGCTCCCAGAAGCGAAAGTTAAACACGCTGGCGCATGTGCAAAACGCTGCTGTAAAGCACCAACAGCTATCATAAACATGTTGCTGGTGCATTTACGACAGCGTTTTGCGCATACACAGGGTTTTTTACTTCTGCTTCTGGTGGGAGGAACCACATGACCGGCCCACTCAACCATGTGACTGGCCTGGGGCCTGAAAAATTTGGCCACCCCTGAATAAAGGTCTTTGGGAGGTGTTTAGTGATGTTCCCTTTAGAAGCCAATTCCCTATTCTGTCCCAAACTACTTTCTCAGTCACCTTCAAGACAAGATTAAGGCATTGTTCCACATTTCAATTAGAGTTCTCCCCATGATTCCCAGTGGATGACCTGCGAATGTTTTATTCCTATAATCAGGAATGGCTTGTGTTAAGTTTAATGCAAGAATAACTTAGCTTGGCTCCTCCTTCTGCAAAATGCCAGCACCCATTATACAAAGCTGCCAGATATCCATCTGTTAGCAATACAGCTCTAGCTGCAAAGACAACTGTAGTGACAACCACGCCGAGTTAGTATTTCAAATAAAACTTGTGAAAAGCTACTGCCCTCCTGCCTCCACCCACTGTAGTTAACAGCATTAAATAGCACTCCATCTAGTATTTATTTTCTTAGGCGTAGCTCACTTGTGCAGCTGCTGCCATGTTGGCCTTTGATTTAAAATAAGCCCAACTGGATGAGTGTTTAGAATCTCTGAAGGTCACAAAGTATGCAGTGTGTGTGATTTGGAGAAACAGCTTTTCTGGACACTAATTGCCAAGGGGCTATTCTGTCTTTTGGATTCTGGGAGTTGTAGTCTCAAAGTATTTTTTTTCTGATTCCTGTAAGTGTCTGTGAGTGTGCATGAGAAGATGAGATATATATCATCCACCAGCCAGCCAGCCAACCAATCTTACCCCATTATGGGGTGTTATACTTTGTGAATAAGGTGATGATTTTTTAAAAAAATAATGAGGATAAATAAAGCAATATGAACAAACAATGCTATCACACAAATAATATAAGTTTGGCAAAGCAATGATGGTTGCTTCTTTCTTTCATGGGCTTTTAAGGATCAGATGAATTGAAGAGTTGGTCTGCACCTTTTCGAACAATTAGCTGGACAAGCTCCATTTGTGTTTGTATGTGTGCACTTTTCCACAATAAGAGGGATTTTACTCTCACCTGGAGGCAAGGAATCTCATTCTAGAAGTGCCCAGTCAAATGTATTCTTTACATCCCTAGTATGGTGTACCTTACTGAAAGGACCATTGAACAATTGACCAAACAACCAATATTAGCTTCTTATAATAATAATAATAATAATAATAATAATAATAATAATAATAATAATAATAATAATAAATATTATTATTATTATTATTATTATTATTATTATTATTATTATTATTATTATTATTATTATTATTATTATTATTATTTAGTGTCTGAAATTATTCTTTGTTGAAAGGATTTTTGTGGAAGAAACCTCAGTCAGGGAATGCCCAAATGAGGTTCCTTTCATGTCCCCAAGAGCTGGGACAGAGATGGGCATTTAATCCATCATGCAGTACCCGGGTCTCGAACTGCTGACTTGCTGGCCTTCCAGCTAACAAGGTGAGGCAACGCAAACCCTCCTGGTTGTATTAGATAATAAAAGTTTATACATGAGTTCCCAATTGGTACAGAGGACAATATTGGGCTTCACAATGGATCCCAATTTAGTCTGGAGTGATTTGCAACCTGCCTGCCTGATTTGATCTGTGCCCCAGTTCCAAACATTATAAATTCAGATCATGCCACACAGACTGGCTCTACTCCTTGAAGGCACAGTGGGGAATTAAACTCCCAACCTCTAGATTTGCAGCGAGACAGCTAAACCACTCATCTGTTCAGACAGCTACCAAGGAATTTAAGCAATAAGATTCTGGAGATTATATACTGTAAAACAGCCCAGGGATTCTCAACCTGCGGCCCACAGCCAGGCAGTGCCATGTGTTGGAGGAAGGCAAAATGGCCATCTGGCTCCCGAAGCTGAGGAAAAATGACCCCACCACCCGTTTTAAAAGGTTGAGAACTCCTGTTGTAAAGGTTTATAGTGAAATACAGTAATACCTCGGATAACGTTTACCTCGGATAACGCTAAAATCGCATAACATTAAGTAATCTGGGGAGGAGAATTGAATCGAATAACGTTAAGGTCCTATGGGATGGATTGGATAACAACCGCTAAAGCCTGTGCGGTTACAATGTATCTCTATGGAGCTTTAACGTTATCTGATCCATCCCATAAGATTTTAACATGCATCAGATAACACTAAAAATCGGATAACACCAAGACTTGTGGAACCAAGTTTTAGCGTTATCCGAGGCATTACTGTACTGTACAGTAAAACCCCGACTTACATATGACTCGAGATACATAACATTCAACTTACATAATGATTTTTGCGCTAAAACCATGTCCCGATTTACATAAATGTGCCAATTTACATAACACAATTTCCATAATAAAGTAATTAGTAGTACTAATTTCGTATGGGTTTGCTTTGGGTTACGTAAAAAACTCATTTTTCCTTAGGGGTTGCTTCAATTTACATAAATATCATTTTCCTACGGGTTTGCTTCAAGTTATGTAAAAATTCATTTTTCCTTTGGTTTTGCGTCAGGTTAAGTAAAAAACTGATTTACATAATAGCCTACGGAACAGACTTTTTACGTAAGTAGGGGTTTTACTGTAGAACTAAAGAACATTGAAAATAGTTTTAGAATTCAGCAAAATATCAGCCTGTAGTGCTTTAGAAATATGAAACGGAAACAACCCATTCTTCTTAAAGTCTAGTAAGTCAGACATACTGTATCATGGAAGCATGGATTTGTCATTGATTTCTACCTTGTTCCTTAAACCAGGTAGAAAGTAGGCCAGCTTGAGCTGTTCAGTTCCATTTGTAAAGTTTTGACTGTGTGTTTGTTATCACCCAATTAAAGCTATCACTATTTACAGTACAATCCTATGAGGTCTTGTAAGCAACTGGTTTGGTATGTATGAGGGGTACCCTCAAGAGGTATGGCTGAGGCTTTTTATCTACTGGTGAAGAATGGATTGAAACTTACGAGTTTGTTTTTGTTATGTAATAGGCTTTGGTCATTGTATGAGAAAAGGAGAGATAATGAGAACTTGAAAAAGTTAACTGGCTGTGCTGACTGAGGGAGTCTTGGAGATATACTGTAGTGTGAAAAATAATGTTTCCATGCTCTGGGAACAGTAGTGGGATGTCAAAAATTTTACTACCCCACCGTGATGTCATCACAGTGTGGGTGGAGCTAACAGCATAATGTCATGTCATGGGTGGGGCCAAAGAAAAAATACAAAATTATAAAAATAGGGAGCTTCAGGCTATAGGTAGCTTCAGGCTAGCAGCTTCTCTTCCTCCTCCCCATTTGGGAGGACAGCAAGGAGGCTGTGCATATGTGCCAAGCACTAGGCGTGCATACGCACCAAGTGCTTGCACGCATGCGCAGTGGGGGAACCAGTGAAAAGATAAGCCCCAAAGGTGGTTCCCCCCAAAAGCTGCTACAGGTTCTCTGGGACACTGGGAAATGTTACTACCGGTTCTGGAGAACTGGTGAGAACCTGTTACATCCCATCACTGTCTGGGAATGCTTTATCAAAGATGATGCTTGGTACTTAGGGATTTTGTGAGATTTATAAACAATTCTTCATTTAGTCTGGTATCTGAATAAAAGCTTTTAATTTATCAAAAGGTTTTTAATCCATTATTTTAGTAGACTCTGCTTGCCACTCATTCAGTACAGCAAACCTAACTTTAAGGCTAGAAAAGTATTTCTGTCTCACAGTACAGTATCGCTTTACAGCTTACAATAAACTGAGAACTGAATCCTTTTCATTTAATAAGTCATGCAATTTCTAATTAGGATCTCTGTTTGGTGGAGGGAGATAGGTGGTTATAGGTTACTGGTGAGCAATGGAGAGAGAGGAGGACAGGATGATTAACTAAGGGGTATAGCTGCTATGAAGGAGGCAAGCTGGGACATGTTTGAGGTGGCTCTTGATGTAGTAATAGACCCATGTTTAACCACTGCCCAACATCTGGTTTACCTAGACACAGTAATTTTCCAGTAGGAGCCAGCTGGTCACGAGATCCAGAAAACAGCAGCTGTCATTTTTAATTTCCCATAATGCCATGCTGTGTTTTGCACACTTGGGGAATTGTGGGCAATTAAATATGGTAATTCATGTATATGTTATGTGCTGTCAAGTCACACTTGACATTATAGTGACCTTAATAGGGCTTTTGGGGTACATAGAAGGAGCTTCCTTGAAGATTGTGGTATTTTAAAACCACAATTGGGCATACCCCAGGCAATGGCAACCTTGTGCTGGCTAATCTTTCTCACACTAGGTCAGGCGAAAGGAACTAGAGAATGACCTCACCAAAAGATGACTTCATTTTGGTAGTTTCATGTCTGGCTTAGACATGGAATAATAATAAGAAATAAAGCTTTCAAGATAGGTTAAATGTTTAAGGAGTGATTTTATCAATCCCTCCCATGCATACCATGAGTGTCTCTGTCTGAATCCTAGTACATAATTCTATCCACTAAATTACACTGGTGACCCATAACCACCTCATCATGTCTTCCTTTAACCTTTTAATGATAAAAAGCAAGAGAGAGAAACAGTGAGAGAAGAGGCAACAGAGGAAATCCTTCCATGACTAGGCCAGATGTGAACCTGCCAAAATGAGGCCACCTTTTTGATGAGTTCATTCTGCAGTTCCTTTTGCCTGACCTAGTGTGAGAAAGATCAACTGGCAACTCAAGGTTGCTGTTACCAGGGTATGCCCCATTATGGTTCAAAACTGCCACAATCTTTGAGGTACATTCTTTCTGTGTACTCCAGCAGTGTAATGAGATTGTAAAATGATCCTAAAATGTTCTATGTAATCCATAGGGTTTGCTGACAGCCAGGGGTGGCAATGAAACTGGGATGAAAGGAGGGAGCTGTGTAGAAAAGCCTGCAGGCCTCTTTTCAAATGTGTCTGATTAAAATCTCATACTTATTTTGAAGTTCAATGAATAAATAATATCTCTTGATTATTTTAACTAATCAGCAATTTGCCTGCATTAGCCATCATTCCTAAGAGTTATGAATATGAGAACCTTTGAAGGTGTCACATAACTTACAGACAAGTTGGAAAAGTTCCAGACTTTACGAAACATTCTCAAGCTATAGGATGCAATACAAGAAGCTTACGGTAAGTACTTTTAAATCCCTTTGATTTCTGTTGCAACAGGAAGGATGGTGACGTTGATACTGTACTGCTTTTTCACAAAGGGCGATACTGCCATTCCACCCTTTCAACCAAATGAGGTAGCAGTACAGGGATTTCCAAGTCCAAACTACGTACAAGCAATCAAGTGCTATACATTTCTAAGGGACAACTTCTAAAATTTCATCCTTAGTTATTGCAAAATGGGCTTTCAATTTAGTTCTCTTACTAGCTGATTTGGTTTTGTGTTTTGATTGTCCCCCTTCCTCCTCATTTGATGTTAATAGATTATTTGGGAGCCATATTTAGGAGAAAGACAAGACATAAGTACAAACTAGCAAATACAAGAGGATTGCACAGGGAAAAAACTCTATTTCTTTTGAAAAACTAAGACTTCATATTGAATACATCCATTCCCTTCAGAGTAACAATGGCTCAGGATGCAATAGCATAAACCTCTGCTATTATATGAGCAGTGGCCCCAAGTATTTTAGAACATTTTATACTGCTGATTACTATTTTTTTAAATCTTGAAATTTATGTTGGCAAGAGGAAATGCTGTTGATGTGCCCTGATATTGGGTGGATGTAATCTAGTCCTTTTAATTCCTTTTTGTTTCAGATATGTTAATTTTAGCTTTTTATGTTAGTATATGCTGGTGGTGCCTCTGACACAAATAATAAATAATAATCTTGAAATTGTTCACAATACTAAAACATGATAGCTCCCATGCCACCTTACCTAGAACATTTCTGACACAGGAGGAACATTCTACAAACCTTGAACCGCTACTGGGGCTCACAAGGAGACCTTTGGGAGTTGCCCTGAGTTGCCTCCATCTGGGTTTATGCAATGAAAAGACGCACAAGTCAAGATGACGGCACTTCATCCCCTGACTTATACAAAATCAAGAGGCATGATGGACTAGAACTGCATTTATTCTCCCTCTCCCTCTCTTGCTCACTCTCACTTACAGTCAAACCTCGCATAAAGAGCGTATCTCTTAAAGAGTAACTCGCTTAAAGAGCAGCATTTTCTCTGAATGTTCGCTTTGCTTAACAAATAAAACCAACCAGAAACTCGCTTAACAAATAAATCGGGGTTCGTAATCCCCCCCACAATTGGTCATTTACAATGGTGTTTCGCTTAAAGAGCAAAGTCGCTTAAAGAGCAATCCTGTGGAACGCATTATGCTCTTTAAGCGAGGTATAACTATACTTACTCCAGTTCTTTCTTACTCTTAAGCTTTTTGTACAGTGACTTTGCACAGGAGTGCAACACAGAAACACCTTTTCTGTCAGCCAGTGAGCCCTAGCAACAGGGGTGCCCAAACTAAGGCCCAGGGGCTGGGTGCGGCCCCTGATGCAGTGATGGGATGTAACAGGTTCTCACCAGTTCTCCAGAACCGGTAGTGACTTTACCCAGTATCCCAGAGAAACTGTAGCAGCTTTTGGGGGGAACCACCTTAGGGGCTTACCTTTTCACTGCACATGCGTGCCAAGCACTTGGTGTGCATGCACGCCTAGTGCTCTTGGCGCATATGCACGGCCTCCTTGCTGTCCTCCCAAACGGAGAGGAGGAAGAGAAGCTGATAGCCTGAAGCTCCCTATAGCATGAAGCTCCCTATTTTTATTATTTTGTATTTTTTTCCTTTGGCCCCGCCCTGCCCATGACATGACATCATGATGTTGCTCCGCCCACACTGTGATGACATCACGGTGGGGTAGTAAAATTTTTGACATCCCACCACTGCCCTGATGCCAATTCACCCAGCCCGTGAAGCCCTTGTTGCTCCTGAAAGTGGAAGTAAAACACGTCCGTATGGGATGGGATGCAAATAATGTTATTTTATCCACCCAGCTCACTGCATCTTGGTGTCCGCTCCGGTCCTGTGGAACTTCCTCTCGATAGAGCTATGCCTGCAGATGGAGTTGCTGTCCTTTAGAAAAGGAGTGAAAACCTGGCTGGCAGGTCTGGCAGCCAGTTGGATGGTTTGACCCCCAGTATGTCCAAGTTATAATACCTAGTTTTTAATTAAGTTTTTAAAGCTTTTTAAAGTTTTTAATTTTTTAAGTGTTTTTAAAATGGTTGGAAATTGCCCTGGGTCCCTTCAGGGAGGAGGGCGATAAACAAATATAAATAAATAAATAAATAAATAAATAAATAAATAAATAAATTTTAGATTAAGCCATTGCTCCAAGCTCCCTCCTTCAGCTTGGAGCAATGGTTTATTCTAAAGTGCTGCACGCCGGGCAGAGCAAGTGAGGGGCGGTGACCAAGCGGTTCCCAGGGGCAGCCTTCTCCCCCGTCCCTTGGTCACCACTCCTTGCCCCTGTCCAATGTCCTCCAATGGTGCCCAGCACACTCCTGGTAGTCACAATATTACCCAAACTTCTGCCAGTAAACATATCCCTCATGGTCAGTTATCTTCACCATGTTCTGCTACTGAAATGCATTATATTCTGTTTCTCTGACATATAGTTCTTGTCCTTTGCTTTGTCATTGTCTACCTGCTGTCACTAGCTAGTTTAGGATTACAGTGTGAGAAATCTAAACAATAGAAAATAGCCACAGTGCACAAAAGCACTTTCTGCTGCAGTTATCTTCAGTTTCAGCAGTCCCCATATAGACTCAAAAGAGAATTTTGCTTTTCTAAGTGCGCTCAGTGTCACCAGTTTCTGAGCTACAGTATCGGAGTTCAGTGAAACATCTGCTCAAGAGATTAGAATTACATCGATGCTGGTGGCATTGTTGGAGAAAAGGTCTGAAAGTCACTTTGAAGATTAAAATGTGCTATTCAAATGCTAGCTTGGTAGAGAAATGATTGAATCAACCACAGACATTTTATCCTCACTGTCTACCCGCTCAAGGCCATTCGGACAGCACAAAATTATCCAGCAAAAACACTCCAGCTAGGTTATATGTGAATTTAATGGTAGATTCTGTATATTTCCAATAATTCCTAGTATTCTAATAGACCTTTGTCTATTTTACAGCTGAGCTAAAAGCAGTGATTGTGTGAATAGTTTCGTAACTGTGTTGCACAGTAGATGAACTGTTTGCACTGTGATGATGGTTCATTCTGCTCATGAAAAATGTATATCTGTTAAGGACCCACCATCTTTTCAAATGAGTTTTGTTCCTAGAATGTTTTGTGTTGGTAACCCTTGTATACATTTGACCAATGGTTAGAGCAGGTATTCTCAACCTTCAGTCCGTAGGGTGGATGCGGCCCACAGCTCTATTTCATGTGGTCTCCCACCACCTCCACCACACCCGGAAGTGCCATGTGGTGGAGGAAGGGCAAAATGGCAATCCGGCCCCCAATGCTGTCTGAGGGAGCATGACCTGGGCCCCAGCTTAAAAAGGTTGTGAACTCCTGGGTTAGAGGAATCCAACAAACAAATCCAACAAACAAACAAATCCAAAATAGTACAAGGAACATAAAGAGAGCTATGCAAGATCAGCAACAAACAAGAAAAGTTCACAAACAAGACATGAGAGCAATAGTACCATCCTCCATGAGCTTGATATACACACTTAGCAAAACATGCTACAGACAGATAGATCATTTTTATTTTCCAAATACATACCCTTCCACGGGTTCTAAGCGCCATACAGACATGATTGATGAGGACAAGATGGAGGGCCTTTTCTGTGTTTGCTTCCTCTTTTCCAAGGCAGCTGGGTCAGTTCCTCTTCAATGTCCTTTCACCAGAAGGCCAAAACTACTATTTTTAAATGGCGTGAACTGAATCTCACTGGTTTCAAACTTTGCTCCTTATATATTGCTCTTTATTTAATAATTTGTTTAATAGTGTATTAATATTGTGATGTATTGGGTATTTCTAGATGCATCACTTTTCTAGATGCATCACTGTTTATTTGGCCTTGGGTTCTGTGAGCAGAGAATGTCAGAATCTAAATGAAATGAATGGATGAAATAGCTTTGTGGAGTATGTCAGTCTTATGAAGCATTTTTGCCTTTCCTGTTAATGGACATAAAATAGAAACAATTAACAAATGAAGGGGGCTGTGTTTGACTTTGTTGGGTACTGGTCGTGCCCAATCACCACCACTGTCCTTGGTTTGGCTGCTCATCTTTCTTGTTTCTAATGCTTTTTGTTCATCTGACCTCACAAAACAGTCCATGCTACAAATTAGCAACTATTTGCTATTTTATAATTCTGTACAGACCACACCAATATATATATACAGTAAAACTCATATAACACTAAAACCTGGTTCCACAAGTCTTGGTGTTATATGATTTTTAGTGTTATCTGATGCATGTTAAAATCCTATGGGATCCATAGAGATACATTGTAACCACACAGGCTTTAGCGGTTGTTATCTGAAGCATCCCATAGGATCTTAATGTTATCTAATGCAATTCTTCCCCCCAGATTCCTTAATGTTATGCGATTTTAGTGTTATTCGATACTAATGTTATATGAGGTATTACTGTATTTTAATCTCTACAATTTTGCTTGATTGGTATAACAATTTCCCCCCTTTTTTCTTGCTATGACCATCACGTAATACCCAGCTAGCACCGCACCAGAACAATTTGAGAATATTATTTGATTTATTCAGTGGTGGGCTTCAAAAAATTTTTACTACCACACTGTGGGTGTGGTATGGTGGGCGTGACCAGGGAAAAAACCCTGCATTGCACCCAAATTGGGACTACAGGTACTTTATTTCAAAACTTGGATGGGCAGGGCCAGCCAAAATTTCTGCTACCAGTTCTGGAGAACTGGTGCGAACCTGCTGATGCCCACCACTGAATTTATTGCAGTATGACATCCCTAATAATCCCTTCCTCTAATTGCAAAACCAGATGCATGTACAAGGTGTCCTGGAGACCAAAACATGTTTGAAAAACAAAACCTAAAGAAGGCAAAAATGGAGGCAATCCCCACAAACCCCAGTGAAGTCTGCGTTTTGAACATTAGTTAGAAAAAAAATCTGGAAAACCAGACCATCATTGGAATAGTGTCGTGAAGGAGATCTGCAACTCTGAACAGGAGGCCTCCTATTAGACTGTAATAATTGGGAGGTCAGAATAACAGATGTAAGATCTTGTTAAGTGCAGGTAGTGTCCGTAAGCAAGTTTACAGTCTAATGACAAGAATAATTTAAGCAGGAATATTGTCAGTATTTGCATATTGGAGTACTATGCATCTACAAAGTGACAAATGTCTTACCATAGTTATAGTGGATTCTTACTTCTGCCTTGTCAGAGCTATATGAATAATCCTAAACTGAGTGTTTTTCTCTTTGATTTCCTGTCTGTTTTCAGTATGAATTTTTTAAAAAAATAAAATAAAACAAAATTACTGGAACTAGAAGATCGTATTGACTAGCAGTGGGACTGACTGATTGGCTTTGAAGGGTAGGTAAAACATCCAGGCTGGTGCAAGTGGCCTTTGGGAATATTTTGACATAAGGCTGTTAAGGAAAGGAGGGAGATGGCTCGATACTGTGTGTATTCTCATTCCCTCACCCACCCACCCACCCAGTAAATGATCTCTGTGTCGGAGGTCAGAAGGCAGCTGTCTTGCTTGCTGTTTCTGCTTAGCCTTCACATGAATTATATTCCCTTTGAGTTTCTCTACCTTGGGTGGCTGGGCCTGGTTACATGCTTTTGTTTCTTAAATTAACATCTTACAAAGATTTGGAATTAAAAACACAATGTTGGTGGATAAGATTTCATGCTGGAAAAACCACACGGTTCACTAGAGCAGGTTACCCTACCAGCAGGAGTCATTAGATGTCATATTTTGGGTAACTTCCTAATTGCCATTGACACAAAGGAGCCTTTTGATCTTGACCATGTTCTGCTAATTATTTAATCCTTAACAACATAATAACATGTTTCAGCACATACCTTTAAATAAGGGTAGAGCATTTGCCTGAGGCCTAGTTTATACGTGCTAGGCTAAACCCTGTGCATTAAGAATTTGTATCAAAATCTTTTTGTTCAGTAGGTAAACAAAGATGGTACATGGAGGCTGAAAATCTGTCAAAATCATAGTTTTAAAAAACTGTAACAAGCAGGAATTAACTCAGTGCTTTTTCATGCTTCTCTGTCACAATCAAATGTGAACATTTTTGTGTCCTCTGCCGTTCAGTTTTTTCAATGGCTGTAATTTACATTTCCCCCTCTTGCTTATATAGTACAAAAAAGGTGGAAACATGAAGTGTGATATCATATCTTTATCAATTTTGAAAAAGTGAGCAGGAAAAATATGTCAAAGTTTTGTGGAGGTCCTATACAATAGGGGTCCCCAACCATTGGGTGTGGACCAGTGCCAGGCTGTGGGCTGTCCTGAACCAGGCTGCAGGAATTGGGAGCCTCAGTGGCAGCTTTCTGCCCTTGGTGAGCTCTGCCGGGTCTGCCCAGTGGGTGGGGCAGGGAAGGGGGCTTCAGACATGGTGTATGGGTGGTGTATGTGGAGAGAGAATTACCAGAAGTGCAGGCAGGTTTCATAAGAGGCAGGGGGACTAGAGACCACATCGCCAACATAAGATGGATTGGATCATGGAAAAAACAAAGGAATATCAGAAACAAGTCTACTTTTGTTTCATTGATTACACTAAGGCCTTTGACTGCATAGACCACAACAAAATGTGGCAATAATTAAAGATATGGGAGTACCCGAACACCTTATATGCCTCATGAGAAATCTGTACATGAATCAAGAAGCAACAGTTAGGACAGAAAATGGAATGACGGAGTGGTTTGGAATAGGAAAAGGAGTAAGACAAGGCTGCATTTTGTCACCCTGCTTATTCAACTTATACACAGAGCACATAATGCACAATGCAGGGATGGAGGAATCACAATTTGGGATCAAAATTGCTGGGAGAAACATCAATAATTTGAGATATGCAGATGATACCACCCTAATGGCAGAAAGTGACGAGGACTTAAAAAAGCTCCTGATTAGGTTGAAAGAAGAAAGTGAAAAAGCTGGCTTGAGACTCAATATAAAGAAAACAAAGATCATGGCAACAGGCCCTATCAGTCCCTGGAAAATAGATGGGGAAGAAGTAGAAGCAGTGACAGATTTTACTTTCTTAGGATCAAAGCTCACTGCAGATGGTGATTCCAGCCATGAAATAAAAAGGTGACTGATTCTTGGAAGGCAAGCGATGAGAAACCTGGGGAACATAGTGAAAAGTAGAGACATCACATTGCAAACAAAAATTCGTATAGTCAAAGCAATGGTATTCCCTGTGGCAATGTATGGTTGTGAGAGCTGGACCATTAGGAAAGCTGAGCACAGAAGAATAGATGCCTTTGAGATGTGGTGTTGGAGGAGAGTTTTGAGAGTCCCCTGGACAGTGAGGAGAACAAATAGGTCAATCTTAGAAGGAATCAACCCTAACTGCATCTTAGAAGGTCAAATAATAAAGATGAAGCTAAAGTACTTTGGACATCAAATGGGAAGAGAAGATTCAATTGAGAAGGCCTTGATGCTTGGAAAGGTCGAGGGCAAAAGAAGAAGGGGGCAGCCAAAAATGAGAAGGCTAGATGGTATTGTGGACACAATGGGCACAGAGCTGAGCGAGTTGAGGGGGATGGTGGAGGACAGGAGTGCCTGGCGGACAGTGGTCCATGGGGTCGCAAAGGGTTGGAATCGACTGTGCGACTAAACAACAAAGTGAATGGAAGTTGGGGGGGGGGGGTACATTAAACAAATTCTCCTTTGGGCTACAGTCTCATTTTCACATACAAAGAGAACACAGTTCCAAAGTTAAAACAGAAACATTCCTTTCTTTGCTAGAGATAAGACTAATGCAGATAATCAAAGACTTTAAACTGAGGGAGAGAGCCACAATATATGGATCAGAGCTCCATGGTGCAAATGTCTATTTCTCACTTGTGAAGCACTGCAAGCATAGTTAGGAAAGAAAGAGGATCATACCTACTCTTCCTTACTTGCATGGGTTATGTGAAGTCCTGAACAGGGTTCATAACATGAATGGTTCTAAAAGATTTCTTTTTGTGCAGTAGTTTACCAAGGCGTAAGAGAATTGCACATCATCAGTTCATCTTTGCATGAGGGCAATATCCCCTCTTGCTTGAAAGAAACACCTATCTGCTCACTCCTAAAGAAGACAAACGTAGCTGCACAAAATCCCGATAATTATAGACCTATAGCCAATCTTCATTAAGACGGTTGTGGCTGACCAGCTGCAGGCAATCGTTGATAAAATCAAATGTCTGGATCCATTCCAATTGAGGTTTAAGCCTCGTCATAATATTGAAACTGCATTGGTCATGCTGTACGATTATTTTCTCTGCAAAGCAGATGGGGGGGCTTCCTCCTTCCTGGTGTTCCTGGATCTCTCAGAAGCTTTCAATACCATTCAATCACAGTATCCTCTTGGATAGGCCATCAAGGTTAGGAATCTTAAGCACTGTATTATGGTGGCTTTGTTCCTTCCTTGCCAGCTGTATCCAGAGAATCTAACTTGGGGAGCTTGTCTAGGCCCTGTGGACACTCCAATGTGGGATGCCACAAGGGTCAGTCATCTTTCTGATATTATCTAGTATCTATATGACATTTCGGGGGGGGGGGGTTGTCATCCAGAGATTTGGAGTTCGGTGTCACCAATATGCAAATGATGCTCAACTTTGTCTCTTCTTCACATCTTCTGCAGTGAATGCGGTCCAATGCCTTGCTGATTGTTTGGGCTTGATAATGGAGTGGACAAAACCAAATAAGTTGGAACAGAATCTAGACAACATGGAGGTCTTGTCTTGTTGTTGGAAGGATTGTCTGTCTGACTTGGAGGCCTGGTCCCCATTTGTGGACCAGGTTCACAACTTGGGGATCATTTTAAATTTGGCCCTCAACCTTGAGCTGCAAATTGTAGCAGTTTGCAATCCTGCTTTTTCTAACATTATCAAATTGCATCTTTACATGGACAGGAGATCCCTAACAACTTTGGTTCATTCATTGGTAGCCTCATGAATTGACTACTGTAATGCTTTCTACATGGGGCTTTCTACGTGGGGACCTTGTCAAGGGGTCCAGAACATAGCATCCAGGCTGATAATGGAGTTTCTGTCACATAGAGAGACATCTGTCCATGCTTGCCTCGTGAACTTTGGTATCAAGAAGAAAGAACAAAAGACAATAGAGAAAACAAGTGAACAAAACAGGAAGTTGCAAGGGGCATGTCAGATGTGGGGAAAATAAATTTACCAATATGTAAGTGGTTTGGAACTATCAAATTAGGCAATAATTCCCTCTCCCACTGATAACCAGTGTTAAGTGTATGCAAGATTGCTAACTTGTAGCAGTCAAGTAGGTAGGATCCTATTAAAACTACTTTGCTTGCATAATACTTAGTACTAAATAGTAGTACTTTTTAAACCTTGCATTAAGGAGGTATCCACTGCCTCTTTATGAAAGAGGTTCCTTCTGTCCTGCAGCAGCAAGGTCTGATTTACATGTTATCTTCATGTACAGCTCTGCACATTCTGTGAGTCACTAACTGACCCATTGGGGCAAAAAGAAGCTGAGTACCAAATTCTGACTGGCTGCTGCCACCCCCTTCTCGAACAAGTTGTGGAGTATAGAGACAGAAAAGTACAGGCAGAAAAGTTGATGCAGGGGGCGGGGAGACAAGTGGAAGAAGAAAGAGAGATTGGAAGAGATATGATGCCTATTCATGTTCTTCCTCTACAAGTGCAGAAAATTCCTTTTGCCTTCTTTAGTTCCTGTAACCTTTGCACTGGGTGCCGCCATGGGTGAGACAGCAGGGCCTGGAGAAGAATCTATGTCTAGAAGATCACAAATTTGGCATGATTGCTTTTTAGAACAATGTGCCATCAATGTCTGTAATACAGAAGAGGGAGACACATATCTGGAGAAAGGAAACCCTGAAGTACAGCATTCTTTTTTTAACTAATGGCTCTTCTCCTTTCCTCTGCTGACTTTAGCTTTTCATCTCCAAATCCATCATAGCCTAGATCGGTGTTTCCCAGCCTTTGGTTTTTGGACTTCAATTCCCAGAAGCCTAAGTCAATTCCTTAAAGCACTGATCAGCCAATATACTGACTTAGGCTTCTGGGAATTGAAGTCCCTCCTGTGGGGCTTGGGGCCCATGTTGAGAACCACTGGCCTAGATGGTATATCTTGGGAACATTTGCTACTACACTGGCAGTGTGCCTTCTCAAGCCCCTTTCAGAGAGGTCACCCCATGGTGGGTGAGAGCGTAGTTCACTATCCAAAGCCATTCTGTGTTTGTCCTTTGTATAGAGACAGTCAACCAGGCCACTAATTAGTGCCTGGCCTGAGTATTCTAAACAAAGAAAGGAGGGGACAACAGAATAAAGAGTGTGTTCACTACTGGAATTGTGTTTTGACATTTATTTTGGACTTCATCAAGTCTACAGTATTTTGCATTAATTGAAGAAGAAGAAGAAAATAAACAGTCTCATTATCATCAGATCTGATGAAGCAGGGAAATGGCCCAGAAAAAAAAATTCTGGATCTTTGCTGAGGCCTGCTCTACATTTAACAAAGAAGAAGCACATTCTTTACGGCTGTGTTGCTTGGCTATTATGTTTAACAATCTAATTAAAAGAGTTGCAGTAGTACCCCCTCCTCCCCAGTAAAAGGAAAGACAGCACACAAAAGCAAAACCAATTAGACATTTGTAGTTTACAGTGCTGGACTGCCCTCCAGCTAGCTTCAAATGAACCTTCTAAGGATAATTCCTGCCCATTTGTTGGACAGGGGTGTGATGGTTCTCATAGTAGGAAATTCCTTATTAGCAATCAAGAGCAAATGAAATTGTTAGTAGTATGTAGATTTAGGATTCACTAACTTCTCCCACTGATGGAGATGTGCAAGAAAGAATTTCATTTTGTTCCATTTCATCTTGTTAATGATAAAAATTTGTAAAAATTTCCAATTTTCTTAACCTTTGGAACATAGATTTGGCAAATTACCATCTTGGATTATAATTTCCAGAATCCTGTAACTAGTGTGGCATAAATATTTGGAGAGTTGTAGTAAAAAAAGTAATATTATTTCCTCTCTGGAAAGAACATGAGATTTAAAACATTTGAATGCCAGTGTATATGTGTGTAACTCTTATTAAGCTATTATCTATATCAGGGCTGACCAAACTTTTTGGGCCATGGGCCGATCATGTGGTTCAGGGAGCCAGTCACTAAGGCCCAGGGGCCGGGTGCGGCCCCCAATGCCAATTTACCCAGCCTGCGAAGCCGTCGCTGCTCCTGGAAGCGGAAGTAAAACATGCCCCTTTCTTTCTTTCTTTCTTTCTTTCTTTCTTTCTTTCTTTCTTTCTTTCTTTCTAGAAAGAAAGAAAGAAAGAAAGAAAGAAAGAAAGAAAGAAAGAAAGAAAGAAAGCTAGAGAATCTGAAACTTGAATTTCTTATTTATACCCACAACAATTAACACTAAACTTTTTATAATCAACACTTCATTACTATAAAAAACACATGATTGCACAATCAGCATTTTCTGCCTTTTCTGGTATTATATCATGAACGTCTTCTGAAGAATTAGTCCAGTATCACACATTTTCTTAGGAACATTCACAACTGGCAAGCCTACTTCAAGAGAAGAACTATTTTGATTTCTGCTCATTTTCAAATCCCTTCTGGTGCACCTGTCAGAGGGCACAAGGAATTCTGTGATGATTCCACCTCACTTCTTTAGAGCTTTCAACCACACCCTCAGAAAAGAAGCAGGATATTTTATCTGATTGATGTTATTATTGCACTGTATTCCAGAATGTTATAGTGACTAGCCCTAACTAAGAGCAGATCCATTGGATCAGTTGTTGAATGGTAATTCAACACTCATAAAATCCCATTTATTCAGCAGATCTACTTGAGTCAGGACGGACAACAGAATATTGGCCAGAGCTACCAGCAGATTTATTGCAAACTATATGTCACATCTCTTGCAGTGGTCCAATGAAAGGAGATATGGGAGTGGCAGTGGAGAGAAGGGATGCTGGAACTTCTGCTATAAACTAGACCAGGGTTTCTCAACCTTTTAATTCCATTGGCTGGACCATGCCCCCTCAGACAGCTGAGTGAGCTGGACTGGTGGTTCCCCTGCCATAAACGCTGCTGTAAAACACGTCTGAAGCTATCGTAAATGTGTTTACAATGGCCATAGCCATTTATGGCTGTCATAAATGCGTCCCTTCTGCTGGTGGCAGCAATGTGGGCCACATGAAATGGTGCCGCAGGCCAAGTCCAGCCCACAGGCCATAGGTTGAGAACCTCTGATCTAGGCCTCTGGCTGGAAGGAGATACCACTGTAGAATTCTCCTACAAAGAATATCAGAGAATAAACAAAAGAAAAAACATTGTAGCACCTTGAAGACTGCTAAATTTTACTGTGAGTTTTCGTGGATCAAGTCCACTTCGTCAGGCATGGGAGTGGGACTTCGTGGCATCAATTTATATACATCAGGTACAGAGGCACAGAGTGATTGGTCAGCAGGACAGAAAAGTATACAAATCAATATGGCTTTTTACATCTGGCAGTAGCAGATGATCTCTGGATGTTATTCAGATTAGCTGTAAATGTCCCCTTTTCAATTGCAAATAGTGGGGATGCCAGAGAAAAGAAGAGCTTTTCACTGAGATCTTTCTCATGTCGATACAAAGGTATTCAGGATAATAGGAAGTACTGTATTTGGCAGTATATAAGTTGCATCCCCCCCCCCCCAAAAAAAAATACACCAGAAAAATGGAGTGCCACTTATACTCCGATTGGCAAATACTGTATTTGGCAGCATATAAATGCACCCCCCTTAAAATACACTGTAAAAATGGAGTGTGCTTTATAGTCCGATGCGTCTTATATGCTGGCAGATACGGTACCTACTGAATTTAGTGAATGCCAATGGGAATGAATTTTATTTTTGTTTCTGAAGAAGTCTTTTAAATATTTAGGATATTTTTTTCCCCAAACATCAGTGAAAACAAACCTTGTGAGATTTCTCCAATGCACCTTTTGGCCAGTTGTGCTGAAAATCAAGCTGACTGTATCAATGCAAGCAAGTGATGATTCACAGTCTGGAGTAGCTGCTCACCACAAATTTTGAGCTTCAGGTGCCTTGTTGAAACTACAGGCCACTCATGATCCAACTGCTATTTCAACTGATGCCATCAAAAGACAGCAATACCTCTTTATTTAAAAACAGACTATTTGGGAGTCTAGGTCACATTTTTGGACCACATCTGCCAGAATTAACCTGCCAGCATGGTTGTAATACTGAAGATTACTTGCTCCAAGATCTAAAAAAACAAACACTTTCTTATAGAAGTATGTGTCAGTATAGACAACCAAGGGATTGGTGTCCTCCCTAGAGGGTCCTGTTGTTTGGTGTGACTTCTGTCACCACCACCACCACCACCACCACCACTCTACCAATACTCTGTTCACAATAAGAACAAGTGTGTTTCTTGAGCTTCTGTGCCTAAACCATTAGAATAATAAACAAGATCTGTGTGGAATTCCTAGGAGGATTAGGAGGAATGCCAAATATATTATATTATAAAATTGTTCTACTTGGTTAAAAAGGGGAGGAGTGGTGGAGAGGAAGGTTCAGGTTACTAAAACTAGAATGTATCAAGTATCTTTTGTATTGAATGCAAACAGTTCTTTCAAGGAATTAGATGAAGCAACTGGATGGGCAAGACAGCAAGATTACTACAAAAGCTTCTTCTCTTTTTTTCTATCATGCCCTAACAACTGATTATGAAGTTGGCTACAGAAAAGGTACTAGCTATGAGTGTGTCCTTAACATTTATAGTGCTCCCAAACTATCTGTTCTCAAGCTAGAGCAGGAGTGGCCAAACTTTTCAGGCCATGGACCAGTCAAATGGTGGCCGCGGGCCAGTCACGTGGTTCCTCCCACCAGAAGCGGAAGTAAAATGTGCATGCACATGCACAAAACATTACCATAAATGCAACCACAGCGGTCATAAACACGTGCATGCATGGGTGTGTTTAACGTTTGCTTCTGGGAGCAGTGCGGGTGGTGCGGACTGGATTATTAGGTACCATGGGCCATAGTTTGGGAACCCCTGAGCTAGAGTCTCAAGCATGTGTATTTTGCTTTACAAAATGTTAGGTTATCCTAGTCAGTCCTCTATTGTCTTCCTTTATTTTTCTGCAGAATGAGTCCTACCATGTGCCAATGTGAAACTGCTACCTCAGGCAGCAGATTTTTGAGTGTCATTCAAAGGATATCAAGTGGGTTATGAAATATGTTGCATTGGAATGTTTATTCACAGGAATGAGATTTTCTGCTTCTCTGGTTCTAAATAAAATAAGTGGTTAGGATGCCTGAAGCACAAAAGTGTCTTGGACTGGCTCTGGACAAGAATTATTCTTGACAGCTATTTTGGTGGTGCGTTAGACGAGAGGGTTTCACTCTCTCCATCAATAAGCAACTGTCAGTGCCTTTGTAGGATCATCTTGAATGGATAGCCAGGCAAGACTCACCTAAGTCTCTGCCACATTAACATTTTCTGCCTGAGATGCCTTTAAGGTAAGGCACCAAGAATGATTCAGCTATAGACCCTAGGAAGTGGGGAGACACTAATTGTGCTGTGGTTCAGAATGCAAAATTATTTACACCACCCCTGGTAACTGCATGAATGAAAAGACACAACCCAGAATTCAGCTGACGTTCAGAATTCCTCACCTTTGGGTCTGGGCTAATAGAAATTGCAGTCCAACAATGTCTAGAGGATCATACTTTGCCCACCATTGTTCTAGGGCAGGGTTTCTCAACCTTGAGCCCCCAGATGTTCTTGGACTTCAATACCCAGAAGCAGGTAGGCTGATCAGGGCTTCTGGGAATTGAAGTCCAAGAACACCTGAGGGCCAAAGGTTGAGAAATCCTACCTGAGGGAAACAAACTGAAATAAGGGATGGAGAACATTTGGATCTCTATAAGTTTTTTTAAAAAATAGAAGACCGATCACTCCTCACCATGGGCTGCACTGGCTAGTGTTGATGAGGATTGATGTTCATGACATATGGGTAACCCTCAGAGCTTTGTCCATGGTTTTCTATTGGTTATAGTCCAGAAAAGTTATTTCCCCCAAGATCTAAAGACCCTCCATTCCTCAAACTTGCTAAAGGTGCTACTTTGCAATAATGAGAGAAGACAAAGCTTTGGAATGATCGTTTGAGAAGCAAATCAGCCTTGGTCAGAGCAACAAACAACAGGGGAGTTAGACATCGTAGTTTTGGCTTCTCTTTTTCCCCTTGGATGGGAACAGGAAAGGCTGCCAATTCTTTGTTCACATCTGCAGGGCAATGAGATGTTTTTGTGATGCCTGAGCTATCAGACATACAAATAAAACTCATGCTTTACTTCATCATGACCAACCATGAAGCAAAACAAGCTAATTTGTAAGATAAGGGACTTGAGAAAAGCTTCTGCTGTTATTAAAAAAAACCTGTTAATATTTTAGGGTGCTTTGCTTCTAAATGCCAACTAGGCATTCTTTAAATAAAAGAACCCAAACTGGCTATAGTTGTTTTGTTTTAATAATGCTATTTTTCCCTAGAGAAAAATATAACCTCTTAAAGGTATCAGTTTTGTGCAGGTTTTGTTAGAAGATTTTCTGTTTGCTTCTGTGGGGGTGTGCACACCATGGGATGAACTTTGCAATTGTGCCAATGTGCCACTACTAGGCTGAAATATGGGGTGTTGTGTTCGTTGAGCACACCTTCTTCTTTCTTTTGTTGTTATTATTGTGCTGTTGTTGGTTACTAATGGATGCTAGGGAGGATGGGATACAGATGTGATATAAAACAATACTGATCCCTCACTTATATGTTTTATAATTTATTTATTATATTTCTGTGCACCCTTTTCCTGATGTAGAGGATCAAGATGTGGGCTAAAGATTATTACTTCTCTAAAACAAAGACTAGCTGCATTTACCAGAAACCAGTGATGGCAAACCTTGGCACTCCAGGTGTTCTTGGGCTTAAATCACCAGAAGCCCAAGTCAGCACTCCTGTTGATCAGGGCTTCTGGGAATTGAAGTTCAAGAACATCTGGAGTGCCAAGGTTTGCCATCACTGCTATAGACCAATGGTGGAAAAGGAGAGGAGAAGGCCATGTCCTGCCATCAAGCATGGTATAATTTTTATCTCAAGTGTCAGGGGCTGGTGGTCAAGGAGTGGGCAGAAGATTTTATCTAGTATGGTAGCCACTAAGCTGTGTCAGAGGCCATTGAATATGCCACAGTCTGTGGCACCCGGAGAATTCTGGGAGCTGTAGTCCAGAACAACAAATCTGTACAACTCTAGTTGATAGCATAAAAGCTAATTATTGGAGTGGCTTTCATTGACCTAACTGCAGCATACAAAACTCAATCATAGGATACTATAAAACACACCTGCGCATGCGCAAAAAGCTGCCCTAAAGCACCCACATTTATAAGACCTCCCCGCCGCCAACGCACCTGTGTCGGGGCCAGCCCTTCCCAGCCCGGGAAGGGATAAAGGGCGGTGAGACTCACGGTGGGACCAAGACCTCCCCGCCGCCAACGCACCTGTGTCAGGGCCAGCCCTTCCCAGCCCGGGAAGGGATAAAGGGCGGTGAGACTCACGGTTGGGACCAAGACCTCCCCGCCGCCAACGCACCTGTGTCAGGGCCAGCCCTTCCCAGCCCGGGAAGGGATAAAGGGCGGTGAGACTCACGGTGGGACCAAGACCTCCCCGCCGCCAACGCACCTGTGTCAGGGCCAGCCCTTCCCAGCCCGGGAAGGGATAAAGGGCGGTGAGACTCACGGTTGGGACCAAGACCTCCCCGCCGCCAACGCACCTGTGTCAGGGCCAGCCCTTCCCAGCCCGGGAAGGGATAAAGGGCGGTGAGACTCACGGTGGGACCAAGACCTCCCCGCCGCCAACGCACCTGTGTCAGGGCCAGCCCTTCCCAGCCCGGGAAGGGATAAAGGGCGGTGAGACTCACGGTGGGACCAAGACCTCCCCGCCGCCAACGCACCTGTGTCGGGGCCAGCCCTTCCCAGCCCGGGAAGGGATAAAGGGCGGTGAGACTCACGGTGGGACCAAGACCTCCCCGCCGCCAACGCACCTGTGTCGGGGCCAGCCCTTCCCAGCCCGGGAAGGGATAAAGGCGGCTTGAATCACCTATACTGTGTGGAATGGCCATGGCTATAACATCCCCGCCACAGCCACCGTGTCCACCAACAGACTCTCTCCAGCCAGTCGAGCTGGGGAATGGGAGGCAGTTGCGTGGGCTGGCTGGCTGGCCAAAGATTGCCACTGCTGCCACCACAGCTGTTCCACGGCCAGCCCCCTCCCTGGTGGGAAGAGATAAGGACTCTCTTGACTCTCCTTACTGTACCGTATTTTCCGTGCTAGTGTATTTTTGCTTTTTTGTATTGTATAACTGTGCTAGTATGTGGTAATAGTTCTTCTCAGCAGGCGGGAGTTGATTTTTTTTATATGCATTTTCATTTTTATGTTAGATTTACTGACTGTATATGCTTATGTTGTATTTATTTGATATTGTAATATATGATGCCCGTGTTATGTTAGCCGCTCTGAGTTGCTTCGGCAAGTAGAGCGGCATATAAGTCTAAATATAATAATAATAATAATAATAATATTCCATAAAATAAATAATCTTACCATAAATAACAAGCTTACTAGGGTAATTGGCAGCAGATAATAATAATTTCGTGTCAGAAATTATTATGGATTGGAAGGATTTTTGCTGGAGAAACTACACTCAGGGGATGCCCGAATGAGGTTCATTTCATGTCTTCAAGATCTTTTCCCACTAAAGTGGTCCCTATTTATCTACTTGCAATTTCTTGCTTTGATCTGCTAGGTTGGCAGGAGCTGGGACAGAGATGGGCATTCATTCCATCATGTGAAAATGAATGGAAAGAACAGTAGATAGAGGTTGCAGAAGAAGGGACTGCCGCAAGGAAGTGTATTGTCTCCAACATTGTATAATATATGCACAAATGATCAACCAATTCCTGACAATACAAAATTGTTCATATATACAGATGACACAGCAATAACCATACGGGTTGCTGCCACAAAACTAAAGCACCCACGAAAATAGTGGTTACATTGACTGAAAGATTGTCTTGGTGACTTGCAGAAATTTAAAGAGCAATAGGCCAAAAATACAAAGTGATGATGTCATTGCTTCCGAAAGCTGCCTTGAAAAATGCAAACTTCACTGGGGTGTGTGTGTCAGTTTCTGGCACCCTAGCGACCAAACCACACAACCGATTCAGGTGACCCAAAGTGCATTTGAAAGAGGAAATAATAACCTTTGTGATGACACTATTACACTTGAAATTGGACTTCGGGGAAAAAGCTATGAAGCATTTTACAAAAAAACACTCAAGTGAGGTCACAAAAACGCAAAAATAAAAGGGAAAACTGTGTTAGAAACTGAATATGACAACTTCCCAAGGTGGATACAGTTTGAATACAACATGTGGAGAAGAATGATGCCAAAGCAAGGATCAACAACAAAGATATTAAGGAAAAACGTGACTCATAAAAACGACATTTTCAGGGGGGTTGGTTGGTGGTGAACCTGCGACCAAATCAATCAGTCGATCAAAGTGATCCAAAATGCAATTGATAGAGCACATAATAACTTTTCTTGTGACACTTATACAATTTGGATCGGACTTCAGAAACATTTTCTGTGAAGGTTTAAAAAAAAAAACAACATACACACACACTTTATTTCTAACCTTTCCTTCAAAAAAAAAGTATCTGTCACTTTTGAGAGGCAGCTTCCAAGTGCAGCGACGTAATCACTTTCCATTTCCCGCCTTTTGATGTTCAGCAACACTGTAGGGGAGAATATCCAACTAGCCTTTTGCAGCTGCCTGCTTAACACACAGAGTTTTGATTATACATCCAATAAAGAAAAAAGAATTATATAATTATATATATCCTTTGTACCCTATCATATACATAAATCAGATTATTTTATTTGTAAATGACTAAATATGTTCACTATAGCAAACCTGTTACCCCAAATCCACAAAATCCCATTTTATTTCCATTTATTATTTTTTATATTTTATTTTCAATAAAATACTTTTATTTATTTATTTGAATTTATATTCCACCCTACTCACCCTAAAATAAAATAAACCTTTATTTTAACCTTTATTTTCTATTTTCCCCACAACTCAACCCACTAGGCTTATATGTCCATAAGCACTACACTGTACACACAACCATCCATGTCACTTTCAGGTAGATAACTGCAAGGATCAATTTTTAATTAATTTTTAAAAAGTCAAACTGCTATTTAAAAAGCCCCATTCAAAAAGCCTTGCTGTAGCGGAGACTTCAAGTGAAGCTCAATGCAAGTCTATGGAGCAGTTTCAAGTTCGCCTGCTCCATAGGCTTGTATTGGCACAGGGAGCGAAACTGAAATAAGAGGGAAAGTTAAAAGCAAGAGTAGTTCCAACTTCAAATACACTCCAAGAGAAAAAATATTAAAAAAATTCAGCGCTGATGGGACGACGAGTGGGGGTGATCCAAAGATGGAGTTAACCTTTAAATGCTGGATAAAAATAAAAAAATATAGTAAAATCATTTCTTCTCCCCTACAGCCTTGAGGAACCTCAGGATTGTTCTTAGCGGTCAAGGGACATTGACCGGACAGGACAAAGGGGGTCTCCTCGAGAGTAAGGCCTGCAAAAGGATTACCGGTAGGTTTCAAAGCACAAGAGAAAAATATTAGAAAAATTCAGCGCTGATGGGACGATGAGCGGGGGTGATCTGAGGATGGAGTTAACTTTTTAAATGCCGTATAAAAATAAAAATAAAAATAAAAATAAAATAAAAATAATTTCTTCACCCTTATAGGCTTGAGGAACCTCAGGATTGTTCTGACCGGTCAAGGGACATTGACCGGACAGACAAAGGGGATCTCCTTGAGAGTAAGGCCAGCAAATGATATGCTCTTGCTTAGTTGTTTTAAGGCTGTAATGGATTTTTCCCCCTTTTCCTGTCAAAAAGTCAGGCTGCAGCAGCTACAAAAATTAACATTTTTAGGTCCTGGAGATATTTAAATTAATTGCAGTTAGGTTTAAAATGCTTTCCCCCCCTCTGCTAAGCCATGGCTGAACTTAACCCTTTCATTCCCGGTTGTGTTAATTTCATTTGCAGTTACATCTAAGATGTCCTAAAATTAATTAAAAAGCAGCAGGTAGAGTCTAAGGACACTACCGTCAGGGATTTAGTTTGCAAATTTGATGTGTTGAACTATGCTCATTAGTTCGCTTATTTCTTTTATTTCATTCAGATCAAATGAAATAAATGAACTAATGAGCATAATTTAACATTGAATTCATAAACTAAATCCCTGTCCTTAGACTCTACCTGCTGCTTTTTTTTAGTGCCTTTTTGACTTCACTCTCTAGGATGTCTGGCTCAAGTTCAATGTTCTCATCATTGTGATTATCAGGGGTGTTGAGGTCCTTTTTGTAAAGTTCCTCTGTGTACTCTTGCCATCTTTTCTTAATCTCTCGCTTAAAGAGCAATATGCATTCCATGGGGAGTTGCTCGTTAAGCGAGTTGCTCGTTAAGTGAAACACCGCTGTTAGCAAGACAGATTTGCCTGTCCACCCTGCTCAAACAACAGGGTGGGCACCCGAAGTCATCTCGCTAACAGCTGCCGTGATCCCAAAGCTGGGGGGGGGGGAGTTTCGGCTTTGGGGTCGCAGTGGCTGAAGGCACCTTCCCATCCAGCAACATCATCCCAAAGGGGAGACCCTGCACAGGGTCTCACTTTTGCGATGAGGTTGCTGGAGGGAAAATGTTTTTAGCTGCCATGATCCCAAAGCACTTCTCTGGTCAAAGGCAAACCAGTGCTGTTAGTGAGATGGATTTGCCTGCCCACCCTGTTACTTGAGCAGGGTGGGTAGGCAAATCAGTCTTGCTAACAGCGCTGGTTTGGTAAGTAGAACGGGGAGCCCCCGGTCTGCTTTTCAGCCATGCCGTCACTGCGAAGTGCTTCATTCTTCTCCCTGTTCTTCTCCCCAAACACGCCGCCGCTATGCACGAGAGAGAACTGTTCGGGAAAGAGAAGGGGGTAAAAAGCGAACAGTTATCTCGCCTGTGCTGGTGGATTAAGGCAGGAAAGAGCTTGTAGTTTCTCTTCAATGAGACTGAAATGCAAGCTCTTTCCTGCCTTTATTCACCAGGTGAGAGAACTGTTCACTTTTTATCTCCTTCCCTTTCTCGAACAGTTATCTCGCCTGTGCTGGCTGATTCGCCAGCGCAGGCGAGAGAACTGTTCTCGTTAAGCGAGTTTTTGCTCGTTCAATGAGGCAGACCTTTTGGGGAAAATCCTGTTTGTAAAGCAAGTTACTTGCTAAGCAAGATGCTCATTATGTGAGGTATTACTGTATAATGAAAATAATTGGTTCCACAAGACATTTTGTTATACTATTTCTACATCATATGATGCATGCATTGTATAACAAAAATCCCTATGGGATGCATTGTACAACAAAAAATTATATGAAAATAAATTGTACAAAGAAAATTTTTTGTTGTACAATTTTTCCCATAGAGATTTTTGTTGTACGATTCCCCACCCCCACCCCCAAACAGGGAAGTATTGCATCATACAACAAAATGTTTTGTTGTACAATGTAACTTTTTTTAAAAAAAAATCTCTTAATTGTACGTTGTTGTTGTTGTATGATGCATTCGTTATACGAGGTTCCACTGTAGTGACTTTCATGGCATGCTGTCCAAGCCAGGCTCCTATTCTTAGGTGTTCCATGGGAAAATAAGCTGCAGATTGTATCTTTTTACAATCCAAAATCAGGTAGCCAGGGATTTGGGGAAGACAATATGCAAATCCCTGTCTTCCTGTTTTTGGATTGTAGAAAGATACAATCTGCTGCTTAAGAATAGGAGCCTGGCTTGGACAGCATGCCATGAAAGTGCCTGATGAAGTAATCTTTGTGTTACGAAAGCTTACAATGTTTGATTTTTTTTTAAAAAAAGTGACATATAAAAGACATTGCCTTCCTCCTGCATTTCTTTGATCTCTTAAAATGTGTAGACATTTTTGGCACCCTCTGTAGAAAGGACAGAAACACCTAATTTATGGGGCTGTTTGACAGAAATAGGACTGGTCCAGCCTTTAACCAAGCTGATGTAATACTCTCTGCTGTCTAAGGTCGATTCTGCTTTCTGCCCATGCTGCCAGCCATGTACCCAAGTAAAGTAATACTCCTTGGCCCAGCGGTCCTCACTAGGAAAGGAGGAGGAGGAAATGAAGAGTGGTAGCAATGTTCTTCCTGCCACTGCCTGCTTCCATACTTTAGCTGCTCTTTGACAGGTTATGGAAACACAGCCTTATCCTCAGAGTTGAGGCATTATGAAGAGGGTGGTCTAAAATCACCTGTGGAGAAAGCCTCCTCCATTGCAACGCATGAGTGTTATGGAATGAAGAGGCAAGTATGAGGAGGCAGCACTTCTCTTTCTGCCTCAGAAGATTGGGAACGTTTGCAACAGCACTGCACAGAAAAATTGGATGAATTAATTTCTGGCAAATCACAGTATTGGTATGCAAGAGCTGGATATTATCCAGCAATGTTCAATAGAGGAAATGTTTCCAAGCATATTTATTCTACTGGGCCCTTTAAATAACCCTCTCCCTTTCTTCATCATTCATGCTGCAAATACTTCTCCAGTTTTATGTTTGTTCCAGGAACTCAGCTGAGCTTGCCACCCACATTTAGCTCTTTAAATCTTTGCTCACACATTTCAGTACCAGCCCATCCAATCCACTCTTTAGGCAAGTATATCTCTCATGAGACTTTTCCTATGCAGCTGCTCTGTTGCTTTTTCTGCATTGCATGTGCACAAAAGTGAAGGGATTGGAGCTCAGAAATTGTTTTCATGACTCTTCTTTTGATTCTTTGGGCTTTTGTGTAGCTAAATGACATTTCTAATCCAAAGCATAGTCTCATGTTTTGTTGGATCATTGTTGAGCTGATTGTGAAAAAAATGGCAGTTTTATCCAACATATGCTTTGAGATGGTATGCATAAATGTTCTTGGTTGTGTATCTGTGTGTTGCATGCATGCAACCTTCACCCCATCCCCAAAACATAAATAATAGCTTCCTGCTCAAAAAGAAACCCCCCTAACAAGAATACACTTAAAATTAGAATAATAGACTGGAACAAGTCACCTTAACATTAGAAGAGGACCTAAGCTACACAGCTCCATCATATTTTGCTTCGATTTTTTTTAGATGCTTGCAAGTGGCTTTCATTTTTCCAGCACTTAGGCTATGTTTCAGGTGGGAAAGACTGGGCTTTTCAGGGCAGGTCTGGTTCAACATTTATATATATTTCAAGTATTCATGCCTCTTTGGCCTGGAAACAGAAGAAACAAAACGGAGTTCAAATAAACAAGCAAATAAACGAAATTCTCTTTTTCTCCTAGGTCTCTTCCTTAGCTTAATTACCCCATCTAAGGTCAAAGCCCATCATTTCCCCCATGTGTATGTTATTTTCACTATTCAGACAAATGTAAATACAGTTGTACCTTGCTTAAAGAGCATAATGCGTTCCACAGGATTGCTCTTTAAGTGAAACACCATTGAAAGTGACCAATTGTGGGGGGATTAGGAACCCCGATTTATTTGTTAAGCGAGTTTTTGGTTGGTTTTATTTGTTAAGCGAAGCAAACATTCAGAGAAAATTCTGCTCTTTAAGTGAGTTACTCGTTAAGCGAGGCACTCTTTATGCGAGGTTTGACTATACCTACAAATATTTGGATACAAATCAAGGTGATAAGCTACAAACTGACTCAGCGTTAACTGATTGTCATTTATAAGACAACCAACTCAAACCAAATTAAAGTGGATGGTATCTGCACACGTGCTTGTAATACATTTTTTCCAACCACTATGGATGAGGACCTAGTTTGTCCTTTTACATGGCTCATATGGTATAAGACCTGTAGCAATTAGCATTAAGAGGCCCTGTGGAACAGTAGTTAAACTGCAGTCCTGCAGCCAAAACTCTCCTCATTATTTGAATTTAATCTCAATCGGATTAAGGTTGACTTGATCTTCTTCTGAGCTGAACAAAATACTTGTTGGGGGCAAAATACAAATTACTTTGTGAACTGCCCAAGAGTGCTCCAAGCATTATGGGGCAGAATATGTGTAATTGGTAATCACCCTCAAATATATGCCTCAAGCACCCATTGGCATCATACTGGTAGGCAACCTCTACATTGGAGTGCCTTCAGATGTATCCATAAAAAGCTCACATTAAAACCATTCATATTCTAAGAGGCCATAAAGAATGCAAGGAAAGAATGTTCCTGAGTTATAATAACATGTGAAAAGTAGCTTTTCTAGCACTTGAATTTAACAACCAGTTTTAATGAGAACCTCTGAAAACACCCATAGACATAAACTATTCATGAGTATAATGCAACCCAAGATGTGAAGGCAGTACACATCATGAAAATGACTAACTGTTGGGAGTAGCAATGGAAATTCACTGTAAAATAGGGATATATAACTCTGCTTTTCTGATCTTATAGGAAATGACAAAGAATTGCATTTTCCTTACCCTCCCTTCAAGAGGATGAGGTATTTTCTGCTTGAGGAGGATAGTGGAGGACAGGGGTGCCTGGAGGGCAATGGTCTATGGGGTCACAAAGGGTCAGAATCGACTGTGTGACTGAACAACAATAAAGGACCCAGTAGTTTTATACAAACTGCGTAATTTGCGCAAATTATGTAACATGCACAAATTGCACAAAATCATAATAATTACTGTTTTACTGCACAGATTTTTTTTTAATCAGAAGTGCTTGGTGGCTTCTTTGTACAGATTTTTAAAAACAATTACCTTGTATTTCTGTGTTTGCTGTCTGCATGTGTTTATGTGTCAGGCTGCCTGGCTGTCCAGTTGCTTTACATTTTCCAGTGAAAAATACATTAGTTTTGTAGTGACCACTACAGAATTTTATATACATACATTTTAAAACCCTGATGGAAAAAAATGTGCTGCTTGCTTCACTCTCATACTAATGGCAAGGGATCTCATCCGTCATGAAAATTACTCTTCTATCTGTCTTGTTTTGTTGAGACTATCTGAATCAACTGTAGCGAGGAATATTCTCTATCCCTTTCTAAAACATTGGGGGAATAAACTGAAAGCTGACCTGTGATAGAAGAAATAATAGATAACTCACTATTTTGTGGGAGAAGATGAGGAATGGCAGTGAAGAAGACCTGGGTCCCAAATCCTGGATGGGATTAATCTTGCATCTCATGGGATTTGATATGAGAACTTGTAGGTAAAAATCATTCAGTGGCTAGGAGTTGGATATAATAGGTAAAGGTCACCCTTGCTCAAAAGCCAGTTGTATCTGACTCTAGGGTTCAGTGCTCATCTCTGTTTATAGCATTTGCAGATATTTCCATAGACATGTGGCAGGCATGCCTAGCACCGGAGTACACAGAATGCTGTTTACCTTCCCACCAAAGTAGTATCTATTTATCTACTTGCAATTTCTTGCTTTTGAACTGCTAGGTTGGCTGGAGGTGGGACAGAAGTGGGAGCTTACTCTGTCATGCAGCACTTGGGTATCAAACTCCAACCTTTCGGTCATCAAATTCAGCATCTTAACCACTTGAGCCACTGCAGTAATAGGATAATAGAAATAGAAGGGGTCTATAGGTCTATCAAAACCAAACCCCTGCTCAGTGCAGGATTGCAATATAAAGTGAATTTGACACATGGCTAACTTCCTATTGAATGCCTTCAGTGTTAAAGAGCTCACTACCTTTCAACATAGCTGGTTCCTGCTCTAATAAAAGGTTTTTCCTCATGTTCTGCCAAAATCTGGCTTTCTATAACTTGAGTCCATTATTATACCTTGCAGTCTGGAATGATTGAGAATCAACCCTGTTCCTCCTCTGTATGACAGTCTTGCAAGTTTTTGAAGAGTGCTGTCATATCTTTCTTTGGTCTTCTTTTCCCCAAGGCTAATCATGCTCAGTTCATTCAGTCTTTCCTCATAGGAATTGGTTTCCATTCCCAATCAGCCCTGTTGCTCTCCTCCGAATCTGTTCCAGTTTGTCTGCATCCTTCTTAAAGTGCAATATCCAGAATTAGTGCTGAATAGATAAGAACTAAGTGTTGAGGTAAATTGAACATATTCACGTGGACACTACAGTTCTAATTATGTTACTTTATTAGTAGATTATTATTGACACTGTCACACTATAGCTGAGCAGTATTTCATTTAAGTGGCTTCCTTTGAATAAGGGTGCATTAGCAGCTGGTGTCAGCTTCTGGATATAACAGGAATACGCCAACATTTTGTTTGGTGTGTGTGTTACTTCCAATGACATTTAGCTGACATGAAATATTTGTAAAAATAAAAGTAATAAACAATAGATAGTATAGTGCACAGTTCAATTGAAAGTGAAAGATACAGTTCCAAGGGTGATTTCTTTTATATTCCCTGTGGTCGTTTCAGTACTCTGTACATACCCATAGCATACCTTGACAATTCACTTAGAGGTGCAACTGTTTTTATCAGCTGCTGACTTCAGACAATAATGTCTGAAATTACATTATAAGCAATGATGGGATGCAACAGGTTTGCACCAGTTCGCCAGAACCGGTAGTAACTTTTCCCAGTGTCCCGAAGAACCGGTAGCAGCTTTGGGGGGGGGGGGGAACCACCTTTTCACTGGTTACCCCACTGCGCATGCGCACCAAGCACTTGGTGAGCATGCATGGCCTCCTTGCTGTCCTCCCAAGCAGGGAGAAGGAAGAGAAGCTGCTAGCCTGAAGCTCCCTATAGCCTGCTCCCCAGGTAAGTGACTCACCTTTGGATGTGGTGTGTCTGTGTGTATTTTAATGTGTATTTAATACTTTACCTATATTGATGTAATACCACAGTTTCTAAAAAGGCCTGGCGGCCAGCAGGCCTGGCGGCCTGGCTTGGGGTTTTTAAGCAAAGTCTTGGAGTTACCTCATCAATAAGCTACACCTGTGCTGTTCCAATTCCTGTTCCAATTGGAGAACCCTTAAGGAGGTACAGCTGTTTTACATTTACATTAAGGCATATTCTCCTAGAGAACTGGTTAGGCAAAGACTCTGGTTGATTTAACTGTTGAAAAGTTGAAAAGTGCCAAAATGAAGCCATCTTGTGGTGAGTTCATTCTGTAGTTCCTTCCATCTGACCTATTGTGAGAAAGATTAGCCAGAATAACCTTTAAACTCTGTTTTAAAAGCTCTGGTTGATTTGTGTTTGGGGTGGGTGGGTGGGTGGTTGTATTTTAATGTATTTTTAAATTTATTTATTTATTTATTTATTTAATTTACAGGTTTGTGTTGTGGGTGGGTGGGTGGGTTGAGGTGTGTGTGTGTGTGTGTGTGTGTGTGTGTGCTTATTTTTATTTTATTTTTATTTTATTTTTTATTTTATTTGTCTTTGGCTCTGCCCATGTCATGATGTCATGACATCAGCTCCGCCCACAACATCATGACATCATGACATTAGCTCCACCCACACTGTGATGACATCACAGTGGGGTAGTAAAATTTTTGACACCCCACCACTGATTATAAGTGTACAGTAAGTGTTTTGAATGGGATGTATAGAGTTGGTTATACACAGAGCTGGACTTACCATTAAGGAAACTGAGGCAGCTATCTTAAGAAAGACAAGCTAGAGTTGGGTGAGGGATAGCGCTAATGTCATTTCTTGGTCAGATGTGAATCCTTTAACAAGTCTTTCTCACTGTCCCATCTGGCCTGTTTTATCTCATCTAATATAATCTGTTGCTTCAGGTACAAATGCTCTCCTGTTGCCAGCATGGACATTGGAGACCATGGCTGGTGTTATTAGTATCTGTATGTGGAAGGCCAAGTATTCTAGTCCTGGGGTGCCCAAACTATGGCCCAGGGGCCAGACCCAGACCCTGACGCCACTTAATCCAGCCCACGAAGCCCTTGTCGCTCCTGGAAGCAGAAGTACAGGCGTGTTTTACTTCCATTTCCAGGAACGACAAGGGCTTCGCAGGCTGGATGAATTGGCATCAGGGGCCAGGTCTGGTCCCCAGGCCATAGTTGGGGCTCCCTGAACCAAATGACAGGCTCACGGCCCAAAATGTTTTGGCACCCCTGTTCTAGGCCTTCACCTCAGGAAGCATAATATCTTCATTGAGACTTGATGATCTTGATCCTTTGTTATAACATGATAAGAGAGAACCTAATAAAAATAGTTGAAAGTGAGTTGTTTCACTGCCAACGTAAACACGGTATGTATCCGTTTAGTCTAGTTTAAGTATAGTCAGCTATTCTCTTGCTTTGCTGTGTATGGAGAGTGGATTTACACATTTTACCAGCCATCCATTTAAGAGAATTTTTGGGTCTTATTCGGTAAGCTTGAGTTTTGACACTGCTTACATGTTGAAGTATGTTCAGTCTACTGTTTGTCTCCTGAGACATTAGCCTTTTTGTCTCTCTCTGCTGGGAAATCTTAGCCATTCTGCACTTTATCACTAGCACTAGTTTGAAAGCTTAGTGCAGAATATGAGAGAACAATTTGCTTCTGCTAAATAATAGACCTGGTACAGCAATGCATTACTGTAATCTTTTGTTCCCTTGTGTTTTCTGAAAATTTAAATGATCCAGAAACACATTATCTACATTTTTCTCACAGGACCTAATTCTTTTCACCAAATATTTTCTTCTGTTTCTGTTTTCTGCATCAGGATTGCACTCCCCTTCCTGTTAAGACCTACTACAGTTTTCAAGATTGCCATAAAGTCCTCTAGGGGTTAATTGGTAAAAATCCTCTCCACATTGTACCTTCTGAGGTTCAAGAATGTAAAGGAGGCCTAATCAAAGTTAAGCACAGTTAAAATCTTAAGCACACATAGTCAGAATTATGCCTTTGTCTAACTCAGATCAAGGATAAGGTAGCATCTTATGTGTTCAACACATACACACACACTTTCCCAAGATTTGGGGGGGAAATGCATATTTTATTTTATATGTTGTTCAGATATAAAATTTAAAAAATAGTATTATTTAAAGAGACACATTACTACGCTGGAAAAATTCTAAAAACAAAATAGGTAATACAGTACTTTTATTGGACTGCTAAACTATGATAAAATATCTCAAACCTATGGGCTTTAGAGTAAAACAGGATAGAGTAAAACATCAGATAATGCTAAAACTTGGTTCCACAAGTCTTGGTGTTATCCGATTTTTAGCGTTATCCGATCCATGTTAAAATACTATGGGATGGATCGGATAACATTAAAGCTCCATAGAGATACATTTGTAACCGCACAGGCGTTAGCGGTTGTTATCCGATCCATCCCATAGGACCTTAACGTTATTCGATCCAATTCTCCACTCCAGATTACTTAACGTTATGTGATTTTAGCGTTATCCGATCCAATCGTTATCTGGTGTTTTACTGTACTTCAGGCTAAGCATCGCAAGGTTTGGGTGGGGAGAAAGACAACCCCCAAAATAGCAATGTTGTTAAACTAAAGTTTTATGATGTGCCCTAAATGCCTCTCTGATTACCCTTCTACCCCCCAAGAACAGGGTATGTAGAGAATGCTTCTAAGCCATAGACTTCCCATGTATTTTTTATATATTTTAAAAGAAGCTACAGACCCTCATCATGTTCAGAGACAATTAGGTGCATTGGCAATACTATGAGATTTCACCTCAGAGAAAGTAGCTTCAATTATTTTTCTCAACTTCTAAAGAGAGATGCCACTCGCTCAATGAATCCTCTGTTGCCCTGTATTGAAACATCCAGTTCCTGCTTTGGTCAAGAGCAGAAACACCTAGATACACAACAAGCTTCATTTGAAGAAAAAAACATTTGGCTTCCTTCTTTCCTTTCTGTTTTGATTAGGACTTTTGTGTGAATCATTAGTAGACTGTTTCCTTTTAATGCATATTTATTATTGTGAAAGAACTGCAGTGGCTTAGTAGTAAGACACTGAACTTGATGAGTGGAAGGTCATCAAATTAGTCAGTTAGGTTTAGCTCCTATGCCCTCAGACACCAGTTAGTTTAGTTGAGTTGAGTTTAGTTTTTAGTTTAGTTTAGTTTAGTTTGCGACATATTTGTTGATTGTTTGTTTTGATTTGGTGTATGTTCTGTTGTTATATATTATCTGCTTGTACACTGCCCAGAGTGGGATACAACCCAAATGGGTGGTATAGAAATGCAATAAAATAAATAAATAAATAAACAAGGTTGGCAGGTCACAGTTCGAGACCCAAGAAAAGCACAACAGAGTAAGTGCCCATCTCTGTCTCAGGCCTTTCCAACCTAGCAGTTTGAAAGCAAGAAATTGAAAGTAGATAAATAGGTACCACTTTGGTGGGAAGGTAAACAGTGTTCCATGTCTAGTCATGCCTGCCACATGTCCATGGAAACATCTGCAGACGGAAACATTGCTAGCTCTTTGCCTGTAAATTGAGATGAGCACCAAACCCTAGAGCCGGATATGACTGGCATTATACCTTTATTATTGTGAGATGTTTTGCCTATAGAATTCAGTTGATGGCATGTGATTATTATTAAGTTATAAATATTTGTTCAATTGTCTAGAAATGTTGCTTTGCATTTCATTACTCTTTTAATGCTATTATAAGCCATTTTAAGCATGGTTTTGTTGCAGAAACATAGGGATACACTTGAGGATGATGATGTCTTGAAGAGGATGAGAATGTTTGAAGATGACTGTGGTGGTGGAAGTGACAAGGATGAACAGTTTCAAGGTTCATGCAGTATTCTCATATACTTCTTTCCCAGATTGGGACCAGACAGCCTTCCAAACAGAGCACACATTCTAGCAGTGTATAATTATATCAAGCAGCTGTTGTGTAGTCTGCTGCAGAAGCTATAACCTCGCCTTTTCCCTTAATAATACATGTCTTGCTTTTCATACATTTATTTTCCACCCTTTCCCCCTCTAGCCCCTGGTTTGAGCTTGCAGGCCTCAGTGTTTCAATATTCATTATGTTCAGTTAATTTCCCATGCTCACCTGTCCACCAGCAATACAGTCACTGTATCTGTTGCAAAGGTAAAGGAAAAGCCCAGGGATGTTAAACACAGACATTCTCCAATTACTTTTCCTCATTTTAGCACCCACCAAAACATCTTTAAGTCACAGTAACAGCACCACTAATTCAATTTCCTGTACATAAACAATCTTTCCTAGGCTTTGAAGGGTTTAACTGAAGGTACAAATAGGTTCAAATTGCAATAATTCAGCTGAAAGCATAAGACTAATCCATCTTCCTTATACATCAGTGGCACAGAAGTTAATTAAAATGTAAACAATGGGTTGCATTGTTGGTGAAAGCTCTGAAGAAGAAACCTTTGAAAAGTTTTCTTCTACCTGATTATTCTCACCATTCGGCAAGGTGAATAACAAAATCAAATTATTTCTTTATTCATATCAAAGTGTTGCAACATTTAAAATTATGGATGTATATGAAAAGTAGATTACATTCAAGTTATAATGTTAAAATAGACTATATTTGGCCAGAAGTGGGCTACTTCAATAGTGCTATCTCAGCCATTTACTAGGCCTTTTTTATTTGATAGTTTATGCCATAGGTTGCAGGAACAAAAATGCGGTATTGACTGAATTTCTCCCTGTTCACAGAAAATCTGTCTTGTAGTCAGGTAGCCCCGTGTTTCTTCATTATTTTTTGATCTTCCTACTTTGCTTTGAAATCTATTAAGTGACTTTCAGTTGGTCCAACCAGAGTCTTGTCCTTGGCAGCCATCCAGTTGGAAAGGTTTTTGTTCTCTATTGGTTTAGCCCTAGCCTCTTCTGGTTTAATATTTAGAGTCAGAAAGGTATGCAGAAAACTTTTCCTCAATTAGCACTGTGGTGGCTTAGTGGTTAAGACACTGAACTTGATGACTGCAAGGTTGGCAGGTCAGCAGTTTGAGACCCGAATGCTGCAGGACGGAGTGAGCTCCCATCAATATCCTAGCTCCTGCCAACTAGCATTTCAAAAGCAGGAAATTACAAGTAGATAAATAGGTACCACTTTGGTAGGAAAGTAAACAGCATTCCGTGCTGTCTGCAAATGAAGATAGCATTGGTTCTCTGGCTATAAATGGAAATGAGCACCGAACCCTAGAGTTGGATCTCACTGGCTTTCAAGTAAGGGTGACCTTTACCTTTTTCCTAGAGGGTTGGTGACCTTGAAGTGGACAGGTTTGGTGCTGTATTTCATACTTTTAAAAAATAATTATTTACTATTATTATTATTACTATTTCAAATTTATATCCCGCCTTACTCAGGAGAACCCGACTCTAGGCGGCTTACAAATCATAAAAATAAAACACAATAGATACAATATAAACAGCAAATCAACGATATACAATAACCAAAATACACCATGAACAAAAAGTAACAGCATAACATGATACAATATACAAAATACAATTTGAAACAGCATATAACAACATGAATAAATATACAATTAACGGTCAATGTAGTTAATAAATCTTACATAAAAATACAATACAGTAAAAAAATATTATAGTCAAACTGGCAGGAAAATTATACAATATAGTCAATTACAATACCAAATTCAAACAGCCTCTCCACCCCAGCCACAAATCAGACCAGGGGCAGCTGTGACAAAAATTCCACTGCCCATCGCCACAGTGACCTATAAAGCCCCAGCAGGGGCAAATCCTGTGCGCCACTGGAGATGGACCCTGCGCCGGTTGCCATGGCGTCACCCCAGCTCCATCCCCAGGTGTTTCTTTGGCAGTGGGGGGGGGGGGGGTGGAGCAAGGTCCTACCGCCATGGCAGCTTTTAAAGCCCCAGCAGGGGCGAGTCCCGTGTGCCGGTTGCCGTGGCGCCCTCCCAGCTCCATCCCCAGGTGTTTCTTTGGCAGCACGGGGGGGGGGGAGCAAGGTCCTACCGCCATGGCAGCTTTTAAAGCCCCAGCAGGGGCAAGTCCTGTGTGCCGGTTGCTGTGGCGTCCTCCCAGCTCCATCCCCAGATGTTTCTTTGGCAGCGGGGGGGGGGGAGCACCTCTTTATGTACTTCCAAAGGAACAATGGCAGACAAATAATACTTTTTTCAATAGGGTAGATTTCAGACAGGCAGAAATATTCCTGCATGATTCATTAAGAGGTTTCGCATGTGCTGATTTATAAGTTTTAGATTGTGAATCTAACAGTAGATTTTTTTATAATAATAATTATTGTTGCTATAAGTGCCTACACACAGCACTAATCATGTAACTGCAAGGCAGAATATGATTGTGTCACCTTAAGAGAGTTAAGAGAGACTCACTGAGAATAACCAGGTGTTATGTGTCAGCTAGGGTGCAAACAACCTCTGAGCTTATTAAGAGGATCATCTGAGAGTAATCTTCAGCCTGCATTTGTTTGCTAGCCCTCGGCCTGGCCTGCATTTTTTTGCTAGCCCATCAGCCCTCTGTTGTGATTTATGCCTGAGCCAGTGTCTGGATTGTGTTTGGCTCGGGGGAGCTACTCCAAGGCTGTCGGAAAGCCAAGGAGTTACTCCCCTCTGTGAACAAAGTACTTTTGGCTTAACATAGCTGGCTACCCACGCTGTGTGGGAATATGTGGGTAAGCCTATACTGAAGAGAGACTAAAACTGTGTGCTCTATAGTTAGCAGTGTAAGACTGTATGTTGAGCTGCCCGCTAATTCCGCCGCCACCATCAACAATTATTATTGTTCAGTTCTGACCTATGGCGACCATTTCCAGAGGACTAACTGCAGGACCCCTAGACATGATCAATGCATTATATATTGTTGAATATTCCAGACTGAGATGTCTCTAAGATAAATAACCATATATACTCGAGTACAAGCCAACCCGAATATAAGCCGAGGTACCTATTTTTGACCGGAAAACCCAGAAAAATAGATTGACCCGAGTATAAGCCAATAGTGGGAGATGCAGCAGTTGCTAGCAAGTTTCAGTGATCAAAATAAATGAAAATATGGTATAATTAATTAAATTGTTGGTGCCTCTCAATCCAATGCAGTCTTGAGATCCTCGTGGTCACTGACCCGAGTATAAGCTGTTTTCCCTTTTTGGGGCTCATTTTTGGGACTAAAAAACTAGACTTATACTCGAGTATATAAATACTTGCTTTTCAGATATTATACACAAGAATTAGTAAGAGTTGGATATGTGTTGCTCTTTAACTTGAACACCTGTGTGAAACCATGCATCTGTGTGGAGAGGCAGGAACTTGTCATGTGGATATATATACAGTGCCGTCTTCCTTTCGGGGAAAGGAAATCACCCTTCAAAGCCTAGGAAAGGTCTTTAAGAGCTGCCAGAGCTGGCGGCTGAAGCTCAGGATGCTGGTGCCCTCCTCCGCACCTTCGCCACCAGCTGGACTCAGAGGGCTTTAAGAGTTGCCAGAGCTGGCGGGTGAAGTTCGGGACACTAATCCCCTCCCTCTGCGCCCTCACCACCGCACAGAGTTGGAGGTCTTTAAGAGCCACCAGAGCCAGCGACTGGAGCTTGGGATGCTGAACCCCTCCTCCATGCCCTCGCCACTGGCCGGAGTTGGAGGGCTTTAAGAGCAGCCGATGCGGTAGAGGACATTGAGCCCGGCCCTCATTGAGTACGTTCAAGTGGCAAGGATTTTTTGTTATTTAATTACTATTATTTCATTGCTATGTGAT
This sequence comes from Furcifer pardalis, assembly GCA_030440675.1. Classification (NCBI taxonomy): domain Eukaryota; kingdom Metazoa; phylum Chordata; class Lepidosauria; order Squamata; family Chamaeleonidae; genus Furcifer; species Furcifer pardalis. The sequence continues at coordinate 96,723,154 of CP126895.1, read as the reverse complement.
TTAATTTAATTTAATTTAATTGTTTGAATTTTATGCCGCCCTACTTGCCTAAGCGACTCTGGGCGGCTAACAACAATACAAAAAGAATACAAAATATTCAGTTACAATTAAATCAGCATTATTATTATTATTATTATTATTATTATTATTATTATTATTATTATTATTATTATTATTATTATTATTATTATTATTATTATTATTATTATTATTATTATTATTATTATTATTATTATTATTATTAATTCGATTTATATGCCGCCCTACTTGGTGAAACCAACTCAGGGCGGCTCACAACATACAATCGAATACAATGTAACAGTTCAATATGATATCATAATATCATAAAATACAGTACAACAAAATAAATATAAACACAGTATAATCAAAGTACAATCCATAAACAATACTCAGTACAAAATAGACAATACTATATAATCACAATACAATACAAAATACCATTCCAATGTTAATCTACATCCTCTTTACCACAACGGCAATTAAGTCCTGATGCGGCTGTGGTGAAATCCTACCCCCTGGTGGTCTCTATGCGGCAGCGGGGCAAGTCCTGCAATCCCGGGCTGCCTTTTCATAATGCACAAAACATTTCAGAACATTCAAAAAAAAAAAAAATCCCACTTACAAACCAGTACCCCACAAACCCACAAACCAAATCAACTTCAAAAATTTTTTAACTATATATTTACAAAAAAAAAAAAAAAACCTCAAAGATTTAAAAGTTTTAAAAGGTTAAAAAAGTTTAAAAGTGGGAGAGAGGGGTGGCTATTCCATCAGATCAGCCACACAACGTGGGACCCCGTATTACTTGATACTGTATTGCTATGTGCCATGTGCTACTTTAGTGTGTTTTATGATATTTTTATTGTGTTGATGGATATTATATTGATTGAATGCTTTTATATTGTATTGATATGTTTGTAAGCCACCCAGAGTTGCACTTCGCGATTGGGGCGGGATATAAATCGAACATAGAATAGAATAGAATGGAATGATAAATTAACGTGTGATTTGAGAGTTAAAAAAGGAATAACTGAAATAAATAATTTTCAATGATACAGTATATGGAAAGATGTTGTCTGCTACGTTTTGAAAGATTCAAAAGGAATTAGGCCTAAAAAAAAAAGAAAATATGAGTTTTTGGAAATAGGGAGATACATTGATATATATATTGTTAGGAGAAAAGGAAGAGAGAGAAACACGAAGTATGTTTCCAAGATGCTCTTTGATGTCTGGTGCTCAGTATCTGCTTTGTGTGCTGTCATGGCATTTCGCATACAGTACTGTATATGTCTCTTGCCTCCATATATTTATATTCCTCTCATTTGTTTATATTTTCTTTTAATTGTAAATCACCTACTTTTGCTGGGACAGTAAGTTATCGTTAAACAGAAATCTCTATTAATTTTACTCTCATAACTTGGGAGGCTAATAATAGCCTTTTTTAAAAAGACTAATAAGTTGTTGGGTACCATTTTTCTGCGCAGGAAAAATGCCATGGGCATAAGGTGCTGGTGGGCCAACCTGGTCAGGTGCAATTTATTCTATCCTTACTCTAACATTTTCCTTTGTTTTGCATTTCTTTATCCCTACTGTCAGCCATGAAAGAGATTCTTTCCAAGGCAATGTTGTCGTCACTGACCGTGTGTGTAGAACTGGTTGAATGCTCTGTAGTGACTTTTAGTAAATTGCTTCTCAAACTTTATTTTTAAAACAAAATGCACATGTTCAGGGTTGTGTTTTCTACAATTTCCTTAATTATTGTAAAACTCTGTACACACAAAATTTCACATCTTGAAACTGCCACTTCATATCTTCCATATGTATCAATCAATCAGTATTCAGTCCTGTATTCAATATTTCATCATTCATCTGTCAGTCATTTCAGCACTTAGCTAATGCAAATATAGTAATTGCATGTGCACAGCTACATAACATATAAATCTGTTATCTCTGTATTTATACATACAGGAAAAAATGGTTTGGAAAACTAAATTTTGTAAGAAAGACCTACAAGATAGAGAAGGGAATTTGTGTTTCACAGCTAATCCTGTTATTCTTGCTTTCAGAGAAAACCAAGGAAAAACCAAGCCAAGTGATGGAGCAAAAATCCTGATATTCCAAGCTTGTCAGGCATAAACACCTGCAAACCAGAGGTGTATAGGTTGTTGGTTTTTGGACTACACATCCCGGAACCCCCCAGAGAACATTCTGATTGGGGAAGTCTGGGAATTCTACTCAAAATACATAAATCCTGTACATCAAACAATGATTGTGTATTTTGGTCACAGGTTTAGTAAATAATGTACCTTGTTAGTGAGCACCTCCCCCCAAATATTCACAGTTACATGAGCTGAAAAGAAAACAATAAACCACAGCTGTAAAAGCTGTACACTGCCAACAACCAGGGCACATGAGTGACAGGGCTTATCTGTGGTTTGTCTCCTCATGGCCAGGCAGCTTCCTGAATTATGTACATCACCTCACATAACCTGCCACACTGCACTAAAAAGCCATTAAACCTAAAACCGTATGACCACTGTTGTTATGCGTTACCTAAAAAGGGAAAGCTGTAAGTGGAGGGAGGAGGGAACGCTGGTTCAAGACAAAATTTTATTCCATGTTCTTCTTCTGCTGCTTTGGTACTTACATTTCTCTTTCCCACTTTTTTTGCCGTTATAAGTGAAAAAGCCAGACTTGTGGTAATTTTCTTTCTCCTTTTTTTTTCAACAGCAAAACATGTCATTATATCCAGGAAAAGGAAAGTTTTTGCAAATGAACTTTCTCATCTGACCTCACTGTTTATTTACTGCGGTTCCAAGTCCTCATAATCACCTTGTGGCAAAGTGCATACTGTATGACCATACCTGGGGGGGGGGGGGAGCGGGCATCCTGAAAACAGTTTTTAAAAATTGAAAACATTACTATGAAAGTATTATAGTTACTATTGAATTAAAAATTAATTCTATGTATTTTTTAAAAGTTTGACCAAATAGTGACATCCTCTGTTTTAGATAGGATTCTAGGTTAAGTATAAACAAAAGGGACGTCTTGGCTTTAATACCACCTCTTTTGGTCAATGCTACATGATGAGCAATCTTCCCAATATAGTGCTTGCTGATTGAAACCAAATGAGGATATAGTCTCCTTTCCAGCTCAGTTCTGTTTTCAGAGGTGACTAATGTTTCTGTTAATGCTGTTGTATGAAGAGCTAATCTAAGATAGTTGTGAGCTCAGGCCACGTGATACACGATGGACCTCAGAGGTAACAAGTGGCCCCTAGCCCATACTTTGATTCTCCTTGACCTAGGAAGTAGAATGTCTTCCAAGAAAACACTATCTGACCATTAATGGCATCGCCTTATTTCTTCTTAAACCTAGCTTACCTAAACTTAATTTACACCTCTGATTTTAAATTTCTTGTTGATTTTATTTATTACTCGCTATGAGCAATATGCCATTGAGATTTCTTTAGGACTCTAGCTCCCAAAATTCTAGAAGAATTCCCAAGGCATAATTTTGAGTACTTTAGCCCACAGGTCCACATTTTCTGGATAGGATGAGTACTCCAAAATTTTCTTCTTTTTAATGTGATTTTCTAGGCCTTACCATGGCAGAACAAGTATAAGTAAAATTTCCTTGCTTCCGGGGTGGGGGTGGGGTGGGGGTGGGTGGGGGTGGGGGTGGGCGATCTCTGCCACCCTTTATCTGTGAATCACATTCAAATCACTTTCTGCTGCTGCCCAGGAAGCTCCTGCGGCTGGGTGGAGGGGCCGCCACGGCAACCAACCCTGGGGATCTTCTCCATCTGCGCCCGGGACCCTGCCCTTGGCTGGGGTTTTTAAAGGTCGCCATGGCATTGGGCAGTGGGATTTTTGCCTCAGCTGCTCATGGACTAATTTGTAGCTGGGGTAGATAGGCTGCTGAATTAGGACTGCTGAACTAGTATTGTAATATGGTTCTTTTTGTACCGAATATTGTATTTTGTTGTATTTGAATATTGTATAATCTTTATGTTGTATTGATTATATTGTGTACTTGTATTATTATTTGTATTATTATTGATATATATGTATATTCCATGACTGTGAACCACCCTGGGTTGGGTTTCCCTAATTGGGCGGGATATAAATTGAAAATTTTAATTAAATTAAAATTAAATTAAATGAATATCGATCAAGAAAGATATTATTCTATGCAGGAACTATAATAATCCTGCACAATTTAAAACTAAAAAAAAAAAAAGAGGATTATTTCTTCAATATTTTTCCAGGAAAAAAAGACAAACTCAAACTTACTTTGGTCTAGGATCCACTTATTTGTTTGTCTGGTGATCCATGGTTGCCTTAAAGTTCTCCTCCAACCTTTCAAATGAATATTTTTTCTTGTCATTATTCTTCAATGACCAATTTTAGATTGGCACATACCGGTAGCAATTGTGAATACAATCATACTGCAGAAAGACTAGCTGATCGTTTTAAAAGATGCAAGCAACCCTTCTTATGCTTCTGACTCTCAACTTTGAACCATTTCAGCAAACTTGGAAATCTCCTTTTCTTTTTCATTATTTATCTTGCATTCTCTGAAGCTGCTCAGCTGGAATTTATATTTTGGCCTTTAAATTTGTCACAATGTCTCTGCATTGTTTGCTTGTCATTCACAGATAATTCTGCAATTATTCCTGAAGGGTCTGACCTAATACAATCAGCTGACCTAATGGAATCAGAATAAACATTTGTACGTGGGGTGTTAAGTTGATTCACATTGACAAAGCAGCTGTACTTAAGAGTTTTTTTGTCAAAATTCACTGTGTATTTGGAAGCCTCACAACATTCTTCAGTAATGCCGAAAGTAAAAGATCAGATGCCAGTCAGAATGTGAACACAATGCCAGTTTCCATAATAAATCACTTGATCGTTTCAAATAAAATGTTTTTTAAGATCCCAGTTATGTCTTAAGTTCTCTATAGGAATAAATTGGCAAGGAATGACAAATACTATATTAAAAGAAAGGATTGTTTTCTCCTTTAGTCTAGACAAGAGAAGGTGTGATGACCTTTGCTTTGACTGCCAATAGTTTACTTCAGAGTTGGAAGGACAGTCATAGCTAATAGTTAGTCCAGTGGCTGATCATTCCAGCAATTCACTTGGACAATGATTTCAAACTTTTTCTTGGCTTTCGAAGACAAGTAGGCCTTCACGGGCCTTCTGGGTTCATTTGTTGTGTTCAAATGAGAAAGTTTGGCAGATTGTGAAGATTTATATAAATGAGGGCATTGTATGTTCAAAGAAGAGAAGGTACCTTTGATCTCAGAAGTTACTGATTTACCTTTACCTTATGATAACATTCATTAGGCAGGATAAGGTAATGTTGCTGGGTTTCCTTTATATTGTCAACAGTTAAAATATAGTCATCATATAGGGTGTAACTTTAGTCATGTTTCAAGGTAACATTTCTTTCCTACCTAATCATAATTTGTACCACATCGGAACTTTTAGTTTAAAAACTCAGTCCCTCCTCCCTCTTTTTAAATATTTGTGGCTTGGGTCAAAAGTACAGCAAGAAATTGTTACTTTTGGGAGGAGGTATTCTGGAGCTCGACCTAGTAAATTCATAGTCTGGAACAAGTTTGCACTATTAGGAGTGTAGATATTACAGGTCTTAGATACTTCTCCGAGCCCAGGAGAGAAAGTGTGAAACAATACCCTGCAATTGACAGACAATGTGAAGCTTCTGAATTGGTTGAGTCTGATCTAATCACCAGGTTCTGTGCAACTCTCCCAGTGGCTTAGTGGTTAAGAAGCTGAGCTGGAAACTGGAAGGTCAGGTTTCAATACCTGAGAGCTGCACTTGGGGACATGAAAGGAACCTCATTTGGGAGTCCCCTAAAAATCCTTTCAACCCAGAGTAGTCTCTGACATTAATTATTACCAGGTTCTGTGAGTTCCTCAGCCTACCAAGAAAGCAATTTCAGTTGCGCTTCCATTCCACTGTGCTGATTCTATTTTCCTCCATACCACCTAAGCCCAAATTTGAGAATAGATGCCTCCTACCCCAACTGGAATTCAAATATCATTGGGTTTTCTGTGTTAAATACTGAATGTCTTCTTGGCTTATACACTTATGAAGGCTTTAAGAGACATATAGGTGTACCAATAGCTGTCAGTGGATCGACTTCTTGACAAAAATGGAAGTGAGACAAAACATTTCAAGAATGTTCCTCTAAAGCTTCTCCAGATAAAAAACTTGGTGGAGATATCAAATTCTACAAAACATATTTCTTTTAATGTGGGATATTTTTGTTCTGGAAGATAATTAAACATGTAATTAGAAGTTAGGAATTGGTGCTAGGAAGTACAGTGTTCTAGAGCAGAGTTTTTCAAACTTGGCTCTCCAGATGTTCTTAGACTTCAATTCCCAGAAGCCCTGATAAGCAGGTGTGCTGACTTGGGCTTCTAGTAATTGAAGTCCAAGAACACCTGGAATGCCAAAGTTTGCTATCACAGCACTAGGATAACAAAGTTCAGCCCAAGCATTGGAAAACCACAAAAAACTGTTAATCTTGCTCTTGTATTTATCCACTGCTACTCCAGTGTGTTATGGGTGTCAGGTTTTGATCTATCCAAAGGAAAAAGAATGCCATATTCAGATTCTAGGTTTTAAAGTGAACTGATAAAATCATGGGGATACCTGACAAGACAAGGGGACTCATACCCCATGGGACTCATCTCTCATTTAATCAGATCTTGGAAATGTAACTTTTTGGACTATAAATACCAAAATTGCCCACTCACTTCTTGTTTTGCACTGTTCTGACATCTATTTTCAAGCCAGGGAGAGAAACTATGGCTGAAATGTGCTCCTTAGTGTAGTAAGTTGCTACTAGAGCAGGACCATTTGAATCAATGGTACTTGTAAAGGAGTGATTCACCAAATCACCACTGATTCAATGGGCCTACTCTGGTGGAACTTATAAACAAACAGGATTTCAGTCAGGATAAAGTTGGTAATTTCAAACTAGAAAAAGTCTTTTATCTAAACCCATAAATGAAGGAGTCACCCTTGACTCAAAATGCTTTCTCCACCCCACCCCCACTCTCCTTTCATTTCCCTGAGATGTAAGTCCACCTGTCACCACTTCAGTAAATTTGCTGGAATTTGTCTTAGCCTTCTTTCTGTCTTTCATGAATACCCCATTCATGCCACAATCGCTTCCTGTTACTACTCTTTTAATCACATGGCAAATATGGCCTTTCTTTTAAAAGCCTTTCCTGGGGTCTATTTCTCTGGAGTAGGAATGGTTGCATTCTCCAAAGAAAAGGGCCTGTGAACCACTAAGCCCAAGGCAGACCACCAGCTTTGTCTGGTGCCTGACCGGTCCATTTTCACAATAATGAAAACAGGAGATCTATTGAGTCCTTGATAGTAGACTGCATCTGGCTTTTATGGATTGTAGGCCTGCATTAACATATGAGTAGCTTCAGTGGCTTAGTGCTTAAGATGTTGAACTTGATGACTGGAAGGTCAGCAAGTCAGCAGTTTGAGTCCTGAGTGTTGCATGGCAGAGTGAGCCCCCATCTCTGTCCCAGCACCTGCCAACCTAGCAGTTAAAAAGCAAGAAATTGCAAGTAGATAAATAGGTACCGCTTTTGGTGCGCTCCGGTGTCTAGACACGCCTGTCAGGTGTCTAGTCACATGACCATGGAAATGTCTGCAGATGCAAACAGCACTGGCTCTTTGGCTATAAACGGAGATGAGCACTAAACCCTAGAGTTGGATGTGACTGGCTTTCCAACAAGGGTGACCTTTACCTAGCTTCCATTTAATAGCCATTCAACTCTTCTCAGAGTCTGAAGTGGGTTGCAGTACCAATCTAGCATGCTTTGTTTACAAATAGAGTAGGGATAGGCAAAATACAACTAGCAGGCTACATATGATGACACAGCTATCCCTCAGGACTCCCAGTGCAGTTTGTGATTCTTATGCAATGTCCTCCTTGGTGAGATTTAGGATTTAGCCCATTTTAAAAATGGAACAGACCAGCTGGTCATGTTAAAAGGTCTTCAAAAATATTTTTTGGCATGGAATAAAACAGCTCTTCCTATATGCAGATAATAAACTGTATCTCCAGAAGCTTTTCAGGGAAGTTTGGGATTCAGCCTGAATTTGACTACAGCTACCAGTCCAGTTTGACAGACAATGATGCCAATCTTCTCAGTGCCTTTACTATTTAATAACAGCTCTGAACGGCCAAAAAGTTCTCTGTTGATAGTGCCAGACCTTTGAGGGAATCACAGCCCTAAGTGGCTCATGGATGCAGCAGAAGGAGGGTCTCTCTGGCCTCTGACAGCTACCATGATAAATGGCAACCAACCATGCTCCCATACACAGAGAAAAGAAAGGAGAGCAGAAATAGCACTCTTAATAGCAGTCTCAAATATTTTTCTCTATTGCTTGGACTATATAGAACAGGGATTCTCAACCTGTGGCCTGGATGTGGCCCACTGCACCATTTCATGTGCAGCCCCCCACCGCCTCCACCACATCAGAAAGTGCCATGTGGTATAGGAAGGACAAAATGGCCATCTGGCCCCCGAAGCTGTCTGAGGGAGCGTGACCTGACCCCTGGCTTAAAAAGGTTGAAAACTCCCAATCTAGAAAGAATCTTGAAGAACATTATTTCACACTATGGAATTTTGCTACAGGCCCATCTAGAATGTATAAAAGTTAAAACAAAATGTATTTTTTGTAGCCAGTTAAAACAAACAAACAAAACTCCATATTTATAGCATTTGAATTTTGGCAATGCTGGCATTTGCTCGGAATTTGGTTAACCAGACTAGTGTCTCCTTCCTTTATTCCCCCTTTCCTTTTTGCAAGCTTATAAGCAAAGGATCAAGATCTTAATGGGCATAACCATTGGAAGGATTAAGGTAAGTCTCTTAGCAGCCTTCCACGTTCTCACCAAATGTTCGCATTTGCGTTGTTCCTTTATGTCTTCACCTCGTTTAATAGAAAAGAAAGGATACAATTTTGCTTTCTAACCTTTACCATGTTCCCACCATTTCCCAGAGACTGTTTGACTGCAACAGTGAGTGACAGTGCAGCTGGCTATGAAAATTTGGGTATAAAAAAGACCATTAGGAACAGAAGTAGATGCTGAGCTGGTTGTGTCTTTATGCGTGTGCTATAGGAACAACATTCCAAACCTAATGTTCTGCAGATGTTTTGAACCAGAATTACCACAATCCCCAATTAATACAGTTCCCATGTTGGTTGAAAATGTTGGAAAATGTATTCTAACACATAGAGAGGGAGTCATTTTATAGCCTAGAGACAGACACCAGTAAAAGGAAGAATAAATTGTGCCTTTCAGTGTTAAGTCTTGATTCTGTATTAAAGCGGCTTTGAAGCTGGGTTGTCAATATTGTTTTTTTAAACTGGTTCACATTTCAGTGGATTAAAATTTAGAGGTGTAAATCCTGACTTACTTTGCCCTTATGCAGTAAAGGATACACTTTCTGGACATTTATTTGGTCAATTTTTTGGCAATAGTGAGTTTTTTCCACCTCCTTACTTGAGGTATTTAATGTCAGGAAACAGGTTTGCTCACAAGTAGGACTTCTGTCCACAAGTGGTTGGTTCCTGCTTCTGAGCTGCTGCCCCTCTAGCTTAGCAACCCAGGATATTAGCTTAATGTAAATAAGGAAATTCATAGCCAAGTAAACACTTCCAGTCATCTTCAGGTATTTTAAAAGTATATTGTAATCAGAGTAAGTTACAGAAGAAAGTTTATCAAAAATTCAGAAAGCACATCAGACTAAAGAAAACTTCTCTAATTGTGCAAGTGCTGAGGGCTCACCCCTCTTTCTCTCCTTTACCAGGCTACATGTTTGCTCAGCGTTGAGCACTGGATCAAGAAAATGTCTTGGCCCCTCCCTCTGGGTTTTATCTCCTCACACATGGTCCACCCCCTTGCCATTCCCCTAAAGGAATCCAGCCAATGACCACACAGCATAACATGTCCATCACAATTAGGTTTTATTTCTTCCAACCCATGAGGCTAGCATGTTTTCAAATGCCAATCCCTCTAAGGTATGTGCTATGGAAATCTCCAGGGCACAAATCCTGCCCTGACATTTAATATTTGTGAACTACAGATAAACTGATATAAACTCTACAGGCCTAGATTAGCGTGCAGATCAAAAGTTTGGTACAGTATTGTCACCCAATTTTGGGTGATTGGATTCACTCTCTGGCAGAGGTACTAGAAAGACCCAAGAACTTACAATGAGGCAGGTTTTTCAGTCAGAACAAAATATGGTTTATTGGGAGCAAAAGCAAAGGGAAGCCTACTCAGGCATATAGTCTGGCCAGACCTATAATTCTAAATAGCTAACCTTCCCGCAACCGTTCTGAGGAAAAGGCCCCCCTCGTGATCCCTGCTCACAAAATTTGGTGAACAGAAGATGGCCCCCACCCACCTGGACGGGGTATTTAACTATTCTATCTGAACTAACTCTGCATGCAAGGGGAGGGGAGGAGTTTGGGAGGAGGTAAGGCAATCAACATATTTTAATTACATGTAAACATAAAACAAAGGCAGCTCTGAGGTCAGAGAATTTAGTTACACAAAAGCGGCAGATTACAGCTATTGCTGAAAAAGCCGGTTATAGAGAGTTTACATTAGGTCAAAGGAGCATATTTGTGGTTGACAGGAATAGCCAATGGTGCTTTGAGGCGGGAAATTGCAGTTCCAACGTGGGTTAATGTTCCGGACATGAATGAATCACAGCGTTTGAGTCACTCTTAAGTAGAAACACAAAGAAAGGAGTTAGAATCATTATGTCTTGTTTGTTTAATTAAATGGAGATCTCTGTAAGAGGGAAATCAACATTTTAGCCTTTGTTTGTCAACTTTGGGGTTGTTCCCCACAGAATGTTGATTTCCCTCTTAAGCTATGATCGCGCTCGAGTCAGTGTTCAATCAAACCAGAGGTATGAGTCATTCAGCTTCCTTTGTGAAGGAATGAAAAGGAATTTCTGCTTATCAGAACACCCGACAAACCGGTTTTCACACCCTTTGACACAATGGACCTTATTTTTTACATTCCTTGCCAGAGTCTATTGACTATTGGGTAATCCCCCTTCCTCCTTGAGAGCATTCCAATCATATGATTTAGCTTTTGGCTTCTACCTTATTTTCCATGTGTGTGAGTGTTGTGATTTAATAAACGTTTTGATTAATTATAATGCTTTATTCAAAATTTCAGGTAACACTCCTTCCCTTTTCTCTTAAGATTCGACTGACCAGTGGGCAGTCGTATCTTAGGCTGAGTGGGTCCTGGTGTGGTATGCCCCCCCCCCCGGGGGCCCTGGTCACGTGGGTCCTGGTACAGCGTTCTCAGGGATTACAAAAAGGGGCACACACACACAAATTAGAATTATAACTACAGCAATCCCAAACCCCGCTATGAATAAATGTTTCCAACATCTGGGAGCAGGCCAACTAGCCAATTCCCCAGTGAAAACCCAGTGTTTTACTCTCAGTGGTGAGATTGTGGATGGTTTCTTCTGCCTGCTTGCTGTTTTAGGCAGCACATCCATTTAAAATAAGGGGGTTGTCCAAACTACCAAATGAACATCCTAACATTCTATACATTCTACACATGTTTAGAAATTTAAACTAAAGAAAATACAGGAACACAGTTTGCTAGCAATATTTTAGAGAGAGAGAGAGAGAGGTAGAGAGAGAGAGAGAGAAACGAGGTGATAGGAATACTAATAATAAAAGACATGATACTCCTCCATTGAATTTTAGATATGCTCTGGAGCACTGTCATCCGTTCACTTTTGGGATCCAACACAAGGCTTCCACATCTTTAGGTTTTCCTGTAGTGAGGGAGAGAAAACACAACACATCTCCCCAAAACCCTCCCACATTTACTTTTAAACTTTATTCCTTACCCCTGGTAACAATAAACGACAACCACTCATGTTTTCAATGTACTTCCATTGCATTCACTCTTCCCTATGGATTTATGTAAGGGAATTCCTTAAGATTCCAGGTTTAGTAGGAGAAGAGGGCTTTTATTGTGCAAACCCCATACTTACTCCAGAAGCCACTAATGCATAATCCAATTGCAACTGTGAGTGCTTTTTAGAGGCAGGAATTTACCTTCCTGGCCCAAACCAATGTAAACCAAATTAAATACTTTGAGCAAACAATTGTTTCACTCCCATCTGATCTGAGGAAGGTGCTGCTTCCCTACCAAATTCAGCCTCCCCCTCCCCTTTGTGAGTCTGGGAGTCTCCTAACTAATTTCTAAACTGGCCTCATTGTGAAATCTATTTGTTTACCTTTACCCTGTTTTCCTTCTGGCATCCTGTATAATAAGAATGAGGGTTTAACAAACGCACTGCAGATGTTTTTGAAATAACTTTATTGTTGGAGTTGCAAAGCAATCTTTATGGTTCAGTTTCTTTAACTAGGATTCTTAACTGGGGACGGTGCATAGGGACGCTCAAATTTCCTTAAGATTGTGCACTTAGTAGGATGAGAGGAAATTTCTCATGTGCGATGTTCCAACAATCTTCAGAAGCCACTCACACAACACGCATGCAGACAAGACAAAATACAGCTTTTTAGGTTTAGCAACCGAACAGACTACACAGGGCACCTCTCCTGCCTTCCTTAAGGGAAATTTTGGCAGGGAGTTTGCCCAGAAATAAAACATTTGGCTTTATTAATTTTAATTAGGCAGACATCAGTTTGTGGTGTTAAAAACTTCAAGCTGCTCTTAAGGAGCAAGCTACTATGTGCTCATTTATTTACTATGCAAAACTTCTCCCACCTTTTTCCGGAATTCTTGTTGCAAGGTCCTGGGTTTGAATCACAATTTTTTTTTCCCAGATTGAAAATCAAATGTGCTTCCTGGGGCTTTTGCGATTCAGTTAATTCAACCCCAGTACATGTGTGTATTGAGCCACATTATACAAAATCAAATTTACAGCAACCATTTCAGAAATGCATATGTTTTCAAAAGGTTTTAATAGGTTTATGTTCAAATTAACTTTTCACTATGGAGCAGCAGTTTCAGACAAGCAGAGCTTTGCACAGACATGATTCCAAGTTTCCAATTTAAACTTATCCAGATTATAACACATGCATAGCCCCTCTGTTTAAGCAAGTATCCGATTATACAGGACAATGTTCCATTTCCCCTGTGCCACAAATTAAAGGTTCCCCTTTATTTAATATCCATTATTTTCCTACTAGGCCATATCTCCTTTTATTTCTGAAAATGGGTCTCCACGTGCCACAATTTAGAGACTGTTAAGGTAAACACCAGACAAACCAAATTCTGAGTTAGCATGGCCCTTTTAAGATGTGGGCCAGATTTTCAAATTACAGTTTAGGCAGATGCTTCTCGGCCCCCCCTTCCCACAAAACTGGGTTCTCAAGTGAGACTCCAATTGTCCTTTTTCCCAGGGTAAAAGACAAGCCAAAACCTCCATTTCCGCTATCTTCATGCCCTGCCTTGGGACGAGACCTTGGGCCACCCAGAACTCCAGGATTTGCTCCGAAGGCTTTCTTGGGGTCCCTTGCCTATCTGCAAGTTTTCCAATTCAATTATAATATTGCCAAGTTGAGCTGAGCACTTTAAATGAAAAAGGGTGGTTGAGGTGATTTGCCTTCTTGCATTGATATTTTGTGCAGGCCAATTCTGCCTGCGGGGAGTACCCTAAATTTCATCCATATGTGGGGCGTATGGCCAGGTAGCAAACTTATGTTTTAAAATTAGCCTTTCATCAGATGAGGCTCCTTATTTCATATTTGTCAGCCTTGCTGGGACAGCAGGGTGACACAGATTAATTTGAGGCACAACGAAAAGGAAGAAAAAGTCCCCATTTCTTTGCCAACTAGGGCAGTGGAATCAGAATTTGGGTGGGGCAGTGCATATGCCTGTAATCTTAGACAGTATGCGACTCTGTTTACTTTAGTGGCCAAGCAGGAAATTCAACTGATGGCCAAGCTTAGTGGAAGAGGAAGGAGGGGCCGCTTTCCCCCCTTCAGGCTATTGTGAATGGAATGTTTTTTTTTTTAACCTCTCTGCAGTGCTACAAAGTTTGCACTCTGCACATGTTCTATGGAAAGTCCGAATTTTTACTTTGGAAGCCATTTCTTTAAAAACAAATGCATTTCCAAACACATATTGGTTGCAGTTGGCTTTGTATGGGAAAGAGGGACCTTTCTAATTAATCTGTCCCAATTTCCAGCCTTTGCCAATCTCAAGTTTTTAGATATACCAATCATTGAGCCATTATATTTGTTTTGTTTTCCAATTAATTCCATTTTATTTGCTGTATTTTCCCACTATTTCTAAGTTCCAATTCTTTAATTTTTCAAGACCTTTATTGCTTGATCAGTTCAATTTCAGGCCTTATTTTAAAGCAGCAATGCATTTGAGCGTTGCTAATTCACTAGCCTTATAATACTTTTGCCATGTCCCAATCTAAAGGACAACAATAATCCCGATTTATACATTTCCAATCTCTGTCTTAAAGTTTAAACTAGACAGAGAAAGGAATATTATCATTTTGTTAACCATACTTTTTATATACTTTTTACATTATATTTACAGATCTGCCATATATCCAGCATGCATCAGGCCTGGGTACTCTTTGGAAGCATAACTTCTTAAGGATATGCTTCCTCCCCTTTAAATCCTTTGCAGAGTATGTTAATATAATGGCAGTTTAAAATTTCTAAGTTTCTAGTCCTCATTATTTACACATCACAAAAATGCAGGCACACATTTATTTCGTTCACACACACACCCAGGGCCCTCACTAAATTCATTCATTCATCATACATGCATGCATATTTACATATATTACACATCCATTCCGTTTTCAAACTGTGTATTAGACCTCTTTCTTTCCTGCACTCGCTATGAAAGCAAGGGAAAATGCCATGCTTTCTCAGACCTTAAGGGCCATGTTTTACTGTGGTTCTCAGGAAGCTGGAATTACCTGCCACCTGGGCACAATGACTTAATCTTATTGCTAATCATTCTTATAAGCCATTCCCAGGCTGCCTCTTATGGCAATAGCCTGGGATTCTTCCAATTTGGGCTGCCCTGTGTTCGAATTCAGTTACAATTTAACAGATTGCTTTAACTTAATTGGGGCTTTCCTTTTAGAAACAACGGACAAGTTAATTTATGTGGGTGCTGGGCTACCTTAACCCTTTGTTTAATCTATGACTGCTGACCCCTTCAAGCCTTTCAGCCTGAGTGGGTTGCAGCGGGCTCAAATTTTAAATGCTTTTCTATTCTGTTTACTCTTTTTCATTCTACTCTATTTAGCACCCCCCACTCTGCTAGCAGGGATGGATGGCAATAAACTATTCCTCCTTCCCTTTTCTCTTTTGGCTGAGGGGTCCTGTTCTGCTTACTGTGTCCTAGCTTTCCCTTTTCCAACGAGTCCATTGAGATTGGCTTACTGTCTGTTTCAATTCGAGCTTTTAATTTTTACCTTTTTCTTTGATTTTATAGTGCCCAATTTTTCCTCATGATTTCCTTATTTCACTAAGGACGCCTTCCATCATTCCTTTCAGCCCGCTCACTCCCGCAACTCCAGGAACTTCCATCTGTTCCCAAGGTCCGATTTCTTCTACAACTCCCCTTCCCAACATGCCCCGCTGGGGCATGTCTGAGAGGTCCAGTAGGTTTACCTCTGCGGTTTAACCCACTGTAACCTGGGGGGGCTGCAAAGTTACGGACCCCAGACTCTCCCGACTGGATTTGTTCCTTTTGCTGTCAGGGGTGGTGGGCATTAAGGGCTGAGGGGGCGCCCCAGATTTACAAGGATACCATGAGCAGCGGGTTTGAGGAATTAAGGGGGGGCCAGAAGGTGCAAAGGACCCAGAAGGTCCTCTTCAAGCCTCCTCAATTGCCTCTCTATATTTTGGGGGACCCCCAAATTTGGGAGGAGGATTAGCCTTCTCCCATTACAATATAAAGATTGCCCTCGCAAGGGTATCGTTCAAGGTTTTGTGGGTGCAGCCTCACGGAGAGCGCTGCATGTTCTGAGTCCCCAGATCTCCTCAGACTCACTTCTAGCCTTCTAATAAATTCCTTTAGGTGCCTTAAACTTAAGTTGCCTTCTCTAGGCCAGGCGGGCCTCAGGTCCCTTTGAAAGGGGCCGGTCTTGGGTGCTTAAAAGTTTCAACCTCCATTTGCTCAATTTTAGACTTGGGTCCCACCAAATTCTTCCAATTCTTGAGGACATTGCTGCGTGGCGTCCCACCAGCCTTTTCCTTCTTTCAGCCCAGCCTGAACTCTCAAAAAGCTCCTCCCATAGCTTGCCTAGGCCTAGGTCTTGGTGCTTACCGAGTTACCCCACGCAGCGCACTGGCGGGAGCGGACCACACAGTTTCTTCCCTTGGTGTCTCTCACCGGTAATCACCCGTCTCTCGAGACTATTTGTACTGGTCTCACGGCCGACGAACCTCCTCTCTTGACCAGTCTAGCCAATTGGCCACGTGTGCTCAGGTAATTACTCTGCCACAACGTGCTTTTCCGAATCCTCACCGGGTGCCACCCGTCTCTCGGACCCTGCCACTTGACAAGGCTTAGTGTTAGGTGATGATTCTACCCACTAGCCCGAACTTTTAAACTAAAGGCGCTCACAGGGGGACAAGTCCTGCTCTTGCTTTTCTAGTGGTGGCTAACCTCACTAGTGCCCAATTTGTTGTGCAATTCAGGTCCGTCAAACCTGCTTGTTGCACTCTCGGTGGGACTCTAACCCACGCTTTCAATACTCGAGCTGCCACCCGAGGGGAAGTTGAGTTCAGCTGGCTGTTTAAACTAACTTGGCAAGAATTTCAAAAGGACCCCAAAATCAAAATTATACGTTACCAATCCTGAAGTTTTCAGTCGCAGAGACGGAACCGCAGATGAGTCTCTCAAAGCCTGATTGAAGATTTCGAATAGGAGGTCGTTCTGGTTTTTCTTTCCCTCTCTTTGTGTCCTGCACCTCTTAAGGAGGTTGCAGGAACCAGAGGCATCCCGGACGAGCCCCCAATTATGTCACCCAATTTTGGGTGATTGGATTCACTCTCTGGCAGAGGTACTAGAAAGACCCAAGAACTTACAATGAGGCAGGTTTTTCAGTCAGAACAAAATATGGTTTATTGGGAGCAAAAGCAAAGGGAAGCCTACTCAGGCATATAGTCTGGCCAGACCTATAATTCTAAATAGCTAACCTTCCCGCAACCGTTCTGAGGAAAAGGCCCCCCTCGTGATCCCTGCTCACAAAATTTGGTGAACAGAAGATGGCCCCCACCCACCTGGACGGGGTATTTAACTATTCTATCTGAACTAACTCTGCATGCAAGGGGAGGGGAGGAGTTTGGGAGGAGGTAAGGCAATCAACATATTTTAATTACATGTAAACATAAAACAAAGGCAGCTCTGAGGTCAGAGAATTTAGTTACACAAAAGCGGCAGATTACAGCTATTGCTGAAAAAGCCGGTTATAGAGAGTTTACATTAGGTCAAAGGAGCATATTTGTGGTTGACAGGAATAGCCAATGGTGCTTTGAGGCGGGAAATTGCAGTTCCAACGTGGGTTAATGTTCCGGACATGAATGAATCACAGCGTTTGAGTCACTCTTAAGTAGAAACACAAAGAAAGGAGTTAGAATCATTATGTCTTGTTTGTTTAATTAAATGGAGATCTCTGTAAGAGGGAAATCAACATTTTAGCCTTTGTTTGTCAACTTTGGGGTTGTTCCCCACAGAATGTTGATTTCCCTCTTAAGCTATGATCGCGCTCGAGTCAGTGTTCAATCAAACCAGAGGTATGAGTCATTCAGCTTCCTTTGTGAAGGAATGAAAAGGAATTTCTGCTTATCAGAACACCCGACAAACCGGTTTTCACACCCTTTGACACAATGGACCTTATTTTTTACATTCCTTGCCAGAGTCTATTGACTATTGGGTAATCCCCCTTCCTCCTTGAGAGCATTCCAATCATATGATTTAGCTTTTGGCTTCTACCTTATTTTCCATGTGTGTGAGTGTTGTGATTTAATAAACGTTTTGATTAATTATAATGCTTTATTCAAAATTTCAGGTAACAGTATTAACCTGCATTCACTCTTTTTGCACCTGGATGGATGTTAAACAGATCTCCATTTGTTTTGAAGAAAGGAACCTTGCATATTCCCTCAAGGAAAGATACCTTCAACACAATAATTGTTTGCATTCCCTTGGACAGCTACAGGGATTTCATGTGTTGAAATATTTCAGATAAAAGTGGGTTGATTTGCTTTATTAAGCACCTCTCAGGTCCAGTCCAAAAAGACAAAAAAAGTGGGCAGAGGAACAATATTACATATTTTCATCTGTTCCAATAACCTTTTTACAACTTGGTATTCTCCAAAAGTTTTGGAGCACAGCCTTCATCAATATTGACCACAGTCTGTGCAAGACAAGACTCGTGGGATTTGTAGTCCAAAACATCTGGAGGCTATTCAGTTTGGAACTGCTATGCCACAATAATTCCAGGTGCACATTATGTGAAATTATATCCACATTTGATGTTACATAAAGAGTTCTTTAAATACATTCGTGTACAGTTAACAACATACATTTTCATGGTTCATCTTGAGTGGGAGAAGAAAACAAATCAAAACTATAACAGTGCTATAAATTCTCTTAAGTGAAGTATAATTTGAAGGAAGAATGCAATTGCTATAAATGCACTTCAGGTCAAGTATACAATTTGTTGATGAGGAGGTTGAACAAATACTTTTGATTTTTTTTTCCCAAGGGGAGGAGAGATGGTTTCATTTTAGTTCATATTTATTATATGGTGCACTCCAAAGCACAACTAGCAATTTCCTGACCTTCCAGCTGCTCTGTCTGTGATCCTTGGACACACCTGCAGATCACAGAGTCAAAACGACAGTAACCTCATTCTCAACCCCCCTAAACCATTTCTCTTTTGTCCTCACATACCATATATGTTTGGATACTTTCAGGTATTTTCTTTCAAGGTGCAGAAAAGAATTCTGTGTATCCTACAGCTATTCTAAAATGTTTCATTGTGATAAGGCATCAATAATATTTTGAATCAAATGAAAACAATTTGAATCTGCTATTGAATGGTGCATGCACAAAAAGGGTGGGATATAAATGATATAAGTAAAGTAAAGGGAAGGTTAAGGGAATGTTAAGGGAATGTTAAGGGAAGTGAAGTAGAGTAAGCAAGTAAGCAAACAAACAAACAAACAAGCGAGCAAGCACTGTATTTTCCAGTGTATAAGATGCATTGGAGTATAAGATGCACCCTGTTTTTTTATACACATTTTTGAGGAAAAAATAATTTTCTACATTTTTTCATGAATTTACAAAATTTACTCCAGGAGCCAGGGATGGGGGATAGGGGGAATGAGGGCTTCATTGAAGCCCATTCCCCCACCACTGCTGGCTACCAGGAGCTGAGGAGAGTGAGATGTGGGGAAAGAAGGATCCTTTAACCCCGTCCCCCCGATCCCACCACCAGTTGGGCAGAGTGGAATGGGGGGGGGGGAAGAAGGATCCTTTAAACCTGTTCTTCCCATCCTACCACCAGCCGGGGAGAGTGGGATAGAGGGGGGAAAGAAGGCTCCTTTAAGCCCCAACAACTGAGGAGAGTGGAATGGAGGGGGGAAGAAGGATCCCACCCACCATTGATTGTTGGCGGTAGGGAGGGCAGGATATGCCTGGCAAGAGAGTGCCTTTGGAAGCCTCCCTTCACCCTACTCCTAGTGGTCACCAGTGGCCACTGAACTGCACCAGAGGGGGTGGGGGCAGCTTTAAAAATAGCCCTTTCCTGTCTCCAGCTGCCGACCTTTTCTAGCCACCAAATAGCAGGTGGGGGGCTGTTACCGGCATATAAGACACACTCTGTTTTTCTGGTGTATTTTAATGGGGGAAAGTGCATCTTATATGCCAGCAAATAAGGTAAGTAAGTAAGTACGTATATACTGTATATACTCGAATATAAACTGAGTTTTTTAACCCCAAAAATGAGGTCCCAAAAGGGGACTCAGTTTATACACGGGTGAACAACAACAAGGTCTAAAAATATGGGTTTTTAAAAGTTATTCGGCACTTTAAAAGTAAGTTTCAGGAATTCTGCAGCAAAATTATCTGAGGCACAATTACACCACTGGCCACAAGAAGGTGCAAATTGTGATTTTCCATTAGAATACATTGAAAATCAAGTTCTCATACTCTGGTTTGTTTTCAATTAATTCCTATGGAAAACTGCAAATGAAGAAAGACGCTCTACAATGCAATCGTGTCCCCCTTCCAAATTGGTGTGGAAAAAGAAAGGATTTTACCTACCATACATCCGTGCCTTTGTTCCTGCTCCATGTGTCCAAGATGGAGGGAGAAAGATGTTCTCCTTCCTTGCAGGGGGAGCAAGAGACTAGGCTAGAGCAACACTTCCTGCCTCAGTGCAATTGACCTGCCCACCCCCTTTACCTCCACCACCACCACTGGTGGGTAGTGCAAGCCCCTTTTTAAATGGTGCTTTCTCTGTCAGCCTTATTACCCACTTAAATGTGTTTTAGTGCTTTTAAAATGGTGATTCCAGATATGTGGGAGGAAGAAAATATGTAAACATCCTTGCCTCATGGTTTTAGTGAATATGCGATTGACATGCATTGCTGTAAGATCATGGGCTAGAATCCCTAAGGGGGAGGGCCAGAGGTGTAACCCAGTGATGCAGTCACATACACACACAGCATTTCCCTTTTCCAGAATGCTGTGCAGCCGTTCTGCAAAATGTGAGACTTGTGGAAGGAGGGGGGGGCGGCAGCGGAGTGCTTTCCTTGGAACCTTAAATGGTTAATTTCTGCTTTGAAATGATGAACTGTATCCTGTATGTTACACTGCTTTCAGTATATTTCTTGAAGAAACTTGGAGTGGTTATTTGGCCTAATGCTACCTTTTCTAAACATGTCCGAGGCCTGGGTTGTCCAGCCGGAGAAGTGCAACCCAGAAGAACGTTGGGGCCTATTAGAGAGGCAGGTCCATTCTGTTACAGCTCTATACATAAAAAGAAAGACAAACATGTTTTCTGTTATCTGAGCAATCAAATAACAGGGGGGAATCTCTTTCCTTGTTCTTCTGCAAGGAACAGGGGAAGTTTTCAATTTACTGTATCCTGGAACAGCTTGTAAGCCCCTTCAAGATACTGGAAGATACATTGGAAACAGCTTTGACAACTTCAAGGCACCCATATATCCCATTCCCAATGTCTATTGGCACTGGGAATGGCACCTATGGTGAAACGCGGAAATAGTAGAACTACTTGACAAGGTCTCAAAAGGTGCATGGAGGGTGGACTCCAGCATCCAATATGTATGAATGCCATGAAAAAAAAATCAGACTAGCCCACCCACTGATCACCCTGGAGAGAAGACTTAAAGTATGTCTAAGTGTGGATAGAATGACCTTCTCTTCCCATCAGCATGTTTGGATCAATTCATTCTCAAGTCCACTCTATCCTCTTGAAAAAATGATATGCATACACATAAAATTAATATGAACAAAGCATCTGAAAATGTCTTTCAAGATGATTCATTTTGAAATTTAGAAATGGATGAAATTCTTAGGCCTCCCTCTTAGTAATTCTGGTAATGATTTCCCCCCTTTTCTTGATGATTTTTCTTGGGGAGTTTTGATTATTATTTTATATAGGTAGTCAGAGTATGAGATAAAAGGCAAAACAACAGAAGCAACAGAGAAAGCATGAAAGAATAAGTTCAAATCTCTGACCTATACCCTTCTCACAGGAACTACACTTTTGTATAATAAAAAAATCACTCTAGAAGCTTTCAACGTAGGGAAAAAAGGCATTTTTACTTTCAGCTGCGATCTGTAGTTAGAGTTAGAAGGATAAAAAGAAAAAGATTCGAGTTTCCACCATGTGGGAGAGCTAGCCTGTAGCATAGTTGCTGGGTCAGGAGGGAGGGTGAGGGAGAGGGAAGAGGGAAAAGGAGAGGGAGAGAGAATGATAGAAGCAAGAAAGCAAGCAAGCAAACAAATAAACAAAAAGAGGGGAATTGTAAGGAAGGGGTAGGAAGAATAACATTACCAATTAGTTAATGGCAAAGGATAATAACTTTAGGTTGTAAAAACCCACTCCCACTTATACCCAATGATAGTGCATGCAAGATTATTGCCATACTAAATTTTTAGTATTTCTGAGATTGATTTTTGTGCAAATTGCACATTCATGGGAACAGCAGAAGATTTGGATAGTGTGTAAGAAATGCATACAAAGGAAAAAATGTTAATTTTGCACAGAGACATTTTGTACAAAATGTTAGAATTTTGAGGAGCCCAAATGAAACCAAAGAAACAACAGTGATATAGGTTAAATTAATGTGGTTACTTTATTAAGATGAAGCTGTCTTTAGATAAGAGGCAGAGAAATGTCTCTCAAGACTGCACAATTACTACATTCTCTCTCCTACTAATCTTACATTTAGAGATCATTTTCCGATACGGAAATACTGTATCAAGAAACTGAATTGGGAGAAATTATCAGTGCTTGACATGAGAATTCTGTAGAGGGTTTTACCCAAAGAAAGCAATAGCAGAAATGTGGTATTACCTGGATGCCCCTTGTGACTGAGATTCTAATAGTGCATAGTTATTGCCACATCACTTATACTACTTAAAGTTCTGATAGATATTTTGCACATGATGATCATGCTCGTTTTTTAATTGTAATCACATTACTAATGTGCCTATAAATTTGTTTGTCACTAAAATTGTGGAATGATTTGCAATACAGTTTTTGAGCAAGGGTGACCTTTACCTTTACTGCATTAGTAAAGATAGGACTTTCAGGTTAAAAAGAGGCATTTTCTTCTATTTTCACAGTCATTTGTGGCTTTATGACAGAAATCCTTGAAATATTATAGGTTCAAGATTCCATAAGAGTGGGTAATGAAACCATCATATTTCAGTCTGATTTCCACACTTGGAAGGTTATGGGTCTGGTGAATGGTGATGCAATGTCTGGCCGAACATCCCACTACGGTAATGAGTAGACCGTACAGCCAGCGATTCAACACCGAGTGTTGGGCGGTGGTAAATAACCTGACTTCCTAAAGAGACCAATGGCTATGGGCAGATGAGCCCCTTTTGGTGGGGTGATGGTCCCTGCAGTGGAGGAAATGCCACTGGAAACCATCATATTGGGCCCAATGGCAGAGGAGGAACTCTGATTCCCAATGGTCATGGAGGTGGAACAGGCCATGCCAGATGGACTGGTTGTGAAAGCGCACCTTGATAATATCCTCAAGGCTACAGCAGTCCAATGCAGTCCCGGTGTTAAATCCTGCACATCTCATTTCATATGTGCCACAGGAGAAGACTCCATGATCATAGTGTGTGGGTCACTTCATGGCAAGCTGAGATCCACCTTAAACCAATTCACACCAGTGGCATTTTTCCTGCTTCAGGAAAAAATGCATTCTTAGATATGAGTTGCAGCCAAAAATGACAAGAATGGTGATGATGAGATCTCATAAATATGACAATACGGTAAAACCCCAAGTTACATATGCCTCGAGTTACATAAAATTCGACTTACATAATGATTTTGTGCTAAAACCATGTCCCGATTTACATGATTTCCTATGGTTTCCTTCGATTTACATAAAGGTTCTTTTTCCTATTGGTTTGCTTCGAGTTACATAAAAAATTCATTTTTCCTATGGATTTGCTTCGAGTTACATAAAAAACTGATTTAAGCAAAAGCCTACGGAACTGACTCCCCCCCCCCCCGTAAGTAGGGGTTTTACTGCACTTCTCTTTCTCTTCCATTCTGTTTCTTGCTAATAATGCTGACTACAATATGATATTGAAGAGCCTGCTGTATAGATCTGATTGTGACTTTGTTTTTTAAACACTGTTGTCATGCTGTCTGCTTCTGGCGTAGAGGATTGTCTGTTGTCGTGAAT
Organism: Furcifer pardalis; assembly: GCA_030440675.1. NCBI lineage: Eukaryota > Metazoa > Chordata > Lepidosauria > Squamata > Chamaeleonidae > Furcifer > Furcifer pardalis. The sequence goes on along the minus strand of CP126895.1, from coordinate 96,699,094 downwards.
CTGATTTTTGGAGTAGCTACCAGGGTTCTGTACAGTTTAATTTGGGCAACTGCTATAGACCTGAATTGGGGAGGGAGGGACACAATACTTTACCTTCTGGGTTTAATTGAAAGACTAAGTACCCGAGAACAAAAGAGGAGCCCCATCAAAAGAATGCAGAATGAAATCAAACTGATCCACCCCTCCTTCATACAACTCAAATGCATATTGCTAGACTATTACAACTATGTGTGTCTTGTGCATTCTAGATGAAAACTCCATTTTCCTGTTTCTTGTGCTGGAGGTAAGAACTTTCATGGATGGAGCAATTTCTTGACTGCTCATCTCAGCAAAGAATGATAAACTCACCGCTCAAGGGACTGCAGTGGCTCATTGGTTACGAAGCTCACCTTGTTAGCTGGAAGATTGGCATGTCAGCAATTCAAGACCCAAGTACTGCATGACAAAATGTGTGCCCGTCTCTGCCCAGCTCTGGCCAACCTAGGAGTTCTAAAGCAAGAAATTGCAAGTACAGTAGATAAATAGGGACCAATTCGGTGGGACAAGATCTTGGGGGCACAAAAGGAGCCTCATTCGGGTGTCTCCTGAGTAGAGTTCCTCCAGCAAAAATCCTTTCAACCCAGAAATCAATTTTGTGTGCTTCTGGCATGATTTTAAAAAGCTCAAGTTGTATCACTACTAGGACAAGCTTATTGGGTTTAATATCCAATACAGGCACATATATACTTCACTGATGTACCCAACTGGTCAATAGTTTTCTAAAAGTCTTCTATTTCATACATTCAGCATTCAACTCAGTACTATTACTTTTTACAAATAGAGGCATTAATGTCTCTTATTTTAACCTAGTAAATTTATCTGCTGAGTGGGAAGAAATGGAATTATATTCACTGATATCCAGAAAATAATGAAAATGTTAATAATACAACAGCATTTTCATTCTTTTTCCTTTCTTCATATCTAAAAAATTCTTCCATTATAAAAAAAAAATCCCAATTTAATATATGTGTAAATTATTCAGTATTCAAATGTCATTCATATAATGCTGTTTTTATACAACTTTTAAGTTAAGGGCAGATGGTGGCAACACTTTCAATATTCCTAGATAATTGGAAAATGAGTCAATGGCTATTATCTTATTTCTGGTAAAAGGATTTTTAAAAATCAAATATTGTGAAATTTATTCACACATGAATGAGATCCACTATATCTCATTACTCCAACCCAAAGAAAATTCCTGAACTTTAACCACTGCCAAAGAACATATTTGTCATCTTGGGGCCCACAGAGAATTATACCAGAATTGTCCTGGAAAAGCTCAAATTCACAAGTGCAATAAACCACCCTCCATGTTAGATTTTATTTATTGGGAACTTTACAAACCATTTTCATTATATTCCCTTCAAAGACAGACTGAACATAATAAGCCTTCTTTATGCATTCCTTATTACATTATAATCACAAACTGTCTTACAGAAATATAATACTATAAGCCTACATTTTGAAGGAATGGTGAACAAAGCATTTTTTAAAATTGTAAATTAGCTGTCCTTGTAATTGAAATAATAGAAATAGCCTTAATCTAAAGCACAAGAATCCGATTATTTGACTCTTTTGTGAATACATGGTACTTGTCTGGAAAAAATCAGCTTCTTTTATATATATATAAATCTGGGTGATTGCCATGAAAAGTCCGCATTCATATATGACGTTCTATACTAACTATGAAAACAAGAATAATTCAATAAAAGACCATCTACCCAAATTTCCTGAGAAGCTCGACAGCAGCCTTCTGTAATGTGGATCCTCCGAAATGTTTAGGGATACAAAATTTGTCATCCTTGACTAGGCTGTATCTTAGATCCCTGGGTAAAATGTTAGAGACTGCTAGATCCAATTGGTTTCTGGAATGTCCTTGGAGGGTTTCTGACTGATCTGGATGGCCAGCTTGCCAAAGGCCAAGTCACTCACTGGAATGCAATCGTGACCCAGGTGGTCTACATGATCACCCCCAAATACCTTATCTGCTGCAGAGTTTGTACTGCTCAGTGTTTTACTGAAGATTTACAAGCAACAAAACAAGTATAGAAGACTAAAACACAGGTGGAGGAAAGCTCCTATGGAATACAATTTAGTTTCAGTCAAAAGGCTGTCCAGGATTTATTTTAATGCTATAAAATCTGCCAAAAGATTTATTTTTTTTAGGGGGAACAATATGATTTCTTGTTATGTGCCCTCAAGTCACTTTCAACTTGTGGTGATTTCAAGGTATGCAAGATGGTCAAGAAATACCATTGTCACCCTCCAGAGAGTTTCCATTCTTTAACTGGGATTGGAACCCAGATCTCCTGAGCCATTGTCCTACTCTGTATCTGCTACACCACATTGACTGTATGATAATTATGATGTGTCATATTATGGTGTGAAACCATAAGGTAGTTCTAGTTACAGTAGACTCAGTGAATCATAAGCTGGCTCTTGATTCATTTGAATTAATCTAGCTGGATCTATCAATTACACTTAGCCAATAAATATAGCAGCTGTCAGTTGACTTTTACTGTAGTTGTTGCACTTTTCTTCCTTCCTTTCTTAGAGTTTCTATTCTGAAAATACCTGTCTCAAATGCAGAGGCAAGTAAAAGCCAATTCTTGAAGAATTTTTCTGTATACCTTTTTCAAACTTTCATATTAAACATACATCTCCAGGTGATTTCATTCTTGACCTCATTTCTTCTTTGGCTACACACAGTGGTGTGCTAAAAAAAAATTATTACCACACTGTGGGCATGGTATGGTGGGCATGGCTAGGGGAAAAGCCCTGTGTTGCACCTGAATTAGGACTACTTTATTTCAAAACTTGGATGGGTAGGACCAGCCAGAATTTCTGCTACCGGTTCTGGTGAACTGGTGTGAACCTGCTGATGTCCACCACTGAATATACATATCAGTGTGCTTCTCTCAACAGTATGCATTTTGTAAATGTGAAAACTATCATCATAAATTTCAGAAGAATGAAGATGCTGTTTGCTAACTTTTCTCTCATTAGTACATGAGTTTGAATAATATTAAATTGCATAAAAATCGGAATGAAGACTTTCTCCTTCATCTCTGTGGTCTTTTTTTTCCAGCTGTTTTTTACTTCCATCTGAAATCATAAGAGTTTAAATCATTTCTTTTCCATCTCCCTTTGCCGGTAGTCTGGCAGAAATAAGAGTGTTTTGGACTACATCAACCAGAATCCCACAGCCACTTTGGAATTTTTCCAGTTGTGGTCCTGGAAAATGATGTGTCACATCTCTGTACATAGTTAAAGAGAACAAATTTGATCTGTGGAAAGCATTTAATATTGCAATTATTTTTACCATTTAGTAATCAAAATGCAGCACTCAGTGCTAAAACAGAAAGCTGTTCTTAACAAGCAACCTCTTAACTGTCAGCCTTTAGCAAATGTTAGACATTAGTTGATGAATCTACCACTTACTTTAATGAATGCCTGCACTGCTAATCTTCCTAAATATAGCAGGGTGTCCAGGCAGTAAGTGATATGGATCAAAAGGACAGACCAACTATGAGCAAGTGAGATTTAGTGAAGCACTTAACAAATTTTGCCTGCAGGAGAAATGCATGTATCACTGGAATTTAGGTGTTGTTCTTTAAATATCAATGTGTTGTGTTCATAGCAATGCTTCTCTCCTGATGGGCATAAATCACATTTGCAGATTAAACTGATCTGCTGTGGCCCAAAAGAGCTTTACTGGATGCAGTCACTACAATTTTAATTTAACAATTTCCATATGTTGTAGGGGGGCATGTTTTCATGCTGTGATGTAAAACTTTATTACAGCAATTGAGAAACTCATCTTTTTATGTTTCAGGGCTTTCATATGCCTTGGCTGTTGGGAGACAATGCAGGGAATGTAAACTTTAATGATGCAGTGATCCATAATGATAACTTCCTCATTAGTCATGCAAAGAGAGGCCTCAATAGGGAACAGCTGCTATGAGAAAGCATCTTTTTCTAATCAATGCCTAAAGAGGTACACCATGATGGTTAAAAAGGAGTTCACCTGAATTCAGTAAACTGTAAAGTTCAAAGGTCCCCACTTTATCAAAACTGCAAGCCCCTAAGATAATTTGTTTACATAAAAATTAGTGTCACAGGAAATATGTTTAGGATAGAGAATAGAGCAATTGGTCTATTTTCTGCTTATCTCACCTTTTATTTATTGATAAATCTGTTCTGTCCGTTTTTCATATAATTGTAGGTTTTCTTAGCACTGTACATTTATTTATGTATTCAGTTTCTTCTCTCATGGGTATTTTGTATCTAAATCCCTCCAACCGCCAGCATTTGAATATGTTTTCCTCTAACAGTGTTTCGCAACCTTTGGGTTTTGGACTTCAATTCCCAGGAGCCTAAGTCAATTTCCCAAAGCACTGATCAGCCAAACCACTGATCAGATTTAGGCTTCTGGGAATTGAAATCCCCCTGTGAGGTGTGGGCCCCACGTTGGGAACCACTGAATGTGTTTTCTGTACAGAACTTACACTAATGTCTACATTTTGATAAGATGTTCTACAGCTGACAAATCTTCAATTGACAAATATGGAAAAGTGTACAATGGCAAGGACATAAAAAATGGATCAGAATACAAATGTCCTTGAAAAATACAGGATGAAAATATATAATAATAATAATAATAATAATAATAATAATAATAATAATAATAATAATAATAATAATAATAATAATAATAATAATAATAATAAATCATCCTGCCGTCCTCACTGAGGTGACCCAGGGCAGTTTGACATATCATTTAAAAAATCAACAATTCAGATTTAAAATTTAATTAAAAAACAAACAAACCTATAGATTAAAATAGATTAAAATTGCAGGTTAAATCTTAATTTAAAAATTGAGAGACTAAGTGGGCTCAGACCAACCAGCAGACTGAGGTTATTGTGCTGCCAGTTCCCCATACCCTTTACACCCTTTTGAAAGGGTAGCAGCTCCATCTGGAGATGCAGTTCAGTTGGCAGGAGGTTCCATAAGGCTGGGGCAGATAAAGAGAAGGCCCGCCTTCTGGTGCTAGAGAGATGACCCCTCTCTAGTTGATGGCACAACCAGAGAGCCTCTACGATCCACTTTAGTGAATAGAATTATGTCCCATTCCCAAGGGATGGATAAATGCAACCTGGTTTGGATAAGAAAGTTCTGATCCCTACATTAGTGCAAAACCTGAGGAGCAGGATACTTCATGTTGGGATTCATAGAGATAAAAAACATCAAGCTGCTCTATAGGATAGAAATGCCTACACGTTTTCCTTAAATACACTCAGTCTTACAATCCAGGTGTTTGCTACATTTCAGAGTGATATGTACATTATTTCTGAATGCAGTTATTCATCCCTTCATCATTCTGTACGCAGTAGATTGGGTGGTAGTCCATAGAAATGTACAGGAAAGGAGTAAGGTGCATTGAAAACTTGGATACCAAAAATGAATTTCTTGAAATAGAAATAAAATTGTTCATATTCTTCACTTGCAAAAAAAAAGTAATAATTACTCACAAATTAAGTTTTAATGCTATGAGTTTCATGTGGATTTGAAAGAAAACACATTTGTTCTATCAGTAAGAACAGAAAGAAGTCTTCTGTGACTTCTAAAAAGATATGCTGTGCTACTGCAAGCATTTAAACATCTGCAAGGCATGCAAGAGTTTCAGACACATAAAGTGTGCATTGAATGAAGCATGACTTATGAAATATGAAGGGAACTTGTTCCAAAAAGTAAGTGTATGCATAGTGAATGGGGGAGCAATACCTACATCTGAAAAATCCACAGAGAAATTGATACATTAATGAAAATGAATACATCAGTTAAGGATGTAGCAAAAACCTAAAGTCCTTGTTTTTAGATCTCATAAAACACTTGAGAAGGAGTGTTTAAGGCAACAAGATTCTGCACTTCCATATGAAAATAAGCTAAATAATCCTATTTATTTATATATTTTTGCTTTCAGGCTCTCCATTGTTTGTGCAAGTTGCCTCTGTGCAAAACTAGTCTCCCTCCCCTTTGGAAAACCACAGAATAAGCAACAAAACAGTGGCTGGTTGTGAAGATGGTGTGCTATTCCAGTGCCATTACAATTAATCCTTAAAGGTCCATTCAACAATACCACTGTCATAATCAGAATAATGTTGTGTTATTTATCTTATTTGCCTGAACACATCACACAAGATATACCAATCATCTTAAGTTGGACAAATCTTATTGGTTGGGCAAATCTAATTGGGGGGGAGGGACTTTTAGCTCAGGGGGGGGGGGTCTGATCCCCCCTGGCCACAGCTCTGGATATCATAGGTTGTCCATCTGACTAATGCAGAAGCGTTGCACTGATGGAAAAGAACAAGAATTGTTTAAGACCATTGAACAAAGAAAGCTCCAATACTTTGGGCATATCATGAGGAACAACATAGAGTATAGAATATTCTGGATGTAGATGAACTTTGTGGCTAAAGAACCCAAGAGACTGGTGTGGAATGTCCTCAGAAGAATTGTTCTGAGGAGTTAAGAACAGGAAGACTATTGCCATGATAATAACTAATATTCAGAAGATTTTTCAGCATGACTAGGATATATCTGGTTGCTAACTATATGTTGAAGACTGCCCTTGATGACCATTCGGAGGCTTCAACTGGTCCAGAATGCAGCTGCCCAGGTGGTGATGGGGGTGTGGGCGGTTTGCACATGCTTCACCGCTGCTCCAGGAGCTGCACTGGTTGCCAGCATGTCTCCAGATGCAATTCAAAGTGCTGGTAATTACCTTTAAAGCCCTACATGGTAGTAGGCCAGGATACTTAAGAGACCGCCTCACCCCAAGAACATCTGTCCGTCCCACCAGAACAGACCGGAGAGGCTCCCTAGTTGTTCCATCGGCCAGAGAGGCACGCCTCTCTGGCACTAGAAAGAGGGCCTTCTCTGTGTCCGCCCCGGCCCTATGGAACCTCCTGCCAATGGAGCTACGTCTCCAGACGGAGTTGCTGCCCTTTAGGAAGAACCTATAAACATGGCTGGTGGGGCTGGTATGGATTGTTCAATGACCCCAGCTCACTGGCTGGTTTAAGCCCCCTCTCGCCCTCAACGTTTTAATCAGTAAGATGTAGTAACTTTTAATTTTTTTAAGATTTTAAATTTTTAATCCTTCATAGTTTTTAAATTTGAGGTTTTTAGGGGATGTTATTGATGTGTTTTTATGATGTGTAAACCGCCCTGAGTCACCTCAGTGAGGAGGGCAGTGGATAAATATGAATAAATAAATAAATAAATAAATAAATAAAGATATTATCAGAAAAGTACAGGTGTCAACCCTAAGTCAGCATTAACATGGTTGAATACACAGGGAGAGAAAAACAGATATTTACAAATCAAGTCCTAGAAGATCTGAGCCTTGGTGAGCGAATCTCTCAGTTTCCAATTCTCTTCTCTTTCTTCTTCTAAATCTTAGGTAGCTTCTTTTCCGGATATGCAGCTTTAAATTTTTGGAAAATTCTTATCCTAAATGAACTGTACTGAAATTCTTCCTCACCCCTGTTATACACACAAGGCACAATCCAGATTCTGGTATTGTGCAGCTGTGTTCATTTTAGTTGGATTTCTGTGCAAGTTTTATTAAAATAAATCCAACTACATTCTTTACTTCAGTTGAACTGCAAGTAGTTAAATAGGGACCACTTAGGTGGGAAAAGATCTTGAGGATATGAAAGGAGCTGCGTTCGGGCATCTCCGGAGGAGAGTTTCACCAGCAAAAATCCTTTCAACCCAGAATAATTTCTGACATGAAATAATAATAATAATAATAATAATAATAATAATAATAATAATAATAATAATAATAATAATAATAATAATAATAATAATAATCATCATCATCATCATCATCATCATCATCATCATCATCATCATCATCATCATCATCATCATCATCATCATTTAGAAGGTTCTGATTTTTAGGTTAACTAGCTAGGCTGTGATGGCCGGGAAACTCTGCAAGTTGTGGTCCAAAAAGGGAACTTTTCCTAGCTATTCTATAAGAGTTTGGTTTGGTTAAACTGAATTGACTTATTAATTTATAAATGTTTGGAAATTTGGAAAACCAACTTGGCTTTAACTTTTTATGATTCTGATATATATCAAGTATGGAGACACAACAGTTCCTAAAGTGGGAGGTGCAAAATCTGTCTAATTTCAAGTTTCTTTGGGGGCTGGGAAAGAACAGAAGGCTATTATGGATTATGTCTGATCCAACTCTATTAGGTTCTGGATAGAAATAAATTTTTGGATTCAGTTCACTTGGCCCTGGACCCAAATCTGGACGTTCCATTTTGGTCCCTACTTAACACAAGTCAGACAGGATTAAACTGAATCAGAATTTGTGATTTGTCCAAACCTCATGTAAAGTTTTAGAGGATTATATCCTTGAGAGTGCAAGTTTTATTATTGAAGGATGTTGATTGGCACAGTATTTGACAATCATTCTTCCCTCCAGCTTTATTCCCTTCCTTTTTACCTATTTTGCACCATGCAACAATAATCCTATTCACCAAGGGAATTGCATTCAACATATATGTGATTAAAGACACCATTCCCTTTGGTACTCCTGAAGAAGTAGGAAGAAGAACCTTATGCCGGAATGATTCAAAATCAGCTCTTGGCAGCTCTGTCTCAGATATAAAGGGACGTAAACTAAATGCTGGTGGTCGAAAAGGACTCTGAAACTATAGCTCAGGTTCTCCCTGCCTAATTGGATAAAACTCCACTTCACTGAAAGATGCCTGAACTAGTCAGGTTCTTGGTGATACAAAGGAAAGGAAAAACATCATTGATAATAGTGATGGTTTCTATCAACATTTCACATCTGTCTTTAATAGGAAACATGCATTCTGTAATAAGCCATTGTTTTATACTTAAATGTGACAATATGCTTTGATGCTTTCCCCTTAATTGTAACATCATGTAATGAAGACCTTTTGCTGTGTGTGTGGTAAATTGCTGAGTCTTTAGTAAAGAAAATAATAATAATAAATTGGTAAAATTTCTCATGAACCTGAAGTCATTGTTCTTGAAAATCAGATGATCCTTTCAAAGTCATGGAAATGCCAAATGGGAATTTTAAAGACAGCATCTGACATGCAACCATACTCCTTTTATTATACCCAGAAATATATAACTATCCAGTGTTTCCTTGAAAATATGCATATTCTTTAATTACTAGGGGCCTCTCCAGACTGTCCTATTAGCTGTAGACTAGATTGGCCCCCAGATGTTGGACTAGATGGGTGAGGAGGACTCTGGTTGGGAGCGCCTGGACTGTCTCATCTGCTGGCACTCCCGAGTCCCACCTCCATGCCAGGCTTTAAAAGACCGCTGCGGTGGGATGTTTCCCCGCCACCTCCGGACGTCGGATCAGCTGGGTGAGGAGGACTCTGGCCGGGAGCACCTGGACTGTCTCATCTGCCGGTGATCCCAAGCCCCACCCCCACGCTGGGCTTCTGGAGCCTGCTTGTGTTTAGGGTGAGGGGTCTGATATTCTTGGATCATGTATTTATATATTATATTGTATTACTGAGACTATATCATGTATATGTAAGTGGAAATGTATTTTTTGTAATTTTGTAATTTTGTTTTGCGGTGTGGTTTTGTTTTATTGCATTGCTGTATTATATTTTTATATTTATTGTATTATACTGTATTACTTTTGATTACATATATGTTATATTACTTTTGATTGTGTTATATGTATGGCTTCTATGAACTGCCCTGAGTTGTTTTTGACCGAGTAGGGCATAATAATAATAATAATAATAATAATAATAATAATAATAATAATAATAATAATAATAATAATAATAATGATGATGATGATGATGATGATGATGATGATGATGATGATGATGATGATGATGATGATGATGATGATGATGATGGGGTGTGTGTGTGTGTGTGTGTGTGTGTGTGTGTGTGTGTGTGTGTGTGTGTGTGTGATAGAGAGAGAGACATTGTTGGCCCCCTGAAATTTTTTTTGCCCCCAATCTAGAATCCTGGCTATGACCCTGTGTTTCACTGCAAAAAAATGGGAGGCTATAATTTAATTTAGTTTAGTTTTAATATATTTATATACCACCCTATCCAATGGACTCTGGGCAGTGTACACAAGTTAAAACCAATATAAAACAAATTTTAAAACCTTAAAAACATAGCAATATTACACGCACACCCTGCTGTGCCATTTACTATCTAAAAACAAATATAAAATCTATAAAACATTAACATTAAAAAGTTAATTACAGGAAGGGGGAGCCTCAGACAAACCAGAAAGGGGAGCTTGTTGACAATCCCAGACTCCAGACCCATTTTGCCAACCACGTGTTCAAGTCTATTCCTGGTTCTTGATTGTCATATAAGCAATTTAACTGTGGTTTCCACAGATTCTGGCTCTATTTACTTAGGTTCCTCTTCTGCCATTTCTACAACCAGCTAGGCCAGATGTTGTTCAAGTCCTCCTCCCAATCCTGGCTGTCCTGCCTCTGTGAAATAAAAGTGAGCCACTCAACGTCATCATAACAGTTCTGCAACATTACGAGAATTCACCTTTTGGTCTCCCATTATGATCCCGAAACCCCAAGGAATGGTCTATTGCTGCCCATGAATATGATCACAGAATATTCATTTATGGTTGGGGAGTGAGCGATTTTTGTTCTTTCATGTCCCAATCAAACCCTGGACTGCCAAAATGAAGCCACTTTCTTCACTTTGTCATTGCCCAAACGCAAGTCCTCATCGGTGTATGGCTCTGGCATCAATTGGCAGAACAGTAAATGGGCTGGATTCTGTATACAGTAATACCCCGGATAACGATGGTACCAGATAGTGCTAAAACCGCATAACTTTGCAAGATTTTTGGAAAAATCTTGCATCGGATAATGCGATTTTTAGCATTATCCAGTACAATCGTGTGGGGGGGAGGATTGGATTGGGTAGAGCATCTACCCAATCCAACCCCCCCCCCAGGGCCCGCCCGCATGATGTTTGGAAAGGGTATGGTCCCCCATACCCTTTCCAAACATCATGCAAGCACGCGCCTGTCAAACACGGCTTGGGGAGGATACGGAGAAAATCTCCATATGCTCCCCAAGCCGCGTTTGACAGGCATGCGCCAACGCGCCCGATGTTTGGAAAGGGTACGGGCCCCCATACCCTTTCCAAACATCATGCAAGCACGCGCCTGTCAAACGCGGCTTGGGGAGGATACGGAGAAAATCTCCGTATGCTTCCCAAACCGCGTTTGACACGCGCGCACCAACGCGCCTGATGTTTTTTAGCGTTGTTTGGTGTATACCCCGGACAACGCTAAAAACCGGATAACAACATGACTTGTGGAATCAAGTCATAACGTTATCCGGGGTACTAGTGTATCTCCACATTCACACTGTGTGTTGTTGTCTACCACTTGAGCATGTTGGTCTTGCATTTAGGGACTCCAACCCTCAGCCTATTCAGGGTCCTCCAACTGATGTAGGGGAGGTTGAGCTCCTCAGCTATATCTTCATTTAATGTTGCTCTTTGTCCAATGTGCTCCTTCCTCCATCTTCTAATTTGGTTTTGCTCTTGTGTACCCTCAAGAATGTTTGTTCTTGCCATAAAGCTCTTCCTGTGAGTGGTGGAAAATGGGAGAAGTGGCATGCAATATCCTGGGCAGAAACAGTTTTGCCCAGCAAGATTTTTATTGTACATCCCATTTGTGCTTTACACATATGGTGCATTGTAGAAGGAATAAACTGCACAAACATGCATGTGTGAGAACGAATGAGAGGGAAAGGAGAGAAGAACAGCTTTTTGTCATTTTGTTTATTGCTCTGGGCAAATATCTACCAAGCAGAGTGCCAAAGTTGAGATACCAATGATTAATTAATTGCAAGAGGCAGCTGTGTATATGTGTGTGTGTGAATTTTGGTGGGAAAATGACTAAAGATTTCACCTTCCTTTATGTGTATTGTTGCCAGTAAATAACTTTCTTTGGATAGCCCTGCCAAAATTCACTCTTCAGAACTCTTGTCCGAAAGCCCAGACTTCTTCCATTTCCAAAGTCCCTTGACTTGCCAAACATTTTGGAATGGTGGGGGGAAAGGAGTAAATTGCTTCTTTCCCTTTGGATGCATTTTCTGGTGTCATGATGATTTTGCATTAGGTTATATGTGTACACTAAAAATCTTTGGTAACATTTTCTTAGTATCTCTAAAAAATGTATGTGAATCACTATTAAACTTTCATAATCCTCTCACAACATTTACAGTACTCTCTGAATTTCTTACTTATCATCCAATGGCTTGTTCACACATACAAACAGAATATGCTTATCTTTTGGGAAGCTTCCTGATGGTTTCTCCCACCTTCTTCAGCTTAGTGAAAGCCAGATGTTATATGTTTTGATGCTGCTTGGGAACCCTTCCATTGTTCCTCTCCCCCCCCTTCCAATTTACTAATTTTGCCAGTACTGTATCTTTCAGGGCTGTGAGAACAAAAAGGTGAAAGGTTTCAAAATCAAGCCTCCCTAGAAAATCCATAATTCCTTGTAGGCAGGTCCAGCAAGGAACTGTAGTGGCTTAGTGGTTAAGACACTGAACTTCATGACTGGAAGGTTGGCTTGGCAGCAGTTCAAGACTCAAGTACTTACAATGGAGTGAGCTCACGTCTCTGTCCCAGCTCTTGCCAACCTAGCAACTGGCTCTTCAGCTGTAAACAGAGATGAACACTGAACCCTAGAGTCGGATATGACTGGCTTTCAAGCAAGAGTGACCTTTACCTTTACGTAGGTCCATCAAACACATCCTGAGGTCTCCAGATTGAGAAAGGATAATCTAAACCCTGGAGACCAGAACCTTTACTAACCAATTGCCCTTCCTTCTGAAGGAACTGCAAGATGTCTGGGAAGGTAAAAGTGATTGACTCTCATCCCATTGTTGTTTTTTTTTCTAATAAGGGGCTAATTCTGGAATTGGCATACTATGCAGCTATGAATTTTCAGATCTTATCAATTACCAAAGCTGTTTTTGAGATATGCTCATCTACTCAGATCTTGACTTGTTGCAAAGTACAGAAAGAGGAAAAAAATGCAGAGAGACAGAAGGGCAACTCCTGTTTGGCATAGTTACACTGTTATAATCCAGGAACCAGAAATAACTAATTTAAATGAATTGAAAGGTTCCAATCCTTTCCCCCCTTTTCAAGTTCCAAGGTTCCCTTTTGACCTGGGGAAACCTTTGGGAGCCCCAGGATAGTGGTGATGGGGAAACTTTTAATAGACAAAATCCACTCTCGGACAGTCATTGGCATTATTTTTGACTATTAAATGGTTGCCCCTCATTGTCCTGGGGCTCTGAAAGGCAAAATGAAGTCTTAGAGAACCTTGAAATCTGAAAGAAAGGGGGGGAAGGGGGGAAAGCCTGAATTTGTTTAATTATTTGCAGCAACTGGAACCAGTTTACACTGGTGTAGCTTAGTGGTTAAGATGCTGAATTTGACAACTGGAAGGTTGGCAGGTCAGCAGTTTGAGACTCGAGTGCTGCATGATGGAGTGAGCTCCCATCTCTGTCCCAGTTCCTGCCAACCTAGCAGTTTAAAAGCAAGACATTGCAAGTAGATAAATACTGTATGTACCAATTCGGTTGGAAGGTAACAGTGCTCTGTGTGCTCTGGCACCTAGCCATGCCTGCCAAATGAACATGGAAATGTCTCTTTGGTGTAAATGGAGATGAGCACTGAATCCTAGAGGCAGATGCAACTGGCTTTCAAGCTAGGGAGACCTTTACCTTTACTAATGATGCCAGCAGGATTTTGCCCACTGGTCTGATAGAAGAGAGTATGTTCTTTAACATAGCAATGAATCATTCTTGGGTATCCTGCTGCAAAGTCATTGATAAATCTTTGAAGTCTAAATTATGGTTGCATTTTCAGATCTCTGGAAGAGAAAGGTGGAGGGAGAAAGAAAGGACAGCAAGTATAGAGAAGTGCAATTTGCTTGTTGTGCTGCTCTTCTAAGAAAGAATCAAAGAGACACTTAGTCCTTTCCCAGTGGCTGATCATCACAATGGGTTTGATTTTGTGTGTCTGATATCCAAGGCACAAAGGTCTGCCTAAACCAGGGGTGCCCAAACCTTTTTGGCTACTGGCTGGTCACATACAGGCGTGTTTTACTTCTGCTTCCACGAGTGACAAGAGCTTCACGGGCCGGATGAAATGTTGTTGGGAACGTATCTGACCCCCAGGCTGTAGTTTGGGCACCCTTGACCTAAACTGTGTGTCTGGGTCACTGATGTGATTGCAGATGGGTTATCAGTAGAGTTTTAGCTTTTGTTTTGATTTTAGGAAAATGATACATCCAGTTCCATAAGCCTGATGTCAAATGCAATCAGAAAATATTTAAAATTCACAATATTCTTGCTATTCATCCATCAAATAGACACATGTGTGTCGTTTAACAGTGATGACAGGAGATAAAACAATGGGTGATAAAAGGCTGCTATCATTGTGCTATTTCAAAATCTTGGCTGAAGCCAGGGAGGTTTGCTTCCTTAATGGAAGCCAGAAAACTATGACATTGAGATGACATATTTAAATGTTATTAAAAGCATTTCAACCAAGATGAAAGCAAAAACATAAGAATTAATCAATCCTGACAATCAGGCTATTATTTAGTGAAAGAAAACCACACAGACATGATTTACCCTAGGAACGAAATTGTAGGTTGATCCTGAAGTTGTCACTGGTTTTATAAGAGGGTTTTAATGTTGTTTTTAAGACAAGCGTGCACTTTTATTTGCACCATGTGAATCTGGGATGACATAGTGCAAGTGAGTAAGGTAAAGGTAAAGGTCTCCCTTGCTCAAAAGCCAGTTGTATCCAACTCTAGGGTTCAGTCCTCATCTCTGTTTCATAGCCAAAGAGCCAACTCTGTCTGTCTGTAGACATTTCTGTGGACATGTGGCAGGCATGCCTCAACACCGGAGTGCATGGAACATTGTTTACCTTCCCACTGATGTGGTCCCTATTTACCTACTTGCAATTTCTTGCTTTTGGACTGTTAGGGTGGCAGAAGCTGGGACAGAGATGGATGCTCACTCTGTCCTTCAATATTTGGGTATTGAACTGCTGATGATTACTTTGTGTCTATAAAATGTACTTCCTAAAGGAAAAGACCCACAATTACAAACTGTGTGATGAAAATGCCCCTTACAACAGGGACAGGCAACCTTGTACCTTCTTAACCACTAAGCCACTGCAGTCCCTTTCTAGCTACTCCTAAATTCTCAAAATAGATTCCATTGTGATTTCATCACAGGATAAGGCTTAATTCAGGCATAGGCTCTGGTACTAAGCAATGAATGAGGCATTTCTCAAAGTTTCTGACCAAATGCCATAGATAGATGGGAGATAGATGTCACATTAGTGACTTTTTTTTTGCCACAATCAAGAAATATGTGCTTATTCAAGCTCTGTACATTGCAATAATTTCAGAGCCATATGTATTTACTGGGTTCAGGCAGAGAATTGCTGTCCTCAACTGACTCTTGACACAATCATGTCTTTTTGTCCTGGGAATAAGACATGCCAAACAGAACAGACAAAGCAGATGTATGGCTGGTTTTGAAATTTGTATTTAGATCTGAAATGGAAATAAAGTTTAACTATAGCATTTTAAAAAAAAAGAGAAGAAGCAAACAAACAAAAAACAACAGCATTTTATTCTCATTATCAGGCTTGCAAGTTTAAAAGGTATTTGAAAAGAAATGAAACATTAATCCGGAAAGACTAAAATTAATGAATTAAAGATTGGAACTAAATTTCAGAAAAACAAATGCAATCATTTGTGAATTTCTGTCTCTGTTCTAGCTCCTGCTAATCTAGTTCAAAAGCAAGAAATTCTACCATAAGTAGATAAATAGGTACCACTTTGCCAGGAAAGGTAACAGCATAATGTGTGCTCCAGCATCTAGTCATGCCTGCCAAATAAGGTTGCCATATGTCTCAGTTTTCCCAGATTTTCCCAGACTCAAGCTGTCCCAGCTGGTTCAAGAAAAAACATGTAAAAGTCCCGGATTTTTACATTTGAACAAAGGAAGCAGGATCACCCCTCACCAAGGGATGTTTGCAAAAAGTTAATTTACTGCCCCCTACCTTTCTTTCAATTATCCTGCTTGAAAGTGGTGAAGGCAAAACAACACCCTTAGAATCCCGCCGGGAAGGGGAGATGCTTGCAAGCGAGCTAATTGAAAGAAAGGCACAGAGGCAGTGAAATAACTCTTTGCAAAAAATCCCTTGGCTCACCTTGAAGTTTGGGGGACAAGGAGTCGTCCTCAGCCCTTTTTCTCAAAAGCTGGGAGCAAGAAATACCCATATCTAAGAAGCCAAACCTCCACCATACACTGGGACAGAGGATTCCTTCTTCACGTGACAGCAAATGGTTAATTGCATAGGGTCGGTATTCCTAGAGAGGAGGGAACGGGCTGGACAGAAAGTGAAGAGTCATCCATCACAAAAGTCCTCCTCCAAAATAAGTCCCTTCCTGCTTTTCTCCTTCCAGAGGGAAATGGAGGCTCCATGGACTGTTCCAGCCCCCTCTTTAGAACTTTCTTCCAAAGGATCCTCGTGTGGGATTTGAGGGTGAGTCTACTTCAATGGTGTGTGTGTGTAAAGGGGAAGGTGGGGTGACAGGGGGAGGAAGGGTGGTTTCAAGAGTGGTCCAAGAAATTTTATTCATAAAAATAAAAATAGAACCATCAAGAATAGTCTTTTGCAAGAAGAATCATACAGGGAAAAGCCTCTTGACTACAGTTTATTTTAAACTGATGAAGGCTGTCCACCCCAGAGGGGGATACCACGGGATCTTAGAGCTGCAGTCTCCCTGACAGCCCCATCCAATGCATGTGTAGTTTGAAGGATGCAATGATGTCACGTGGCTGTCCCGGTTTGGCAGGAGAAAATTATGGCAACCCTACTGCCAAATGACCATGGAAATGTCTGCAAATGTAGACAGTGCTGGTTCATGGCTGTAAACAGAGATGAGCATCACACCCTAGCTAGACATAATTAGCTTTCAAGCAAGAGAGACCTTTACCTTTACCACATTGTATATTTAACAACTGTCAGCCTGTGTAGTAGAGATCAACATAATCACATGCCATCAAGTAAATTCTGACTTATAGCAACCCTTTGCAGGGTTTTCCAGATAGATAATACTCAGAAGTGGTTTACCTGTCCCTTCTTCTGGGGGCACTCTGGAACTGTGCAGCTTACCCAATGCTACACAGGCTGGCTTTATTCACAGACAGCACAGTAGGGAACTGAATCCCCTACTTCTGGCTCTTCAGCCAGATACCTAAACCACAGAGCTATCCTGCCAGCTTGTGTAATAAAAAAGCCACATGTAAATATAAATCAATTAACATAAATCCAGAGTAATGATTTGCTGCTACATGCTAATACAGTATCTCAAAGCATCTGGTGTTTAGTAAGCGATTTCTCCTTAGTGTCAATCTGTTTTCTGTTTAAAACATAACTACAGTCATTTTCTGGGTTAAATATGACATTATTCATGGAATGGCCTAATGCCATGTGTACAACTAAAACTGTGCCTCTTGGCTTGAATGGAGCTTTTTATCAGGCCACACACTCTTTACTCCTAAAAAAAGTTCCTCAACCACTGCAATCCTTGAAACAGTTGCCACAAGAGAATTCAATGCACTTGCTTTTCTCCCATTCCTTATTTTATCACATAAGGTAGAGATTTAAATTTTCATTTGTCCTCATGTTAGAGGACAAGAAGACACAGTATTCTGGTCTTCACCAATGAAGAATTTTCTGTCACTCTCAACAGAGTTTTCATTTTGATAGGAATCACATTCTGTGCAAAAATTGCCCCGGTTCACACAAACTGCCCGGTGTTTGAGCAAACATGTGCCCTTTGTAATTATGTCATCCACACATCACCCAGCTGATGTAGACGGCATAATCAATGAGAGCACTTTGTGTTGCAAACATTTAGATAATTTCATTCATAGCCCAGAGAGGAAGAGAAGCAGAATCAAAGGGAGGACAGGTTGTGGAACCCAATATGCATTTAATTAGGCTCATAGAGTTCAATGGGACTTAAATCCAGTTATGTATAAGATTGTAGCAATAGGATTCTCTTGCTGCCCTGTCTTGTCTCTTCAATATTTGCCACCCTACCTGTCTCCATTGATTATTTCTTTTTAAAGAGGCTTTTAAGGATATATTGCCGATGGCCAAGTGAAAGGTGATTAACTTTTCCATCACCAACAGGTGCTTTGTTGCTGGCATATTTTTTTTTAAAAAATGTGAGGTATTATTTTTATTCTTGCTTATATTTATAATTTATTTAATTTGTTAAAAATATTCTAAATACTTTTTTCTTTTTTTAATATGTCGTATACCTCCCAGAGTGAGAAAATATCACAGATTAGCAGTATATAAATGCAATAAAATAAATAAAATTATCCCAGGCTCAATCAGACCAAGGACTGGATGGTTTTAGGCTAGGAAGCTACACACACATCAAAGTGACCCTATTTAGCAAAAGGGAGTAGCAAAAGGCTAAAAAAAATTTAAAAAAATTATTAGTAAATGACATATCATTGGCTTGCCACAAAGTGAAACACCACTGTTATTTTAAACCAAGATTCCCTCTTCATTCCCTTTTCTGTCTCTCCCTTTCAGTCTCTTCTTGTATGAGGAATGGGGCAAAGTTGTTTGTTTGTTTGTTTGTTTGTTTGTTTGTTTGTTTGTTTGTTTGTTTGTTTGTTTGTTTGTTTGTTTGTTTGTTTGTTTGTTTGTTTGTTTGTTTGTTTGTTTGTTTGTTTGTTTGTTTGTTTGTTGGGGTTGGTTGGTTGGTTGGCTGGCTGGCTGGCTGGCTGGCTGGCTGGAGTGGTGGGCATCAGCAGGATCGCACCAGTTCACCAGAACCAGTAGCAGAAATTCTGGCTGGCCCCGCCCATCCAAGTTTTGAAATAAAGTAGTCCTAATTCAGGTGCAACACAAGGCTTCCACTTGGCCATGCCCACCATACCACACCCACAGTGTGGCAGTAAAAATTTTTGGAGTTCACCGCTGGCTGGCTGGTTGGTCAGTCATCATCCACCACCATCTCATTTTTCTCTGTTAACTTCACCATGTGTGTAAACTGATTTATGAACTGCTGGACAGTTCAGTGGTTTAGGTATCTGGAAGTTGGGAGCCCGGTTTTCCATTTGACAGGGGTTAGACTCAATGATCCATAGAGCCATTTCCACTCCTGCATTTTTAAATTATTGTTCTCATCCTCTGAAGAAGAGGTGAAGCAAGTTTAGAAGCTACATCATTGGCAAGCCAGAAAGGATATCAGATGAATTAATTACATCACCTTGATATTCTTGGTGAACTAAGCAGGAAGAAATAAATGAACATACTTTAATACTCCAGGGTAAAGGTCACCCTTGCTCGACAGCCAGTCATATTTATTTATTTATTTATTTATTTATTTCTTCAACTTATTATCCCGCCAAATCGGGTAAAAACCCAACTCTGGGCGGCTTACATAAACAAATTTAAAAAATACATAGCTAAAACCACAAATCAATATACGGTACCCTATTAACAGTTAAAAATGTGAATTAATACAATATTAAAAGTTAAGCTAAAAGAAATTAAACATTTCCAAGTTATAAAATTACAAAAATTATTAAAAAACAGGACCTGGGTAAGAAGGTAAGAACAAAGGGTGGCTGTCTCATCTGATAAGCCACCCAACATGAGATCCGGTATTTCTGGATCCAACTCTGGGGTTCTGTGCTCATCTCCATTTGCAGCCAAAGAGCCAACTCTGTCTGCATCTATAGACATTTTTGTGGACATGTGGCAGGCATGACTAGACATGAAACACTGTTTACCTTCCCACAGAAGTGGTACCTATTTGTCTACTTGCAGTTTCTTGCTTTTGAACTGCTAGTTTGGCAGGAGCTGTGACAGAGATGGGAGTTCACTCTGTCATGCAACACTCAAGTGTTGACCTGCTGACATGCCAACCTTCCAGTCGTAAAGTTCAGCATCTCAACCACTAAGCCACCACTGTCCCTATTACTCCAATGAACCCTTATATAATTATAAGTAATTATGGTATTTAAACTTTTCAGCAATAAATGTTAACTGTGATTGGCTACCACAGACTCAAACTATCAAGGCATGCTATAATGTTCTATAGTGCTCTTCCCTCCCATGACTGCTTCCCTAGCCTCCAGCTCTGGTCTCCATCCAATGTCTCACCAGTTCCCTGACTCTTCCTTCTGTTTCCCAAATGCTTCTCTATTTACCACAGCTCCCATCCTGATCTTACACACATCTTCTAATTAGAAAGTCCAGTGACTTCATAGTAGGCTTTGTCCCCAGGGAAGTAAGCTGCTTGGACATCTGAGTGAGTTAAAGCTCCTGAAGCCAGAGAAAGAGAGTTTTATTTCCCACAATGCCTCCCAGGAGAGGAACTACCCTCTAACAGTGTGGGCAAGCTACACTCTCCCAGGTCACCCCCAGAAGAAGAGACTGGCAATTCACGTATGAGTACGTTATAGCTAAAAAGCCCTGAGAAGGATCACCATTAGCTGCTATTGATATGATGACATATTATTATTATTATTATTATTATTATTATTATTATTATTATTATTATTATTATTATTATTATTATTATTATTATTATTATTATTATTATTATTATTATTATTTAGAAACAGGGTAAAACCAAAACAGAAGACGGAGGAAGGAGCTCGCTGGACAAGGAACAACATTAAAGGAGGATAGAACTGAGGAACTCAACCTCCCTTCTGTCACTTGGAGGACCCTGAATAAGCTCAGGGTTGGAGTCCCTATACGTAAGACCAACATGTCCAAATGAGGACTGCTGGCAGACAACAACACACAGTGTGAATGGGGAGAGATACTTACTGGTCTGTCAGTTACTGCCAGAAACATGCACTGATGATGACTTAAGTTTCACCAATGACAAAGCCAAGAAAGTGGCTTCATTTTGGCAGTCCAGGGTTTGAACAGGACATGAAAGAAGAAACAACAAGGTCTGGTGTAGGGGAAAGCTGGAGGGAAAGAAAAAAAGCACCAGTAATTTAGAAATATATTGTTAATCAGAATGACTCACTCTATTGATATTGAATCGTGCCCATGGGATTTACATAAATGGATATCCTTTACATAAACCAAGGAACTATTTCAAGGGAAGTACATTGAACTTTTGAGTATTTTGCATTCTAGGAGAGTGGTCTGCTAATTTAACTCTAAAGTGGAGTCAAAGACTGAACAAAGACTTTAAAGTTGCCCAGTAGATATCATAATATTTTTTTCATGAACTTATTTTGAACTCTTCCACTTTTGCTTGCTTTTACTCTGGGAAGCATGACCCTTCTCCAATCTCAAAAATTATATTTTGCATAAGCTGGTTAGCCATGCCACATCTGTTAATGTATAAGACAGATATACAGATCACTTGTATGCAATGTAACTTCACAGAGACTTCATCTCACTTGTTTATTGTTTGTAAAGTTGGAAGAATTCAGTAATAAAGGTAGTATTATTGCTATTTAGCAATCTTGCCTTGCTGTTATTTACAGGTGTTACACCATGAAGCCATTGAAGCTGTGGTCTTTCTAGGTAGTGAGGATCTTTTGCATTGTTGAAACCATGAGTAAAATATAATGCAAGCCAATGCCTATTTAGAAATAAGCTCCAGTGGTCCCACTGTGTAGTACTACAGCCTATCGATCTTCAAATTTTATCTTAGGCTTCCTCAAAACAATACAGTGACACTTGCCAGAAAATCATTCACACAGCATGTATTTGCAAATGTCTTTTGATGCAGATGACTTAACATTGCACTCTGTGTACAGTATCTGCATTACAACAGCTTCCAAGGAAAGAGAGAGAGCGGGAGGGTATGCATCACCTTTACTCCTTGTTCCTTCTGTTCACAACTGGAGCCTCTTTCACTCTTGTTCACTGTGAAATTCTGCACATGCACAGAATCTTTAAATAGCCAAACTAACTTTGGGAAGAGGCCTAGGGGCAATAAAACAGATTATGGGATGAGTGGGGATTCTTCTTATCTCATATGATAAATTGGGCTCCCCCTACCAGAAGCCCAAGTCAACACTCCTGCTGATCAAGGCTTCTGGGAATTGAAGTCCTAGAACACCTAAAGTGCCAAGGTTGGCCATCACTGCCCTAGGATATTTTGAAACAGCTGTAGTCCTCTTCTTCCTTTCCCCATGTAGTCCTATTTTGTTGTGTTCTCATGGTGGAGAGAAAAATAACTGAAGTACATTTGGACTGCTTAGAACCTGCTCCTGTTTATTCCCAAGTAGCCCAGTGGATAAACAGTAGAAGCTAAATTTTGTATCATGTTTCTTCTTTCTTAATTAAGTGTGGGGTAGAATGGTTGTGATGGGAAGATTCATATAAGAACAAACAGGCAAGAAGAAACACACAACACAACACAACACAACACAACACAACACAGAGAGTCCCAACTAAAACTAAAACAAACTATGTAGAAACTCTAAATCACATCTGAGTAATTATGTATTCAGAAAGCTCTGCAGGAGAGTGCCTTAAGTCAAAATAGACTGGATAGCCTCTAAAAAAATAGTAATAATTAACAGCACACACAGAAAGAGGCATGGAGTTATCCAAGTACAATTCAGACAATCTGGGCTTACCACCATTGTACTGCCCAGTTACTTCCAAGAAGGATGGGTAAGATATGACTGGAAAAGTAAGATCAAATGGCTAGATCAAATGGGAGAGCTTGTGGCTCAGTGGTCAGTCCCATGCTTTGTATGCACAAGGTGTGACAAATGTATACGCCTTTTATACTTTGCCAAGACTAGACTGGGTGTTTACTTTAACATATTCAGATCCTCATTTCAGACTGGCACCCTGAGAAGCTTTACAATATTCTCACTGAGTTCTAGGCCTCCACAGGTATATAAAAGAGCCAGGGATCATTCTGAGACAAAACTTAGATTACTCACTTTAGGACAAAACATTTTGGAATATAAAGCAGGAATCAAACAAATTTAGAAGATGGAGGCACTAGCATCACATAGTAAAAACATGGTTTCACGAAAAACCAATACAGTACCACATCTTTGCCAGATCTGTACTACCAGGTTCTTCTATACATAGTATCCATAAGACTGTGGGTGTGGCTACACTAGAATGAGGGATCAAATTAGGGTGGGCCACTTTGAGGTGGTTGGTGTTGATTAGCACAATCTAATGAAGCCTAACCAATCACATAGGACTGGTTCTTGCCCATATTGTGAAGTGAAATTAATCACTTTTTCTTGCTTGGCAGAAATCTGTTGAAATGGTCTGTATATTTACTGTATACAGACTATTGCTTCTTCTTCTTTCGTGTCTAGGCCAGATGTGAAACTGCCAAAGTGAAAGCACCTTTTGGTGAGCTCATTCTGCAATTCCTTTCACCTGACCTAGTGTAGCTGGCAACACAAGGTTGCCATTACCAGGGTACGCCAGATTGTGGTTCAAAATACCACAATCTTGTAGAAGGCTCTTTCTGTATACCCCAGATTATTGCTAAAGTGCTACACTTTACCTATAGTCTGTATACAGTTTAAAAAATTCCCCATTTCAACAGACCCCTGCCAAGTAAGAGAAGTGATTAATTTGCCAACATCTTGAAGTGGCTCACTTAACTGATATGTATTGCCTTGTCTTAAACAGCTAATCAAGGAACCGCTGCAATCAAGTCCATAGCAGCAGCTTTAGCTACAGGCAGCTTTTTGATTGTCCCTTTAAAGCAGAGGTTCTCAAGGTTTTCATGCCATGGGCCCGACCACTCACCCGCAGACAACTGAGTGGGCCAGACACGTGGTTCCCCCATCGTTAACACTGCCACAAGCAGTGATTGGTGCATTTACAGCTGTCATAAATGCACCAACTTCAACTTCCAGGGTTGTCACCATGGGCCGGATGGAATGGTGGTGGGGGCCGGGGGTCGCCCACGTGCCATAGGTTGCAAGCCCCTGCTTTAAGGAATGGCAAAGAAAAGGTTTTTTAACCTTTCTTTTTATAACTGAGATATAGTAGATCAGCAATAGTCTATACAGAGAATTTTTTTTTAATTTCCATTGCCCTCTGCAGGTAGTGATTAATTTGCCAATATCCTGAAATGGCCCACTTATTAAACCACTTCACAATATTGGCAAATTTAAAGTGAAAGGCTTGAGTTGGATTGGTTCAAGTGATCATATGTACTGAAAAAAAGTAGGAGCCCCTTGACAGAGGCCAGAAAGGTGCAGACAAGAACGCTCTGGCAGGCAGGCTGTTTTGCTCCAGGAAAGATGTCGTCTGATCACTGTCTTTAAGCATGCTAGTCTGTCCCTGCAGTGCTAACAAACCCCAGGCTAAAAAGCTTGTAAAGATAGCCTCTGCCTGTTTTCAACACTGCAAAATATAGCTTGTAAGCAATTCAGCACATGGTGCCTTTAATTGGACGGCAGTACCAAGCACCACTTCATTCTCCTCCTGAGTTCCAAAGTACTATGACATAGATCAATGACATACATAAACCAAGGCTCATGTTTGAAGTAACAGGTGCATTTGGAAGTGCACATCAAGGCATAGAGTGTTGACAACTTCATACAGTGATATCTCCTAGAACATTG
This sequence comes from Furcifer pardalis, assembly GCA_030440675.1. Lineage (NCBI taxonomy): Eukaryota > Metazoa > Chordata > Lepidosauria > Squamata > Chamaeleonidae > Furcifer > Furcifer pardalis. The sequence continues at coordinate 96,674,288 of CP126895.1, read as the reverse complement.
ACAGCCTGAGGCGATGCTATCCCTTGGATGACATCCAGTGTTTAGGGCTAAGTGTGCTGTGTAGAAACTTCCTTATCTTCTATTGTAGGTGCATGAATGTCAGAATGCTCTGCTAATTGCTCTAGTATATATTTTATGGTTCTTGTGTCAAGAAGTTACTAGAAGCCCATTATTTCTCTGCTCAGTCTTAGCCTCAAACACAAGCCTTTACTAGGGCCTGTTGAGCTCAGAATCTAATTAGCTCTTGCAGCAAGTTATCGCTCACAGAAAATGCTGACTTAGCATCCAGTTGAAAAATGCATTAAATATTGAGTAATTGGTGCCTTCTCTTTAATAAACAAAAATTATACATTGCTAAGTAAGTTTGGTATATTTTTTCCAATGAACATCTTATATGGACTTGAAAAACATGAGATAAAAATGTTCCAATTCTTTTTTTAATTACCCAAGTTAGGGAATTTTCTATGCCAAAAGTGTCAGTTTCAACCCTGCTATCATCTGAGATAGGGTTAGGACAGAATTCTGCTGGAAATCCTGGAACTTGCTGCCATTTAGTGCTGACAATATTGAACTAGATGCACTATTGTCTGACTCAATATAAGGCAAGAATATCAACAGAGTCTAGTGTATCTTGAAGACGATTTGTGTCAGATTTTGAGGAGTGTAGCCCATTTTTGCAAATTCATCTCAAAGTTAGTGCTAACTTTATACTGCAACTTTTTAAGGTTGTATAAGCGGCCCGGTGGGAGGTAGAGCTTGCTGCTTCGGACCCAGCCCCCAACACCGGCCTGGCCGGCTCCAGCTCAGCCTCAAGGGATATGGACAGTGGTGGGCAGCCAAAAAAATTACTACCACACTGTGGATGAAGCCTACATCGTGGGCAGAGCCGACATCATGATGTCATGGGCAGAGCCAATGTCATGACATTGTGGGCAGAACCAACGACATGAGCGCAGCCAAAGTAAAAAAAAAATACAGTAGAAATAAAAATAGAAATAAAAAACAACATAAAATACAAATTAAATAGACATTAAATAGAAATAACAAGCATAAAAATACAAATTAAAATAGACATTACATACACATAAAAACACACTACATAAAACACCCACCCACCTCAACCCACTCCAAACACAAACCCTAGTCATTTACCTGGGGTCAGGGAGCAGCAGGCGGCAACAGCAGTGGCCTAGCCTGGAGTAGCATCGGCGGTCGGTGGCGGTCGGCAGCCTCAGAGCCACAAACTTCCAGGCTAGGGAGTGAGGGCACTCTGGGGTGCAGCAGTCTTTTTTCCTTCTCTGGTCAGGTTGAGTCTGGAGTTAGGTGGCCTGGAGATTCCTCCACCACCAAAACTGCCACAGCTAGGCCCAGTCCTCTTCCCTCAGTAGGTAAAGGGGCCCAAGGGTGTGCTGACAAGAAAGTCCTCCTGGTCCCAGGCAGCAGCAGCCTTTTATTCTTCTCCAGTATGAAACCTTTCTCCCTCAGAACATAACAACCAGCAGAAGTTTTGAACACACAGAGAGTATGAGGAGCATAGAATCTTTTGCATGCATAAGGAAAAGAAGTTCGAATTGAGACCTTGCTTTATGCAAAGTCTTGGAGTTACCTATTCAATAAGCTACACCTGTGCTGTAGGTGTTCATGCACACCAAGCGCTTGGTGCGCATGCGCAGTGAGGGAACCGGTGAAAAGGTAAGCCCCCAATGTGGTTCCCCCCCAAAAGCTGCTACTGGTTCTCCGGGACACTGGAAAAAGTTACTGCCGGTTCTGGCGAACTGGTGCAAACCTGTTGCTACCCATCACTGGATATGGATATAATGGGTGGGGTTGAGTTTGGGAGGTTTTTGTGTATTGTTTATGAAGTATTTTGAAGTGTTTTATAATGATTTGATATTGTAATTGTGATTAGGGATGTTTTGAATTGCCTTTGAAATGGTTTTGTGATGCAATACAATTAGTTGTACCTCGCTTAAACAGCATAATGTGTTCCACAGGATTGCTCTTTAAGCGAGTTTGCTCTTTAAGTGAAAAACCATTGTAAATGACCAATTGTGACTTCTGGGGGGTGGGGGTGGATTGCAAACCCTAATTTATTTGTTAAGCGAGTTTTTGGTTGGTTTTATTTGTTAAGTGACGCGAACATTCAGAGAAAATTCTGTTCTTTAAGCAAGTTACTCTTTAAGCAAGGCACTCTTTATGCGAGGTTTGACTGTATCTTGTAATCTTGGAACTGTGATACTGTATATTGGTTTTTTCTCTGTTATTGTATACTTTGTATCTTTGTTAGCTGCCCAGAGTCACTTGGCGAGTGGGGCGGCATACAAGTCAAAAAATAAAATAAAAAAGATGCTTTGTGTTTTCTGCATCAGAGTAACAAAAATGCAACAAGAAATAATTTCCTTGGGAAAATACTTCCTATTGTAAATTTCCACACTTTAGAAACTTGGCCTAGCCCTAAATCAGTGATGGAGAACCTTTTAGAGACCGAGTGCCCAAACTGCAACACAAACCCCACTGATTTATTGCAAAGTGCCAATATTGCAATTTAACTTGAATACTGAGGTTTTAGTTTATAAAAAACAACTTATATATTAACATATTTTGCAAACTCAATGCAGAAACAGCAATATTATGATGCGTAATTACAATCCTCAGTCTTCCCTTTTCCCTGTTGCCTTCAACTTTTCTCAGTACTGTATTATTTTCTTTTCTAGTGGATTGTGTCTTTACGTGTTGAACCCTGGTTTCCTGTTTCCCACTAAATTATGGCACAACCCCCCCCCCGCACCCTGAAATGTGAATGGTCCCCATTATCTTTGAATTTAGAAAAGCTATCAAAAAACATTTCTTATTAAATCTATCTATTAATCTTGTTTTATTATTTAATTCAATGCAACGAGTAGTTTTCTGGCCATTCATTACAATTACATTTCTAGCATTTAATTGCTTGTTTTTTCTATTATGGATTTGGCTTTACTAAATGGTGGTGAAGAAGTGTTATGCAGCTGAAGTGCTGGCTTGTATTGTGCCTCACACTGTGTTCTCATACTCTGTTGTGAATATGGAGGTGATGATTAGTGAATAATATGAGAAAATGCTTTGTAAATTTCAGTTGCCTTCAGGGTTTTCTATACTAGAACTGTTAAGGTTGATTTTTTAACTACTTTGCATTGTTTTTTGCTCTGTCCAATTTGTTAAATGCTCCAAATCTAAACTGATCGTAATTTTGCATCACTTTATCTTGGAACCAAATACCTCGCTTAAAGAGCATAATGCATTCCACAGGATTGCTCTTTAAGCAAGTTTGCTCTTTAAGCAAAACACCATTGTAAGTGAACAATTGTGACTTCTGGCAGGGGTGGGGGATTGCAAACCCTGATTTATTTGTTCAGTGAGTTTTTTGTTGGTTTTATATGTTAAGCGAAGTGAACATTCAGAGAAAATTCTGCTCTTTAACCGAGTTACTCTTTAAGTGAGGTGCTCCTTATGCGAAGTTTGATTGTATAGCTATTCCAGTTCAATCTAAATCTCATTCAAATCTATTTGAAACTGATAGATTGGGTTTGGAATTTTAATTTTTTAAAATTCACATTTCATGCACTTATGCATTTTTTAAATTAACCAAAAAGTAGCTATTTTAGTTTTTTTAAGTAATGGAAAATAAAGAGTTACTATAAAATTGTAATTATACTAACTAAGTTTCAGGGGGAATAAAAAAATGATGATGGTGATTTTTTAATGTTCACAATAATTTCTCAAACTCCTTGAACTTTTCAAATTTTTCAAGTTGTTCCCCAGAAACCTTCATCTCATTCCTGGCATCTATGAACTAAGACAGTCATATTTTTCTCTGTATCGCTTTGATAATAACCCCATTCAACTATACCCATAGACAACATATGGCCCCTAGGTTTTGCTGGACTGAAACTCACAGCATCCCCATATCCATTGTAATAGTGCATTGGAATAATGGAAGTTATAGACCAGTGATGGTGAAACTTGGCACTCCGGATGTTCCAGGAGTGTTGACTTGGGCTTCTGGTAATTGAAATCCAAGAACACCTGGAGTGTCAAAGTTCTCCATCATGGAACTACAGCAGTAATGGCCAAACCTGGCACTCCAGGTGTCCTTGGACTTCAATTCCCCGAAGCCATGATCAGCAGAAGTGCTGACTTGGATTCTAGGAATTGAAGTCCAAGAACACATAGAATGCCAAGGTTAGCCATCACTGTTATAGACCAATATCTTCTATAGACATACTCTGGTCACCTTTCTCAGAGATGACTATTCAGTAGCAGCAAAGACTAGAAACTGAACAGAGGATCAGTACCAAACATTCTAACAGTGACTCTGTAGATAGATAGAAGTGTTCTTTAGTAGTTTTTAATTACTTTGGTAAGCACAAAGGTGAACCTCACTTAATATTAAAGGAGGAGTACCTTGTGGTTCAATTGCTGTGGGGGACTGGGCCTCATATTGCTGAATGGAAAACATTCATATTTTAAGACAAATAAACTGACTCATATTCAGGTGATAAACGAGACCCCTCTCCAAAAATTCTGTCCACAGAGAACTTGAACATTGACATATTTTGCGCCGGCTTTAAAATGTCTACAACTTTTTGATGTTGTGTGAAATTCTTTCCCTCACATCACAGCAGGATATTACATTAGCCTGTAGTTAGTGCTTGTCGGCTTTTGTAATATTGGAACAGGATTAAAACATAGAAGTTGTCTGGTTGACTGTAAATCGAAGCTTTCATTACTTATGCTGGTTTTTCCATTAAAAGGAAGAGTTTCTTATTAAGGGAATTGTTGTTTCAAAGCTCAAGTTTAAAAACAAAACAAAACAAAATCATCTTGCTTTTTGACACTTTCCTTGCAAAGCTTCTTTGTTTCCATGGAGAAGTTTCATGCAAAGCTGCTTTTTGTCAGTAGTTGGCACCTCTAATTATAGCTGACAGGATACTCCCAAATTTGACGAGGTCCCCTCCCCCCACCTTTGGCTTTTAAAAGCAGTCATGTGTTTCTATAAGAACACAGGGAGGGATCCTGATTTCCTAACCTTTTAAAATTCTCCATCATTTCATGGTCTTTGTGCTTTGCCCTCTGGTGAAAATTAATTTTGACACAACATCTAGCTCCTTGCATTGTAGGTGAGGATCCTTCAGTTGTCAAGTAGACTGCTGGGAAAATCCAGAATGCTAGTATAGAAAGAGGCACATTTGTATGTTACACATGAATGCCATTAAAGTATGAGCAATTTCTGAGGGGGAAATGTGTTATATCCCAGTTCATGCATATTTTACGTTTGAATTAGAAGCTGATATAATACAAAGCCAGTTAAAACCTCATTTGTAATACCAAATTGTCCTTTAAAACAAAAGTCTTTAGGGAACCAATCAATCATAAATATTTATAAGGACTGTATTCCGACCTGACGTTTGTGATTAACAACAACTTCACGTTTTTCCATTTGACTCTCCCCAGGGCGCGAGGATCTTTTTGGTGAGTCCCAATAAAAGCAATATTTTGTTGAAGTGTTTCCTTTCATTTGTTATTTTAGCCCAGGGGTGCTCAAAGTTTTTGGGACACAGGCCAGTCATGTGGTTCAGCGGGCTGGTCACATGGTTCCTTCCACTGGAAGCGGAAGTAAAATATGCCTTGCAATCTGTTTTGCAATAGGATGAGATAGATTTTTAGGCTGCCATTTTCTCTGCTTAAACCACAGGTGCCCAAATGACGGCCCGGGGGCAGGATCCAGTCTCCAAAGCCAATTCATCCAGTCCATGCCACTCCTGGAAGTGGAAGTAAAACATGCCCATATGGGCAAGGTGAAACACTTCCAGGAGTGGCAAGGGCAGTGTGGGCCAGATGAATTATCTTCAGGGGCCAGATGCAGCCCCCCGGGCCATAGTTTGGGCACCTCTGTTCTAGCCAGTTATGCACCAATAATTTTAAAAATAAGTAAAGCCCTTGTTAATGTTTGTATTTATGAACCTTTCCATTGCAAAATTAAAAATTGCCCCTCCAGAATCAATTCTTTATACAAATTCATCCTGAATGGACAGCACAGCAAAGTAGCTTAATCTTTCTTGCCACAGAGTAGGATATCTGATGATATCATGCTCGCTGAATCTTCTTTCAGCTTCTGTCACACTTATTGGCAAGGGTGATTTAAACCAGGACTACATATAGTATTTTGTGTCCTTCTGTGCTTAATACTGTTTTCTTCTTCTATAACAGGGGTGCCCAAACTACAGCCTGGGGGTGAATCTGACCCCCCCCCCCAACACCAATTCATCCAGCCCGCAAAACCCTCATCACTCCTGGAAGCAGAAGTAAAATGCGTCCGCATGTTTACTTCCACTTCCAGGAGCAATGAGAGCTTCGTGGGCCAGATGAATTGGTGTCAGGGGCCAAATCCAGCCACCAGGCCATAGTGAATGGCTTCCTGAACCACGTGACCAGATCGTGGCCTGAAAAGTTTGGACACCCCTGTTCTACAACATTTAGCTTGGAGCTGGCATTGCTTCCAGTCATGATTCTCTGGTATGTATTTGCTACATATTAAATATTCACACACTTGCTTCCCCACGTCATCTATTATGCTACTCACCAGAATCCATGCAGTAGTCAAGTGGAATATGTATCTAGCAAGAAAAAATACACATTTATTCCTTCTAGGTGAAACAAGCCAGCTATTCTTATATGCACGGAGAGATTTGTGGGCAACTGATATCATCTGAAGACTGCTGCTGTTATGTGCCATCAAGTTGTCGCCAACCTATGGTGACCTTATGAATGAGAGATCTTCAAAACGTCCTGTCCTTAACAACTCTGCTCAGCTCTTCAAAAACAAGCCTGTGGTTCCCCTCATGGTTTCAATCCATCTCATGTTTGGCCTTCCTCTTTTCCTGCTGCCATCCACCTTTCCTAGGGTTGCCACATGTCCTTGTTTTCCAGGATTTTCCCAGATTCAAGCTGTCCCAGCCGGTTCAAGAAAAAGCATGTAAAATTTGAACAAAGGAAGCAAGCTCACTCCTCACCAAGGCATTTTTTTTTTTTTTTGCAAAGAGTTAATTCACTGCCTTTCTTTCAATTATCCTGCTTGAAAGCAGCAAAGGCAAAACAGCACCCTGTGAAAACCAATGGAGAGGGGAGACACTTGCAAGTGAAATAACTGGGGAAAAAAGGCACAGAGGCAGTGAAATAACTGCAAAAATCCCTTGGCTCACCTTGAAGTTTGGGGAACAAGGAGTCATTCTCAGCCCTTTTCCTCAAATGCTGAGAGGGAGCAAGAAATACCCATATCTAAGAAGCCAAACCTCCACCATACACTGGGGGGGAGGGTTCCTTCTTCACGTGACCACAAAGGGTTAATTGCATAGAGTCAGTATTTCTAGAGAGGACAGGAATAGGGTGGACAGAAAGTGAAGAGTCCTCCATTGTAAAGGTCTTCCTCCAAAATAAGTCCTTTCCTATCTCCTGTATTTCTCCTCTGGGGGAAAACAGAGGTCCCATGGACTGCATTGCTGTTCTGAGCCCCTCTTTAGAACTTTCTTCCAAGGGATCCTTGTGTGGGGTTTGAGGGTGAGTCTATTTCTGTGTGTGTGTGTGTGTGTGTGTAGGGGAAGGTGGGGAGATCTCAGGGGGAGGAAGGGTGGTTCCAAGAGTGGCCCAATAAATTTTATTTAAAAATAAAATAAAATAAAAATAAAACCATCAAGAATAGTCTTTTGCAAGAAGAATCACATGGGGAGAAACCTCTTGACTACAGTTTATTTTAAACTGATGAAGGCTGTCCACACTGGATGGGGATTCTGCGGGGTCTCCCTGACAGCCGTGTCTGACACACACACAGTTTGAAGAATACAACGACGTCATGTGGCTGTCCTGGTTTGGCAGGAGAGAATTATGGCAACCCTAACCTTTCCCAGCATTAATGTCTTTTCTGGAAAATCTTGGCTTCTCATGATGTGACCAAAGTAGGACAGCTTCAGCTTCATATTTTTTTTTTGTTTCTAGAGACATTTCAGGCTTGATTTGCTCTATGGTAGTGTTTCTTGACCTTTGCTATTTGGACTTCAGTTCCCAGAAGCTTAAGTCAATTCCCCAAAACACTCATCAGCAATGTACTGACTTGGTCTTCTGGGAATTGAAATCCCCATGTGGGGCACAGGGCCCACATTGGGAACCACTGCTCTAGGGTCTACCTACTCATCTTTCTGGCAGTCCATAATATTGGTGGAGCTCTCCTCCAGCACCATATTTCAAATGAATAATTTTTTCCCTGTCAGCTTTATTTACTGTCCAGCTTTCACAATGTTATCTTGGTCTTAGTCTTCTGTGAAACATCCTTACAGTTGATAATCTATTCTAATTCCTTCATTGCTACCTAACAAGATGTTCCTGCTTGACCTTACAGAGTCACAGAAATGCAAAGTATGGGGCAGAGTTATTAAGCACTATACTTTATAGAGTCATTTGGTTTATATAAAGTTTTTCTTCAAATTTGGAGGCCTAAGATGGTCAGCTGTTCTTCTGCACTATGGTGAGTTGGACTATATTTATAAAAGCAGTAATAACATCTAATTATAATTATATATGAGAAGAAATAAAACTCAGTGGTTTGAAGCACTGGCCTGTGGAGACAAGAGCATGGAGTTCAAATCCCCACTATGCCTCTAGGAGAAGAATTAGTGGAGATAATCTAGAGTGTCTCTGCCATATGGTTTTAAAATCCCTGACACTTGTGCTGTCTTGAGCATGTTGCTTGGGTTTCACAGAGATGCCAGAAGGAAGAACGTATAAACCACTTCTGAATACTTTGTACCAGGGGTTCCCAACCTTTTGAAGTCAGGGGCTGAGTTGTGCTCCCTCAGACAGTTAGCAGGCTGGACCTGTCATCCAGCCACCGCTGCCAGAATTGGTCGTGGACTAATTTACGGCTGTCATAAATGCAAATAAGTCCGCCGGCAATTCTGGTGGCAGCGGTGGCTGGAGCGAGGGCATGGGTTGGTTGATTTGGCATCACAGGCTACATCCAGCCCATGGGCTGTAGATTTCCTACCCCTGCTTTATACCTTAAAAACCTTGGAGGAATTAGTTGGAATCAGCTTGATTGCACATGATGATTATGATGTGTGCATATAATAGCATAAATTAGAATATGCAAATTTAATGCAAATATTTCTTTTTATATATAGTTTCCTCAAGTATCCTCCTTTGTGGCCATCCTTGTCTTACACATACAGTACTCCTTTTTTTGTGATAGAATAGCAGCTGCCTTTTTATTTTCTGAGAAGGGGTCCACTCAGTCCTAAATTTTGGGATAAGACCCCGATGTACACTCTGACCATGAGGTGCTTCTGATGTCCCATGATAGCCTGAGTGTTTGTGCAGATTTCATAAACAAAGACTGAATGTTGATCTGGGCCTTTATTGTTTTGGTTAAATTGCAAGTTTAGAACTTGGTAAAGGTAAAGGTAACCCTTGCTCAAAAGCAAGTTGTATCCAACTCTAGGGTTCAGTGCTCATCTCTGTTTATAGCCAAAGAGCCAACGCTGTCTGCATTTGCAGACATCTCCATGGACATGAGGCAGGCATGACTAGACACTGGAGTGAACGGAATGCTATTTACCTTCTTACCAAAGGTAGAAATAATGGAATGATTATGCCATGATTTAAATTTCCATTATTACAGATATTATACAAGGTGCTGTGGGGGTCTTTAGGCACTCTACAATCCCAGCTTAATTTGTAGTTAAACTGGAATTGGAAATGTTAAGTGCACTGTAAATTAATAGAGTAAACCATTTTTTACCTAAGAGACATACCATTGCTGAATATATTCTATGTCTGGCATACCTAGAGAAAGGGTTTGTCAAAGCAAACCTGAACTATGGCTGGTTTGGAGCTTATTAATTTAATATGAACAACTTGTGAGGTGATGTGTCATGAGGAATGCCAAGGCAAAGAAAATTAATATTTTTCCCATCTTGACTTTTCTGTTAGATCACTTTCTGTTTTAGCTTGTTTTCCATCAGGATCCTGAGGCATATTTCTCAAATATATTTCCCTCATATTTTTGGAACAATTCTGCCATTGTTCACCAGCTTATTGTATATTATTCTAGCACATTTCCAAATCATAAATCAAAGCCTATCAACATGCATTAGGGAAATCCTCTATGTTATGTAGGGTTTTGTTTGAAATTGTTTTATCCTAATTACAAATCTTTCTACAGCCGTTTTATTAAAAGGGCAAGTTTTGCATGTAAACGTACTCCCTCACATGGTGGTCTTGTCGCATTTTTTTATATCTAATATATTCTTCTCTCTCTCTTTTTTCAAAGCCTGAATTTCCTTCCTGGCATTACATTTATATGAAGGGAGAAGGGGAAGGAACACATTGGCATTTGATGGCTGAAATTAGTGCTCTCTCTGTGTGTGTCCCAAACAGCCTGCCAGTAATGCACATTTTAGCCTGTACTTTAAAGAGAGTGTAAGGTGTTAGCTTCTGTGACACCCACATTAACAGAACTAAGGAAATCCTCACAATCATACAGGAATTCAAGAATATAGTGAGAGCCCACTTTATAGGAAGATTTTAAAGCTGAATTAAATAAGAAAACTGCCAATTTTCAGGAAATCTGTTGAACTGAAAGAAGCTGGGGGGGGAGGGGGGACCAGGAAGGGAGAAAAAGAATTCTAATTAAATTGTTCATTCTCAGCAATTTAAGCTCTTTTGACATGATGAAACATCTCGGTGCACAGTTTTAGAATCTCAATTGTTCTCTAAAGATGACACTGGGACATAAAACCAGTTGTGGGATTTAGCGGGTACGTCCCGGTATGTCCCATATCAGTAGTAGAAATTCTGGCTGGCCCCACCCATCCAGTTGCCAGAGCCTAGGGTCAAAGGCCTGCACCTGCCTCCCGTACCAGTGGCGCAACTTCCCCTGGCCACACATAGTCACATGGCCACCTGGCCACACCCACCATGCCATGCCCACAGAGTAGGTAATAATTTTTTTGGAATCCAACCACTGCATAAAACCCTTTTCTATTGCAATGCGCTCCACATGGGGCTGCCCTTGATGACCATTTGGAGGCTGCAACTGGTCCAGAATGCAGCTGCACAGGTGGTGATGGTGTGCAGGTGGTATGCTCATGCCTCACCACTGCTTTGGGAGCTGCACTGGTTGCCAGTGTGCCTCTGGGTTCAATTCAAGGTGCTGGTTATTACCTTTAAAGCCCTACATGGTAGTGGGCCAGGATACTTAAGAGACCGTGTCACCCCAAAAACGTCTGTATATCCCACCAGAGCAGACCGGAGAGCCTCTCTAATTATTCCATCTGCTACAGAGGCACATCTCTCTAGCACCAGAAAGAGGGCCTTCTCAGTGTATGCCCTATTGAACGTCCTGACAATTGAGTTGCGTCTCCAGATGGAGTTGCTGCCTTTCAGGAAAGGCCTAAAAACCTGGCTGGCAAAGCAGGTGTAGGGCACCAATGACATGGTGGCCTCCACCTGCTGGCTAATCTAGGAAGAACATACACTCTCTTTTAATTGGTAAGGGTTGCGGTCATTTTTGATAGTTGTTTTTAATGGTTTTTAAATAGGTTTTAGAGTTTTTAACTGTGATGCTGGCTTTTTTTCTTTGTCTGCTGCTCAGAGTCTTTTGAGTTGGTTGGCAATATAAATAAATAAATAAATAAATAAATAAATAAATAAATAAATAAATGATCTATACTTGTCTGGCCAGGTTATCCTGCTATGGTAATAGTAACTCAGTGCTGAACATTAGCCAGTGGTTAACTAACTTGACAACCCTGAAAACTAGCAGCCTTCGTGAAGTCCCCAAGGAAGGGTCATGGTCTCCAAGTAGATTAAATCCCTCTTGAATCCATCTTGATGGAGGGCAGCAGCTTCATCAATACTGCCCTGGGGCTGAAGAGGACTTTGCATATCAAAAGGACTCAGGACCAGAAAGTGACTCATAAAGCTGGATCAGTGATATGGGTGTCATGCTGTGATACAGAAGGTAGATGAAAGGATAGTGTCATCTGCGTATCTCAAGTTGTTGATGTTTCTCCCAGCAATTTTGATCCCAAATTGTGATTCCTCCATCCCTGCATTGCACATTATGTGCTCTGTGTATAAGTTGAATAAGTAGGGTGATAAAATGCAGCCTTGTCTTCCTCCTTTTCCTATTCCAAACCACTCTGTCCTTCCATATTCTGTCCTAACTGTTGCTTCTTGACTCATGTACAGATTTCTCATGAGGCATATAAGATGCTCTGGTATTCCCATCTCTTTAATTACTTGCCACATTTTGTTGTGGTCCACACAGTCAAAGGCCTTGGTGTAGTCAATGAAACAGAAGTAGACTTGTTTCTGATATTCCTTTGTTTTTTCCATGATCCAACGTAGGTTGGCAATGTGGTCTCTAGTTCCTCTGTAACTAGTAAGCTACTAGTTAGTTATTTGCAATTAGTTTATTTCTACAATAATAAAGTGTACAACCACACACTGCATTATGACAGCAACTCAGTGAGGATTACCATTCCTTTTGGGGTGCCACTTATATATTAGTAGTAACTTTTACAGATGTCTGAGCATTGCCTCACTGAATGACAGGGAAGAATATTGCATGATTTGAAGGACTGGCTTCTGCTGGCCCTTTTGCTCTGTGTCAGGTGCTGAGGTAATGCTGAAAGGATGCTGGAAGAAGTGTACATACGGACCTGATGACTTTTGCTATATAGTTGAACAGGTGGCTTGTAGTACTAAGAGGTATTTTTAAAGGTAGCTGAATAACAATGATTTTATAGAAATGTTGAAGCAAAGAATTACTATTTTCACTATAACAATTTATATGGGATGATCTTCTAATGATAAATTAGAATAAAAGGGATTGCCTGCTGTGCCTCCTGGCAGAAAAACCAGCATAGCTTTGAGCAAACTTCACAGTCCCAAATATTGGCCTTCACAAAAAGTGGAATGGGTTATCATAAGCTGAAATTGACTTGAGGGCACACAATAATAATTATTTTTTTATTACACACTACTAGTGGAAGATAAAATAGAAAGCAATTTACATGCAACAAATGTTAATTTCTGTTCTTTACATAGCTTATGGACATCAAGATATGCAAGTATGGGAAAGCAGGTTGCATGAACACTTCAAATACCTAACACACAATTAGATGTAGTTAAACTTTGACATTAAACCAAGCTAACAACCGTTGTTATAATATATGCATAAACAATTAGATTAAACCACCTCATCTAAGAATCTGTCTGAAGAAAGACTGTGGGGTAGAAGGATGTCTCCGTCCCAAGTTATTCAATCCTGGAATGGCTTCAGCACCTTCTTTTCAGTATTTTTGTTACTTAATCTGACCAACAGTTGCTTGTTGGTACAGTTGTTTGTATGAACAGTCCAAAAGTAGGATAAGGGTTCCCCCATGGGGAGAAAGGTGGCCTGTAAGTAAGTAAGTAAGTAAGTAAGTAAGTAAGTAAGTAAGTAAGTAAGTAAGTAAGTAGGTAAGTAGGTAGGGAGGTAGCTGGCTAGCTAAGTAAGTAAGTATGGATTTGGATTTGGTTTTGGATTTGGATTTGTATGCCGCTCTATTCGCCGAAGTGAATAAACAATACAGTATCACATGACAAAACATATTAAGATATCACATATCAAAGTGTCACATAACACATATATATCAAAAGAAACCCCATCACAATTACAAATCAAGACATTATTAAAACATTTCAGCAATACTTCAAATAATTCAATCAAAAACACATCAAAAATCTCCAATCCCCAATTATAATTACAAATCAAAATCAAAAATTCCAAACAATCCCACCACACCCCCAGGAACCAAATCAACTTCAAAAAATAATAATTAAACTATAAATTTGCAAAAAAAAGTAAGTAAGTAAGTATGAACAAAGTTATTCTGTCTTCATTTTGCAGTGGTACTGCAGCACCCTACCTGGCAGTTGACTTCAGGGGAGAATGTACCTGGGAACTGTATCTCACACTGATTTTGCTTTGTGTCTTTAAGAGACATCTAGGGAAGGAAACAAATGCCCTTAGATGCAAGCATTTGTCAAGTTAAATTTAATGGCTGTGCCAAAAATAGGCACAAGAGACAATTACTTTTGACATGTATAATTTATGTGATTCTATTTGCAATAAACTCAAATTTATCTTAGAGTGCAGAACAGGGTAAGGATACTGATTTAAAATTCAAGGTTGTTAATGTCAGCATACAAGCCTTGTTGGAAAATGCTGCTCTTCTCTAAGAAAATATTCCCTGGTGTTAAATGAATTTTTGCCTCTGTATTTAGTAGCTAGTATGCATACATAAGAAGGACAGAAATACATAGCCATAGAGGTGGATGTTTCTCTGTGTTACACTATCTATCTATCTATCTATCTATCTATCTATCTATCTATCTATCTATCTATCTATCTATCTATCTGAATGTCCTGTAATATTTATTTCTCCAGGTTTTTAACATACTCATCTGAAGACCAACACATTTATTAATGTGACTATCATCATTTGCTAACACATTTTTAGACAACCACCAAAATTATTAGAACATGTATAAGGACTGTCAAGTTTTGTTTATGGACTGTCAAATGTTATTTATTTTTGTGTATTTAAATGATGCACTGTATATCCACTCTATCTATCTATCTATCTATCTATCTATCTATCTATCTATCTATCTATCTATCTATCTATCTATCTATCTATCTATTTTTAGTTGATATACTGCCCCATAGTGTGTCACAGTCTCTGAATAGTTTACAACTCCTATTCAATTAAATAAAACACAATTCCCCAATTATATATTATAACTATTAGATATTATAACAATGATGATATCCTGCCACAAACTAATTGACTTTGAATAAAATAGACATTTACCTAGCTTGAAATCTCAGATCCGTATTAATGAAAAGCTGCTTTTAAAAGTATGGTTTTCACTTGTTTCTTGAAAATTTGGAGGGAAGGAGCCAATCTGACCTCTACTGGAAATTAATTCCAGTTTATTTAGTGGAGCTACCACCGAGAAAGCATGAGTTCTTATGCTTATTTTCTTGGCCTCCTTCATTTTGGCTATTCTTAGCATGATTTCTACCACAAATATTATGCAGCTTTTCCTTATAGATCGTAACATTATTCTGATCACAGATATATCCTGGCCTAGATCAGCCTAGTCACCTGAAAGGGGAAGTTCCTCAAGAGGCTCCCTCTGTAGATCCTGATGTACATATCAAAGATCTTGGGTCAGACTCAGGCGCTTAGAATTCCCCAGCTGCGAAGCCAATTCTGGTCTTCCCCAGATGTGCCTCTTTTCCCCCAGCACTGCCTTTTGGTGGGTTTTCATCTCTTGTTTTTTTCTTCCCCTTTCTAAAAGGTTGAAAGTGCTTGCCTAAGACTTAGTTACTGTCAGCAAGCGTTTGATGGTAAAATATGCAAATTTTGGTCGCACTCTTTTGCCCCAAAACTATAAATGGAATGAAGCCCAGAAAACATAATCCAGCCCTTGTCTGAATGAGATTTTATGACCTTGAGGTAACTTTGCCTGGTGGCTCCTGCAATAGTTAATGCCCTGAATAGACAATAATCTCTGGGAATCTTGTTGTAATAATATTTACTAGACTTGGACCTAATTTTTTAGTGGATTAGCTCAAAACTGTTGACCAAGGATGTAAACACTTGTGCCCAGAAACATGAAGTCGGTTTTGAATATCTTCAAGAGGTTTCAGCTAAGAATGTTTGGTTTGGTGCAGGCTTTTAAATGCTCTTATTATTCCTATTTCATACAAACTCTGTCTCACTTTTGTATACAGCAGTGGTGCCAAAACTTTTTTTTTTTGCGGCCAGTCCCATCCCCGACACACAGCTGCAGGGGCTGGACGTGGGCTGCTCCCACTGCTGACAGTTTTGATGTCAGCAGCGGTGGCGGTGGCGGTGGCGGTGGCGGTGGCGGTGGCGGTGGCGGTGGCGGTGGCGGTGGCGGTGGCGGTGGCGGTGGCGGTGGCGGTGGCGATTGCACTTTGTCCTGGCTGCTCCGAGCAGCCACTGGCTCAGTCCCATCCCCTCTGCAGCCTTTGCCAAAAGCTGATTGCCACGTTGGGGAAAATTTTGGAGCCTCCTGTGTTTCAAAATTCGTGGCACTGGAAGAGTAAACCTGGAGTGCTGCAGTGACATCATCCCGGGCATGCCAGAGGGCTCTCCTAGTGCCACAAATTTTGAAACACATGAGGCTCTGAAAATTTTCCTAATATGGTAATCGGCTTTAGCAAAGGCCGCAGAGGGGATGGGATTGAGCAAGAGGCTGCTCGGAGCAGCCCAGACAAAGCGTGATCACCACCACCACCACTGCCGATGACAGGTGGGGGTGGTCCGTGGTGAGCCCGGGTGCTCACCGTGGGCCGCATCAATGATATGCAGGGGACTAATTGGGCCGGTGGGCCGTAGTTTGGGCACCTCTGGTATACAGAATCAGTAGTTAGTTAATAATGAGTAGCAGAAGGCTTTGTACAGGCATTTTCCTGCTGTAGGAAAACATGTTACTTCAAGTATCATTTACCATAATTTAGTGTTATATGCTTCCACATTTCACTCTCATGTCATTCATTACTATAATGAATGTTCTTCCACCTCAACATTATGAAGAAGTAAGATGTCTTGTTTTTATTGGAATTCCAAGGATGGATAAGGCAATGTTAATTCTCCTTATGTCATACACTCAAGAAACTTATGGTAACCATTAGTTCTGAAGAGATGAGGCTGGCATTTGATGCATTTCCTTTAGCTATGCTAGTGGTATTTGAGAAAGGATTCAGAATCTTATAAACAGTAATATCCCCCAGGTGAAGTAGGAAAGGTCTGCTCAAGGTGAACTCCTGCCCTTTAGCTGACACATGCTTCTGAGGGTGAGATGCAGTGCAGTAGCACTGATCAGACGTCTGGTATGCCATCTGTCTCTCTCTAGACCTGATCTGTGGAATTTGGGAGAACATGCAGCTACCATGCGTTCTCATCATGTGTAATTTCTGCTGGTGGGGCTGCATATGTTCTAAAATAGCCCACTATGTAATCTTGTGACTTACTTAGGAAAAGAAAGCAATCCATCTGGATCAAATGAGAAGTCCTTTGGTAGACCATCCATCAGTGACCAGCCAGATGCCTTTGAGAAGCTCACTAGTAGAGTATGGAGAATACAGCACTGTCTTTCACTGTTGCCTTTTGATATTATTGATGTGGTGGCATGGTGTGTGATCATGGAGGTGTAATGTAATCATGATGACTCATAACTATGCATCTCCTCCACAATTTTCTGCATTTCCCTTGAAGGACATCAAAATCTATTATCCATCTCTTCATGTTGTTGACATGGTCTAAAATTTCTACTAATCAGTTTCAGTGTACAACCTTGAGTTCTAACATTATATATATTATACATATTATAGCATAATGTTAGTAAAGAAGATTGGGGAACAGCATGTGTAGCTCAATGGTAGAACAACTACTACACATACAGAAAGTTCCATGTTCAATCCCCCATGTATTGAGGCAGGAACAGAAAACTCTCTGCTTAAACTCTAGATAGCTGCAGCAAACTCTGTGTTAACAACACTGTACAGGATAGATCAAACATCTGACCTAGTATAACCTATGTGGTGTGCTGTGGGTGTTCCATCAAGATTTTGTATTGTGCATTTCTTCTGCTCCTTAGATTTGTTCTAATTTGTGCAACTGATTTTACAAATCCCTGCACAATTAGTCATTTGACTGGTTCTGCTACAGATTCTGTTTCTACTTGTACAGGTGGTTGCGCAACCAGGAATTGTGTTGATTTCCACTTTACATATAGACTAGACAAATACAACATAATTTGCACTAGGTTCATTTTCCGTACTCTGCTTCTTTCTCCACAGTTGTTAACTTTTCTCTTTCCCCTTCTATCATTACTACCTTTACTCCAGCCTTCTCTTCCTACGTCTCTTCCATAACCACAAAACTTCCAGCCCCTTCTGAGTCATTTCAACCCAAATCCACTGGGGAACTAGAGGTCTCAAACATCGACCTTCATCTCCAGGAGGTAACAGAATGCCTTGTCTTTCTGGGGTCATCTCTACACCAAGCTAAACAAATAGAGTGAACATCAAAGTATAATAGCAGCCTAATGTAGGAAGCCCTTGACGTTACAACATTATTTCAACATTACCTTGAATGTAGAGTCATTCAGGTAATTACAGCAATAGCATAAATAATTTTATACATAGATGTTACTTTTATAAAATGGTTTCTGGAAGAGCCATCCACATTGATTAAAAAAAATCTGTAAATGTGCAATTATTTTTCTCTATGAGGAAATAACTCTCACTTTCTGAAGAAGCTGCTTGTGCTCCTCACATATATTTGCCCTGTAGATATTTTGGGGGTATAATCTCCATAATCTCCACTCAGTGGCTACTCTGGCTGGATATGATGGGAGTTACAGTCTAAAACATGTGGAAGCTCAAGGTACCAGGTTGTTTTATGGCCTATCTATTTATATGGTTTTTATCCTGTCTTTCTCCCTTAGTGGCAACCCAAAGCAACATGCAATTATTTTTTTAAATCAACAACCAGTTAAAACAGATTGAATAAAATTTAAAAACTATAATGTATTTTTTTTAAAAAAATAATAATTATTATGTGTAATAAATTCAGAACCGACTTATAGGGCTTTCAAGCAAAGTGAAATATTTAAGAAGTGGTTTTTCAGTTCCACACTGCCAGTAAATTTCCATGAAGGGGGATTCAAACGCAAAGCTCCTCAATCCTAGGTTGTATGATACACCACACTGGGTATCAGTAAACAGTAATTACAAATGATACATTTTTATAGACTATACACTGTACACTTTCAAAATCTAAAGTCATATGTAAGTGAATTGATCACAATAATGACACTGCAGTTCTGATGACCCACAATTTACCTCTGATAGCTAGTCTGTCCGGCCTGATGTGGAGAACTGACTGTTTTGGGCATGAAGCACGGCTGGAAGGGGGTCACTTCTCACTTGTGATACACTGGGGAACCCAGTGCTAAATCATTTGTAAACTTGCTAAATGGCAAGAACACAGACAATGGAAACTAAAATATCTAAGTCTAAAATGTCTAAGTTAATGTAAGGTTGATTTTCTGTTTTAAAATATGGATTTGATTTATGTTTTAAACTTTACTCATGTATGCCATGGCATAGTTTCATTGTAAGGTCTACTAGCTATGTCAATAGATTAAAAAAAGAAATCCATTCTCCACTGCATCCTTTTCAGTGAACAAAATCACCATCTAATAACATCACCACATTTTCCATTGATAACATCATAGCATTATGATGCTATCTGGCAACAATGTCACTAGCTAATAGTAAAACATGGTGAAACAATGACATCATGTCTACAAAAGTTACAAAGAAAGGCTACGTATTAATAGCTCAGACTTTCACTTAAAAAAAACAGATTTGAATCAGCAGTGGTGTTTTGGTTCATTTCAGAGGTCTCGAGCCTGTGAAATTTGGATGGCTTTCCATTTCCCCACTCATATGGTTTGTAATGAGAAAAACATCTTTTTTTAAAAAAAGCATGATCCCAAATAAAACAAAAAGACCAGTTTATTCTCTGATCTTTCCTGGATTCATTCATCATATTTAAATTTTGCCAGAGTTTGGTGGCAGCGGCGGCGGCTGCAACTCATATCCAAGAATGCATTTTTCCTGAAGCAGGAAAAATGCCATTGGCATGAATTTGTTTAAGGTGGATCCCAGCTTGCCATGAAGTGACCCACAAACTATGATAATGGAGCCATCTTCTGCAGCACATATGAAATGAGACATCCAGGATTTAACACCAGGACTTCAATGGACTACCACAGCCTTGAAGATGTTATCAAGGTGCACCTTCATGGCCAGTCCATCTGGCATGGCCTGTTCTGCTTCCATGACTGTTGGGAATCAGAGTTCCTCCTCTGCTCACTTTGTCGTTGGGCCCAATATGATGGTTTCCAGTGGCATTTCCTCCACTGAGGGGGACCATCACCCCACCTCCCAGAAGCGGAAGTTGGGCGAGTTTTAGTTCCGCATCTGGGAGTGACAAGGGTGGTGTGGGCCGGACTCAGGACGTGTTGAAAGATTCCCCTCCCCCCCCCCAATGTCTTAATGATCTTGGAAGTTCAGTGCACTACCGTACAGCATAGTACACAAACTAAATTTTGTTTTCTTCTGCTCACCTAGTGTTTCTGGTGTGCCATGGCATCATTGAGAAAAACATCTGTCAGCAAAAAGAGGGAGCAGATCTTTTAAACCAGCACTTTATAAAGTTTTTAAAAGTTTAAAAATGCTGTGTGATTTTGTTCCCCTAAAGTCATGGTGGTTTGGCATATTTTTGTCATGTATTTATCCTTTAGACAATTATTTCTTAAAGTTCTTTAAGGTTCCAGCATGTTTCCTAGACTTTCCCTTGAAGTCTGTGCTGTTTACAATTTATCTCTATGGAGTTGCCGTTATCCGAGTCATTTCCATAGGATTTTAATGTTATCCAATGCATGCATCAGTTAAGACTAAAAATCAGATAACGTTAAGACTTGTGGAACCAAGTCTTAACATTATCCGAGGTATTACTGTATTTTAACATTAGCTTTTGTGGATCAAGTCCACTTCTTTAGAGGTAAGAGCGAGGCTCCATGGCAATAATTTATACATGGCCCAATGACCAGATGGGAGTACAGAAGCACACAATGTTAGGTACAATTGAAAATGAAGGTGGCTTTTTATGCTTGGTAATTGTATCTAATATATTAACCAACTATCCTATACTTCTGTACTGTCACCTTACACATACAGTGTATAGTTTTTCTGAGTAGGATTTCAGTCATTGTTTCATTGTTGTCATGCACTGTCAAGTTGTTTCCTACTTACAGCACCTGCTGGTGGGTTATGATTGGGTGAGCAGGGATTTGAAGTCAAGTCTCCTCAGTCCCAGTCTGACACTCTATCCAGCTCCATGATGTTAGCTCTTAAACTGTTTTTATTCAGTTCCTTCAGCTTGTAATATGCTTAGCTTCATTTTAATATTGTCTTTTATTGTATGTTTTAATGCCTATATATGCAATGCTTTCTGAGCTGCTATGGGTACTTTGTTTGGAGAAAGGTGAGATGCAAAATTAATAAGTAAATAAATGAGATATATATCCCAGCCATGCTTGCCTGCTCTTTATTCTGTTTAGTAGAAGCAGTGACAGATTTTACTTTCTTAGGATCTAAGCTCACTGCAGATGGTGATTGCAGCCATGAAATAAAAAGGCGACTGATTCTTGGGAGGCAAGCAATGAGAAACCTGGGGAGCATAGTGAAAAGTAGAGACATCACATTGAAAACAAAAATTCGCATAGTCAAGGCAATGGTATTCCCTGTTGCAATGTATGGTTGCGAGAGTTGGACCATTAGGAAAGCTGAACGGAGAAGAATAGACGCCTTTGAGATGTGGTGTTGGAGGAGAGTTTTGAGAGTCCCATGGACAGCGAGGAGAACAAATAGGTCAATCTTAGAAGAAATCATCCCTGACTGTTCCTTAGAAGGTCAAATAATAAAGATGAGGCTAAAGTACTTTGGACATCAAATGAGAAGAGAGGATTCACTTGAGAAAGCTTTGATGCTTGGAAGGGTCGAGGGCAAAAGAAGAAGGGGACAGCCCAAGATGAGATGGCTAGATGGTATCGTGGAGACAATGGGCACAGAGTGAGCGAGTTGAGGGGGATGGTGGAGGACAGGAGTGCCTGGCGGTCAGTGGTCCATGGGGTCGCAGAGGGTCGGAATCGACTGTGCGACTGAACAACAACAGGATGCATGTAAGAGTGTCTTCCTACTAGGCCCCTCTGTTTCTATGACAGCAATGGAAGGGAAGTGGAGACAAGAGGAAGATCAATGTTTGGTGGTGGCCAATGAGATTTTTTGTTCTTGAGTGACTCTAGGAAATAATGTAGGGCAGTGGAGAGCATTACAGATTTGTCAGCAGCTGTGGTCATGCCTAGAAAACCCACAATACACAGCTACCTGGAAATAAGCCCCACTGAATTCTGAGGGCTTTACTCCTGAATAGTTTTCTGTAGAATTGCAGTGTAAGGAACTTAGATTCTGCATCATCTCCTGTTTTTATGTGGGGAGGCATATATTTTGCTTATGTTTTGATTGGTAAAGGCTCGGCTGCAATCAGGAAGTGAATATTCAGTCTGTGGTTCAGGACATGCCAGTGGCTTTGAAGGGCGAGAGCTGTAGAATCTGTTGCAACATAATTAGCAATATGAAAATAAGAATGACAGAGAGACACCAAAAGCCAATGTAAATGGAGTGGATAGAGTGTCAGACTAAGAAATATGAAGTCATATCCTTGCTAGGCTGAGGATACATGCTGAAGGTGACACTGGTAAAGCCATTCCTTAAGTATCTTGACTTAGAGTCACTGTTAGGCAGAATTGATGACAGCATGTAATGCACACAGAGAAGCATAAACAAGAAGAAAATGTCCTAAGATATTAGTGCTCTCTTGGATTCTCAAATGCCATTGGGATCCCAGAAGCCCTAGTCAGCTTAGCCCATGTACATGGACTGTAGAAGCTGAAGTTCAAAATATTTGGAGAACCAGCAGCTGAGAATTACTATCTTAAAATAGACTTCTCCAGCATGATACCTTCTAGCTGTGTTGGATAGTCCTACAGTCGGCTGTGACTTTTCTCTTGGCAGAACTTTAGCTATGTAGTTAAATCATATCAAAAAAGGGTACCTGAGTATTCTGGGAGTTTCAGTCCATACAAAGATGAATTTCCTATCTCCAAATCATTTGCAATATAAGCAGCAAGAGAAACCATTAATTTAAATTTTTATAATTACAGACATGGCTTTTTTGTAGTCTCCCTGCTATCTGGCCAGTGCAGTTATTCTGTTATCCTTCTCCATGTACCATCAAACTTGCAAGTTCAACAAGACTTAAATTCCTCTTTTACATCCAGTTATTATGCTGATGAGAGATATAAATACTCAGGGAGAAGACATGGATGGAAGAGGAAATGAAAATATGAGCTGAGGATGAGACCACTATCTATTATGCCAGAGTTCAACCATCTTCTCTTTTTGACTGAGGTGGTCGAGTTGGGGCCAGTGAGCAACTGGGAGAAGTTGTCAGTATGTTGAGAAGAACTTGTACCCACAAAAACAAAACAGTGGAGATTGCGGTGGCGGCAGCAGTGGCAGCGGTGGCGGCGGTGGCGGCAGCAAAAACCACCACCCACCTTTCGGAAGGGAATGTTCTGGTGTTTAAATAAAACACATTATGATGAAGACATCGTGCTCACTGAGAGAAGAATGACAAATGTTTGAAGAGAGTATCCTCAGATGGGGTGGGGTGGAGAAAGCAACACAAAGTCTTAAAGACTAAGGATTATGTTTTGTGGACTGTACTTTGCTAAAGAAACCAAAGAAGTTGGCTACAGTCCACAAAAGTGTCGGCCCAATGAGACCTATTAACCTTGAAGGTGCCACAAAGTTCTTCTATATTTAAGCAGAATACTGGGAGCCTGCTGCTGGGTTCTGGGAATAGAAAACTGGGTATGTGGGATGTACTGAAGAAGATAGGACAGCTGGCCAACGGGCACCATTTTGTTAGAGGTGTTTCAGAGATGGGAAACATTACTTTTCTGGACATTTTATTAATGCAAAGCTTCTCTTTATTAATGCTTAGGCCACCACGCCTCTTCAGCCTGAGACTCAGAAAGTTCTGCTGCCAATAATAAGTGGCAAGGAAGGTTGTTCTGGGTCAGCCTTCCTCAATTGTGTGTCCTCTAGATTTTGTGGACTCCAACTCCCATCAGACTCAGTGAGTATTGCCAGTGGTGAGGGATTGTGAAAGTTGAATTCCATCTGTTAAGTACCAGTTTGGAGCAGGCTGTCCTGAGTAGAGGATATCTCATCCTCTTGTCTTTCATGGCACTCTTTCTCTTTTTCCTTTTTTCTGTATTATTTATATTTAAAGAGCTTTCTAAGTTAGAATAAATAGAAACATGCTCTGGACATGCAGAGGCATATGTGTAATTATAACTCGGTAAGCCGATAGTCAACTCTACACCTAGCCTCCAGTTGAGGCAGGAATTGTTCCTGGCAAATTGCAAGACCAGAAGGCAGAAAGTTTATGGATCAGGAAGAGATTTTTTTTAATGTGCAGGAGACATAAATACATACAAAAAGGGAGGAATATGTCTTCAAGAAAGTAAAATTTAAAATGGCCAAAATTAGTGACTGCACTTGCAAGCTGGAAGTCCAATGTAAGCCCACCATATAGATTTTCTTCCTTTCTTCCTTAAAAAATAAATAAATAAAAGATTTATTAATACTACCAAGAATAACAACTATACATTACAATAAACAAATAAAATAACAAAAACACAACCATTACAATATAAAATAATACTGTGTGCTCCCTTTACCCAGCAGGATAGTATATATCGAGGTGTTCAAACTACAGCCTTGGGGCCGGATCCACCATCCCTGACACCAATTCATCCTCCCCACGAAGCCCTCATTGCTCCTGGAAGCAATGAGGGCTTTGCAGGCCGGATGAATTGGTATTGGGGCCGAATCTGGCCTCTAGGCCATAGTGACTGGCTCCCTGAACCATGTGAACAGCCCGCAGCCCAAAAAGTTTGGGCACCCCGGTATATATGCTTCTTTACTTTGTTTAATCTACAGTTTTTTATAATTTATCCTTCTTTCCAAAATGATGTATACTCATGACCTGGTTTCATTCCTTTCTCTTTTATCAGTGCATAGTCCAAAAACTATCACCATCTTTCCTTAAAATTAAATTTCTTTAAAATTCCTTTTTTTACTCTTAATTCTGATGTTAATGTTGTTTATTGCTCTATTCCACATTTCCCTATACCATTCTTCTAATTCAATTCTACTATCAGATTTCCATTTCCTGTCTATAACTAGTCCCTTTCCTTTTTAAGTAGAGCTTCTGAAAAGTTCTGGCCTGTTTTGGCTGAAATATCCAGACCTTGGAAAAGTTACATTTTTGGCTTACAACCTCCAAGTAGGAGCAGTGACAAGAATCCATGATGGATGGAGATTTTTAGTCCTTGTCAAGATTTCACCTGCCTCTGTTGCTGTTGGTAAGACTTCTGCTGGAGCCTTCTTCTCTGCTGCCATCATGAAAATTCATCTCTCAAGATGCCATGGAGTGACTGATAAAATAAAATAAAATAAAACTTTTTAATAATAAATATCACCTCGTAGTATCTTAAGCCATAGGTTTTCCATATACAGTTGTACCTCGCTTAAAGAGCATAATGCGTTCCACAGGATTTCTCTTTAAGCGAGTTTGCTCTTTAAGTGAAACACCATTGTAAGTGACCAATTGTGGGGGGGATTGTGAACCCCGAATTATTTGTTAAGCGAGTTTTTGATTGGTTTTATTTGTTAAGCGAAGCGACCATTCAGAGAAAATTCTGTTCTTTAAGCAAGTTACTCTTTAAGCGAAACACAATTTATGTGAGGTTTGATTGTATGGCTATATTTGAATACTCTCTGGTTTTTGCATTCTTTGTCATAGGGAAAAATAACAGAGGAAATGAGTTTTAAATGGAAGTAAAGGCCCAAGGTCTCATTGGTTGATTATAAAATGGAAGGGCAAGAGACCTAATTTCTAATCCATCAGTGTAAAAGAAAAGATTTTGTCTATCTTTAGGTCTAATTTTTTCCCCAAGGGCACTTGGTTAAGACACTGACTGGAAGGTGGCAGGTCAGCAGTTCAATACCCGAGTACTGCACGATGGAATGAACTCCTATCTCTGTCCCAGTTCCTGCCAACCTAGCAGTTTGAGAGCAAGACATTGCAAGTAAATAAACAGGAACCACTTTGATGGGAAGATAAACAGCATTCCGTGTGTTAGATATTTGAATGTCCAGCGGCGGGAAAATCGCCGCATTCCATTGGTCAGTGGGCTGGGTCAAGCAGGGTATTTAATCCCCTGCCTCCCCAGCCGTTGTTGTTGTTGTCTGTGCTATCCACAATAAACAGACGTGTTGTTTGGTTCACCTTAATGGCTTCCGTGTCCTCACTCCGCGCGCCTGATCTCCGGATCTAGCACCGTGCACTCCAGTGTCTAGTCATGCCTGCCACATGTCCATGGAAACATCTGCAGATGCAGACAGCGCTGCCTCTTCGGCTGTAAACAGAGATGAGCACTGAACCCTAGAGTTGGATATGACTCTCTTTTTAGCAAGGGTGACCTTTACCTTACACTAACCAAAAGTTTCAATTAATTTCCCTGATTAGGAAACTAGAAAAACACCCCAGTTTGGCTTAAATGAGTTTGGAGTCAATGAAGTTCAGCTGAAGTCCCAATCCAAATCTCAGGTCAAAAATCCAAATCAACATGTCTCCTACTGACAGTTTTTAGCAGCCAGCAATAATTTATAATTTTTTGCTCTTTCAATGAAAATTGTGCCTAATGCTTTCTCCAGAGTGTGTCCTGTCATGTGATTTCCCCATTTCCTGAACCTAAGGCAATCACTTTCAAATAAGGTGTCTTTGGATCTTTGAGAAACATTCTTACCTATTTTGCCAGTTTGCCAATAAGAAAAAACCCTCAAGAAATTGAATTAGTTCAATTCAAAGTTACTGAAACGCTGGCTTTCACAGGATTTGGGGCTGGCTTTAATGGTTTTAGATTTAGATTTTTTTTTTTTTTAGTCTGTTATTTTGGAAAGTTAAAACCCTCCTTCCCCATTTGGCCTTCCTAACAAAAGAGTCAGCATTGCTATACGAAAGTTTTGTTTTATTTTTATTTTTCAGACACCCTCTATGTCTGCAGCTGCCAGCATTTTCTAAACATTGTTGTTCTCATTCTTGTTATTGTTGTATAGTTATTGTCAGATATTACTGAAGATCTCCTGGCATGGCTCACAAAACTTGCTGTCATATCTGTCACTCAGCAAAGGCTTGTAAAAATTCTTCTTGCGCTGCAGGAGGAAGTAATTTACTCATCCACAGATTAAAAAACTGGAAATGCCAATTTAATGAACCTTGACTTTCCCCACCCCCACCCCCTTTCAGGCAGAAAATGCAGGTGGAACTTGAGAAAGCCTTGCTGGTGTTCAGAGAGGCATGTTAAAGTACCAACGGCAAAGGAAAAAGGCGTGGTGCCGCTTCAGCTTCGTAGAATGCCATGTGTCAAGACAACATAATACAGTCAGAGGCCACACACATTCCAAAAGCTAGAGTTTTATATTCCTGGGAAAACAATCTCAAACCCCGTATTTGTGAGCCTTCCCAAACTTCACTCCTCACCTAGGCAAGGTGGGTCTTTCCCAGAAAGGAGAATATGTTTCACCAAAAGTAAGGGCAAAAAAGATATGGATTTCCATGAAATTGCGTGTGCTAGTTTAGGCGGACTTGCCTCCCTAAAAAAGAACACATGGTCATCTTTGTTCCAGATCTAATTTTTTAATGAGAGTTTGAGGAAATTACATTTTTGGGTCTACATTGCTTCTGGAATTGTCTGCCACTTCCTTCAATTGCCTCTTCTCATGGTTCTGCTTTCTCTTCAGAGCGTATAAATCATCTCGGGGCCAAAGCATGTATTAATCTAAAGGCTCTAAATACTTGGTGGCCCTCAAAAGTAAGCCTTAAATTCCTGTGAAGAATACAGTTCACATGGCCTAACCATCTTCTAAATGCAGACTCTGTGACTTTCTATATTGAGTCAGAAATGCTATATATAGCACATTTGTACAGCAATCCATGAATGCCATATCACCAGCTCAGTGTGAATTTCAAGGGCTGCAGTGGCTCAGTCGTTAAGAAGCTCACCTTGTTAGCTGGAAGTCTGGCAAGTTGGCAGTTTGCGACCTGGCTACTGCATGACGGATTGAGTACCCGTCTCTGTCCTAGCTCTTGGGGACATGAAAGGAGCCTCATTTGGGCATTCCCTGAGCAGAGTTTCTTCCACAAAAATCCTTTCGACCCAGAATAACTTCTGACATGAAATTATTATTATTTGTGCAAACTTGAGTATAGAAAGAAAATATTCATGGGATCCTAAAATTACAAATCTGTTGTTGTAAGAGTAGCATACCTTGTCTTATCCAGATGATAATATGCTAACCTGATCTGAAAGTAAAGTTTTACCAATCAACATGTAACCGTTTCTCTTCCCTTGAGGAGGATGAGTGTCAATGTCCATTCTTCCCTGTAAGGAGGCTAGGCTATAAAGACTCTTTGGCTGACAAAGTTGTAGTATCCCTACTGCTGTGGGAAGCAGAGTCAGCTGTCCGTACATTACTGTACCTCGAAGGAATATGCATCTGCTGGACTTAGTGAGGTTCTTCAGCAAGTGAGGGCATCTGCAGATTCCTTTGGAAGTATTTTTCAGTTCTGAACCAATCTGAAGCACAGTGAGGTAGTAGCCCAAACTGGTGGCTAGATTGAATCAGATTGTCCAAAGCATTGCTTTAGTGTTTTGGGGTTTAAGAAACTGGGAAAACAAAAGTAATGCTGTAATAAGAGAACTGGGAATTCTAAAGTGGAAGAAGCTCCACGTGAGGGGATCATGTTAAAGAAAAGATAGATTGTTGTTTGCCACAATTTAATTTTCAAAATGAAGAATAATTGTGCATTTGAGGGTTTTTTCTTTGCTATTAGGGAGCTGCAGATCTCAATCCAGCTGACTGAATGCTTGTTTGTGTGCAATTTATGCAAATATGCAGAAGTTGAATATTATATTTCAATAGAAATTGGACCTAGACCAGTGTTTCCCAGTGCATTGGCTGATCAGTGCATTGGGGAATTGACTTAGACTTCTGGGAACTGAAGTCCAAAAACCAAAGGTTGGGAAACACTGGCCTAGACTATCTCCCACATCTCCTGTTTTGTACTTTATTTTCTTTATACTCAGTGCTTTTCTAGTACTTTCCCTTTTGTTATTGTGCTTGCCTTTATTCTAGATAGGACAGCTGGCTAACAACAAAAACAAGCCAGAAATTGGATAATCTGATGTAGCTCTCTGGTATTGATGATGTCTCAGATTACTCCTCTTCAGACAACAGCATGAATGTGTGAAGGCTAATAGTAGAAATCTGAGAAAGCTTGGATAATTTACTGACTGAGATGGAGAAGCTTGGGGAATATTTTTCATGGAAGTTCAATATGCACAAACACCTATACCCCACTTCCGCTTTCAAACTTAATACTAAAAATCAAATCGTTATATTTATTTTAAAAGCAACATTTCCCCAGGCTTTCCACTTATCAATCATTCTGAGGAGCAGAAAGAGGTGGGGTTATAGCAATATGACTGACAGTTCTAGCTCCCAACCAGGGGAAAACTTTACTGAAACCTACTGCCAAACTCGTTGCTTCCAGGAGAGATTCATGACAGCTGAACTGGTATCCAACTGCTATAACTGTCTTGTGTAGGTACACTCCCAAAGCATGAGAACCATCTTGAGGACACGCACTGATTTGTCAAGAACACCAAACCTCTCTGAAATGGCCTGAGATGTCTTGAGATTTGCCCAGACCAAACACACACCACGTATCCTAAGACACCTGTTCCTCATATGTAACTTTCAAACAAGGCTGATCCTTCCATATGAGATATATCTCTGGAAGGTAGCTTCAGGTATGAGCAATGTGCAGAAAATAGTTATTTAGTTTAGCAGTATAAAAATGTAATAAAATAAATAAAATAAATTATTGTTGTCTTGAATCCCTCTGATAGAAACAGGTTGAAATAACAGTAGTGCTTAACATTCAAATAAACATTCACTGGCTAGGCTTGCAGTGTTATGCTCCTTTTAAAAATATCTTATTCATTTTGTACTGATTCCTTCCCCTTCCTAAGAGATATAGTTTTCTTATTGATGTTTTTGCTTTTATGCTAGAATATTGAGTGACATCATTATCCTCTTCCCATGAACTGGGTTCATTTAGCTGTAATACTGCAGCAATTTTCCGAGTCCAGGGCTGCCTGACACTTCCTTCTAATGGGAACACCAGACATTGTGCAATTCTGTAAAAACCATAGGGCTGAAATTTTAGAGCACTTTGAACCAACTGATGGGCAGTGATATTTCACTTTCCTTCCACAGCCTTTTTCAAAATATGCTTTGGAAATATATAAATGCAGGAACACAGGAATTTTTTTTTTTGAGTGAGATGATTAGTTCATCTCAGTGTCGTTGGTACTGACTAGCTGTTATCTGGGACCTCATAGCTATTTTTACTGCTATTTTTATTACTGTATATACTTGAGTATAAGTCGAGTCTGCTTTTTTTTAGCACATTTTTGGTGCTGAAAAAAATCAGCTTATACTCGAGTATAAGGAAGCAACCTGGATGAACAAAGCAATCACCCATAGGGCACTTGTTGAGAATCCTTTTACCAGAAACTCATTGTGGCTTTTGTAAGGCATGAGATACTGTTGACATGATCTGTGCCATTCAACAGCTATAAGAAAAAGTCAATCTCTTCTTAACATTCTTAGATTTTACTAAAGCTTTTGATACAGTTTGCAGACAAGATCTATAGAAAATCATGAAGAAATTTGGATATCCTGAGAAATTCAGACATATTATTCACAAATGTCCATGATGGTATGCAAGCTCTGCTACTCAACAAAGGCATTGTCTCTGAGTCCTTTCTATTACTGATGATGTAAATCAAGGTTGTGTTCTTGTTCCATCTCTTTTTGGTCTTACATTTTGCTTGGATGCCTACAGGGAAGAAAACACTGGTGTTGACCTTTGATGTCACACAGATGTGAATGTGTTCAGTCTGTGATATCTGTAGACCATGACTAAAATCTCATTTTGCACAGCATGTGAGCTTTTATTTGCTGATAATTATGCTCTTAATGCAATTCCACTTTTGGTTATGCAAAGATGTCTCAATCTATTCTTTCTCCACCTCTAGTGGGACTGTGGTAGCTTAGTGGTTAAGATGCTAAATTTAATGACTGGAAGGTCCCCAGGCCAGCAGTTTGCGACCCGTTTACTGCACAACGGAGTGAGTTCCCATCTCTGTCCCAACTTTTGTTACCATTGCAGTTCAAAAGCAAGAAATTGCAAGTAGATAAATTGATACTACTTTGGTTGGAAAGTAAACAGCAATCTGTGCACTCCAGTGTCTAGTCATGCTTGCCACATGAACACGGAAACATCTGCAGATGCAGACAGTGCTGGGTTTTGGCTCTAAATGGAGATGAACACTAAATCCTAGAATTGGATATGACTGCCTTTTGAGCAAGGGTGACCTCTCCCTTTACTTACCAACCTCTAGGTGTGCCTCATGAAGAAACCCATTCTGAAGGCAGGCAAATGTCCTCTTACTGCAGTGGGTATGTTAAGATACAGTATCTTGGCAACACTGTCTCCTACTGCATTCTTATTAATGATGAAGTAACCTCATGAAGCTCTAAAGCAGAAGTTCTCAACCTTTTTAAGCCAGGGTCATGCTCCCTCAGACAGCTTTGGGGCCAGATCATCATTTTGCCCTTCCTCCACCACATGGCACTTCCTAGTGTGGTGGAGGCAGTGGTGGGGCCACCTGAAATGATTGTGCGGGCTGCATCCGGCCTGCGGCCGCAGGTTGAAAATCCCAGCTCTAAAGAAGATTTTTTTTTTAGGCTGCACAGAAGGATGCAAGGGGAAAGGGGAAGGAAAAAATGCTCTACTAATGGACAGATGCTAACACACTATTGGCTTTGGGCTGAACTATCCTGGGTTAATTTTCATGTCACATGTGCTTCACTTAGTCATAAATTCAGTTGCTAAGCTGCTAATTGGAACCAGCCCTAGGGTATAGATCCTGTTTAGTGCGGAAAAAAACCACGTCACTGACTGCCCATTCATTTCCAAGAACAGTTGAAATCGTCAGTGCTTACCTTGAAAGCTCTGTTTGGCGTAATATCCAGGTACATGAAAGATTGTATCTTTTCCCGCTTACATGAGTTCATGCATTGAAATCAGCACTGGTGGCCTTTCTCTAGTTGGCTCTACCATCACAGGTTAGGTAGGAATGAATGAATGGTAGGAGGGTTGTTTTTTCCTTGCTAGCTTTTTCACCTGTGGTGCCCCTTCTTAAAAATACTTTCCTCAGATAAGCTCCCTTAATCTTATGCTTACATCCTTTGTTTAGCAGGTTAAGCTTTCCCCCTCCGGCTTTTTAAATTGTTCCAATTTGGTGTCATTCTCCATAATACTCTATTGCATGCTCCTTCCCTCCCATTTCTCTGAGTCCCATTACCCAAGTAATCAAACCCTATTCCTGCCTGCTCAGACCTGAGGGTGCTTCATGAGGTTTTCTCTCCTCCTAGGACACAGAAGAATGGCTTGTTACTGTACTTTCATCAATCCAAGCCAGCAGTGGCAATAGGGAAGGATTAGGAGAGAGACCATTGATTGATATCTGGAGAGTTATGACTGGACATCTTGCTTTAGGCACTTATTTCTGTATTTGAAATCATAGGTCTGTGACTATGTGAAAGGTGACAATGATTTGTGTAAATTGCAAATCAATATTCACAGAAATATGATGTGCATGTGTAAATGTCCTCAGTCTGGAACTAACTTTCACTCTTGCATATGCATTTGCCTAGGAGAGAGATTCTCAACCTGCAGACCGTGGGCTGGATGCAGCCCACAGCAACATTTCATGTGGCCCACTACCACCCCCACACCTGGAAGTGTCATGTGTGGAGGAAGGGCACAAAATGGCCATCTGGTCCCCAAAGCTGTCTGAGGGAGTGTGACCCAGCCCCACAGCATTAAAAAGTTGAGAACTCCTGGCCTAGGATATGAAGAACAACAATGGGATCGCAGCACCAGAAGACTGGACAATTATACAAATAATATAAGCCACAAGCTGCATCCCGATGTTCTAAAACAGGGAAGCCCAAACTACGGCCCAGGGCCCAGATCTGCCCCCCAACACCAATTCATCTGTTCCATGCCACCCTAGTCTCTCCCAGAAGTGGAAGTAAAATGTGCCGTACGGGCGCGTTTTACTTCTGCTTCTGGGAGTGACAAGGATGGCATGGGCCAGATGAATTAGTGTTGGGGGGCCAGTTCCGGGCCCCGGCCATAGTTTGGGCACCCCTGAACCATGTGACCAGCCCATGGCCTGAAAAGTTTGGGCACTCCTGTTCTAAAGTCTGAGCGTGTTAAACTTGTGAGGAATGGAAACAGGTTGGTTCCACTCCCTCCATTTTCACTTGCATCATCCAATAGCTGGATGCAATAGATATGAAATGCTCTTCTATGCTGGGAGATTCCTACGTGATCTAGGGGATGGGGGGAGTCAGCATTTCAAATGCGTGGAGAGTAAGGCTTTAAACCCTGCCTTGATTAATTTTCACAAGGTCAACAAGACGTTTTCAAACATTTTCCTCTTCAGGTGAACTTCCTTGAAACCATGGGCTTGAGAGCGCAGGGGCTGGACATTTGAAGTGTCAAAAAGTGGCATCCTGTCAAATGGATAGTGACATTGAAGATGATGGTAACAGAGGCTGAGTTGTGAACTGGTAAAATTAGTAGCACCAGATGGGTTGTCCATGACTTTGGGGGTCAATTAACCTGACTTTTCCAATCAGTTATCCTATCTTGTTGTGCTTGCAATGTGTGCTTACAAGAGAAAAGTACACTAGTGACTAGTGCTGCAGAAAAACAGTTTTCTCCAAGTTATATTTTGTGAAAACTTTGTAGTCCACCCATCATTTGATGTCTCATTTGCACATTTGATTAGACCTGAGACTTCATTTGGACTGCAGGGGCTCAATGGTTAAGAAGCTTGCCTTGTTAGCTAGAAGGCTGGCAAGTTGGCAGTTCGAGACCCAGGTACTGCATGATGAATTGAGTGCCCGTCTCTTTCCCAGCTTTTGGGGATATGAAAAGAGCCTTATCCGGGCGTCCCCTTAGTGGAGTTTCTCCTGCAAAAATCCTTTCAACCCAGAATAATTTCTGACACAAAATTATTATTGATATCTCAGGAGATCTCCTAAGTAGACTGAAGGATCTTTAAGAAGTTGTTTCACTAGGAAGTACCTCATTTGGTGCTGGTTGTTTCTCTTTTATCCCAATGATTAAATGATACAAGGCTCATTCTTATAAGACCTATGTCTTTTCTCCTGCCTTCTCTCTCTCTCTCTCTGTTTTTTAAATCTTCATAGTAAGATTGTTCCAAGATTTGTTCTGGGGGCAGAACTTAACTCTCTATTTCCTATGGAGAATTCATTCAGAAGGTCCCCAGTCAGAAGCCTATAATCAGTTCTCCAATTAGCTTTTTATGATGGAAGAAAACAAAACCAAACAAACAAAACCTCCAGAGGCAAAGCTGCATTGAGGAAGTGGGTTTGAAAAGCAAGGGAAGGCTATAGAAGTGATTTTCCAAAGACATGTTGATTGCAGTGCAGTTGAGAGATGAATACCAGTAAGCTTTGCTCCCCTTCAGGATAAACCTCCATCAACCATACTAATTTGCCACAATTTCTGCCTGTCTCATCAAGCCCTAATACAATTATTTGAAGCAAAACTATGTTTGAATCTACAATTTTAATGGAGTTCACTCACTAATGTAATTTCCTAAAATGGGTAAAACACATACTACAGTATATGGATATTGGAAACAGCAAGTTAGCCTTAAAGAGGAAAAGTATGCTTTCTATACAAACTGGAAAACATGCTATTTTTACTGTATATTTTAATCATTCATTTCAACACAAAGATTTGCACTGGCATTCTATGTGCTTCCACACTTTTGATAACTAGATAGAGCAATAGTCATTCAAATGCTAATGTGCAGATGGGATGAGATAAAGATGCATTTCTTCCTGTCATATGATCATCTTATTGTGTGGTTGCATTGATTTCAGAATAACTACAAGACACTATTTAAAAGGATGACATATTTGCAGAGCTTGAAAATAAAAAGTCAGACTCAGGACTCAAGACATTCTTTGTCTAGAATTTGTTTGCTGAATTCCAAGATTATCCCAATAGCAGGTATAAATCCTGGAGGTTCAGTTGTGTGTAATAAAACTAGTGTCAACACTAATACTGAACAGAATGAAGTGACTATTTCAGACAGCAAATTGTTTAGTCATTTAGCTTGTTATTATTTCACTGTTACTACCAGCCTGCAGAGGTACTGCATTAATGGACTTAACTAGGATAACCTTCCTGCTATAATCCAAAGATGCAACTCTTCCACATTATCCCCCCAGTAAAATAAACCTCTGAAGTGTCAAGGAAACAGGCTTCATATAATGACAATAAAAGGATATCATGAACATGCCTTTTTTCTCTCGCCTGTATGACCAGAGACAGAAATAAAACCTGGAGCCTGTTGTTGCCAACAGCTAAACAGGGAACTAATTACACTGTGCCATGTTGATCTGCTACAATGCACTGCAAATGAGCCTGAGAATAGTATTTATATTAAGAAAAGTAGCTGCCTTAATTAGACAAAGTGTATCTGAGCTGAAGGGACTAGCTGCAGTTTAATGAATGAAAGCTCTGTCATTGAACACTGCATATATTTGCCATGCTCCCTCCTTTTGTGACCCTAGTGGGAAAACTGCTACTCAGAGTGTAGGTGGGCACAAAATGTGCATTTATTTTTGGAAGAAGCAATACAAACAAACAAGTTTGGAGTGATATGTAGGCAGAGGCTCTAAGCTCCAGAATGTGATATTAACTATACCCTGCAAGAACTGAAATGTCCTTGAGACAGTTTATTAGAACTGTAGGTTTTAAAAAACCCAACTTCTAGGGATTAGAAAATGCATCTTGTTGCCCCTTCATCCTAATGTTAATTATTTAAAAATTGTTAAGTACAGTTCTGTTAATAAAATCTCAAAGCTGTGAATAGCATTTGATACCAGGAAATCAAAGAATAGGGGACAAGCCTATCAATAAAAACTTTTAAAAACTAGCATCACATCCAATGACTAAACAAATTAAACTAAATTAAAGGGTCAGATTTTCAACAAAGAAATAAAATAGTCCTAATTTGATGGATGTTGGGGCTGAAGCAAAAAGGCTTATGTTGCAAAAATACATTACATCTTTAAGATGCTCTCTCTCTCTCTCTCAACATACATACAGTACTTAGGAACATACATAGAATAACAAACTAATATACCAATCCTTGCCCCCAGCCAGCCAATATTTACGTGATATTGAAAACTATATAGGCGTAGTACTTGTTTATGACACCTGAGTCTGCTGAGAGAGAATAAATAGAATAAAAGTGTCAATTTCCAGGACATTCCCCCCCTCCCCCTTCCCCTGAAAACACAGCATGAACACACCATTTACTGGCCCATTACCATTAATCAATGTTGCTCTTCTGCTCCTCCTTTCCTTGATCATTCACATGCATGACCCTACACACAGTGATGGGATGTTACCGGTTCACACCAGTTCACCCGAACCGGTAGCAACATTCCTGGGTGTTTCGCCGAACCGGTAGCAACCACCCGGGATTGGGTTCTTTTTTTTTAGGCATCTGGTTCAGATGCTTCACCAGCAAAAAAATAAAATAAATTTGGAGCCGAAATGGCTCCCGGGTACTGTGCATGCATCAAACCTTCATTTGACTCATGCGCAGTTCTATTTTTTTTACTGCACATGTGTCAAATAGAAGTTCAACGCATGTGCAGTTCCCAGCAGCCATTTTGGCTGCCAGGAAAGGAAGGGCGCAGGGAGCGCCTGAAGAAGTGACGGTGGTCTTTCCATGCATGGCCCTGCCACCCCACCAGGATGCTGTGCCATTGCGGCAGTTTGTTGCAGCGGCGGTGTGCTGCCGCGCCGCTGCCTGTGCTGCTTCCAAGGGTAAGTGAGCGGTTTGTGTTTGGGGTGGGTGAGTGGTTTTATTTGTGTTTCGAGTGGGTGGGTGGGTGGGTATTTGGGTGGGTGAGTGTATTTTTATTTTATTTATTTATTTAATTGATTTATTTATGGGTTTGTGTTGTGGTTGTTTGGGTGGGTGGGTGGGTGTGTGTGTGTGTGTGTTTATTTTAATTTAATTTAATTTATTTATTTTATTATTTTTTGGCTCCACCCACAACATCATGACATCATGACGTTGGCCATGCCCACGATGTCCATGAGTAATAATTTTGACATCCCATCACTGCCTACAATTAGGGATAACAGAACGATGAGTATAACATCACATACACAAACTCTGTTCTGGCATTATAACCTAAGAATGAAGGATCCTAATCATCATAGTAATTTGGGTCTGCATTTCAGCTCCACTCTATATTTTTCCCCTCTTTGGAAGTGAGTCGGACTTCAAAAAGCATCTGAAGAAGAGCTTGTAGATACATGAGATATTGACTGCAGAGATCTGAAGTGGCATTTGTAAGCACACTGGATGGATGTACCCATAGAGTTCTCATTCTTCAGTCACCCTCAAGCATGTTCAGGTAAAGCAGTTGAAAGTTTCCTTTTCAGTTCCTCAATTCTGACCAAGATCTTACTGACCTCTGACTGGATGTGTGGTTTTCCATGAACACCTCTGCCTTCTCTACAACTAGAGACCTCCATGCTTTCAAAGTATAATACCCAAATAGGCTGTTTATTTATTTATTTATTCAGATTTATATTGCCGCTCACTTGCCAAGGCTACTCAGGACGGCTTACAGTCGAAACAGCAACAGTACAATAAAAATTATAAAATATAACCTCACAAAATACAACCAAACCAGAAAACAGACTAACTCCCCTCAGGCCGTTGTTGACCCAGTGGAGTGGGCAAGGTCTTCAGCTGCCTGCCAGGCCATGGAGTCTTCTCCCTCAGGCTGTTGTTGTGGGCCCAGAGGAGGGAGGGGGCGATGTTCTCAGCCACTGCTAGGCCATGGAGTCTTCTCCTCAGGCCATTGTTGTGGGCCCAGAGGAGGGGGCGATGTTCTCAGCAACTGCTAGGCCATATATATATCAGATCAATCCATTTGATGATATTATTGTGGGTTGATGGTGGAGATATATAAATGAACAGCAAGAAATGATGCAAAGTTACTAAAAAGGGAATGCATTTTTGGTATTGTTAAAAAAACAAAAACAAATCAAACACAATTTGGAAAGTCTTTCCCATGTCATGATTTCAATTAGAGATCACACTGTTACCTGAAATCCTGGGGTTCCTTAAGCCAACAACACAATGAATTTAATGATGCCATAATCCACATAAAAGTGCTGTTCTTCTGATATCCTAGTACAACAATGGTGAACCTTTTAGAAACTGAGCGCCCAAACTGCAACCCAGAGCCCACTTATTTATCACAAAGTGCTAACATAGTGCGGCAAACTTGGTGCTGGAGGAGGGAGGTAGTGCTCCCATTGAGCTGTGGGGCAGAGGGGCAGGGTGAACTCTGTGCTTGGGGAAGGAAAGAAGCGCTCCCATTGGGCTGCTGACCAGAGGGGTGGGGTGAAATCTGCTGGGGAGAGGGAGTAAGTGCTCCCATTGGGCTGCTGGGCAGAGGGTGGGGCAAACTCAGTGCTGGGGTGATGGCGCATGTGCCAACATAAAGGCCTGGAAGTGCCACATCTGGCACACATCCCATAGGTTCATCACCACTCTCCTAGTAGATTTGCATAATCCTTAAAACCTACATTCTCTGTGTAAACTGCATTCATAATATCCACATAATACCAAGGATTCTATTAAATATATGAATTTGGCATATATACACTCATACTCAAATACACAAACACTCAATAAAACAATATTTTTTAAAAGCAGAAAATAAGAAAAGGTCTTTTCAAAGTCTGTGACTGTTCTGGAGAGCACGAGTCTGACTTGTTATGCCTCCAGGAAATGTAACTTAATATGCCAGGTAGACGCCCTTCGCCTGAACCTGGTCCTCTACATTTCTGAAAACAAAATTCCAACTTTGCACAATAAACCAATTTGCTTCTGGTTTTTGGATGAAAAGGCAATCATCAAGTTGAAGACTGGCCTTAATATTTCCCTCTTTCTCCTACTAACTCGAATCTTACATCAGAATTTTGAAATAACTCACAGGCACATCGGTCAATCAAAGAAAGGGATTGCTGGAAAAGGGCCCCAGATAAATTAGTCACAACAAAGACAACTATTTTCAGAGGGTACTTGGCAGGCATACATTCTGCTTGCAGCTGCAGTCTGGCCCTAAAAAAGAGCAATAAGCTGGCTTTGCAGGGGGTTCAGAAAGAGCATCAAAATGAACTCAAACAAGGAAGGTCTTCTTCCTTCTAAAAGAATCTTGGAAATTTAACTCAAGCTGCAAGTTCACCATAGCTACCAAAGGAGGTTGAGATAATTTGGTTAAAAGAAGTGAGAGCTCCAATAAATGTAAATTTGTGTTACTAAGGGTAATGAAGTACAAACTGCTTCTTGTTCAGCTAAATGCAACAATGTTTGACAGTGGCACGACCAACCTTTTGTTGTTGTTCAGTCGCACAGTTGATTCTGACCCTTTGCGACCCCATGGACCACTGTCCGCCAGGCACCTCTGTCCTCCACCATCCTCCTCAACTCGCTCAGCTCTGTGCCCATTGTGTCCACAATACCATCTAGCCATCTCATTTTTGGCCGCCCCCTTCTTCTTTTGCCCTCGACCCTTCCCAGCATCAAGGCTTTCTCAAGCGAATCCTCTCTTCTCATTTGATGTCCAAAGTACTTTAGCTTCATCTTTACAATTTGACCTTCTAAGGAGCAGTCAGGGTTGATTTCTTCTAAGATTGACCTATTTGTTCTCCTCGCTATCCAGGGGACTCTCAAAACTCTCCTCCAACACCACATCTCAAAGGCATCTATTCTTTTGCGCTCAGCTTTCATAATGTTCCAGCTCTCACAACCATACATTGCCACCGGAAATACCATTGCTTTCACTATACGAATTTTTGTTTGCAAGGTGATGTCTCTACTTTTCACTATGTTCCCCAGGCAGTGGTGGGATGACAAATTTTTTTCTACCCCACCGTGATGTCATCACAGTGGGGGCAGAGCTAACGTCATGACGTCATGGGCGGAGCCAACGTCATGACATCATGATGTTGTGGGCGGGGCCAAATATAAAAATAAAAAATAAAATAAAATTAAAATAAACACACACACACACCTCAACCCACCCAACCAACCACAACACAAACCCGTAAATAACTTAAATAAATAAAATAAATAAATTAAATATAAATTAAATAAAAATACACCCACCCACACAAATAAACCACCCACCCACCCCAAACACAAAACCCTCACTTACTTACCTTTGGGGCCGATGAGCCCCCATGGCCTGGGGCCGCCCGGCAAGGCACACCACGGGGAGCGCCTCCGGTGTAGTGGCCTGCAGGGGACTCTTGGGGCCCGGGAGAAGGGCTCGTGGGGGCCGCATGGACGACCATGGGTCACCCGGAGCAGGAGGCGCTCCGACAGGACACCTGGCTCCTGCAGCTGCTGCTGCTGCTTCTCTGCAGGCGCAGGTGAGCCTTGGTCGCTGGAACGCCGCCGGGGGGGCTGGCGGGAGCTGCCCGCGGGGCTCACTCGAGCCCGCCCAATGTATCAGGGAGAGGCGAGCGAACCCAGGTCCAGCGAGCGCACCCGGGTCCAGCGAGAGCCGCAGCTCTCCGTTTCTGGGGAGCGCTGCGCTGGCTGTGGTGGGTGACCTGCCTCTGATGGCGGGGTCTGCGGGGGACCCCCGGTGGGGTCCTGTGGCTGCCCCCTCCTCCTTTGCCCTGCCCTGCCCTCCTTGGCCAACCGGCACCTTCACCCAGCCTCACCGTTTGCCCAGCGGACGTGTCTCGGGAGGTGCAGGTGAGCTGTCTCCATTGGCCCCAGCAGGTCCGGCTGCCCAGAAGGCCTGACGGAGGGAGGGCAGGAGAGCTTTGCAGACTCAAGGGGGGAGAGGGAGAGCAGGAATCAGACCGACCCTCCCAATCAAAACTGCCACCTGAGGACGCAGGAAGGCGAGTGGGCACCCCTCCCCTCTTGGTCATCTCTGACATTGTGTTCCCTGACACCCCCCTTTCCCACTTGGCTTTCTCCCGCCCCCTCTT
Organism: Furcifer pardalis; assembly: GCA_030440675.1. Classification (NCBI taxonomy): domain Eukaryota; kingdom Metazoa; phylum Chordata; class Lepidosauria; order Squamata; family Chamaeleonidae; genus Furcifer; species Furcifer pardalis. The sequence continues at coordinate 96,633,111 of CP126895.1, read as the reverse complement.
TCCACCCCTCCTTTTTTCAGGGTCTCCCCAGCTGCCTCTTTGTGCGCATGCATCAGATTGATTTCTGCGCATGCGCACTAAATTGGAGCCATTTTGGCTCCAATTTAAAAAAAATTCTTTCGGTGAGGTGTCGGAACCAGACGCCTCAAAAAATGGACCACCCTCCCGGAGAACCCTCCAGGATTGTTCCTACCAGTTCTGATGATCCAGTTGGAACCGGGAACATCGCATCACTGTCCCCAGGTTTCTCATCGCTTGCCTCCCAAGAATCAGTCACCTTTTTATTTCATGGCTGCAGTCACCATCTGCAGTGAGCTTTGATCCTAAGAAAGTAAAATCTGTCACTGCTTCTACTTCTTCCCCATCCATTTTCCAGTGACTGATAGAGCCTGTTGCCATGATCTTCGTTTTCTTTAAATTGAGTCTCAAGCCAGCCAAACCTACCAAATTCATGCTGAAAGAGTGATTTAAAAAATAAGTAATCATAAGTATTTTCAAAGCCTGGTCAAGACATTTCACTTTTAAAGTGACTGATTAACTTGTTGACTGTTTGTTTTTGATCTGACTAATTGTGATATTTACTTTAATTGTCCTAGTACATTTCTATAGACTTTAAGAAAGTAATTTTTAGACAACAACCTCCACCATCCCACAGCAAATACACTATTGCTGTATAAACAAAAGTTACTGTTAAGATTGATTTTCCTGAGCTCAGCATTTCTAAGCTTTCTATCTAACCTTGTACATTTTGGGGAAAATAATACAACTGCTTCTACTGTTAATAATACTGTAACAGACAACAAGTCTTTTCATTGTAGCTGTACAGTGGAACTTTGCTTAACAAATTTTATGCATTGTCCAGGCCCTTTTGTGCGATGAAAAATGTGTAAAGTGAATTTCTCATCGGAATGTATTGGAAATAAAAATTTATTAACTGAAATGTGGTTTCCCATCGGAATGCATTGAAAACCAATTAATCCGTTCTGGGGGGTGGGATTGTCAACTGAGCCACAATTTCCCATGGCTTTCCTTTTGTTATGCAAGTTTTGTGTTAAGTGAGGTTCCACTGTACTATTGCATATGTTGTTATTATCATTTAACACTTTATTATGTGCACCAGAACAAATCAAGTCAGGATTTACATTTGTATAGAGCAGGGATGGCCAACCTTTTTACACTGCAGACCTGACCATGCCCCCAGACAGCTGAGTGGGCCAGACCATGCCCACTAAAAGCAGAAGTGGGTGTTTACAACAGCCACATGTGTGTTTGCACATTCACGTGTGTGTTTTATGGCTGACGTAAGTGTGCCCACTTCCACTTCCAGATGCGGTGGAGGTGGTGATGGACTGGACAGAATGACATCATGGGCTGGGGCTGGCCCACGGGCTGTAGGTTGGGAACCCCTGGTAAAGAGGAGCCTTTTTCAACCTGGTTCCTTCTAGATGTGTTGAACTAGGATGCACATCTAAATATTTCCAGAGGTCATTATTTAGCAGGTCATGGGATGCTAGATTGAAAAAGGAGATTGTAGGTTTTGAAATGTACACCTCAGTTCATGGTATAAGTAGAATGGAGATATTTCAGCTATTAGACAGGGAGATCCATTCAATCTTATATATTGTGAGAGTCACTTCCAAAGTCTGTTGTGATCTGGACTCCCCACAGAAGAAATATATTTCTGCAGAAATAAAAATGGAGCGGACTATTCCTTCAGAACTGATGAAATTTTACTGTGGCCCTAATGTAGCTACCTACCATGATTTTTAGAAAAAGGAAAAATGAGAACAAAATTCCTAGGTTTTTTTTATTATTATTCAAAGTTCGTCATATAGGCCTTCAAAGACTTCTTACCTTTTGTTTAGAAGGAAGTGAAATTCAGTGGAGTTGTCAGAATTTCAAACTCTATCTTGTTCAACAAACTCCCTAAGTTTTTTTTAATAAAAGGATAATAACCGCTGGCTTTGTAATGGAAAGTGAGCCGGAAATCACCCACTGAGCTGACAAAAAAATGTCAAACAGTTTATAGTGTTGGAATCAACAGTGCTCAAAAAAAGTATGAGGTAATATTTATTGAGGCCTTATATGTGGCTTCTTCTTAAGATGTTGAGGCATGTGTATGTGTGTAGAGGGTGAATCACAACCATCTTTCACATTAACAACTGGAGGAGGAGAAACAAGTTTAGTGGGCTCTTGAAGTGGACCTGAAGTAAACATTCACTGCAAAGGTTTGTGCCAGCTTAAATTGCTGGAATCTAGAACAAACGTTCCCACTGCAATTTGAGCTATTAAGGACAAGCCCCTTGGGTTTTTACCTGAGTAACAAGAACAAATAAACAAAGCACAAGTACGTTCAATCATATTCCACAATGCCATGTCACAATTAAATAGCATGCATGTAAAAGCAAGTACTGATCAGGAGAGCAATGAAGAATCAGGGGACAGTTATCTAGCAAGAACATCGAGGTGGAATACTTGAAAGGTTTCTCTTTGGCACACAGTTTGCAATATCAGTCCTGGCTTGCTTGCTTAACTTAGTAAAACATTCATTTATACTTTTTCTGCTCAGCAAGGCTCCCATTTACTTGACAACGGTGCCAAGTAGAGCGGGAACGTTCCAATGAAAGTTGTCCTCCTAATTTTCCAAAATGCCTTGGATCTAGCATTGTTCCAGGATGTTGTGGGAAAGATGTTTAGTCATGTAAAATGGTAACTCCTAATCTGACCTGCAAAAATTCACACTGAGCCAATGGACCTGCTTAAGGATGAGGATGGAACCTCTATATTCAGAGACAGCATCCATGCAACATTAGCTTCTGGAAGTTAGACAGTGGCGGAAAGTTATTTCTTTTAGCTTCCAGAGCATCTGGAGTAGGGATTGTCAACCTGTGGTCCGTGGGCCAGATGCAGCCCACACCACCATTTCATATGGCTTCTGCCTCCACCACACCAGGAAGTGCCATGTGGTGGAGGGAGGGCAAAATGGCCATCTGACCCCCGAAGCTGTCTGAGGGAGTGTGACCTGGCCCTCGGTTTTAAAAGATTGAGAACTCCTGATCTGGAGGGTCTCTATTACAAACAGACTGGTGGACTAGGTCAGCTTTTCCTATGAACTGATTCTTTCCATCTCTCATTCCCTTCACATCTTCTGGTGCATACAGCTAGTGGAATTAGTTTTTGTAAATCATTCTTTTTTAAAAAAAAATCATTTTCATAGTTTATTTCTTCCAAATCAATATGCTACAAATTCCCAGATCTTCCAAAAAGGTGATTTTTAAATTCAAGTAAATGCAGAACAGTTGCACTGCTGTAGGTCAAACTTAAGACTTGAAGGTTCTCTGTCATTTTGTATCCTCAAAGTGATATTTGCACATGTGCAGATAGTGGTCCCATGTGCTGCATTTCACCTCTCATTAAATATGTATAGGTCTCAACATCAAGTCACACTTATAAGCAAAAGAAAAGACACGAACTCTTCCTAGATGCTCCTTCCTATCTTTAGGAGTTCACTTTGAATTGAGAGTGGGTATAAATCTGATGGATTTCAGTCATTCATTTGAGATTAGGTAAAGGTAAAGGTCACCCTTGTTCAAAAGCCAGTCACATCTGACTCTAGGGTTCAATCAGTGGTGGGACGTTACCGGTTCGGACCGGTTCGCCTGAACCAACAGCACCCCAGAGGGGTCGCTGGGGTGGTGGTAAAACCCCGGGTGACCGGTTCGGTCTCCTCTCCAGCCCCTTCCAAAAATGTATTTCCGGGCAGCCAAAATGGTTGTCCAGAACTGTGCATGCATCAAACCTCCATTTGATGCATGCACAGTTCTATATTTTAGTGCGCATGCGTCAAATAGAGGTTTGACGCATGTGCACTAAAAAAAGAACTGCACATGCATCAATGGAGGTTTGACACATGCGCAGACATTTTTTAAAAAATTTAATTAATTTTTTGCTCCACCCACACATCATGACATCATGACGTCGGCTACGCCCACAAAGTTGATGACATCATGGTGGGGTAGCTAAGATTTTGACAACCCACACTGGGTTCAGTGCTCATCTCTGTTTATAGGCAAAGAACCAGTGCTCTCTGTGTCTGCAGACGATTCTGTGGTCATGTGGCAGACATGACTAGACATCGGAGTGGACATAATATGGTTTACCTCCCCACCAAAGCAGTACCTATTTAGCCACTTGCAATTTCTTGCTTTTGAACTGCTAGGTTGACAGGAGCTGGGACAGAGATGGGAGCTCACTCTGTTTCACAGCACTCATGTCTCAATCTGCTGACCAGCACATGAATGGTGCTGCGGGCCGTAGGTTGGGAACCCTGCTTTAGCCTGACCTAGTGTGAGAAAGATTAGCCTGCACAACAAGGTTGCCATTGGCTGGGTTATGAAACTGAAATAGTATATCTTTTCAGCCATAGTAGCTTAGAGACTCCAGTAGAGTGCTACCAAAAGTAGGTAACAGTATACCACTTTGGAGTGCTTTATACCTAAGAAACCTTGGCAAGGTTTGCTGTAAGTTGGAATCAACTTGACAGCAAATATTTATTATTGTTAAAAGGACAGACCAGAGCTTGGAAATGTTACTTTTCTAGACTGACAACAAAGCTGTGTGGTCCTTACACAATCATGCCTGGCAAACATCTGCGATGAATTTTTGGGCCATTAATCTATAATTTTTCTGTATTGTACACAAGATATTGATACGTAGCCTGAAGAAAAAGTATTTCAACCACAAAATTGGTTGAACTAATTGATTTTTCAGTTGTCTGATTCAAAGTGCCTGGCGGACAGTGGTCCATGGGTTCGCAAAGGGTCGGAATCGACTGCGCGACTGAACAACAACAACCTCTCAGAATCCCCACCACCAAACATGCTTGTTCCAGGATTCTGGGAAGTATTGCATAGGCCAAAAAAGTGATATCGCCAACTTCAGGAGTGTCAAGTACTATACATGAATGCCAAAAAAAAACTTCTCATGATTTATGTGTCTTCAGTTGTCCATCTGGTATTTATAAGAGGCTGTTATCAAAGTGGGGTGGAGGAGAATATGATGGCATATGTGAACATTGTAAGTGGTCCAAACAGGCTAGCTTTGATTTAGATGACAAAACATGTGTATATTAGGCTCAGGGACTTTCAGAACCTTACCCCATGGTCATAACCTATTTAGAAAGAACAACGAGACCAAAGGTTAAAATGAAAGGGAGAAAATAAGTAGGTAAATAAAAACTTTGAGTAACAAATCAGAAATATCAACCAATATCCCTGATTCTTCAGATAAGGCACTTGGCTTGCATAGAAGAAGCTAATACAAAAGAAGAAAAATATGAAATAACAGGTTCATTTCTCTTGACCCTTTTCACTTTGATTACCCCTGACCACAATATACAGTCAGAACACAACTCCAATGTACATGCAGACACACACACACACACACACACACACACACACACACACACACACACACACACACACACACACACACACACACACACATACAGAAAGAGCTTCTTTGAAGATTGTGGTGTTTTTGAACCACAATCAGCTGTATCCTGGTAACAGCAACCTTGTGTTGCTTGCTAATCTTTCTCACATTAAGTCAAGCAAATTGAACTGCAGAATGAACTCACCAAAAGGTGCCTTCATTTTGACAGTTTCACATCTGGCCTAGATACGGAAGAAGATTCCAGCTAACTGGAGTCAGATGATAACCAGAGTAGCAGTCATTACCAAAGAGTCCTAAGCATCAGAATGTCATTCTCATTTTAAAAGGAAGAAAAATAATCTAAACAGAGCAGTTTGATCAAATTTGTCACGTTAATAGATAATCCTTTTGAATAAAATATTGCTTCAGGTTTCCCCTTTCTTGCCTTCTGCCCTAATAGGGGAGTCAGCCTGAAGCATTTGTGGTATGTCAAGCATTAGAAAAATAAGCCTGAACAAAAAAAGATACACAGATGTTTTCTATGTTTGGGGTGACAGTCCGTCCCCCCTCCTTTGAGGGGAGGGATTTTTCTTTTTGCTTTTATAGCTGTCATCTTGTGCAACATAATACAGTGCTAGAGTTCTTGCACTGAACATTATTTAATTGTTTCTTTGGAGTAGTATCTAGAGCATGGCCAGCCCAGAGCCTGGAAATAACTCATTGCTGCAGATAACTAGTTATTTGCAATTAATGCCTTTTCCTAATTACTAAGATGTCACAATATGACATCATGACTTTAATCCTATTTCTTCTTCTTCTTCAGGTGCCAAATCCATTCCAGATATTGGCTGTCATCATGGCGATAGTCTTCTTCTTCTTAACTCCTCAGAACAGTTCTTCTGAGGACATGCCAAACCAATCTCTCAGGTTCTTCAGCCATGAAGTCCATCTATGTCGAGGGCCTCTCTTCCCAGGGATCTTTCCTTGCAAAGCGAGTTGGAGGATTCTATACTTTATGTTGCTTCTCCTGATATGGCCAAGATATTGGAGCTTTCTTTGCTTCATGGTCATAAAGAGTTCTTGTTCTTTATTCATCCAGTGCAATACTTCTACATAATCCTATTTAGGCATTTTAAAAAGGATTAATTTGAAAATGTGAGCAGTTCTACTTCAGCTCCTGGACTTTAGCTGTCTCTGTATGGAGAACAGTTGGAAGAGAAGACAACTTGTGGTGCATGGAACATCTCCAAGTGATTGAGATCATTGATGTTTCAGGAGCTGTAATTGTGGAAAGAAACTCCATGCGTAGAAGAGACTTTCTCTTTCAGACAGACCCTCTTAACCCTCTTTCATTCAGGTGTCCCCTGAGTGGAGTTTCTCCAGCAAAAATCCTTTCAACCCAGAGTAATCTCTGACATGAAATTATTATATTAGACAGAGATAGTGGCAAAAGCTAGAGCTAAAACTCTCTGCCTGCTCACACTTTCAGGATAATTTTTTTTTTTTGAATGCTTGAACGTGACTGGTACAACCCCCTCATTTTGAAGCATAATGTGACATTTTATTAACATTACAAGTTGTGGCCTTAATAAATGACAGATGAGGAATATCACATCGTTCAATTTTGGTCTTCTTCATTTGTGTCAGAACCAATCCAGTGGCATTTCCAGAGTACAAAGATAAATTGCCAAGGTGCTGCTGTAAGCCCAGGACATGCTCAAATGTGTTAATTTTCTTCAGATTCTTTGGAAAAGCTCCTTCCATGTCACTCAAGTGTGGGCTCATGTGTTACCTAAATATAAAATGTTCTATAAAGAAAGTATTTTAGAAATTTCTAAGGTAATAGGTTATATATTCCACAAGATTTTATACTGAATGAAAAGTCTTTCTCTTTATGTTCCTTTTAATTATTGGCCATGATTCTGTAATTCTAATTCTAATACTGTACCTATTTTTAGAACCTTTGGACCTTAATTGTTAGCCAAAGACTCTTTTCTTTAGGCATGTTTCTAGCAACTTAATGGGCTGCAGAGAAAAGAGTTTTTTTTTTACAGAAGATTCTTTTCCTTCCTTCCTTTCTTTCTGTGTGTATGATTTTGTTTTTTGCTTAGAACATTTAAAATCAATTTTCAAAATACTGTAATGGTCATTTAATATTATTCTATGTATAAATTTATCATTACATTCTATGTATCTGTGTTCTCTCCTCCTCCATTTTGTAAGTCCTACTGAGTTCCAGAATTAGGAGAGACACAAGAAATGAAGTCAAACAAATGAACAAGCCTACAATACAACTGTAACAGGTTATTTTTAAAGGTACTGTACATTTATAATCTTTGCAGCATGAGTTTCAGAGATACAAGATGATACTTACTGCAGTACAACTCCCTGAATACTCCAGCCAGTGTACCCAATGCACCCTGAGAGATGTTGTTCAAAAGAAGTAACTTTTCCTGTCTCTAACTACTGCCATTGCCACTTCCAGAAGGAAAGGAAAAAGTTGTGCCTTAAAGACCAATAGGGCTTGTTATGCAAGGGAAGATCCTTGGAAAGTGAGGCCATAAAAGTAAATGCACCTAGTGGCTGAAGAACCTGAGAGACCGGTGTGGAATATTCTAGGAAGAACTATTCAAAGGAGAGAAGAACAGGAAGATTATCACCATGAAGAAGAAGAAGAAGAAGAAGAAGAAGAAGAAGAAGAAGAAGAAGAAGAAGAAGAAGAAGAAGAAGAAGAAGAAGAAGAAGAAGAAGAAGAAGAAGAAGAAGAAGAAGAAGAAGAAGAAGAAGAAGAAGAAGAAGAAGAAGAAGAAGAAGAAGAAGAAGAAGAAGAAGAAGAAGAAGAAGAAGAAGAAGAAGACTACCACCACCACCACAACCACCACTACCAACACCACCAACACCAAGTGTGGAAGGATGCTTTGCCACTATGACTAGGGCTCTAAAGTGTGGACAGGTGCTTTGCCAATATTCTGCAGCATGATACCCCACAGGTACATAATGTCCCAGGTCTCCAGTGGCCCACTGTATATAAGAGTCATATATGAGGGGCCTGTGGAGGAAGCCCACAATCTAGCCAGGCCTGAGAACCTTAACTTAACCAGACTTGAAACTCTCAGGGCCTGGGCCCAGCCCTGGAACAGGCTGCATATATCTAGGAACTCCACATTCCAGGCATCTGACATGCCAATGGTAGCGGTGTACCTGGACATGAACCTTATGGAGGTCACTAATTCATAAGAGTGCTGGAAGTCAGAAGCAACTTAATGGAACCTAACAACAAACTGCATGGGCCATGTTTTAGTAGGAAGCAACCTGCATTACGGGAAATAAGCCTTCTTTGGGGAATTGTCCCAGGTTCTGTTTATGAGCTGGGTTTTTCCTTCTTGGGTGATGACTGCATAGGTTTTTGTTTTACTCCCTGTGTGGCTTTCAGGTCTTTGACACACCGAATGACAGTATTCAACATTTTTATAAGCTTCCAGGCAGACGCATCTAAGGCACATGGAAGATTAAAACCCACAGCTCTGGTAAAAAGGCTTGATCACCCATTGATTTATAATGTGAACTGGCCCAGAATGTGTAGTGAGCTGGTTTGATCAAAAGCAGGAGGAATTTAGTTTGTGGTTCTGCTCCAAAATATGTCAAAGAGGGTCAGGTTTCTTAGTTACTATTTCAGAGCTGAGGGAGAATAACCATGTCAGCCAACAAATGCATTAAGAAAATATGTTTTGTTTTCATGCTGGTATGACAGAAAAGGAACTTGTCTAATGCCAGATGAACAGCAGTGGCAAGTTGTTGTTTCATCAGATTGCTTTCAGGTTACTTAAGAACTAAATGATGCTTACAAACATTTTAGTAACTTTTGTAATTTGTAAAATTGTTTTACAAATAATTTTGCTCCAATTGGTTCTGCCTTGTGGGTAAACTAAGGGCCGGGCCTGACCGGTCTGGTCCCTTGTGCTGCAGTCTGGGATAACAGTTGCTGCGGTTACTTGAGCACAGAGGAAGAACTAAATTACATTTAGCCAGCTCCCCGCTGTAATGAACCCATGGAGTTTATCTTCTGAATTTGAATAGACAAGGACCCTTCAACTCATCCAAACAGCAACAGTTCATGGTTCCAACAAATTAAACACTTCCACTGCTCTTCTGTGGAAGAGCAGGAAAAATATAATACCCCCCCCCCCTCTTTAATTTGGTCGCTGTTGTACTGCATTGGTTAGGATAGTAAAAAAATAATCTTTTTCTCTGTAGCTTAGATTGTGAAACTGCCCACAGCCACTGTTTTGAATGATGCTACAGAGGAAAAGGGAGGGAAAAAATATTGTCTCAAAAGACACGTGGTGTGTGTCTGTCTCTGTGTCTGTGTGTTTCTGTGTGTGTCTGTATGTCTGTGTGTGTCTGTGCAATGATGGGATGTAACAGGTTCTCACCAGTTCACCAGAACCGCTAGTAACTATTCCCAGTGTCCCGGAGAACTGGTAGCAGCTTTTCACTGGTTCCCCCACTGCACATGTGCGGCAAGCACTTGGTGTGCCTACACGCCTACAGTGCTTGGTGCGTATGCATGGCCTCCTTGCTGTCCTCCCAAGCGGGGAAGGAAGAAGAGAAGCTGCTAGCCTGAAGCTCCCTATAGCCTGCTCCCCAGGGTAAGTGACTCACCTTTGGATGTGGTGTGTCTGTGTGTATTTTAATGTGTATTTAATACCTTTACCTATATTGACGTACTACCACAGTTCCTAAAAAGGCCTGGCGGCCGGCAGGCCTGGCAGCCTGGCTTGGGGTTTTTAAGCAAAGTCTTGGAGTTACCTCATCAATAAGCTACACCTGTGCTTTTCCAATTGCTGTTCCAATTGGACAACCCTTAAGGAGGTACAGCTGTTTTACATTTACATTAAGGCATATTATCCTAGAGAACTGGTACGACAACATGGTGCTGCCCAGGCACTTATACTAACAGGTAAATGACGGGCTTGTGTTTGGGGTGGGTGGGTGGGTTGATTTGTGCTTGAGGTGGGTGGGTGGGTGTTTGGGTAGGTGGGTATATTTTAATGTAAATTTTATTTTATTTATTTAATTTATTTACGGGTTTGTGTTGTGGGTGTGTGGGTTTTTTTTTCCAGCAATGGGAGCTCATTCTATCATGCAGCACTCAGCCAATAACAAGAGATCATGGGAGGCCTTTTTCCTCAGTACTATGCCTTTAGTTGACTGATACAAAGATTGTGAGCTCTCATTTATATGTCATACTCACTGTGCATGGCATTTTACAAGAAGAAACCAAGCAGACAGGTGCAGACCCCTGCAGTCAGTGATACAAGGGAACAACAAGCAGCAACAGCCACACAAATGGGGAATTGAAAGATGAGATCAGTTGTACCTCGCTTAAAGAGCATATGCGTTCCACAGGATTGCTCTTTAAGCGAGTTTGCTCTTTAAGCGAAACACCATTGTAAGTGACCAATTGTGGGTGGGATTGCGAACCCCGATTTATTTGTTAAGCAAGTTTTTGATTGGTTTTATTTGTTAAGTGAAACGAACATTCAGAGAAAATTCTGCTCTTTAAGCGAGTTACTCTTTAAGCGAAACGCTCTTTATGCAAGGTTTGACTGTATAAGCAAATGTAATTATATACAAACTTAAAAGACAGGAGAGAGACTGCAATCACATCAAATTATACCATTCCAGACACTGGAAGCAGAGGATGCCTGGTGGGGAGTTAATATATTCACATTAAGTCATGAAGTAAAATGTAAGAAAAATAGAGAGAAATCAAAAAGCTTGTCATCATTACATCTTCAGCCTTGTTGGTTTGACCTGGACACCCCATTCTCTCTGCTTGTCTCTGTACGTCATCCCATATACAAATAGTCCCCTAAATCCAAGGGCTAATCCTAGCTGCTAGAGTAAACTCAGATTGCCTGACAAGTAAGAGCTGAGAAAGCAGATCAAGAGACCAGAATTGGATCTCTTCTTGAAATATATGTGCTATTATGCTGAATTTGGAACACTGATGCCTGGTATTGTTGTTTTAATATAAATAGTAAAGGTAAAGGTCACCCTTGCTTGAAAGCCAGTTGTATCTGACTCTAGGGTTTAGTCAGGGGTGGGCAGCAAAAAAATTCGCTACCACACTGTGGGTGGAGCCTACATCATGGGCGAAGCCTACATCTTGGGCGAAGCCTACATCTTGGGGGGAGCCTACATCGTGGGCAGAGCCTACGTCTTGGGCGATCTAGTCATGCCTGCCATATGGCCATGTATACATCTACAAACACAGCCAGCACTAGCTCTTTGGCTGTAAATGGAGATTAGCACTGCACCCTAGAGTCGGATATGACTGGCTTTTGAGAAAGGGAGACCTTGAACCACTTGCAGGGACAAAACCTGATGGGTGAGTGGGCAGCAATATAAATCTGAACAAATAAATAAATAATAAATAAATAAATGGGGCAGGGCAGGGGGTTGGGCATGGCCACCCAATTTCGCTTCCCCCCCTCCTAGTAGATTGTCAGTCTTTCAGTTTTCAACAGAAATTAATTAATGTGAGAAAGAAAACGAGCTAGCTAGCTAGCTAGCTACATTTATTTTATTTATTTATTATTCATACTTATCCTCACCGAGGTGACCCAGGGCAGCTCACAATTCATAAAAAAGTCACAATAAAACACTCTTAAAAAAGCATTCCTTTAAAAAACCCTCAATTTAAAACTTTAAAATCAAAATCTAAAAACTAATGGAGGGCAAGCGGGGCTTAAATCAACCAGCGGGCTGGGGTCATAGTCCCTCCTGCACCCCATACCTGCCCTGCCACCCATGTTTTTATATTTTTCCTAAAGGGCAGCAACTCCATCTGGAGACTAACTCTGTACATGGTCCCTGTGCACAATATGAAGGCAAGGGTGGGCAATTACCACTTTAAATACATAAAGATCTCACTTTTGATTGAAGACCTTGTGGGTCTTCTTCAGGCTGGGAACCACAGACGTTGAGCGGTGCAAAATAATGATGCTTCTGAAAATAGCAATTAGCAATAGCAATTACACTTATATACTGCCCCAAAGTACTTACTGCATTCTCTGGGTGGTTCACAAATAAATTAGCATTTTGCCCCCAACATGCTGGGTGTCATGAACTTGGAAAAGTTACTTTGTTTTAAGTTACTTTTCACCATGTCTCAAGGTTGAGAATGGAGCTTTAAAAGCGCAACAATTCAAAGTGATTCCTGGATGCATTACGTCATTGGGATTAGTGCCTCCAGTAGACAGAGAAATACCTGAGGGATTCTCAAAGTTCAATGAATGGGAATGAACCTTGCAACTCAAGTTCATTGTCCTTTTAAACCATCGGTCAATGACCCTGCCAAAGAGATGGGAGGGGGACAAAATGAGAGCTGGGCACTTTGCCAACATGCCCTGACCCTGAAAGATTTTGAGGAGATGAATGTTATCTCAAGATCTGAGTCCAAGGCCACCTAAAATTCCTAAGGAGTGAGGAAGATGGGGAAACTGTGTATAAAAACCCTTGATTTTGTTCAGTTAAAAAGTGCTTCTTCAAAGGAAGTAAAGCCCTCCTTGGAGAGAGGTAAGATCGGGAAGACATCGGGAGATGACACTCTGATTCTATGGGGCCAAGCCAGGTCACTGTTAGGGAGATAGACGAATTCTCACCAAGCTGACAGCCGAAATTACAACAAGGCTGGACTTTAACTCTGGGAGAGATGAGTCTAGGATGATACTTAGAATCTGCACATTTTCTTATTTTTCAGTATAAGTTGTGTGTTAGAGTAGATTTAGATCAGGAACCCAGGAATGGGAAATTGTATTTCTAGAGTGTGTTATGAGTTTATTAGCTTAAGTTTAGCTATGTTTATCGTTTGGATATTTCATGGGATTATGCTTTGCTTCTCATTGCTTCTACAATGAAAAGGAAGATGGAGCCAGGATTGGTTTCATTTCCACAAAAGACAAAAAGACGTTTTATTTTATGAACTGGATTATTGGTCCAAGCATCGAGATAAACCGTGCTGCAGCAGAGAGAGATCTTGCAGGACTGCCATTATAAGACCTTGGGAAACTCGCCCAGGTGAAGGGGGAGATCAAAGGAGCAGCTCAAACTGGTGATACCTTCACAGGTCTACTGTGGGAGTAAAATTCTGTTGGCTAGCGATCTGAGAGGAAGGCCTTGAATCACAACCTATTCGTCCCAAAAAAGCTGCACTTGGTTCCTCGACCTCTTCACCTGTGCACCCAGCTGCTACCCCTAAGGAAGGAGTGAAGGAAACCCAGATTTGGGGTGTAGTTAGGGTGGACGGCGGTAGCGAGACTGGGTACTCATTTTACCAACTTCAAAAGGCTGGAAGACTGAGTCAACCTTGATCACCATCAGGATCAAACTCACAGTATTTTGGCTGCAGTGCAGTGAAGTAAATATAAATCTTATATAAATCCAACAAATTAAATTAAATTAATAGATAAATAAGTTTGACCACTGTGCTACCAAGGCTCCTGAAAGTCAGTCATTGGGCATCATCTTCCCTCCCATCACCATATAATCCTGTATTAAAATACAGTACTGTATAAGGTTCCTTTTGGGCTAATAATTAAACACAGAAACTTGGCAAATCTTATACCAGAGAAGTTAAAATATTGTTTATTTCATTTGGTACATAGCTGACTAGGTTTCACAACAAAAGACAGGAGAGAGACTGCAATCACATCAAATTATACCATTCCAGACACTGGAAGCAGAGGATGCCTGGTGGGGAGTTAATATATTCACATTGTCATGAAGTAAAATGTAAGAAAAATAGAGATTGGGAGAGTTTAACATCCCACCCCAAAATTTGGTAGTGAACCCTCATTCTACTCATAAACCATCCCTGCAAACACCTTCTGGATTTCCAAAAGTTTTGATCATTGTGGCTCTATTTCATAGTCATTCTAAGGCCAAGAGAAGATCTCTATAAGTGACAGGCTTTAATGTTGCCATGTGGAAAATGCAGCCACATCACAGTTTGGCACAAGATGCCTGCCTGGTCTAATCTAGTCACTGAAATCCAAACAAGCCATTGAGGCTTATCAGCTACTCAACCAAAGAAGCTGTTTTAAAAACTAAATCTGAAACATTTGAGTCAACAATACTTTTATTTCAGTGAAGCATAAATTGAAAGAAAAATGGGGAAAACTGAAAAGAGGTTGCATAACCCAGTGAAAACACAAAGCCTGTGGCTGTCATCACTGTTAGCTGCAAAGATTCACCGTAGAGATCATTTTCAGCCTGTCATTTTACAGTATCCACACTGTATCGAATGCCTATATCCAATTATGTTCATCCAAACTTGGATCAGCCCATCTAAAGAAAACCACAGATGCCTGAAATGCACCAGAAGTCTGGTTATAAGCCAGCAGTGAAATGTTGCCAAGTCTCTGCAGGTCAATAGAAGTCAATCCAAGTTAGCCATTTATCTTTCTACATGATTGGCCTCTTGCTTTCACACTGGCAAAATGTCAGCATGCTTAGTTGCTGCAAAATAGGATTCTTTGTAACTTTGTCTTGTCTCGATGCCAAAGTTTGCATGGGGTTTTCAACCACTGTGACATTGCTTATTTACACTCCTAACAAGCTGCAAAACAAATACAGTCAAACCTCGCATAAAGAGCGTTCCACTTAAAGAGTAACTCGCTTAAAGAGCAGAATTTTCTCTGAATGTTCTCTTCGCTTAACAAATAAAACCAACCAAAAACTTGCTTAACAAATAAATTGGGGTTTGCAGTACCCCCAACAATTGGTCATTTACAATGGTGTTTCGCTTAAAGAGCAAACTCGCTTAAAGAGCAATCCTGTGGGACGCATTATGCTCTTTAAGCAAGGCACCACTGTATGTAAAAAGCCCAACATTTGTATTTGACTGTTTTGTTGTTTAGACAGCATTTAAGTGCTGCTTTGTTGGATCCCATCAAGGTTTGCCTACACCAGCACTCTGTTTCTAATTACAGGAAGGAGTGCATTAAGTTAAAAGTCTTTCTTTAAACACAGCATCCTTCTTCCTTTTCCCACACTTTTAATTTACAAAACGACTTCGAAATCAATTTTGGGCAACTTCTCAGTTCGATCTCAACTAGGGCAAGCCCACTGAAACCAATAAGATATGTTAAAGAACTGTAACCTAGGCCCCATTGACCTCAACCAGTCTGTTCGAACTGGGAGTACAAATGGATTTTCCCCTGATGTTCATCCCCAAAACGAAGTGGGGAGCTTGCACTTTAACATCCCATCTTCTTTATTCCTATTTGCCTATAAAAATGGTGGCAAGAAGTAGCAATTTACTTAAGGTCCCCATGAGAGACCCAAAGGAGCAGCTGAATATTTTGTGACAGTAGAACTGGTCAGCCAAACCCAGTGAACGAGAGTCTGGACCACATATTTCTCTTTGCTATAGCTTAACATCCAAGTCTTACTTTATACTTGAGCATGTCTGTTATATTACTGTGTGCCAAGAATGCACACAAAAAATAATTATTGAAAAGAACATCTATTATGAATGGTAATATTTTTTACCTTAAAAGCATGCAAATCCCACTGAAATGAAGGTTGGGCAAGAAACAGCACATGGTCAATTTTGCCAGATATTTTCTTCTGGCCCCTCTCAAGCCCAGTTCACTGTCAGAAGAATCTCATCTTCTGGCAAGTTTGTCCCTGAGCTGGAAGTAAAAGAAGACTGGGGAGATGCTGGGGCCAGATGGTCAATCTGATACACGAAAGCTCTGTGTCAATGTGTGGCCAAGTCATTAATCAGCTGATCACACTGATGAATCAACCACTAGCAGGACATGCTTATATAATGATTGATAATAGCTATACAATGTAGATATTTATATTATAAGTATTTCTTGGAAAGGGGTCTTGTTAGTGCTTAAGGAGAAGAAGGGGGAGAAGCATGCTGGAATGATAACTCAATGGCCTTCCTCTTGCTACAAACATCATATTTCTCAAATAGGTACGTGGTCACATTAGTTTGCATCAGATGAGATTTCCTTTTTGAGGTCTTCAGATAAAGGCACATGTTAAAGATAGGACTGGCACTTACAAAAATTCTTGCTGTCAGTGATTTTCTGAATCTGGCCTTGCTCAAACTCCTCACAAAGGTGTCTTTCTCCCTCAGCAAGATCACTCACCTTCAGTAAAAATGAATCCTTTCCTTCCCCACTCTTTCTCCCCTCCCCAATTGTTCTTTCCAGGGAGCTGGAAAGTTTAATGCCACTTCTTGGGACTCTTGTACAGCAAATATGGCATTCTGTGTGGGAATTTTAATAATATTTGATGCTTTGTACTTCTAGAATAAAATACCACTAAACATCTGAAAAATCCTAGAATAAAATACCACTAAACATCTGAAAAATCCTACAAGATTTCCTGCCAGATTTTCGAACATCTGTAACTGTAGCATAAAATGATGGTTACATAGAGAGGCTTTCATGAAATCTAATTGAAATGAACCCACCAGTCATTTCTTTATAGTCTTGTACTGCTTTAGGTATTGAGCATGGGGTGGTTCTACTAGTGAGACATGCTTAATGGCTCACTAGTAGAATCACCCCATTTCTTCTGAGATGATCTTTTCAAGTCAGACACTATGTATTTATCTGAATTAAAATGTTTCATTCCAATCCACTTTGTTCAGCAAGTATTGTTATATTTATAGGTTCTCTTTCTTGCGATACAGTTTTGAGCTTACATTGACTGATACGTGCCACATTCCAGATCCCAAATATGTTTCTTGTGCAGCATACACGTACTACACTAAGAACAGGATTTCAGTTCTTGAATTGTCTTTTTATACTTCTTTGTATCTTGACTATTTGAAGAAATCAAATTAGTGAAATATTTTGTATACTTGAATTTTTTTTTGGAATGTTAGTCTGTGGTTCAGGCATATCAGAAAACAAAACAAAATAAAAAACACTGTAGCACTTTAAAGACTAACTGTTATAGTCTTTAAAGTGCTACAGTGTATTTTATTTTATTTTATTTTGTATACTATTGTTCATTCCTCAGTTCAACCAGAAGATTGAGGCTTGGAAGGGTGGTAGTGAAGGGATTAGAAAAGATAATCAAGTGTAAGGTCATGTCACTAGAGACCAAGATAATCCACACTCTTGTATTTCTTCTTCTTCCTCTTCTTCTTCTTCTTCTTCTTCCATATCTTTATCTGAATATTGGCGATCATCAAGGTGATTGGCCTGTAAGAATTTCCTGGGAATATAATGCAGTGGCCTTTCATCTGCCTTTTTCATCACAGCATGACCTCCGTACCACTGATCAAGTTCACTTTCTGGTCCTGAACCCTTTTGACAAGCAAAGTCCTCATCAGCCCCAGGCCAGTACTGATGAAGCTGCTGCCCACCATCAAGATGGATTCAAGTGAGATTTAATCCACTGAGGGACCATCACCCTTCCCTGTGGACTTTGGCACCCAAGGCCATTAGTCCTCAGGGTTGTCAGGTTAGTTCATTGTCTCCTGACACACAGTGTTGAGTTGTGGTAGTATGGTCTAATCTATTACCATAGCAGGATAACCTGGCCAGACTCTGGCTTGTGAGAAAGCTGGGAGGAAAGAATGCTGGGAGGGGAAATATTGATTCATTTGAAATTTGGTGCAGAAGGAGAGCTTTGGACTGCCAAAAAAAAAGAGAGACAAATAAGTGGCTCCTAGAGCAAATCAAACCTGAACTATTTCTGGAGGCAAAATTATGAAGTTGAGGCTGTCCTACTTCATTAGAAGAGAGAATATTTTGGACATCTCCCATTCGTAGGGTTGCCAGACAACTGATCCAGTTCCACGAGTCACTTTCATCAAGATGAATTCAATGCCACCTGATGATCGGCATTGAGTCACTGGCAGTATGGTCTACTCTATTACCATAGCAAGGTAACCTGGCCAGACTGGAAAAGCTAGTACAGTACTGTATGAGCTAATTGCCAGAGTTGCCTGCTACCCATTTAGCTATCCTGACTCCTGGACTCACGACTCCTGCTCGATGAGCAGGTGACAGTCATGGCTAGGAGGGCTTTTGCACAACTTCGTGTCATTCGCCAATTATGCTCACTCCAGGACCAGAATTCCTTGCTTACAGTCATACTTGCTCTAGTCACCTCCAGACTGGATTATTGTAATGTGCTCTAGATGGGGCTGCCCTTGATGACCATTCAGAGGATGCAGCTGGTTCAGAATGCAGCTGCCTGTGTAGTGATAGGGTGCGGGCATTATGCACATACCTTGCCCACTACAGGAGCTGCATTGGTTGCCAGTGTGCCTCCGGGTGCAATTCAAGGTGCCGGTAATTACCTTTAAAGCCTTACATGGTAGTGGGCCAGGATACTTAAGAGACTGCATCATACCAAGGACATCTGCCCATCCCACTAGAGCAGACCAGAGAGGCTCTTTTAAAATACCAACTGAGTGAGCCT
Organism: Furcifer pardalis; assembly: GCA_030440675.1. NCBI lineage: Eukaryota > Metazoa > Chordata > Lepidosauria > Squamata > Chamaeleonidae > Furcifer > Furcifer pardalis. The sequence continues at coordinate 96,614,208 of CP126895.1, read as the reverse complement.
CTCTAGCACAAGAAGAAGAGCCTTTTCTGTATTTGCTGCAGCCCTATGGAACTTCCTGCCAGTTGAACTGCATCTCCAGACAGAGTTGCTACCCTTCAGGAAAGAGCTGAAAACCTGGCTGGCAGGGCAGGCGTGGGGAGGTGGAGAAGGAGCAACCACTACTCACCAATGGCTCATTTAGTGGAGGATCACGCGTGCTTTTAAAAGTTTTTAACTAGGTTTTTTAATTGGTGCAGGTGGGAGGTAATTTCTTCCCCTGTGTTTTTAGGAAATTTAAGGGTCTCTGTAGTTTTAAATGTTGGGGATTTTTATATACGCAACCCAGGGTCACATGTCAATTGGGCAGCTATACAAATTTAATTAATTAATTAATTAATTAATTATTATTATTATTAATAATAATAATAATAATAATAATAATAATAATAATAATAATAATAATAATAATAATAATAATAATAATAATAATAATAATAATAATAATAATAATATCCTGTCTCCAGCTCTGTTATGCAGCTCTTCAAATCAAGTAGTGCTACTGGCTGGAGGGTTATGGGAACTCTACTCCAGAGAGGTAAATTTTTGTAGCTCTGTTCTAATGGATACCATTTCAGTGTACTGCTGACCTCAGTTTTGTGGCCACCCCACTGTAAACAGGAAAGGTAAGCTTGTAGGACTCTAAGCTAGTCTAGTCAGAAATGTATCACATCTTCAGATTTTAGGAAACTTTAAAATGAATTATTTTAATTGATTAAAAAACTTGCAATAGTACATTTAAATTACCACCTACAGATATCCACATGAAGTCAGTAAGTCATTTCTTTTTCCTCTCATCCTTCCCCACACAATATAAGATAAAGGTAAAGGCCGTCCTTGCTTGAAAGCCAGTCATATCTGACTTTAGGATTTGGTGCTCATTTCCATTTACAGCCAAAAAGCCAGTGCCCTCGGAATCTTTAGATGTTTCTGTGGAGATGTGGTAGGCATGACTAGACACCGGAGTGCATGGAACACTGTTCACCTTCCCACTAAAGTGGTACCTATTTTTCCACTTGCAATTTTTTGTATTCAAACTGCTAGGTTGGCAGGAGCTGGGCAGTACCAAAAGAAGATTATTTATAATTAAATTGAAATTTAACCATCTTCCGATTTTAGGGCCAAAAGCCCAAGACTACAGGTGAGTCCTTGTAATGCCATATCAGGCAAGGCCTTGCCTAACAATGGCAAAATAATGTGTGTGGTGGGGAGGAGAAAGATAAGGAAGATTTTTGACAATATCTTCTACATGCAATGGGCAACCTGTACAGTGGTACCACGCTTAAAGAGCATAATGCGTTCCACAGGATTGCTCTTTAAGCGAGTTTGCTCTTTAAGCGAAACACCATTGTAAATGACCAATTGTGGGGGGGATTGCGAACCCCAATTTATTTGTTAAGCGAGGTTTTTTGGTTTTATTTGTTAAGTGAAGCGAACATTCAGAGAAAATTCTGCTCTATAAGTGAGTTACTCTTTAAGCGAGGCGCTCTTTATGCGATGTTTGACTGTATTTTCAGTACAAATGCTTCAAAAACAAAAAAACAACCACACACACCAAAGATCAGGTGAAGAGGATACGATGTTATGTTACACCAGTCACCTCTGACATATATCAACCCTATGAAGCTCAGCATACAACATCTGACGAAGTGAACTTGATCCATGAACACTAATAAAATACAGCAGTTAGTCGTTAAAGTGCCACAATGGTTTTTGTCTTTTTGTTTTGTTTCATTTACTCTCTGATATTCTCAAAATCTTTCACTATCTCAGTTTCTTCATTGTCAATTTTAAACTTGTGTAGTTCTTTTGTGGTGGTGATTTCTGTCTTCCTTATGTTCAACTGTAATCCTGATTTGACACTTTCTTCTTCTACTTTATTTAAAAGTCATTTCAAGTTATTGCTATTTTCTACCAGTAAGATGGTGCCATCTGCATACAGTATCTTAAATTATTGATGCTTCTTTCACCAATTTTCACTCCACCTTCATCTGATCTAATCCTGCTTCCATATGATACATCCTGCAAAGAGATTGAACAGATAAAGGGATAAGGTGAACCCTTCATTGAAACACCTTGAGTATCACTATGAGAAATTAAAATAATGGTCCTACAGTTACTGAACTCCCTGGTATTTTCTTTCTTGGGGGTTGGAATGCATATTGAGTATTTTCAGTCTGTGGGCCTCTGTTTTGTTTTCCATGTTTGTTGATATACTCCTGTTAAGAATTTAACAGATTCAATCTCTGTGGTGTATAATAATTTCAGCAGCATGGTGCCCCTGGTGATTTACTTCTTCCTAATGCTTTCAGAGCAGCTTTCAATTCACTTTCTAGAACTGCAGGTTCTTCATCATAAATTATATGCTGTTATATGCAATTTAGAATTGATAACAATCACAATAGGGCTTTTCAGGTAAGTGAGGTATTAAGGCAGTACTGTACCTTCAATAGTGAGTGTCCATGACCAAATGGGGATCACCTGAGTCCTAGTCCACCACTCTGTCCATTACACCATACTGAGCATCCCATATGATATTTCTCTGTGCTTTCCAATCACATTTCTCTCATTCCCTAGTATTTTTGTTCCGCTGATCATGTTAGTAATGAATCTGGCTTCACAGTTGAAAAACCTGTAAATGATATAACACCAGGTGTTCTGACGTAGGCAGTTTGGGTTTACATTTCTGCAAGTCTGGCAGATCTATAGAGAAGAGAAAAGAGCTGTTGTTTAAAAGAACATTCTGGATGATTTAAAATACTTTGACAACTATCTCTATTTTTATTTATAAAATGAATCATAAAGAATTAAACTGAAAATGCAACATCTGTCACCAATCAATAGCCTTGCAGGGAAATTAATATGGTATTTCGTTTTTCCTGAAATTTACTGATTCTGGTTTTTTTCCCATCCCATGCCATTCATTGAGATCAGATGCATTTCAGTCCGAGTGTGTCAGATCTTGGACACATAACTAATAAAGTCCTGAAGGCCCAGTGGCAAGGGAACAATGGAATGTGCAACAATATAATCAGCAGCAAAAATCTATATACTGTATATATAATGTGCAGCATTCTACTGGTATAAAATATGATGAGTATTAACTATCATTGTTCTCTTACACTTGGCAATATGTCTAAGTAGGATGTTTAGATACATTTTAAATCTGCTGCCATTTAATCTTAGCCAGTGTGTTTAAATAAATGGTCTTTCTTTCTTTCTTTCTTTCTTTCTTTCTTTCTTTCTTTCTTTCTTTCTTTCTTTCTTTCTTTCTTTCTTTCTTTCTTTCTTTCTTTCTTTCTTTCTTTCTTTCTTTCTTTCTTTCTTTCTTTCTTTCTTTCTTTCTTTCTTTCTTTCTTTCTTTCTTTCTTTCTTTCTTTCTTTCTTTCTTTCTTTCTTTCTTTCTTTCTTTCTTTCTTTCTTTCTTTCTTTCTTTCTTTCTTTCTTTGAAAAATAATTTCTGACTTTGGGAGCAAGGGATCAAGTACAAATGGATAAAACATTCCACAGACCACACTCCAATTACTTTTAAGATGGATGGTCTCCTCATTTTTCATGGTGCACACAGTGGCCATTTTCTTGTTATAAAAGCTGTCACAGAATTCAATAGCAACCATTTTATTGCAGTGATTTTTGCCCTAATAAAATTGTTGCTTTTCCAAGATGAGGTGAGGAAGGGAAGACGGACACACCGGGAACTCTGAGCCTTTTCCAGCAATTTCCAGTGTCTTGCTGGCTATCAATAAATGCCATGTTATGTAGTAATTCCAAGGTTATACTTTATAGCTATTTTAAGCCCTCTCCCCTGCCCAAATGTGCTAAAGTTTCCTCAAGGGGGCTTTGCAAAATCTAGGTCAGTAAAGTCAGAAGCTTCAACATTTTTTTAAAAACCCAACCATGATTCTTTTGTCCAAAAGAGAGAGAATGAGAAAAGTCCAAGAATAGAAATGGGACACTTGACATGCAATTCTCTGAAAAATGTCTAAGATGTGTGGAAATCTGAGGTTGGGCAGGGCTCCAGAGGAGATAGCTGTCTCTCTGATCCTGTCCCAAGAGTGCCACCCAGCATGACTATATGTTTTGGGAGTCCTAAAGACAGCATAATAAGAAAAGTTCATGCTGGCATTGTTGGCCTTCTTTCCCAGAAGCTTGTCAATATATAGTGTATAGTGTGAAGAGAGTCCACATTTCCTATGAAATTTGTTTATCACCCTGAAATGTATTAGCTCTCCATCCACAATCCATTGGGTTTAAAAAAAATAAAGAACAGAAAAGATTCCCCCATTTTGTGCACCTCTTCCTACCATTCTGCATGTGTTTCTTAATGGGAAAGACCTACAACAAGTGGCAGAGCCAAAGTAAAAAAAACATAAAAATAAATACACATAAAAATACAAATGAAATAGACATAAAAACACATAAAAATACACATAAAATACATAAAAATACACATTAAAAATAAATACACATTAAATACACATTAAATAGACACAAAACACATAAAAATACAAATTAAATACACATAAAACACATAAAAATACACACTAGAAATAAATATACATTAAATTTTCATTAAAATATACCCACCCAGCCCACACCCAAAGGCGAGTCACTTATCCTGGGGAGCAAGCCGTAGGGAGCTTCAGGCTAGCAGTTGCTGTTCCTCCTCCCCACTTGGGAGGACAGCAAGGAGGCCGCCGAGGGCTTCAGCAGCAGCCACCGGTTCTTCCGTGGCTGTGCCTGGCCGCCCAACACTTTGCACTGCCACACTCCAAGCAGCGAATGGCTGCTTGGCTCAGCAGGCAGAGTGCTGTAGGCGTGCATGCATGCCAAACACTGTAGATCTGCATGCACACCAAGCGCTGCAGGTGTGCATGAGCGCCAAGCACTGTAGGTGCACATACGCAGTGGAGGAACTGGTGAAAAGGTAAGTCCCTGAGGTGGTTTCCCACCAAAGCTGCTACTGGTTCTCTGGGACACTGGAAAAATCTACTACCGGTTCGGGCAAACTAGTACAAACTGGCTGCTGCCCACCACTGGCTAAATTGGTGGGGGTGAGGTGGGGGTGGGGGATAAGAGGTGACACAATGTGGGGGTAAATGTGATTTATGTACATCTTTTTATCTGTAAAATAATAAAAATTATATATATAAAGAAAGATTGCTGGAGATGCAATGAATATCCTGGGACATATTTTCATTTATGGTGGGAGTGCAAAAAGGTGAATAAAACTTGGATACATGTTTTTGAAGAAGTAAGTAAAATATTGCCACTTAGAATACGAGCGTCTCCCAGGATTGCTTTGCTTAACGAGCTGGGAGGACTAAATGTAGAAAAATACAAGAAAGATATTATGATGATGATGATGACAGCAGCAAGAATGTTAACAGCTAAAAACTGGAACACATATAGGTACTTAGGATTGGAGGAATGGTATAAAGAAATGTTGAATATGGCAATTAATGATAAACTGACATGTGAATTAAGAGTAAAAAAGGGTATCATTAAGAAAAATGAGTTTGTTGATGTATGGGGAGAAATTATTGATTTTGTTTTGGGAAAATCTAAAGGAATTAAACCTCGACATGAATATATGACATTTTGGAAATAGGGGGAAAGTAGTAGCCTTGGATAAGAGGTAATGCCCCCCCCCCAGGTGATGAGACTACACTGTATTGTAATCATATATTATATGTAAGTGATTTTTTGTTGATGTATGTTTTTCCAAATAAAATATATATTTTTAAAAGACATTAAAAATCATATCCATTACAATAGAATATGGAATCATGATTTATTTTTACTATAACTCTTAGACTCTCTCAGTCAGCACAGCAAAAATTGCCACTGATGGCTCTAAAACACTCATGGGATAGTCTCTACCGGCTCAGCACTACACCTCACCTGATCTCTCCCTCAGAGGCAGGATGTGTGAGAGGCAGTGATGGGATGTAACAGGTTCGCACCAGTCCGCCAGAATCGGTAGTAACTTTTCCCAGTGTCCCGGAGAACTGATAGCAACTTTTGAGGTGAACCACCTTCGGGGCTTACCTTTTCACTGGTTCCCCCACTATGCATGCGCACCAAGCACCTGGTGTGTATGCATGCCTATAGTGCAGGGATCAGCAAACTTGGCTCTCCAGATGTTTTTGGACTTCAATTCCCAGAAGTCCTGATCAGCAGGCATACTGACTTGGGCTTCTGGTAATTGAAGTCCAAGAACACCTGGAGAGCCAAGTTTGCAGATCCCTCCTATAGTGCATGGTGCATATGCATGGCTTCCTTGCTGTCCTCCCAAGTGGCGAGGAGGAAGAAAAGCTGCTAGCCTGAAGCTCCCTATAGCCTGCTCCCCAGGGTAAGTGACTCACCTTTGGATGTGGTGTGTCTGTGTGTATTTTAATGTGTATTTAATACCTTTACCTGTATTTAATACCTTTACCTATAATGACGTACTACCACAGTTCCTAAAAAGGCCTGGTGGCCTGGCTTGGGGTTTTTAAGCAAAGTCTTGGAGTTACCTCATCAATAAGCTACACCTGTGCTGTTCCAATTGCTGTTCCAATTGGAGAACCCTTAAGGAGGTACAGCTGTTTTACATTTACATAAAGACATATTATCCTAGAGAACTGGTTAGGCAAAGACTTAGTACCTAAGTTCTTTAACTATTGAAAAGTTGAAAAGTGCCAAAAAATGAAGCTATCTTGTGGTGAGTTCATTCTGTAGTTCCTTCCATCTGACCTAGTGTGAGAAAGATTAGCCAGAATAAGCTTTAAACTCTGGTTTAAAAGCTCTGGTTGATTTGTGTTTGGGGTGGGTGGCTGGCTGTATTTTAATGTATTTTTTATTTTATTTAATTAATTAATTAATTAATGGGTTTGTGTTGTGGGTGGGTTGAGGGGTGTGTGTGCTTATTTTTATTTTTCTATTATTTTGTATTTTTATTTTACTTTTCTTTGGCCCCACCCACGACATCATGATGTCATGATGTTAGCTCCGCCCGCACTGTGATGACATCACAGTAGGGTAGTAAAATTTTTGACATCCCACCACTGAATAAAAGCTCTGCCTGGAGATGAAGTTCAGTTGACAGGAGGTTCCACAGGGCCAGAGCAGGCACAGAGGAGGCACAGAGCAGACACCCGCAGCCGGAGCAACACCGGCCAGGCCTTGCCAGGGGAGGTCCTCAACCTGGACGGTGCTGCTCCGGCTGCGGGTATTGGGCCACAATGACCACCGGCCTTGATTCTGACCCTCCTGGGCACCATTGCAGCTGAAGGTGGAGCTGCTGCCACTGGGCTTGGAGGTAGGATGGCTACACATCTGGGACACCAACGGTAGGCTTTTTGCTGGGCTTGTGCCGCCTCAGCCTCTGGGTCTCGACCCAGGACCAAGGACAGCCCCAGGCCCTGCACAGCACCACCTGGCACCATGAGCTGGCCATAAGGAAGAGAAAAGGACGACGAAGGCGGCAGAGGAGGAAAAAGTGCCCCCTGGTCCCCACCGAGGTAGGATTTTCGTCTCATTTTGAGTGCCTAGGTGGGGGGGGGGGGGGCAAGCCTAGGTGGGGTGGCCTGCGCCCTGGGCAGATAAAACCCACCCTATGCCATGATGGATTGAGTACCCTTCTGTGTCCCAGCTCTTGGGGACATGAAAGGAGCCTCATTTGGGCATTCCCTGAGCAGAGTTTTTCCCCGCAAAATCCCTTTCAATCCAGAATAAATTCTGACATGAAATTATTATTATTATGTGGCATATTCCTTTCTGCAGTCAGTTTCCCTGATCTTGTAAGCCTGATGCCATAGGGTTGGGGGTTGCTAAAGGATATGTGCAAATATATTATACTTTTAGCAATTGAAATGTTCATGTTGCTTTTTTCCAATGATTTTTTTAACATTTTAAATGTTTTAAAAATAATTAATGGATTTTGCATATTTAATGGTTCTTAAATCTGTATTTTAATATGTTTTTAGTGTTACTTATTCTAATACCTTGTGTCTCCTCAATGGCTCACAAATAATGCTAAACAAACAATTAAAAAAATAAACAAACTCACTAATGCACTCACTCTAGGTGATTCCTAGAAATAGTATAGGGAGATATTTCCTCAGTTTTTAAACTGCATGATTGAAGTGGGTTTAAAAGTAAATCAGAACACAATCCTATATATATCTACTCAAGAGTAAGTTTCACTGAGTTCAAAAGGATGTATTCACAGACAAACAAGTTGCAGCCTTTATTATAAGTAGACAAGGTTGGGAGGGAGTCATAATTTTTTGTTGTTCAGTCACACAGTTGATTGCGACCCTTTGCAACCCAATGGACTACTGTCCGCCAGGCACTTCTGTCCTCCACCATCCTCCTCAACTCGCTCAGTTCTGTGCCCATTGTCTCTACAATACCATCTAGCCATCTCATTTTTGGCCGTCCCCTTTTTCTTTTGCCCTCCACCTTTCCCAGCATCAGGACTTTCTCAAGTGAATCCTCTCTTCTCATTTGATGTCCAAAGTACTTTAGCTTCATCTTTACTATTTGACCTTCAAGGGAGCAGTCAGGGTTGATTTCTTTTAAGATTGACCTATTTGTTCTCCTCACTGTCCAGGGGACTCTCAAAACTCTCCTCCAGCACCACATCTCAAAGGCATCTATTCTTCTGCACTCAGCTTTCCTAATGGTCCAGCTCTCACAACCATACATTGCCACAGGGAATACCATTGCTTTGACTATAAGAATTTTTGTTTGCAATGTGATGTCTCTACTTTTCACTATGCTCCCCAGGTTTCTCATCGCTTGCCTCCCAAGAATCAGTCGCCTTTGGATTTCATGGCTGCAATATACATAATGCAATACGATGTGGCAATTAATGAACAGACTCAATTTCTACAGTTTAAAAAGTCAGAGAGTACAATCCTATGCATATAGATTCAGCTCTACCAGTGGTATTAACTCTCAGGCGTAAGATTTCAGCTTAAGCATCCTCTAATGCATGGGCTCTCATGGCACCAATTCAAGTGCCCCGCTGCCAGAAGCACTGGAAGTGGCATAAAGAGCCACGTCCGCATTTACAGCTGTCATAAACGTGTTTACAACAGTCGTAAATACACACACTGCTGTCATAAATGTGTTGCATTTCTCCAAATCCTATCTGCATTTATTTTTAGTCCTTCTTTCAAATGCAATTGCAAGACTTCAGGGAGCATTTTGTGTGGAAATGTAGAAGTATTTTTTTATTGCTCTTCTCCACTTACTTGCATATTTATTATTGTGGGGAATGAGGCAGGCTGTCATTAGAGCAGAGGTTCTCAACCTTTTCAATCCATGAGCTGGCTCACGCTCCCCCAGATAGCTGAGTGGGGCAGACTGGTGGTTCCTCTGCTGTAAACCCGTCCGTGGCTGTCGTAAACGTGTTGGCCAAATGCGTTTACACCTGCGTTTATGACAGGGGAACCACCAGTCCAGCTCACTCAGCTATCTGTAGTAAGTCACAACTAGAGTCGTGGTCGTGGTCGTGGTCGTGGTCGTGGTCGTGGTCGTGGTCGTGGTCGTGGTCGTGGTCGTGGTCGTGGTCGTGGTCGTGGTACCTTCTCATGCTGTGCAGCACCTGTCTCCACCACTGCAGCATATGAGCTGCTGCCCTTTCAGAGCTGCTGCCCTTTCGGAATAAATAAATAAATAAATAAATAAATAAATAAATAAATAAATAAATAAACGAGGCTCTTCTTTGTTTCTTCAGCAATAACGTTTTACGTGCCGGAGTGCAACTCAATGCCCAACCCTCTTCCATTCCCATCTGAGCTTGGGATCATCAATGGCCAATTAAATAAACATAATTTACATAAATCTTGACTCATTAAGACCCAAACTTATTTAAAGGGCTTACTTTAATTGTGACTTTCTACAAAACTTCAGTCAATTGTTTTTAAAAGTACAGTATTATATAAAAAGAAAGAAAGGGAAGGAAAGGTTTTGTTGCAGATGCCTGTTTTTTTAAAACCTGTAGGTTTTTCCCCTTTGGGACTTCAGCTAAAGATGAAGTGTGTAAATAGGACTGATGCCCTATCATGGCCTAACACAGGGATTCTCAACCTGTGGCCCATGGGCTGGATGCACCCCTTGGCACCATTTCATGTGGTCCTCCACCGCCTCTACCACACCAGGAAGTACCATGTGGTGAAGGAAGGGCAAAATGACCATCTGGCCCCCAAAGCTGTCTGAGGGAGCGTGACCCAGGCCACGGCTTTAAAAGGTTGAGAACTCCTGGCCTAACATCACAACCTCTACTAGCGAGGAGTCCCTTTGTGGTAGTAACGTTGTAGGGAGAGAGCTTTGCTTTGCATGTCATTTTTGCATTAAGTTACAACACTTTTTGCAAACCCATGATTTGCATTCTTCTTCACTATTTTCAAATCTGATTAATGGAAGATCTGAGCAGATCAGTCCTCAAATTAAGACACAGGGCCAGATGGGACCTGTGCTGTGGGAATGGAACCTTGCTGAGCTCTGGAAGATTTTTTATAATTAAGGGCATATGTTGTTCTAAAACAAACTGAAGGCACAAGTCGGTCTTAATTCCCTGCAAAAAATGGCTCATTTTCAGAGCAAAAACAATCACCCTGTTTATGACCACACAGGTTGGTTTAGTTATGCATAGTTGTAGACTGCTCTGCTTTGAGGCTAGACAGTCATAACGTGTGTTTGTGTGTGTGTGTGTGCGGGGGGGAATCACTCACTTATCCCAGTTCCAGCCTTTTGTCACTTGCTAAATACTGTGATCAATGGAGAAAAGGGAGAACCTCAAGTGATAGTTTAAAATGGGGTTTTATATCTTTGGATTTTTCCAGAGAGAGAGAGAGAGAGAGATTGCAAGGGAAGCCACAGCGCTTGTGTCTTTCCCGAGATTTTCCAAAGAAGAGAATATTTGGCAGGTGTTTGCATACAGAGAAATTATGTGGTTTTATTCAACCTCATCAGACACATCATCATCCATTACTGAATGACTAGGTTACAGGAACATGGACCAATACTGTCCTCCTTTTGTGAATAATATCCCCAGATGGATTTAAGCAGATAAACAGGAGAGGGAAAGGCTTTTATCTAGAGTCCAATAGGTTTAACACATACTCTGGCTCTGGATGATGTTGGCACTGGGGAAACCTCATCCATTACCTGTGAAGCGTGGTTTGTTTGGCTCCCCCACCCGACCCCCATCAGAATGAAAGCATAAGCTATTCTACCATTTCTTCATAATAGACTCAGAAAAAAAAATCAGACATTGCACTAGGTCACCGAATAAAAGGATAAAGGCCTCTCTTTTTTTTTGCAGGATTTGAGATGCTCTTTTATAGATATTTATAGTTTTCACAGTTGACAGACCAGCATCTCTTCATATAATCCAAGACTATGTTTCATTTCAGAAAAGGTAGCGATATAAAGAGTAATAACACTTATATACTACCCTATAGCGCTTACAGCACTCTCTTGTCAGTTCACAGGTAATTAGCATTTTGCTTTCAAAATGCTGGGTACTTATTTTACTAAGGATGAAAGGTGAGTCAAACTTGAACATCAGAACTAAACTCAAATCATGACCAGAGTTTTGGTCACAGTACTGCAATTTAACCATAAGGGCTCTCTAAATCTGCCACAACTAATTCTTAGAAGCCCATGTAGCAAAGCAGCAGCCCTTGTTCATAATTTTTGTCACGAGGTTACATTAGAGCAGGGGTGCCCAAACTATGGCCCATGGGCCAGATCTAACCTCCCGATGCCAAGTCATCCGGCCCAGAAAGCCCCTGTTGATCTTGGAAGTGGAAGTAAAACACACCCATTCTGGCACATTTTACTTCCGCCTCCGGGAGCAATGAGGGATTTGTGGGTCGCATAAATTGGTGTTGGGGGCCAGATCCAACCCATGAGCCATAGTGACCAGCCCCCTGAACCATGTGACCAGCCTGCTGCCCGAAAAGTTTGGACACCCCTGCGTTAGAGCATGATTTCCATAATTTCCATTATTTGCATAATTTTGTTCAAACATATTAAACAAGTGTTCACTTCTCCTGTCAGGAAGGCCACAACATTTGCCAAGAATGCCATGAAATGTCCCCACCCTCTTGAGGCAGAAGTAAAATGATTTTTTTGGACCGTCACTCTCATGTGTGAGGATTTATACCCCCACCGCTATAACCAATCTTGTCTGAAATCTCAATTCAGAGGGAAGGAGAGCCACATGGTCAATGGTGGGCCATAATTCTGGCACTGTATGTAGCCCCTGAGGGGAGGAAATTGCTTATCCTTGATTGGTTATTCTGTAGTCCAAGATGCTGATATATAAGCATGCCATGAGATATGGTGGCCAAAGTGTAAGAACACCATATGAAAGGCTTCTGAACTGAAATTCTGTGTGTGAGGCCAACAAGTACTGATGTATGGACACTCCATTCCATTTCCTCTCCTCACGATTCTTCTCCTTCTTCAAGCTATGAATCTGATTCTGAATATTGGCAATCAACATGATGATCATCCATGAAGATCGTCCTGGGAGCAATATAATGCAGTGGCTTTCCATTTGCCTTCCACATCACAGCATGGTGCCCATACCACTGATCCAGTTCCATGCATCACTTTCTGGTCCTCAGCCCTTTTGGCACACAAAGTCCTCATCAGCCCCAGGCCAATATTGATGCTGCTGCTGTCCTCCATCAAGTTGGAGTCAAGTGGGATTTATTCCATTTGGGGACTATCACCCTTCCCTGTGGATTTCTCCTCCCAAAGCCATTAGTCCTCAGGATTACCAGGTTAGCTAACCACCACCTGACAATTGGTGTCGGGTGGCTGGTAGTATGGTCTGCTGTATTACCATAGCAGGACAATCTGGCCAGACAGGTTAAGTCATGATACTCCATTCCATTCTCCATCTTCACTTCAGTTTTGCCATTCTTGCTCAACCCCCACAACTGTCAGTCAACAGTCCTTGCCCACTAATTAGCTCACTGCCAGTATATGTGATTCCTTTTCTACTTGGTAATGTTTGTATGAGCATGCAAAATTAGCAAAGGAGAAATATTTACTAGGCAGGCGGAACTCATTGCTAGATATGAACATGTGTCCCATGAATTTTTCTGTCTTCTTTAGGAAGATAGAATGGAATGTACTCAAAAGAATTTATATTTTCTGATTCAGCACCCCCCGTCTTTCTTTCTTTTTTTCCTTCTTTTTTGCACTATCCAGACAAAATCAGAAGAGCTGGCATTTCTATTTTTCTTTTGCTAGTTTCCCTCCTCTTTTTTCAGTCGATAAACAGGACCTTAAGACAGGTTGGACTGCATAACTAGGGCAGTGATACTAGTCTCTAAATTTTAGTTCTATTGCACTGCTCCAAACCATACTTACATTTTCCCCTATTTTTGTTTCACATCAGCTCTCCGGTGGCTCAGTGGGTAAAACCACAGTGCTTGGAGACCAAAAGGATGGTGTTTGATTCCCCAGGAGCCACACGGTGTGGTGAATATGAAAGGAGCCTCAGTCAGACATCCCCTGCAAAAATCCTTTCAACCCAGAGCAATATCTGACACGAAAACACACATCAGGTTTTCATTTTACACTAACTTTCTACATACAGGAGCTTACTAATATTTATCCATTGGCTTAATTTACTAACTTTATTTCTATCTTGTGGTTTTCGAAACAAACAAAGGAAACAGGGCATTGCTATGCATTCAATCACATTGCACCTTAACTTCAATTCTGAAGTTAAAAAGTTAATTTCTACCATATCCCCTGGTCTAGCTACATAAAAACCAAGAGGAAAATTCTAGCAAGACAGCTGAGACAGTTAAAGTTGTTGTCTTGCTGATTGTGTTTGGAATCGCCCTGGGTCCCTTCAGGGAGGAGGGCGATAAACAAATTTATATATATGCGATTTTCGTGTTATTCGATACTAATGTTATATGAGGTATTACTGTATATATATATACAGTAATACCTCATATAACATTAGTATCGAATAACACGAAAATCGCATAACATCAAGGAATCTGGGGGGAAGAATTGCATCAGATAACATTAAGATCCTATGGGATGCTTCAGATAACAACCGCGAAAGCCTGTGTGGTTACAATGTATCTCTATGGATCCCATAGAGGATCAGATAACACGAAAAATCATATAACACGAAGACTTGTGGAACCAGGTTTTAGCGTTATATGAGGTTTTACTGTATATATATATATATATATATATATATATATATATATATATATATATATATATATATATATATATATATATATATATATATATATATATATATATAACATCACTGGGAATAGTGCCTCTAGTGGTTTTGAGAGTCATCAGGAGGGATTTCCCTGAACTCATCACACCGGTTCATACTCTGAACTTCAAGTTCATATTCCTTTGAATTTGTAAGGTCATTCACCCACACTAGAGAGAAGGGGGGTGAAGTTGGACCTTGGGCTTCTTTGCCAGTTAGTTTCGACCTTGGGAGATCTCAGCGAGATAACAAAAATCTTATCTCCCTGATCTAATCACAAGGACAGCCATAAATTCCTAAAGTGGGAGAAAGAGGGACTTTTTCAGCATAAAAAGAACTGCTTTTGAGAGATTAGAGGGGGGTCTTCATCAGATGCAGCAGAGCACTTTGAAGCTTTGAATCAATATCAGGAAAAGTGGAGATGGAACTTTGAAATGAGGCCAAAGCCAGGCCATTTCTTTGGGAGAAGGAGTGAGACTAGGTCTCCAGACTTCGTGCATTTCTCACCAAAGTGACACTTAGCTGAGATTCCAGCAATCTTTGGACTTTGAAATTTCTAGGACAAGATTAGGTCTACTCTCAGATTTTATGTGTTTTCTTATTTTTAGTTGTGATGCAAACTTAGGTTTAGAGAGCTAAGGACCCAGGAATGGGATCTTTTTCTTTTATATCTTTTAGTCAGATTAGTATTTTAGCAACTGCTATGTTTTGCCTTTGGATATTTCAATTGGATTTATGGAACTTGTTTTGCTTATTATTACAATAAAAGGAGGGAGGCCTGACCAGGTCTCTTTATCATGAAAGACAATGGAAGTAGTGTTTTGTGGAGTTGCTGGAGTCTTTCAATGTCTATGTTATCATGCTACCAGTGCAATACTCCCATTGCATGTCCTTGAAGGATCGCCCGGGAGGAGGGGAGTTAAGGAAGGACTCAGGCTAGAGAAACCATTCTCAGGGTTGGATACAAAGGAGGTATCTGTGGGAGTAATTGGTTGCCCAGCAACTTGAGGGGATGACTGGGAAGCAAGGCCAAGAAGTCCCAACTGGGCACACCTGGTTCCTCATCCCCTCTGCCTGTTGAATTCCGTTTTGGCCCCGATACGGGAGGAAGTTGGTGACTCCATCATCCCAAAATAAAGGCACATAGTACGGTACTTTAGGAAAGTCAAGTTATTTTATCGCTTGCAGAATAATATTTAGCAAGTGCCTCTTATCCCATGTTAACAGTAAAAATACAATCATAATAAATTAAATCACTAATAAATTTCTACATTTTCACAACACTCTGACTTTACTGCCTAGGGCAGCCACCTTATTGTGCCTCACTGTAGGAGCGACCCTACAAAGGAGTAACTTTTATTGGCCCAATTTCAGTTAGTGAGGTTATTTAAGCTTTCAAAATTCATAAAGCCCTTCAGTGAGTAAATCCCCATGTTCAAATGTGCTACACTAAGCCAAGAAGTGTCGTACATTTAGGAGCAATTATAAGATCAAATTCTGTCAGCTTTGAAAAATAATTGGAAGATTTTCAGAGCTTATATAACATGAATAAAATGACCATATAATGTTGTTTTTGGAATAGAAGTCATATATCTGCTCCCAGATTTTTCTTGTAAATGATTTACATTACGAAGAAAAAAGGCTGAGCCAATGATGAGCAAATGATAGAAAGAGCAATGAAAATCAAGCAGTAGATACAAAAACAGAAACAATACAGGTGTATAAAAACTGTGCATGGTGCAGAGAAAGAAAACAGGAGAACAACTTTCTCCTTCTATGACAATAATGGAAATTGGGGTCATCAGTATTCTGTGCGCTTCGGTGTCTAGTCATGCCTACCACGTGACCATGGAAACTTCTGCACATGCAGACAGTGCTGGCTCCTTGCATGTAAATAGAGAGGAGCACTGTACCCTAGCATCAGATACAACTGACTTTCATGCAAGGGTGACCTTTTATTGAATTTGGATAGATAATAGGAAGTACTCATAGAGTGTAAGTAAACTGTGGAACACACTCTTCTTCTTCTTCTGCCTATCCAAATCCAAACATTGGAAATCATCATGGCACTCAACCATGAAGGCCATCCTGAGAATATAATGCAGTGGCTTTTCATCTGCCCTCTGCATTGTAGCATGACACCCAGTACCACTGATCCAGTTCCACAAGTCAGTTTCTGGTTCTGAACCCTTTTGCCACGTAAAGTCCTCATTGGTCCCAGGCCAGTATTGATGAAGCTGCTGCCCTCCATCAAGATGGATTCAAGTGGGATTTAACTAGCACCTGACACTTGGTGTTGAAATGCAGAGGAGCACTGTACCCTAGAGTCAGATACGACATGCTTTCGAGCAAGGGTGACCGTGACTGAAGCTGAATAGTGGAGTTTCGGGATAGATAATAGGAAGTACTTTTCACAGTGTGCTAGTAAACTGTGGAACATGCTGCTAGAGGCTATAATGATGGTTGTCAATCAGAAACAAGAAAGGTAGTTGGAAAGGGTTCACAGATTATTTAACTGTTAATGAGACCAAAAATGCAATAATGTTGAGTTTAAATGGTAAGAGATACATTTCTCATAGTAACATTGATGCTGATTCTCCCCTATAATTTTATTTTCTTTACCTTGTAATTATAATGCCTGAAATCCTATTGGTGAGACATTATGCAACACAACTAGGCCCACCGTATCACCAGCCCATGAGAGTACAGTCAAACTTCGCATAAAGAATGCCTCACTTAAAGAGCAGAATTTTCTCTGAATGTTCGCTTCGCTTAATAAATAAAACCAACTAATAACTTGCTTAACAAATAAATCGGGGTTCGCAATCCCCCCACAATTGGTCATTTACAATGGTGTTTCACTTAAAGAGCAAACTCGCTTTAAAGAACAATCCTGTGGGACACATTATGCTCTTTAAGCGAGGTACAACTGTAATCTTTACTAGGAATGTCTTTGGGAAACCTGGGATGGGAGGTTGTGGGGGGTGGTCATAGGCAAAAATTACAATGATCCGTCCCACCACCAGGACTGGGACTGTTGCTGTCAATCTGGTGGAAATTTTTAGTTATTAAAGATTCTTCTCTCCCTACCCCAAGACTCTCAAAGGATTTATCAGGACAAAACGGAGCCCTCGTGAGATTCAGAACCTGAAGGAGGAGATAGGAAGCTTTCAATTAAGTTAAATTAAAATCTTGCCATTGGGGCTGATGACATCGTCCTAGTTGTGCACTGGCCTCATTACATGAGCAGAATGAATAAATGCTGCAACACTATATTCACTTATAAGTAGAAACCTCTATAGAACTTAGTGGAACTTTTTTGAGTAGAAAATTTAGATTGTGTTCTAGATTACTTCAATGTCTCTTTCATCTATAAGGATGCAATTTAGAAAGTGAAGAATCATCCCTCCCCTTTAGTCTTCCAGATATGAATACAACTGTTAAAGCAATATCTGCACATATTTTATGCCCAAAAAGGAAAACAGCAATATTTCTGGGATTCAAAATTTTACCCATCCCATAAATTATGGCTGCAAGATCAGGAAAACCAATCACAGAAAAGGATTTTCTGCATAGACAGAAGGCAGATGTAACTTTAAGGAATCTCATTTCCCCAATTTTGGCCATACCCATGAATCAAGTCTTCAATCCACATAATCCTAATCCAGTGAGGATTTTCACTCTTACCACTTGTCTCTTTCACATATATATTTCCCATGGATAGACCAAATATGCCTTTGGTCTAATCCAGCATAGATCCTCAGGAAGTTTGGAAATTTTCATCAGCTGCATTTGCATGTGCACCTGTTGTTATTTTCACAATCTGTTTTCACTTTAGCTGCTCAACCTCTAATTCAACCCCACAACTGCCTTAACTCTATGGGCCTTTAACATGTAGTTTGTGGTTTGGAGAAAGTAGCTCCTGGAAAAGAAACAGATGGGGAAACTTTGAATATTTATCCAGCTGGATCATGTACAGAGAATGCAGTCTCTTATGCCACATACTTCAGAAGGTTCTCACAGACACTGATAAAGCTGGAGGAAAATAATTTCTACAAGATGGGTCAACATTTTGCATGTACGTCAGTATTTTACAAGCAGAGATGAGGAGAAAGGAATGGATAATTTAGATAATACTCACTGAGCCAGGAATCTGATACTAAATGGTAAATAGCAGAAAAATATAGATATAGAGATGAATGAAATGGGAAGTGAGACACAGGATTTGCAAGACCCTAAAAGAACACAGTGGGCTCTCCAAGTAGGATATGAAAAATGAGAACACACCAATGTCTGTTTAGGTTCTAGATAAGAGAGTCTCCATCTGCATGGAAATTAAAAAGCTCATGAAAACAGTGGACTTCATCAGTATTGCAAAGACAGTACAGGTGATGTGATCTGAAGGCACCAATAGCTGATGATTTAAATGCTGGCTTGTTTCATTTTCATGAAGCAAATAGAAATTATTCCCTTTTCTGTAAAACAGAAAGGTTTGTTTGCTTGTCTGTAGTCTTGCAGAGATTTTGCATACTTTGTGAGAAGTGGTTTTTTGCACATTTCTATAATTGTGCAAAATATTAAACTATGATAAATGTTACCTTGTTGCATGAATGGATTGCTTGAATCATTCTGCCCTTTCACACTTTTGTGTTTCAGTATGTATGTGTAGATTCAAAAAGAGAGGAAAAAAGATGATAGATGTATTTTGCAATTTTGGTCCAGAAAATCTATTTCAGATCAGTCTTCTTTAGTCATCAACAAAACATGGGTGACACCTCTGTTTTCCTATGATACCACATTGAAAGTAAGCATATTAAGTGTGAGTTTCAGGTGTATGTTATACAGAATAAAATTATCCCTTTCCCACCTGCTGCAAACATGTCATTATAAATGTGTGCTCATGAATATTATAAACCTCTTATTAATAATCTGAAATGCAATTACTGCATACACAGATCAGTAACACTGTTCATCTCTTCCATCTTAGTCATTTACATTTTAGAACCCCATAGGGGATTTCAGAAATTAGACTAATTGCTTAACAAATTGCTATGTTAAACCCAAGACATTTTAAATTTATATAAAACCAGACCATTTCCCCTTACCCACCTACCTTTAGTCTCCCTTACTGTAAGTTGGCCAAGCTAATTAATTTGAACACTCTGGTGCTTTAATTGGGTGCCAGGATGAAGTTTTATTTGCCAAATTGTAACTTTGAGCCAGGTGTTTAATTTATGGAGAGATTTCTTAAAGTAGCTCTTCAGATTGAAATATTTAAAGAACTCAGCTATTTGTACTGTCTAAAACAGATAGGAAGCATTGCAAATGTAGGGGTTTCTGAGACAGGTTGTGCTTCATCCTGAGGTAAGTCTAGGAAGAGGTGTAATGGATGCTTGAATGAAGAATCTCAAATACTGCAAAACTAAGTCTATAATATCACTGATTAACAGGAGCAATACTATAATGTATTTGGAGGGGTGTGCAGCTCAATACAGGCCTGCTTCTAATAGTAGTTTTCCTTTGAAACAGGGGACCATGTGGTATTATTGAACCACAATCAGACATACCGCAGTAATGGCCACTTTGTGTTGCCAGCTAATCTTTCTCACACTAGGTCAGGCAAAAGGAACTGCAGAATGAATTCACCAAAAGGTGTCCTCATTTTGGCAGTTTCACATCTGACCTAGACACAGAAGAAGAAGTAGCCTTTATTTTGGTCCTTGCCACGTTGAATTCTTCCTCTAGGGTTCAGGGTTGCAAGCACCCCCATATTCAAACACATTCCTTGCCTTATATATTTCTAAGCACAGGTGACTCAGGGCGGATTACAATCAATATACAATACATAGTTAAAAACTCTAAAAAACAAATTAAAAACAATTTAAAACAACATAAATATAAATACCATATAGCCGTGATGGTGAACCTTGGCACTCTAGCTGTTCTTGGACTTCAATTCCCAGAAGCCCAAGTCTCTGTGGATCCACATTAATGAGTTTACTGTGTGTATGTGCAGTAAATCCATTCATGTGGATCCACAGATACTTGGACTCCTGGGAATTTAAGTCCAAGAACAGCGGGGGTGCCAATGTTCGCCATCACGGCTATATAGTCATTATAATCCCCTTAACAAAACACAATCATGCAGAGCATTTTAAAGGATTTCCGTGTCCTCTGGCACCTTTCTGTGAATACGGTATGCCACTCAAAAAGAGCGCACAACAAAAGTTAACAGTGCCTAGATATTAAAAAATGACTGTAATTGGCATACTGATTAAACTTTAAACAGTGGTAATTCTGGTCAGAAATGCCAGCAGCATTAGAAAAGCAGACAACAAATTACAACATCTGCCCTGCTATGGAGCGGCATTAGGGACACACCAAGCCAGGAGGACAGAGGAAAGGATGGCAGCAGTGGCAGCGGCAGCAGGAGCAAGGGTGCAGGCCAGATGGAATGGTGTCATGGGCCAGATCTGGCCCACAGGCCATATGTTGAGAACCTCCAGTGTAGAGTGTTAACATAATTACAGGGGCTATTAAAAATGCAGTCCTGGAAAAGTATGCTGTGCTATGAAATGAGGCTTGAACAATGATTTACTAAAAATTAGTTTGAATAATCAGCCCATTTCCCAACCAAATCTAAAACAAGGTCACTCTGCAGTAACATTGCAGACCGTTTAGTATGGAAGTAAATAAAGGAGAAAATTGTACTAAACATATTTATGTTGCAATGTGTAAATATGGAAGTGGAATTTTCAGGTCCTAGAGCAGTGGTGGTGAACCTATAAAACGTGTGCCAGAGGGGGCACTCAGAGCCCTCTCTGGGCATGTGTGCCATTGCCCCAGCATAGAGTTCGCTCTACCCCTCTGCCCAGCAGCCCAAAGGGAGTGCTTCCTCCTTCCCCAGTACAGAGTTCGCCCCACCACTTTGTTTGGGCACTTGGTCTCTAAAAGGTTCACTATCACTGTCCTAGAACCATCTCTGCCCCATGTGATGACTCATGCTCTTCACAATAAGGAAGCCATTTGTCCACACAGTACTCACATAATTTGCTACCTGTCTTTAGGTAGCTGAGCATGCTACTATTGAAGAGGTGGCCCAAGTCCCGCCCCAACCACCACTAGTTTATAAGAAGAATCAAGTTCCAGCGAAATGGGGAGCACCAAAAGAAATACAAACTTGCATAAAAGATACATAAGCAGAAAACAAAGGATACCAATTGAATATATGAAGTGCACACCACCTCACACCAAGATCACACCACCTAACACCAAGATCAGCATTATTGCATTTTGAGTTAGTATGCATTTCTGTGAAGTTGAACAATGGAGAAAGCCAATAAAGGGGGGGGGGGTCCAATTCATTTTAAATGATGTGGTGGAGAAGAACTTTTCAGATACCATGGATTTCCATAAAGTCAAATAAATGGTTCCTAGAACAGACCAAGCTTGAATTCTCTCTAGCAGCAAAAACGATAAAACTGAAGCTATTGTCATTTCAGGATAACATGAGAAAACAATACTCACTGAAAAACACAATAATGATAGAAAAAGTTGAATGCAGCATGAAAAGAAGATTCAACATGACTCAATATGACTGACTCAATACATTAAGCAACAACCTTGAGTTTTCAAAAGTTCACAATAGGACATTTTGGAGTCACCCATTCATAAGGTCACGACTGGTCAGAAGCAAGTTGAAGCCACATAAGAAGAAACCACCACAAGATTCACCAGTGACGATCATAATCAATACTGGCAATCTGAAAGGTTGGTGGATGGGTGGGTGAGTTGGTTGATGGGAGGTTATCTAGTCATGTCAATCTAAACCTGCAATCTGAAGTTATATAGTCCAGGCAAACTCAGGAAAACTAGGCCTCCATTTGCTATGCAAGTACATTCTATAGTAATCAGTTACATTATAAACAGTGGTGGGAATTGCATAGCTCTGTGAATCATGCCATAGAACATGATGAAGGATGGGCTCAGTGACCCTGAATGAACCTTCTGATGTTTAGACTTTCCAGTTCCATAACAGAGTGATCATGTAGGAAAAGCCATTTTACTGTGTAAATAATTCTTTTGTAAATAATTCCAGTTCACCACTTTTCCTGAGATAAGAGCTACTGTGAATTCCATTCTGAAAGACCACCCAAACCCTACTTGATTTCATTCATGCTGACCTTCTGCGATTTGTCTCTCAAACAAAACTGTTAAAATGAAGAGTACGAGCTCAGTGTGAATTGTCAATGTATTCACATGCCAACTTCGCTTTCATCTAGTTGCAACTAAAACCCAAGTAAGCAGCTGAGGATTTTGCAAACAAGAATGGACAAATGAAAAAGGAGATATCCAATCCAGTTATAGACCTAAGAGAGATGATCTGTTTACTGTTCTGAAAGAGCTGTCAGCAAAGTGGTCATCATGAAATATTAAACCACAAATGGTACACTGTTAAAAGGGAAGGGGAAAACACTTTGTAAAGGAAGGGGGAAACCCAGACGTATTGAAACTTGCTTTTGCTTTCTAGATTTGGAAGCAGCTTTTAAACACAATCCTGTAGTCAAGAGCAGGACAGGAATATGGAAAGGATGGAGGATAGCAATAATCAAGCATTTTTCTCTCCATGTTTCTTTTTTGAGAACCATGAAAAAACTAAACCAGTCATTTGTAAGACATTTACTAGGCTCAATATAGAAATACTCAGTAGTGGGCATCAGCAGGTTTGCACGAGTTCGCCAAAACCAGTAGCAGAAATTCTGGCTGGCTACGCCCATGCAAGTTTTGAAATAAACTGCAGTGGAACCTCATACAAAAATCACCCTGTATAGCAATGAAATCGCATGACAATTAGGTTTTTGGGGGAAATGGTGTCCTGAATAACAATTTTCCCTATGGAAAAAAATCATACAACAATTTTTCAATGGGAAAAACCACTTAATGAAAAAAAATCATTGTATGATGCCTCCCATAGGGAAAATCACACTTTGTCCCTGCTTCTCCGAGCAGCCTCTGGGTCAGTCCCATCCCCTCTGCAGCCTTTGCCAAAGCTGATCACTGCATTGGAGAAATTTTTGGAGTCTCCTCTGTTTCAAAATCTGCAGCGCTGGAAGGGTAAACCTGGCACACTGCAGTGATGTCATCTTGGGCTCACCAGGGGGCTCTCCTAGTGCCACAGATTTTGAAACAGAGGAGGCTCAAAAAATTTCCCCAATGCGGCGTTCAGCTTTGGCAAAGGCTGCAGAGGGGATGGGACCGACCCAGAGGATGCTGGGAGCATCAGGGACAAAGTGTGCTCGCTGCCACCACAGCTGCTGACATCAAGAGGGTGGCGGGTGGGAGCGGTCCATGGTGAGCCTGGGTGCTCACTGTGGGCTGAATTAATGATATGCAGGGGCCTAAATTGGGCCCACGGGCCATAGTTTGGGGCCCCCTGCTGTACATAAACCAAAGCATTCCTCAGAATATTCAACATGCAAAAACAATGTTTAAAAGTCCATGTGGCAACTGTATTGCATGAAAAGGGGATCATAAACTCAGATGTGATTAT
The DNA here is from genome assembly GCA_030440675.1 of Furcifer pardalis. Classification (NCBI taxonomy): domain Eukaryota; kingdom Metazoa; phylum Chordata; class Lepidosauria; order Squamata; family Chamaeleonidae; genus Furcifer; species Furcifer pardalis. Next base: position 96,590,353 of record CP126895.1, on the reverse strand, counting down.
ATCATACCCACAGTGTTATTAACACCCTCTTATCCCATCAATCTGCACTTCTTTGCATCAGCAAAATGTTTCAGAGGCCACAAGCTCTTCTTCTTACTTGGACTGGGTTGCCATTTTATCAGGGATTGAGTTTTCCCCAAATCCACCCCCTCTTCAAAGCAGATTCTGTCATTTCAGGTATGTACTGAGGGAGCAAAGGAACTGTGCTGAGGTAAACCTGTATCAAAAGGTCAGAAAGATATGAGCCATCTTATGAGACAGATTCTTCAATGCTGCTGCAAAGACTGGCATGAAGCAAGACATTTTTATAGTCTTTTGAAGTTCTGCCAGTATAAATAGCTTAAAGTAAGAATTTTAGTCCTTGTAACAGAGTATAGAAAATCAAGGATGTAATGTATTGAAGGATATACTCAGTAAGGTTCATGGACAATGCAAGCATAGTTTAGTTATATTAAACATTTTTAAATTCAGTATTTATGTACAGAAATGTCTTGGTAATGTAGTAGTAGTAGTAGTAGTAGTAGTAGTAGTAGTAGTAGTAGAAGAAGAAGAAGAAGAAGAAGAAGAAGAAGAAGAAGAAGAAGAAGAAGAAGAAGAAGAAGAAGAAGAAGAAGAAGAAGAAGAAGAAGATCACACAGACTAACTAAAATGTTGCAGTTGGATTCTGTGCAAGTACTATGGAATACTATGTTTGAAATACTGGTGGGAACACAAACTTGAAAAGGTGGTTGAGAATGAGGATAAGACAGTCAAGTCCTATGAGACTATATGATCCAATCTGGTAAGATGCTTGAACACAACACTCCAGACCTTACCGTGGTTGGAAAAAATAGTTAAGGTGATTGGTGTGGTGATGGTTGTTTGGAAGAAAAAGAGATGGAAAGATTATGAGATATCAGGATCTAAGAACTGAAGTAAAGCATCTTTGAGAGAAAGGACGAACAGTATACCAGTAATGATAGGGAGCAATCCGAAAAGGGTTGAAAAAACATCTGAGTGTGATTGGCATTGATAGTTTCATGATAAAGCAGTTGCACTACTAGGTACCAGCCACATTGTCAGGTGATTCCTCACTGACTCTTAGGTCCAGGGCTAGGACTTCTGGCCTTTGGTGATGCGTTTCATGGTTTTCTAGGTAGAGAGTACTCAGAAGTGCCTTCCCTGCTTCTGAGGACATCCTGGGATTGTACAGCTTGCCCAAAGCTAAACAGGCTGGCTCTTCTGGGAGGCACCGAGGTTGGGATCAAACTCCCTAACTCTGGCTCTGCATCTAATTCACTGAGATATCCAGCCATCTAGTAAAATTATTACGAACTTTATATCCAGGCCAACCAACTTGTTGTTCATTACTGGAATAATAGTGGGTAGAAATTGAAATAGGCTACAAAAAGACTGTTAGTTCTGTAAATGCTAGCAATGAACCTCATTGTAGATGCCACTGTCTACAGTGCTATCATTGCTATTCTATTCACCTATTTCTTTCTCTTTCTTCATGAGTTTCTTTCTTTCTCTGTTGTTACAAGAGTGTCACCTTTTCAAAATGCCACTGAATCCATGGCTTTTATAACTTCCTTGGAGAATTAACACACACATCTTTTGACTGTGATATAAGTTTGGGGCAGGAGCAAATGTCCTTTAGACTTTTTACCTGTGAAGCTGAGATGAAAATGACACCATCTGGGGAGTGAATTCTCTGCTCAGTGTTGTACTTTCAAAATCTGGATTGAAAGGTTTGCTGTTTGAGTCTTGTGTGTGGAATAAGGGGAAAACTGAAAGTAACTATGATGAAAAGAAAAAAGAAAATGGAAAAGAAAGAAATTTCTGCACTCATATTTGATTTGATTTGATTATTTGATTTGTATGCCGCCCACTCAGCATATGCCAATTTAGGGCGGCTCATAGAAATCACAACATATTAAACATTACAGTACAATAAAATATAACAATACAATAAAGTGTAACAATGCAATAAAATATAACAATACAATAAAATGTAACAGTGTAATAAAACATAAAATACCAACACATACATCAACAGCTTTGGCCAAGGGACTGTCCTCTCCTGAATCAGCCACCAGCCCTGCACAGCTGTTCCTCCTCCCTCAGGCCAGGTTGGTAAGGGCCGAGGGTCCAGCAGTGATGGCAACACAGTTTTTAAACAGCCACCGGCCCTCCACAGCTGTCTCTCCTCCCTCAGGCCAGGCTGGTGAAGGCCGAGGTCACTCATAGCTGCCCTAGTATTAGGTAGCTGGTCAACCACCTTAAGTATCAAATCCCTGAGGGTGCAATTTGTTTTGAGCCCTACATGAGTTCCTCTCTTAAAGTGAAAGAACTCTGTATGTGCTACAGAGCCTGCCTTGCGTCCTCTAAATTAAAATGTGGAGAATGTGGTCCTGCTGCCACAATTGAGATATGGTTTTACTGCCACTCCTGTTGACTTCTGCACAAACAAGCACTATCTTTTCTTTTACTTCAAGTAGTCAAATGTTTTGGAATGATCCATATTGCATAGTTGTTGTTTTTCAAAAATCCAATAACATGCTGCACCCTTGTTGCAGGAGCTGCATTGGTTGCCGGTGTGCCGCTGGGTGCAATTCAGGGTGCAATTCAAGGTGCTGGTTATGACCTTTAAAGCCCTACATGGTAGTGGACCAGGTTACTTAAGAGACCGTGTCACCCCAAGAACATCTGCCCATCCCACTAGAGCGGACCAGAGGGGCTCTCTACGTGTACCAATGGCTGGAGAGGCACAAGATGGAGGGCCTTTTTGGTATCCGCTCTGACCCTTTGGAACCTCCTGCCGACTGACCTCCACCTCCAACCACAATTTAGAAGATATTTAAAGACATGGTTGGCCCAGCAGGTGTGGGGTGCTGCTACTGGACCTGCCCTTCCCCCCACTGGCTCATATAATTCTCGGTCAATTCTGCCATCTGGGTTTTAAGATTTTAGAGTTTTAGGATGTTTTATCTATACATATCATGTATACATATCAATGGGCACAAAGCCAAGTGAGTTGAGGAGGATGGTGGAGGACAGAGGTGCCTGGCAGACAGTGGTCCATGGGGTCGCAAAGGGTCAGAATCGACTGTGCGACTGAACGACAACAAATCATGTGTTGGAGAGTTTTATGTTAGTGTTTTATGTTAGTGTTTTTTTCTGCATTGCAAACCACCTGGAGGGGACGGTTAAATAAGTCTAAATAATAAATAAATAAACACAGTATGTTAATCTCAAAGATTAGTCTGACTCGGGAGAGAACTGCACACCAACACATCTCAATATGGTTTGAGACAAGACTGAAATCTGCCATTCTTCCACCCAATTAGATCTCTGCCCTCATGGATCAGAGTCCAATCCTGCTTGAAAGAATATAATTACTACTTTTTTGGGGGGTGGGAGTACCCTGAATCACTGAACTAGCATGGTAATCTAGTCATGTGGTTCTTCCTGGTGGCAGAAGCAACACATGCATTTGTGCCACATTTCTGGGCTTTACCCCCACCTCTGCCACTTCCCTTGGAGAAAGGAGCAAGGGAGGAACATTTTCAAGCCATTTTTGATTTTTTTTTTTTTGTCGCATTTTTGCAGCATTTCAGTGCAAAAGCGCAGTGATTTCTGCACTTCCAGTGATGTCAGGGCACTTCCTGGGGGCTGGATGAATTCAGCCCAGGGGCCAAATCTGGCCCATGATCCATAGGTTGGGAACCCTTGGTGTAGCCAGTATGATTATTACAAGAAAAGTGTATTAGGTTTGGTCAAGAGACTATACATACCTCACAAATACACATCTTTCTCTATGAAAAGCTACTTTTTTGAAGCTAAAATTTCTGGTGCTCATGCTAGCTGTGGGATCCTGAGTAAAGTAAAGGTTGTCCTTGCTCAAAAGCTAGTCATATCTGACTCTAGGGTTCAGTGCTCATCTCCGTTTATAGCCAAAGAGCCAGTGCGCTCTGGATCTGCAGACATTTCTGTTGCCAGTTGTTTCAGCTTTAATTCCACCATTAAATTTAGTGTGAGAACTTAAGTGCTTATTCTTGTGGGCCTACCATGGTATCTCCCTATTCTTTTATGAAATGCCACAGGTGCATTTGTGAACTTAAGAAACAAAACATTAAATAGTATCCTTTTTTTTGTGACATTCCACAACAACTTTTAAATAGACTTTCCTTAATTTCTGGAACATGTTCCTCAATGAACTACTATTGTGCTCCACCTAACTTGATCCTGGAAACCCTGCCAACCTGTCAATTCATCACAAGCTAGAAAATGGGTGGTTAATCTTTCAGTTGTCTTGAGTCATTTCCTGAAGCTCAGGTAAAACCCAAATATTTAGCTGCTACAAGGCCCTGGCTTTCCTTCTGCCTTTCACTGATTAATTAGCAAAGGCCTCTCTGAAAGCTTCAGCTAGTGATTCCTCTTGCCATCAATTTTTCATCTTAGTTGAAATGTTATCCAGCCATTTCAGCTGAATGGAAAATTATTTCTAGCATTATAAGGAGAACATTTAAGTCAGGCAGTCTGTTCAGGTTTTCAAATGAACAAAGCATTTAGTTATTTTGATGTGTATTGCATTATAGACTTGTCCTCCTTTCCTTCCTTCTTTCCTTCCTTCCTTCAAGAGAGTGCTATAGGTAGTCTGTTGCTGTGAACCAACAGTGTATTTTGGTGCATTTAGGATGTATACATTTTCTATAGGATAAACATTCATACGCTTCAGATTGCAACACAATTTATCTAGACGTAGACTGGTTTGAGAGCAGGTGTGCTGTAGTATATAGATGGTGGATCAGGACTCAGGAGACTTGGGTTCAAACTCTCACTTGAAAATGGAAAGTCATTGGAGGGTGGCAATGGTAAAAACCCCAAGACAACGACGAAAATGAAGACAAAGACGAGGAGGAGGATGATTTCTGCTTTTAAAGGACTAATAATAGGAATAGCACAGCATAGTTCTGAGGAAAATAATTTCTGAGAATTTTATAGCAGAGCAGTTCATTGGAGCCACTGCTTGCAATAGTAAGAATCCAATGCAAACTCACCATGTTGCAAGAGAGCCAGTTGAATTGACAAATTGCTCCATCGTCTTTGCCTGTTCTGTGTACTGGGATAGGGGTTGTGCCCCTGGCCCGGAGCAGGGTTTGGCTCTCACTTCTTTCTCTGCTCTTCCCCCCTGCCCTTTCTTTGGCTTGCAGATCTTACCTGAAAGAGCAGTTCTCCTGCCAGATCTATGAGGTCAGGGGAAACTAATTCTCCTGATATAAGGGGATTTCTGTTGGTGCATCTTTGAGCTTGGCTTGTAGCATTAATGACTTGTACCATTAGACTCTTGAGATGGACTATAATAGTAGCAACAATGCAGAGCCAGAGGATAGATGATCATTTCTGTACTAATTTGGAGCTGTCATATGAAACATTTTTAAACAGACCCCATGAGAATATCACTCATTTCTCCCCAATTTCTTATCTATGCATCTATTCAGAAGTAAGTCACATTGGACTCCTTTGGGTCTTGTTTCCAGGAACTGGATGGAAGGCAGTTGTAGGTGCATTTCATTAAGGTTCCTTTGGGGAGTTATTCTTTCATTTCTAAATTACTCCTCCATTCATTGTGAAGGTGGTTTCTCTCAATTTAGAAAACATAGGAAGAATCCAGGAGCAGAAGTGTAGAAAGCAATATGAAATAGAAAGCAAAAGAATGGAAAAGCCGCCACAAACACATATTTGGAGTTAGCAAATGATATAGTAATCCTTGTTTTCAGTGCGAACAAGTGTTTGTTTACTCTGCTTAAGTAAAATATTGTGCACCCTTTCTGTCACAGTTCTTGCATGTTAAAAGGAAAAATCCTCCTGGATTTGTATGTGAAGTTCCCTGTCCCTAATGGAATTTATCCCTCACAGGACTCATTCTGACAACCCTGAATGTTATGCTTTTATTCACAGGGTTATTTTTGTCTGGAGACACAGCTGCAATATGATACAAACCTACTATATCCCAAGTGATCCCCTAATCCTGCCGTTTGACAGCACTCTAGGATCTCAAAAGCTATATTTTACATAGCTTAAGCATTGGAGGGTCATTATTACCCACTGTACTGAATACCAGTGGAACACCTGTAAGAAGGCATCATTTGGTACAAAATAAATTTTTATTCCTGCAAATACCACAGACACTTAGAATTACTCTGTTTATTTGGAATTTCAAATTGTGGTAGACTCAGTAATCCCCTCTATATAGGAGTTCGGCAAGCCTAGAGCTTTCTTTATCATAAACAGCTGACCTAACCTTGACATCCTTTTAAAAACAAAAACACATGGTCTCTTTATTTGCATTTAGCTGCTCCTTGACTCAGACTTTGGATACCAGACTTATGATTTTATAAAGCTTTCTCTTTTCTCCCTTTACTAGTTTCTGTGCCTTTAATATCAACCAAACATGCAAAAATGTGGAAGAAAATATGTCCTTTGTCCAGTGACAACAGATTTAATAGGAAGGAATGGAAGGTAAATTTCTGCAGGTCAAGCAAAGATGGAGAAAGTTACTTTTGTCAACACTGACTGTGCTTGTAGGGGCTTCTGGAAGACAGAGTATGAAAATGAAATGTTTCTCATCCCTGGAGGAGAGCAAGATTAGTAGAAACAATTGACTTCTTGCCATAGGAGAACCCATAAGTGTTGGTGGGTTTTGCGCTGCCAGTTTCCAAAGTGTGAGACCATTTTCTATCCTCTCAAGCAGTAGGTTAAACCTGTTGTTGTTCTTGTTGTTGCTTTGCTTTGAAAAGAAATCTTTGCTTTTTGTTGTCTTGTACAAACTTGATAGATTGGCTTTTTATAATAAGACAGGTAAATGTAAAGGTTGCTCTTGCTCAAAAGCCAGTTATATCTGACTCTAGAGTTCAGTGCTCTTCTCTGTTTATAGCTAAAGAGCCATCGCTGTCTGCATCTGCAGATGCTTGCATGGACATGTGGCAGGCATGACTAAACACCGGAGTGCACAGAACAGTTTACCTTCCTACCGAATTGGAACCTATTTTTTTGTTGTTCAGTCGCACAGTCGATTCCGACCCTTTGCAACCCCATGGACCACTGTGCGCCAGGCACTTCTGTCCTCCACCATCCTCCTCAACTCACTCAGCTTTGTGCCCATTGTGTCTACAATACCATCTAGCCATCTCATTTTTGGCTGCCCCCTTCTTCTTTTGCCCTCCACCCTTCCCAGCATCAAGGCTTCCTCAAGCGAATCCTCTCTTCTCATTTGATGTCCAAAGTACTTTAGCTTCATATTCACTATTTGACCTTTTTATCTACTTTTTTATCTACTTGCAATTTCTTGCTTTTGAACTGCTAGGTTGGCAGGAGCTGGGACAGAGCCGATGGGCACTTACTCTGTCGTGCAGTACTCAGGTCTTGAGCTGCTGACCTGCCAGCCTTCCAGTCATTGAGTTCAGCATCTTAACCACTAAGCCACCAGAGTCCCCAATAGGAGGATAAGTAAGCACAAATTGTGGGACAATTTCTCCCTCCTTCATTATTTCTTGCCTGTAGTTTGGTAAATGTTCAGAAGACATCACGCTACAGCTACAAGAAAATCTGGCTCCAAGCACTTGGTGGCACCAGTAGCATTGACCTTTGTCTTCACTGTAGCTGTTGCTTCCTTGGAATGTTAAAGTTGGCTACGCCTGCATCCCCAGCTGCAGAAAAAGTAATACAGTCATTTTAAAAGGCTCTCTGTCACCATATTTATTAGAGAACCAAAAGCAACTAGCTACTCCCTTTAACGAAACAAAAAACAAGAATGAACATGTTCAGGTAACAAAGCTGATTATAATGTACGGTACATTCTTTCACAGTTCCAGCTTAACAACAGAAAATTTCACACCTTTTTCCCCCCAGTGTAACTGTAACTTCTAAAGTTACTATTGTAGTAGTGGGAACAAAGTCTAATGAAGAAGTGAAAAAAAAATAACAGATGGTTCAAATGCTCCTTATGGTATGACTGAAGATGGTGTTCGGCACATTGATGCAACAGTGAGAGGATCAGAAGAAGTGTGTAGTTCAGGGGTTTCCAACCTTTTCAAGCCAGGGGATGGGTAATGCTCTCTCAGCTTCGAGGACCAGATGGCCATTTTGCCCTGCCTGCACAATGGGGGTGGCCATTTTGCCTCAACAGCTTCAAAGGGGCAGCCATTTTGTTTCTTGAATGCCCTTGGAAGGGTGGGGAGCCACATGAAATGGCACCATGGGCCAGTTCTGGCCCATGGGTCTTAGCTTGGGGATCCCTGTCATAGTTTTTACCACAGACCAGCAACCTACAGTATTCATATATTTTCTAAAGTACTGCTTGCTGGACAAGGTTACTTTTGGGGCTACAAATGTCAGCTTTGCACTCCTAAGAAAGAATTTCTCCTAATTGTATTTAAGTGTGACTAATTAGTCAACTTACATTGTCACGGGCAAACTGCATAATTCAACACAAACCTGTAAATAAATTAAAGAAATAAAACAAATAAAGAAATAAAATAAACATTAAATAAAAATTAAACCAGTTACCCCAAACACAAATACACCCACCCACCCCAAACACAAATAAACACACACACCCACACACCTCCAACACAAACCCTGGGTCACTTACCCTTAAGTTGTCCGGGAGGCCGGAGCAGAAGAGGCAGTGGAGCAGTGGCATGGCCAGAGCAGCGGCGCGGCCAGAGCAGCGGCCTTGCTCCACGCCAAGGAAAGGTCACTGCTGCCGCTTTATTTATTTATTTATTTATTATTTAGATTTTTATTGCCGCCCACTCGCTGAGGCGACTCAGGGCGGCTTACAGTCAAATCAACAGTACAATAAAAATTATAAAATGCAACCACATAAAACAGCAAAACCAGAACACAAACTAACTCCCATCAGGCCGTAGTTGTCGGCCCAGAGAAGGGGGCGATGTTCTCAGCCACTGCTAGGCATTGGCATCTTCTTACTCCGGCAGTTGTTGTGGGCCCAGAGGAGGGGGCGATGTTCTCAGCCACTGCTACGCCTTGGCATCTTCTTCTTCCGGCAGTTGTTGTGGGCCCAAAAAGGCTGCCTGTAATGGCACACCCACACACCGGCCTGGTGGCACGCCGCCCCATGGAAAGGCTGCCACCTGCTGGAGCCGCTGGATCCACTGCCTGCCTGCCTCCGCCTGCCATGTCCGCCGCATCCACCACATCTGCCCGACTCGGAGCCACCACCAGAGCCGCTCCGAAAAGGCCCAGCTCCAGCGGCAATAGGCAGCAAATGGCTGCCTCTTACTGCGCATGTGCAAAAATTCATTCTGATGCATGCGTGCTTCACAATTGCAGTGCGCATGCATCAGATTGATTTCTGCGCATGCGCACTAAATTGGAGCCATTTTGGCTCCATTTTTTTTAAAAAAAAATCTTTTTCTGAGGCATTGGAACCACACGCCCCCAAAAAAGAACTACCCTCCTGGAGAACCCTCCGGGATTGTTCTTACCAGTTCTGGAGAACCGGTCAGAACCGGCATCATCCCATCACTGGGGTGATCCAAGGAAATCTTTAGGGTCTTCCCTAGAAATTGACACCTGGTACATGACAAATTCCCAAATAAGCCCCTGCTTCTTGTTCTATATTGATCAAAGAAGTAACAAAGTCATTGAGCCAACAGTTCCTGGAAATGTGGGACTCACAACAAGGTTATTTTAGGTTTACAGTATCTAATGGACCAGAACACTGAACAAAAGAGCAGGATATTGTACACACAGAGTAAACGTAAATGCAGTAAAGGTGGGTGGTTGTTAATGAGGCACGGGAAGGGATTGATTAGGGCCCACAAACTTTGTGGTGAGTCTCTATGACTGATATTATCTGACAGCAACTTAAAATGTCCTTGCTTTGATCTTGTTGCAGGGGAAATCCAGCTAATGTTGCAATCTAAAAGCCTGTGGGTTCCTTTTGTTCCATTACCTGTCACAGAGCTGTAGAAACAATGTGCTTTGTTATAAATTAATGCTTTCTCTTAATTAGAATGCCTATGAATTTGTCTCTCCCTGCCTTCCATGTTGAGTCAGTTCTATTGACTTTTAAAAATGACGTTGGAAAGGGGAATTTATAATTACTTCTGAAATGTATGGTAAAAGAAATGTCCTTCATGCTGCAGCAGAAGCATGCAGAGACTTGCTATGGCTAGAGAAGCTGCTAAAAGACTTTTGAATGGGTAAAGAGAGGCCAATCCAGATAATGAAAGACAATCAAGAGTTGCATCAAACTGTCACAGAGTGAGAAGATGAATGCACTCACCAAAAGCCTTGATGCTCCAGTTTCTGTTCCAACTCCTGCCAAACTAGCAGCTCGGTAGCAAGAAATTGCAAGTAGATAAATAAGTACCACTTCAGTGGGAAGGTAACAACATTCCATGGGCTCTAGTGTCTAGTCATGGCTGGTTCATAACCACAGAAACATCTGCAGGTGCAGACAGCACTGGTTTTTTGGCTGTAAACAGAGATTAGCACCAAACCCTCAAGTTGAATACGAATGGCTTCTGAGCTAGGGTGACCTGTTACCACCTGTTGTATGCCTTGACTGAGAAATGCACCATCCAGAGGATCTAGTGTCCTGCTGCAAAAATGACAGCATATATCCTGACGATCCTTTACAAAGAGATTACTTTGAAAACTTACAGAGCACGATGGGACTTGAGGGTTTTTACTACAAATACATTCCTTTATTTCACCAGAGAACAAAAGGTGTAACCAGATATGATCTGAGTCTATTGATAAGTGCAATTAATTTGAATGTTCATTTAAATTGTAGCAGATAAACAGGGAAGAGGTCCATGAAATGAAGGTCACAGTGGAAAAGAAATCTAAGGAAAATCAGTGAATGTCTAGCATAATACAATACTATGATGAAATGAAAAGCATGAAGCAGAACAAGTAGATTTAAGTATCAGAGAAAATTGCAGTTGTGCAAAATTAGCCATCATTAGCCCTTTGATAAAACACTATATTCCCCCAAAATTTTTCACCAGCCTTCTTGCTGAAGCTTACTACATTTAACACTCTTTGGCCTAAAGACTGAGAAAAATATATGTAGTTAACTATTCCAAGGAACAAATTCCCGAAGAGTCAGGGAAATGCAGGAGAATTGATTGAAGAAAATGCAAGTTGGGGGAAATCAGAAGGGAAAAAATGCAAAATAAAGTTGTGAAGTCCCTGGTGTGTGCATGGAAGATTTAGAATCTTCCAGAAGGAGTAATCTAACCCACTGTGAAAGTAGAAACTTCTCTAGGAATCAAGACAAACTAAGGCCCAAAGGCACCAGAGTTGACAAAATCTACAAAAGTAAAATTACATAAGAGTGAGTGTGAAAGCATGTGAGTATGAATAAATATGACTTTGAGTTCCTTCTCCCAAGCAGCAATTCCTTTTTGTTCTACTGATGTCCATAATTCTCCTGCATTCTGGTTGGCTTCTTCAATCCTAAATTTCAGTTCTGTATTGCCAGATGACAATTTGGAGAGCAAAAGGACATTGCACCACCTTTCTTTATTCCCATAAAGTAAATCACCCTTTTGTCAAGCAGCACATGATGTAATCATAGCATCTTATCAGAGTACATTCTGGGCCCAGAGCCACTGAAAACATCCAACTTTGTAACCTGTCCAATACTTTTCCATTGTCTTCCAGCTCGATCAAAACCTTGTTGCCTCAGCAATTATGTATGTGTCTCTTTTGCTCATTCCAATGTGCAAATGTCCAGACTGGAAGCAATCTTCAGCCCCTTCTGCCAACGGGAAACAGTCAATCATGATTTTATTAAAGCAAATATTTCCTTGAAGCCTTTCCATTGGCTTTACAAGTTGGCAATCTAGTCCATAGGCCGTATATTTGTAGCTCAGTCCAGTTCACATGTGCACACCCATTTTGTCCAGTATACCCTTGTGCCCTAAAGGTAGGTCACGATTAACACCTCCATGCAAGCTTGAGAAGTAGTGTTGGGATAATAACAATCTTGCATTCACTAACACTGGGAGAAACCAAGGAAGTTGCTGCTGAGACTGAGTTGGAATCGCCACTGTTTTCGCTATGTAGCTGATTTCTTTTCTTTTTTTACTCCATACTTTACTAAAAGGAATTATTGAAATTCTCCTGATCGTATGGCCATTGACCATGAAAGAGCAGCATCTATTAGAAGACTAGAGTTGAGAAAAACAGTTGGGAAGGCTACCACCACTCCATTATGTGCTGCCAGAAGCAGTCAGGTCTTCTTTCGTGTTCTGATCAAACTTTGGACTGCCAAAATGAAGCCACTTTCTTGGCTTTGTCATTGGCCAAACTTAAGTCCTCATTGGTACATATTTCTGGCAGGAATTGTCAGACTGGTAAATGAGCTGGGTTCTCTATCTCTACATTCACACAGCATATTGTTGTCTGCCAGTAGCCCCCATTTGAGCATATTGGTCTTGCATTTAGGAACTCCAACCCTCAGCCTTAATCAGGGTCCTCCAAGTGACATAGGGGAGGTTGATCTGAGCCGGCAAATGTGAGGTTCATATCTATTCAAAGGACGTCGAGGGTCATTCTCTTGCTTAGTTCTTTCTAAGTTCTTTCTTTCTTAGTTCCACTATTACTTCTCTCCTGAATCATCGGACTGCATGTCTCATTGTCTTCTTACGATAAGTTCAGAGTTTTAAAAGGCTGAATTTTCAGGAGAGCTGACTGGTAGCTTTAAAGAGAAGGAAGAAAGGAAAGCAAAGAAGGCTCTGAAATAGAAAAGGCAGTTGTTGCTCACTAATCTCTTGAGGGAGAGGGGGGGGATGATGGAAATCTAAGAAATAAACATCTGAGACATGAGATTGAAAAACAAAAAATGTCACAAAGTGTTATGACTGAGAAGGCGAGCCCTGCCAGGCCTTTGAAAAAGTTCCCAGCTCTTTTCTGCTTTTTTTGACGGCTTCTTAGATCTCTCGTGGCAAGAGAGGCAAACCACTGCAACAAACACCAGGTGGTAAAGAGGAAAATAATAACACATGTCCCCATCAGATAAAGCAGCAACATCCAAAGTCAACTGCAGCATGGCTCATACTGACACTCTGGATTGCTGACGGGTTTCCTGATAGACACAACTACATCCTCCAGTTCCTCCCTTCCACATGGCTGTTTGGATCCTGCCACATCATCTCCCCATTATCCTAACAGCATGACACACTTCTGTTGTTTGTTTGTTTTGTGTTCTCTCCATGTGCGTGCATGTGTGCATGTGTGCGTGTGTCACTGAAGACACCCTAACACAGAGTGCTATTGATTTTGTGAAATTTCTGATCCCTGGATATCCAGTACCTGAACAGCCTTATTCAGGCATTCAGGAAAAAATAGACTAAGTGCAAGAGAATTGGGGGGGACTAGCGCCTTCTCTACCATTTTCTTCATGTAGAAAGTGATGGTTTGAACATCTCCACACATTTAGCACACCTGATTTTTAAGCGTCTTCAATTATATGGAGAGAATACATGTTTAATAGGAATTCCCTTTTCAGACTGGTGCTCTTGTTTAAAAAGCGTGGCAAGACAAGGACAGGGTTAGAACTCTAGCCCTTCTCACACATGTTCAAATTAGCTCTTTCATACTTCAGCTATAAACAGAGATGAGCAATGAACCCTAGAGTTGGATATGACTGGCTTTTGAGCAAGGGCGACCTTTTTGGTGTTCAATGACACAGTCGATCCTGATCCTTTGTGACCCCATGGACCATTGCCCACCAGGCATTCCTATCCTCCACCATCCTCCTTAATCTGTCGATTTCTGTGCCCAATGCATCAACAATATCATCTAGCCATCTCATTTTCTGCCACCCCCTTCTTCTCTTGCTCTCAACCTTTCCAAGCATCAAGGCCTTCTCAAGTGAATCCTCTCGTCTTGTTTAATGTCTAAAGTACTTTAGCTTCAGCTTTAGTATTTGACCTAATGAGCAGTCAGAATTGATTTCTTCTAGGATCGACCTATTTGTTCTCTTCACTGTCCAGGGTACTCTCAAAACCCTCCTCCAACACCACATCTCAAAGGCATCTATTCTTCTGCGCTCAGCTTTCCTTATGGTCCAGCTCTCACAACCATACATTACCACTGGGAATACTATTGCTTTGACTATGTGGATTTTAGTTTGCAAGGTGATATCTCTATTTTTCACTATGTTTCCCAGGTTTCTCATAGCTTGTCTTCCAAGAATCAGTCACCTTTTTTATTTCATGACTATAGTCACCATCTTCAATTATCTTGGTCCCTAGAAAAGTAAACTCTGTCACTGCTTCTACTTCTTCCCCATCTATTTTCCAGAGACTGGTGGTGCCTGTGCCCATTATCTTGGTTTTCTTGGTGTTGAATCTCAAGCCAGCTTTTGCACTCTCTTCTTTCAATCTAAACAGGAGCTTCTTTAGGTCTTCCTCACTTTCTGCCATTAGGGTAGTATTGTCTGCATCTCTCAAATTGTTGATGTTTCTCCCAGCAATTTTGATTCACACTTCTGATTTGTCCATCCCTGCATTGCACATTATGTGCTCTGTATATAAGTTAAATAAGCAGGGTGACAAAAATGCAGCCTTGTCTTACTCTTTTTCCTATTCCAAACCACTCCGTCGTTCCATATCCTGTCCTAACTGTAGCTTCTGGACTCATGTACAGATTTTTCTTGAGGTGTTATATATATAGTCATCTTTACCTTTACCTTTAAACACCTGAATAGGGCTATGGTGGACTTTCTGTACCACTGACTGCCTGATTCTGTTGTCCTGATGATTCTGCTTCTCTTTAATAAAATATTTCTCATAATGTGTTTTATACTTTTGTTTTTATTTTGCATTTTAACAGTTTCAGTTTCTTAAAGATTTTTTAGTTATTCCCTAAAATTATACTTCAATTATTGGGAAAGAATTAATTTTAAAGAATTAGCTATTTGCAACTAGATACTTAACAGCTTTACTATTTGTACAGTTCCTTCCTGTACTGTTTTCCCTTCCTCCTATCTGTCACCTTCAAATGTGTTGCCATACCATTTCCATCATCTCCAAACACCTATCTGGGAGTTGTAGGATTCATAGTACCACACATTTGCAGGGGAAGTTCACTGGGGGAACATCACAAGATGTTTTACATAGGGTTGCATTACCTTATCTTGTTGTCAGAAAGAAACAACATTTTTCACTCTTCCTGTGAGACAGCAATATTTTTTTTTCTGTCTGCAATGCCTAGATGTTTTGTATTTGTGATAATATTTGGGCAGATAATGAACATTAGAATGATTGGAAGTATAAAAGCTAACAACTGCTTCGTTGCATGTTTTTTTTTAAAATTACAAGCATCAGGTGAGTCGTTTGTGCTTTTTTGATAAACCAGCCAATTCTTCTGCAGGTGGTCTGTTGGCGTGCTTCACAAAGAGATAATAAACTAATTTTGTATAAATCACAGATGCTTTGAGAGAAAAGAACTGACTACTGTCATATTCTTGTACTGATGCTGAGGTATCTCTTAAGACTTGAAAATTCCTCATTCAGGTGTCAAGTCAAGAGAGTCTAATTGACAAGAACTGATAGTTTAGTGAACGTTCTGCACATCCCTTTATTATCAGATTTAATATAATAGTATCTATCCTGCTAATCATTTGTACTTCCACTTAAGGCAGGCAGACTTTCATGGCTACCCTGAAAGCTCCATCCAGTTGTTCTGCTTTCCTGTTCCAGGTGTGAAAAGACTCGATATGCTCCTCTTTAAAATTTCCTTTTGTCAAAATCAGAATCCTCTATTCTGTAATTCCCCCCCCCCAAAAAAAAAAATGTGGCTTTGATATATCGAGTCTCCCAACACCAATTTTAAATGGAACCTTAATAAACTGCTTGATCCTGTGATTCAGATAACATCATTCAAAACAATATTTGATGGAAGGTTGGAGAGGAAAGTAATGTTAAGATTTTTATAATGAAGCAACAGGTGGCCAGTGAAGTTGGGGTATCTTATTCTTTGTTTTTATTTACAGATTTTCTTTGAAGAGCTGGTGTTTCCTTTTCAAGGCTCCCAGTTAGCTATGCAACTAATCAGCTGAGAGTTTCCCACCAGATACCCTGTATGCCAGCTGGCTCATGTAATTCCAGACTTTTCTTGGCAAGCCGTCAAATGCAACACACATTTTAAACAGTTGGATTAACCTCAGGATTCTGACTAGAACCCTTTCATCTATTTTTCAGAGATAGACGGCTACGATTTAATTATGTTTTAATTGATACACACACATACACATATATCTTCCAATATCTCATTAAATGTGATGGCAGCTGATCTGTAGCACAGAACTTCAGATTGTGGGAAAACAGGGCATTTAACTAAAAAAACTAATTAATTTTAACTGTTCAGTTCATTTATGCTTTTGGATTGTAGCTTCACATAGGGAATTGAAAACAATGGATGCTGAATGCTCTTTGCTTTGATAATTGGCTTGGCCTGTAAGTAGAGGAAAAAAAGACCTCCTTGCTTTATCTTCAACTGAGGAAACTATTCAAACAAACTGGATCAGGAGGGGCTTTATCTTTTGCATTAGCTTGGTGAGTTACTGTTATTTTGTGTCTGAGACTACAATCCAAACAGCAAATGTCTTCCTCTAAGTTTCATAGTCTGCATCAGGGGTTCCCAACCTATGGCCTGTGATGCCATATGGCCCATCATCACCTCCGGCGCACCCAGAAGTAGAAGTGGGTGCATTTACATCAGATGTAAAATGAACCTGTGCATGCACAAATGCACCCACAGCTGTCATAAATGTGGAAGTGGGCTCATTTATGACAGCTGTAAATGCTCCCGCATCCACTTCCAGAGTGAGTGGTCTGGTCCGCTCAACTGTCGAGGGGCATGATCAGGCCCATGGCATAAAAAGGTTGGCCACCATGTTTCAAATGAGATCCATATGTTTCTGAGAAAAATGGAAATGTGCTTAGCAGTAATAAACAGACAGTTGAACAAATTGCCCGTAAATAACCAGTATAAAAACAAATATAAAATAAATACAAATCAATGGGTATCCTTATCAGAGATTGGTAAACTGGTGGTGGTGGTGGTGGTGGTTTACAGTTCCAGGATTTCTTTGCTGGGGGAGGCTAGGAGCTG
Source organism: Furcifer pardalis (assembly GCA_030440675.1). NCBI lineage: Eukaryota > Metazoa > Chordata > Lepidosauria > Squamata > Chamaeleonidae > Furcifer > Furcifer pardalis. The sequence continues at coordinate 96,573,208 of CP126895.1, read as the reverse complement.
TAATCTCACCCCAAAAGGAACTTTTTCTAGTTATGATCCTTACTTTAGGGCATGGAAATGTATTGGCCACCTAGGGATTTTAGTTTTTGCATTACTCTCTTCTAAGTTGCCACAGACTCTTTCTTCTTAAAAAAAATTGCCAAAGAAAACTCACAATAACATAAATATGAAAGAAATATTAACATTAAACAATAATAAATCAGGTTACCAGGTTGGCAGCATTCTTCTCCACTGAGCACCAGAACCTTCCAATTCGTTTACTGGCAATGACAGCCAGAGATAGATTGTTCCCTTGGGCTGAATCCTGAATGACATAGATTGGGAAACCATTACCATTTGAATTGCAGAGTTGCAAGTTTTGTTATGGTATGTTTGTCTGAGATCAAAAATACCACTTTAATTAGATGGCTGAAGTCCAGGTTAGTCAACACTAGGCCAGCTGAAGCTATGCTGAATCCAACCCACCACCCAGCCCAGTAGAGATTTTGGAATAGCCTTAGGACTATTTTCATGTTGATATGAATCTGTCCCTCCTCCACTTCATTTCTAGGGCTCTTCTGCCCCCAGATTCCTCTACTGAAATATCCCTGAGATCAGGAAGCAGAAGATAGTGCTGCTGGCAAAAAGAGGTTACTACCTGTTGTTAATCCTTTACAGCCAGAGCCTCTTTGAGTTAGACTAGTGGTGAAAGGGAGAAGAATTGACTCCAATGGCCAAAATCCTGTTGAAAATTAACACCAAAGGGGTAATGTTTAGCAGCAAATTGCCACAAGTTAAGAAATCTCCATAGGCATTACTTGTTGCACAAATGTTGTGTGAGTCACACTGTGATATACAGTACAGTATGTTTAAAAGATTCCCTAACGTTGAGCAATTTGCTGCTAAATGCTATTGTTTTGCGTAACTGCACATCAGGATTTCAGTCAGTGACTCATTTAGAATTAGTCATCTACTCCTGGTGGAGCATGCTTTTGGTACAAATTTCCAGTTGAAGCTTAGATGTTTTATACATTAGCAGCAGGTAGGCCTTGTCTTTTAATGCATTGAATGTCATTGAGTTAATCCTGGATTCTTTTAATAACTAAATGATTTTGCTGTCCAAACCCTGTGAAAGAGACAAACCCTAACAAGAAAATATAGATTCACCTTCATAAAATATGTGGAAATCATCTCAAAAGTCCAGTGTTTTAATTTCAAGTGCTTTAACTTAGTTTACATCTGTTTCTGTAGTTTCTGTACTAGCCACTTTACTCAGAACTCCCCTCTCTGGTGTTTATGGCTCTTTTCTTTTAACATGGTAGAGAATAATGTTCCGTGTTACAATTCAGAGCTTTTCTTCAGGCTTATGCAGATGTCAGACTATCCCTAAGGGAGGAATGATTCTAAGGAATGAATTTGATATTCAGTCAGATTAAGTCATTTGTATGTTCATTTAATGGTAAAAATGTGCTCATAAAAATAATTTAATAAAATTGAAATCGAGACATGGCAATATTGCCATGCTTCATGGAAAACTCTCAGAGGATTTAGTGAAAGTTTGTGTATGGAAAGATGGCTATATTTCTTTTCAAGGCATAAATCCTCAGAGAACATTCACACTAATTTCAAAACAAAATAAAAAGAACTGCATCTTCTTAAATATGATAGACAACAAATTTGGAAGCAGTAAAAACAGAATGGATTTCTTTTAAGTAAATATATTTTGAATGTTTGTTTGGTTGTTTTTTTCTTAATAATTTTGAGCAAAATTTCTTCTTCTTTCGTGTCTAGACTAGAAGTGAAACTGCCAAAATCTTGATACCTTTGAATAGCATGACACAGTTTTCTTCAAGTCTCCTCAGGCACTGAAAATATTGAAAAGAAAAGCCAGTTTTGCATTATTTCATCAATTTTTGCATAAAGACTTCGCTATTCAATAAAGAACAATAATTATTACTTTTAAAAAAGCTGTAAATTGATAGTTAGAACATTGGCTTTCAAGGATAGTGGATTGTATGTTACTTTTTGCCCAACATTTAGACTCCCAAACCACATAAAATTGTCCCCCAACTACCATCTTCTCAAACTGTTTCTGAGATAATGAGTAAACATTCACAAAAAAACATTCTAACATTAATGCTATTTTATTAAAGCACTTTAAAATACCAAAGTTGCCCCTGTGTTTTCTTTTTCTTTTCTAAGATAAAAAGTGACTTTGTTACTCTTGACAAGTTATTTCCAACTTCTGTTAATTTTTTTACAAAATAACAATGAAGTGAGCTCTCCACATAAGTTGTAGTCCGGATTTTGCAGGATTCCAGATTACAAAACATTATTTTGTACATGAAATATAATTTAATGATGAAAGTGTTAGACCAGTGGTGCCCAAACTAAGCCCCAGGGGCCGGGTGCGGCCCACGGGCCTTAGTGACCGGCTCCCTGAACCACACAATCGACCCACGGCCCAAAAAGTTTGGGCATCCCTATGTTAGACCTACATCATCTCAGTCATTAGGACATGTGCCCATGGCTAGATGGTATTGTAGACACAATGGGCACCGAGCTGAGCGAGTTGATGAGGATGGCGGAGGACAGAAGTGCCTGGTGGACAGTGGTCCATGGGATCGCAAAGGGTCGGAATCGACTGTGCGACTGATCAACAACAATTATGAAATGAAATACGGGAACTTTTTTAACAATTGGATCAGGGAAATCTATTTCAGTCTTTTGCAGCCTGGCACCGGCCAGATATTTGGGGCTAACGCTTCCCATAATTCCTAACCACTAATCTATGCCATGTGGATTTGATGAGAAGTGAGGTTCAAAATCTCTGGAGAACACCTTGTTGAGCAACCAAGTATCTAGTTAAATAAAATAAGCTCATTCAAAAGCTAATAGACAGGCATATTGGCAATGATTTCTAACGTGCATTCTAATTTATCCGACGGGTCTCAAAATATGGAGATAATTTGATATGTGTATAAATTATGAAGACAGAAGCCATCTTGCCTCAGCCAGCAACTCTTAAATATTTGATGGTGCTTTTTCTCGAGTTCCTTATTGAGGGGGACGGCATCCTCTTCTATCTTAAGGCAGAACATATTGTTATGAGATGAAATGTTCAGTGAACACAAAAAGCTATTTTGCTTTCACATTCTTTATACATACAGAGTTCCTGCTCTTGCTGAAGGGAACAGAAGCTTGTTAAGGCTCTCTGCTCTCGGAGGTGAGAAGCACAGGACAGGGCAAAAAGAAGATTTTTTCTTCTTCTTCTTCTTTATATTGCAGCCAGCAGAATCATCCAACCAGCATACCCACTGGCAATGTGAGCTTCTGCAGGTTGTAGTCAGAAAACATTGCAAAGCTTTGACAAGATGTCAAGATAAAAATGAGGAAATAACAGAGTAGCATTGTTTCCCTGCAGTAGAGTAACCCATTGATTGAATCTGATCTAAAAAATAAAAATAAAAAACAGTATTTAATGTTAGTTTCAGAGGCCTCTTGGGCTCAATGACTATGCTGGGCCTCACTTTCTAGGTAATCCCCCTTCCTTGGCATTATGGACCATTGTTTCCTTTCAACCTCTGGTACAATCCACAGTACCACCAACCAGAAGGAAATGAAAAAGGGGAAGCTACTGTTACCTTGGGACTGAGGTGGCTCAAGTGGTTTAAGAGGCTGAATTTGATGCCTGGAAGGTCGGCAGGTCAGCAGTTTGAGACTTGAGTACTGTACGGCAGAATGAGCTCCTATCTCTGTCCCAGCTCCTGCCAACCTAGCAGCTCAAAAGCAAGAAATTGCAAGTAGATAAATAGGTACCACTTTGGTGGGAAGGTAAACAGTGTTCTGTGCACTCTGGTGTCTAGGCATGCCTGCTACATGTCCATGGAAATGTCTGCAGATGCAAGGGTGACTCTTACCTTTACCTTACTGTTACCTTGCTTTTCCATCCTTGCTGTTGTCCGTGTTCCACAAAGCAGCACAAAGCAGGTAGACAAAGGGAAAGCAGGGGACCCAAGATACCAGTGGAATGTCATCACTTACAGTTGTGTAAACCTTTAAAGATACCATTGGCTGTCATCAGACTAGCTCTGTATATCTTGCTAAGAGGCTTCCTTATAGCATTAGTTCTTATCTGAAATTCTGAGCTGTTTTGAATTTCAGTTCCCAGATGTCCTAGTCACACAATGACCATTGTCATGGATTCTGTGAATTGAAGTCTAAAAAGTATAGATGGCCAAAGATTGAGAACCCCTTGTTTTACAGCCATCACTGGTTTTCTTACCATTTCCTTCATTTGGCCAAAACAGCCAGTAGTCGGCAGGGGCACCTGGCTAGATTTCCCTCTTGTATGTGTGTTGTGTGCTATCAAATCACATCCAAGTTACAACAACCCTCATAAAATTTTCAAGGTGATATATTTAAGGAGTGGTTTTACCAGTACCACAAACCCTCAGTGAATTTCCATGGATGAGTAGGGATTCAAACCCAGGTCTCTGTAATTCTAGTCTATCACTCTATTTACAACAGCACATCAATTATCACTTGGCATCCCTTTATTCATATGCATTCAGGTGCATGGAATTTTAACTTTGATGCAGAACCAGCAATGCAGAAGATCAAGGTCAATATTTGGAAGAAGGGACTTTGTCTTCTCTTACTTATATCAGCAGTATTTAAGTGGCTCTTCACAGGACACTAATATTCACTTAGTTTGGGCAGAGAGATTTTCTGCCACGCTTTTGAAATTTGAGGGCTACATCTACTATTGATGAGACACGAAGGGATAGGAAAATACTGGAAGCAAGAATCCTTTGATGTCCTTCCAATAAATGCAATACAGGCAGACTCAATAAAAGTGCCTCACATGGTTACACACCTCTTAGTTATAGTTGAAGGTAACCAGACCACCCTCTAGTGGGATGCTAATGCATTTCACCTTTTTACATTCTCTTTCACACAGTGTGCTGGTGCTTATCAGCTGCTTTCTACTTCACAGAATTGTACTGTTGAAACATAGCATTAGATTTACATGTGTGCAAAGATTCCCAGACAGTATAATAAAAAGTAGAGAGATCACCCTGCCAACAAAAGTCTGCACAGTTAAAGCAATGGTCTTCCCAGTAGTAATGTATGGCTGTGAGAGCTGGTCCTTAAGGAAGGTTGCGTGCAGAAGAATAGACGCCTTTGAACTGTGGTGCTGAAGGAGACTCTTGAGAGTCCCCATGACTGTAAGGAGATCAAATCAGCCAATCCTAAAAGGAAATCAACCCTGACTGCTCCTTGGAAGAACAAATACTGAAGCTGAAGCTCAAGTACTTTGGCCACCAAATGAGAAGAGAGGACTCACTGGAGAAGGCCCTGATGCTGGGAAAGATCGAAGGGAAAAGGAGAAGGGGATGGCAGTGGATGAGATGGCTAGATGACATTGTTGATGCAGTGGGCATAGATATGGGCAGACTATGGAGGATGGTGGGTGACGGAGGAGCTTTGTGTGCTGTGGTCCACAGGGTCACAAAGGGTCGGACTCGACTGTTCAACTTAACAATAAAGATTCCTAAAATCCTCCGAGTCCATTCTGGTGTGTTCTAATTGTGTCTTGATTTCTCTTACCTTAAGGCTGCCCTTAAAAGAGCCACATTTTTGGAGTACAGCTCCCTAAAACTTCTGCCAACACTGCCAAAGTCATTTTTTCATATATATATTTTGAATATATATATGCAGGTTAGTAAGGCTCTCTGGAGCATAATCCCCCAATCTTGCACCATCAAGCTACAATTCACATCATCCCCAGCCAGAACAGCCATTAATATGGATTATTGGAGGTCTAGTCTAGCATACCTCAGGAAGACTACTCTTCATAGTTGAAAGAGTCAAGTTTATCCCACAATTGATGCTTGAGTTTTGATATAACAATATCAAACAACATCTGGGTCCTGGAGTCTCAGGGAATTCTTCTTCTTCCATGACTAGCCCAGATGTGAAGCTACCAAAATGGGACCAACTTTTGCTGAATTCATTACATAGTTCCTTTTGTCTGACCTAGTGTGAGAAAGATTAGCTGGCACAAGGTGGCTGTTGCCCAGGATATGCTTGATTGTGGTTCAAAAATACCGCAATCTCCAAGGAAGCTTTTTCTGTGTACCCCATCCCAGAGAACAAGATGCTGCTAATATGGTAACTCTAGTTGTGGTGATAATAGGGACAGGAAAAGATGAGTGACAAACAGAGGGATAGTTTTTATGCTATACTACACAATACATTTCCTTAGATGCTGAGAATATCTGATGATCATACCAGTGTTTTTCACATCTCTCTTCATTAGAAAATTAGTTTGCTTCACTCTCTTTGAAATGAAAAAATGCAACTTTTGTTCGTAAATATGACTGATAGCTCAAACACCGAGGCCTTGTTGAATAATGTCTCTGGAACATTAATGACTACCCAGTTCTAATCTGGGTGTCATGAGTGAGTTTTGGCCTCACTTGTAGAAATATATTTTCTATAGTTGCAACTGCGTCCCCACCCCCACCCCTATACTATTACTCATGCTGCAAGGTTGAATAGCACCTGGCTATGGCCCTACTATGCAGCCAATGTGCTTGCTATCCTATTATCCTCTTGTAATTGTGTAACCGTAAACTACTGGCATCTGGACTCCACTAGCAAAAATGGCAAGCCTCCTTTTGGTCACAAGGTCAATTCAGTTTTCCAGTAAAGGTAGGAGTGGTCCTGTTATAATTGTACATTATTCTTAGTTTTAAATGTCCCAAGGAACTTGATTTTCACATAGTCTTTGCCTTGCAAAACTTTTCCATGATGTGACTCCTACTATGCTGTCAGATATTTTCCCCAGATAATCAGCTTCTGCATTCCTTGTATTATGCCTTTGCCGGCTGTTACTTTCAATTGTTCGACATAAATTGGCACAATGCATGAGTAACTAGCAGGGCAGCCTTTACTTGGGGAAAATACAATTGGAAGAAAGTGTCATTGACTTACTTGAGTGTAAGTAACATTATGTTCAGTAGGACTCCCCAGGTAGATACAGTGTGAAATCTGTTTGATTTGTATTTCAGTATGAATCCAAGAAATTCTCAGGTCCTGAGTTAAGATGCAATTTGGAATGCAATTATTATTTTGTTTTTGTATTTTACTGTATTTTTCAGTACTATTTGTTGATAAGAAATAGATACAAATTGCACAGTGTGTAAAATTGCAATTATTGACAGAAAAATTGTATATATACAAAATTATGTACAAAATTCATATGAATGTTCAAAATGCCAACTGATATGGGTACAAGGTGGAATAAATCAATGCTTGAAAGCATATGAACAGCCATCCTATTAAAGCATTTTCAACCTCTCCCTTTAAATTCTCCCTGAATCTTTTTGTTTTAGACCCCCAATATTTGTCTAAAGACTATTTCTTATTTAAAGGCTTGTGCTGCAATAATTCTACTTAAAGGAGGCCTTGTGGCACAGTGGTTAAACTGCTGTACTGCAGCCAAAACTGCTGACATTGTGAGTTCAGTCCTGAAGGGCCCCAAATTGACTCAGCCCACCATCCTTCTGAGGTCTGTAAAACGAGTACGCAGCATGTTTGGGGCCACAATTCTAGTTACACTGAGAACTACTCAGAGAGTGCACTAGGCACTATGGGGTGGTATATAAGTGTAATTGCTATTGCTGCTATTTTGCTATTACTAAAATTGTATTGTTCTATAACTGTAAGTGCTCCCATAATACAAGTGCATGCCTACATACATGCACACACACAGTGCTGTATGGTAATTTTTGAAAGAAAGATAAGTTTCTAAGACTTATTTCTAAGACAGTCTCAAATATGGGAGGAAGCAGGAATATTCAAGGAGCATCAAACAGAGTTTTTTGTTTGGGTTTATTTAGTTTCAGTTTAGTTTCAGCTTTTTAAAAAAATCAATGGCAGTTCTTTTTCTTGCTGCAACTAGATCATAACTACCATTTTATCAATGTGATACTTTTTTTAAAATTACTGTAAAGCCAGCAGCATAAAATGGAAGGCAACCACATGGAATCTCCTCTCACAACCCATTAGCTAAGGGCCTTATTATATATCTGCAATAATCACTGAGATAAACAGGAGCTGAATCATCTCATGCAGGAGACTAGAAATTGCTCAGGTCAGATGACATGTCATGAAGCTGACGATGTCCTGAAATCTCAGAGCCCAATAAGATTACCCATCTTTAGGGCTTCAGTATCACTGATCCCTAAGGTGTCCAATTAACCATTGGTCATTAGTGAAGCCCTTCTTTACAAGTTCACAGTTTCACTTAATGTAGTCTGGGGTTGGCCAAACTATGGCCTATGGGCCACATCTGGCCCATGGCACCAATTCATCCAGCCCATGCCACCCTTGCTGCTCCTGGAAGCAGAAGTAAAATGCACCCACGCTTGTGCATAATGCTGCCGTAAATGCACCCACGGCTGTCATAAACGTGTTTACCATAGCCACAGACATGTTTTACAGCTGGAGGAACCACATGACCAGCCTGCTCAACCACATGGCCAGCCTCCGGCCCAAAAGGTTTGACCACCCCTGATGTAGTCTATTATATAAATCAATGTTTACTCAACAAAAGTGTTCAGGCTAGAATCTTTGAGGCATTGAGTGAAATTGAAGAAGTTGAAATGTCTCCTTTGAATTCCTCTTGTACTTATCTCAGCTACATGGTTTAATCAGAGGTACCCAACCACCAGCTTGTGGGCCGGTACCAGGCCACAGGCTGTCCCAAACTGCCCGGCAAATGGAGCAAGAGCACAGGCTCCAGGCACAGTCAGGTGGCCAGGTGCCCCTTCCACATTGCTTAACTATGGTGGGGCCCCACCCCCCACCTGTGTGCAGCATGATACCTCACTGCCTGAGTTGAACGGTGTGGCTGGCAGGTGGCCTGGCCCCTCAATCTCATTTTTGAGCTACAATAGGCCACCATCCAATCCCACCACCCCCACTTACCATTCCATGGAAAAATTGTTTAGCAAGAAAAATTGGGGACCCCTAGCTTAAAGAACCCACTGTTTGACCCATCATACACACAAAAACTTAGCAATAGCAATAGCTATTACACTTATTTACTGCCCCATAGCCCTTAGTGCCCCCCCTGGGTGATTCACAAAATTAGAATTTTGCCTCCAACATATTGGGTACTAATTTTTACTGACCTTGGAAAGATTGAAGGCTGAGTCAACTTTGATCCCCATCAGGCTTGAACTCACTAAATCAGCACTTTTTGGCTGCAGTACCACTGTGCCACCAGGGCTTGTGAATGAGGAGAAATATATAAACCTAACAAATATGGCAAGCTTTCTTTATTAATATCTTCTCCAGTTTACATTTACAGTTGCTGTTTTTCTATTTGTACATTAACATAAGTCAGTTACCCTGCTTGCTTCCTTTCTCTTTCCTTTTAAAAGTTTAGCCTAACTAACACATTAGGGGAATTTTCCTCAAGAAGTAAATGCTGCTCTTAAGTCAAGCAGACCTGCTCCTGGGAGGTTTTTTCCACTTAAACTGTTATTTCTTTTTTAAAAACTCAAAAAAGAAGTGAAATTTGATTGGACATAATTTTAAAGACAAAATCTTCACTACATCAAAGTATAAAGGTTACTCCATACTTTGGACATGCCTAAGCTGTTGCTTAGGACAGGGGTGCCTCACGTGCAAAGGGTCAGACTCGACAATGAGACTGAACAACAACAAAGCTGTTGCAGAAATGCTAATTATTAGGGATTGAATTCAGGTTAAGTTATTCATACCTTAGTCCAATTGAAATGATGGGACTTAAATTGAACACTATGTAAAGGATACAATATTCCATTAAAAAGAGGTCTAATTGTTACCATAATGACTGAAGACAATATTTTGAACATACTGTAATAGACTTTGTCAGATTGTAATAAGACAAAGCAGGATGCATGAAGCAAAAGATTACTTTTCCGTAAAGAAAACAAATTAACATCAATAATTGTTACTCCAGGAGGCATAACACTCAGGGCAAGTCTTCAATTTGACGTCAATCACTGTATTTACAATTTTGTAACCAAGACTCTTGGAGTCGTTTCTGTCTATCAGTTACTGGCTCAGTCTTTGAATGTTTGTTATTCAAACTTTTCTCTCATGATAGCTTCAGGTACAATGATTTTTCCACAATGTATTGTTTGGAGGAAAATGATATCTTAGAGGAGGGACTTACTATGGAATATATTTCTCATTAAGAATATAAAATCTGCTTACTGCCCTCATCAGATCTCGTGAGAAATATTCGAATGAATAGCAGGGAGAAGCAATTTGTAGCCATGAAAACAAAACAAACCTCCTTGTAGAACGATTTATAGATTTATAAATAACCCAGAAAAGACGACGTTTTTAAAAAAACACATTTTCCTTGACTCTGCTTGTGAACTTTAAAAACATACCATTCCTTTTTCCAAATCACATTTTAGTCTTTTTCTTTTTCCAAGATATTTGGAAAAACCCAAATGACATGTTGTTTCTGGATGTGAGTTTGTTATGGTAGGGATTTTGTTGCGTCTGACATCCAGTGTTTAGGAACTCAGACGTGTTTTGTACGATCAAAATCATCAGGTAAAGTGTGACTTTGAGGGGGGGGAAGGTTTTGAAAGATGAGAGTAAGTTTTGTAATTTTCAGAATGTCACGAATGCTGGGGATGGAACTTCCCCAGTCCCTATTTGCTGTTTTATAGAGGGTTCGCCACACAGATGGGAGCAATATGCACAACCCCACCCTGTGTGGAAGCAATAAAGCCACTGACATCAGTTCATTTAACAAAGCATCGATGAATTTCAAGTGCTCTCACATAGCTGCATACAGAAACAGGACTTAGAAAATCATACCTTAGTGCTGATATACGATTTCACCAGATTAAGGTCTTTTGGCAAGCAGACCGTGTCGGGTGGCCTGCCATACCCATCCGTTCTGGAAGTATTCCAACCTACAGATTATGTACAAAGTGGGTTTGTCCCTGAGATCATTACTACATGCTAGCACCAAGCATCCAATGCTTTTCTTTGAGCCTTAGGCCAGGGGCTCCCTACCCTTTTCAAGCCAGGGGCTGGGTCATTCTCAGTTAGCTTCAAGGGCCGAACAGGCTTTTTTCCTGCCTGCATGATAGGGGCAGCCATTTTGTCCCAATAACATCAAAGGGTGGCCATTTTGTTTCTTGAATGTCCTTGGAGGGGTGGGGTGGGGGCACATGAAATGGTGCCAGCCCACAGGCCTTAGGTTGGAAATCCCTGCTTTAGGCTATGGACCGGACTCATTTCTATGGACTGGACTCACTTCAAGTGAGAAGACAAGGATGGTGGAGGATGCACAGTTTATTATCTAAAAGCCATTACAATGTCTTGGGTTTTCAATGTCCCACATACCCAAGATAATCTTGAACTCTTTGTCCATTGATGCCAACCAGAGGCATAGCGTAGGGGGCACCCTGCCCTGGGTGGCATTTTGGGGGGTGGCAAACCCCCCCGACTTCCTGGTGACCAGGGCAGGAAGTCTGCTGTGGGGACGGGTGCGGGACCCTCTGAAACCACCACCGCTGCCCAGCCCCCCCCCCCCGGGCTGAAGAGTGTGGGCCTGATGGTGCTGTGGGGACCAGGAGGTACCCCCTCCTCCACTCCCATACCCCTCCTCCCCAGGCACCCCCTCCTCACAGCCAGTCGGTAGCACCAGGCAGTGCTGTACTGGGGCCAGCCCCGGGTCGAAACCCAGGGGCTTGGGCAGTGTGGCATGGCCCCAGCATGGAGCCCACCATTGGGGTCCCAGGTGCGCAGCCACCCCGCCTCTAAGCCCAGCGGCAGCAGCTCATTCACCTTCGGTGTCAGCAGCACCAAGGAAGGTGGGAAACGAGGCCGGCAGTCGCCACTGCCCAGCACCCGTGGCCGGAGCAGCACTGGCCAGGCCTTGCTGGGGGGGGTGTCCTCAGCCTGGCTGGCACTGCTCCAGCCACCGGTTCTGGGCCGTGGCAACCGCCGGCCTCGCTTCCCGCCTTCCAGGGAGCCTCTGCCACCGAAGGTGAAGAAGCTGCTGCCGCCAGGCTTGGAGGCAGGGAGGCTGCCTGCCTGGGATGCTGATGGTGAGCTCCCTGCTGGGCCCCTCCCCCAGCCCTTCACTACGAGCTGGCCGTGAGGAAGAGGATGAAGGCGGCACAGGAGGAAAAATTGCCCCCTGGTTCCCACCGAGGTAGGATTTTTATGCCTAGGTGGGGGGTAGCGAACCTAGGTGGAGGGATGGCGAGTTTGGCCTGTGGCCCCAGGCACCTGAATCCTGCCCTACGCTACTGATGCCAACATAGCTTAGATATATCCTGTATCCATGAAACCACCACAGGCATCTAGATGAGGGTTTCTCAACCTTGAGTCTCCAGGTGTTCTTAGATTTTTATTCCCAGAAGCTCAAGTCATAATGTTGGCTGATCAGGGCTTCTGGAAATTGAAGTCCAAGAACATCTGGGCATCCGAGGTTGAGAAACACTGATCTAGGACAATCCATCAAACTCTTTCTCACTCACATTGAATTATTGATGGAATAAAGATGAAGTGATTAAACGTTTACTGATATCTCATTCCTAAATGCAAAGGATTATATTTCACATGAAAAAATCCTTAAAATCTTTATGAGATGATTGAAAGGATCAAAATTAGAAAAAGTCATATTTTTTGTTTAAAAAATCAGTATTTTGAAGAAAATACAAGAAGCACGATCTGTATACATTCCACTCCCCAAAAAGGGTAATGCCAAAGAATGTTCAAATTATCGAACAATTGCGCTCATCCCTCACGCTAGCAAGGTGATGCTCAAGATAATACAGGATAGACTGCAACAGTATGTGGAGAGAGAATTACCAGAAGTGCAGGCGGGTTTCAGAAGAGGCAGGGGGACTAGAGACCACATCGCCAACATAAGATGGATCATGGAAAAAACAAAGGAATATCAGAAACAAATCTACTTCTGTTTCATTGATTACACTAAGGCTTTTGACTGTGTCAACCACAATAAAATGTGGCAAGTAATTAAAGAAACCGGAACACCTTATAGGCCTCATGAGAAATCTGTACATGAATCAAGAGGCAACAGTTAGGACAGAAAATGGAATGACGGAGTGGTTTGGAATAGGAAAAGGAGTAAGACAAGGCTGCGTTTTGTCACCCTGTTTACTCAACTTATACACAGAACACGTAATGCGCAATGCAGGGATAGAGGAATCAAAATTTGGAATCAAAATTGCTGGAAGAAACATCAACAATTTGAGATATGCAGATGATATCACCCTAATGGCAGAAAGTGAGGAGGACCTAAAGAAGCTCCTGATTAGGTTGAAAGAAGAAAGTGAAAAAGATGGCTTGAGACTCAATATCAAGAAAACCAAGATAATGGCAACAGGCCCTATGAGTCCCTGGTAAATGGGGAAGAAGTAGAAGCAGTGACAGATTTTACTTTCCTAGGATTAAAGCTCACTGCAGATGGGGATTGCAGCCATGAAATAAAAATGCGACTGATTCTTGGGAGGCAAGCAATGAGAAACCTGGGGAGCATAGTGAAAAGTAGAGACATCACATTGCAAACAAAAATTCGCATAGTCAAAGCAATGGTATTCCCTGTGGCAATGTATGGTTGTGAGAGCTGGACCATTAGGAAAGCTGAGCGCAGAAGAATAGACGCCTTTGAGATGTGGTGTTGGAGGAGAGTTTTGAGAGTCCCCTGGACAGCGAGGAGAACAAATAGGTCAATCTTAGAAAAAATCAACCCTGACTGCTCCTTAGAAGGTCAAATAATAAAGATGAAGCTAAAGTACTTTGGACATCAAATGAGAAGAGAGGATTTACTTGATAAACCCTTGATGCTTGGAAGGGTCGAGGGCAATAGAAGAAAGGGTCGGCCCAAGATGAGATGGCTAGATGGTATTGTAGAGACAATGGGCACAGAACTGAGCGAGTTGAGGGGGATGGTGGAGGACAGGAGTGCCTGGCAGACATGGGGTTGCAGAGGGTCGGAATCGACTGTTCGACTGAACAACAAAACAAATAAATCACACAGATAGGAAAATGCACAAAAACTCTCCTAATCTCACCCCATTTTTACCTTCAGGAATGAACTAAGTAGAGGACTATATTCCTATTAAGCAGCTAGTGGAAAAAGCTTTGATGGTAACTTTGAAAGCCAGGTCTTCTTTGAAATCACGAGCAAATTGACTCACATAATATATCTTGGGCAGCCTGATACTTTGTTCCAAGGACTTGCGTGTCTTAAACTCAAACTAGATTATGCATTTGACATAGTGTTTGAGAACATTAGGAAAAAGATGTCATTTCCTGACAAAGGGATACCTATTTGTCACACCACAGGATTTTACATTCATTTAACCTGCTTTGGTTTCTGATTGGTCAGTGGAAAGCAAACAGAAGCTTAATTTGCAAGTTTAACCACTAAAGAAACCCTTTTCTTAGGGGCAGAGGAAACTAACTGAACAAATATGCTTTGAGAGTAATCTAAATTGTTTTACAAAAATATGCATCTGGATGCAGACTAGAGAAACCTGATTTTCTTTTCTTTTTTCTTTCTCCTCTACAGCATGTTTTTTCCATGTCTTACCAATTCAAGTAAATGGAAAAACAACAGCCATCCAGGACTTGATCCTGCATAAGCATTTCTGCTCTGGCCTACATTACAGAAACATCAGTGCATGAAGCTGAGGATTGTTACTCTTACTCACCTTTGTCCACCAGTGTTTTCTGTGCAGCAGCAACAGGCAAAACTAGGGAGCAGGGGAGAAAGAGAAGGAGTGAGGGGGTGGTGTTACAGTCATCTGTCATAATTCCATCCCTTTCACTATGGGTCATATCCTCCAGTTTTCTGGGTTTGAACTATGTATCTGAAAGAGAGAGCTCATGACAGAATGGAGATTCTGTTGGTATACTGCCTATCTCACTGCTTAACAGCTCCTTTCCTGAACACTTTTTCCCATTCTGAGCTCAGAAAAAGTAACAATTTCATGTAGTTCATTTAAACTCAATTAAAAACTTGCAGTTTGAGAGAAAGTTATTTCAAAAAAAATTTTTGTTGTTCAGTCGCACAGTCGATTTCGACCCTTTGCAACCCCATGGACCACTGTCCACCAGGCACTTCTGTCCTCCACCATCCCCCTCAATATCCACATACAATTATGCAGTTTTTTTAAAAAAAATCAGATTATTTGCAGATTAAAACAGTACAGACTTTTGAATCAACATGTGTGAAACTCCACAGATCTGAAATAAGCTGATCTTCCCACCAGAAATAAAATTACTTGCTTATAAACAAACAGATGTGATGTTTCAATATTAAGCAGACAGCAAAGGAGATCAGATGTTGGAATATTAATGAGATCTTCTAGAGAAAATCCAGTCCTGTGTTGGTCCAATGTTTGAAATCTCAAAATCAAAGGTTCAAAGATCTCCAAGTCCATCATAGTCCTCTGTACCAGTGTCTCCTCCTTACCATCATTGGTTTCTCACTTTTTATGACCATGTGCAGAGCTGACTGACTGGTTGGTTGTTTGGCTGGCTGGCTGGCTGGTTGGTTGGCTGGGTGGTTGGATTTTTATCTTGTCTTTCATTATTATTATTATTATTATTATTATTATTATTATTATTATTATTATTATTATTATTATTATTATTATTATTATTATTATTATTATTATTATTATTATTATTATTATTATTATTAATAATAATAATAATAATAATAATAATAATAATAATAATAATAATAATTCGATTTATATACCCCCCTACTCGGTACAACCGACTCAGGGCGGTTTACAGAAACCATACATATAACACAATCAAAAGTAATATAACATGTAGCATAATCAAAGGTCATACAGTATAATACAATAAATATAACAATATAATACAGCAGTGCAATAAAACAAAACCACACTGCAAAACAAGGTTACAAAAATACAATTCTGGTTACATATACATGACAGTCTCAGTAATGCAATACAATATAAAAATACAATAATAAGAAAGAAAGAAAAATACAGTACATGATCCAAAAAATGTAAGGGCTCTCACCCTAAACACAAGCATGCTCTGGAAGCCATGGCAGGAGACTTGCCGCAGCGGTCTTTTAAGCCCAGCGTGGGGCGAGGCTCAGGAGCGCCGGCAGGTGAGACAGGTCCAGGCGCTCCCGATGAGAGTACTCCTCGCACAGCTCTTCCAACATCCAGGCGGCGGGGAAACATCTCCTTGGTAAGGACCAAGGCAGCATACAAAAAATTACAAGCAACAATCAAATATAATTAATTAATTAAAATGTAAATAAAAATGGTATGCAAGTATGCAGCACAGAAAAAGCTCTCTAAAGGGGAGGATGTTGAAAAACCTTTAAAACAATAAAGAACATGCAACCCCTGGCAGATTCTCACCTGACATTTTCGTTTCTGTGATTGAAAGGGCAGATGGTCAAAAGACCGATGAGAGGCCTGATACAGTATATCCATGCATCATAACATTTAGAACTGAAGTCCAGAGTTGATAGAATGGAATGTAGCAGACTGCAGGGAATAGGTAGCATTTGTTATGCTCTCTTTAAAACAAAGAGTTTCCTACAAGCAAAAAATCTAACATAGTAGGGAAGAAACTATCAGCATTTTGTTCCAGATATATTCTTTGCTTTAGTTTTCACTCACAGGACATTTTGAAGAAACAGATATTATTCAAAATGGATCTTCACCTGTGAACCTATACTAATCCAATCCACACCTTATTCTCCTGTATGTGCTGGCAAATATCCCATGCAGGTATCATAAGTTTACTAAACACATGCAGACAAGACAGTGATGGGATGACAAATTTGTTACCACCACTCCATTACGTCACAACGTCATGGGCGTGGCCAATGTCATGACGTCATGACGTCATGGGCGGAGCTGACGTCATGATGTCATGACGTTGTGGGCGGGGCCTTAAATAAAAATAAAATAAAATAAAATAAATACACACACACACACACACACCCTCAACCCAACCCACCCACCCACCACACAAACCCGTAAATAAATTAAATAAATAAATAAAATTAAATAAAAATACAACCCCAAACACAAACCCCTCACCTACCCCTGGGAGGGCTCGGCAGGGGCGGACAGCCAGGGCAGGGCAGGCCTCAACTTGCCTGTGGGGGCTTTGCGGCCCCAGGGGAGGTGCCCTCCTCTGAGGGCTGGTGCCGCCTGCCCACGCCGCCGCCAAAGTCATCACCGCTGCAATCTCCGCCGCTGCCATTATCGTTGCTGCCGCTGCTGGCACCGTCATCGCCGTTCCTGGCAGCGCCGCCGCTGCCTGTGTTGCCGCTGCCGTCAGCGCCGCCGCCACCACTATATTGTTGTTGAGGGCTGCCGGTGTTGCTGATTTTTTTTAAATTGGAGCTAAAATGGCTCCGATTTACTGCGCATGCGCAGAAACTCAATCTGCCGCATTGCGCATGCGTCAGATTGAGTTTCTGCGCATGCGCAGTAAAATTGGAGTAAAAAATGCTCCAATTTTATTGCGCATGCGCAGAAACTCAATCTGACGCATGCGCAATGCGGCAGATTGAGTTTCTGCGCATGCGCAGTAAATCGGAGCCATTTTAGCTCCAATTTAAAAAACAAATTTTTCTTTCGGTGAGGCGTCCGGAACCGGACACCTCAAAAGTGGACTCCCCTCCCGGAGAACCCTCCGGGATTGTTCTTACCAGTTCCAGGGAACCGTATGGAACCGGGGACATCCCATCACTGAGACAAGAGCATTTTATTCCTATTCCTCTCTGTCCCTCATTTTGTTATCTTCATACAGGTGGAGAGGGCAAGGGAGAATTTCACTATCCATGAATACTGTCCATTTGATCTGGGACTCTAGAAAGTAAACTGAATGTGGTTAAGATGCAACTTGCACTGGTATGTTCTCCCACTGCAGAACTTACAAGGAGGTGAGTTGTGACCTTTTATCTCATTATTGTTCAGTGAATGCAACATTTAGCAAATCAACTCAAAGCAAGTGTGGAATTAGGGCAGGAAATATGCAAAGATTTATTGTTTTACTTACTTCTTTCAGATTTGGATTTATATCTTCTACTCACATAGGAGAACAGATGCATAGAGCCAACAATTTGTACTAAGTGAAATTTCTTTCTCAGAAGCCTGAAGCAAAATCAGGGTAATAAAATTTTATAACATATGGATATACTTTCATGGTGTGTTTCCATAAGTACATACACATCATAACATCTACAATGGTATTAAAAGTGGAAATAAGTTTAAATTGTTACCAACCCTAACCATAACTTTTAGGGATGTTCAAACAAATGATTTCACAATTCAGCTTAAGAGATATTGAGCCAATACCTGACATCTGATTGTAAGCATATTTTAATTTAATTTAATTTAATTTTCACACTTGTATGCCGCCCTACTTGCTGAAGCGACTCAGGGCGGCTAACAGAGTATAAAAAGTATAATAAAGCCCAAATTTATTTTATTTATTTATTATTTTTATTTATTTGCATTTAATATCCCGCCCCAATCGGGCGGACCCGACTCTGGGCGGCTTACAGCATAGCTCATAATATATATGGCCTTAAAATTCATAAAATTCATAAGAATTCATAAAAAATTTAAAACGTTAAACAGTAAAAACGGATAGAAACCCATAATAACAGCTACCAGATGGGGGCGGATGGCTGCTCTTAAATTAGCCATCCCGTATGGGAACCTGCATTGCTATGTCCCCACACTTGACCCGCCAGCCATGTCTTCAGGCCCTTTCGAAAGGGCAGAAGCTCCGTCTGCAGGCGCAGCTCTGTCGGAAGGAGGTTCCAAAGGGCCGGGGCGAACACAGAGAAGGCTCTCTTCCTGGTGCTCGTGAGGCGAGCCTCCCTGGCCGATGGAGTAACAAGAGAGCCCCTCCGGTCCGCCCTGGTGGGACGGGCAGACATTCTTAGGGTGACGCGGTCTCTTAGGTATCCTGGCCCACTACCATGTAGGGCTTTAAAGGTAATGACCAGCACCTTGAATTGCACCCGGAGGCAAACTGGCAACCAGTGCAGCTCCCGGAGCAGTGGTGAGGCCCGAGCATAACGCCCGCACCCCATCACTACCCGGGCTGCCGCATTCTGGACCAGCTGAAGCCTCCGAATGGTCGCCAAGGGCAGCCCCATGTAGAGCGCATTACAGTAATCAAGTCTGGAGGTGACCAAAGCATGCGTGACCATGAGCAAGGCATCCCGGCCTAGGAGGGGGCGTAACTGGCGTATTACACGAAGTTGTGCAAAAGCCCTCCTGGCCACGGCTGCCACCTGCTCATTGAACAGTAGCCGTGAGTCCAGGAGGACCCCCAGATTACGCACCGGGTCTGTTTGGGGCAAAACTGCCCCATCCAGAACCAAAGCTGGTAACTCCCGTGTTAGCGCAGGGCCCCTTACCCATAGCCACTCAGTCTTGCCGGGATTCAGCTGTAGCCCGTTTTCCCCCATCCAGACCTTAACAGCCTCCAGGCACCTGGAAAGGACTTCCACTGCACCGCCTGGGTCCCCACGGGCTGAGATGTACAACTGGGTATCATCAGCATACTGATGATACCTTACCCCGTGGGAACGGATGATCTCACCCAGCGGCTTCATATAGATGTTAAATAGGAGAGGAGAAAGTACCGAGCCCTGAGGCACCCCATACTGCAGGGGCCTAGGGCTGGACATCTCCTTCTCCAGGCACACCGACTGGGTCCTGTCCCTCAGGAATGAGGAAAACCAGGACAGCACTGTGCCCTGGATCCCCAAGCCCCGGAGCCTTCCCAGAAGGATGCCATGATCGACAGTGTCAAAAGCCGCTGAGAGGTCGAGGAGAGCAAGGACAGACGGTTCCCCTCCGTCCCGCTCTCTCCAGAGATCATCTACCAATGCGACTAGTGCAGTTTCGGTACCATATCCGGGCCTGAATCCTGACTGAAACGGGTCCAGATAATCCGCTTCATCCAGGACATCCCGTAACTGCTGCGCCACAGCTTTCTCCAGGACCTTACCTAAAAAAGGTAGGTTAGACACTGGACGGTAGTTGGAAATTACCATAGGGTCGAGGGACGGCTTTTTTAAGAGGGGGAGCACCAAAGCATGTTTAAATGGTGCTGGGAAATGCCCCTCTTTTAATGAAGCATTAATAATCGCCTCGACCCAGCCACCTGCCACAGTCTTGGCAGTTTTAACTAACCAGGCAGGGCATGGGTCCAGTGCACAGGTCGTGGCGCGAACAGATACAAGAAGCCTGTCCACTTCCTCAGGGCCAACTGGCTCGAACTGATCCCAGATAACATGGCTAGACTGTGCCCTGGTCAACCCCAGTTCGGTACCTTCCACGCCGGGATTAAACTTCGAGCGGATCTGAGCGACTTTCTCCGCTAGATAATCCGCAAAAGCATCAGCAGATCCCTGCCAGCCAGGGCCCGGCCCCTCTTTGCCAAGGAGGGACCTGGTCACCCGGAACAGGGCCGCTGGGCGGTTATCTGCAGAGGCAATGAGGGCGGTGAAATATTGGCGTTTCACCGCCCCCATCGCCACTAGGTAGTCTTTAATAGCAGCTCTAACCAGTGTTCGATCGGACTCGCTCCGCGTCTTCACCCAGCGGCGCTCTCGGCGTCTCTTAGCTCGTTTCAGCTCCCTTAGCTCATCTGTAAACCAAGGGGCAGATCGACCCCCACGAGCGTAGAGAGGCCGTAGTGGCGCGATTACATCCAAAGCTGCAGTCGCTCTCCTGTTCCAGGAAGCAACAAGGGCTTCGGACGAATCACTTTGCAGGTCAAGAGGACAACACCCCAGTTCCCGTTGGAATCCTTCTGGATCCATTAGTCGCCGGGGGCGGGCCCACTTAATCGGCCCTGCCTCCCTACGGTGAAGTCTTGCCCCCAGGAAGTCCAGAGTCACCAGATAGTGATCTGACCATGGCACAGGAGTGATGTCTAATTTCTGTACATTCAGATCACTCTGCCACAGCTCCGACAAAAAGATCAGGTCCGGGGTGTAGCCACTGCTCCTGGTAGGACCCTGAATTACCTGGGTCAGGCCCACGGTTGCCATGGAAACCATGAACTCCCGAGCTACCTCCGAGCCGGTCCCCAATGATGGCAAATTGAAATCCCCCAGAACCATCAGCCTGGGGGTCTCCAATGCCAGCATGGAGACCGCCTCAAGGAGCTCAGGCAGGGAGTCTGCTACTCTGCAGGGAGGCAGGTACACGAGCAAGACTCCCAACTGACCTTTAGGGCCCACACGCAAGAACAGGGCTTCACAACCCGGAATATGTGGAGCCGTGGCCCTGGCCACTCCCAAGGACCTCCTGGCTACTATGGCGACTCCACCGCCCCTTCCCCTCTCCCTAGGCTGGTGCCAAACACCGAACCCGGCTGGGCAGAGTTCAGACAGGGGTACCCCATCCTCAGGCACCAGCCAGGTCTCGGAGATGCATGCCAGATCAGCCCGCTCCCCCAAGATCGTATCAGCGAGCAGAGGAGCCTTGTTGCAGACTGATCTGGCATTCACCAGCAGCAGCCTAAAGGAGGGGTCACTCTTGACCGGCTGCACAGGACCTAGAGGTGTAACCGAGGGGCTAGAACACGGGACAGCAACCAACCATCTGTCCCGCGTTCTCCGTGTGCGGCCCGCCCCTTGGTTCCCGACGTAGCACCCCATGCCCATAACCACACCAATTTGGGCCCCATGGAGCCTCCCAGGCCCAGCTGGCGGAGCCTGATCCCCCTTCTCTGGCTGGCAGGTCCTTCCTTGCTTCCCCCATCCATTCTTCCAGCCCCGATCCCGATGCTGCCTGTCCACGGCTGTCCCTGGTGGCACCAACAGTAGTGGGACCAGGCAATCCTGCCGTTCCCAAGTTCTTAAATCCCTCGCCAAAGCGGGGTTTGGGGGAGTTGGGAGTTGGTGCCAGTAGTCCGGGTAAAGGCTATAGCGGGGGCATCTCCCCCCAGCCACAGGTCTCCCGGGCTGTGTTGGTGGTGGAGAAGCCAGGCAGCCCTGCCGCACCGGAGTTTTTAAAGTTCCCGCGGGGGCGGGGCGTGAGGGCAGGTGCCGGTCCTCTGGCTGGAGGCTGTGTCGGCGCCAGCGTCGGCGTCTCCCTCCATCCGCCGGTCTCCCGGGCTGTGTTGGTGGTGGAGGAGCCAGGCAGCCCTGCCGCACCGGAGTTTTTAAAGTTCCCGCGGGGGCGGGGCGTGAGGGCAGGTGCCGGTCCTCTGGCTGGAGGCTGTGTCGGCGCCAGCGTCGGCGTCTCCCTCCATCCGCCGGTCTCCCGGGCTGTGTTGGTGGTGGAGGAGCCAGGCAGCCCTGCCGCACCGGAGTTTTTAAAGTTCCCGCGGGGGCGGGGCGTGGGGGCAGGTGCCGGTCCTCTGGCTGGAGGCTGTGTCGGCGCCGGCGTCGGCGTCTCCCTCCAACCGCCGGTCTCCCGGGCTGTGTTGGTGGTGGAGGAGCCAGGCAGCCCTGCCACACCGGAGTTTTTAAAGTTCCCGCGGGGGCGGGGCGTGAGGGCAGAGGCGGGGTGTTTGGCAGAGGCGGCGGGGGGCGAAGCAGCACGGCCGGCGGGGTTTTTTGAAACTTCCCGCCCGGCAGCTCAGCGTCCCAACGTCTCCCTCCTCGCCGCAGGTGGTAGGTGGGGGCGGCGGGGGGCGAAGGAACATCAGCGCGGCCAGTGCGGGGGCTTTTAAACTTCCCGCCCGGCAGCTCAGCGTCCCGACATCTCCCTCCTTGCAGCAGGTGCTAGGTGGGGGCGGCGGGGGGCGAAGGAACATCAGTGCGGCCAGTGCGGGGGCTTTTAAACTTCCCGCCCGGCAGCTCAGCGTCCCGACATCTCCCTCCTTGCAGCAGGTGGTAGGTGGGGGCGGCGGGGGGCGAAGGAACATCAGCGCGGCCAGTGCGGGGGCTTTTAAACTTCCCGCCCGGCAGCTCAGCGTCCCGACGTCTCCCTCCTCGCCGCAGGTGGTAGGTGGGGGCGGCAGGGTGCGAAGGAGCAACAGCACAGCCAGTGCGGTGGCTTTTAAACTTCCCGCCCGGCAGCTCAGCGTCCCGACATCTCCCTCCTCGCCGCAGGTGGTAGGTGGGGGCGGCGGGGGGCGAAGGAGGAACAGTGCAGCCAGTGCGGGAGCTTTTAAACTTCCCGCCCGGCAGCTCAGCGTCCCGACGTCTCCCTCCTCGCCGCAGGTGGTAGGTGGGGGCGGCGGGGGGCGAAGGAGCAACAACACAGCCAGTGCGGTGGCTTTTAAACTTCCCGCCCGGCAGCTCAGCGTCCCGACATCTCCCTCCTCGCCGCAGGTGGTAGGTGGGGGCGGCGGGGGGCGAAGGAGGAACAGTGCAGCCAGTGCGGGAGCTTTTAAACTTCCCGCCCGGCAGCTCAGCGTCCCGACGTCTCCCTCCTCGCCGCAGGTGGGTTTTAAACAACAAAACCCAAACAACAAAACCCACAATGTCCCCTATGGAGCCAGGGACTCAACGCCCTTGACAGAGTAAATTTCACCAAGATTTATTTATTTATTTATTATTTTATTTCATTTGTACCCCGCCCTCCTCCGAAGACTCAGGGCGGCTTTACAGCTAAAAACAATTAAAACACATACATAAAAATTAAAATTCAAGTTAAAGATGAATGATGTTGTAAATCCTACACTTGTAAGTAGGGGAAAGAAAGAAGGGAATGGAAGACAATTGAAGGGTAGGTTCCAAGAAGCACTTCTGCTGGTGGAAGAGCAAAATGTAATGAAACTGGGAGGGAACAAGTTATCTTGTCTTATTTCAATGCTCCCCAAAACCAGTTTTGGAGGCCTGAAAAACTTGTAGAATAGGTTTCTAGGTCATGAAGAGTGCTGCACAGAAAGAAGGAAGGAAGTTAGTACATTCTGGGAACATGGTAGGTATGCTGCTGTCCCAATTCTAATCTTGATCTCTTTTTCTTGGCACTGTTTTCTGTTTTAAGAGCTGTGGCCATTATCTTATTATTCCCAGATAACTACTCATGGCAGGAATGATGGAAGGATGGCATGTTGTATAAACTCATGCTCCACAGATAACAGTCCTGTTGTGATCCCCATGGTACTGGACAGGACTGACCCAATATGGAAAACATGAAGTGCTTGCACATTCATCAACACGAGACGTCGAAGTCTGGCCAGTTTATTCTGGCACTTGAGGCATAAGCTTCTCCTAAGCAAGTAAAACGTAAAACAGCAACAATTCCATTAACTAAAATGTTGCCATCATTTTATTATTTTTGAAATCAGTGATTGGAGGCTGTTTCACCCTACCTAAGGGCAGGGTCAGCCCAAATAGACAGTGGAGTTCCAGAAATTACCATTGTGATCATGAGAATGGCCAAAGTAGTTTGACGAGAAAACTCATCAAACAGTACATTACCTTGTATGAACCTTGTACCAAATAAAATCTAGAGGCATTACGTGGGGCTAAACAGGAAGATGATTTTTTTTTTTTGCAGTCTAGTACACAAGCTTAAATTTGTAACATTGTGTTCTAACCTATTCTTAAGAAATCCAAACTACCACTCTTTCTTTTTTCAAGTCAGAGCTTAGCATAATACAGTGCAATGCTTTCTGGATCAGAAGATTTGGCTGGCTTTACACCATTGTCCAGGGGACTCCTGAGCAGAGGCGTAGCTACCGCCGTATCTGCAGTATCAATTATACAGGGGCCCCGGGTCACGGTGGCCCCCAACGTGCGTAAACAAAACAAATCTTTACCCTTCCTAAGGGCCCCCAAAAGATTTTTATACGGGGCCCCGCCAAGGCACGCTACTCTTCTGCTCCTGAGTTTACCTGCAATGCTTTCCACTCTCCGGAGAGGTTCCTTCTGTGTCTCACATCCATTAATTCCTTGCCACAGTGAAATAAAAAGTGGGGCATACAAAATAGCAGGCTGAGTGCTTTTAAGGTGTTCTTGTGGATTTAGCAGACTTGGACCATAATTTTGTCCTACACTTGTTTGGCAGTGCTTTGGGAATAGATGACAAAAAGAAAACATCCTCCTTCCCACCAAAATGAAAGAACTTTGAAAGTGGCAAAAGAAATCTTAGAGGATGGCCAATAGGCTTGGTTACACCCCCAACCGGCATGTGTATGCCATAATTAAAGGGGAAGTAACAGTGATGGGCAGGAGCCAGTTCGCACCAGTTCACCAGAACCAGCACCAGCTTTTCCTGGTATCCGCACAAACTGGTAGCGGCTTTTGGGGGGAATCACCTTGGGGGCTTACCTTTTCACCAGTTTCCCCCACTGCACATGTGCACCTACAGGATGCATGCACACCTACAGTGCTCATGCACATGTGCGCCTACAGCACTTGGCCCACCTACAGCACTTGGCATGCATTCGCACCTACAGTGCTCTGCCTGCCGAGCCAAGCAGTCATTTGCGGCTTGGAGTGTGGCAGCGCAGAGCATTGGGCAGTCACGCGCAACCACGGAGGAACCAGTGGCTGCCGCTGAGGCTCTCGACGGCCTCCTTGCTGTCCTCCCAAGTGGGAAGGAGGAAGAGCAGCTGCTAGCCTGAAGCTTCCTCCAACCTGCTCCCCAGGGTAAATTATTCGCCTTTGGGTGTGGGATGGGTGGGTATATTTTAATGTGTATTTAATGTGTATTTATTTTTAATGTGTGTTTTTATGTATTTTATGTGTACTTAATGTGTATTTAATGTGTTTTATGTCTATTTAATTTGTATTTTTATGTGTTTTATGTCTATTTAATGTGTGTTTTATGTGTTTTATGTGTATTTTTATGTGTTTTTATGTCTATTTAATTTGTATTTTTATGTGTATGAATGGTTTTTCCCATTGGCTCCACCCACAATGTTGGCTCCGCCCATGATGTCATGACATTGGCTCCACCCATGATGTCTTGATGTTGGTTCCACCTATGATGTTGGCTCCACCCACAGTGTGGTAGTAAATTTTTTGGCTGCCCACCACTAGGAAGTAACCTTCTTGGCCTTGAGGGAACAGTATCAGCTATATCATATATCCATTGTTCCATTTTTAGTAGAGTAACAGCAAGCTCAGAAGTACTGGGATCACTGGGTACTTTAATGTCTCCCAGTCCCAGAGGAGGAGGAGGAGGAGAAGAACTTGCAAGAGAATAAAGATGAACACCATCAATCTGGCAATGATTTTTGGATATCAAAGGCTCTCTTAACCTAAGGCTTCCAAAGGACCTGAAAGAGGAGAAATAGGATGGTTTCAGCTAGATTAAATTAAATATTACTGTTATGGGCTAATTATGTTATCCTAGTTGTTCAATGTAAAGTTACGCCAGTAGAATTTCAGCTGTAGATATCTTCTACATACAAAGATAATATAACAGTGTAAAAACCACAGAGAGGATCCCCCCCCCCCCGGCCAGTAGCAGGAGATAAATTACAATCTTGGCTACAGTGAAATCACTGGGAAAGGTAAGAGTCCAGGGTAAACTCTGTTCCATTTCCAGTGATCTTAACCTAGATTTCTATTACCAGGGCTGGAACACTAGTATTCTTCCCACCACCATGCAGTTTGTCAACTTGGGTAGGCCTCCCTGTTTCACAGGTCATATTGGCAGTAACCAAAGCCCACAAGTTGCCAAACTATGCCTTGAAGTCAAAGTAGATGTTAAGGATCATGTGCATTTCTTACCAATAACCAATTTTTCCCTTTCATGACTGTCTTTTCATGCAGGTATGCATTTTAGCAACTGGGCTTGAAAATTGAGCCCATGTTTATCTTCCAGTTATAGATCATTAAACAAAGCATGCAAAATGTGAGAATGAGGAAAATTAGGTGCTGTTTTTAAAAAACAGATGTATTTCAGTATATTGGGAAACATCTCTGCAAATAACATAATAGATATCATCGGCTTGATTCTTAGATGAAGTAGCTGAGATTTTACAATACCAGCTATACAATCCATGAGGTTCAATTGCAATTATTTTACTATATTTCCTAGGGATGTTTTTCTTCACGCATACCAGAATGTTGCAGAATTTGAAATTATATACATATATGACGTTCAAACATAATGACTTCTAGGCTGTCCTTTTCAGTATAGTCCAGTGATGGCGAACCTTTTAGAAAGTGAGTGCCCAAACTCAACAGGTTGCTGTCCGTGCCGCAGAGGGGTGGCGTGAACTCCCATTGGGCTGCTGGGCAGAGGGGCATGGCTAACTCTGTGCTGGGGAAGGGAGGAAGCACTCCCTTTGGGCTGCTGGAATTTGTGGAATTCAATTTTTTTTACTACTAACTCTGTGGGCATGGTATGGTGGGCATGGCCAGGGGAAAGCCCTGCGTTGCACCCAAATTAGGACAATTTTATTTCAAAACTTGGATTTGTGGGGCCAGCCAGAATTTCTGCTACTGTTTCTGGTGAGCTGGTGCGAACCTGCTGAATCCTACCACTGGCTGCTGGGCAGAGGGGTGCGATGAACTCTGTGCCGGGGGCGGAGAGGGAAGTGTTCCCATTGGGCTCCTGGGCAGAAGAGCAGGGTGAACTCTGTGCTGGGGCGATGACGGACATGCCCACAGAGAGGGCTTTAAGTGCCTCCTCTGGCACACATGCCATAGGTTCACCACCACTGGTATAGTCTGTTGAGAGGACTATAATACCTGGTCTTACAAAAATGGCTTGCCTGTATTGTTTATGGGGCCTCTTAGTAATTAAACACATCCCAGGTACCATTGGCTAGTACTGATCAGTTCCTCTGCGAGTTTCTCAGACTCAAAGTTATTTTGAATACACCTGGCTGTACTGTAACCCACTTCTTCAGATGCACAGAGTGAACCCTTGGTAGATAGAGATTTATACAAGTACTGTATGAAAGAGGGCAATGTGAAATGTGATAGAAATCAAAAAGATATCAGCAATGATGGCCTTTACAGTGGCTGTTAACTCCTTGTCACATGTTAAACAGTTATTGTTTAATGACAAACACAGTAGAACCCTGGATAACACTAAAACTTAGTTCCACGAGTCTTAGCGGTATCCGATTTTTAACGTTATATGATACATGCATCACATAACGTTAAAATCCTATGGGATGAATCGCATAACGTTAAAATTCCATAGAGCTACATTGTAACCAGCACAGGCTTAACATTATGCAGTTTTAGCATTATCTGGTGCAAACGTTATGCAGGGTATTACTCTCAGTGGGGGTATTTGTTTTAATCTTTGCTTCATCTGTTGCAACAGAATAAAGTAACTTTTTCTAGGAGATTGAGGGAATAGGTAGAAAACATACCTAGTCTTCCAACAGAGCTAGGGAAATGGTTCTACCTCTTACCATGTTATCCTCTGTCAAAGCCAGCTAAAATGACTGCTGGTGATGGTGGCCAAAATCCTTGGAAGATAGATTTGCCAAATTCTTGGAAGAAAAATCTGCACATTTCTATTGCCATACACATGTCACACCTAGCTAGAATGCCTAAGCAACTGTGTTGGCAGCCTTATCCCAACAACTTGCTGTTAATATCTATAAGCTAACATCAGACTAAGGTACCCAGGGTGATGTAGTGGATAGAATGACAGGCTAAGACTCTGAAAGACCTGGGTTCGAATATCCACCAAGCCATAGAAACTCACTGAGTGTGAAAGTGGTAAAACTACACCTTTTAATATTTCACATATTAGGGTTCCCATAAGTCGATTCTGACTTGATGTTACATGCGACCTTTTTGACTCCATATTTATATTTCTCATTTTAATTCCCCCCCCCCCTTTCCCGGTATTAAAATGTTCATATTCTGCTCTACACCAAATGTTTCAGAATGGGCCATGGGAAACAACATAAGAACAAACTTTAAAACAATTCAAAACTAATTTGAATGTTACCATATATGCTGGTCTCTGCATGTAACTTCTAGACTTAAGGATAAGAATGACAAATTGAATCATATGCTCAAAGAATAATATTTTTTGAACAAAAGATAAGGGAATTTCTCCCCTAGAACATATTGGACAATATGTGGGATAAATTGGGAAACATTCCTTGGCTACTTCTTTTCTTGGTAATGTCTGTTTTGGGTGTGCCTATTTTCTTGAGAATTCAGCTTTTGAACATTAGAAACACTTTCAGATGGAGTTAGAAAAACATATGTACATGTTCCTTTTGCTTGCTACTTTTTCTACCTTAAACATTTATTCTTCTTGGGTTTTTAAAATTGCTTCTCAAGATCATTTTCTCATTTTGTAAACATTTTAAATTCTTATGGCTGCAAATGTGACTGAAGCTATAAATTCCTTGCTCCGTTTTTTAAAATCTCTTTGACATGTGACAAGGAGTTGGAATGATATAAAATGCTGAGTTTTATATATTTTTGCTGTATTTTTCACATCTGCCAGTCCATTATAATTCATCATATATAACATACACAAAGGAAAATTGATAAAAACGGTACGTCCAAGAAGCTTTCCTTTTCACATGAAGTTAGACCGTCTGGTTCAGTGGTGGGCATCAGCAGGTTCGCACCAGTTTGCCAGAACTGGTAGCAGAAATTCTGACTGGCCCCACCCATCCAAGTTTTGAAATAAAGTAGCCCTAATTCAGGTGCAATGCAGGGCTTTTCCCCTGGCCACGCCTACCATACCACGCCCACAGTGTGGTGGCAATTTTTTTTGGAGCCTACCACTGGTCTGGTTCATATGGCAGACAATAATTGCTCTGTAAATTGAAGCATGAGTACTGTCATCTTATACATGAACAGCATCAGGATTACAAGGCCTATCCACCCAATGATGTAGCATCTGTTACCATTTGGTAACAGCAGATAATTATTGTGTGCTGGCACAATTGCTGAGAAATGAGCAAGACAAAAAGATATATTGACCCAGTGGTGGGATTTAAAAATTTACTACCTACTCTGTGGGCATGGTATGGTGGGAGTGGAATTAGGACTACTTTATTTCAAAACTTAGGTGAGCAGGGCCAGCTGGAATTTCTGCTACCGGTTTTGGTGAACTGGGGAGAACCTGCTGAATCCCACCACTGCATTGACCTAATCATTCCATTACTTTACCTTTACTCGCCACGGCGAGTGGGCGGCAATATAAATTTGAAATACTAATAATACTAATAATAATACTAATAATAATAATAATAATAATAATAATAATAATAATAATAATAATAATAATAATAATAATAATAATAATAATAATAATAATAATAATAATAATAATAATAATAATAATAATCGCACCTAAAGCAGATCCATTGACAGCAGTTGAATAGTATGTCAACGCTTATGTGATTTCACCATGTTAATAGGTCTACTCTCCTATCAACTCTAATCTGGTTGGGACTAGCAATTGAATTTAAGCCAATAATATAAGAGAGTTCCTACTAAGTTGTGCCAAAGGTCAGGGCCAACACCAACATAGAGAGAGGGGCAACAAAGTTCCATCTGCTGTCTTCACCCAAATAACTACTTTTACCCTCTCTTCAGGACTTTCTGCTGCCAAAACTCAGCTGTAGCACTGCCTAGTGTCGTAATATCTTGAAGGGACGTTGTGATGAGTCCCTGTGAAACATTTAAAATGGTGACTGACCATCTAAAATTTTATCACAGATAACAGTATTCCATAAAGGTATTATAGGAAATTTTGGATAACTGGCCACCAGCTCAATCATAGGCCATGCCATCTGTGGGACCATGGTGGCTGTCCAAAAATACCAAAGGTTACTTTGGCTGCAAAAACCCAGCTAACTCAGTGATGGGCAAAGAGCAGCCACTGAGATGTTATTCAAATGCAATTCCCATAAGCTCTAGGCAGCATAGCCAGGGTGCGAATTCTGCAAATTATTGTCCAATACCATCAGTGAGGCTGCACTTGGTATATCCCTAATGTTACATGGTTCCAACACTGGGCAACAAAATGCTTTTGGGAAGCAAGGAAGCATAAAGTTGCCTGCTTGAGACTGATGGCAAGCCAATTCCTAACCCAGGCGAGAAGGAGAAATGCTTAGATTGGTACAACTAAAGGTAAAGGCCTCCCTTACTTGAAAGCTAGTTGTGTCCAACTCTAAGGGCAGTGGTGGGATGTCAAAAATTATACTACCTCACCGTGATGTCATCACAGTGTGGGCGGAGCTAACATGATGTTGTGGGCGGAGCCAAAGAAAAATAATTAAAAATAAAATAAAATAAAATAAAAATAAGCACCCACCCCTCAACCCACCCACACCCACAAACCCACACATCCCTCAAACCCACAACACAAACCCATAAATAAATAAAATAAAATAAAAAATATATTAAAATACACCAACCCACCCACCCCAAATACAAATCAACCAGAGCTTTTAAACCAGATCTTAAAGCTTATTCTGCCTAATCTTTCTCACACTAGGTCAGATGGCAGGAACTACAGAACGAACTCACCACAAGATGGCTTCATTTTGGAACTTTTCAACTTTTCAACAGTTAAAGAAGTTAGGTACTAAGTCTTTGCCTAACCAGTTCTCTAGGATAATATGCCTTAATGTAAATGTAAAACAGCTGTACCTTCTTCAGGGTTCTCCAATTGGAACAGCAGTTGGAATAGCACAGGTGTAGCTTATGGATGAGGTAACTCCAAGACTTTACTTAAAAACCCCAAGCCAGGCTGCCAGACCTTTTTAGGAACTGTGGTAGTATGTCAATATAGGTAAAGGCATTAAATACACATTAAAATACACACAGACACACCACATCCAAAGGTGAGTCATTTACCGCAGGCTATAGGGAGCTTCAGGCTAGCAGCTTCTCTTCCTCCTCCCTGCTTGGGAGGACAGCAAGGAGGCCATCCATACGCGCCAAGCACTGTAGGCGTGCATGCACACCAAGTGCTTGGCATGCATGCGCAGTAGGGGAACCAGTGAAAAGGTAAGCCCCGAAGGTGGTTCGCCCCAAAAGCTGGTACTGGTTCTCCAGGACAGTGGGAAAAGTTACTACCAGTTCTGGCAAACTGGTGCGAACCTGTTACATCCCATCACTGTCTAAGGGGCAGTGGTGGTCATCTCAGTTTACAGACAAAAAGCCAGCACTGTCTGTGTTCATGATGCCAGAGCACACAGAACACTGTTACCTTTCCCACCAAAGCAGTACCTGTTTATCTACTTGCAATTTCTTGCTTTCAAACTACAGTAATACCTCATATAACATTAGTATTGAATAACACGAAAACCGCATAACATTAAGGAATCTGGGGGGAAGAATTGCATCAGATAACATTAAGATCCTATGGGATGCTTCAGATAACAACCGCTAAAGCCTGTGTGGTTACAATGTATCTCTATGGCTCCCATAGGATTTTAACATGCATCGGATAACACTAAAAATCATATAACATCATGACTTGTGGAACCAGGTTTTAGTGTTATATGAGGTTTGACTTTGTACTAGGTTGACAGGAGCTGGGACAGATGTTGGGAGCCTACTCCATCATGCAGCACTTGAGTTTTGAACTGCTGACCTGCTGACTTCTGGTCATTAAACTGAGCATCTTAACCACTAAGCTACTGCAGTCCTACTCACCGTAGCTGGTTTTTAGTTCCTTTGCACACGGAAAGATGATAAAGATGTCCCATTCAGGTTGGGCAAGAGCAATTCTGAGTGATTTCTGCTCTGTGTCTTGACAGCTCATAACCCAAATTGAGGGAGATCTCTTTCCATGAATTTCGGTTACAGCCTCCTTCCTGTTACAGTCTGGACAAGCTCCAATGTTAGCCTTGTCTGCTGCCTACACCAATGCCATTGCTTCTCTTGCCAGTCCATGGTAGAACTGGGCAGTTCTTCCTTATGGTAGCCACAGGGCTGTAGCCAGGATTTTAGATTATTATTATTATTATTATTTGGGGGGGGGGGGTTTGAAAATTTTTTCAGGAAGGGCAAAAAAATTTCAGGAGGGGCAGCAATGTTACACTCACATATATAACATTGGTATCCCGTGGTGGGGGTGGAGCTGTTAGCTCAGGAGGGTTTTCGGAGGAGGGCAGCCCCCCTGGCTACAGCCGTGGGTAGCCACACAGATGTATTGTAGGCAAAAGGCAGAATGACATCTATTGTTTTGGCAGTATCCAATAGTAACCTCCACTGCTTATTTCTGTTTAGGTGTGGATGTGTCCATTTTACAGAAAAGTGAGGCAATAAAGACTGGTTGACAATCAAGTTAAGGAGTGGTGGATCATGTTAGGCTACCATATCAATATCAAGGTTGGAAAGCATTCCTGTTTGGGCTGATGATTCCCAGTGTCAAGGCTGTGGAATTTTGAGATTTGTTATCCAAAGAAAGCAGCATTTCCCATTCTGATAAATATCCTCTACTGAGTGAGGAAGACCACACCCAAAGAGCGAATTCCTTTATGCATGTATGTATCTTACTCTTCCTTCTTCCCGGCTACTTAGGAACCACAAAATCATCAGTCACCTGTACGGGAAAGGAAATGGAAGGCCAAGATTTAGTCTACCTGCTTCCTTCTTCCACCATGCCTTTTGCCAGCAGGGCATACATTTCTTGATGTACTTATTTTAGTCTGCTAATTTAGCCTGTTCCTATGAGATGCACCCTTGCTTTGCATGAAAACTACCCCTGTGAGTCTGATATACCAGGGTAATCTCCATCCTAGTACAGCAAGAACACATGGATGCCTGATAATAAAGAGGAAGGAAAGGATCTGTTCTCTGTCATCCCAGAGTGCAGAACACGTAATAACAGGCTGAAACTACAGGAAGCCAGATATAGGCTGAATATTAGGAAAAACCTCTTAATGGTTAGAGGTGATGTGTGCTCCAACATTGGAAGCATGCAGGAGAGAATTGGACAACCATCTGTGAGAACTGCTTTGATTTGGAATCCTGCATTGGCCTAAAAGGCCAAGATTCTATGATAATTTTATGATTGCTGCATTAAAGCAGCAAGTGAAACCTTGCCGGAACAGCAGGAAAGGTTGATAAAGAATTGTTCCACCTCCTTTTGGCTTGAGGAATTTTGCCCAGCTTCTGCTCAGCGTGTAACATTAGCAAGCCACAAGTTTAATCCTCCCATTGCTATATGTTTGAAGAATGAAAATTATTTCCAAGACAAATTTTAACGACATTAATATCGATATAGATGGCACTTCTAAAGGTCTGAGACAACCTTGTGCTATTTAATTTGTCAATTAAATTCAAGGGCATTGTAAATGGCAGTCCCATTATTCTCAGTGACACAATCTAAAAACTGTGGTAGGTAAATTTCACAGGATGTCATAAAATACATCTGACCAAAACCATATGTTGTTTTTTAAATAATTACGAATTTTTCCCCGCCCATAAACTGGGCCAAGCTGTACAATCCCATTGAATTTATTTGGTTCCTATAATGAATCACTGAAGTAATCCCAGAGGCTGCAATAAGGCAATATAATATTGGGAAGAGCTTTTATTTTAATGGTTATGTGCATGCCTGGCCTTCATAAAGCCATGGGTTTAACCTACACCAATCCCAGTCTACAGCATCGCAAATGTAAGCATTCCACAAACACTTTGTCACAGTTCGATGTACTTATCACACACACTGGCTCATTCTCAGGTAATTTTGGAAGAAGAACACACCTGTCCAGGACCAGGGATGTAGGGTAGAGGGGACCAGGGGGGCAGCCCACCCCAGGAGACACCCCAGGAGACACCCCAGGAGACACTACGATTCCCAGAAGCCTTAGCAGGAGCGGGCACCGGCGTCTACCAGGGGCGGCAAATTTGGCTTATGCCTGGGCGGCTGAAATCAACACTATACTACTGTCCAGGACACTACGTCTACTTGAAGCAGTAGAGTTCAAGAATTTCAGCAAATTAGAACATGTCCAGATAAGGAGAGCCAAGATTGCCTCAAGGACTCTACAAGATCTGGGGTGTTGGTTATGTTCAGATGGGAGAAGAAAGGATTGAGAAGTGCCATGACAGCTGTCTTCAAATATCTGAAGGGCTATCACATGGAAGATGGGGAAAATTTGCTTAGCATTATCACAGTGGGAAGAATTGAAGCCACTGGATTCACATTAAAAGAAAGCAAATTTCAATCAAATCGTCGACATCGTCAGCTGCAACTCGTATCTGAGAATGCATTTTTTTCCTGAAGCAGGAAAAATGCCATTGGCATGAATTTCTTTAAGGTAGATACTAGCTTGCCATGAAGTGACCCACACACTATGATCACAGAGCCATCTCCTGTGGCACATATTAAATGAGACATGAAGGATTTAACAACAAGACTGCCATGGACCGTCACAGCCTTGAGGATATTATCAAGGTGCGCCTTCACAGCCAGTCCATCTGGCATGCTGAGCCATGCAGCCATTTTGTGCTTGGAGTGTGCATACGTCATGTAGCTGGAGAGGCAACCCAACCGGTCACATAAAAGAAAAGGTAACCACCCTGGATGGTCTCCCGAGAAGGCTACTACCCCCGGGAGACCATCCAGGATTATTACCACCAGTTCTACAGAACCAGGGCGAACTGCCCCATGCCCACCACTGCCTAAAGGGGCTCATCTGCCCATAGCCATTGGCCCCTTTAGGGAGTAAGGATATTTACAGCTGCCCAACCTCCAGTGTTGAGTCACTGGCTGTACAGTCAATCAAATATTAAGAATGTATTTACAACTGTTTGACAGTGGAATTGACTACATAGGAACCAGGTGTTCTTTCCTTCACTGGAGGATTATTCAATGTCTCTCAGGCCATCTCTCAGGGACACTTTACTGGTGAGTTTCCTGCAACAACAGGGGGTTGGGCTAGATCAGTGGTTCTACACATACTACTGGCAGGGTGCACAGGTGGTCTACATGGGAAAGAGGGTTTCATCAACATTACTTAGAATTTACTCTCCTTCATCCTTAGGCTCTCCTATATGTATGGCGTGCCATTTTCTACCAGTAGCACAGCTGCAAAAAATAGGCAACTAGTTGTATTCAGCATACAGTATTTTTCTAAGTTGCTCCTGTCTATGTACTTCTGATCCCTGGGATGACGAAAAAACTGTCGTTGCCACTTAATTGGGGTGTGCACAGTAGAACAAGATCAGACATTTGACATATGAGCTTATGTTAGCAATTCAAGGATATAAATCTATCCATGACTGTGATTGTACATACTATAACAGGCATTAATCTGTCAAAAATCGAGAGGATTCAAAGTCTGCATAACTGTTGATGGTATTTCAGCAACAGTTTGGAAAATATGGTCTGAGATTTCAATTTTTCACAGAATGTTCATAATCTGAATCAAAT
This sequence comes from Furcifer pardalis, assembly GCA_030440675.1. NCBI lineage: Eukaryota > Metazoa > Chordata > Lepidosauria > Squamata > Chamaeleonidae > Furcifer > Furcifer pardalis. The sequence goes on along the minus strand of CP126895.1, from coordinate 96,536,879 downwards.
GACTGTCTGAAGAAGGTAGAAAGCCAAAAGTAGATTAAGAACATTATTACCTGGAATAGATCACAAAATCAGCTTTCCATAGTCTGAAACCAAGCAAAACATGAAAAGAAGCTGATTTTCCACAACCATCTACCGTTGAATATCTAGCGCTACTTCTGGCTCAGGGCATTTCAAGGCTGGCAGGCATGTTTTAGTAGTAGGGAGGTCAAAAGGGTATTTAAGCTGAAACAGCCTTGATACTTTTTCATTCAAGGCAGATACTGAACAAGCATAGAGATATACATTGCTGGTGCATCCACTGGGTTTGACAGCCCACAATGAAATGATAGAAGAGAGCAATGTAACTGGTGGCTGGCAGTAAATTTACTAGCCCTCCTGCAATGGACATTGAGGGGAACACAGGAAGAGCCTCCTCAAAGATTGTGGTATATGTGAACCAGAATCGGGCATACCCTGGTAACAGCAACCTTGTGTTGCTGGCTATCTTTCTCCCACAAGGTCAGGCGAAAGGAACTGTAGAATGAATGCACCAAAAGGTGGCTTTGTTTTGGCAGTTTCACATCTGGCCTAGACACAGAAGAAGAAGAAGAAGAAGAAGAAGAAGAAGAAGAAGAAGAAGAAGAAGAAGAAGAAGAAGAAGAAGAAGAAGAAGAAGAAGAAGAAGAAGAATTGGACATTGAACTAAGTATAGAGAGAGTGTGTGGTAGAAGCATGTTTCTTCCTTTTTCCTCAATGAAGCATGGTTGTGTGAAATTCCCACAGTCTTTGGTGTGCGACCATGGAGAAGGCTGGGCAGGTAACACCCTCAACCCCTGACATGTTTGGTGAGGACAACAGACCAGATCTTCTCATCAACTGCTATGTTGTGGAGCCCCCTTCCAAGGGAGACCAAGATGGTTCCCTGGTTGCTGTCCTTTCACCTCCAAGGCAAAGACTTTCTTATTTGGACCAACCTCTGGCCCCGAAGCAGGACCTTTTAATAGGCTGGGGTTCTCTGTCATTAATACAATAGTTTTAAGTGGAGTTTAACTGTTTTATCATTGTAATTTATTTAACAAGGTTTTATTATCTTCATTTGCTGTATTTACTAGCTGCATTATTTTTTATTGTCCAACGGCCGGGGAAGAAGAAGCCAGGGCAGATTGAGGACTTTGTCGCCCCTCCCCCTGTGCCCCCATCAACATAGTGTTTTGTAATGTTGTGTATTGTTTGTAAGCCACCCTGAGTCGCTATAGCAAGTGGGCGGTAATATAAATTTAAAATAATAAATAAATAAATTATATACTAGCAAATTACACTCATATACCGCCCCATAGCAGTAAGTGCACTCTCTGGGAAGTTTACAGGTAATTATTAGCATTTTATCCCCAACATGCTCAATACTCATTTTACCAACCTAAGAAATATGAAAGACTGGGTCAACCTGGAGTTAGGATTGAATTCACAATGTTTTGGCTGCAGTACAATAGTTTAACCACTGCACCACCAGAGCTCTTGTAACAGCCTTGGGTCCTGCAAAGGTCCTGCTTGAGGAAAAGACTCCATGGCCTGGCAAGCAGCTGAGAACATCGCCCCCTCCTCTGGGCCCACAACAATGGCCTGAGGGAGAAGACTCCATGGCCTGGCAGGCAGCTGAAGACCTTGCCCACTCCACTGGGCCAACAACAACGGCCTGAGGGGAGTTAGTCTGTGTTCTGGTTTGGTTGTATTTTGTGAGGTTATATTTTATAATTTTTATTGTACTGTTGCTGTTTTGACTGTAAGCCGTCCTGAGTTGCCTCGGCGAGTGGGCGGCAATATAAATCTGAATAAATAAATAAATAAATAAATAAATAAATAAATAAAAGTTAAGGTGGATATACTGTACATAAAATGTTTAACATACCTTTATTGGCCCTGATGGTGACTGCTAATGCAGAGAGGGCAGAGTAGCTCTAAGAAAGAGTGATAAAACTGTGTAGCCCATGCTAGTGTATGATGCTCACTGAGATTCTCTGTTCTCAATCTCTCCTATTGACCTAAATTGTACACTTGCCTCTAAGAATGTGCAATCCGTTTTTAGAACTATTTGAGGGAACATGCATCTTTTAAGTCCCTCCCTCATCACCATCTCCCCCTCCCTCAAAATAGAAACCCTGGAAGTTATTCAGGGTACTGTAGACTGAAAAGGAAAAAAAATTCCAAGCTGAGGTTTAAACAACATAATAAGGTGGTAAATTAAGCTCAAAGTTAATGGCATGAACTGTTAGATACCTTGCATTTTTACATTCAGCAGCTGCTAATGTTTGCTGTTGAGGTCCTAATTCCTTATTTGTTTTGGCAGTGGTTCATTGAGCTCCTAAAATTAGTGCAGGTGGTTAGGGGTGCAAGTCCTGTGTAGAGTCCCACACCAAAAGCACAGACTCAAGAACGCCTGAGGAAACAAGGGCAGAGAGACTTCTAGACAAGAATCTCAATAGTCACCAGTGAGTCTATAGTTACAACTTAGCCGGAGTCTGAAGTAAGTTCCACTTCAGAACTGAAGAGGAGGATGCTGTTTTTTTAAAAAAAATTAAATAGAAGTTTAAGCTCATGCCCAAAGAAAGAATTATGAAAATATATCTATTAGCATTAGGATTAAAATCGTGTTAACACCGAATGGCAATCAGACATGGTAATAAAATGATACTTGAGTGTTTTGGCTAAAATTTATTAGCTCAGGAGCTCTAACACAAATACATTCCTATGCAAAATTCTTGGTCAACTGCCAGAGGGTGTTAACACACCAAAAATATTTATACTGGTCCATGACCACTAGCTGTGATATGTAGCATTTTTTTTATTTTATTTTTTGCAAATGCTTTGCAAGATAAGGTCATTGGAGGGCAGCAATAAGAAAATGACGTTTTATATTAACTGTGTGCCTTTTTGCTGCAGAGTAATGAGGTGTCAAGGAAAACTAAATACTTAACATGTGAGAACAAGTGTGAGCAGCATCACTACAGTCAGTTAGCATTAAACGGGGTGGGATTTCAATATATGGGGGAAATCCCACCCAAAAACTATATAAAATGCAAAAAATAAATTAAAAATCCATAAAACATTGTTGCAATTGTAAAAAAAATTCAACATTCAAATAGGCTACAAAGATATCAGCAAGTAATGGTACTATTTTGGATCATAACTGCTGGTTTTGTCCATCAAGCATTGCTACTGGCCATACTGGCTTGGAGAATTTGGAAGTGCCCCTGCCCCCCAATAAAGTTTCCAACCTCTGACAGACATAGAACATAGTTAAAGCACCTCCAGCAGATAAGTTTCCTGCATCTGCTTGAAGTCCTCTGGCAAGGAGAAACCCTTTATCTCCAAAGAAAATTGGGGACTGTGAAGAATTGTTCTGCCACTGAGAAGTTACTCCTCATATCCAATGAAAATCTACCCATTAGATCTAGCCAGTGGTCAAGCAGCTGTGCTGTAGCCAAAACTGCTGGTGTGAGTTCAATCCTGGTAGGAATCAAGGTTGACTCAACCTTCCATCCTTCCTCTTTGTTAGGTAGCAAACAAGAGATTTGGGGTACACAGAAAGAGCATCCTCAAAGAGTGTTATATTTTTGAACCACAATTGGGTGTACCCCGGACAACGGCCACCTTGTGCCCGCTAATCTTTCTCACGCTAGGTCAGGCAAAAGGAACTACAGAAAGAATTTACCAAAAGGTGGCTTCATTTTGCCAGTTTCACATCTGGCCTGGACGCGGAAGAAGAAGTGATTTACCATTTGTTATTTCTTGGGATGTCCTAGGACTATGCTGCTTGTTCATAGTCACACAGGCTGGCTCTTCTCACAGTGGGGATTCGAACTTACAACCTCTGACTCCACAGGTACATACCAAAACTATTGAGCTATCAAATCCAATATTTAATCTCAGCCACAATAGATCTACTGTATAAATGGCAATGTGGTAACTCAACACTTATGGAAGCATTATTGATTCGATAGGTCAACTTTAGGTAGGACAAACAATCGGACTGGAGCTCAAAATTTCACAATAAAGCTGGGGAATGGGACATTTACATAAATTGAAGATAACTAAGGGGCTTAAATGGATGACATTTTTCAAACTGAAGTGCTCTTGAGAGGCTCACTTCTGCAAATAAATACTCTTTCTTATTTGAACAAGAGATAATCCCCCAAACTGCTTTGATGGGCAGTTTAAAGGAGAAAGTACCATGTTTCCTCAAAATTCCTGCAGGCTGCCATGGCTGGGATAACCCCATCACTGAGGAAACAGAGGCCTTGGTGAAATGGTTAAATAAACATATAGTTATTGTTGAGCTTTGGGAAAGGATATTAGATTACATACCAGAAAAGCAAACCATATCTGTCTTCGGCCTTCAAGAACCTTTATAGACTCTATTTTCCTGTACTGGAGAGCTTAGTTTTGATTACAAAGCACCCAAAAGGTTAGTTTATTTATCCAAGCATTATTCTAATATCAACTCAGCAGGCCCAGTTATGCCTTCAATTATACAAGCAGCTCAATGAGAAATTCACCGCTACAGCTGAGAATGTGAGTTTTCATCTTCTTCATTACCATGTGAGCTATTTATATGCTGAAATGTTTTAGGCTGCTTTTGGAAGAGAGAGAGAAACTGCTTGACATTCTTAATAACACAACTGCCTGTTTCTTAGTACTCAGTTAACAGCTAAAATATATGTTGTGTGTTAGCAAAATCACCTACGACAGGAAAATAAAGATGGTTGGTTGTGAGGAATAGGAGGAACAGTAAGAAAAAGTAATGACAATCATTAAGGCGAATGTTGAGGATGAAGAATTCTAAAGATTCCTAGATCAATGTCGGGGAGTGCAGTGGTTTAGTGGTTAAGATGCTGGACTTGATGACTGGAAGGTTGCCAGGTCAGCAGTTTGAGACCTGAATACTGATGGAATGAGGTCCCATCTCTGTCCCAGTTCCTGCCAACCTAGCAGCTCAGAAGCAAGAAATTGCAAGTAGATAAACAGGTACCACTTCGGTGGGAAGGTAAACAGCATTCTGTACACATGCCTGTCACATGTCCATGGAAATATCTGCAAATGTAGACAGTGTTGGCTCTTTGGCTGTGAACAGAAATGAGCACTGAAGCCTATACTCAGATACGACTGGCTTTCGAGCAAGGGCAACCTTTACTTTTAACAACTGTATATATCATTTTGAGTTATTCGCAGTACTACAGTGGCTTAGTAGACGCTGAGCTTGAAGACTGGAAGGTCTGGGTTTGATACCCAAGTGCCGCACAGTGGATCATGGGGACATGAAAGGAGCCTCATTCTGGTGTCCTCTGAGCGGAGTTTCTCCAGCAAAAATCCCTTCAACCCAGAGTAATTTCTGACACAAAATTTATTTATTTATTTATTTTGAGTTATCAGTCTTTGGTGAGACTCTTCAGCACACTGGCTATTTCTTTATTTGTTTATTTTGGATTAACAGCCTCTGGTTCCTTCAGATTTTAGGGCCAAACCCTGGCCATGGAGCAGGCTATTGTGACATCATGTTGTGGGCCCTGGGAATGCCGTGGTGTTGGGAGAGGTAAGGATTGGAAATGCTTGTGAGTAAGCCTGTGGCCATACAGGAGCAGTGTTAACTTGTAACCCTTGAAACATGCTAAGGCCACCTGACCACCCTGCCCTGTTTGTAAAGGCATCATGGAAACACTTCTAAGAAAACAAGAAACCTTGGCTTGGCTAGAGAAATACAGCTGGGATAGTAAAGGCGGCAGAAGTTGTGGTTCTAACTCACTGAGCTGGAGATGTCAGAAGACATGGCTGCTCCCTTCTTCTCTAGAGAACAAAGGCAGGATGCCACTTATTTATGGAGAGAAGAGATGGGCATGAGAAAGACGGAAATTATACCAGCACCCCTAAGAATAACAATCTACAGTCAAAGGAAGGTCTGCACAGGTTGGGGCAGGTAAAAGACTGTTGAGGAAGCCTCCCTCCCCTCTCCTTATGCAAAGGCATGCATCTTCTTGAGCATGAAATGAGTCGCACCCAGTCACTTCCGACAGGAAGTGAGGCAGAACTGCTTTAGGGCCAGTAAGCTTGGGAGTAGGCACAAGGTTGCCTTGTTCCAAATAAAGCACTAGCTCCAGGTTCGTGCATTCAGTAGATCTCTGCTCAGTCCTTTCCTCTTAATCTGGGCTTTATAGTGTGACAGATATGTGCAAATACAACACACACTCAGTCATTTTTGCACTGAGCCAGTGAGCCCTAAAGCTAACTGAGAATGGGTGGAGGTGGGGACCCAGGGTTCAAAAACTCCAAGCACACACAAATGCCACTTTCTTTTCCTCCCATGTCACTTGCTCAGTTCCCTAAGACCCCAGCCAGCAGTATGAGATCGGGCAACCCTATTTGACATTTCTATAGCCATTTTTAAGAATGTAAAGCACCTGACTTTGCCTGCCTTGCAAGTTGTTATTTGCCTTAGTCAGGAAATGTGCATTTTAATAAAATAAGATAAAATAACCAAACCAAGCAAAAGGTATCACTGTTCCGAAAACAGACTTCCAGTGCATATGCATATTTACCCAAACATAGGCTTCTCCCACCAGTGTGTACACATGGCACCTTAAACCCCAAAAATCCTTTATATGAAACACAAGGTTGCAATCCACAAAACCTAAGGCAAATTTGTTTTTCTTTAAGTTACCACAAGACTCTTTTATATTCTTCTGTTTCATTTTGTTGTGAACACATTAGCACAGTAGCCACTCCAAAAACTTTGAAAGGTGTGACTATATATACAGTCAAACCTCGCATAAAGAGTGCCTCACTTAAAGAGTAACTGGCTTAAAGAGCAGAATTTTCTCTGAATGTTTGCTTCACTTAACAAATAAAACCAACCAAAACCTCGCTTAACAAATAAATGGGGTTCGCAATCCCCCCCCAAAAAATTGGTCATTTACAATAGTGTTTCGCTTAAAGAGCAATCCTGTGGAACGCATTATGCTCTTTAAGCTAGGTATAACTGTATATATTTGAAAGCAAATGCCAGTTCAGACATTCTTCCCCTCTTAACTCTGTCCCATATTTTGGTTCCACTTCTGCTCAGCACAAATCTTTTTTACAAGCACAACAATTGTACTTGCTGTTTGCACTGCTAAAGGTGAAGTTACAGTAGTGAATGGCCTTCTAAATAAATATAAATACAGTACATGCATAAACTATGGACACTAATTTAGGTGCAAGAGCCATTTAACTTAGTGGGATTTCAGAATGAGTGAACAGTCCTAGTGGCCCATACCATAGTCCCAGGATGTGCAAATATGGAATTAGTCCTTACAGAAAGATGTTATCATTTCCTTTTTATTGGTTGAAACCTCTTTCCAGACCTCTAAGAGTTACAGTAAGCATCTACTTCAGTAATCATCTACTCAAGTCTTTTCTCTTAGCTTCTCTCAACTCCTTCTTTTCCTATGGGTAACACTAAGCTCAGTTCCCAGTAATTTTATTTATTTATTGGTCACATTTGTATTGCCGCCCAATCGGCAAGCGATTCCATCATAAAATGCATAAAAACACCCACCTAAAAGAACCCCTTAGTAAGGTAAAGGTTTCCCTTGCTCGAAAGCCAGTCGTATCCGACTCTAGGGGTCAGTGCTCATCTCTGTTTCAAAGCCAAAGAGCCAGCATTGTCTGCTTCTGCAGACGTTTCCGTGGTCATGTGGCAGGCATGACTAGACACCAGAGTGCACAGAACGCTGTTACCTTCCCACCGAAGTGGTCCCTATTTATCTACTTGCAATTTCTTGCTTTCAAACTGCTAGGTTGGCAGGAGCTGGGACAAAGACGGGAGCTCATTCCGTCCTGCAGTACTTGGGAATCGAACTGCTGACCTTCCGCCTCCCAGTCAGTGTCTTAGCCACTTGAGCCACTGCAGTCCCTAAGAACCCCTTAAAAACCCTTATACTGTACTGTATTCTGGAATTACTAGTATTTTTAAGAACCCCTTTAAAACCCTTAGAAACACTAGTAATTTGTACAGTACAAGGAAACAAGAAACAAAGCAGGACTTAGCTAGACTGTCTGGGAAAATTCCAGGGAAATCAATTCTTTTGGAGAGTTCAATACAATTTTGTGCAAATCAGCATTTTCTTTTGTCTTCTTCCTTTTTTTATAATACATGCCCTTCTTTTTGATGAATATTTGGCCATTGCCCACTGCCAGGGCTAAATGCTACAGAGTCTATCAGAAGCCAGGCTTCAGATTAGACACTGCCCGTTTTTGTTGCTTTCTTAAAATGGTTTCAGTGAAAGACCTTGTGCCCAGCACCCTAGAACTGCTGCCTATCTGAATAGACAGGGCTAGTCTAGATGGACCACTAAACATCTAGGCTATGCTACAGTGGTACAGCCCTAAGTTATGGGGTTAGCCTTATATCTGTCATGGCTTGCCACAAAAATTGCTAGGATACCAAGTCACTGAGCCAACATTTGCAGGTTCAGAGTATCATTTGATTAGCAGAGACAATGGCATCTCTTTAATTAGCAAAGACAATGATAATGCCACCTTCCTGGAGTATCTTTTGTTTTCCTTTAATTTGCCTGCAGTCCTCACTGACAAGCAGATTTTCCTGGCAATAAAATGTTATTTTGAAAACATATGTTGCTAGACCTGCCTTGTTGCTATGGTTGAATACCTCTTTCTGCATTTTTGGTCTGCCCTTTGGTGCATAGCCATTGGGACTGTAGTGACAAATGTCTTCACTTCCAAGTTTGACATCACACCGCAGCTTCTCAAAAGTTTCATGTGGTTTGCACACCAAAACTGTCATAACAGCTGTATGCTATAAAGCAAAGAAAGAATATAGTTGTAATATAATTCCTGTTCTTGAATGGGAGTGGGGGTTTAACAAATACTGTTCACAAACTTGTGATTGCAGAAATACGATCAGCATCATATTTCTGCAATCAGTGATGTAACAAAATTATTACCATAAAGTGGATTTTTTGTTATCTATCTTTCCCCTAGATGAGATTTATTCAAGGAGCTTGTAGGGATCATATGTCCAGCGCTATCTTTGATCTCTGAATAGTTTGATTTAATTTGCTTTTTGAAAAGTACTCTCTCCCACAGAAAAGACTTTAGACTTTCAGATGCTATGGTTTCATACAGTGGGCAGGTGAACTCCAACTCTGTCAAATGCTAATGCACTGGCATTACTGAACAAAACAACAATTTAAGATGACTATTCAGATGCATGCTTTCTATGTCTATTTCTTATTGTTATTCCTCTCCTACTAAATTTATTCTGATTTTGGATGAGGCAATTTCAAACAGTGATGTTTTATTCCATCCAACCCAGTTTTCAGTTTCTTTACCCAATATGTTCATCTTCTTTTTATTTTCCTTGGATTGATCAGTAGTAACAATATGTACTTTTACATTCAGTGACCATATTATTCTAGCCTTCTATATTTCATGTGTTTTATGACTTCTTGGTTTTTATTCATTCTCTTTGGTTGTTCTTTGTTTATTTTCTCCATTCAAGTGTGATAGATTTGTAATGTAAATGCATGTATCATTTTTATTGTTGCCCTGCCAACCTAGCAGCTTGAAAGCAAGAAATTGCGAGTAGATAAATAGGTATCACTTTGGTGGGAAGGTAAACAATGTTCCGTGCACTCCAGTGTCTAGGCATGCCTGCTACATGTCCATGGAAGCATCTACAGATGCAGACAGTGCTGGCTCTTCGGTTGTAAACAGAGATGAGCATTGAACCTTAGAGTGGGATACGACTGGCTTTTGAGCAAGGATGACCTTTGTTAAAAGTTGACGCTTCCATGCTACATGGTAGAAACAAGAATATAGAACACTGTAACAAGCAGTTTCAAAGGCAATTTTAATTTTTTTTGGTTGCTTATTACATTTAGCACTATGACAAAGCTGCTCTGGGCAATCTCTATTCTGACTTTTATTGCATGTGTATGGTTTCACTGTTCATTGTTAGGACCAAAAATAAATTGCTATAAAGATGTTTTGGATAGTAAAGGAAAAGAGTCAGTGTAATGTTTAAATCAAAATTCCTGTATTCTGAGGTGAATATATTATGTAAATTGCCTTAGTGTTGGTGCAAATATTTTCATTCAGTAAAACCAGCGCCATGAAACCACATCTGAAAATACTACTGCTATATTTGAAAATATGTTGAATGCTGAATTCTAATATTTTGGATCTAAAGTACAATGAAATGTAACAGTTCACAGAATAACTGAAAGTCCACATTATATCTAACCAAGTAGATGAGTCCTATATTTATAATTATTTTATAATTAATAGCTCTGAGAAGCTGTATTTTTTTAAAAAAAAAACCTGCTTCAATAATTTTAATCAAAATGCAAGATATAATTTCTTTCACTTCAATGTATATTCAAATTCAATTATTTTGTTGGATCTTTCTTGTCAGAATTTAAGGGTGGGATCCAAGAAGACTGACTTGGTCATCTCTCTAGGAATATTAACATGCTTTCATCACTAATTATGGGTTACAGCTAATGTTTCTGTTTCTGGCCTTTCTGGCTCAGAAATACAAATCCACTCCTACCCACAGGATTATGAATACAAAAGCACAAAAGAAAAATGGGATCTGGAGGCAAAAAAGGAAAAACAAATTCTGGCACCAACTCTTAAACTGGAATAGGAATTATTTTAATTAATACCTGAAATGCAAGTACTGAAGTTCAAGAAGAAAAAGAGCCAATCTAGAAGTGATCTTTCAGCTGAGCTGATGGAATGAATTTATTGCCTACGATAATTTTTGGACAATTCACTATACTTACAGGTTTTACATGTTTATTTCTCCTGCCCCCCTCTAATTGCAGTTCTACAGCAAAACTAAACCCTATACAGGCATTGATTTGAAAACATGAGCAGGTAACCCTTCCGTGGCAGAATTCATTATAGAGACCACCAGCATTAGAATGGCCCAGTAAGAATTGAACATGATGACTTGTAGGAGACAATGGAATAGAGTGTGGAAATCTTATACAGAAACACTTCATGATGTAATATTTTGTTTTGTCATCCTACAGATTTTACTTTCTTATGATCAAAGATCACTGCAGATGGTGAATGCAGCCATGAAATAGAAAGGTGACTGATTCTTGGGAGGCAAGCAATGAGAAACCTGGGGAGCATAGTGAAAAGCAGAGACATCAAATTGCAAACAAAAATTCGTATAGTCAAAGCAATGGTATTCCCTGTGGCAATGTATGGTTGTGAGAGCTGGACCATTAGGAAAACTGAGCGCAGAAGAATAGATGCCTTTGAAATGTGGTGTTGGAGGAGAGTTTTGAGAGTCCCCTGGACAGCGAGGAGAACAAATAGGTCAATCTTAGAAGAAATCAACCCTGACTGTTCCTTAGAAGGGCAAATGGTAAAGATGACGCTAAAGTACTTTGGACATCAAATGAGAAGAGAAGACTCACTTGAGAAGGTCTTGATGCTTGGAAAGGCTGAAGGCAAAAGAAGAAGGGGGTGGCCAAGGATGAGATGGTACTGTGGATGCAATGGGCACAGAGCTGAGCAAGTTGAGGGGAATGGTGGAGGACAGGAGTGCCTGGAGGACAGTGGTCCATGGGGTCACAAAGGGTCAGAATTGATTGTGCGACTGAACAACAAAACATCCTACTAGGTATGACAAACAAGAAACATTTTTTCCAACCAGTTCAAAAGCTGAAAGTGATGGGTATAGAATAGAAAGTCCTGCATCGATGTACATCTCCTCTTATTTTAAGAGAGGAGCTGTACATCAATGCAGGACTTTCTATTCTATATTCTATTCTATTGTCATCGTTGGCTGCAACTCATATCCAAGAATGCATTTTTTTTTTCATGAAGCAGGGGAAATGCCATTGGCATGAATTTGTTTAAGGTGGATCTCAGCTTGTCATGAAGTGACCCATACACTGTTATCACGGAGCCATCTCCTGCATTTATGAAGTGAGGCAGGCTTTAACACAGGGACTGCAATGGACTGCCTCAGCCATGAGGATATTATCAAGGTGTGCCTTCACAGCCAGTCCATCTGGCATGGTATCTTCCACCTCCATGACCATTGGGAATCAGAGTTCCTCCTCTGCAAATTTTGCCATTGGGGCCAATATGATGGTTTTCAGTGGCATTTCCTTCACTGAGGGGACCTTCACCTCACCTAAAAGGTCTCATTTGCCCATATCTGTTGGCCCCTTTAGGCAGTCAGGTTATTTACCACCACCCAACACTCAGCATTGAGTCGCTGGCTGTACGGTCTACTCCATTATCTTAGTGGGATGTCCAGCCAGACGGGAGAAGAAAATACTGGAGATGATAAACCCCTGTTCCACACAAGTAATACACATTATCTAAGTGGGATGTCCAGCCAGACGGGAGAAGAAAATACTGGAGATGATAAACCCCTGTTCCACACAAGTAATACAACTGGGAGTTACATACCAGTGTGACAATCACTATCTGAAGACGACGACGGTGTGGAAATTATATCATACAGAATGTTGTAGTGACAAAATCTGAATGCCACTGGATGGGACATTGGCAGTGAATGGATGATTTAGTTCATTTACAAATAGGAGTGACCAGGGAGCAAGTGAAGACTTTTTTATTCTGCCTGTGGGAAATAGTTCTCACTATTTTTGGGACATTGTTGTTACCTGAAAAATGTCCACAAAATGTCAAATTATTTCAGGACATAACTGAATGCATTCTCCAGATTTAGAGGGAAATGGTTGTTTTCTGTTCATTATCCATCAAATTCTGGGTGAATGTGTGTGCAAAATACCATTAAATAGGAACATCAAGCAAGATGCTGCAGTTTCTACATTTGTGGGAGAGTGGCTTGGGTTTGCCACAAATGTGAAACATGAAGAATGAATAAATGGAAAATACATAACATTTTAATGACTTTTGGGTGGACAAAACCCAACAGCTGTAGGTTTACCCATCACATGTATCCCAATGCCCAGAAAAGCCTGCACCTGTTGAATTTCTGTTAAAAGACAGAGGGGCCATGGTGTTGGTGTATGATAATCTTAGGCTCAAACATTCATTTTCCAGGAAGTAAATCTGTCTGGAAGAATTAGCTCTACTCTAAAGCCAAGCTTTGGAATGCAGTCTTTTGCTGCCTACACTGAACTGACTGTGAGAATGTGGTTCCTAGTGTGTACTGGGTAGAAGACCAGACCAAAAAAATGAACTAATCGAAGCATTTAAGCAGGGAGTGGGGTAAGTATGAGTATAGTAGACATTTGTTAATAAGTTAGTTGGCCAGTTTTTAGCTAATGTACCCTCAGACGCCATTAGATGTTCATTTTGTTGTTTATTTTATTTTGTTTTTGTTTGCTTGTTTGTTTGTCCCATTTATATAGCTGCCCAACTCGAGATGACTCTGTTGTTGTTTATTTGTCTGTACACCACCCAGAGTGGAAACTATCCTAGATGGGTGGTATAAAATGTGATAAATAAATAAATAAACGTCAATCTATTATAGTAAGATAAAATGAACACCCTTAGATAAATGAGGCCATCTAAGGTTTATTTCATCTTTTTGACAATATCTTCTGAGAATAAGACCTGCATTTGCCCTCCAGCAACTGGTACCAGAGGTACACTGCCACTGAATTCAGAAAGTAAATTTTGTATATTTGCCTAATCTACCTTTCCTTGCCTTTCAGATATGTTGGACTACTGCACCCATTATCCTCAAACACACCCTTGCAAGTTGCCATCTTGGGAAGAAGTGGTTTATAATCTTACTCGACAGTGTCCTTTGTGGCTTTTAACATTGCAATACTTCAAGCTGGTTTAGAGCACTTTAAAATGAAAAGTATTACAGACATTGTCAATCAAATAGGTCAATCAAAAAGGGAGAAAAGGACAAACAGTACTTGGGCCACTTTGTGGAGGAAAGGTGAACTGGAAATAATAAGAAAGTGCTTTTATGTAGCCATAATCAGTGATGGGATTACAAAGTTTTTGCTACCACACCGTGATGTCACGGACTTCATGGGTGTGGCCAACGTCATGATGTCATGATGTCATCGGCGGAGCCAACATCATGACATCATGGGCGGGGCCCAAAAATAAAAAATAAAAATATTTTTTTTAAAAAAATAAAAAAATTAAATTAAATTAAAATAAGTGCATGCGCGCACACACACACACGCACACACACACACACCTCAACCCATCCACCCACCCAAACAACCACAACACAAACCCGTAAATAAATAAAATAAAATAAATAAATAAATAAAAATTAAATAAAAATACACGCACCCACCCACCCCAAACACAAACCCCTCACTTACCCTTGGAAGCAGCAGAGGAGGCAGCAAACCGCAGCTGCGGCAAACCGCCGCAACGGCGCACCGTCCTGGCAGGATGGCGGAGCCAGGCGCGGAAAAGCTGCCGCCACTTCTTCAAGCGCTCCCTGCACCCTTCCTTTCCCAGCAGCCAAAATGGCTGCCAGGAATTGCGCATGCATCAAACTTTCATTTGACACATGCGCAGTAAAAAAAATAGAACTGTGCATGCGTCAAATGAAGGTTTGACGCATGTGCAGTTCCCAGCAGCCATTTTGGCTCCAAATTTAAATATATATTTTGCCGGGAAGGCGTCTGAACCAGACACCTCCAAAAAAAAAATCCCAGGTGGTTGCTATCGGTTTGGCGAACCACCTGGGAATGTTGCTACCGGTCCGGCCAAACCGGTGCAAACATCTCATCGCTGGCCATAATCAAGTATGTATGACCACTCAATATCCATGTCACTTGCAGATGAAACAGCAGAACTTGCAAAGGCAGGCCATCTGTGCAGCAAAGGTTTTCCAATTACAGATTTAGGGGGAAAATGCATGGAATGTATGCTTACAGTTGTAATTCTTTGCTTATTGCTGGCATGTCAGGAGGAAATCCTGAAACTGATGACCTTTTTATTTAGGTGCATTTTATTGCTATATATAGTACAGAGGTTTGTGCTTGTGCAGAGTTAGCAGATTATACAGCCATCTGTGAAAAGAGGCCAAATTAACATTAAGTAAAGGCCTCACTTGCTTGAAAGCCAGGCGTGTCCAAATCTAGGGTTCAGTATTCATCTCTGATTACAGCTAAAGAGCCAGCACTGTCTGTGTCTACAACAGTCACCTCCATGGTCATGTGGCAGGCATAACTAGATGCTAAAGCACACAGAACACTGTTACTTTTTCAGCCAAAAAATTGTATCTATTTATCTACTTGCAATTTCTTGCTTTTGAACTGCTAGGTTGGTAGGAGCTGAGACAGACAACGTGAGATCACTTTGTCAGGCAGCGCTCAGGTCTTGAATTGCTGACCTTCCAGTCATCAAGTTCAGCATCTTAACCATTAAGCCACCAACCGCATTCCCCTAAATTAACATTAGAAACAACTAATTTGGCAGGTTGTATTAAGAGTACAGTACCTAGTACTGTATCTGCACAACTGTAGAGGTCATTTTTCATAATGCTATTTCAAAGTGAGGGTGACTGCAGCTGCGTTGATATACAGACTTGATTGTGAATGCCCATTGAGTTTCCATGGCTAAGCAAGGATTTGAACATGTATCTCCTGAATTCTAGTCCAACATCCCATTGTTGCATTGAGCATCTGAGAAGTTCAGGGAACAACATTCTGGTTGCCCCAAGTGTCCAATTATGATAGCAAACATTTAACATTTTAAGAAAATACAGGAGACAAAATCAAAGCATACTTAATGTTTTTAAAAAATTGTCCAAATACTGTACCTCTAAAATATTCTAACTTGTGGTTTAAAAAATAAAATTTTAAAATAACTAGGTGTTACTAATTACAGTACATCAAAATAACACAGGTTACATATTACACCCAACAGTAAATCTCTAATTACTATTGCTTGTTAAAAAGTAACTCATTACCATAACTATGTTACCAATAACTAATTACCTGCAAATTTGTGATGGAAGTAAACTCCACTAACCTCAATGAGATTACATCTAAGTGGGCATGCAAAGAATTACCCTGAAAGGCTAGCAATATTCAAGTTTTATGCCATTGCCTAATCAATCCTAAATAGCATATCCTGATGTGTTGGTCATAAACTACCTTTGCATGGTTGCTTTTAAAAAGTTGGTGCATCTAAAGCCTCCATGTGACATAATCTCATAACTTACTGTGTCTTGTAATATGTGTGTCATGTGCACAGAACACATTAGCAAGCAATAAATCTTCTCTTGCTAATTCATTTCTGCCGTGGAGATCAGATTATGAAAGGTTAAACCATTAGACAAATGCTAATGCACCCTCATGCCTGGAGCTTGTCCAACAGAACCTGCAGCAGCTGTCAACCTAATTAAGCCAGATGTGTGTTAAGTGTAAATGGACCTCCCAAGAGGAACAATAACAGACTTCAGATCCTTCAAGAGCTTAAAGTACCAGGGGATATAATGTTTCTGAAGGGAACATCACTCCACCCATATAGGTTTTCTGTTCATTAATAGCTTCTTGATTATACTCTATGGATGCTCAGTTGGGAGGGGTGAGAAGGGAGGGAGTCCTTCATTAATCCAGGAAAGGACAGTGTTAACATTCATTTTGAGATTATCTACTCAGTGGCATTTGATCAGTGCTCTCTTGATTTGTTTAACACAGGGTTGCCCAAACTACAGCCCAGGGGTTGAATTTGGCCCCTGATACCAATTCATCTGCCCTGCGAAGGCCTCGTTGCTCCCAGAAGTGGAAGTAAAATGCTTCCAAGAGCGACAAGGGCTTTGCAATCTGGATGAATTGGCATCGGGGGCTGGATCCGGCTCCCGGGCCATAGTGACCGGCCCTCTGCTGAACCACATGACTGGCCTATGGCCTGAAAAGTTTGGGCACCCCTGGTTTAACACTCTGCTTTAAATATGCAGCTAAGTGGTGTGGGAATTGGCATTTAGGCAATGCAAACTTTGCCACCACCAACTTTTTAAAGGGTGTAAATTGGAAAGCCATTAAAATGAAAGTTATAAAATCTTTTCAAAATATTTTAATAGACTACTAGGCCACAGAACAGAAAAATGTTTGGTAATTATGAAAATGGAATAGAGTCATCAGGTAAAATCGTTTAAATGTGAATACCTCTTTAAAAGTTTCTAAAAAAACTTCTGAAAGCATTGTGTCATTCCAGGAAATGAAGAATGAAGGCATGTATATGTATGTACCTGAAATAACATAAGAGTAATCCATAGAAGCAGAATTAATCTACAATGGGTGGACAAGAATGCCAAGCATACTGAAGGTATGATTTCTTCTATGTGGCTGCACACTGCTATCTTCATTTCAACAGTGACATAGGCAAAGGAGCTTGAGTTGTCATATGAGGAAGGAAAAATAGACTAGTTTTTTTTCTTGTTCTGAAAAGCCACCTAAAAAGCAGAAATTAGCATAGAGATGGGTGTTAAAAATGCTTGTATTGCAGCATCAGATTCCTAGTAAGGACACAGGGTAGCTACAATACAAAATAATCAAGGGAACACATTATGTATCCCACGGCCAAACTAAGCATTACAAATTGCCCAGTAATAGAAAGAACGGGATTATCAAATTTAATTCGCAGTCTATAACCTCCCAACAGTCTGCCAGATTATCCTGCTATGGTAATAGAGTAGACCATACTGCCAGCAACTCAACATCGACTGTCAAGTGGTGGTTAACTAACCTGACAACCCAGAAGACTAACGGCCATGTGTAGTGAAGTCCTCAGAGAAGGGTGTGGGCCCCAAATGGATTAAATCCCACTTGAATCCATCTTGATGGAGGGTAGCAACTTCATCAATACTGGCCTGGGGCTGAGGAGGACTTTGTGTGCCAAAAGGGTTCAGGACCAGAAAGTGACTCGCTGGATCATTGGTACGGGCGTGAGAGGCAAATGGAAGGCCACTGCATTATATTGCTTCCAAAACAATCTTTGTGATGATCGCCAATATTCAGAACCCATGGAAGATTGATAGAAGACAATCACCTGTACCTTAAGTTAACTCTGCTTCTAATAGCAAAAGCTGCAAGTGTGTGTCTTTTGTCACATATTCCAATTGATGGATCTCAAGATTTTAATTCTATGAGGGTAATGCCTGTCCACCCTTGACATAAGATACTCAGTCCTCAGAGCTAGAATTTAGGTGTGCAGTCAGAGTGACAGCAATGAGCAAACTAACAGGTCTACCTGCCTTTGGTGATGGGAATTTGGGCTGAAAAGGGCATGTTGTAAAACACTGGTCTTCTCAATGCTTATTCACCATCACTACATGTCTGTCTGCATTTACTTACTTACTTACTTACTTACTTACTTACTTACTTACATAAATCTTTATAACCTATACTATATCATAGGATCCCAGGGTGGGTTACAAATCAGTATAAAGCAATTTTTCCCACTGGTGTTATTTGGTGTTCTTGTAATATTTCTCCGATGTTATCTCTCCACCTTCTTCTGGGTCTGCCTCATGGTCTTTGTCCTTCTCCTCTTTCCATATAAGCATTGTAAGGTATGGAATTCCAAGACATTCTCTCCAAATGGGCAAATCACTTTATTTGTTGTCTCTGTATGTAGTGCAAGATTGGTTCTATTCCAATTTTTCCCTTATAGCCTCATTCCTCGTGTTACCCCTTCTAGTCACTCCTGCAGCCTTCCTCAGACACCTCAGACAATTGTGTGTTTTAAACAACTGTTTAAAACACACAATAAAAACATCCAGCCATTCTAACATTAAAATATTCAGGCCACAATCCTCAGGGCCCCTCCCCAAACCTCTAATAATTAAGTATGTTTTGACTTGGTGTTGAACTGGATTTGTTGAAATCTAGCAGTATACAGTAACTTACACTGCAGAAGGCTAATGATATCATCACCTGCAGGAATTAAAGAGTCCCCCCACAAGCCAGCTTCCCTGTGATGAAAGAGATCCCAAGAGAGCCTAGATCCTAGGATCTTTGAGGAAGGGGTGGAGGAAAGAAGAAGAAGGAATCTTTAATTTCTGAAAAACTGCCACAGCTGTGATATGCAGTATAAATTAAAGCAACAGGATTTCAACCATTGTTTATTACCAAGTATATAGTTCTAGCTTAATAATTGTACCTTTAAGATATTCTGAATTTCAATTCCACTGTAATGAATAAGGCTTGCTTTTGAGGAACTGTGTCTAAGGTCTGGCTGTAAATCAGGCTGATATCAAGTATTTTAGCCCTAGACTGTGTTCATTAATGGGTGGGTCTTAACTCATGAGTACAGGGAACAGGCTAGCCCTGCCCTCCTGTGTCCTAGTTCAAATGTGTAAAGAGGAGAGGAATCACACATATGGGGTGTTTTCAGTGGTGAGTTGCCAAAATTTTTACTACAACAATGTGGGCAGAGCTGGCATCGTGAGCGGAGCCAATGTCATGACATCATGACATCATGGGCGGAGCTAAAATAAATAAATAAATATAAAAATAAAGACTCAGAACACATAAAAATAACATAAACACACACTACATAAAATACCCCACACACACCCAAAACACAAAGAAAACAAACCCTAGTCCCTTACCTTTGCTGGGGTTGAGACGTCGGGGACTCAGGGAGCAGCAGGTAGGTGGCGGTGGCATGGTGGCGCGGCCTGGCCTGGCCTGGCCCGGCCTGGCGGTGCTGCCGTGGGAGCAGTGTTGGTGGTTGGCGGTGAAGGAAAGACCACCACCACTGCTCAGAAGTGTGCATGCATCAAAATATCATTTGACGCATGCGCCCTACTATTTTTCAGTGCACATGCATCAAATGGAGTTTTGACGCTTGCGGAGTTCCAAGCAGCCATTTTGGGCTGCCCGGAAAAGAAATCTGGAGGGCGGCCAAAGAGGTGACCGAACCAGTCACCTGGGGGTTTACTACCCCCCCCCCCCCCCGGTGAACCCCTCCGGATTTCTGCTACTGGTTTGGCTGAACCGGTCCAAACCGGCAGCAGCCCACCACTGGGTGTTTTCATACATTTAGGAATCCTAATTGTTCACATTTTCTGATCACATGGAGAACTTTCACAGGTAGAAGCTTTCTGTTTGGCTAGGTCTAGAAGGGAGGAAGGTGAAATTAGCCTCCTCCCTCTACTCATATGTTAAATCCTTTTCATCTTCTTAGATTGGAAATTGCAATGATCTTGCATAATGTTCTAAACTTAGTGGCAATATTATATGAAAATTACAGTAACTTTACATTCCATATTAATAACTTTTGTCACTTACATGTGTCTATGACACAATTTGTAGAATATTTATTATAGTTAGTGCCATATATGAGGAAAATACCAACCACCCGGTCAACCTGGGAAAGTTCACATGATGTTTTCAGGAAGAGTGATTTTGTGTCTAGTTCAGCTATCTCACAGCACTTCATGTTGTTTTAGATCTCGTTCAACCTAAGGGATTGCATGGAAGATGTCTCCCTGAAGACCATGATTAACAGTCTGGTGTATCCCAGACAACATTGAGGGAAACCTAAATGTCTGAATCTTCCACTACCAAAGCGCTATATAACACATATATACTTGGCATAACAATTCACTCAAAATGGTATTTTTCAGTGCCAGCTCTAGTGGTAACATTGAAGGCATTTCAGCAGAAAAGGAAGCACTATTATCTGACATTTGTGTGCAACATAAATGTGATGTACTGCTTGTTCAGAAAACCACAAAGGACCAAACGATTGACAGACAAAGGTAAATGGAATGAAACATGTTTTAAAATGATCAAAAGAACAATATGGGAGTACATTTTTTAAAAAAAATTAAACATCAATACATTGTCTGCAGATATTCTGTGGTGTCCCCAATGCTATTTATTATTTACACAAAACTGCTGAGAGAGGTTGCCCAGAGTTTAGAGTTTGGTGTCACCAGTATTCAGATGGTACTCAACTCTATCTCTCCTTTTTCACCCAATACCAACAAAGCTGATTCCAGACAGAATAGTGGTCCTCATTTGAAAGGCAAATTAGGAAATAGAGATTCAACTTGTGCTAGATGGGTTTACATCCCCTCCTAAAAAACTAGATTCACAAAAAACTAGGACACAAAGCTGGGTGACGGGAGGAGGATGGTGGAAGACAAAAGTTCCTGGCGGGCAATGTCCATAGGGTCGCAAAAGATCGGAATAGACTGTGCAACTGAACAACAAAAACACCTCATGCAAGTGGACTTGTTTTCTCAGTCCGATTTGCATGTGTGGAATGTCATCAGGGAGATGCCTACCAATGCGCAGACTCCTCGCTGAATAACGACCCCAAGGTAATCTCCACATCAAAAATGGGGGAGGGGGCTTCCACAAAGTGGCCTTCTTTCTGTGAAAGGATGAGGGAAAGAAAAAACCTCCAGAGCTTTGTCAGGAAAAAGATGTTTCTCTTTTAATTTTAATTCAAACACCAGTCTAATTTATTATTGTTTTTAGGTCATGAAAGAGATGTTCAAGTGCACCTGTCCAATATCACACTCAAGACAGGGGGGGAAATGTTTCCAGTTTGAAAAGCCATTTGCAAAAGCTTCCCAGGACAGGACAAAATGTTTTTCATCTTTCTCTGAGAAGTCCTGATAAAAGAGAATCTCATGAATGCTTTTCATATTTACATTTACAAGAATTTCTCCAAGAGATGACAAATGAAGAAAGGCTGGAAAGAAGAGACAGTGGGAGGGAAGGCTTAGAACACTATGTTAAAGTGAGGTAGGAGAGCATGTCTTGAAGTAAGAGGTGAACCTGCTTAAACCTTTGCCCTTTCAGCAAGGAGCAGGCATCTAACAGTCATCTCAACATGGCAGCTTACCAGAAATATGTGCTCTGTAGTTCAGTCAGGTTCAAGGAGTCCAGCTTTTGTCTGGTATTTTAATGCTTAGTTCCATAAAATCAGATAGCATTCCAGAGAAATGATGATGACTCAGCTGAATTTAAAATAATGATCGCTCTAGGCCAGTCTTCTTCAAGCTGGTGTCCTCCAGATGTAGTAGATTAGCATCCCTATCTTTCTCATGCTGCCTGAGGTAGGCTTGGCTTGCAGTGCAACACATGTAGAAGCATCATACTGGTGGGACTGTGGTTGCTCAGTGGTTAAGAAGCTCACCTTGTTAGCTGGAAGGTTGGCAAGTCAGCAGTTCAAGACCTGAGTACTGCATGACAGAATGAGTGCACGTCTCTGTCCCAGCTCCTGCCAACCTTTGTTGTTGTTGTTCAGTCGCACAGTCGATTCCGACCCTCTGCGACCCCATGGACCACTGCCCGCCAGGCACTCCTGTCCTCCACCATCCCCCTCAACTCGCTCAGCTCTGTGCCCATTGTCTCTACAATACCATCTAGCCATCTCATCTTGGGCCATCCCCTTCTTCTTTTGCCCTCGACCCTTCCAAGCATCAAGGCTTTCTCAAGTGAATCCTCTCTTCTCATTTGATGTCCAAAGTACTTTAGCTTCATCTTTATTATTTGACCTTCTAAGGAGCAGTCAGGATTGATTTCTTCTAAGATTGACCTATTTGTTCTCCTCGCTGTCCAGGGGACTCTCAAAACTCTCCTCCAACACCACATCTCAAAGGCGTCTATTCTTCTGCGCTCAGCTTTCCTAATGGTCCAGCTCTCACAACCATACATTGCCACATGGAATACCATTGCTTTGACTATGCGAATCTTTGTTTGCAATTTGCTGTCTCTACTTTTCACTATGTTCCCCAGGTTTCTCATCGCTTGCCTCCCAAGAATCAGTCGCTTTTTTATTTCATGGCTGCAATCACCATCTGCAGTGAGCTTTGATCCTAGGAAAGTAAAATCTGTCACTGCTTCTACTTCTTCCCCATCTATTTTCCAGGGACTGATGGGGCCTGTTGCCATTATCTTGGTTTTCTTGATATTGAGTCTCAATCCAGCTATTTCACTTTCTTCTTTCAACCTAGTAGTGCAAAAACAAGAAATTGCAAGTGGATAAATATGGACCACTTTAGTGGGGAAAAGATCTTGGGGACATGAAAGGAGCCTCATTAGGGTGTCCCCTGAGCAGAGTTCTTCCAGCAAAAATCCTTTCAACCCAGAAGCCACCTTTGTGTGCTTCTGTAATAATAATAAAAAAAACTAGGAGAAGATTGCGTTAGACCACCTATCAAATTGTATCATGATGGGCATAGAAACATCAATGCCTTACATTGATTCAGACTGTTAGTCCATCTAGTCTCAGACTGTCATCTTTGACTGTAGAGTTTTAGGAAGGATTCTCAGGCTATGCCCTTCCAGAAAACCCATCATATTCCATACTGGTCTCTAGTCTGAGTGCTAACCAATCCCAATACACATTAGCTTCTGAAATCCAAAAAAAATCAGGTATTTTCATGCTGAGCCCTACAGATAGCATTAGAAGATCTTTGTCCAGAGGGCCATATTTTCCTTCTAGGGGAAAATTTCATTTCTGTGATAAGTTCTTCCTGCCATTACATAGTGAGGACATATTAAATACTGGCAATGTAAGATTCAATAGGCAATTGTGGAAAATGCATGCAGGGCATTTGGACTTTTTTAAAAAAGCCTTCCAAAATGGCAAGATTTGTGGAAGCTATCCCTACCACTAACCCTCACCTATAAAACTTCCATGTTCAGATTTATATCTCTGAGGTAAAAGTTACTGAGAAGGAATAACAATGTGTGGTTGGTGCTATTATATCTGGTATATAACCTCTAAGAATGCACAAATCTGTTAATTTCACTTTTTCATGTTGTCCAGCCAACCTAGCAGTTCGAAAGCAAGAAATTGCAAGTAGATAAATAGGGACCACTTTGGTGGGAAGGTAACAGCGTTTCGTGCACTCCGGTGTCAAGTCATGCCTGCCACATGACCATGGAAACGTCTGCAGAAGCAGACAGCACTGGGTCTTCAGCTTAGAAACAGAGATGAGCACTGACCCCTAGAGTTGGATAAGACTGACTTTCGAGCAAGGGAAACCTTTACCAGCATTTTATTTTATTTTACATTTAATTTTTATTGGTTTAAAACCACAAAAACCTCTGTGCACAAACCAAATCCATTATCTTTCTGCCTGTAGGCAGGAGATTGTCTTGGTTGAAATAAGGCTGGCAGTGCCAATAGCTCTGTAATTGCCAGACATCTCATGTTTTTTGCATCTTTTTTCTTTGCCATAGATGTTCCTGACCATTCTGCGAAGCTGATGACAGAAGAGATAAAGGCAGATGATACAACACAGAAAAGTGATGATGTTATTCTAAATACAAAACTACATTCTGGGTAACAAAATACAGTCATTGCATTTATTTGAAATGCAGGATAGCAAGGAACATGAAATCTAAATTTATCTACAGATAGCATTCCATTCGTAGGGTTGCCATAAGTCGGAGAGAATTTGATGGCATGTAACAACAACAGTACATTTCACCCAGGACTACACTGCCATAGTAACTCATTGGAATATGTGCTATATGCAGCTAATATCTGGAGCAGGGGGACTCATTTCTGAAATTTTTTGAGTTAAGTGCTCCCCCCTGTCCACAAACTGCCCCTACTGTGTGCTTGACCTTTTCTCCTTCTGATGTTTGGGCTTCAACCTCTGTTCTTTCAGACATTTTCAGCTACAACTCCCCAAAACCCAAGCTAGCATGACCAATATTCAGGGATTCTGGGAGGTGAAGTCCAAATCATCTAAAGAAATAACACCTGTAAGGAACAGCTTATCAGAACAAACTAAATGGCAAAAGCTTACACAATCAAAACTCTTTTCAACTCCAGCTTCTGAGTAACAACACCTAAGCTCTTTGCATTAATGTATTAGGAATGCAGAACTCTTGCAAACCCCAAACCAAGAAAACCCTGAGAGGACAGAAGGCGGCAGAAAAATATGAAGAACTGGTTAATCCAAAAAACATGTTCATCTATTATATATTGTGTCTTTGTTTAACAATTAGCAACTTTCACATCCATTAGAGATAGGTCATATTTAATAGCAGTGGGCTAACAACTCTATGCCTTCTTTGTAGCTTGCAATAACTCTTTAGTGAGTAAACTAGATATTTTCACCTTCCAAATGATTAAGAGGAGGGAGATGAAGGGATAAGAACAAAAGCTTTTTTTTTTTGACAGGGCTAAATTCCATTTCCCACCTTTTAGCTTGGCTTTCCTGGTTCTCCACTTCTATCTGCTATGTCAAATGGGAGTTTAAAAATGAGCTTGACTAATTAGCTTCATGTACTCTTTTGTGAGTGTATTGGTAATTCATTGTTTTTCTTTTTTTAAAAAAAATGTGTACAGCCACATCTTGAAGAAGAACAGAGCTTGACATAATTTTAGTTATCAAATGCTGGTAATTGACACAGAGACAGGCTACGCTTTACACAAGGTTATAATTAATCCAGTTCAGTGACCTCAAAGGCTGCTCTTCTGAGAAATGGGTGACTTGGGTTTTGATATGTTGTCAGCTACTTCAACAGACATAAATTACAAATGAGGTACTAATGACGTATTTCATCACCAGTTTACCTTCTGAGTTCAGCCTTTCTGCAGCAATTTACTGGTGGCTCATAGCTTTTAGGGAGGTTAAAAAAGCTTGCTGTAACATTTTTATGGACACTGAAAGAAAGGGGTGGGAGAGAGAGAGTTCCTTACCTGCAATAACTTGATACAATCAGAAATTAATCATGAAAATCATGAAATAATTTCCTTTAAACAGTTCCTCTGAACCTTCCCTATTCCAGGGTTTTAATATTTATAATAAGCAAATGAGAGGCCATGTCTGGGCAGGTTATCCTGCTATGGTAATAGAATAGACCATACTGCCAGAGACTCAATGCCAAGTGTCAGGCAGCAGTTGACTAACCTGACAACCCTGAGGACTAATGGCCTCAGATGGTGAAGTCCACAGGGAAAGGTGATGACTCCCAAGTGGATTAAATCCCACTTGAATCCATCTTGATGGAGGGCACCAGCTTCATCAACGCTGGCCTGGGGCCGATGAGGCCTTTGTGTGCCTAAAGGACTCAGGACCAGAAAGTGACTCACAGAACTGGATCAGTGGTATGGGTGTCATACTGTGATATGGAAGGCAGATGAAAGGCCACTGCATTATATTCTCAGGTCAGTCTTCATGGCTGATTGCCATGAGGTTCACCAATATTCGGATTTGGATATGGAAGAACAACAAGAAGAAAAGGGAGACAATAAAAAAGTATCACTTGCCTTCAGTGGAAATGTGTCCAATGGCTTTAAATATGGCAGTCTTAAGATTTTTCTACAAGAGGTTATGCTTCCTGCTCTAACTTTGATTGGAAGCATTTAGTCTGATGTAGTACTGTACTTGCAAAAAAATATTAAATAATTAATCTTTAATATAAGTAGAACAGTCATAACTTTTTCAAGCAATCAGTATTGAATTGTTTAGAAGCACAGTCCTATACGTATCTACCTGGAAATAAACCCATTAACTTTAATGAATACGTGTGCAGTAGTATTTCTCAGTCTCTGAGCCCAGACATTGATGGGTTTCACTTCCTAGAATACTTGATCATTAGCCAAGCTGGCTATTAGGAGTTAACCTCTGGCAATACCTGGAGACCAAAGATTGAGAATCATTTATGAACATAGGACTTGAACTGTGAAGACTGCAGTGATCACAGCTGGAAAAATCTACGGGAATGCCTCTCTTGGTCTGAATATGCTATACTGTATTGGGTTTGATGGATCAGTAGTTCAATCCAATATAAGCCACAGGGCTTTTATGTTCTTCCTTTGCTAATTGCCAAAAAGAGAAGATGCATATGTGTGTGTTTTTAAAATCTCTTTTCTGTTGTTGACAAATAAAGGCGTTTTTTGAGGGGGGGAAACCTTGTATCCGCTTTGGGGGTTTTAAAACGTTTCTGTTTTCTTTCATTAATGCCTAACTACATAGATGTAGTAACAAGAGACTAGTGCCAACCTGCCTGCTCACCACATTTCAAACTATATTCTTTTACCGATGCTACAGGTGAAGATCTTTTGTTCTGGTTTACTTTCCATTTAAGTAACACGAAGCCACATTGCAAGTCAAAGATGTTACCTCTTGTGTTGTACAAAACCCTTTTGATAATCTTTAGTTAAAACAGTTTCCACTCTTTTGGTTTTCCCATTACAAACATGCAGACTGGTGTACTTTTTTGTAGCAGACTGCAGTACACCTTAACGTTATTCGATCCAGTTCTTCACCCCAGATTGCTTAACGTTATGCGATTTTAGCGTCTGCCTAAAAATCTTCCCATGTGTCATTAAAAGGACTGATGAAGTACAGGTCCAAAGTGAGAGGGCATGCTGGTAAATTTACAGTAGATATAATTAAGGATGGGGGTGGGGGAATCTGACAATTTTATGTCTGTTGTGTTTTTCAAAATACCATCTGTATACAGAATGGAGAAACACAGCGTCAGGAGATCAAGTCTTGTTCCATGGGGGGTTCCTTAAGAGTCTTCTGGCTCTGGACTCACAGCTGGAAGCAGTCTGTGCAAATGAGCACATGCTTCTCTCCTTCGCACATGCAGCTCATGTCTCAGCTGATGTTGACATTTTTCCGAAGTACTTGGCTCCTCCTGCTCACTGGCATTTGGAGCCTTGATGTGGGCTGGCTGAGCTGCTGCCATTTCCTGATCTCTTTGATCAACTTTGTCCTGACCAGGCAGTTCTGATCTGACAGCAGGATGTGGAGTTGCCTCTTCCTCCCTAAACTCAGGGTCCAAGGCCATCACAATAGTGATGGGCAACTCCTGGTTCGTGCGCACAGGGATGGTGGTGGTGGTGTAGAAATTCCCCATGGCCACGCCCATATTCTTCCCTGAACCTCTTCCTGGGTCTCCCAGGGGCCGTCTCCTGCACACCAACAAACAATCTACGGGGCAAGGTGTGGGTCTGGGAAGGGGTCGCCCAACTACTTCCCCTCCCAACTCCAACCCCACCCCAAGAAAAAACCTCACTCTGGGTGGAAACTCCTCTTCCCTCCCCTTTCCTCCTTGTGGAGAGAGAAAAGGGACAGAAAGGAGGCTTTTCAGAAAGGGACCGTTTCCTTTTCCTTCTAGCCTTTGCTCCTCCTCCACTTTCCTCCTTTACTCTCTTGAGGGAACATTGCCCTCAGAAGGTCTTTTGGTAACTCAGCCTTCCAATGCTTCTAAGAGCAAAACTTTTAACATGTTTTTTCCTGCTTCTGGAGTTCAATTCTCAGGTACTGCATGCCGGAGTGAGCTCCTGTCCCTATCCCAGCTTCTGCCAACCTAGCAGTTTGAAAACAAGAAATTGCAAACACTGTAGATCAATAGGGACCACTTTGGTAGGAAAGGTTATTCTTGCTCAAAAGCCAGTTGTATCTGACTCTAGGGTGCAGTGCTCATCTCCATTTACAGCACAAGAGCCAGTGATATTTGTATTTGCCGACATTTTCATGGTCATGTGACAGGCATGATTAGATCGCCCACCCAGTCACATAGCCATGCCCACAAAGTAGGCCACACCCACAGTGTGGTACTAAAAAAAATTGGACCCCACCACTGTATCACAAGTATATGAAATACAAGTAAAATACAAAACAAATTAATATTTTAAAACAACTAGACTGTTAAGCAGGTTATTTCAATAGTGTTATCTCAGTTATTTATTAAATATAGTTTTGTACACATGGTAGGGCAAAAATTGCATGCATATAAATACTGCATTGATTGAATTTCTCCACATGCTCAGAAAATGTGTCCTGTATCCAAACAGCCCCATTATATTTGAATTTTTTGGAATAGTAGCTGTGTTAGTCTGTGGTTCAGGCATCTCAGAAAACTAAACAAAACAAAATAAATAAAATAAAATAAAAAACACAGTAGCACTTTAAAGACTAACTGCTATATTTTTACTGTTAGCTTTCGTGGATCAAGCTGATGAAGTGGACTTGATCCACGAAAGCTAACAATAAAAATATAGCAGTTAGTCTTCAAAGTGCTACTGTGCTTTTTATTTTATTTTATTTATTTTGTTTTGTTTTCTGAGATGCCATTATATTTGATTATTCTTTTTCTTCCAACTTGGCTTTAAAGTCTATTAAGTGACTTCCAGATGGTCCAGCCAGAATCTTGATTTTAGCCATCATCTAGAGCAGGTGTTCTCAATCTCTTTAAGCTAGGGGCCAGGTCACACTCCCTCAGACAGCTTCGGGGGCCGGATGGCCATTTTGCACTTCCTCCACCACATGGCACTTGCTGGTGTGGTGGAGATGGTGGTGGGCCACATGAAATGGTGTCTGGCCCTTGGGCCACAGGTTGAGAATCCCTGATCTAGGGATTGGGTTTGGTGATGTATTACCTTATTTTGTTCATTATTTGCTAACACCTCTTGACATACTTCCAGAGGGGCAATGTGAGCCAAATAATAGATTTTTTCGTTGACAGTAGGTTTCAGACAGCCAGTATAATCCTGCCTGATTTATTATGAGCTACATGCACTTGTTTGGTATGAGAAGATTTATACCATACAGCATTAACATATTCTGCTATGGAGTAGCACAGGGACTAAAGTGTTGTTCTTATTGTTTGTGAGTGTGCACCAAAGTCTGAACCAGGCAGTTTCCTCAGTTACCTTGTCACTGGTGGGAACTTTCTGTTTGGTATTTATACAATGTTTTTTGAAGGACAGGGTTCAATTCAGAGTGATGCCCAAACAGTTTGGGGTATGACAATGTTCCACAATCTTGCCTTCCTAGCTACCTCGGAGCTCCTTCTCTGCTTTTCTGTTCTTTAAGTTGGAGACAGAGAGCCGTGTTTTAGAGTGTTTAGTTTCAACTTGTTGCTTTTATACTATAAGGAAAGATTCTAGCTAGATGGACTTAGAGGACTCCCCCCAGACCAGGGGTCACCAACCTTTTAAAGTCAGGGACCAGGTCATGCTCCCTCAGACAGTTGAGGGGGTCTGGACTGATGATCCCTCCACCATTTACAGCTGCTGTAAATGCATTGACGACTGCTGTAAATGCATTTACAGCTGTTGCAAACGAGTCCATGGCCAATGCCAGGAATGAGGGCACAGGCTAGATGATTTGGTGCCACGAGTCATATCTAGCCCATGGGCTGTAGGTGGCTGTCCCCTGCCCTAGACTGTTAAGGCAAGATTATAAGCATAGATAGAGGGTAACAACATTGGTTGATCATTTGTGTGAATATTAAAAAGTAGTGGTGCCAGGACACTACCCTGTGGGAGATTGTTCATTTGATTTCTCCACTGACTCTGCCTCCATTGGAATTCTGCAAAGATTCTTCAGTTTTGAAGTAGAACAGTGACCATTTCTGTTAGTCCATAATCTTTAGAAAAGAGACAGAGTTGTCTGAGTAGCAAGATGATTTAGAACTCTGTCATGTGGAAAATTTCCAAGGACAATGCCCTTCTTGTGAGATTAGTCACCCTTCAAGCATAGATGTTGGCAAGCATGCAACAAAGTGGGCTTAAAATCAGAACCATGATGTGGAGGGAGGGGGTTTCAGATCAACTGGGAGAGCTTTGAAGGATAATGCTATCCTTCTCAGCTTTTATCAACCCCCATGTTAACAGGGCAACTGAACCACTGGAAATTCCATTTTGAGCTTATGGTGCAATATACCTCATTTTAGTTTGGTGGGACCTACTCATAGGTATGTTGGTATTCAATCACAGCCTGAAGCAGCAATTTTGGTCCAGCCAGAATCTTATTCTAGTAGAAGACGCTCTTTGGTGTTCATCTATTTGGCAAACTGTTTTGTTTTTTTTCTCCATAGGTTAAGCCTAGCTTTTTCTGGTTTATTATTTAGAGCTTGAGAGGTATGCAGAAAACTTTACTTGATTTTAGCCATCATCTAGGACAATGATGATGAACCTTGGCACTCCAGGTATTCTGAAACTTCAATTGCCAGGAGTCCTGATCATCAGGATCATTAACTTGGGTTTCTGGTAATTGCAGTCCAAGAACTCCTTGAGTGCCAAGGTTCACCATCACTGATCTAGGATTTTGGTGTCCATAGAGAAAATGAGTTTGGAGATTATTTTGTTCTTATTTTGTTCATTATTGAATTTGGTGGGACCTACTCCTAGGTATGTTGGTATTCAATCACAGTCTGGAGCAACATTTTTGGAGAACCAAGTCTTGCATCCTGGACCACCCAGTTGGTTGGCCTGAGGAAGTCTTCTCACAGTCAGCTAGGCTTTGGCACAGTAGTAATGGCTGCATTCCTTCAACCTAGCAAAGCAGCTGGGTTTTTTCTCCCCTGATCCAGACTCTGGGTGTTCTTGTATTATTTTTCAAAGGCCAGAGTGTGAATCAGAGAGCTTGAGCTAAGAGTCAAGACAGGTGGTGACATTTGAAAAGACATAATCCTGCATCCTGAAGTTGCAGCAGGAGAAGCTCATTCCCTTTTATTTACTGATTTAAAACTAAGTTGTTTTTCTATAATTGTATCCAAAGCTGCTTACATATACACTAAAAGTTAATCATCAAAATAAGCATCACCACATATCAGCAAAGCACCAGACCAAAAAGAATTAAATTGCAAATCACACTATGATTAATATAAGGCATCTTTGTTTTGTTTTTGTTTTTAATTCTAACCTGGTACCTAAATTTGGTATTTTACACGCAACAGTCCTAGGGCAAGCATGATCATCTTCATATACAGTATTTGCTTTTTTGTTCATCACACTTATACATTCCATTTAACACAATAAAAAAGTACATGACAAAATAACAGAATCAAAACATAGAATTATTAACCCACAGTTAGTACCTGTACAATAAATAATAAAAATAAAAAAGAATAATAAACAATCTTACAAGCAAGGAACATTTTTGCATTATAAAGTAGGTTTCATAACTTACCATCTTTAGAACTCATTTTTTCCACATATAAGAGAGTTTCAAAGCTTAAGTGACACTGTCAAAGATATTTGTTTATATACTATTTAATGTTGACACATATAGTAACACAGAGCTAGCATTTTTGTTTGGTTGGTTGGTTGGTTGGTTGGTTGAGTGGGTGGGTGGTTCTTTTGTTTGTTCGTTCATTCATTCGTTCATACATTCATTCATTCATTCATTCATTCTCATTCCATCCTCAGTCAAGATGCATAGTCAGTCAAGTTATTCTGGCATCTCTCTGCATCCCTGCTAGTAAATTATTATTATTATTATTATTATTATTATTATTATTATTATTATTATTATTATTATTATTATTATTATTATTATTATTATTCACATTTGGTATCCCGCCCCAATCGGGTAGACCCGACTCTGGGCGGCTTACAGTGTAAATTACCGTCAGAGGTAATCTATAGTCATAACAATATATGAAACCTTAAAAATTCATAAAAAATTTAAAACATTAAAACAGCAAAGCTCTATTTTGTTGTTGTTCAGTCCCACAGTCAATTCTGACCCTTTGCGACCCTATGGACTATTGTCCTCCAGGCACCTCTGTCCTCCACCATCTTCGTCAACCCACCCAGCTCTGTGCCCACTGCATCCACAGTACCATCTAGCCATCTCATTTTTGGCCGCCCCCTTCTTCTTTTGCCCTCCACTTTTCCGAGCATCAAGGCCTTCTCAAGTGAATCCTCTCTTCTCATTTAATGTCCAAAGTACTTAAGCTTCATCTTTATTATTTGACCTTCTAGGGAGCAGTCAGGGTTGATTTCTTCTAAGACCGATCTATTTGTTTTCCTCACTGTCCTGGGGACTCTCAAAACTCTCCTCCAACACAAAGGCATCTATTCTTCTGCGCTCAGCTTTCCTAATGCTCCAGCTCTCACAACCATACATTGCCACCAGAAATACCATTGCTTTGACTATACGAATTTATGTTTGCAATATGATGTCTCTACTTTACACTATACTCCCCAGGTTTCTCATAGCTTGCCTCCCAAGAATCAGTCGCCTTTTTTTATGGCTCCAATCACCATCTGCAGTGATCTTGGATCCTAGGAAAGTAAAATCTGTCACTGCTTATACTTCTACCCCATCTATTCTCCAGAGACTGATAGGGCCTGTTGCCATTATCTTGGTTTTCTTGATACTGAGTCTCAAGCCAGCTTTTGCACTTTCTTCTTTCAACCCAATCAGGGGCTTCTTTAGGTCTTCCTCACTTTCTGCCATTAGGGTAGTGTCATCTGCATATCTCAAGTTGTTGATGTTTCTCCCAGCAATTTTGATCCCAAATTGTGAATCCTCCATCAGCACTGTGCATTATGTGTTCTGTGTACAAGTTGAATAAGCAGGATGATAAAATGCAGCCTTGTCTTACTCCTTTTCCTATTCCAAACTACTCTATCTTTTCATATTCTGTCCTAAGTGTTGCTTCTTGACTCTTGTACAGATTTCTCATGAGGCATATAAGGTGTTCTGGTATTCCCATCTCTTTAATTACTTGCCACATTTTGTTGTGGTCCACACAGTCAAAGGCCTTGGTGTAGTCAATGAAACAGAAGTAGACTTGTTTCTGATATTTCTTTGTTTTCTCCACTATCCACTGTATGTTGGCAATGTGGTCTTTAGTCCTCCTGCCTCTTCTGAACCCCGCCTGCACTTCTGGTAATTCTCTCTCCACGTGCTGCTTCAGTCTATCCTGTATTACCTTGAGCATCATCTTGCTAGCATGTGGGATGAGCACAATTGTTCGATAATTCGAACATTCTTTGGCATTACCCTTTTTGGGGAGTGGAACGTATACTGATCTTTTCCAATCCTGTGGCCATTGTTCTGTTTTCCAAATCTGCTGGCATATAGAATGCAGTAATTTGATACCATCATCTTTTAAGGCTTTGGAAAATTCAACTGGAATACCATCATTTCCACTGGCTTTGTTGTTTGCAGTGCTTTTTAGGGCCTTTCTGACTTCACTCTCTAGAATGTCTGGCTCAAGTTCAATGTTCTCATCATTGTGATTATCAGGGATGTTGAGGTCCTTTTTGTAGAGTTCCTCTGTGTACTCTTGCCATCTTTTCTTAATCAATTCTGCCTCCGCTAACTCCTTACTTTCTTTGTCCCTTATCACAGTCATTTTTGCTTTAAATGTTCCCTATT
Source organism: Furcifer pardalis (assembly GCA_030440675.1). Lineage (NCBI taxonomy): Eukaryota > Metazoa > Chordata > Lepidosauria > Squamata > Chamaeleonidae > Furcifer > Furcifer pardalis. The sequence goes on along the minus strand of CP126895.1, from coordinate 96,502,780 downwards.
AGCAAAATAAAATTAAAGACTAAAAAAAACTAAAAGGAAAACCCTTCTCAAATTGAAGCTTTTTATGATAGCCAAAATCTCTGAATGGTTGGTTGGTTGGTTGGTTGGTTGGTTGGTTGGTTCAATCTCAGAAGCACAAAAGTTGAGTTTGCAGATTGTGCTGTACTAGCAGATCTGGAATGCCCACCATAGCTGGTGAATTTTAAAAATTTGGATGGTTCTTTTAAAAAAAAATCTCTGGATTTTACCCAAACCTGGTGGAAATTTATTTTCACATTTTGCTTCTCCCTCCACTCTCTCTTAAGGAACCCTAAGAAAAATGCCTTTGAGGTTGCATAAAGAACTGCAGTGGGTCAGATTACAAAAAAAATCTGGTGGAATCAAATACAAGTTATTCCTGCTCATCTTTTTCCCATTCCCCTGCACCAAACCTTACATCCCAAGCATTTTATCGCCAAAGGTTACCTTCTACTTAGCAAATGTTTGGTTTTGTAAGGGCAAGACTGAAACAGAGAGAGAGGTGAAAAAGCTGAGGATGCAAATAAGTATTGACTCACCCAAATGTAGCTGCAGTGATATCTTTTACCTAAACAGGTTATCAGCTCCCTGCTCCTATGTTGTCATGCCATATATATCCGGATATGATCACAGAGTCTAAGAAGAATTCTAGGGCAGGTTAACTAATCTCCATGGTTTTCTGTTTCTTTCAATTCAGAGTCTCAAAAAACGTTTTTGAATCATTTTTTAAAACACAATCTTTGATATCCTTTTGAAAAACAAAGCCAGAGATCAATATGATGGAGGAAATATTTTAAAATACTGTTTTAGAATACAGGAGCACTTTGTTTTTTCCAGCCGCAAACAGTTTGACTGTGTTCTGGTTTGCATTCATCATTGACAATTTTTTCAAGGAACTATAATTGTTGGGTTTTATTCCAACACATTCCAAAACATCCTTGTAAAAAGACATTTGAGATCAAGTGAACAACATGTCCTAGACAAAATATGTCACAAAGTAAACATAAAGAAAAACAAAAAATGTTTTTCCCTCATACCTTTCTAGGTCATTTTGGAAGTAAACCATCCAAATGACAAAGAGGCAAAGAAATCATGGGCTCGTGATTATATTTATGCAACAGGGACATGCTGTCATGAATTCTCTATCATGCTGCAAAAATTCCCAGGATGGACCTAAGGCCAGAGATACTCTGCGTTCAAGGGTAAGTATTACATTACTATATAAACATTAAGTCCCAATATGCCACAAGTTTAAATAAATAATCATTAAGTCCAAATACTCCACAAGATTCACAGAATTCTAACACCAGTCTGGTTAGACAGAATTTAAGAAAGAACAATCAGTGAATCAACTTCTTTGATTCTTTGTCTACACAGGGGGTGTCTACATGGGCATGTCTAGGTTCTAGGTCACTCTTGCTCAAAAGCCAGTCATATCCAACTCTAGGTGGTCATCTCCATTTAAGAGCCAGCATTGTCTGTGTCTGCAGATGTTTCCATGGTATTGCCAAAGTGATATCTATTTATCTACTTGCAATTTCTTGCTTTTAAACTGCTAGGTTGGAAGGAGCTGGACAGATGATGGGTTCTCACTCTGTTGCACAGCAATTGCTGACCTGTTGACCTTCTAGTCATCATGTTCAAGCCACAACAGTCCCTTACATGGGTATGTAGCCCACTGTAGTTCAGCTGCTGCAGGGAAGAGCTTCTCCTAAACCTGGTGTTCAGATCACATCTTTGCTTCAGTGAACGAACCCACCCTCAGAGCATTCCTACCCACACCTTTCTGGGCCCTGTCATGTGCTTCTAATTTTTTTTAATTTATTGTTTTGGTACAGGAAGGATCACTCTGTTGTGGTTCATTTCCTGTGTGTGCAATTGCTGGAAATGAACCAAAACAAACTGGCAAAATGAATCTTCTAAAATCAATTTGTCAACTGCTTTTCAATTTTCCCACATCATTAGTGGTTTATAAAGACAGCTTAACCACTTAATAATATGGGATAACAGGAAAATTAAAAACTTCCTCTCACTGCTTGTAGAACAGAGGGAGGAAGAAAAAAAGTTTAAAGTGAAGTAGGGCAACACTAATGTGCTATGCCTTTTAGAAGTATTTTTTATTGAAATCCATTTTTAATTGTTTTCCCCCTCTTTCCCCCCCCCCCCGGCTTTTCAGTCCCTGGTAAAGAAAGTTGGCCTCCCAACCTAAGAAATTAAACAAGCATGCAAGCCCACCTTGCCTCCTCCTATGTCCTCCCACTTCAAATAATTTGATCCCCCCCCAAAAAAAAAAAGATAAAAGTATGTCCCTTGCTTGAAATCAATTTCTTCCAACTCTAGGGAGAGATGCTCATTTCCGTTTACAGCCAAAGAATCAATGCTGTCTGCATCTGCAAACGTTTCCATGGTCATGTAACACTGTTACCTGTCCTGATGACAGGGGGCCCTTTTATCTACTTGTAATTTCTTACTTTCAAACTCCTATGTTGGTGGGAGCTGGGACAGATGACAGGAGCTCACTCCATAATGCAGCACTCAGGTCTCAGACTGCTGACCTGCTAACCTTCGGGTCATCAAGCTCAACATGTTGACCACTAAGCCACCACAGCCCTCTCTAAAAGGTGCAGTGGACTAAATAGGTTCATTATGTCATGTGGATGCAAAAATCACACCATATGACATACAGGATTTCTATCTCACCCTAAGCGACTCTGTTTAGCCAAGCCTTGTAGCCAAGTCCTGCGTCTTCTGAGTAAAAGAGGACTACTCATTTGCACCCTTTCAGGATACAGGGACTGCCACACCTTTGAGCTGGATTGGTTGGTTGGTTGGTTGGTAGTATGGCATCTACAAAGGTGATGCAATTTAAATATTGACAACAAGTTCTAGTATGTAAATTATATAAACAAGACAATAAATGAGCTGTTTGGAATAGGAAAAGGACTAAGACAAGGCTGAATTTTATCACCCTATTTATTCAACTTATACACAGAGCACATAATGCGTAATGCAGGGATGGAAGAATCAGAATTTTGGATCAAAATTGCTGGGAGAAACATCAACAAGTTGAGATACTCAGATGATACTACCTTAATGTCAGAAAGCAAGGAAGACCTAAAGAAGCTGCTGCTTAGGTTGAAAGAAGAGAGCGCAAAAGCTGGCTTCAGACTCAATATCAAGAAAATCAAGATAACTGCAACAGGCCCTATCAGTCCCTGGAGAATAGATGGGGAAGAAGTAGAAGCAGTGACAGATTTTACTTTCCTAGGATCCAAGATCACTACAGATGGTGATAGCAGCCATGAAATAAAAAGGCAACTGATTCTTGGGAGACAAGCTATGAGAAACCTGGGGAACATAGTGAAAAGTAGAGACATCACATTGAAAACAAAAATTCGTAAAGTCAAAGCAATGGTATTCCCGGTGGCAATGTATGGTTGTGAAAGCTGGACCATTAGGAAAGCTGAGTGCAGAAGAATAGATGCCTTTGAGATGTGGTGTTGGAGGAGAGATTTGAGAGTCCCCTGGACAGTGAGGAGAACAAATAGGTCAGTCTTAGAAGAAATCAACCCTGACTGCTCCCTAGAAGGTCAAATAATAAAGATGAAGCTGAAGTACTTTGGACATCAAATGAGAAGAAAGGATTCACTTGAGAAGGCCTTGATACTGGGAAAGGTGGAGGGCAAAAGAAGAAGGGGTCGGCCAAAAATGAGATGGCTTGATTTATTATTTATTTATTCATTCATATTTATATTGCCGCCCACTCACCAAGGCGACTCAGGGCGGCTTACAGTCAAAACAGCAACAGTACAGCAAAAATTTTAAAATACAACCTCACAAAAAAAAAACAAAGCGGAAGACAGACTACCGGTAACTCCCCTCAGATGGTATTGTGGATGCAGTGGGCACAGAGCTGGGCGAGCTGAGGAGGATGGTGAAGGACAGAGGTGCCTGGAGGACGATGGTCCATAGGGTCGCAAAGGGTCGGAATTGACTGTGCGACTGAACAACAACAAAGTAACCTTCCTGGAATCCTAAGGGTGGGAAGACCAAATCCTGTAAATCCTCCTAGAATACAGCTTATAGAATTTATTGTTGGCAAATGGTAAAACAGAAATAACTTTCACTAATTCTACCTCTCCCATCCACCCCTTCTCCCAATCTATGTGTGCCATTCTGAACTGATGTGGGACATGGTATAGGTCAGAAATCGCATGGAGGAATCAGAGAAAATTGCCTCAAATCATCATCATCCTCTTGTTTACTTTGTATTTTTTCCTTTAAAAAAAGATATTCGACATTGCTTGCATTAGGAAATCAAATACAGTAATACAAAACAATTATATTTCCAGATAATTCAACAGCAATTACAGTTTAGGATTTAAATAATCACCTGTTATGGGTACTGGTTATGCTTGCCTGGAAGGTTCTGGCAGTGGCAGCCTTTGAAAGTGACCTTTTCGAACATTGGGAGAGGATGAGCCATACATTTTAAACAAATCTCAACAAGTCCTAGAATCTCTGTGCAAAGATCTTCTTGCTCACTTCCTCCCTCTACACCAGAAGTTCTCAACCCTTATAGGTAGGGGGCTGGGTCATGCTCCCTCAGGCAGCCATTTTGCCCTTCTTCCACCACATGGCACTTCCTGGTGTGATGGAGGCAGTGCCAGGGGCCACATTTGGCCCATGGGACACAGGTTAAGAATCCCTGCTCTACACACTGCCTACATTGCATATCAGAGTGGCAGGGAGAGAGATTTCCATATGAAGTGAGCTCCATATGCTCTGCAAAACTAAGCAAGCAGGATAAAGCTGTATGCACAGTGACTTCTCCTATCCTAACATCCATAAGAAATGGAGGAAGAATGTGATATATTTACATTTTTGTGCAGACTTCCCATCTATATGGTGAATTTAGAACAGGCATGAGCTGCTGGCACAACTATCCTTGTCAGATCTACCAGCAAACAAGATATGTTGGTACAACTGGCTGTGTTGAGTGAGAGCAGGCAGCAGAAGCATCAAAAATGGGAGATAGTGAAGGGAAGGAGCAGTGAAGGAGCTATAAATGGTAAAGATAAAGGTCACCCTTGCTCGAAAGCCCGTCGTATCTGACTCTAGGGTTCAGTGCTCATCTTTGTTTATAACCAAAGACCCAGCGTTGTCGTTTCCATTGACATGTGGCAGGAATCACTAAGCACCAGAGTGCACAGAGTGCTGTTTACCTTCCCACCAAAGTGGTCCCTGTTTATCTATTTGCAATTTCCTGTTTTTGAACCTCAAGGTTGGCAGGAGCTTGGACAGAGACTGGAGCTCACTCCGTCATGCAGTACTCAGGTCTTGAACTGCTGACCTGCCGACCTTCCAGTTGTCAAGTTCAGCCTCTTAACCACTAAGCCACCAGAGTCCCCTGACAGCAGTGGTGGGCAGCAAAAATTTTCACTACTACACCGTGGGTGGATCCTACGTCGTGGGTGGATCCTATGTCATGAGCAGCACCTACATTGTGGGCGATCTAGTCATTCCTGCCATATGGCCATGTATACATCTGCAAACACAGGCAGCACTGGCTCTCTGGCTGTAAATGGAGATGAGCACTGCAGTCCTAGAGTCAGATATGACTGGCTTTTGAGCAAGGGCGATCTTTAACTTTACTAACCACTTACAACTAACCACAGCCAAAACCTTAAAGGTAAATGTTGCTCTTGCTTGAAAGCTAGTCGTATCCAACTCTAGAGTTCAGTGTTCATCTCTTACAGCCAAAGACACACACACACACCCTCCATCCTTCTCCACAGACCCTCTCCCTCTATAGACACACAAACACACACACACACACACACACTCCATGCTCCATCCCTCTCCACACCCACCCACCCACCCACCCTCCCTATCCACACACACACACACACACACACACACACACAAAGTCACTTACCCTGGGGAGCAGGCGGCAGGGGACTGGGCGGCTGCTTTTTCTCCTCCTCCTTCACACTTGGGCTGATGCCAAGGAGAGCACCTGGGCCACAGTGGCGGCGATGCAGCCATGCTGCTGGCCCCAGCTGTGCTTTCTCCTCCTCCTCCCAGCATGGCGCACAGAATGGTGTGCAGCATTGTGTGCAGCATGGCGTGCAGCATGGCGTGCAGCATGGCATGAAGGTAGAGTGGGAGGGACCCCAGTCCCTAGGGAGGTAGCCACACCAAGGCCAGGTCACTGCCCCCGGGCCATCGACTCTGGTCACGCAAGGCTGCCTGGACTTGGAAGTGGAAGAGGAGGTGGGCAGGAAGGTGGGCAGGGCAGGAAGGTGGGCGTGGCCACCCAATTTTACTACCACCCCCAATCGAAGGCCACCCAATTCTACTAAAAAAAAAAACCTGCCCAAAGCCCACCCAATCTGGTTGCAACCTGTGACTGAATCCCAGCCACTGAATCAATTCGTCCCCTGCTACACTGATCCTTTTAATGGAACTGAACTTATAATATGAATAAATATAAATATTTGTGTAGTTTTGAACATGCCAGTAAGATTATATTTTCAGCATATCACCACAATAATATATTGGCTAACGTTTGCATCGGATAACGCTAAAACCGCATAACGTTAATCGGGGTGGGGGGTGGGATTGCATCACATAACATTAAATCCTATGGGATACATCAGATAATGTTCGCTAAAGCCTGTGCCAGCTACAATGTATCTCTATGGAGTTTTAATGTTATCCGATGCATGCGTGCATCAGATAACATTAAAAATTGGATAACACTAAGACTTGTGGAACCAAATTTTAGTGTTATCAGAGGTTTTACTGTACATGTCTACAAACAGTTATCATTGTGTACAAATATTTTGAAAAATTATCTGTATGTTGGACATTTCCTACCAATATTATATTCCCCATCCTGAATAGTCTCCTTTTATTTAGCAACTGTCAGATCAGTGGAAATGATTTCTACAAAGCAATGCCCATTGCTGCTCATGGTGGAATAGTGGGTCAGCTTCTGTGGTTGAAGCATTTAAATAAATTCTTGAAGAGACAGCTTAAAAAGGAAGGTAATGTTGTACTTCAGCTCCACCACATGGTGCTAGTAAAATCTACAGTTCTCTTGCTCAGTATTGCAAATGCAACTAAGTTAACCACAAACTTTCTGAGTTCTTTAGTTAGACAGACATCCTACAATTTTGGTCCTCTTTCCCATCAGACCCATGCAGCTACTGATAGGTGAAGGTTGCCCTTGCGCAAAAGCCAGTCATATCTAACTCTAGGGTTCAGTGCTCATCTCTGTTTGTAACCAAAGAACCAGCATTGTCCTCATCTGCAGATGTTTCCATGGACATGTGGCAGGCATGACTAGACACCGGAGTACACAGAATGCTGTTTACCTTCCCACCAAAGCTGTACCCATTTATCTACTTGCAACTTCTTGCTTTCGAACTGCTAGGTTGGCAGGAGCTGGGACTGAGTCAGAAGCTCAGTCCATTGTGCAGCACTCAGGTCTTGAACTGCAGAGATTATATAGCTCAAGGTAAAGTGCGTTGATGGGACCTTTCTGATGGAAGATCTAGAACAGGGGTTCCCAACCTATGGCCCATGGGCCAGACCTGGCCTTTGACACCATTTCATGTGGCCCACTGTCACCATTGTTTAGGGTTGCCAAATGTCCCAGTTTTCCAGGATTTTCCCAGATTCAAGCTGTCCCGGCAGGTTCAAGAAAAAAAAACATGTAAAAGTCCTGGATTTTTAAATTTGAACAAAGAAAGCAAGATCACCCCTCACCATGGGATTTTTACAAAGAGTTAATTCACTGCCTTCCTCCCTTTCTTTCAATTATCCTGCTTGAAACTGGCAAAGGCAAAACAGCACGCTGAGAAGCTTGCCTGGGAGGGGAGACACTTGCAAGCGAGATAATTGAAAGAAAGGCAGTGAAATAACTCTTTGCAAAAACCCCATGGCTCACCTTGAAGTTTGGGGGACAAGGAGTAATCCTCAGCCCTTTTCCTCGAAAGCCAGGAGGGAGCAAGAAATACCCTTATCTAAGAAGCCAAACCTCCATCATACACTGGGGCGGAGGATTCCTTCTTCACATAACCACAAATGGTTAATTGCATAGGGTCAGTATTCCTAGAGAGGAAGGAAACAGGGTGGACAGAAAGTGAAGAGTCCTCCATTGCAAAGGTCCGCATCCAAAATAAGTCCCTTCCTGTCTCCTGCTTTTCTCCTTCTGGAGGGAAATGGAAGCGCCATGGACTGCATTGCCATTCCAGGGCCCTCTTTATAACTTTCTTCCAAGGTTGGAGGAAGAGTGGTTTCAAGAGTGGCCCAAGAAATTTTATTCAAAAAAATAAAATATAACCATCGAGAATAGTATTTTGCAAGAAGAATCACATGGGGGAAAAGCCTCTTGACAACAGTTTATTTTGAAATGATGAAGGCTGTCCGCCCCGAGCAGGGATTCCGCAGGGTCTTAGAGCTCCGGTCTCCCTGACATCCCCACAGTGGCGTAGCGTGGGGGGCGGGGGGGCGGATGCCCCGGGCAGCGGCTTTCAGGGGGCGGCAAAATGTCCCCTCCCCACCCTTTTGCTGGCGAGCGCCCCGCGTGCGCTTCGCCGCTTGCAGGCGAGGAGGAGAAAAAGTTTTTTTTTTAGGCGGACAATTCAAGGAGGGGGCCCGGCTAGCCGTCGGGGGCTCTCCTGGAGGGCGGCCCGCATGCGCGCGCACGCTGCTCGCCTCCGCCCGCCCAGCCACCCACCCAACTTGCCGTGAGACGGGGCGCTCGTCTGGGGTGGGTGGCGCCGTGGCGGGGAGCCCCTGGCGGCTGGCTGGGCAGGAGGAGGTGGGCAGCGCGCGCGTGCACGCGGGCCGCCCTCCAGGAGAGCCCCCGACGGCCAGCCGGGCGGGGCAGGCCCCTCCTTGAATTGTCTGCCTTTTAAAAAAAACCCTTTTTCTCCTCCTCGCCTGCAAGCGGCGAAGCGCACGCAGGACGCTCGCCAGCAAAAGGGTGGGGAGGGGACATTATTTGCCGCCCCCTGAAAGCCGCTGCCAGGGGCAGGCGGCGCGCGGAGAGCCCCCGACGGCCAGCCGGGCGAGCGATCTGCCGGAGGTGCGCTCGTCGTGGGTGGGTGGCGGACGGCCCCTGGCGGGCGAGCGGACGGAGGTGTGTGGCGCGCGCGCAATCGCGCGCGCGCCGCTAGTCAGCAGAGGGGCGCCTTCTGCCTTGGGAGGGGGAGGGGTGGCGGCAGCGGCGAGCTGGGGGGGCGGCGAGTTTGTTTTTCGCCCCAGGCGGCTGAAGACTGCGCGACGCCACTGCATCCCCATCTCACACATGCACAGTTTGAAGAATGCAATGATGTCACCTGGCTGTCCCGGTTTGGCGGGAGAGAATTATGGCAACCCTACCATTGCCGCACCCAGAAGCGGAGGCGGGCATGTTTACGACAACTGTAAAATGCACCTGCACATCCATAAATATGGTTACGTCAACCTTAAAGGCGCCCATGGCTGTCATAAATGTGGAAGTGGGTGCATTGAATTCCACTTCTGGGGTGTGTGGTCTGGCCCGCTCAGCTGTCCAGGGGGCATAGTCAGGTCCACAGTGTAAAAAGGTTGGGACCCTCTGATCTAGAAGGTTGGTTTAAATGTGCCACAATGACCTGGGACAAAGCCGCATCAGCTATGCTGCCAGATCTTTAAAATATGGCTTTGTATTGTCCAGTACAAGAGACCCAGTGGGCAGAGCTCACTGCCATGGTAGAGGTCTCTGGCAGCTGCTGAAGTAAAAGATGGACTGGTGGTGATATGATTGCTCCAAGGTTTCCTTCTTCCATAGAAAATTCTGTGGTCCCTTCCTGTTATACAAGTCTAAGTTATTAACTGGCCCAAACAAGAATAACTGTGACTTGCCAGGAATTACACATTGTCATGAGGTGGCAATGAATTTCGGGATACTTTAATCAGGCAAACCCTAAATTAGTGGTGGCGAGCCTATAGCATGTGCACCAGACGGGGAAGGCAGACCCCTCTCTGTTGGCAAGTAGAGAGTCATACCAGCACAGAGTTTGCCTCACCCCTCTGCCCAGCAGCCCAATGGGAGTGCTTCCTTCCTCCCCCCAGCACAGAGTTCACCCCGCCCATATGCCCAGCAGCCCAATGAAAGAGCTTCCTCCCTCCCCCCAGCACAGAGTTCACCCCACCCCTCTGTTTGGGCACTCCATCTCTAAAAGGTTCACCATCACTGCCCTAAATGGACTAGGATTCAAAGTCTAATTCATTAAATAGTTGGATGAGTCCTCTTGCGAGAATGAGCCAGAACCACCATCACCACCCCCAAAAACTGTAAAAGGTGGGGTGAAATCAGTGGTGGGCAACATTAAAAAAAAAGGATGCCACACTGTGGGTGGAGCTTATGTCATGGCTGGAGCCTATATCATGGGCAGAGCCTGCATCATGGGCGGAGCATACATCATGGGCAATCTAGTCATGCCTGCCATATGGCCATGTATACATCTGCAAACAGGCAGCACTGTCTCTTTGGATGTAAATGGAGATGAGCACTGCACCCTAGAGTCGGATATGATTGGCTTTTGAGCAAGGGAGACCTTGAACCACTTGCAGCAACAAAATCTGATGGGGCAGGGCAGGTAGGTGGGCATAGCCACCCATTTTACTACCCCCCTCTGCCCGAAGGCCACCCAATTTTGCCACCCCCTTGCCCAGAGGCCACCCAATTTTGCTCCCCTCCTCCCAGGGGTTGTGAACCTGTTGCTGCCCACCACTGGGTGAAATCTGCTGGACTCTACAAGCATTGCAATCTAACTGGTAGAAAGTAGCTCTGTGCCTCAGACCAAGGCAGATACTGTCCCAAGTCTCAAGAATGCTTCAGGGTAAAGGAACAATCTGGCCGAGCTTTTTGGTATAATGGGCCTCTTCAAGAATAGGATTCTCCCATTTCTGTATTTGTAAAAAAGAGGATATACTAAATATAGCTGCTTTTAAATTGTATTCTTTAAAGGGGGAATTTGGTTAAACTTTGTACATTTCACATATTATTAATTTTTAGCAAAAAGCTGCACCTCCAAATTTGAGGAAATCTACAATCAAAAGGATCATAATATTCCAAGCTTTGGAAACATTTGAAAAATGTGAATTAGATTGGTTCATTGATAAAATGTAAACAGTAACTTCTTTAGCTGAGGAACCAAAGATGGAAAACTTTTTTCCTTTTTCATTTGATTCCAAATTGTATGTCTTTTCAACATCAGGTAAAAGCAATTATATCCTCCTACGCTTATTCATGGCTTTAGTGTGTATTCCAACTGTTGTTGTTTTTACTGACTTTCATTGAATTGTTGTTATGCTACTGCAATACCCTGCAATTTTATATGTTTAGCTGTTTATTGTATTACTATGATGTCACCCTTTCTCAAATTATTATAAATAGATAGATAATGAAATGAGGCTGATTTATGAGCAAAGTCATTGGCCAGCATCCTATTGGCATTCCTAACTAAAGTAAAGCCCTTGACTCATGGCAATTTACGTATAGACTTGCCATTAAGCAGTTGATTCAATGGATCTCTTGTCTAGTTGAGGCTATCAATAAGATACTCAGAAATCAATATTTGAAGTACTGTATAATATTATTTATATGGTTTTTGTTCAAATATTTATAGCTACTGGTAGCCTTCTTTGGATAAGAAGTCAGTTTTCATATGTCATTGTAGACTCTATCATTTGCTGCTCTTCCAAAATCTGAGATCAAACCATGATGTATTTTCCAAATATAATAAATTCAACCAATATGTGCTTCACAGCTGCAAAAGGAGAAAAGTATTTTCTTTCTCTCTTATGTGGAGGTGGGCAGGGGTGGGGGAAGGATTAATGCAAAGATGTGGCTTATGTTCTACATTTGTACCATACTTTTCTGATTTCATTGCTCCAAGACAGAACTTTATGATTTAAGCTAGATTTGCTAAAAATGTTGGTACTTTACCACTGCAGGCAAAATGGGATTTACAGTATACACAAATTCTCAGACAGTTCCTTTAAACCTACGGAAACTCCCATTATGAGAGTTTTACTGGCAGCCTTGCCAAGGTTTTCCTGCTGAATTGGCTGGATCCAAAAGCATGTCTGGGGCTCAACATGATTTTCCTACTGTCTTTTGCATGAAAAGCCATCTTACTTCCCCCATGAGTATTACCTATAAAGGAATTATAATGAGATGTGAAGAAATCTCTCTCATTCCCATTTAATGGATTTAATCAAGATCTACAGTTGAATGAGATCACCTTTGGCAGAAATCTGTTCAGGTGCAGACTTCTATTGTTCCTTCAAACTATGTAACAGGAGTTCTCTGTAGGCTAAGCTCAAATAACCTCATTCTCTCCCCCCGCTGCCGCCTCCCCCCCTCAAAAAAAAATCTTTTAAGAGCAATCTGTATAACTTTCTAGCCACAATACTGTGCTGAGTGTATAGGTAAAGGTCACCCTTGCTCAAAAGCCAGTCATATCTGACTCTAGGATTCAGTGCTTATCTTTGTTTATAGCCAAAGAGCCAGCGCTGTCTGTATAAGCAGACGTTTCCATGGACATGTGGCAGGCATGCCTCAACACCAGAGTGCACAGAACATTGTTTAACTTCCTACCGAAGTGGTCCCTATTTATCTACTTGCAATTCCTTGCTTTCAAACTGCTAGGTTGGCAGGAGCTGGGACAGAGACAGGAGCTCACTCCATCATGGAGTACCTGGGAATAGAACTCCAACCTTCCAGATAGCGAGTTCAGTTTTTAACCACTTGAGCCACCGCAGTCCCTGAGTGTATACAAAGAAGGAAATGGAGAAAAGGCTGTGACTACATGTTCAAATTCAGTGGGATTTACTCTAACAACCACAGGTCTCAAAGGCTGGATAAGATACAGAATCCAGTTCATTTACTGGTCTGCCAGTTGCTTTCTGAGCAGCAATTGAAGGTGGACAGTCTCATATGCTGCTGTAAAGTCGACAAATGGTGCTCCAGTTATTTTACATGCTTCAAAGCGGTCATCCATATTCTGGGTTAGGTTTAAGATTTGAGGAATACAGCTCTTGCCAGGTCTAAAGCCTGCTTGTTCTGGAATTCGAAGAGGTTCGATTTTAGGTGCTAAATGGTTTAATATCTTGTGTTCAAACATTTTGTACAAGTGGCATGATAAGGAAGCTTGGCCATGTCCCACATCCACACAGTCCGTTGCCTGTTTTCACAAAAATGAAATGCAAGCCCATTTCTTAGTTTCCTGGCATATTCTCCCATTTTAAGTCCTAATTTAATGGTCCATGGTATATTGGAAATCCTTTTCATTGACATTGACATTTGGTGGCTTACATCTCAAGTGAAATCAAACTGCATAGATCACTGAAAACTGGCCTGACACCAGAGGATGGTCTCTCTATTTGAATTGTGTCCAGCCGTGTTTGGTATCTGGCACCAGCCTAGGGTGGAGGGGAGGGGGGGCATCGCCATTGTAGCCAGAGAGTCACTGGGAGTCACTAGAGCCACAGCTCCACAAGTTCCAGGCTGTGAAGCCCTGGTTCTGTGCTTGGGCCCTAAGGGTCAATTGGGAATCTTGCTCCTGTACCTGCCTCCCTGCAGTGTAGCAGATTCCCTGCCTGAGCTCCTTGACGCTATCACTATGTTGGCTTTGGAGATCCCCAAACTTATGGTCCTGGGGGACTTCAATTTGTCTTTATTGGGGGCTGGCTCCAAGGCAGCACAGGAGTTCATGGCTTCCATGGCAGCTGTGGGCCTGACTCAGGTAATTCAGGACCCAACCAGGAGCAGTGGCCACACCCTGGACCTAGTCTTCTTGTCGGAGTTGTGGCAGAGTGATCTGATATTACAGAAATTAGTCATAACCCCTGTGCCATAGTCAGATCACTATCTGATGACTCTGAACTTTCTGGGGGTGAGGTTCACCACAGGGAGGTAGGGCCAGTTAAATTGGTCTGCCCCCAGCGACTGATGGATCTGGATGGATTTCTGAGGGAACTGGGGTGTTTTCCTCTGGACCGGCAATACAATTTGCCCGAGGCCCTGGTTGACCTCTAGAATGAGGGTGCGACTGTGGCCTTGGACATAATCACGCCACTATGCAGCGATGGGATGTAACAGGTTCTCACCAGTTCACCAGAACCGGTAGTAACTTTCCCCAGTGTCCCGGAGAACCGGTAGCAGCTTTTTTTGGGGGGGGGGGAACCACCTTCGGGGCTTACCCTTTCACTGGTTCCCCCACTGCGCATGCGTGCCAAACACTTGGTGTGCATGCATGCCTACAGTGCTTGGTGCGTATGCTCGGCCTCCTTGCTGTCCTCCCAAGTGGGGAGGAGGAAGAGAAGCTGCTAGCCTGAAGCTCCCTATAGCCTGCTCCCCAGGGTAAGTGACTCACCTTTGGATGTGGTATGTCTGTGTGTATTTTAATGTGTATTTAATACCTTTACCTATATTGATGTACTACCACAGTTCCTAAAAAGGCCTGGCAGCTGGCAGGCCTGGCTTGGGGTTTTAAGCAAAGTCTTGGAGTTACCTCATCAATAAGCTACACCTGTGCTGTTCCAATTGCTGTTCCAATTGGAGAACCTTGAAGGAGGTACAGCTGTTTTACATTTACATTAAGGCATATTATCCTAGGGAACTGGTTAGGCAAAGACTTAGTACCTAACTTCTTTAACTGTTGAAAAGTTGAAAAGTGCCAAAATGAAGCTATCTTGTGGTGAGTTCATTCTGTAGTTCCTTCTATCTGACCTAGTGTAAGAAAGATTAGTCATAATAAGCTTTAAGCTCTGGTTTAAAAGCTCTGGTTGATTTGTGTTTGGGGTGTTTGGGTGGGTGGGTGTATTTTAATGTATTTTTTTATTTTTTTTATTTAATTTATTTATGGGTTTGTGCTGTGGGTAGGTGGGTGGGTTGAGGGGTTGTGTGTGTTTTTATTTTTATTTTTTAATTATTTTTTATTTTTTTATTTGGCCCCGCCCACAACATCATGACGTTAACTCCGCCCACACTGTGATGACATCACAGTGGAGTAGTAAAAATTTTGACATCCCACCACTGCCACTATGGATTATCTCTGGCGAGAGCGGTATGGTGGACATTCATCCGTCCTGGCTCTTCTTGACCTTTCAGCAGCTTTCGATACCGTCAACCATGGTATCCTTCTGGAAAGGCTCCAAGGATTGGGAATCCAGGGCACTGTGTGGTCCTGGTTTTCCTCATTTCTGAAGGGCCGGACCCAGTCAGTGTGGGGTGCCTCAGGGCTCGGTGCTCTCGCCTTTCCTATTTAATATCGACATGAAACTGCTGGGTGCGATCATCCATTCCCAATTATATATCTCTGCACATGGAGATCCAAACAATGCAGTGGAAGTCCTTTCCAGGTGTCTGGAGGCTGTCAGGGTCTGGATGGGGGACAATGGGCTACAGTTGAATCCTGGCAAGGCTGAGTGGCTAAGGGTCAGGGGTCCTGTGTTATCTCGGGAGCTACCGTGTTTGGTTCTGGATGGGACTGTTCTGCCCCGAACAGACCCAGTGTGTAACCTGGGGGTCCTCCTGGACTCGCAACTCCTGCTCAAAGAGCAGGTGGCAGTCATGGCCAGGGCTTTTGCACAACTTCGTGTCATAAGTCAGTTACGCCCACTCCTAGATCAGGACTCCTTGCTCATGGTCACACATGCTCTGGTCACCTCCAGACTTGATTACTGTAATGCATTCTACATGGGGCTGCCCTTGATGACCATTCAGAGGCTGCAACTGGTCCAGAATGCGGCTGCCCGGGTAGTGATGGGTTGCAGGCATTATGCAAGTGCCTCACTGCTGCTTCGGGAGCTGCACTGGTTGCCAGTGTGCCTCCGGGTGCAATTCAAGGTGCTGGTAATTACCTTTAAAGCCCTATATGGTAGCGGGCCAGGATACCTAAGAGACCACGTCACTCCAAGAATATCTGTCCATCCCATCAGAGTGGACTGGAGATGCTCTCTAGTTGTGCCATCAGCTAGAGGTGCACCTCTCTAGCACCAGAAGGAGGGCCTTCTCTGTGTCCACTCCAGCCCTATGGAACCTCCTGCCAATTGAGTTGCACCTCCAGACAGAGCTGCTGGCCTTCAGAAAGGGTGTAAAAACATGGCTGGCGGGGCAGGTATGGGGTAGTGACCACACAATGACCCCAGCCTGTTGGTTGATCTAATTCCCCCATCTCTCTTAATCTTTTAATCCTTTAACTGTTGAATTCTTTAATCATTTTAAACCAAATTTTTATGAAGGGGTTTGATTTGGGATGAACTTTGTTGAATTGTTGTGTTTTAATGTTTTTTGTCCTATTATGTCAAGCCGCCCTGAGTCACTTTGCAACTAGGGCGGCATATAAATGCGAAAATAAATAAATAGATGTAGTGGGGTAAAACAAACACATATGGGTGAATAAAGCTGTCTATAACATACTTGCTGTTATACAGACAAATGTATTTATGTTGCACTTTTACTGCCCCAGGGAAACATCTGGTTAGCTACTGTATTCTGCTTCTGACCTTGAGTAGTTGCTTTTGACACTTCTGCATCACTGTTCCATGTTATTGCTCAGGCTTGCAAATGTCACTTTATCACCTGTGTTTCTTGGCAAGACAACCCCATAATTATAGAACTGATGGCCTCTGCTAATTTAAGTCATGCCCACATCCTGTTGCGCATCAGGTATTTACCAATATGGAGATACTGAAAAACAAAGATGAACCAGAGAGACTTACTTCACCAGTCAATAAATGTTCAGCATGAAACACATCATAACACTCAGTCAACATGTTACACTTTTGATGCAGGCAAATAAAGCAGCATAGGACCCTATAAACAAGGGTGCCTGACTAGGATTTTAAAAAATTAAAAATTTAAATTAAAAATTAAATTAAAAATTAAAAATTAATTTTAAAAAATTAAACAGCTGATATAATTATTCTCAAAAATTTGAATAAGCTACATTTAGAACTACGATTCACAGATGCCCCATGCAACTGAGAGATTCTGGGAGTGCCAATGTACTGTAACTATGTATTGCTGCCATACCACTTGATCTTATGCCATTCGTCCTATTTATATTCTGTTGCTGATTTTTTTTAAAAAAAAATTGCTTGCTTTAAATGTCTTAGAGTGGTTTGCTATTGAATTTTGGCAACACATCAGGAAATCCATGCTTAAAACAAGATTTGCTTAAAATTTTCACTGGCGGTAAACAAGGCTTTTGCTCAGTTACAGCCAAACTTCATGAGAACATTTTGTTACCATTTTTTCCTGATGATGGGATATGTGAGATCCTGGCAGGCAACAAAATTGTGCTCTGAATTTGCTGAAATTAACTATTTCTGAAATCATATAGAATATCTAGTGGAAACTTGGCTGAGAAAATGTAAGGATCTTTAAGGATCTGAAAATCCCAGACTCTCAATTTAATTGCATTTCACCGAATCCCACCTGCATTTTTTCCTGCCTTCATTTTCAATCAAATTATGAAACTGTGTTTTTTTTTTCCTTTTAGCCCTGAACTTTTAACAATTTCACATGCTGCATACAGTTACAGTGGATGTAACTGGGAGGGACTTCCCTAGGATAAGGTGACTATCTTTCAGCAATGACCAATTAACAGTTTCTTTTTCCACCTCTAAGATTTGAAGCAAGCTCCAGTGCTTTCATCATTCCTCTTCCTCTATTTGCTCCACATTTTTCCTGTCTACCTTGTTTGTGCCTATATCAGCTGTCAGGTGTGCTGTCTTGGGCTTCTGGTAATTTTGTCCAACAACACCTGGGAGCCCAAGGTTGGGAAACTTTGGATTAGAAAGTAGACACAAGTGATGGAGGAGGTGGTGATGGTGATTAAATATGTAGTTTTGTCCTGAAGAACGGATGAGATGTGTATGTTTTTTGTTTTTGTTTTACTTTTGAACCTGAAAAAAGCAGAGCTCAGAAGTAACACATTACTTGTAACTTGTTAACTCATTAATACATTACTTTTTGCAGTAATGAGATGGAACAGAATTATTTTGGGACTCTGATGATCATGTCTGTAATTCACTGTAGCTGGATAAATGGCTGCAGGACAGGAGGAGGCAGCAGTGATTTTCACAAGGATAAAAATGACTGCAGAAGAACATCAGGATATTTGGGGAAGAAATCAGAAATGTTTAGTTCCCCAGAAATATCTGTAGCTGATGATATCATCAGACTTATGCAGCATAATTTATGCAACAGAATATTATCCAATATAAGAGCAAAGAAAACAAATAAAATTAGGTTTGATCCAGCAGAATGATGGCAGCTGAGATACAAGAACATCTTGTATAGCTGGATTTAATATGGAGTTCTAACTCTTTCTTCAGTGGATCATCTTTTAAATGTATGGATAAAAGGAGGGCACGCTGGCCCAAAAATGTGTTTGTGACCTTATAAAATCCACAGGAAAATTTACAATGATTTTTTAAATGATTAAAATAAATGTTTGCAAAGAGCGATTTTGCTTTAAAATGGGTCACACCTCCCCAAACCCTGAAAATATTAATCCTGCGTGAGATATTATTTAAACATGTGGATTCCTTTCTAAAGATGGTGCTAAGTATGCACACATTGGAGAAACACAGTTCTTTGTTTTCTTTTCAGCTGAGTGTTATTAAATCGATGTGGGCCTCACTTAATGAAGCTCCTTAGGGCCTCAATGTCAACTAAAGCTACAAGGAATGTGTGCAGACAAAACATAGATTAGATCTTTAGATACAGTCCCTTCTTCATACAAAAAGGACCTGTAGGATGTTGGTTGTAAATGTTGTAATAATGCAATGCCCGCTGAAAAAGAAGTAATAATAGGCCCACCGTATAGGAACATTGTTCAGTTAAACATAAGCAACTTACCTGTATACCATCACGGGTGGGGTGGGGGTTGGTAACAGATTTCAGCTAGGCAGATACAAAATCATAGAATAATTTTGTTAGAAGGGGCCTATGAGGCCTTTGAGTCCAATCCTCTGCTCATCATCAAAGCAGATATGACAGATAGTCGTTCAATTTTTTCTTGAATACTTCTAGCACTGGAGCGCACACCACATCCCAAGGCAATTGGTTCCATTGTTGTACTGCTCTAACAGTTAAGAAGTTTTTCCTGGTGTTTAGCTGATATCTGGATTTCTGTAATTTGATCCCGTTGATACATGTCTATTGAGAACAGATCTTGCCCCTCATTATTATGGTTATCCTTCAAGCATTTAAAACATGCTATCATATCCCCTCTCAATCTCCTTTTCTCAAGGCTAAGCATGCCCTGTTCTGTAAGTCTTTCCTCATATGGTTTGCTTTCCAAGCCCTTTTTATCCTTGTTGTCCAGTGATGGGATGACAAAAATTCTACTACCACGCCATGACGTCACGGACGTCATGGGCGTGGCCAATGGCATGACGTCATGACGTCACGGCCGACGTCATGACGTCATGACGTTGTGGGCGGGGCCAAAATAAAAATAAATAAAAAATAAAAATAAACATACACACACACCCCTCCCTCTCAGCCCACCCACCCAGACACAAATAAATAAATAAAATAAAAACAACCACCCACCCAAAACACAAATAAATTACCCACCCACCCAAATAAAAACCCCTCGCTTACCTTTCTTGGGACCCGGCACCCCGATTGCTGTCCACAGCCGCCGCCGCCGCCGGAGCTGCCTGCACCCCTGTGGCGTCCTCCTTGGGCCGGTACCTTTTTAGCCCGGCTCCGGCCATGGCGAGGGGCGACGGGCAGCCGCGGCTGCCGCGCCTCCCTGGGCCGTCCCCATGCCGCACCGCCGCCGCCTACAGCTTCCTCCTCCGCAGCGCGCGACAGCCGAGCTCAAAAGGGACCGACCCAAGAAGGAGTCCACAGGGATTCAGGCAGCGGCAGCTCCGGCGGCGGTGGGCGGCGGCTGTGGACGCCGGGTGCAGGCACCCGGCCCACAGGCGCCCGGCGGAGGCGGCGGCAGCGGTGTACCCCGCCGGGCGTCCCCAGGGCATGGGGCTTGTCAGCAGCGGACGGCCGAGGCAGCCCTCAACGTGCCGCGGGGAGGCGCCCCCCTCAGAGGGCTGCTGCCGCCGCCGCTGCCCTGAAAGTTCTAAATGTTTTGAAAATCGGAGCGAAAATGGCTCTAATTGACTGCGCATGCGCAGAAACTCAATCTGACGCATGTGCAATGCGTCAGATTGAGTTTCTGCGCATGCGCAGTCAATTAGAGCCATTTTCGCTCCGATTTTAATTTTTTTTTTCTTTCGGTCAGGCGTCCGGAACCGGACGCCCCAAAAGTGGACTTCCCCTCACGGAGAACCCTCCGGGATTGGTCTTACCGGTTCCAGAGATCCGTCTGGAACCGGTGACATCCCATCACTGTTGTTGTCCTCCTCTGAACATATTCCAGTTTGTTGGCATCCTTCTTAAAGTGTAGTGAGGTGCATGTAGTGTCAAATAGAGGTATAGTAGTACCTCATGGGTTTTGGAGACTATACTTCTGCTAATTCAGCCTAAAATAGAGATACATCTGTCAAATTCAGAACTTCAAAACCCTTCCTTCCTTCCTGCCTGCCTGCCTGCCTGCCTGCCTTCCTTGGGATAACTTTCTTGCACCCACTAAACCTGCGAAATGAGAATGTAATACTATGTCTATTTACATAAAAGATTTCTTTTAGAGACATAACAAGAGCTCTTCTGAATCATACCAATTACTTCTCTAGTCTCATGTTCTGTTCCCACAGCAGCCAGTTAGAGAGCCTTTATTTTTGTTTCCCATGATAATGATTAAATCTCCATATATACTATTGGAAAAGTGCCTTGCTTCATTTTCATGAGCTGTTGTGAAAAACAATCTCTTGCTTCGAGAATACTGCTATCTGAAATATATTCCAAGGAGAATGTATTATTATCATAGAAAGATCCAGTGTAGGAAAATGTATGACCATCAGCAGGTTCGCACCAGTTCACCAGAATCGGTAGCAGAAATTCTGGCTGGCCCTGTCCATCAAAGTTTTGAAATAAAGTAGTCCTAATTCGGGTGCAACGCAGGGCTTTCCCCCTGGCCAATGCCCACCATACCACACCCACAGTGTGGTAGTAAAAAAAATTTGGAGTCCACCACTGTGTATAACCCAAGTGGGAAAGAGATTACTAAAGCTGTTACCTAATGAGTGATCATGTAAACGTTGTGACTATGCCACACTTACTGTCACACCACATGACCAATTAAATTTGGGTGAAAGATGTCTGTGAAAGCCTTTTATTCCATTTATTTCTAAAGGAAAACTTTATAGAAATGATTGTCACTCCTCTCTATGTGTTGTGTTTTAAGTGTTTTTAAAGTATGTTAGTCGCCCTGAGTCTTTGTGAGGAGGGCAGCATAAAAGTTTGGTCAAATAAATAAATAAATAAATAAATAAATAAATAAACTGTGGTATTGTGAATAAAGTGGCAAACAAGAACTTAGGAAACCTGGGAAACGCAAGAAGTAGGGAATGGAATTGGTAAAACCACTTCCTAAGTATCTCACTTACCTTGAAAGTCCTATATGTGGTGCTATAAGACACAAAATTGCCAATCCATGATAGATAGATAGATAGATAGATAGATAGATAGATAGATAGATAGATAGATAGATAGATAGATAGATAGATAGATAGATAGATAGATAGATAGATAGATAGAAACAAATTTGACATTTATCACCACCAGAGAGCACTGGTGGTCCATTTTTTAATGTCCAAATATTTCCACTGAATATGAAACTTCTTAATATTCTTGTATATTTCAAGGATCATATTCCACATCAAAATAATGTTTTGAGATTGGAGAGAAAAATCTCCACACGGTCTCTTTCTCTGAGTTTTTTGCTAGAAGACATGTACTATCTGCATAACTCATCCAGCCCTATGTTGGGACTACCTTTGATTGCAGTTGTCCAAAGTTTGAAATACCTAGTCAAATATTGAACTTCTGATGTCTTCTTCCATTTTTTAACAATTTAAGCTGAAGAAGGGTTGTAGAGAACTCAAAAGGTTGCATATTCTCTGCATTTATGTTTGATCATAATAAAGATTTTTTGTTTACTTCCATGTGCAGGTGACAATGAAATCTCTCCAAGGAACTGTATCCAAGTCCTTTTCATTCAAGACAGATAAACAGAGAACAGACAAATGATTTCTTCACAAGTTCAACTTGCAGTCCAGTAAGCAGAAGTAGGCAGACAAATGTCAAAGCTTAGGAGAGAAATGGTTGCTACCTAAACTGGCTGAACTGTAATCTGACTAAAGTTAGTTTAAAAAGTAGGGGTACAATGCAATTGAATGGAGAGGTGTGCTGAAATGGGGTTTTAAGAGAATTAAGTTGGGGAAAAAATGAATGGATGTGTGCAATGTAATTTAAAAATGCAAATACAGTATGCATATTTATACTCTATCTATGGTAACATGCTTTTCCCTTCCCATGATTTCTCCTGGGAAAAGACCATAATTCCGTGCTTCAAAAGATTTCAGCATGCTCCTCCTCAAATTAGACCCATGTGTTCATCTTGGTTGTGAAGAGATTTTCCTTTTTTTCCCCCCTTTCATTGAGTGTTACAAATACATAATATAATAATAATTGTTACATCAGGAATGGCAATACACAGAAACCAGTTTCAAACAATTTCTATCTTCCTGGACACAGTGCACAGGACTTGAAAGTTGCCATTCTGGAACAGAAAAATTATAAGACAATCTCGTGAAAGATCATTTACAAATGTTCGGTGCCAGGAGTTACACGGACTCCCTCTTCTTCTGTGTCTGCCTTGAGGTATCCACACCAGTGCTGTCCTAAGCCTAGATGAGAAAGGAGAAGGGTTGGGCATGGGTTAGCACCTCACTTAAGTAAAAATTTTATGGCTACAGAAACAATGAGGAATAACCAGCAAAAGGGTAAGTATTACTTTTTGTAAAAAACCCTCTCTAAGTTATGTTCTAATTCATTGACTTACAAGGCTGCAGCCCTGTAAGGGGTGGGGAGCGATTTTTTTTTCAGGAGGGACAAAAAAATTTCAGGAGGGGCAATAATGTCACACTCACATATACAGTTGTACCTCGCTTAAAGAGCATAATGGGTTCCACAGGATTGCTCTTTAAGCGAGTTTGCTCTTTAAGCAAAACACCATTGTAAGTGACCAATTGTGGGGGGGATTGCGAACCCCGATTTATTTGTTAAGCGAGTTTTTGGTTGGTTTTATTTGTTATGGGAAGCAAACATTCAGAGAAAATTCTGCTCTTTAAGCGAGTTACTCTTTAAGTGAGGTGCTCTTTATGTGAGGTTTGACTGTATAACATTGACATCTCGAGGAGGGTTGGGGGGGGGACTGCTAGCTCAGGAGGGGTTTTTTTTTGGGGGGGCCCTCTGGCTACGGCCCTGTTGACTTAGCCTGCATCACCATGTCACTTATTAAGTCACAGGTTCTGGGGCTGGTTATGGAATACAGCACTGTATATTCAATCCCTCAAACAAGTTAGGTTATGCTTCACCTTGTTGTAACAAAATGGGGACACAGAGCTGCTTGTTTACGTATCTTGTTGTGGCATTTTACAAACCATTATCAGACTTGGAGAACAGCAAATGAAACAACTGAAACAGAAAATCAGGGTTGTTTTTCAAATTAGTAGCAACTCATTATCTCAAATATTTCTGTAGAAAATAATCATAAACCTTTGCTTTACAAACACTCTGTTTAAAATTGCATATATGACCACTGTTCAAAAAGCATTTAGAGTTTTTCAACAGTAGGTAAGTGGAGGATAGGGGTGCCTAGTGTGCAATGGTCCATGGGGTTGCAGGGGGTCGGAGTCAACTGTGCAACTGAACAACAACAAAGTGAAATTCAACTTTGGCTCCCTAGTTGGTGATTCTTATTTCAGAGTCCAGCTGGGCTTATTTACTGCACTAGGCAGGAGTTCACAGCAGACTATGAACCATTGCAATAAGTATTATCCCATGCTCCTAACAAAGAAATTGCCCCCTGCCCACCAGAATCTAAGCTGTATATGGTCTCCAATGCCCTAACAACATCTAACTACTGTACAGTACTTGGTATGTTGTTGTTTCAGCTGCCTAATGTAACATGTTTTCAGAACTTTAATAGGTAAAACTTACACTTGCTACAGAAATTCCTTCCAAGAGTATCCTGGTAAATTTTATGTCTAAACTCAAAATCTAAACTGACATCTACCATGTGACACTTCACCAAGGACTTAAACTGGACTGAGAAGGCTTTATTCCTATCAGATTTTTATCTATGCATGGCATAGTGATTAAATTGCTTTATTTCAGCCCAAACTATGCTCACAATCTGAGTGGGAGAACCAGTGAAAAGGTAAGCCCTGAAGGTGGTCCCCCCCCCAAAAAAAAAAAAAAAAGCTACTACCGGTTCTCCGGGACACTGGGGAAAGTTACTACCGGTTCTGGTGAACTGGTGTGAACCTGTTACATCCCATGACTGCCTGTAGCTGACTGAGTTGTACTACTTGGCCTGGAAGAGATAACACCTATGGAGGGTTCTTAACTTATGACAATCTTTAACGTTTTTTGCATAACTGTGCAACAGGATTTCAGCCATTACTTCTAATGCCAGTACTATCAGATTATGCCACTTTCCTATATTCTTAGTGGTGAATGGGGAGGGGATTATAAAACAGAAGTCTTCCTCTTACTTTCATCAAGAGGGACAATGAGGAACTCTGGGCCTTCAGATGTTGCTAAACTGAATTTCTGTCTTCCTTCACCATTAACCAGGCTACCTGGGGCTGGTGTTTATAGGAGCCCAAAAACATCTGCAAGGCCACAGATTTTCCAGCCCCCAAATTACATCACATCAACAAAGTCTGCATGAGTTTTATTTGTTGTTCAGTCACACAGTCGATTCCGACCCTTTGCGACTCCATGGACCACTGTCCGCCAGGCACTTCTGTCCTCCACCATCCTCCTCAACTCACTTAGCTCTGTGCCCATTGTGTCTATAATACCATCTAGCCATCTCATTTTTTGCCACCCCTTTCTTCTTTTGCCCTCCACTCTTCCCAGCATCAAGGCTTTCTCAAGCGAATCCTCTTTTCTCATTTGATGTCCAAAGTACTTTAGCTTCATCTTTACTATTTGACCTTGTAAGGAGCAGTCAGGATTGATTCCTTCTAAAATTTACCTATTTGTTCTCCTCGCTGTCAAGGGGACTCTCAAAACTCTCCTCCAACACCACATCTCAAAGGCATCTATTCTGCGCTCAGCTTTCCTTATGGTCCAGGCCTCACAACCATACATTGCCACAGGGAATACCATTGCTTTGACTATATGCATTTTTGTTTGCAATATGATGTCTCTACTTTTAACTATATTCCCCAGGTTTCTCAAATAATAATATTAATGTTTTACAAATAATAATATTAATGTAAGGG
Organism: Furcifer pardalis; assembly: GCA_030440675.1. Classification (NCBI taxonomy): domain Eukaryota; kingdom Metazoa; phylum Chordata; class Lepidosauria; order Squamata; family Chamaeleonidae; genus Furcifer; species Furcifer pardalis. The sequence continues at coordinate 96,477,277 of CP126895.1, read as the reverse complement.
TAGGGAAAATTCTTAGATTCTGTACCATAGTTAATTATAGTGCTATTTGTTTATTTATGCTATTTTATTCTGTTACTGAAGTATTTTATTTTATTTTAAAAGCCATCTCATTACACTAAGGTTCAGACAGAACCTGAACAAATACTTGGCCTAATGCCTGCTATTTTTCTTACGAAGAACTGGTGCCGTTGTACAGCCATCTGTATAAAATATGGTTATTGCCCAAAATTAAGCCGTTCACCAAGGACTTAAAATTAAAAAAAATCTTCTGTAGATTTTGTTATGATTCCCCAATGTTATTGGTGAAAATGAAAGTTTTCTTTTAAATCTATTTCATATATCTTAAAACCTACAAAATGGTTTTAGTGATTGGGTCTTGAGGACATCTTAAGTGTTTTATTTGGTGTAAGAATTCATGGAATGTAAATATCATGACCTGACTAGCGGAGATGCCAATTCTGCATCTAAAAATAGTGCAGTCGGATAGGACTGGCTTTCGAGCAAGGGAAACCTTTACCTTTACTTAGATGAAAAGATTATTTATTCCAAGGGGAACCTGTCTCAGTCTGGAAAACGAGCTTGATTTTTGTTTTGTAATTGGTCAGTTGGGAGACAGCACACGTTGCTATGTGAGTCTAATGTTTCAGCTTTGTAATTCTAAAAGATTTACCTTTCATGGAGAGAAAACGTTATATGAGGAGAAAGTGTGTCTTTGTTTTAGTGTTAATCAGAACCAAATGTCTCTGCTATGTAATTTCTGCACTGGCAAGAGTTGAACTAGATTCAACACTAAGCCACTGGATTTCAGTCAATGTTTTTAACTTGGCTTTTGCAATGTTGTCAGTCAGTTTTACTAAAAGATGATTTGACTACATATTTGTGACATGTCCTGATACAATGTTCTGAACTGGAATATTGTCTTCAGATTAGTTCAAAGTAATCTTAAATGGTTTTAAACTCTTTATTAGTTAGTTTAGTTTAGTTTTGGTTTTTGTTAGCTTTTAGATCAGGGGCTGGCAACCTATGGCCTGCAGGCTGAATCCGGCCCAACGTCCCAAATCATCAGGCCACCACCCTCACTCCAACCACTGCTGCTGCCGCCGCGGCTGCCGCCACCGCAAACATGTTTACGGAGGCTGCAGACATGTTTCCGGCTGTTAATGTGTTTATAACAGCCACTGATACATTTAGGGTTACCATAAATGCATTTATGACGGCCACAAACAGGTTTATGGCAGCATTTATGGTGGGCGGACCACCAGTCCGGCCCCCTCAACTGTCTGAGGAAGCATGAACCAGCGCCTGACTTTAAAAGATCGCCACCCCAGTTTTAGATGTTCAAACAGACTGCAAGTTGGGTTGTTTGACACATCTTTGTTCACAGTTTTGGAGCATTTGGATTGGACCTGATAGTTTGGAACTGCAAACAAGAGCTGGATTGTCCAGGTAGGTAAAAGAAGCACCATGTTTGGGGAGTAGGGGACAAGACCATGGTCTGGTCCAGCCCGGCTTGAGAGCTCGCTGACATGACCTTTCTCCAGGTGGTGGAAACTCATTAAGTGGTGTGTGTCCATGTGGTATTACAAGGATTCTAACTCCTCCTGAACTTTCAGTGGCCATTGAAGTGGGTGGTGGTTGGCATCACTGGCTTTTCTATGCGTTGGATCCAGTTCCTAGCGTTATGCCAGACTATGCTTCTGTGACCAATAAACTAGTCAGCTTCTCTTCCAAAGAGTTGTACCTGTATGTGTATTCTTTGTACATAAGTAAGCCAGCTCCAGGACTTACACAGTGACTGGTCAGCAAACAGAGCACAAATAACAGGAGCTGATACTATTTTTTTTGTTGTTCAGTCACACAGTCAATTCTGACCCTTTGCAAACCCATAGACCATTGCCCTCCAAGCACCCCTGTCCTCCACCATCCTCCTCAACCCACCCAGCTCTGTGCCCATTGCATCTACAATACAATCTAGCCATCTCATTTTTGGCCGCCCCCTTCTTTTGCTCTCCACCTTTCCCCTTTGCCGAGTGTTGGGCAGCAGTAAATAACCTGATTTCCTAATGGGGGGCAATTAACTATGGGTGGATGAGCCCCTTTAAGTGGGGTCATGGTCCCCTCAGTGGAAGAAATGCCACTGGAAGCCATCATATTGGATTAAATGGCAAAATGAGCAGAGGAGGAATTCTGATTCCCAACGGTCATGGAGGCTGAAGAGGCCATGCCAGATGGACTGGCTATGAAGGTGCACCTTGATAATATCCTCAAGGCTACGGCAGTCTGTTGCAGTCCTGGTCTTAAATCCTGCAAGTCTCATTTCATATGTGCCGCAGGAAATGGCTCCGAGATCATAGTGTGTGGGTCACTTCATGGCAAGCTGGGATCCACCTTAAACAAATTCACACCAATGGCATTTTTCCTGCTTCAGGAAAAATGCATTCTCAGATACGAGTTGCAGCCACCAACGACAATTATACCGTACAGGTATAATAAAATAAAACCTTCCCACCCATCTGACCCATCTGTAACAAAGTAAACCAACAAAACCAAGAAAACAAGATTCATTTCCATTTTCTTCTGGGGGACAAATGGAGCATATCCAGTGGTGGGCTGTTGCCGGTTCAGACCGGTTCAGCTGAACCGGTAGTGGAAATCCGGAGGGGTTTGCTGGCGGGGGGTAGTAAACCCCCCAGGTGACTGGTTCGGCCGCCTCTCTGGCCACCCTCTGGATTCCGTTTCCAGGCAGCCCAAAATGGCTGCTCGGAAGTGTGCATGCATCAAAACACCATTTGACTCATGCACACTGGAAAATAGAAGTGTGCATGCATCAAATAGTATTTTGACGCATGTGTACTTCCGAGCAGCCATTTTGAGCTGCAAGGAAGGGCCCAGAGGCCTCTTTGGAGAAGTGGTGGCAGCCTTTCCTCGGCGCACCACTGGGCCAGGCCAGGCCAGGCCAGGCCACGCTGCCAGGCCAGGCTGCGCTGCTGGGCTGGGCCAGGCCAGGCCGGGCTAGGCTGTACCTTGCCGCCGTGCTGCTTTGCTTCTTTGCCACCGCGCCGCTGTGTCGCTGCTGTTGCTGCTGTTTCTGCCTGCTTGCTGTTCCCCGACCCCAGGGTAAGTGATGGGTTTGTGTTTGGGGTGTGTGGGTTGGGGTGTGTGTGTGTGTGTGTGTGTGTTATGTAGTGTGTTTTTATGTGTATTTAATGTCTATTTTAATTTGTATTTTTATGTTTTTATGTGTATTTAATGTCTATTTTAATTTGTATTTTTATGTTTTTATTTCTATTTAATGTCTATTTTAATTTGTATTTTATGTGTTTTTTATTTCTATTTTTATGTGTACTGTATTTTTTATTTTATTTTTAACTTTGGCTCTGCCCACCACAGTGTGGTAGTATAAATTTTGGTAGCCCACCACTGCATCCTTCCCTTCCCCTTTATGATTACATTTCAAGTATTTGAGAGTATATCTCATATTTCCTCTCAGTCTTCTTTTCTCAAGGCTACACAGCTTCATGCTGTCTTTTCGAGTGGGTCCCTTAAAGGTTAGAAAGGCCACATATAAATAAAATAAAACAATAATTCCTGCAGAAAAAAGCATAGAACACATCAAGTAGGCTTTGAATTGGTAGAAGTAGATGCACCTGTAGCTTACACATATTAAGACTTTTTCTCTTGTGGACAGTCAAATATAAGCAAGTTTGATCAAAATATATTTATTGTGGATAAAAAGAAAATTTGTAGAGTTGGCTTAAGGCAAAGTATGCTTTTTCTTAATGTCTGGCCAGGTTATCCTGCTGTGGTAATAGAGTAGATCGGGGTGCCCAAACTTTTTGGGCTTCAGACCAGTTACGTGGTTGAGCAGGCCAGTCATGTGGCTCCTCCCACCAGAAGCGGAAGGAAAACGCACCCACACATGCACAAAATGCTATCATAAATGGACTTGCGGTTGTGTAAACACGTTTACGACAGCCATGGGTGCTTTATGGCAGTGTTTTGCACATGTATGGGTGCATTTAACCTCTGCTTCCAGGAGTGGCTCAGGCAGCATGGGCTAGATTATTAGGCCCCATGGGTCATAGTTTGGGCACCACTAGAGTAGACCATACTGCCAGTGGCTCAACACCAAGGGTCTGGCAGCGGTTCACTAACCTGACAACCCTAAGGACTAACGGCCTTGGGTGCTAAAGTCCACAGGGAAGGGTGATGGTCCCCAAGTGGATTAAATCCCACTTGAATCCATCTTGATGGAGGGAAGAAGCCTCATCAATACTGGCCTGGGGCTGATGTGGACTTTGTGTGCCAAAAGGGCTCAGGAGCAGAAAGTGACTTGCAGAACTAGATCAGTGGTACAGGTGTCATGCTGTGATGCAGAAGGCAGATGAAGGTCCATGGCATTATATTCTCAGAGCAATCTTCATGGTTGATCACCATGAGGATCACCAATATTTGGATTCAGATACGGCAGAAGAAGAAGCTTTTTCTAGCTACTCATAAGCTAGCACAAAGGGTTTGTGCACAACTGGACAAAGGAGAGCATGGTAAAGATCCAGTACTGTATATGCAAACTGAGAACAAGTCCAGTCATACTTTAAAAGTTCAACTGTTACTTCGTGCAGCGTGTGGAGCAGTCAGGTTGGAAACTGTAAACAGAGCTCTCTCACACACATACCACTTCAGGCCAGGGTCAAACCCCAGAAGAAATTTATTGAAGGAACAATTCTGCTAAGGCAAAAACAGAGTTTGCGACACACACATTTCTTATGACTTTATATGAAAACATTTTTGATGGAAAAAACAGTTGTAGTTTGTATGTTCTCTAAAATATTTTACATATGGATACTGATCACAATGCCGTAAACATTTTGGAGAGTTCAGTGGAAGTTGTTCCTTTTTCATGGACAGGAGTATGCAGTCTGACTTCAGTATTTTAAGAAGACAGAAATGTTGGGAGAACAGGTGTTGCTCATCAGCACCAAGCCAATGATGACATCTTAATATTACGATTTGCACATTCATAAAAGCTTCAGGACTGAAATGAGCTAGAAAGTCAATGCCAAAATCCAATGAAGTGTCCCATTGATAGAATTGCTTTTCTCAGTCAGTGGTAGGGGTGATTTTCCCACTCCCTTTTGCACTCTCTAGATGCCCTGAAAGCCTCCTACCAGGAAAATATTTCCCAGTGGCAAAGGGGCAGGATTTAGACCCATGTAAATAAATCTTGTACAGGGTGCAGTGACAAAAACATAGATAAGAATATATTTTTTTTTCCTACAAATAGAATTAAGTTAAGCCTTTTGCCTCTGAAGGCATTAGTACAGTACCATCTAGTTAGTCATAGATTAAAATTAGCCCTGCCTGCGTTGCCAGTGAAAGGGAGTGGAATGAATGTGAGATGTGGCCAAACATGTAAACAAGTTCAGCCACGCCTAAAATATCTTCCAACTGGGATACAAATGGGGCAGAAATCATTCTGTAGTGCAGGAGGAGTAGCAACCTAGTTAGTTTAGCAAATTGATTTCTAAGGTAAGTCTATTTGTCTGTTTAGATGCTTTGAAGTATAGCCATTTAATTGTGAATATGAACAGTTTTTAAGCTTCTGGCAACACTTGCAATGCTGTTCCTGTGCCCTTTTGTTGTTCAACTGATATCTTGTTTCAAGCATGAAATATTAACATTGAGTCTATGGGTGGGTTGTTGTTTTTTGTATTGCTTTGTAAATCATGAACTATATAAAACATTGTTTAGTATTTTGTTTAACTAACTAATTTCAATTTCTCATGTTACAAGATACTTCCCTGTCAGGTTTTCCTGTCCATTTCTCAAAACAAAATAAAAAATAGCTATGAGTGCATAATAATTTTTAAGTGATAGAAATACACTTAATGCTGCTTAATGTTGGACTTTTGATTTCATTTGCCATGTATGTCCATGTGTAAAATGTTACATGATATTGACTGAAATCTTTTGTATAATTTAGCCTGTGCAACAGGAATGGTATCATTGGTAGTAGCTGATTGCCAGTTGAGTGTTTGTATGGTTGGTACAAAATGTGACAAATTTGTGAACACCCCAAAATCTCAGAAGAAAAGTTTTAAAAACAAAGGCAATCAACACTTGTCAGTAAGATAGTTCTTGTTGCACAGACAGATCCCATGAAGCATGATTTTGACCATTATATATTTATGTTTATTCTTCACATTTGTTGTATAGAATATACAGTAATTTATTAGGCTGCCTTTGCCATTGACACAATCTCCACAAAGAACACTTGTTTGTTGCATATGTGCGTAAAGAAAGAGATTGTTCACAGAACCTGATTTTCATAAATGGGCCCTCCTTTGTGAATCAGGCCATTAGATTAAGCAAATAGGGGAACAAGGAAAAGAGGAAACATTAGCTGTAAGAAGTAAAGTGGAATGGGAGTGGGCATCAGTTAGTCTCCAATAAATTGGAGGCTTTGTTCATAAAATAGCTTTCTCCATGCTCCCTTTTATGTCTGTGTGTTGTGGCTTTGGCAATGTCAGTGACATTCTTGCCTTGCATTTTGTCATGGTTTGGGGAACTCATAAGATTTCCCTTAATTGTTGGGCTAATACTGATAGCCAGACATTTATTGAAAGTGCTTTTGTCACACCTATATACTGCCCATGCTGATTTCAAGTTATTAACAGGAGCAATAAAATTGCACTGTTCAAAAGAAGCATTGTCTTGGCCTCTACTGACCACAAGCTGTTTAAAGAGCACAAGGGGACTCCTAATGATAATGTTAGGAAGATTAAACTTCATTTTTAGCCAGCTCGTAATACTGCCTTGCCATGTTAAGATGTCAGCTAGGAACTTTTATATCTCTCTATCTATCTAGATAGAGATATAGTAAAACCTTGGATAACACTAAAACTTGGTTCCACAAGTCTTAGTGTTATCCAATTTGTAATGCATCAGATAACGTTAAAATCCTATGGGATACATTGGACAACGTTAAAACTCCATAGAGATACATTGTAACCAGCACAAGCTTTAGCGAATGTTATCTGATGCATCCCATAGGATTTTAACATTATGCGATGCAATTTTTTTTCCAGATTGCTTAACATTATGCGGTTTTAGCGTTATCTGATGCAAATGTTATCCGAGGTATTACTGTATGTAGATATTTCTTGGGTAACATCATGTGTGCCAGTATTCAGGGGCGTTGGGGCGGGGGGGGGCAGCAGGCAGCCTGCCGCGGGTGGTGCTTTTGGGGCTATAGGTGTTCTTGGACTACAATTCCCAGAAGCCCTAGTGGGAAAGGTGGCCAGCGTCCACTAGGGGGTAGCAAATTTGGCTTATGCCCCAGGCAGCTGAAATCAATGCTACACTACTGCCAGGATCAGTCCCTTCATGAACAGTAAAGTGCAATTGTTCTCTGGCATGTGGCCACTGTCAAGTGTTATACTGTACAGATGTACCTCGCTTAAAGAGCATAATGCGTTCCACAGGATTGCTCTTTAAGCGAGTTTGCTCTTTAAGCGAAATACCATTGTAAGTGACCAATTGTGACTTCTGGTGGGTGGGATTGCGAACCCCGATTTAGTAGTTAAGTGAGTTTTTGGTTGGATTTATTTGTTAAGCGAAATGAACATCCAGAGAAAATTCTGCTCTTTAAGCGAGTTACTTATTAAGCGAGGCACTCTTTATGCGAGTTCGACTGTAGTTGCATTACATTATAAATAAAATGTGATGCAAGGAAGGCAATGTCTCACCCCACAATTTTGGAATGAAGGTGCTCACACCCCGTCAAACCATGATCCACTTCTCTACAGAGGAAAGTCCTATGTTGTGTGTGTGGCTTCATTTTGGCAGTTTAAAATCTGACCTGGACACAACAGAAGAGGCTACATTCACGTCACACATAACCATCTTGACTTAATGTGTACAAGAAAGGAACATCTTCTGTTGTGTCCAGGTCAGACGTTAAACTTCCAAAATAAAGCCACCTTCTTGGCTTTGTTGTTGGCCAAAGGTCTCATTGGTACATGTTTCCGGTATTAACTAGCAGACCAGCAAATGAGCTGGATTCTGTATCTCTTCACATTCATGGTTTGTGTTGTTATCTGTCAGCACTTGAGCCTGTTGGTCTTATATTTAGGCACTCAGCCTATTCAGAGTCCTCCGAGTGACTTAGGGAAGGTTGAGTTCCTCATCCATATCCTCCTTTAATGTCTTCCTTGTTCGGTGACCTCATTCCTCCATCTTCTAATTTGATTTTGCCCTTGTGTACCCTCAAGAACATTTGTTTTTGCCATAAAGCAGTTCCTGGATCTGAGTCAAATGTAGCCATTGCTTTCTATCCTTCACTGCCATCTATTAATTCTCTTCTCTTGTCCCACTGTGTTGATGATTTTCACTTGCTTATCATTTTCACTGGCAGAATGAGGGCACTTTTGTAAATCTAATTTTTCATAGATTCAGAAAACTATTAAGTGGCACCAGCTTTTCTGTTAGACTGACTGAGCTGAACTGAAGAAACTGTCAGCCACATATCAGCTTTCGCAGATACACTAGTATCTCGGATAATGATGAGACTTGGTTCCACATGTCTTGTCATTATCTGGTTTTTAACGTTGTGCAATGCATTGATCGCACAATGTTAAAAAAGCCCTGTTCCCTGAAGAGGAAAGGGAACAGAGTGGCAATCCGCCTGCCTCTTTGGAAAGGACAGTGGGGATTCCAAAGAGGCAGGCAGATCACAGCATGGGATCGGCTGCTTGGGTTGGGGGTTGAACCAGGCATGCACCCATTCAGCCCCCCAACCCAAGCGCCGATCCCACGCTGGGATCACAACGTCTGGGGAGGTCGGGAACAACGTAGATTGGGTTCCCCGATCTCCCCGGAAGTGGCAGGCGTGCCAGAGAGCCCAAAATGGGGAAAAACCTGAAGGTTTTTTTGCCCATTCCGGGCTCTCTGACATCCCTGCCACCTCCAGGGAGTTCGGGGGACCCAATCCACACTGTTTCTGATGTTCCCTGGATGGTGCAGTAAGTCATAATGTCCTGGGCTTCAGTGTTCTGGCATGGCTACAACCCCTGGGTAAGATGCAGTTAAAGTAGTGTTTTGCTGAGAGAGAAAGTAACAGGTGGCTGAATGAAGAGGAGGAGATGGAGCTTGATGGAAATATTAGAGTTATGTAAGGAAAGAGTAGGAAAACTTTTTTGGAGCACCAATATTCTTCCATACTTGAATATTTGCAAACAGAAATTTGTCCACCAGGAAGGCGTTCTCCACAGGCTCAGGTGGATAGCGCTATAGCTATCCATCTGAGCTATACGTATGTTTAGTTGCTTTATTAAAGTGGACTAGAAGCTCCTATGAAACAACATTCTCTTTCAGCTAAAAACAGGCAGTATATATTTATTTGGTTTATTTCAACCATTAATGAAAATCAGTTCAAGACCTGGGTACTGTATGATGGAATGAGTGACCATCTCTGTCCCAGCTCCTGCTAACCTGGCAGATCAAAAGCAAGAAATTGCAAGTAAATAAATAGGGACCACTTTGGTAGGAAAATATCTTGGGGACATGAAAGGAGCCTCATTCAGGCATCCCCTGAATGGAGTTTCTCCGGCAAAAATTCTTTCAATCCAGAATAATTTCTGACATGAAATTATTATTATTATTATTATTATTATTATTATTATTATTATTATTATTATTATTATTATTATTATTATTATTATTATTATTATTATTATTATTATTATTATTATTATTATTTACAGATAGGTAAAAGTAAAGGCCACCCTTGCTTGAAAGCCAGTCGTATCCAACTCTAGGGTTCAGTGCTCATTTCTATTTATAGTCAAAGAGCCAGCGCTGTCAGCATCTACAATGTTTCCATGGACGTGTGGCAGGCATGACTAAACACTGGAGTGCACAGAATGCTGTTTACCTTCCCACCGAAGAGGTCCCTATTTATCTACTTGTAATTTCTTGTTTTTGAACTGCTTCAGGAAAAAATGCATTCTGGGATACGAGTTGCAGCTAATGATGAGAAAGAAATTCTTCCTAGCAAAAAGCACCTCTTTCCCATCTTAGTAGAGTTTCTAGTCCTATCCATCAGCTGTGAGAGCTGCAGCCAATTGCAGTGGGCCATGCTCCTATGCTCATCTGGGTTCAGTCATAGAGTAATATTTCTAGAGTAACCTTGAATACCCGAGAGTAGTCATATGCACCACACTCAGTAGAGAGCTGGGTTTGTGAGAAATGAGGACCCAACTACATATGATGAGCAAGGGAAAATCCGACAAGTTGACTCCTTTTTCATCAGTTGACCACTTCTAATCCAAGCACAAAGCCAGTCATATCCAGCTCTAGGGTACGGTGCTCATCTCTGTTTACAACCAAAGAGTCCTTCCTTCTTAGGACTTTTAACTCTGTCTGCATCTGCAGACATTTCCATGGTCACATAGCAAGTATAACTAGACACCCTTGCAATTTATTGCTTTCAAACTGCTAGGTTGGCAGGAGCTGGAGCTCACTCCATCATGCAGCACTCAGGTCTTGAACTGCTGACCTGCCAACCTTCCAGTCATCAAGTTCAGCATCTTAACCACTAAGCCACTGCAGTCCCTTGAATTACACTTACATCAATGGGGTTTAGTGCTCATCCCTATTTGTAGCCAAAGAGCCAGCACTGTCTGCATCTGTAGATGTTTCCATGGATGTGTAGCAGGAATGACTAGTCACCAAATCACACAAAACCCTCTTTACCTTCCCATTGAAGTGGTACCTATTTAGCTACTTGCAATTTCTTGCTTTTGAACTGCTAGGTTGGCAGGAGCTGGGACAGAGACAGGAGCTCACTCCGTTGTGCAGTACTCAGGTTTTGAACTGCTGACCTATTGACCTTCCAGTCATCAAGTTCAGTATCTTAACCACTAAGAAAGTATCTTGACCTCTAAGTTTATGCCAAATAAATTTTCCCAAATTACAATTTTTCCATTCTAGACAGAAGTGGCTCTTTTACAATGATAGCTTCTGCAACAGAACATGTGTTATAACTCAGGGGTTGAGATATTTGGCTACAGAACCAAATTAAGCAGGCCAGCTTGTGTAGCTTTGGGTAAGCTGCACAGTCCCAGGGCACACCCAGAAGAAAGGAATGGTAAACCACTTCTGTGTATTATCTACTTAATAAACTCTGGAAGGGGTTGCCAAAAAAAATCAGAATTGACTTGATAGCACATGATGATGATTATGGCAAATAAAGATCTCACTAGACAAAAATGTTACCATAATAATTGCATCATTCTTTATTTTTCCTTTTGCTTGCAGAGATGGTACGTGAAGAGTATACTAGAGCAACACCTGGGACTAATATACAGAGACCAGAACCTCAGTATATTTATAATGTTGGGATTTATGGCTGGAGAAAGCGCTGTCTTTACCTATTTGTCCTTCTTCTGATCATCATCTTAGCTGTAAACCTTGCTTTGACAATCTGGATTCTAAAAGTGATGTGGTTTTCTTCCGTAAGTATCTTCTCTTCATTATGCTTTTTTGCATATATTCTACCTCACTTTCCTAGTGTCTTCTCAGCCATAGCACCTTGTCTGGAAAATGCTTTTTCTAGGACATGACCTCTCCCTGTTCGTGAATACATGCGATCTGGTACCTAATATTTTGTTATTATCAAAGGAGAATCTCTTCCTCTTTAGGACTTTTAACTCTTTGTTTTATCTACAATATTTCATGCTGCTTTTAGCTGTTGTATTTTGATCTCAATACTGTAGTGTTTGTCACTCTTTATATTTTGTTGTTTGTAAGTTGCTCAGAAAATATCCTGATTGGATGGGATGGCAGTGTATAAATTCTTCTAAGTTACCCTTTTAAAATCATGCCTATTCTATATAATTTTAAAATAATTTGAGTAAGAAATATTTTGTTAAAGTTTGAAAGTTTTATTTACAGATTGGCATGGGATACTTGTATGTTCAAAGTGAAGGAGTTCGTCTAGAAGGAGAGTCAGAATTTTTGTATCCTCTATATGCTAAAGAAGTTCATTCTAGAAAAGTAAGTTTGCTACAGTACTATGTATACATAGTAGGGCAACATTAAGTGAGATATTCCCCTAAGTAAATATGCACCCCCTATTATAAGTCAGGAAAGATGCACAAAACTGGAGCAGAGGTTAGATGATTAGTAGTCATATATTTGTTATATAATTTTAAAGTTGTCATATGCAAGGTTTTTCTATGTTGTACTCAGCAGTATGTTTTGTAGAATAAGTGTGAATACATTTGAATCTAATACGATTTTTATATTTCTATGCATCCAGCTATAAAATGAGAGTTATGCCAGGCCAGAACCAAGTCCTTGAAGAAAACATTATTGAAAAAACAGAAAAAAATGTTCCTCTAGAACATGGATAGGTAACCTACGGCCCATGGACCAGATCCAGCCTGTGGCACCAAATCATCTGGCCCACTGCCACCACTGCCACCACCCCCACCCCCACCAGAAACAGCCATAAATACAACAGCCATAAATACATCTGTGACTGTCATAAATGCGTTTTTACACATTTATGGCTGTTGCAGATGAGTTTTACAACAGCATTTACAGTGGGGGGGACCACCAGTCTGCCCCCCTCAACTGTCTGAGGGAGCATGACCTGGCCCCCGACTTAAAAAGGTTGTCAACTCCTGCTCTAGAACCTTTGAAGTCCATCACCATCCATTGACTCTGGTGATGAGATTTGGTCATGAGGGCTCACTCTTATGTCTGATGAAGTGGACATCCTGCTACGGTAATGGAATAGACCATACAGCCAGTGACTCAAAGCCAAGTGTCAGTCAGTTTTTAACTAACCTGACTCCCTAAAGAGACCAACCACTACGAGCAAATGAGTCCCTTTAGGTGGGGTGATGGTCCCCGTAGTGGAGGAAATGCCACTGGAAACCATCATATTGGGCCCAACGGCAAAATGAGCGGAGGAGGAACTCTGATTCTTAACAGTCATGGAGGAGGAAGAAGCCATGCCAGATGGACTGGCTGTGAAGGCATGCCTTGATAATATCCTCAAGGCTGCAGCAGTCCATTGCAGTTCTGGTGTTAAACCCTGCAATGTCTCTTTCTGTGCCGCAGGAGATGGCTCCAAGATCATAGTGCGTGGGTCACTTCATGGCAAGCTGGGATCTACCTTAAAGAAATTCACGCCAATGGCATTTTTCCTCCTTCAGAAAAAAATGCATTTTATTTATTTATTTAGATTTATATTGCCACCCACTCGCTGAGGCGACTCAGGGCGGCTTACAGTCAAAACAACAACAGTACAACCACATAATACAACAGTACAACCACATAATGTGCAACCACATAAAACAACCAAACCAGAACACAAACTAACTCCTGTCAGGCCATTGTTGTGGGCTCAGAGGAGTGGGCAATTTTATTCTATTATAATGGTGTCTGTCTGGCCTGACATCCTGGAGTAGACCATACAGTCAGTGACTGAATCCAAAGCATCAGGTGGCCGTTAACTAATCTGACTCCCCAAAGGGGTCAACAGTTATGGGCAGATGAGTCCTTTTAGGTTGGGTGATGGTCCCCTCAGTGGAGGAAATATGAGATGCAGTTGATGACGATGGTGATCCACGAAGGATCACATTTAAATACAAGAGTTAGTTGTTAAGGTGCCACAACATTTGTTGTCTTTTTGTTGTTGTTTCGTTTCATTTCTAACATCTAAGAAGTGAGATTGGGATGTTACAAACTAAAAGATTCAAGTAGCTCACATAGGCTTACATCTTAATATTAGTTCCATCTAGGCTAGATGAATCGGATCAGTGGGAACTTGGTGAGCCAACACTTAATATAATTTGTACTGATTCAATAAGTGTTTGCAATAGGAAGTTGGGTTTAGACTACTGAGCCCTGTGCAACTATGTCAGCTTTGTTTGCCTCAAGGCTAGGGAAGTGATAAATTCTTAGATTGTTTGTTCCTATTAAAATGCAGCAAGACAAGTTGTCAAGAGTGTGTTAAGCCTTTTGAGATTTTTGGCCTCCAGCACTAGAATAAGAAAAAAGACCACCAGGTTATTTTTCTCATCAGAGTTTTCACTATTTAAGCAAAATACCTCTCCAGTCACTTTGTGAAACAGAGCACATGGGGTGGGGGTACAACATAATGGTCTGAATAATGGATCAAGAAGTTACAAACAACCCACACACTGCTTCTTACTCTTAAAATGTTATGCAGCAGCTATCACAGTTCATTGGAATTTGTGCATATATTTTTTTTAAAAAGTGAGAGCTTTTGTCAAATGACTTAGGAAATAGCTCATCATCTCACATTTTTGATGGTTTCCTACCCTCACAAGAGGAATAGAGAGTAGCATGTTTATGCACATTCATAATGACAGTTCTGGACCTGAACAGAGCTAAATCTTTCAAAATCCTCAAGAATGAGAGGTTTTGAGCATGGGTCCCCTTCCTTTACCCACAGCTCATGCTTCAGCACATCTTCCCTCATGGTCAGACAATTTATATATCTTGGGGCAGAGTGCGAAGACAAGGTGAACATACCCTTGACTTAACCCATCCCAGTGAGTCTGCGTTATGAAGGTTAGTTGTTGTAACCTAAGTGTATACATGGAACATGCTAAATTTGAATTTCTTTTTCCTAAACTCTAGGATGAACCATTACTGATAAATTCTACTAATAATGTGATTTTAAATGCTCGCAATGCTGATGGGAATGTCACAGGCAGATTATGTGTAGGTAGGTTTAATCTATGTTTTGTAAATTTGCATTCTGAAAAGTTTCAGTGTGCCAAGAGTTGCATACATTCATTGCTGTAATCTCACATATAGCCCAAAAGTAATTCAAATATTCCTGTTTAGCCAAATCAACTAAAGAAAGCAAAGGACTTAATTTATGCTTAAGTATTGTTCAGACTATTTTTAAACTAATGTTACACCTTCTTTCACAATCTTTTAAAAATCTTTTAAAGTAATTCAGCTCCTAAGAAGATATCAATGTCCAGTTTATATGATATGCAAAGTATATATCAGTATTCAGTATTCATCAGATGTTACTTCATTAGCAGTGAAGGATACAATCATCCACATTTAACTGGCAGCAAGAGCAGCAATAAGTTGGAATTGACTTAACAGCACATAATTTTTTTTATTCTTAGGTCTTGTTAGAGAGTGAGAGTTAGTTCTGTGTAAACATGAAAGGGACTGCGCTGCCAGGTTAGCTTTCTCTTTATAGCAGGTACAAAATGTCAAGTTCTAATATAATGCTGGAAAGGTGATTATTTTTTCTGCTGCTTTCATTCTCTTCCCAGTTGCACAATGGAGGTAAAACATATGCATATTTCTGCATAATGGAAACCACTTAACTAGCCCTAGCAATTCATTATTACTTGATTTTGAAAATACCACTTTTTCTGTTAGCAAATGCCATAAACAAGCCATAATCAGATGCTGAATTGACATTATGGTACTACACACATTCCAAGGAGTTGAACTTGATGACTAGAAGGTCAGCAGTCTGAGACCCGAGTGCTGTATGACAGCATGAGCTCCTGTCTCTGCCCCAGCTCCTGCCAACCTAGCAGTTCAGAAGCAAGAAATTGCAAGTAGATAAATAAGTACCACTTCAGTGGGAAGGTAAACAGCATTCCGTGCCTACGCATGCTTGCCACATGTCCACAGAAAACATCCGCAGACACAGACAGCGCTGTCTCTTTCGCTATAAACAGAGATGAGTACTGAACCCTAGAGTTGGAGCAACTCTAGGGTTCAGGGTCAAGCTTAATACACACATCTACTCAGAAGCTCTCAATGGGGCTTTTGTTTTTAGTCACATGATGTAGTTTTCTAAATCCACTTGTTAGTCCCAACTAAAGAGATATTGAAACAGTGACATTTACATAAGTGATGCTGTACCAAGTTTATTTTCATTCAGTAAATCACAGTAGAATGACAGACAAAGAATCCTTTTACTAATGATTCTATACTTTTTAGATCCTGACAAGGTACAATTTGATGGTCAAGGATTTCAGATCAACTCAATGAATATGAAAAGGAGGCCACTTTTTACAGTGAATGAAGATGAAATTAGAGTTGGTACCGATAAACTTCGAATTACAGGTATTCACGCATGACCTAAAGCAGCACAATAATATTCTTCAAGTCAATAAGTAAATATATTTGTTGCAATGTACACAGCAGATTGTGTTTTCTAATTTTATGTGCTAGCGATTAAAATTATTCTAACATACCACTATGTAGTTTTGCTCCCTGCTCCCTGGAAAGTCTTCTGTAATCCTGGATGCATAGATTTAGGAAGAAAGGTGAAAAATGATTTAGAAGTAGTTTTAATTTCCTGGCTCAGCAGAAGGTGAGCTTCAAAACATTTCATTTCCTGGATGATTTGTAAAAATTAGAAAAGTGCTGTGGCACAGACTATCCTTGGATTTGTCACTGTAAACTGCAAGGTCAGAAATAAATTGATATAGACAGATTGTCAACAAATGTGCTTAACATACAGTACTGTATTTGAACATAAATCTTTGTCAGTGGGGCTTTTCCTTAGAGAAGGAGTTCCAAATCTTTTTAAGCTGGGGGCCAGGTCACACTCCCTAAGACAGCTTTGGGGGCCAGATGGCCATTTTGCCCTTTCTTCACCACACGGTACTTCCTGGTGTGGTGGAGGTAATGGGGGGCCATATGAAATGGTGCCATGGCCCACATCCAGCATGCGGGACACAGGTTGAGAATCCCTGCCTTAGAGTCTCCATTAGAACTCACAGGTCTTTGCATTCACTCAAGGCTGTTTGTTAGACACTTTCCAATACCTAAAGCTAATTTCTTGACCACATCCCTTGGAGATGACAACCCATGCAGAACTCACATATTATATATTTGAGTTTACAATACAAACCGGTCCTCCTCATATTGAACACAGCTCTGGGATTCAGTAAGAATTCAGGGTGTGGTAAATATCAATAAGATATTACAGTAGGAAAGCCCTTGGATACAATAATGGGCTTGATACAAGAGTGAAGCAGGGAATTGTTCCTGGACAGAGATGCGAAGAATGACAGTCAAAGTAGATTGTCTCTTTTGTTTAGTCTCAGAGTTTAAACATGCAAAAGTCAGGACAGCCAATTAGAAATAATGATCAACTAGACCGGGATCCTCAACCTTTTAAAGCTGGGGGCTGGGTCACACTCCCTCAAACTGTTGAGGGGCTGGACTGGTGGTCCCCCTACCATTATCACCACCTTCAGTAGCAGCAGCAACCACCCTCAGCCCACCACACCCCCAAAAAGCCCACACACACATACCACTCTCCTGCTTACTGGCCTGGAGGAATTGTGTCGTGTGGGTGGAAGAAATGTGGCCACAACTGCAGAAAAACACAACTGCTTTTGCTGCTGCCACCTCAATCCTTTTCTCCTCTGCTTGGCTTGGCATATTCCTAATGGTGCTCTTTAGCAGGGTAGATGTTGTAAGTCTTACAACATCTGCCCTGCTATGGCAAGGCCAAGCCAAGCAGAGGAGACAAGGATGGAGGAGGCGGTGGCAGCAGTGACGAAAGTGGCAGCTGGAGTGAGGGCACGGGCTGGATGATTTGGTGACATGGGTCAGATCCAATCTGTGGGCCATAGGTTGAGGATCCCTGAACTACACAGCTATAGTGCTAATTCTATAAATTGCTGAAATCTGCATCTGAAGCTGCAGGACCCTTACATATGATGTGGGAAATACTGTGGAGCCTGTAAATTGGAAGGAGGATTTGCAGTAATCACTTCCTTTGAATAGAGGCAAAAGCAACAAGGGATCAAAGCCAATGGATGGGCATACAGGATATTGGAAAGACACTTTTGTGATGGTCTTGTTTTGTAGCTAGAAAATAATGGGAGGGTGGGTCATCTATTTTCACTGACACTTCATGGCCGCAACTATTTTCTGTTCTCTGTTTTATAGGGCCAGAAGGAGCTATTTTTGAACATTCTATAGAAACACCACTTATCAAAGGTGTTAAAGGTCTGAGCAGCATTAAAGAGCTTAGGTAAGCATTTATCTCTAAGGTAAGTGTTTATTTGTCTGTTTGCTATTGGCCATGCAACATAGAGAAGGTAATGTATTGCTTGTGCTAGCGATCATGTTTACTGCACTCTACAGCTGAAAAGGTGGAAAAATAAGTCTCTGTCTGCAGGCTTACAGTTTGAAATACATGACAGAAAAATGAAATAGTTTAAGAGTAAGGAGAAGAAAGATAGAATTATGGAGTAACCACATATATCATGTGGAACATGACAGAGGGTCGTACAAAATAAATTAATGTGATGCATATTGGAACTTAGATGGAATAGTCCCCATCTGGAGTAAGGCTACACACATTTATTCTAAAAGATAGCTTAAACCAGGGGTTCTCAACCTTCAACCCGGGGTCCAGATGTGGCCCACAACACCATTTAATGTAGCCCACCTCCACCACACCAGGAAGTACCATGTGTGGCAGGCAGGGCAAAATGGTTGTCCAGTCCCCGAAGCTGTCTGATGGAGCATGACCCAGCCCTTGGCTTGAAAAGGTTGAGAACACGTGGCTTAAAGCATCCAGTACATAATTAAGATCATGGGCAAAATCTTTTTGTATGGCTATACAAATGGCCAAACTTTGGCAGCCAAACCGTACAATCATAAGAGGATTTGGACCAATGGTTACTTTAGACCTCATATGATTGGTTGGTTGGTTGGCTGGCTGGTTGGCTGACTGGACTGATAATTTTTTTAATCCCACCCCACTTAGTATAAAAAACTACTCAGACATCTTTAGCACTTTTTTTGTTTAGAAGACACACACACACACACACACACACACACACACACACACACACACACACACACACACACACACACTTCTT
This sequence comes from Furcifer pardalis, assembly GCA_030440675.1. Classification (NCBI taxonomy): domain Eukaryota; kingdom Metazoa; phylum Chordata; class Lepidosauria; order Squamata; family Chamaeleonidae; genus Furcifer; species Furcifer pardalis. Next base: position 96,458,348 of record CP126895.1, on the reverse strand, counting down.
CAAAAGATGCATTGTTTGTCAAGAGAATTAGAAACACTTAACATGTACAAGTCAAATTCTTAGCATGGTGGATAAGCTTTTGCCATAGTACAACATCAAGTGGTTTAGAATTCAAACTTTTCTTTCAGACACTGTCCCTCCGTCAGTGCTACTCATGCTTCTGTTTAGCAGATTAATGAACATTTCAGGGGTACACTAACCACAGAATTCCATGGAGAAAAGTTATGGTGAGCCAGTCTTGATCTGAAGAGTATAAAATTCCCTAGGGAAGGTAATGAAATAGTATGAAATAGTGGATTTGCTTCTGCACATCTCAGTTGCGCTGCCTGGCTAGGTACATTACTGTAATAGGTTTCATTGGTTGTTTTTACCTGGTGGTTCACTCAGAAATAGACTTCAGTTCTCAGAAGCCACCTAAGTCAATGCCCCAAAGCACCGATCAGCCAATGTACTGACTTAGACTTCTGGGAATTGAAGTCTCCCTGTGACGTATTTGCCCCACATTGGGACACTAGTTGATTCTTATGTGAGATGGGAAAGAATTGTCCCCAAAAGCAGACTGGGAGACACCTGGGAATTTCCTTTCCTCCTTTTTTTTTCTTGCTAGGCGTGGCTTGTCATCTGGGTTAGATGAATATTGGGTGGATAGCTCAGTGAGTTGGAGTACCTGGCGGTGGAGCCAGGTGTCAGGAATTTCATTCCCCTACAACAGGGGTTCTCAATGTTTTCCAGCTGTGCGCCGGACCACACCTGCTCAGACAGCTGAACAGGCCAGACTGGTACCATAAAATGCATCCACAGCTGCCGTAAACGCATTTACAATGGATGTGAGCACATTTACGGCTGCATAAATGCATTTACACTGCCATAAATGAGTCCACAGCTGATTCTTGCAGCGGCAAGGTCAGGGGCTGGATTATTTGGCACCATGGGCCATATTCAGCCCACGGGCCATAGGTTGCAAACTCCTGCCCTACAGGGAAAAGATCCAGCTTGCATAGCCTTGTGCAAGCTGCACAGTCCTAGATCACCATGACAAAACGGGTCTGGCAAACCACGTCTGAGTGCTTTATACCCAAAAGGCCTTGGGCTGCTGTACCTTGGAATTAACCTAATGGCACATAAATAAAGGCCTTTCAAAGAAATGAGGAAGAGACATGGGTGTCAAAATGGGAATGTTCCTGTAGTAGCTTCTGTTATTCTTCCATTCTGACAATGGCTTTTTACATTCCTAGACATCATGGCTTCCCCCAAATAGCCAACTGTTAAGAGAAGGAGGGGCTGCAAAAGGGAGTAAACATTAGCAAGTGCTATATTGGTATTAGTACTGACCCTTTCAAAAAAAAAAAGGAGTGGATGATATTCTTCCCAGAGCAGCAAAGCATGTGATAAAGATTAGGTTCTGTTAAGTAAAGGTAATGGTAGAAGTCTCCATTTCACAAAAACCAGCCCTGTCTGACTCTAGGGGTTGGTGGTCATCCCTGTTTACAGCCAAAGAGCCAGCACTGTCTGCACCTGCAGATGTTCCCATGGTCATATGGCAGACATTACTAGATGCCAAAGTGCATGGAACACTGTTACCTTTCCTGCTGAAGCAGTACCTGTTTATCTACTCACAATTTCTTGCTTTTGATTTGCTAAGTTGATAGGAGCTGGGACAGACCACAGGAGCTCACTCATCGCACAGCCCTTGGTTCTTGAACTGCTGACCTTCTAGTTGTCAAGCTCACCATCTTAACTACTAAGCCACCACAGTCCCTAGGTTCTTGATGGTGAACCTTGGCACTCCAGATGTTCTTAGACTTCAATTCCCAGAAGCCCAAGCACCCTGTGAATCCACATGAATGGATTCACAAATGGATCCACACAAATGGATTTGGAAGCAGAATTAAAATGTGCCCGTATGGGCGGATTTTACTTCTGCTTCCGGGAGCGATGAGGGCAGCTCAGGCCGGATGAATCGCAGTAAACCCATTTGTGTGGATTCACAGGTGCTTGGGCTTCTGGGAATTGAAGTCCAAGAACATCTGGAGTGCCAAGGTTCACCATCACGGACCTAGGTTCTGTTACAATATGTTAAACACAAGTAGGAACATGGGGAGCTGCCTTCTACTGAATCAGATTATGTGGTCCACTTTACTCAGTCCTGACTGGCTGCAAGGACTGCTTAGATGGGGTATGCTTAAGGTGGCAGTGGTTGTATGAATCAAATGTGTATTTTTAAAAATGTAAAAGAACATGTCAGTTTTAGATGTTACGCCTTCCAATCTCATATACTGTATTGGACCTGTTCTATTATAATGGAAGCATGTGCTTAATTTTTCCTTTGAAAACCCTGGGCAAAGATGCAAAACTTTACCGGACTTGTCCCCATACTTATTTACACTTAGGATTGAAACACTTCCTAGTGTGCTGACAACGTGAAAGATGTAGTTTCACTTTCTGCCACCTTGTGGCAATACTTATGTTAAAGCAGGTTGTATTGACCATTATTTTTGGCTTTTGAGGCTTACAAATTAAAAGTTACTATGGGCAGTTCTTTAGAAAACCAATACAGTTGTACCTCGCTTAAAGAGCATAATGCGTTCCACAGGATTGCTTTTTAAGCGAGTTTGCTCTTTAAGTGAAACACCATTGTAAGTGACCAATTGGGACTTCTGGTGGGAGGGATTGCAAACCCCAATGTATTTGTTAAGCAAGTTTTTGTTGGTTTTAGTTAAGCAAAGCGAACATTCAGAGAAAATTCTGCTTTTTAAGCGAGTTACTCTTCAAGCGAGGTGCTCTTTATGTGAGGTTTGACTGTACTTTTAATTCTTAAGACATTATGTTTCTAGTGTATTTGTGCATTTTGTTGATCTGCCCAAAGCCACATAAAAGATTCTATATTTGGCTTAAATTTAATAAGACATATTGGCAGAAGTTCTGGGATCCCATCTCCTTTTTCAATAGATTCCAATAATTAAGATGCTTTTCATTTTTTGTTGACTTTATTCCAAAATACAAAGTTAAAAGTTACTCTGTGGCCTTTCCAACGTTAAATCAAAGTAGTTTTGTTCTATTTTCATTCAAACAGGGGGGGGGGGCTTGGGGGGCAGGCTCCAAATGTCCTAAGACACTTCCTACTGCTTAATGAAAATAAACAATTTTTCTGAAAACTACTGATTCATTCACACAGTAAGCCTTCATTCTTTTTGCCAGGTGATTGACTTCACACATAGAACAGATAACATTCCTAAAAACTTACTTTACCTTAGTATTAGATTTATATTCAATCAGCAGAATTTTCCTGCACATACCTCAAAATATCATTTTCCACCCAACTGCTAGCTTTTGACTGTCATAAATTCTACTTACAATTCAAGTGGCAGTTTGCTCACTGGTGGTAATTCATCTGCTGCTGCAATTTATGCCATTACACTAATAGGGTAACCGACAAATAGGATTCTTACCATTAGCTTTGGGATAATTAGCTAAGGGATTTCTAGTTTTGATTTGTTTTCATTTTTAAAAATTATGTCCTTGACAAGCTGCTATGAAATTTTTTTTCTCCTTCCTCTGCTATGCTTCTATTATCTTTTCAGCACACTCTTTTTAAGGCTTCCTGCTCATATACTCTATAGAGTCTGTATACTATTTCATGTTGTAACCAATTCTGTTAGATGAGTCTGCTTCTAAAACGGGCTCTGTGGTACCAAATAATTCACAAGGAATCTGACTCAGACCACTGAAGATCAGAAGCTGTTCACTAGCATGCTTGCACTACTTTTAGTCCCTACCACACCTATTTTGATAATCATAATTTTAGCCTGGTTATCTGTGTGACGAATAGAGGTGAGGAACTTGTATATAAGGGGTTCTCAACCTTTTAAAGCTGGGGGCCGGATCACGCCCCCTCAGACTGTTTGTGGGCTGGACTATTGTGTGTCCCCTCCCCCCAGGACCGGACCACCTCAAGCCTACCACACCCCAAAAAGCCACACACACACACATTTCCACTTCACTGCTTACCAGCCTAGAGCAGCTGTGTGGCATGGGAGAAGGGGAAAAAAAAAACCCCACAGCCCCCGGGAACACATCCACGGCCATTGGAAACGCATCAGCAGCTGCCAGAAAACCCCTGCAGCTGCAGGGACCGTGGCTGTGGCTGCTTCTGGCAACAGCAGAAGCAGCAGCTGGAGTGAGGGTGCAGGCCAGATGATTTGTTGCCCAGGGCCATAGGTTGAGAGTCCTTGGTGTATATGGTCACATGATGGATAAATGGGACATACGGTTGTGTGCCTATGAATAAATGTGTGAGAGGATGCCTATGTTTAAAAATAAAAACTGGTTGAGTAGTAATTCCTAGTTTTGAGAGGGCGATTCTGAGAAAGATAGAAGAATTTTTGTATGTGGTTTGGGTTGCAAAACACGACAGGATAATTTTAGGAATTATTTGGAGACTAATTGATTTCTTATCTCTAAAACAGATGGTCTGTCGAAGAGAAATCTGTGTATTCAGAGATCTAGGGGATCAGACCCACCTGAGGTCTTGTGTTCGGTTTTCTGGGCAAGTTTACATTTCTGAGAAATGAATGTTTTGTTACACACATGGCACAGCTGTTATTTTGTAAAGAGGCAACCATCACTATTACAGCCATTTTGTGTTGGCACCCGTACCTTCTTACAGTTCCATAAATGGACCACAGGTCCCAAAAGTTTAGGAATCCCTTTTCTAGGAGAACTGGCTGCCTGGCTCTGATTCTCAATATTCACTTGTGAGACAATGACAGATCTCTGTTTAAATAGTCATTTTAAAACACTGCTTTATTTAGACATTTATATTTCTTCCACTTTACTTTTAGACTTGAATCACCAACTCGATCTCTAAGCATGGACGCTCCACGAGGGATCTTTATCCATGCACAAACAGGAGAAATTGAAGCACTTTCTCACTTGGATATTAAGCTCCACAGCAGTGATGGCATGGTGAGATTTTAGTTACTATATTTCATTTCTGATTAAAGAATAATTTGGCCTAAGGCCAGTTGCTGGCTCCAACTTTTATAGGTACAATGAATCAAATGGACATTGATTTGTTTGGTCTTCTCTGTTTGAAAGTAGACCATCATTATGGTTGCAAGTACAGTGAAACCCTGTATAACGAATGTCTCTTATAGTGAAAACATCGTAGAATGAAAATAGAAAAAACATAGCGCCCCATATAACAAAAAGATTTGTTACATGATACATAGCTTCCCTATGGGAAATATTGTACAACAAAAATCTCTATGGAGAAAACCATACAATGAAAAAAATTGTTGTACGATTTTCCCCAGAGATATTTTTCCCATAAGGATTTTTGTTATAAGAAGCATGCATTGTATAATGAAAAAAATCGTATAACGAAAAGCTCCACAGAACAAATTATTTTTGTTATATGGAGGTGTACTGTAGTCTTTTTTTCACAACTGAAGTTAGACTGATTTTTTTTTTGTCACTGACATTTGCCTGAGATAATTCGAGTTTCAATAAATATGAGAGCAATACTGACCGATTAGTTTGAGATTGTTTGTTCTCAAGAACAATTGAATCATCTGCAAATTCTCTGATTCCATTTCATTTAAATGGATATTCAGGTCCTCATGTAAGAAAAAAATATATGATAGGATGTCCTGACAATAAAATCAGCCATCTAGAACAGAGGTAGCCAACGTTTTTGCACTGAAAGCCTAGCCATGCCCCTGGAACAGCTGAGTGGGCCAGACCATGCCCTGTGGAAGCAGGGACATTTACAGCTGATGTAAGTGTGCCCACTTCCACATTTACATCAGCTGTTGGCGCGTTTGCTCATGTGCAGGTGCGTTGTATGGCTGATGTAAAAGCACCTGCTTCTACTTCTGGGTATGGGGGAGATGGCGACAGGCTGTTTGGAATGACATCATGGGCCGGGGCCGGACTATGGGGTGTAGGTTGTGAACCCCTGGTCTAGATGCAAAACAGACTAGTACAACAAAAACCACAAAATCTATGCAGAAATGTTGTCACTTTTGACCGTTGAAAGAGAAATTAAAATTTTAACAAACACACTTTTCCATTAGTAAGCATGAGGAAAATGAAATCTCCCTTTAAAAACCTTACTTTCATGTACTTCATTTTTTAGCACTAACATTTTTTGCCTTACCATTTTCTCCCATTCCAGTCATTGAATAAAAAGGTGCTTTAAGTGCTTATGGTATGTGTGACAAAACGGTCTTGGATTTTGTTTTCTGCATCATTTTGGCTGTTATTTCAATGGCATTATTGCAATGACCATCAAAACAATTGACACTACAGCTGGATAACCTACTACTTTCTGGGTGGGCCAAATATTTCAATAAAACTGCAATGTTGTATGGAATCTTGTTGGGTTTAAAGTTTTAGCCTGTAAACTGCTAAATGGCTAGTCATTCTATTGCTAATGTGTCTGGGTGAGGATTACTGCTCACACCAACTATTCAATGCAAATCTGAATCTGAAAGACCAGAGAGACCACTTTTTGAAAACCCCTCCCCCCTCTCTGACTTTCCGTGACCTTTGACCGATCCCCCTCCCAAATCACGTGGTTTGAAGATAGATCTATGGCCAGTTGGATGCGAAAAGCAATTATAATTTTGGAGTCACGAGACTTCACGCTGAACCCCCTCCCCTGTGACTTTCGGTCGAACCCAGAAGCGTAGCATGCCTTAACGGGGCCCCGTATAAAAATTTGTTTGGGGGGCCCTTGTGAAATAAAAAAAATTGGGAAGTTTTTATTAATTTTTGCTGTAGGGGGCCCCCGTGGCCCGGGGCCCCCGTATAATTGATACGGCAGATACGGCGGTAGCTACGCCCCTGGTCGAACCCCTCCCTGCTAAAATGGTCACATGGTACCTGAACGACCCATAACTCTATACATGAGCAGCTACAAATGTTAACTCCACAGAGGAGTTCCTTCTTTCATTCTAAACATCTTCATCTGTTAAGGAGGAGGGAAAGCTTGCCCAAAATACTCATCTGCAAACTCCTTGTTAGCCCTCTGCTGGCAGACAAAAATATTCCTTTTTAAGCAGGCATTTGGCATCTCATGTCATAGTCAGCTGCAACTTGATGCGAGTACTGTATACGTTTTTTCCCAGCCCCAGGGTGCCAGGAGACCTGGTCTTGGAGGCCAGCTGGTTCTGGGCCACCTTCGCTCTTTGAGGCAATCAGGAAAAATGCCACTGGCGTGAATTTGTTTAAGGTGGATCCCAGCTTGCCATGAAGTGGCCCACACACTGTCATCTCAGAACTATTTCCTGCGGCACATATGAGACGTGCAGGATTTAACGCTGGAACTGCAATGGACTGCCGAAGCCTTGAGCGTATGGACAAGGTGCGCTTTCACAGCCAGTCCATCTTGCATGGCATCTTCCGCCTCCATAACTGTTGAGGATCAGAGTTCCTCCTCTGCTCATTTTGCCGTTGGACTCAACATGGTTTCCAGTAGCATTTCCTCCACTGAGGGGGTCATCACCTCACCTAAAGGGGCTCATCTGCCTGTAACCATTGGCCCCTTTAGGGAGTTAGGTTATTTACCACCACCCAACATGGTGTTGAGTCGCTTGCTGTACGGCCTACTCCATTACCATAGAGGGATGTCTGGCTAGACAAGTATTTGGCATCTAAATCCCACTTTATGGCTAGTGGGAGGGGTTTTACAATGTTTTAACATTTATATGTTTTAAATATAAATCTTTGTCGTGTCTCATGACTTCTATTTTTTTTATTTTATTATGACTTATATAAATTTTTTAACTGTTGTAACCCACCCTGAGATCCTTATCTAGGGAAAAAGGCAACATTTTCTCTGGCCAGCCCCTTTCTTGAAATGGAGCTTGGAGGATTTATTTTGAACTGATGTGGACAATGTTCTAGAATGTCCCAGAGTAGAGCACTGTATTAAATTTTAGAAGGTTAGAGATAAGTAGCTCAGGGTGGTGTGTCAGGAAAAAAATAATCAGAGCACTAGAGAAGCATCAGCCAGGGAATTGTTCAAGGATATCAAGTGCAGAGATCGGCAATCTATGATGTGGACCAGGACCAGCATTGCAGCGTACATGCATGACCATATCAACATCTGCTTCCTATACAGAAATAACTCCCAGGTCCTGATCTCTCTTTGTGGTTTGAAGTACAGGTATATTAGACAGATCATAAGATGGTAGTCATGCATTAACTATTATGTTAAAACAGATACAGTATTAAATTAAAACTGAAGAAATATGCGTTCAGCTGTTTAAACAGGTTTAAAAGTTCACCAGCTGACCTTGGGACACCTACTTCTTTTCAGCCTAACTTACCTTGCTGTGATGATAAAACGAAAGTGACAATTATATACATCATTTTGAACTCTTCAGAGGAGAGATGGGATGCAAATGTAATAAGTAAATGAAGATAAAGTAATCTATAGACATTAAATATTAGAAACCAATATAGAATAAGGTTAATTCTGATAATTGTGTGCCATCAAGTCAATTCTGACTTATGGCGACCCCTTCCAGGTTTTTCCAGGGAGAGGGTACTCAGACGTAGTTTACTTTGAGACTGTGCAGCTTGCCTGCCTGTCTCTTCTGAGATGTCCAGTGGAAAACTGAACTTCCAACTTCTGGCTCTGCAACCAGATATCTAACTCACTGGACTCTCCACCCAGCCTGGATAGGCAACAATTTCTACTCAAGTGAGTAAAGTTTATTCTAGCTTAGTCTCTTCAAACACCATGAGATTTCCGCATGGTCCACTGTTCAGTGCCACAGATGTCAGTAATATTTTCCTTGCTAATTAAGAGTATGTTGTAGAATATATAATCTTTTTCAAACTCTCACTTGCAAATACTACAGCTTCCACTGCTTTGCACAGTCAGGATATCAAACAAACTGGCACTTTCTGAAAGGGATCTCCTGACCTATACCTTCATCTGCTTCAAGATTTTAAGATTCTAAAATAATCTTTGCTCAGAAATCTCTTATACTGACCAAAATTGATTAAGGAATATACTCGAATATTCCTTAATCAATTTTGGTCAGTATAAGAGATTTCTGAGCAAAGATTATCTCAAATAGACTATACAGTAGTTGACAACATTAAACAGACCTTTTTTGTATTAACTGAAACAGTAGCCGTGTTAGTCTGTGGTTCAGGCATATCAGATATTTTTGTATTATGTTATGGGTGCCCAAATAATTAATATACTGTAGCTTTTTTCTTCCACGTAGATTATGCTTAATGCTGAGACTTTGCGAATTTCCAAGTTGCCTCATGGAACAAGTGGAGAATCTGATACATATCAAGAACTCTATGAAGTTTGTGTCTGCTTAGATGGACGGCTGTACTTAGCAGTGGCTGATGTAGTTTCAACTTGCGTGGAATATAGTCGGGTTTGTCAATAAAACACACTAAACATACCACTTTCTCTGGCCTTTTATGCCAGGAGTTATAGCTCTCAATGCAAAACACTACTGACAGAGAAATATATGTACCAGCTGCGACATATGAAAGAGAATTTGTAACTTAAAATTATATTTAAAATGAATCCTTCCATCAAATAAAATAAATTTAAGCAATTGTACTGAAAACCTAAAAACAACTTTGCCAACAATACATCTGCTGTTAATATAACATTCTGCTTGATTTACAGTACTTTAGTGTTTTTGAAAATGAAAGCATAAAGGCAGGCTTGCAAATATTTTATAATTTGGCTTGTGCTTTTAATTCAATTTCTAAAGTGCAGCTGATTTAAAGTTATTAAGTTATTTTTGAATAGGCTGAAAACTATGTATCTTCATATGTTAAACAAATCATGTCTGTTAAATTATGAAGATAACACAGGATTTCAGACATTCAAACAGAATAAGTCAGTCACACAATCATGCTGAGAAAGCAGGACAGGTTAGAGATATTTCCATATCAGAAATTACTCTGGGTTGAAAGGATTTTTGCAGGAGACGCCCGAATGAGGCTCCTTTCATGTCCCCTATTGTACAGCTCTCAGGGAGTGGAACCCCGTTCTTTCAGTCTCCAAGCACATTGCTATTACCCACTGAGCCACTGGGGAGCAATGATAGATAAGCTAACCTGTTCTTCCCCTGCACTTTTTAATTTAAAATATGGTAACCTGCAATCCAATGCTCTAGCCAATAACATGAGTGCAAAGGAAGGAATAGAGATGCCCCCCACCCCCAATTATTAGGCTTAGGTGGTATTCTCTGAAGCCAGTGAGCACTCTAGTGACCAGTTTGTGGCATTTACTCCAGCAGGCATAGTAGCCATAAAACATAGTGGTCAAAAAGGGAAAGGAGGAAAGTCTCCCTATCCCATCTCTAGATTCCTGGACACTTTCCCAGGGGAAAAGGAAGCTCTAACAAGCCTTAGAATCTGTGTGAGAGAGAGAGAGAGGGGGGGGGGAGAGAGAATATGACCTGGAGCTGTTTCCTCAAGGAGCAGAATGTAATATGCAACAGACATTTGTTTGGCTGGCAAAATTGTTTAGCATGATGCCGGTCCGAGGTGCAAAAAAGATTGGGGACCCCTGCTCTAGGGAGCCTCAGAACATGAGGTGAGGAATGGGAAGCATTTAATTTAAAAAGCTGGATCTGAGGACATCATAACACATGCAGAGTTGCATGAACAGGAATCCAGCCTTGAATATTTGTGTTGTGCTCATAAAAAAAAAATTCTTTTTCAGCATAGTAAGAGGCCCCACAAGATGATCAAAATATTCAGAAAATCCTGCCAGTTACTTACACTGGCCTTGGTGTAAATCACAGCAGTGAACTGTCTCTAAATACCAAATTGACTCTTGTACCTCTTACCACTTATTTATAGCTCTTTGGGTAACTTTATCATAGATTGCTTATCTTGTAGAACTAGTTGTGTGAATTCTGTGGCAAATTGTGCCTCTCAGTTCGAAACCCTAGTACTGCATGACGGATTGAGCGCCTGTCTCTGTCCCAGCTGTTGGGGCCATGAAAGGACCCTCATTTGGGCATTCCCTTAGCAGAGTTTCTTCCACAAAAATCCTTTCAACCCAGAATAATTTCTGACACAAAATTATTGTTATTATTAGCAACTAAAATATCCCATCTATGTGGATGAGAATTAAAGATACGGTAAGGAAAACTATGAATATTCTCGAACAATTTCCAAACCGCTAGCATTGATTGTTGCAGAACAAGAGTCTTGTGATACCATAAAGACTAACACACAGTCAAACATCGCATAAAGAGCACCTCGCTTAAAGAGTAACTCGCTTAAAGAGCAGAATTTTCTCTGAATGTTTGCTTTGCTTAACAAATAAAACCAACCAAAAACTCGCTTAACAAATAAATTGGGGTTCGCAATCCCCCCCCCCCCCCGAAGTCACAATTGGTCACTTACAAAGGTGTTTCACTTAAAGAGCAAACTCGCTTAAAGAACAATCCTGTGGAACACATTATGCTCTTTAAGCGAGGTACAACTGTATATTATATTAACTCCACGAACCATCAGATGTATATCAAGTGTATCTGAGGTGTATTAGATATTTTTGGAAAAATTAGTTTCCTTCTAATATTATGTTCTGAAGTTGCATCTAATAAAAAGCTATTTAAGTGGTACTCTTTGATTCCTTTCCCCCCAAAATTAGTAAGGCAATGATTCCATAGCTTACCGGGGGGGGGGGGAGGCAGTGAAGAGGCTATAATAGTCATCAACATAATAAATTAACTGAGAAAAACTCCTATCCCAATGTGTACTGAAAATAACCAGTGAAGAATGTCTTGATTTAAAAAATCTGAATAATTTTTGAGTTTATTATTAAAATTATTTTATGGCACTTAGCAGGAATAGTCACATGGCTTTTCAATCATAAATAATACAGATTTCAAAGCCTAGAGTCTTTTGAGATAGTATTTACACTTAGAGCCCTTTATTATTTATATTTAATTGTCTGAAGAGCTTTTATCAATATTATTTCCATTTGTATTGCAATGATTTTGGTTCTAATCTTTTTAAGTTCATCTCACCCTTTTAAATTTTACATTTGTAAGTGACATTACAATTTCAGTGTACTAATCAAGTAAATAATTATGACAGGTAATAATGGAACACAATAGCTATAGTAGAGTTACTGTACAAGTTCTCATGATCTTGTTTTTACAAATACTGAATAATTTACATGGCATTATCAAAAGTATTACAATTTATAAAAGAAGGTATGAGCTAAAAATCAGACATCTTATGTGCCAAAGTGAGAGAAAATGAAAAAACATAACATTGCAGCACCATTTAACATGGAATTTTAAAAAATCCCACTATACCAAAATACTTTATCAAGTATACTATTTCCAATGATTGCTCACAAAAAATACATAATACAATACATAAACAAAACAAAAAGGTCAAGCAAGGCAACTTCTGAAAAGATGAGTTTTGGTGTGCAGTTTCAAAAACTACAGGAAGTGAAATATTTTGCTATGTAATATATGTACAATTCCCATTAAACAAACGATGCAAAAGTGTCAGAAACACAAAGTAGATTGTCATGAAAATAGGTCTTGTGTTAAAACAATTCAAATTATAGGATTAAAATACTGTGCTGTATCAAAGGTCCTTTACTAGTAACTTTGATGTAACTTCTGATGTAAAACTGCATTAAATCTATGGTAAGATTCTGCAACCAACATTACTCTGAAAAAAATGAGCCTGTAACAATGTATGCAGAATACTCGAGTCATTTTCTTCCAGATTACTATTAAATTTCTTGAAGAGTAATATACCAGTCTTATATTAGTACACTGAAAAATACTTCTTTGAAACAATTGCATGGATACAATCTAAGGATACGCAGACACACAAACAGTTTTTCAGCAATCACATCCTACACTTTGGTTATATAAAGTGCAGTTCAGCCATGTGAATTTTATACCATTTACATAAAACCATTTCATAACTCAAGTTTCCCTGCAGTGTTTAAATATATGTTCTACAGCTTTACTATATGAGGCTCAGTTTTTTAAAAAAATGTAAATTAATTTCAAATCCTGCATACCTGCTACCTGAACAAAATGTCCATTACTAGAGTTGAGTTTGTCACTTGACACCAAGAACAAGCAATTTACAATGGAGAAGTGTCAGAAACTCTAATCTTCTTAACCCCCTGTTTGTCATTCTCCTTCCCACAAAAATCTAATTCCCCAAAAGACTTCCAGAATCAAGATCTAGGAGAGAAAAAATGATGGCCCAACAAAGGGGTCAGCACAATTCTACCTAACACTTGCTTCTTAAAATTATTCCACTTCCCCTACTTTGCAGCTGTTCACCAAAGTATTTCAGGTCTGTCATGGAACATGTAATCTGGCCCTAATCAAGGATTAAGTATATTACTACATTTATAAGCTGCTTACTAGAAAATGTATAATCTCCAAAGTAGAGTAATTAGATGCGAAAATTATATTTTATCACATTTAAGATAAAGTTCTTCCTAGCAAATGTAAGCTTGGGTGTGCTTTTACCCCATCTCTTGTTGTGATCATAAAGGCATATCTAACTACAGGACCCATCAATAGTAACATGCTGCCAAAAGGTAACATAGAGGGAAAAATGGCTGTGGATGTACCATATGTGTATATATGAATTTACCAATACTGTACCTTTAACCTTTCCTCACACTTTCTGTTGTATGAAGTTTTCAAGTTTTATTATAATGCATGCTGTACATTCCATCACTCTCATTGCAACTTCAGACGTGAACCTGTCATTTGGAATCTGTGGGAAAGGAAGGAGGTCTGGATAGCGGGTTTTTAAGCTATCCACTCCATATGCTTCCAATGTGTGGACATCATTTGTAAGACCTTCAAGTTGCTGACTGTATTCTTCAATTTTTTGAGCTAGTGCAGCTGGTTTTACATCTTTATCAGACTTACCCCTTACTGCATAATCAGCAGCAATCAAAGCTAACTTGGTAGACAAGTAACATTTAAAACATACCCACTCATTGGCATTTTTATGAAGGTCATTTCTTGCGGCTGAAAAGTTTGCTCTAGCTTGCCTCAACCACCTACGTGCCTCAACAAGATTTCCAACAGATTTAAATGTAGGTGGCACAAAAAATCGCTGTGAATATGAAGGACCTGTAGAAGATGAACATTTTTCTTTAGATTGTTGTCTTTCAGATTTATGGCTTGTTGCTTCCTGATTCCATGAAGTATAAAATCTCTGAAATGAAAATTTATCTGATTGAAAGCGAGAAGCTGAAGATGTAAATGTTCGTCTTGACGATGCCCTATCTGCATTTTGGTCCATAAAAGCCTGCTTTTCTAACCTATTGATCTCATTCTGTAAATGCTTGAACACTTCATTGGCTATATCAAGATTTTCTGAATTTTTGTCTGGATGCCATTTAAGATACAGCCTTCTTATAATCTTTTTCCTTTCAGAATCTGGAAGCTTCCAGGCTTGCTCCAAAACTGATGTAACTTCTCTTAAAATTTCAGGCAGAGAATTTGCTTTAACCTTTTTAGGAGAATGATGTTTGGATGATGATGAAGAAGTTGATTTGTTACTCTCCCTTCCAGGAAAAAGAGGAGGAATGGTGCGCTGTCCATGTGTTGGAAACTCTGTAGGACTTGTTGGAGTAGATGGTGCACTGTCCCTGCTCTGAGAACTTTCATCGGGTCTTGAGAATTTGTACAAATCAAGAGAGCTTACTATCTTGTACTCACTGTATCCAATGTCAATTTGATAGATCTTGCCTAAGAAACTGGAATTGTCATTGTCTTCCCTTTCTACTTCCTGTACAATGATAGCATATGTATAGGTTGGGTGGTAGGATCCATAGATATCTCCCCCTTCAGCATCAACAAGGTAACCAACATATTCACCTGGATAGAAAACATTCATTGGATCCATAAGAAGGGTATAGTGGATCTCAGGTGGTATAGGAGTGCCAGGCATAGGTAATTCAAGTTTTGAGGGTTCTGAAGAGTCATATTTCACACCTAAACTGTCAAGTTTCTCACTAATTCTATAAATGTCATTGCATCCCAACATAGCTATTAAATAAGAAGTATCGGAAATAAGATTATCTGTTGCAGATTTCAGGGTCATTGCCAATGCTAGAAGGAAATTTATATCTTTGCTGTCAGAATGCTGTATATATAGCAGTATTACTGCATTTCCATACCTCTTTAAAAAGGCAAATGTTTCACTTTTACTGTGAGGAATTGGTGCAAACCCTTTAACTCTCAATGTTGTTTGCAACTTTTCAAAACAAGAAACTTTCAAACCTTCTCTCAAGGTCTTGCAAAGTTTTATAGCTTTTTCTTCATTGGCTAAGAATGCATTGTCATTTTCATGTTTCATTATTCTAATTAGACCTGTAATAAATTGTTCAGAAGACAACAACAACTGGAGCCTCCCCTGAAGAGAACAAAGTGCTCCAAACTGACAAAGCTTGGGTGACTCTTCATCCAACTGTTCCTCAAGAATGCTGCTGAGGAGGCGAGGTCGTAGCTTCTGAGGAAACAGCATTATCAGCTTGGTATGAAAGCCATGGTCTTTCCCCAAATAACACTGGCTGAGATCAACCAGCATTTGCACACCTATGTTTCCTTGTATTCTACTTTTGTAATGTGGTGCATCATCAAAAACCAAGATACTTGATTTTACCAATCTACCATCTTGACTTGGAAGGTAAAGAGCCAGGTCTCGCATACTCTCAAGATCATTTCTCACCTTAACAGAATCATTTTGAAGACTTTTAAAAAGACCAGAAACAACTCGTTTAACAGTACGCATTTCATTAGGATCAAGCTGTTTTCCTTCAGAGTTCTTGAATATACGACTCAGAACTTCAACATACTGCTTTGTTGAAATGACATCTTCAGTGCCTAGGTGTTTAAATAACTGATGGAAAGTACCAAGTTCTAATGGAAGTTTGTACAAGTAAGGTTTAAAGTCAGATTCGTATTCAAGATTTATTACTACTTCTTCAGGCTTCAAGAGCTTCCACCCTTCTTCTACCATCACAAATGCAACTCCTCGAAGCTGAAATCTGAATTCTCTCTTCTCTGTGTTAAGAAATTCATAGATGCTTCTTAGGACCTTGGACCTTGTCTTTACCATATCTTCATCCAAAGTTGTTATATTACAAATGTTTCTGCAGTTATTTATAACTTTGTCCAAAGGAGGATCCAAATTGACATTAAGCATAGTCAAAACCTGCTCAAGTTGTTCTTGGACACCAAGGCTGCTTCCTTCTTGTTCTTTGATGCTTAGAGGTGTTGCTTTCTCTGGAAGGATAGGGCATGAAGTCCACAGAAGCTGCAAAACATCTGTTTGTTTGAATTTAGGGTTTACTTGGGCACCACTGAATTTTATAAGTGGGAGTGTTCCATTAACCTCTTGGTACTGTGGATGGAATCTTACAATTTCGGTAGGGGCACGCTCAGGACATAAGAATGCTATCGAAGATAATTCTTTGAGGAAGTTTCCAGAAAATAAATCAGTCCTTTCTTGAAATATATGATGAAGAAGGACATCCACTGTATTCTGCAGTGTCTCTTTAGTCCAGTTCTCAGTGTTAGCTCGCATACTGATTTCTTTGGCGAACTGCAATAGCTGCTGCTGGGAAATGATGTATTTCAATCCCATGTTCCGGAGGAACGCCACCCATGATGTAAGGAATGCAGCACGGTTTTTTGGTTTTGTGAGCTGCTCTAGTTTCTTAAAGAAATCTTGAGGAATAAAGAGTTTTTCAGGAAGCATAACTTCAAAGACTCTTACAGTCCTATCATAAAAATGCTTTGCAGGTTTGAGCCTATTACAAGCATCGTGAATTATAAGAAAGGTCTCCAACTTCTCAAACAATTGTTCCTTTATTTCTGATGATTCCTCAATGCTAGACAGCCTATTCTTCAAGTAAATGAGATGTTCTAGTTTTGCATCATAAGACAGACTTTCAATCTTTGGCAAAAGATGCTTCAAATAAACTTCAAGGTCATCTACAGGAATACAGCCAAGCAAAGTGTACAACTCTTTTAAATGTATCTTCTCTTCAAGAAAAGCAGTAGACGTTGACTGTGTCCACCTATCCACTTCAACTGAGGGAATATTTCTCGTGAGCACATAACATGCTCCACATTTTGAAATGCTTATGTACCGTCCACTAATGGATTTATAGCAGGGAAGAGACCTCAAAATCTTAATGTCCTCCTGAGATGTTAAGTGACTTAAGTTGCAATGGAAGTACATCAAGAGAGCTTCAAAGTCATTCTCAGCTAATTTTTCTGTCTTAAATGTTGAAGTTTGAATCATATAATTTATAGCTCTTAAAATACTTGGTGGATTATCTATATTTGCTGTATTCCCAGACAGTAAAGGCACTAAAGCACTGTCCTTGGAGCAGATTTTGTTCAATGCAAGTTGGATACAACCAGTTTTCATTAAAGCATGGAAAACCTTATCAGTCTGTGAATTTGGGAAGAGAGCTATATGCATAAGACTGAGAGGAAGCAAAACATCACAATCTGGTACAACCAACTGATTAGAGGAGACAGTAAATTTTGTTCCAGGAAGCAACGCCCAGTCCTTCAAAGTTTCAACAACATCATCAAATGTTGGTTTTGCATCTTCCTGCTCATCCTTGGCATTTACAGATTCACTAATGAAATTCCATGTGTTCTTAAGCCAGGATTCACTTGCAAAGTTCTCTTTCCATCTCATACATCCTCTGGTTTTATATTCTCTTGGCAGTACAGATGACAAGAGATCAGCAAAAGCTGTGATGTCAAATACTTTTGCTACATTGCATTTGAGTAAAATATTGCTGTACTTCAAATAGAGAGTGTTCATAAACAGATCTTTACGAGATGGAATCAGTTCATGATAGGTTGTTAAGAACTTTGGGCGTTTTGAATCAAAAACTTGTAAAACACTGTCAAGCGTAATGAGCAAAGGTAATCCTTCAATCTGGATTTCATTTTCTTCTGCATCTTTAAAACAATAGTCAACAAGAAGTTTTAGACTGTGAAAAAGTTTTAAATTTGTCTGCTGGAGACGACAAGGCAGTTTTCCAATGTGGCAGGTAGAATCTGGAGAGGAAAATGTCATCAGAAACGATCGGACATCAGCAGGAGTCACATAGCTCACAGGAATGCTGGCATCCACAAGACAGTGATAGAGATTTGCAGTTTCATCACAGCTATAGATCAAGTTAAATCCAATTTCTAAAAGGAGGTGCTTGAGTCTATACACATTTTCTGCTACTGTTTTGCGTGTTGTTATGTTGTACTCTATATTTTTTAGGTGCTGCAACTCATCTTGTAACAGATTGTCAAAAAATGGCCTAGTTTTGCTTGAGGTAGACATATTAACCCAAGTAATGATAACTGCAGAATGTAAATCAGATCCATCAACACTTGGTGCTCGTACAACAGGCAGGAGACGTTTTGATTCCTCATGAATGCAACTGTAAACTGCTTTCACTAAGCAATACCAATCAGGCTGTAGATCAAGTCTGTTAACTGGAAAGAATGACAGAAACTTTTTCAAAGTGTCTTTCACAGTATGTATAGATGTGTTTTGTAGTACTGACACTGTTGGGTCAGTCCCTTGAAAGTAACGTTTCTTCAACTGAATCAGAAGTTCAACATAAGCTGGTGCTATCAATGCTGTCATTAAACTATTATTCCAGTCACTTCGCACTCCAACTCCATTATCATCACGCCACAAATTTCGTCTGGCTGAATCCAGGGCAAAGTGTCCATTCACATGAAATGGCAGCCCAGTTTCTAAAGATAAAGGTAAGAAACAGAATGCTCTGTGGGGCTTTTTGTAGTTATGAGTGATACATGCAGCGACTCCCCCTCGGGGGAATAGGGTAATATCTTCATTTTTGTGTGCTGAGACAACACTCTTAGATATTTTTTCAATATCTGAAAAACCTGACCTGTTGCAAATCAGCCAGGTAGTAAGGTTACCTTCAGAGTCTTCTGTATCCATAGTGTAAGTGATTTGTTGCACAGGTATATCACTTAGCTGTTTCTTTTTAGTTACACTGTCAATTACAGAAGCATGGAACTGCTTTCGTTTAAGCCTATCTCCATCTGTTATTTTGCCAGTTACAGAATATAACACGTTAAGTGCTCCTGTTGTCTTTTCAATTTCACAAATAGAGATTTTTTCCATATGGTTCAGAAACATCAAGAGTTCTGCTCCATCTGTACGAAGCTTATCTAAAAGATTTTGCACCATTCTATCAGAACATGGAACTGGGGAGATTTCCGAAACTTTTGCCATTTCTCCATTTCGAAGTGGAAACCTGAACATAGTGCAATTTTCCAGTTTGAAGTGATCACCTAAATAAAGATTCAACACATCCGAGAACTGTGTTCTGAAATCAGCATCTAGGTCTCTAAACATGCGTCCAGGACTAATTGATGTTGCACCAGGTGAGTATCTTGCATGAGGATCAAAGATACACAATATATCATTGCCAGAAATGAAAGAAGGACAGTCAGTTATGTGATACACAGAATTGAACCCTATACCATACTGGCCAGTTTTACATGGATTGCCTTCTTTCGTGCCTTTTCCAAGATTCTGAATTCCTCTAATGTCATCTTCAGTAAATGGCTGATTATTAAAGACACACAGTGCAGGGCCTTGAAGTGGTGCCCATTTTTCATCAAATATCCTATCAACTGGATGTTGCCGAGGATCAAACACAAAGCAGACTTCTGTAGCTTTTGCATCATCCGCATTCTGAAGGAGCTCTTTCAGCATTTCTTTCTCAGAAGGATATGCATTTAGAATACTTTTAATTCTGCTTGTTAATTTTTCTTTCTGCCCAAATTCACTCCCAAGTGTAGTAAAACAAATGTTTGATGCATAGCGTTCTAAGGCCTTATGCCGCTTGGGTACAGCCCCAAGCTTTACTGCTACCTCTCTTGGGATATCAGCATGACAGTATTTTACAGTTGTGTCTTTTACTTTAATCCAAGGACAGTCATTGTAACATAGAGAATTAGCAGGTAGAAGGGCAAGACGAGTATCTGGTAACAAAATCTCACCATATTTTGTTTTGCAAAGATCTTGCTTCTTTTCTCTAATGAGACCCCATATTCCTTCACTGACAATTCTCCTACACAGCTGGAAATTTTCTTCAGTCAATGGTTGGGTTCCTCTTTCCTGATTGATTAACTGAAGAACTAGAGCAAAATCTTCCACTGAAAAAGCATGACGCACACCTACACTTTCAAACAGTTCCCGAAAACTATTCCTGTATTTATTAGGCAACTGATGGAGATAAGGTGCTGCTTCAAAGTTCAAATGAAAAGACATCTTTGTGGGGTCAACATAGCCATTTTCAACTAGAATGAAACTGCAGTTTTTCAACTCCTCTATAATGACTATTTTCATTGCTCCATTTTGTAGTAGCGCTTCATGGAGATACTTATAGCATGCATTTGTGATGTTTTCCTGATACAATGTAATTCCATCAAAAGACTTGGCAACTTCTTTTAATTGGCTTATTATCATATTGATGGTTGGCTTCTTAAGCAAACCTAGAAATTCTTTGACTGCTAGGGAAATTATCCCACAACCTTTAAAGGAATGAGAATTTTCATTAAGAATCGGCTTTAACAGACAAACAATATCTTGGTAATCAGAACTAAAAAGGTCCATTGCTGAAAACATTGTTTCAGGTTCAAAATCAGAACCCTTCCAATGCAAGGAAAACCCTGCCGGTTTTGTAAGAAATGGAAGGAAAGGAATGGTTTGAAATTTTGCAGCAAATTCTTTAGCTTTAGGATCTCTGCATTTAAGTTTTTCATCAATGAGACTTAACAGTATACTGCTTCTGAGACAAGCGGAAGCATGATTAGTCCTATTGATAACTTCTACCGATTCAGCACGTTCAATCAAGTCTTCCCATGAAATATCATCTTTAGCCATGCCTAACTGAACTAATTTAACCAAAATTACTGGATTAAGGTAATCTTGACTGGTGCCATGAGGAAATCTCCCATCTTCTTTATCATACAACCTTGCAACTCGGCCTTCAGGATGAATCAGTCTAGAAGGTTCCACCAAAGGATGGCCAGTCAAAGAACAAGGAATACATGGTGTATCACTAAGAATTTCTGAAAACTCACTAACTTTTTCACTTAAAACATAGTGCATTAAAGGATCACGGAGTTGTGTCTCAATTTCTTGAATATTTGGGAAAAACACTTCAGAAAAGAACTGTCTCTCTGAAAAAGTATTCTCCATTAACACCTGCTTACATCCTGCTTCTTCAAAGCCTGCTTTGACCCAAGAAGGAAGATCAACAGCACAGAGATTTTTTGAACCAGTCTTTTTAAGATACTTGAGAAAAATCTTAAAGGCTGCAGATCCAATATCGGGACGTTTCAGCAGTGAATCATCCAAGAATCTCACATTCTTCATTGACACCCAAGATGAACCATCAGAAAACACACAAATTGCTTCTTTGGCTTTTGTGTGAGCTATTTCCTCATAAAATCCTTGACATATAACTGAAACATCATCATGTACTAAATCAGGATCTGGCCATACTGCACAGTAACTGTAATCCTCTAGCTCACCACAAACTGCCATGTTGCGTAAAATCACAAGAGTTTCCAGATAGGCTTTTACTATAACATGTCGCATGAATATTGTGTTCCACCTTCCTTTTGTGTCAGTTTTCCATATTTCTTTTCTATTTGATGTAACAGCAAAAGAACCATTGATGTGAACAGGCAGACCTGTTTTGATTCGAAGTGGTAAATAGCAAAATACTTCTCCCAAGCTGCTACAATTGGATTTCACTGTCCATTTATGATCCTGTGTTTCCGACAACATAACAGCTACTGAACCACATGGAACAAGTCCTAGCCTTCGTCCACTTTCATGCAGTGAAAACTTTAAAGCCTCCCCTGTATCCATGCAGGAACATATAAGCCATGTTGTACAATCTACAGTTTTTTGTGGCAATTCATCAGCAGGCCTTTTCATCTGTCCAGATTTAGCCATCTCAAAGAAAGAAAGTGTATCATCTTCTGGTCCTCTAAACACAGGAGAATGTAGGTCCGCAATTCGACGGAATACATGGTGAAATTCTTCTACTGTTATTTGCAATATACATGAAGACTTTGGTGATTCAGTAGGGAGTTTTTTTGTGCTACTACTGCAGGTTTTCATGAGTTTAGCAGCTTCCTTTAGTACACTAGTAACAGGGGTAGTTATAGCTTTGGACAACCAAATGGTTTTTTTAATAGTCACTGTATCTTGTGCTGCAGCAGGATTGGTTTCCTCAGCTTTCAGATACTTCAAAACCATAGAGTTTACACATTGTGTGAAGATGATCAGTCTATGCCCACAAATGCTAAATTCATCCACAAGAGAATAGATGTCTGCTGTATTATAAGAAGTAGTACTGACTTCGCTCACTTTAGCCTCCTGTTGTGTCCTAAATGAAAGTCTAAAAAGTGTTCCATTATAACTGTAAGGTGCCTCCACAGTCAATGGGAGCTGGCAACCAAACACACCTATAAATGGCTTGAACTGATTTGGAAATTTTCTAAGTCTTTTCTGTTGTTTACTCCAATTAATCTTTATCCCGGGGTTAGATTTATCTCTTATATGTTTACTGAGATGGTTGATGTTTGGATCGAACATGATCATAAATTCTCTGCTCATAATGATGGGAATATCAGTGATGTGGTACACAGAATTAAATCCTAAACCAAATTTTCCAACTTTATCAACTTCTGCTCTTTTTAGAGATTCACCTAACCGAGTTATATTTAAGAAATCAGAATCAGAAAATTCAGAATTATTGAATGACCACAGAGCTGGTCCATGAGAAACCGCCATTCCTGGATCCAGAAGATTTTCTCTTATGTCATTATTTCTCCTCACGTCAATCAAAAAATTACACTCTGTTGCATTAGCATCATCAGCATTTTGAAGCAACTCTTTGAAAATATCAGCTACGGAAGGATATTCTTCCAAAATGTTTTTAATTCGTACTGTGAGAGGTTCCCTTTGACCCGACTGTTCAAAACCCATATTTTCTGGATTGATCAACCTAGTACTGAGACATGGTACATTCAGCCACTCTGCTGTTTTCATGGGTATATCTTCATGAACTAAAACTATTGGCTCCACAGCATCTTCAAGCAAATCATTTAAGTCATCAACTTTGATGTCACAGTAGCAGCACTCATGAATTGGTTTCATTGTAAGTTTGTAAGGTTTTTTGCTACAGTATATAGGAACGGGTGTATTTAGACTGGCTGGGATCTGACAACCGTAGAGCCACCTTATAATATTCAACATAATACCCAGATTTTGCTTGCTCTCTTCTTCACTAAGAGACTGTTCACTTTTGAGGTATATTTTCTGAATCACCATGGAAACATGGTCTGGGGTCAACTGTTCAATTGACCCACAACACTTAAACAACTGATGGAATTTAGCCATGGTTTTGGGCACATTATGCAGATATGGCTGGAGATCTAGATCATGCGCTGATTTTATCACTGCTTGAGAAAGTGAGCAAAAGATTTTACCAGTCCAGACCCATGGAAATTTCAAGGCTTTAAAAGCTTCTTTTCCTTCATCCAAGTGATCGTGCATAAAGCCGTAGATCTCAAGCAATATTTGCTGAAATTGATAGTAATCTTCATCACTAAATTTTTTTGAACTGTGCCAGTCTACAACTACTTTGAAATGTTTTAACACTGATTTTATGCTAGGTTTGACTGAGATCCCAAGTGCTTTTTCAACACTTGGCTGAACACTTTCCACAAGAGGAACAGAGGACCCAACTAATGTTGCTTGAGATAAATCACACATTTCAGGTGGTGAACAAAGATTACACTCATCACCTTTCCACGTTAATGAACTTGGATAATTTGGAGGTCTCTCTTTACATGCTGGGATCCATTTAATTTTTTTCAGTGTTGCTTTTGCTTCAGAAGAATGCAGTAGTGAACAATTCTTGTTCAAAATCATTAGCAATGTTCTGGCTTTCTTTTTAAGGGCATCATGATTTGTACCTACAGTCTCTCTCAAATTATCAATTTTACATGCTATACACAAGATGTCTTCCTCTTCCAAACTGCTTTCATTTTTTAAACCTATTAATCTCAAAGAATGTAAGACATCTGAAGAGATTCTAAAAGTAGTAGGGGGAAAGAGGATTTCTTCCTCACCATAAAATAGATCCTGTAATACTTCCACTTCAGGATCAAAGAGCTCACTGGCTGACACCATTTTCCCCTCTGCAATTTGAATAAATTTTAGTGGAGTAAGCCAGTCCAGCACTTCTGCATTTTCATTTTTGAGGAAAGTCAGATTTTCCAGAATCCAGAGCATAATTGTTGTTGATTCATCAACAGAATAAAAGTCACTTTGAATATCTGTTAAAATAAACTTAATGCAGTCTGTGCTTTTCAGCTGTTCTGCTTTCAGTATTCTTACTAATCGGATTGTAGCTTCATCACTGCCATCAACTAGTGAAACAGAGAGTTTTATACCAGGTGGAATTTTGGCAGTATGATGTAGCACTTTACAACCTTTCAGTGAAATAAAAGCACTATCTTCATCAAGTACTTGTTCAATTCTCCTAAATATTACTAGTTCATGAATAACTCTCTTTTCTTTTTCAGTAGTATCAGATAAACTGGCAAGAAAATTCCTAAGTGCATTTTTATATGATGTGGGGAATGATGCAACCTGACTTGTCAATTTTTGTACAGAAAGTTTTCCCATGATCTGCAAAACTACACTAGGCAAAGGGGGGTGTATATATATTTTTAAAAGTGGATGTTGTATAGAAGGATCCATTTTTGTAATCACAATGCCACCAAGTTGCTCAACAATGTCAGCTAAAAATTCTGGAAGCTGTGTCTCAGATCCATCATTGAGAATAATTGGTGAGGGAGTCGTTAGTCTAATGAGTTCCAATACTTCCTTGTCTTCATCTAATAATGTCCTTGGGATAAGTGGCATGTCATTGAACATGGACAAATCCTCAGAGAAATGTATATAGAGGTTCTTCCATACCATTTTAAGCCATGAAACAGGTGGATGATTTTTATCTTTACAATGTGGAAACCACTCTACCATTACCCCTCTACTAGGCCATAAAGAATTCATCATTTCTTTGATGAGGCGTGCAAATCGTTCAGGATTGAGAAACTGCAGCTGGGTACATGGCCTTCCTGAAATAAAAAAAAAGCGGAAGCCATTAAACTGAGGAATTGTTATACAGATTATTGCACATGAAGAAATTGCTGGAAGAAGAAAAAGAGTTGTATTAAAAGTTCTTCCACAAAACAAGTTCAATACTCTACTCACTTATTTCAAAAATCTTACAGAAAGGAATGGGAACCCCAATCACTGTGGATCAGTATTTAGATATTTACACACTACAATCCTGTATATTTTTACTAAAATGTCAGAGTCCCCACTAAGATTTACTTGTAGCTTGAAAATAAATAACACTATATATCCTCACTAGGGGTGTTCTGTCAGCCTTAGAATTCAGGAAGAGGGGAACAAGGTGTGTCTCTGTCATAAAACACAGGTCATAAAACATTGCCCCCATTCTAGGTCATCCTATTACGACAAAAACTCAAAAAGAAAGCTTTAGAGGTTTTAAAATACCAGTACCCTTGCAAAAAGGATCTTAGGTTCCTGCTTGTGAATACCCCTCCTTATCTGCTTACTTGAAAGCAAATGACATCTCAGCAGGAAATCTTACATGTTTACTTGAATAAAATAAAATGCACAGCAAAGCACATCAAAATAGCTAAAAAAAACCAAACTAAGGCACATCTTCTATTGTTTCAAAGAGACAAGAAATAAGTTAAAAGGCACGTTTTAACACAACTGTTTCTGTTCACTGTTCTCACTGGCTTTTTCATTCTTTATCAGTAAGCTTAAGCATAATTTTAAAAAGTGCAGGCAAAGCACAGCATGTTTACCCATTTTACTGTCAGATGCACAGTGTTATCAGCAGCATGGCCTTGTGTTTTCTCTGCTTACTTGGGTTAAAGGTGAGACAGTATATCTAACAATTGGGATTATTTTTCTCTTTCATTTCTCCATTGGTGAGTTGGTGTTCCGCAAGTGGGTACTGGGTCAATGATGGGTGCTTAGTCAGCTGACAAAGCAGCTGATCTGCTAGCCAAGGTTCCAGTTAAAAAATCCAGCCCTCCTTGATAGCCAAACACTTCTTTGATTGGCCAGGAGTTGGGCCAGGAGATGGCAGCATCTATTACATGAAACAGTTTGCAGGTAAAAATGATTGCTTAAAATGATTCCACGGCACTTCTTAAAATAAAATTTTTGCAGTTTGCAAAACCGCAAGCAAAATGGATGACAATCCCACTGAAAACACTAACTTTTCTGATAAACCCACTATTGGGATGTAAATATGACAGACACATTTAGCACCTTAAAGACTAGCTGAGCTATTATAGCTGGTAGGTTTTCATTGACTAGAACTGGTGGGAGCTAAAACTGGTCACATCTGATCACCTAGTCACATCTGGGGATCAACTTTGTCTTTTCTCCCCAACATTCAATTGGTTCCTATGTACTATGATGACCTGTTATACCCAATTTTATCAACATAACAAGCGACTAAAATTCAGTAATGTGGTTTTCAGGGGTGTTCTAGAGGCCCTTTAAACTGGTTTTGGAGGAGCATAAATCACTTTCAGTCTATCTCTTAAGCTTACCCTACAGTAAATTATTCAAAAGTAACAGTCTGTATTACATGTCAGATCCTTCCTGAAACATACACCAATTTCTCCTGCCAGACCAATGGGATCTTTTTTTCCTAGTTCTCCTGATAACATCTATAGATATAACTTTTCATTTTCATCTCCAGCATGCAACTATCATTTGACTCATGCAAACACACATACACATACACCTCTCTCCAAGAGCTTTCAACTCAATATCACTACAAACCTACATACCATTTTGCATTCCTAATGAAACCAAAAAGGTAAAATTGAGCAGGCAGGAAGACATTTCTGTGATGCATTTAGTTTCTCCAAATATCCTATTGCTAATCCGATTAGAGAACAAGTGTTGGCTCATGATTCACCACATGATCCAATGCTTTATTTTCTAATTGAGATTAGCAATGAAATATTGACTTAGAATTTTAATAGTGATTCATTTTAGTAGTGATTTACCAATAAGTACACTATTTCAATGTATATTTTGCCTTCTCCCCTTTCCCATGACCATTACTTAGTTTTCATGTTTTGATGCATGGGGAAATAATGCATGGAATGATAATCTAATTCTTACACTATTTACAACTCTACCTATGAGAATTTTTTAAAAATTTATGTAAAAATTATCATACCAAGAAACTACAAAAAAGGTGATCCTAGGTTTTACAGCATGTTTACATGGTTTCAACTACTTGAGAAATTTGAGGGAACAACTGTATACGTCTGGTATACACCAAGACTCAGCAACAACTTTATGCTTTTCAAAATTTTACACTGCAAACTATTTCAATTTTCTAGAGAATTTATGCTACTGTAACAGTTACAGTTGCATACGTTCTCTAGAAAATTGAAATTGTTTGCTTTTCTAATTAAATATCCAACTTAATGATACAAAACCTGCTTTTAGCTGCCTGGATAACTAAGAGGTTTAGGTATCTAGCTGTAGCTAGAAATTAGGAGCCAGCCTGTGAAGGCATTGGGTAAACTGCACAGTCCCAGGATACCCCCCAGAAGAAGGGAATGGTAAAGCTTTTCTATCTATTCTCTTACTAGAAAACTCTGGAAAGGGTCACCATAAATCGGAATCAACTTGGCTGCTATCATACGAATAGGTTTCAAAAATTACCAGTAACATGAACTTAATTTTACAAATTACAACTTGACACCCTTCCCATTATCTTAAAACATTACATTAACATTGCCAAAATGGTTACAGATACTTTTGGTTTTTTTTAATTCCCAGGATTAGATCAGCTTCTGCTCACAAATCTGTGATGTTTTCAAGCTACTAGTATTTGGACTATTGACATGGACTTCATTTAAATCTAAGTTTGTTTTCTGAAGTGTACCTGGTTACTATGATTCCACTGGATTGTTTAACCTGATAACTTAATAGTTTTACTGTTTAGTTCATTCTTAGCTGCCTTGAGCATTTTCTTTTACTGAGTTTAAGAATTACACTTAAGTACCAAAGTCAAATCATTTGAAAGTTTGCTTAGAACAAAATGAGGTATATCCAAAACAGCATGATTCAGATTTAAAAGCAATTTTAATTACATTTCTGAAATATAGGTGAGAATGTAAGTCAACATTGTCAATTTTTTTCAAATATGCTTTAAGTAATACAGTATTAGTAGTTGTAAATTACATTTGACAAAACAAGTTCAGACAAGAGCATAACAAGGATCAATCTAGAATAGCAGACAAGTAAACCATCCAATAATCAAACAAACAAATGCCAGGTTTCAATGCACTAATTGATTACCCAGTCAATTGTCCTACCTGAGAATCCCCAGAGGAGCTGCTGGGCTAAAATACAATGAAATGTATTTTAAAGGCACATGGAAGCTATCATCATATTTATCGTGATGATAATACATAATGGTATCATCAAGGTGCCTCTGATCCTTGGCAGAGTTCTTTGTAATTGCAGAGATTTTTCCATTCTTTTCTATAGGAACAATCTTGATTGCTATTCTATTTTATATGAGTATTTCAATGATTATATTATTCTCATCTATTTTCTGTTCACTATTTTTGATACTTTTAGTCCAACGCCTGTGCCATAAATAAGACTAGGAGAGCTTAAAAAATGGTTTCTATACAGAAACAATAAAAAGAATGAAAAACCAGAGCATTAAACTGGGTGACATGGAAGCTACTATTTTACTATATACAAACCCATACATGAGAACCAATTGGATTCTGGTTTCGTTCTATCATTCATTTATGTCTTCTCCCTATCCCAGAGGAAGGAATGCATAAGACCCAACTGTCGAGACACTAATCCTTATCTATTCTCAGGGAAATACCTCAGTAGGTGTTCTCTTATTTGTGAACCAGGCTGCTCAATCACAAACAGCCAGTAAGCACTTTTATCAAGGAAACATCAGAAATACAAATGGAAAGCAGTTTGAATTAACAATTTAAAATCAATCTTCTCATTGTGTGTCTTGTGATTTTGACATCAATCAATCTATTTTGTATTCAGTATACAAGTCACACACACACACCCCGTATCTGTTGAGGATAGATTCCATGACTTTCCAATGGATGCCTAAAGCTGCAGAAAGCAGCAAACACTGTATTATTCTCTCTCTCTCTCTCTCTCTCTCTCTCTCTCTCTCTCTCTCTCACACACACACACACACACACACACACACACACACACACACACACACACACACACACGGTGACATATAATTCTTATTATTCAAAAAGTGAACTCCTATTCACATGGAGGAAACCTAAAAGGCCATTCACTGCTACTAACTCATTCTTGGATTACCTTGGAGTCATTATTCACCGAGGAGTCCACACATTGGTGGATGTCTCTGTGACAACATTGCACACATGCAAATGGGCTTGACAAATCAGGTCCACTTGCATGTGTTTTTTTTTTTTTTTTAGCCATTTGGATATCGTGTCACCCATTGGCTAGACAAACCATAACGTGTGCTCTCTGCTTTCACCTTCCCAAGGGATCCAATGGAGAACACTTTGGTGAGTTTTAGTCCTGGCCTAACATTATTGACAAGAGATGGGCAACACTATCTAGTTAGACCACTCAAGCCCCGGTGCCCAGATGAGACTCTCACCTAGCGGGGCCATTCTTGAATTGCCCACCTTTAAAAATCAAATTAACCCCACATTGGGAATTAAAGCTTTAGTGGAAACAGCATTCATTAAAACACCATTCTTTGTCAATGGTCAGCTCTGGTAATGCATATTAGAAATACAGTCATACCTCGCATAACGAATTTAATGCGTTCTGTGAGGCTGCTCGCTATGCAAAAAATTCGCTATGCGAGTCAGACTCGCATAATGAATTTTTCGCTATGCAAGTCGGAATTTTCCCTATGGAAAAACTCACATAACGAACGTTTCTATGGGGAAAACTCGCATAGCACTATGCGAGTTTTCCCCATACAAACGCTCGTTATGTGAGTTTTTCCATAGGAAAAAGTCCAACTCGCATAGCGAAAAATTTGTTATGCGAGTTGGACCGCTTAGCAAAAAACTTGCTTATTATGCGAGTTTTTCGCTAAGCGAAACACTCGTTATGCGAGGTTTGACTGTATATATTTCGTGGATTTTTTTCTGTGATCATAAATTGTGATGATGTCATCAGCCATTGACATAACACTTCAATTTAATTTAATTTAATTTAAAGCTTCCCATCCCCCTGGTTCTGAGACTCTTTGGGGATCTCTTTGAGAGACTCAGAATGGGAGGCAGAAACAACAGCAGCAGTTTTTTTATATTAAAGCACCCTCCTCCAGTCCCAAGGCTCCCAAAGGCTTTTTCATGTTGAAAGGAGTCCCTAAGGAACCTCAAAACCTTAGGGAGGGAACAGGAACCTTTAAATCAAATCAAGCGCCGACGCCGCTCCCTCCCGCCCCCCGTCACCGGCCGGGAGGAGGATTAAAGGAGCCTCCCTGGGCCAGGGGAGGCCCGAAAACGCCGTCGCCGCCGCGAGACGCCGCCGACGCCGCTCCCTCCCGGCCCCCGTCACCGGCCGGAAGGAGGATTAAAGGAGCCTCCCTGGGCCAGGGGAGGCCCGAAAACGCCGTCGCCGCCGGGAGACACCGCCGACGCCGCTCCCTCCCGGCCCCCGTCACCGGCCGGGAGGAGGATTAAAGGAGCCTCCCTGGGCCAGGGGAGGCCCGAAAACGCCGTCGCCGCCGCGAGACACCACCAACGCCGCTCCCTCCCGGCCCCCGTCACCGGCCGGGAGGAGGATTAAAGGAGCCTCCCTGGGCCAGGGGAGGCCCGAAAACGTCGTCGCCGCCGGGAGACGCCGCCGACGCCGCTCCCTCCCGGCCCCCGTCACCGGCCGGGAGGAGGATTAAAGGAGCCTCCCTGGGCCAGGGGAGGCCCGAAAACGTCATCGCCGTCGCACAAGACTCCGCCAATGTCTTGTTGGACTTTGTTGGACTCTCCCTCGGCCCGCCGGCCTCGAAGGGAGAGAACCTGGGGGTCTTGGGTGGCGATAGACTGAGGGCTCTGGGAGGGGGGGCTTTGGTGGGACATTGTTTATTGTTCTTTTGTTATATTGTTTTTTGTTTACTATGGAAGCCGCCTAGAGTCAGGTTCGCCTGAGCAAGGCGGGGTATAAATTTAAAGAATAAATAAATAAAATAAATAAATAAATTAAAAATTAACATCTGCCACTGATGTCATTATCATTCATAATTACACAGCTCTGCCAAGACTATAATCACTAATTCTTTTCAAATTATTATAGTCATTATCTATCAATTTACACTCATTCTTATCATTTTTGCTAATTATGTAGCAATGTTTACTGCAATGTTCTTTTGTTACAATACAGAATATATAAATGTTACCTCTGCTCTTGGCAGCTTCTATCAAAGCAGCCAGAATATGAGGCTTCAAATCATCAGCAAGCAGTCTGTCTTCAAGACCTGGGAAGAGGGACCTAATATGTCATTAAAAACAGAGTGTCAAAATTTTAAATAATCCATATTTTCAAAGACACAAAATATTTAAATGTTATAATGTAGTATATTTTTCCAATAAATTTTGAGTAAAAAAGATTTGCTCTTCCCCTTGTTCACAACTTCCTCTGCTTCTAACTAACTAAGAAGTTCAGCAAAGTCTCAACCAACATCAAATCAAAACTCATAGCATTATCATGAATCATGGAAATGACTATGACTAGAAAGAGAGTCATCATAATATCCATGAATGTCTATAATATGAGTTTTTTAAAATATCATTATTATTATTATTATTATTATTTCAAATTTATATTGCCGCCCACTCACCGTGGCGACTCATATAAACCCGATGCTTTTCAAATGATGCTAATAAAGATGAGATAGAAATGACAGTAAGTTTCAAATACAGTATGCTGTTAAATTGTTATTTAATATTTAAAATGTAGCACATGGCAGTCCACTTGAGGACCATCTTTCATCATGTTACTGTGGTATCTACAAAATGGAAGGAATATGTGTGGAACAAGGATTAGAAATGTATGAGTTTTATTTTGCCCTACAATATGAGAGTGCTGTAGCTTGTGAGGGGAGGAAGTTTTAACTTACAACCCTCAATTCTTTTCTTCCATGACTGCATGAGAAGGAATTGTAGTGTTTTGGGGAAATTGCATGGCATTGTGTCATACCGTACTTGTATTTGGTTGCCATCCCACCATTTATAGTATGTCAGTTATAAATCCCACAAACAGCCCTAACAGTGGGTGGGAAGTAGATCACCAACAAAGACAGTGTTAAAGAAGGGGGGCAGAATGCGGTCCTTGCAGAAAAGTAAAAATAAATAAATAGAGGAGAATACATTTATTGGGCAACTAAAATATTAATAAATGTTTTGAGTGCAGTGGGACTTTCTTCAAGCAAAGCACTCTGAAAAAGAAAAAGCCTACCATATGATCCTGACATATTCAGCAGTGTCAGGGTCTGAAATGAAGTACTGTCTGAAAACATCCTGCTTAAACCTCAGGTATCAAATCTCATCTCAAGCAAAGAATTGGCAATTACTTAGTACTTTTTCCCCTGCCTTGTATTAAAGGGTATAATTCTTTTTTAGGCAGGAAGAAAGCCAATAGGGGGGGAAATCGATTCATTTGAAATGTGCTGTAGGAGAGCTACAAAGATAGTACGAAAGACTGAAAAGACAAATAAATAGATTTGAGATCAAATTAAGCCTGAACACACTAGAAGCTAAAATGATGGAACAAAGGTTTTCCACTTTTGCCATGTATAAAAAAGAGAGAGAGAGAGAATACTCACTAAAAACAACAGTAATATTAGGAAAATTTGAAGGCAGAAGGAGACATGAGAAAGAATGATCCAGTAATGGAAGTTTTAGTCTATAAGACCTGAGCAGGGATGTCAATGATCGATTTTCTGAACAGGACTGATTTATAATATTGCTATAAGATGGAAGTAACTTGACATCTGACAACACAAACACACAGAGGCACAAAGAGACAATGCCACGCCATTTCCCCAAAGCACTGCAATTCCTTCTCATGCAGGCATGGAAGAAAAGAACTGAGGTTGTAAGTTAAAACTTCCTCCCCTCAAAAACTACAGCACTCTCTTCCCAACCAGGTATAACATTCTCATCCCAAACTACACACACCAGGCTGTTCTGGAGCAGAGGAAACACAAATAAGCTCACATACCTGTGTGGCACTATTATATAACAGAATAATCTTATATAAGGTTAAGCTTTATAGGTTAATATCTAATAGCCAGTGCATAAAATGTTCTACCTGGGGTAATTTTCTGAAGTAATATAAATTGCATCTTGATCCGACGAAGATGAAGAGAATGATGTAAATTTTCCATTTTGTAATGGTAAAAGCTCAAGTCCAATAAGCTCATTATAGTTTCCATCACTCAACACAAAATCTAAGATATGAAGCTTTTCATCAGAAGGTCCTTTATGCCCAATTTTCCGTAAAACTTGCCGCACTGTAGCAGGAGTAACTTTTTTCACAAGTTGTTTACCAGATACAACCTGGTCAACCACATCAGCAATATTGTCTGGTACTTTAGCAACCTGTTTCCCTGAGTCCTGGAGGTATTTTAGCACTGCCTGAGTGTATTCTAAACTGTCGTCCATTTCTGAGAAATATGCTTCTTCCACTTTTATCCAGTTACCTTTGAAGGAGTAAATAACTTCATTCTGGAGCAATTTTTTCAAAAGTGGTTCAATAATTGACTGCCAGTGAACTTTTATTTTGTTCTTTTGGGGCCATAATCCATAAATTCTCTCAGCTGACAAAGGAAAGTCTGAGTTCTTTTCTGTTTCCATTCGCTTAATTGCTTCCAGTATGAGAGTGGCATAGGCACTGGGGACCATATTGATCACAAGGAGCTCATTCCATAACGCTGCTGGATCGTGCCACTGATCCAGCTCCCGCCATTTGATACTTCTTCTGTTATCTGTAAGGCCAAAGAATCCACTCACATGGACTGGGAGACCTGTCTTACTTTCCTCACCAGGAGGTAAAGGAAGGAAACAAAATGCTCCTCCCGAAAACTGTGCCAGAGCTCCCTTTTCTTCTCCGTTGCTTGATAAAGACATAGCTATACCGATAGTTGGGATATACTTCAACTCATCAGCCAAACCATCGAGCTCACTACAAATTCCTCTTCCTCCAACACTGTTGCACACCAGCCAGGATGTTTTCTGTGCATCTTTAACACTCACATCTTCTAAAACAATGTTTACGTGGTATGTCACAAACGTTATGCTGTTACTTGGAATGCCTTTACAATACTGGCTTATTGCACTTCCTAGAATCTTGATAGAATTGGGTCTTTCATGCTTCAAAGCTTTGTTCTCACTGGCAGTAACTCTGAAAATTAGTCGTTCAGTACCATCTGCTTCCCTTATATATAGGGAGACATCCTGTACACTTTTAAGAAACAGAAGAACTGTGTCCGCATCTGCTCTGAATGAATCAAACAATTCCAAAACCTTTTCCATGCTATACACATTACTACTCAGCTGAGAAGGTTGCTGGCGAAGAGGAAAACGGAAGAATGTACCCGGGAAGTGTCCAGTTTTGAAAGTTTCC
The DNA here is from genome assembly GCA_030440675.1 of Furcifer pardalis. NCBI lineage: Eukaryota > Metazoa > Chordata > Lepidosauria > Squamata > Chamaeleonidae > Furcifer > Furcifer pardalis. The sequence goes on along the minus strand of CP126895.1, from coordinate 96,423,491 downwards.
TTAGTGCTTCCAAATACACCAATAAAAGGTGCAAACTGGTCTGTCAACTCATTAATTTCTTTGATGTCATCTTTTAGATTCCAACACTGACCAGATTCATGGGGTCCAAAAAGAGTCTGATGTGGGTCCAGCATTCCAATTTGGTCACCACTGAATATACTAGGGACATCTAGAGAATAAAAGGCCAAATATGTTGATCACTAGAAGGCTATGCTTATAGTAGAAGTTGGCAACAAGAAAGGTTCCTAAATGTTGCTAAATGCTACTTGCACAAGAAACGAAACACACTCAAATAAAAAGATAAAGAAGAATCCACTAAACTCTGTGAGGAAGATTTAACACCACAAAGTCCACAATCTTTTCAAACATTCTAGGAAATCACACTCTGACGACCCTATGAGAAAATTACTACTGATACACAATTTTTCTTAATAAGCAGTTGATATCCAAAACAACAAACTGTTTTTTAATTTCAAAGACAAACTTCACAGCATGCTCAAATAATGTGTTAGCTCAAAGAAACAGAACTTCAGTATTGCATCATTTTAAAATATCATTGTTGCAAATACCTGTAATATGATAAACTGAATTAAAACCAATTCCAAATCTTCCAACTTTGAGAGGATCATCTTTCTTTCTGCTTCTTGCTATTTCCTGAATACCATCCCAGTCCTCTGGGGTAAAAACTGCATTGTTGTATACATAAAGTGCAGGGCCTAATGAGAGAAAATATATACAGTCAAACCTCGCATAAAGAGCATTTCGCTTAAAGAGTAACTCGCTTAAAGAGCAGAATTTTCCCTGAATGTTCGCTTCGCTTAACAAATAAATCCAACCAAAAACTCGCTTAACAAATAAATCGGGGTTCGCAATCCCCCCTGTCAGAAGTCACAATTGGTCACTTACAATGGTGTTTCGCTTAAAAAGCAAACTCGCTTAAAGAGCAATCCTGTGGAACGCATTATGCTCTTTAAGCAAGGTACAACTGTATACTAATTTAAGTTTTTAAACGTAGGCTTGTTAGAAAACACAATATAAATGTTATATGTCAAATTAAAATACTGAATAATAGTGAGCTCAATGGAAGTAAATTTTGAATCCCACTAACCTATTAATGCTATGGTTAGCTTTAAACTGTTAAGTACATTAGAATCAAGTGAATGATTCTATCTCAAATGTTCATATGAATCTTGTGAATACAAGGTCTAGATGATCCAGTTTATTTTAACTTCTAATATAAATCAAAGCTAGCAACAACTCAGAGATTGGCTGATAATGCAAGCTTGTAGCATGTCATCTTTACAAGCAGAATGATGCAATTGGGGATCAGATTAAAACAAATGGCATTTCCTCCTCTCACAATATTATCCCTTGAAGTAACAGAAATCTTTCAATTGTATTTGTGTCTGACACATCAGACACACAAAGCCCTACTATCTCCCAACTGGAAAATTATAAAGCTAAAGTAAGCTAATTTGCCAAATACATATTGAAGCAAAATTGTATTGTAGTCAACAGCCATTTTCTTGAGGGTGTACCATTTATTGAGGAAGTAATCATTCCTCAAAGATAAATGCTAGATGTAATTGTTATTGCACTGTTTTATTGTCTGTTACTACATGACAAGAAAAGAATAGGTCAAATAGAAAATTAAATAAGAAAGAGATTCCTTACCCTGATATTGAGCCATGTTTTTAGACCAGAGAGACTCAGTCCCAAACCGAGTTTCATCATATAAGAATCTAACCTCTGTTGCACCAGCATCTTCTGCATTTTGAATCAATTCCTGAAAGCCAAACAACTGTATTACATCCTTCAAATCACATCAGCACAAATAAAGACTGCTACCATCACAATACTTATGATGTAGCTATTTTTAATGCATAGAGTACAATGCTAGCAAAAATTAACTAAATCTACTTATTTCAGCTGCTACTTGTATCTGAGAATACATTTCCCCTGGAAATCATTTTCACAGATTGACAAGCAGGAAAAGTGCCACTGGTGTGAATTTGTTTAAGGTGGATCCCAGCTTGCCATGAAGTGACCCACGCACTGTGGAACAAAAAAGACATGTTCGGCCAACAATTATGAAAAAGCAGGTTGCTTACCTGTACGTTTTTTGAGTGGTGGCCCATTAAATCATACATGTGGGTTCTATCTGTGCCTGTGCAAAACTCCCTTGGGACATTCTAAACCTAAAAGCCTATTAGACTGACACCCTACACTGCACATGCTCAACCCACCCTGTGGCGAATCCTCAGTACCACCCAGTGTGGGGCTGTCCAAAATTCCTGGAAGTGATAACAAGATAAAACAATGGAGACTGTACAAAAACTGGCATACACTAACAATAATCTATTTTATTTACTGCTATTTTACCCCTTACCTTCAGAATCTGGCCACCTTCTGGATATCGTCTTAAAATATCTTTAAGAAAATCAACAAGTGGTGGAGTTGTTTGTCCAAAACGACCTAGAAATGTGAAAGAAGCATAAGCATCTTTATTCTCTTCCTTCTGATGAAATAAATGAAATTGCTAGCTTTCACAGCTCTGTAACTTTTATTAGACTTGGACTCTTATTATAAATACAGTTTACAGACTGCGGGTTAACAATGCAACCCCAAGGGGCAAATAAATCCCATGGCAAACTAAAACATTAATTTAACTGAAGCTGTGCTGAATCCAAAATCCAAACTCACCCAACACTTGTGTATTGGAAATTACTTAGGACCAACTTTGACCTGGCCTAATGTTGTGCTTTTATTGTGTCTGTGTCCCTGGGCTACAAGAAGCCTGAAAACGGGCATATATCTTAGCTGGCTCTTCTTTGCCCTTTTCTGACTCTTTTGCTAACAGATGCAATCCCATGGAACATATCTCCAAAGAAATTACTTTGTTGGCAGATATCCATGATCATCTGGCTGAGGGCATTTCTGTTTATAGAAAATGTGTTGCATCTAATCCTAACTCTCTCAGCAGGCACATTTCCAAATTAACATTGCATTCTAAACCTCCAATAAAAATGGTTGATTAGATTTGGCTGATTAGATACTCCAATGTTCTGTTTTATTAGATATTTCAACAGAAGGCACAATAGAATACACTGTCATGAAAATTCTGAAGATAGTATGCTATATTTCTTACCTTTTATGGGTTGTAATTTGGGCCAGAGATTCTACCCATGGGTCTTGAATAAAATGGTCAAAATGCATGATATAAATATAACCTAATATTTTACAATTCTACAATTGTAAAAACTGGATGTAAGATGTAAAACCCAAATACTGTACTGCTTATTTTGAATCCACAGCCAGTTCATAATTAAAACTGCAAAGGGTAAAGGGATGATTTCATATAATGTACTATACCTCCTCCTTTTAGGCCCTTTGACAGAAGATTTAGAAATATATGATTCTGAGAAGTATGGAGATCCCCAACCTTGACACAGTCTGATAACTAAAAAGAAAAGAGATATTTTTAAACATTGTGCATTCTTGATTCTGTCTCAAAACTAAACAATTTGCTTCAACCTGTGACTACAATAATCAACAAGTTATCTATTAATCTACACCTCATTCAATCTGCCATAAGGCTAGGAGGAAGACTCCTACAATTTTTGATTGTGTTAAATGTGTATACCACCCTTCTGGCCAAAAGCCACCAAGAGCAGTGAAGATAAAACCTATAATATGCACAAAAGGTAAAATAAAGAAATATATGGATACAAATTTACAAACAGACAAGAATTAAAACAGTTGAGTTTCATGTTCCACAGTTTCTTCTTTCTTCATTACAGACTTGGCATCATGTTTTAAATCAAAACTCACTGTTTGGGATGTGAACTAGGAATTAAATTACAATTCCTAGTTCACATGTTAACAAGTAACACTTCAAAGGTCTGGCTACCCTTAATAATGCATGTGATGAAACCAATATTTTATCTGTGTAACTCCCCTACCCACCAACCCACAAAATTGTTTAACCAATAATACACTGCTACCTGTACATGCATATTGCAAAAGGTTCCTCTTACATCACTGTAAATTGCTTCAATAAAATGTGTAATTTTGACTCTTTATACTTGCTATATATAATAGTCAATTTATAACACCCAAGATCCAACATGGCAAGTCGGCAGTTCAATACCCGGGTTCTGCATGATGGATTGTCCCAGTTCTCGGGGACATGAAAGGAGCCTCATTTGGGCATCCCCTGAGTGGAGTTTCTCCAGTAAAAGATCCTTTCAACCAAGAATAATTTCTGACATGAAATTATTACCCAAGATCCTCCTAAAATGGACCTCATCTTCTTGTATTTATTTTGATCAAAATTACTACCTTCCTGATACATAGGACACCATTGCAAATATTACTACTAGAAATCCATCTTTTTATCTATTACTGTATTGCTGATGACTGAAGAATCTTCCCCATGCGTTTAAAATTTATATAATGATGCTCACTCCTTCGGTCACTGTGAGATCCCACATACTAGGGCAAGGAACTAGCTGAGCACCACAGCAATACCTCAATATTCACTGGGTTTAAAATGTCTCCATATACCAGTGATGGCGAACCTTTTAGAGACAGAGTGCCCAAACTGCAACCCAAAACCCACAGCAACAGGGGAGGAAAGAAACACTCCCATTGGGCTGCTGGGCAGAGGGGTGGGGTGAACTCTCTGCTGGAGGGAGGGAGGAAGTGCTCCCATTGAGCTACTGGGCAGAGGGGTGGGATGAACTCTGTGCTGGAGAAGGGAGGAAGCACTCCGACTGGGCTGCTGGGCAAAGGGGCAGGGCAAATTCTGTTCTGGAGTAACTGCATGGGCTCTGAGTGTCACCTCTGACACACATGCCATAAGTTTGCCACCACTGACATATACTATAGGGGGGCGTCCCTTAATATTCTGGAGCACATGTAGTAGTGTTTAGGAGACGGGGGGAAGGGTTTCAAACAATATGTTACCAGTGATTAATGACCTGTTGCCCAGGAGTAGAATGAAACCAGTTAATCAAAGAGATCTTCATAAAGGATACAAAAAAGACACCAACTTGGGACCAATTAATTTATGGAGGTTCGATATCAAAATCAATATTTTAGCTAATGCCTATAGAACAGCATTTATTATATTTTAAGCCCACTCATTTGACTTTGCATTGTTAAAGACACAGAAACATACTCATTACCACAGCAATTTAAACCTTAATAATCTGCATAATAATATAATAACATTAATTTGTTTCACCTAAGGAAAATATTATTTCAGAAGTTCCAGAAAAAATATTTTCAACAGTCTGAAGAGGCTCACCTGTCTTCCCTGGTAGTAGAGACACTGTTCACTTACAGGAAAACCTGTCTCTGGATAAATTAATTCTTTTATGGTACCCAAAGACACTGAAGGAAGCACTTCAAATGTTCGGCAGCCCACATAGTCATGAAGCACTGTCACTGTGGCTGTCCTGCACCAACAACAAAATAAAGAAAGTGCTATACAAATGAACAACAGAAACAAAACAGTGGTACAAAACCAAAGAGTGATACCTTTTAATCCCATCAGGTTTTGTCAGACATAGGAGTGAGACTTCATGACATCAATTTATATACATCAGGTACACAGGTACAGGATGATTGGTTAGCATAACAGATAAGTATATAAATCCATATGGCTTATTACAACTGGTAATAGCAGATGATCTCTAGATGTTATTCGGATTAGTTGTGAATTTTTGCCCCTTTGAATTGCAAGTAGGAGGAGGATATAAGACAAACACCTGGCATTAAACATTTGCTAATGAGTTTAACCTTCAGCATCTATTGACAATTGTGTGAGTTCATCCTTTGTTCTGAGAGACAGCCTATGTTGTGAATGAGAATTCTACTGAAAAGTTTCGGTGAAGGGGGTATAATATAACAACATATGGACAAACAAGTCACAGAATTATTTAAACATCACAAGGTTTTATTTACTATATCAGAATATATAATATTTCTGTTAATCTGATCACCAAACATCTCCAGCATCCCATACAGTGGCCCACCAGGTGCCTGTGAATTACTTCCAGAGTATGACCGTGAAAGTCACCCTGCTCCATTGCTTATTGCATTTGATTTTCAAAACATGCAACTTCTCAAGTAGCTATGCATGGATATATTGATTCTCTATCAATTTCTAAACCAGTGGTGCCCAAACTAGGGGTGCGTTTTAATTCCACTTCCAGGAGTAACGAGGGCTTCACAGGCTGGCTGAATTGGCGTCAGGAGCCGCACCCGGCCCCCGGCCCCTAGTGACCGGCTCCCTGAACCACATGATTGGCCCACGGCCCAAAAAGTTTGGGCACCCCTGTTCTAAACTATCTATGGTAGCAGTTCTACCATATCATTATTTTGTGATAATGGTTTATATCTAATATTAAGCTGAAGGCCTCCATTAGCACTTATATTGAAGGGCCTCTACTAGAGTAGTGGGGAAAACTCCCTCTGAGGCTATCCAGATCTTCAAGCAGATCTTGGGAATACAAAAAAAAAAAAAAGTTTTATGAGTCTCCACTGAAGAAAACTGTTTCACCACCTGAATGGTGCAAAGGGAGCCAGTCCAATTAATTCAACCATATGTTGCATAAAGAAACTTCCTATCCACACTTGCCCTGTATATGTTTACAATATACAGTACTGTTTCTTTCTTTCTTTATTCATGTCAGATGCACCACCAGCATATAACATACAAAGCTAAAATTAACACATCTAAAAACAAAATAGAATTATGAACCCAAACTGTAATTGTGAAAGGAGGAGGAATATTTGTTTTTACACTTTCAAAGATATGCAAGTAAGGTTGGCAAACCATTCAACTCCATAGTTGTCTGCTTACTAAACTAAAAATGTTCAACGTCTTTTGCCTTTCTTTTTAGAGATGTGTTAACATCTTGCCCTTTTTGTTCATTCTTCAAGAGTACTGTACTTGGTTGTTGTGTTTTGAAAGAGGGCAACTAAATCTGTACCAAGTATTCTTATGTGAGTGCATCATACATTTACAAAATTATATTTGATTTTCATTTTAACTCTTCCTAAGTAACTCATAATATTGAACTTAAACTTTTCATTATCACAGTACAGTATATCTTGCTGAGAACAGAGAGCATCAATCTGAGCATTTCTTTCTTGGCTACTCAGAGAGCCAAGTCCATCTAGCTAAAATTGTTGGCAATGGCAGCTCTCCAAGATGCTAGCGAGGATTTTTTTCTAACCCTGCCTAGAGATGTCACAGGTTGGCTCTAGAGTATTTTGCAGACACAGCATACTGACATTCCATCTATGTTGATGGACAGCAGTTCTTGTGGGTTTCTGAAATAATCCTTTCCAAACCCTGGAGATCTTAATGGTTACATATTGGATTATCTTCAGGCAAAGCATTTATTCTATCATTAATCTACCAACACATCTCCTAGTCTTCTAGAGGTGGGAAGGAATTTCATGCTGGCAAGTGAGCAGCACCATGTGGGGTTTTCCACCCTCCCTTTGCACCCAGCATAGAAACAAAGTAGGCTGACTGAGGAAGACAGCCGCCTCTTCCATGTTAAAAAAAAAGGGGGTTGCTGGGGGTGCAAGTAGTCCTAGCAATCTCCTGCAATATTGTGGACTTATTTGTATGGCTGCTATAGACAACTGTCTGTCTCAGCTACAAGTGTAAATTATTCTAATGAATAATAAGCACTGTAATGAAAAGAAAGCACAACAAACTAGAGGTGGAATAGAAAAGTAAACAATTAACAATTACACTTGCTAAACAATGAAAATGAACAAAGAGAGCCATGTTATCCTTACACAAAACTAATGCAGGGGCAAGGTAATACCTTTATTGCAGGGGTGCCCAAACTATGGCTGCTGGCTCGGATCTGGCCCATGGCCCCAATTAATCCAGCCTACGACACCTGCACTGCTCCTGGAAGTAGAAGTAAAACATGCAAGTATGTGCAGAACATGCATGAGCAGAACGGTGTCGTAAATTACCCGCGGCTGTCATAACCTGTGTACGACAGCCACGGGTCATTTACGGCAGCATCTGTGCACGGACATGCATGTTTTACTTCCGCTTCTGGTGGGAGAAACCAGGTGACCAGCATGTTCAACTACGTGACCAGCCCGCAGCTCAAAAATTTTGGGCACCCCTGCTTTATAGGATCACTAAAATATCAAACATTACATGAGTTTTTGAGATTCAGGATAATTTCTTCAGGCATGTTCCAATTTCTTGTGAACAGTTCAGGAAAATTATCAGTGAGAGTACCACAAATTCATGGTAAGTTATTGTGCCAGGCTTTGTTTCTTAGAGGTGAGCTATTTTTTCCAACTCAGTTCTAAGAAACAAAATCTGGCACATCATCTTGCCATGAAGTTTTGGGACTCTCAGTGACAATTTTCCTCCACCATTCACAAGAAATTGGAGCAGGCCTGGAAAAGTAATCTTGAAGTATGAAATTCACATGTTTGATTTTTATTTTGTTTTTTTTAGTGATTCAATGAAAATGAAACCATACTTGACTGCACTGAGTACAAATGATATCAACTGTAATTCATTCATTCAATGTAAAAGAGGTATCCATCATGTTTCTTTTTGTGAAAGCCATAACATAAGAAGGGATAGCATTTGTATACTACATGCAGAAATGTGAAGACACCTTAGTGTTGTCCACTGTAAATTTTTGTGCACGTTTCCCTGTCAAAGATTATGAGTGCTTATGACAACAGTGTGTATTGATCCCGACATCTATTAAGATTATCAGGGTACTCAAGCATGCATAACATAGTCAAATTTCTTCCTCAATTATTTTCTACAAAGCTATATCAAACTTGGTACATAGGATCGTAATTGACTGTGCAACTGAACAACAACAACAACAACAACAAAATATCAAACTTTGTAATACAGTACTGTACTGAAAAATTGCCAATGCAAGTATAATAGAGTGGAGAGGCACAGTAACAACCTCTACAGATTATTCATTTATTAGAGATTCTAATCCTTCTCCAACACAAATGCCTGTCAAGAATTTTACTGATTTGTAAACATACCTGTTAAGCTAGTCAACCACTGTGTGCCTCTGTACCTGATATATAAAAATTGATATCATGAAGTCTCACTCTTATGTCCGATGAAGTGGACTTGATCCACGAAAGCTAACATTAAAATACAGCAGTTAGTCTTTAAGGTGACATAACATCTTGTCTTCTTGAAATGGTAGCCATGTTAGTCTATGTAGGCATATCAGAGAGTAAACAAAACAAAAATACAAACAAAATTGTGGTACCTTAAAGACTAACTGCTGTATAAAAAGCCACATATATTTGTGCAGTTATCTGTTTTACTAATCAATCATTGTGTACCTGATGCGTATAAATTGATACCATGAAGTCTCACTCTTATGTCTGATGAAGTGGACTTGATCCACAAAAACTAACATTAAAATGCAGTAAAGTGTTTAGTCTTTAAGGTGCTACAGCTTTTTTGGTCTTGTTTTGTTTACTCTCTGATATGCTTGCACAAACTAGCATGGCTACCACTTCAAGAATTTTCTTGATTCTGATAAGCGCTATAATTATTTCTTATATTCCCCTTAACTTATCTCAAACATATTTGGCTCTCCCTTTATTACCCTGCATTGCCCTAGCTGACCCCCCCCCCATGAGACAGAGAAGTGAGATGCCAAAAATACATCAGCTCAGATAGCTTAGAAGCAAGCGGGGGGGCGGGGAGCTGTTGTGTGTTTCATTAGGAGACTGCTGTGACAATTACACAACACCACACACTCATGTTATGAAATACAACTCACTGGAACACTCTGAAAGAATACAAGCTTTTATGTGTTGTCTTAAAATTCAGCACATTAACAGAAGCTGGGAGCAACAGGACATTTTGCCAGTCATCCATAGGAATGCGGTGGCTCAGTGGTTAAGAAGCTCGTCTTGTTAGCTGGAAGACTGGCAAGTCGGCAAATCGAATCCTGGGTACTGCAAGACCAGCTAAGCGCCCGTCTCTGTCCCAGCTCTTGGGGACATGAAAGGAATCTCATTTGGGCATTCCCTGAGCGGAGTTTCTCCCCGCAAAAATCCTTTCAACACAGAATAATTTCTGACACGAAATTACTATTACCCATAGGACTGCCCGGCATCAACAGTGACTTGAGAGCACATAGGTAAAGGTCACCCTTGCTTGAAAGCCAGTCGTATCCAACTATAGGGTTCAGTGTTCATCTGTTTCATAACCGAAGAGCCAGTGCTGTCTGCTTCTGCAGACGTTTCTGTGGTCATGTGGCAGGCATGACTAGGCACACGGAATGCCGTTTACCTTCCCACCGAAGTGGTCCCTATTTATCTACTTGCAATTTCTTGCTTTCGAACTGGTAGGTTGGCAGAAGCTGGGACAAAGACGGCAGCTCATTCCATCCTGCAGCATTTGGGTATCAAACTGCTGACCTATTGCCTTCCAGTCAGCATCTTAGCCACTTGAGCCACTGCAATCCCAGGGAACATAGTACAGTACTGCAAATCTAATCCCATTTACCTTGGAATAAATTCTATGGTACTTATTCCCAAATAGACATTTATGGGATTGTGCCATTACTGTGATAAACAAGAACAGATGCTAATTAAATAAGAAATCTAAGGTATTCTTAAATATGAATTTCAATGGCCCACAGTAAGTATAATTGCTATTGCTATATTCTCCACTCAGTTTAAAAGCAACCAAGTGCAGTGAAAAGAACACACATCACGACCTCACTGTCCCTCCACAGAGAGAAAGGAAGGGTAGAAAGCAAATACAGTAAATAAAACAGAGAATTCAATATTGTCCCTTCCAAACAGTGGAGCCCATGGAACCTCCTGCCACAAGACCTGTTGCAGCAAGATGCAGTCTCAGACAACATGCACTGAGATGGGGGAAAGCTCCACAGAGTCCACACAACACTTTATCCCTGGTCAGGTTATGCCCACCCTCTTCAAATTCCTCAGGACAATGACTCTGAGATTCTTCATTCAAAAAGCAGTGTTTAATAGAGGGAAGAAGGTGTTGGGGGAGGGGGCAGGATAAAAAAAAGGTCCCTGCCCTACATAGAAGCTTTTGTGGCACAGTAGCTAAACTGCTGTCCTGCAGCCAAAATATTATGAGTTTGTGAGTTCAATCCTGACCAGGCCAAGACTGACTCAGTCTTCCATCTTTCCCAGCTCTGCAAAATGACGACCCAGCGCGGGGGGGGGGGGGGGGGGAGATGCTAATTAACCTGTGAACTGTCCAGAGAGCGCACTATATAAGTAGAACTGCTATTGCAACAAGACCACTCATTTCAGTTATGCATCATCATCATCATCATCATCATCATCATCATCATCATCATCATCATCATCATCATCATTATTATTATTATTATTATTATTATTATTATTATTATTATTATTATTATTATTATTTTCTGCTTTATTAGTCCACCTAATTCTTTCAGCAGCCAAAACTCTGCAGCAGCCAAAACTCTGCTCGTGGTCAGAGTTCAGTCCCTACAGGAATCAAAGTTGACACAGTCTCTTTCCATCATTCCCTGGTCGGCAAAGTGAGTACCCAACATGTGGGGGACCAAAAAAAAATGCTAATTGCCTTCTAAACCTCCTAGAGTGCGCTATGGGGCGGTAAGGTAAAAGTAAAGGTTGTCCTTGCTCGAAAGCCGGTCGTATCCGACTGTAGAGTTCAGTGCTCATCTCTGTTTCTAGCAAAAGAGCTAGTACTATCTGCATCTGTTTCAGTGGACATGCGGCAGGCATGCATCAACAACACCGGAGTGTACGGAACATGGGTATTGTTGTACCCGCTCTCAGGGGTCCCTTTAGCTCGGGAAAACCAAGCCCGCCGTTCCCCACACCCCCACCCGCCTTCCAGTGGTCGCCGGCCCGGCCTCACTCACATGCTCCAAGAAGAACCCGGTCGCTGTCGGCCTCTTGGTCGCTGTCGGCCTCTTCCCCGGGCCGAGCCTGCTCTCGCCGGGACAGGCGCTTGGAAGCCACCGCGCCCGGCGCCCAACCGACCCCGGGGAGCGGCGGCGAGGGGGGGGGGAGAAAACCGTTAGTCGCGAGCGCGCCCGTTACACGCGCCAAGGCCCCACAGCCTACCAGCGGCCCTGCAGCGCGACGCCGGCTCAGCACATGGGGAAGGGGGTGGGGGGGACGGGCTGGAGGAGGCCTGGAGGGTGGGGAAGGAGGATGGGCAGCGCCGGCGGCCCAGTCAGCTCACCCGCCAGCAAAGAGAGGCGGAGAGGGGAAGAGGGAGGGAGAGAGTCGCCGGTAACAGGGGGAATCTAGTACTGCCGCCCAACCCAAACCGCCGAAGGTTCAAGAAGATAAAAAAGAACAATACTGTAATAACAATTTCGTGTCAGAAATGTAGCAAATGTAATTAATAAATAAATAAATAAATTCTGAGTTGAAAGGATTTTTGCTGGAGAAACTCCCCTCAGGGGACGCCCGAATGAGACTCCCTTTTATGTCTCCCCTCAGCGCCGTAGCCAGGATTCTAGATTATTATTATTATTATTATTATTATTATTATTATTATTATTATTATTATTATTATTATTATTATTATTATTATTGTTATTGTTGTTGTTGTTGTTGTTGTTGTTGTTGTTGTTGTTGTTGTGGGGGGGGACATTTTTTCAGGAGGAGCAAAAAAAATTTCAGGAGGGGCAACAAGGACACACACACATATATAACATTGGCATTGGGGGGGTTGGGGGGCAGACTTTGTTAGCTCAGGAGGGTTTTTGCCCCCTGGCCCACCTGACTATGGCCCTGTCCCCCCCAAGATCCTTTTCCCCACTGAGGTGGTCCCTATTGATCTACTTGCACTTTATTGCTTTCGATATGCTAGGTCCATAATGGCGAACTTTGGCACTCCAGATGTTCTTGGACTACGGGGGCGTTTTACTTCCGCTTCCGGGAGCGACGAGGACAGCACGGGCCAGAGATGAATCGTCGTAAACCCATTCATGTGGATTCACGGGGGCTTGGGCTTCTGGGAACTGAAGTCCAAGAACATCTGGAGTGCCAAGGTTCGCCATCACGGTGCTAGGTTGGCAGGAGCTGGGACAGAGACAGGCGTTTAAATCCGTCATGGAGTACCAGCGTCTCAAACTGCCGACTTGCCGGTCTTCCAGCTAACAAGGCGAGCTTCTTAATCACTGAGCCACCGCAGCACCCTGCTGATAAAAGGAATAAAAAGGGCAAGATGTTTGCCATGGCCAAGGAGAAAGCCCTGTGTTACACCCAAATTAGGACTACTCTATTTCAAAACTTGAATGGGCATGGTCAGGCAGAATTTATGCTACCAGTTCTGGAGAACTGGTGAGAACCTGCTGATGCCCACCACTGGCCAGGGGGCTCTCCTAGTGCTGTGGATTATGAAAATTTCCCCAACACGGTAATCAGCTTTGGCAAGGCTGCAGAGGGGATGGGGGTCGCATTAATGATATGCATAGGCCTAATTGGGCACGCGGGCCTTAGTTTGGGTGCCCCTTCCTTAGGTCTTTTTCACTTTCTGCCATTAGGGTAGTATTATCTGCATATCTCAGGTTGTTGATGTTTCTCCTCTAGCAATCTTAATTCCCGCTTGTGCTTCATCCAGCCCTGCATTATGTACTCTGCATGTAAGTTAAATAAGCAGGGTGACAATATACAGCTTTGTTGTACTCCTTTTCCTATTCTAAACTAATCAGTAGTTCCATATCCTGTCCTAGCTGTTGCTTCTTGACTCACATACAGATTTCTTAATAGACAGATGAGGTGGTCTGGTACTTCCATCTCTTTAAGCACTTGCCACAGTTTATTGTGATCCACACAATCAAAGACCTTCATTTAGTCAATGAAACAGAAGTAAATGTTTTTCTGGTACTCCCTTGCTTTCTCCAATATCCAACAAATGTTGGCAATTTGGTCTCTAGTTCCTCTGCCTTTTTGGAACCCAGCTGTCCACAAATTAATCTCTACTAATCCATAAATAAATTCATATTTGAGGGAAAGAAGGCTCATGGGCTGGAATTCTGTTGCTTCACGTATTAATTTGCACTAAATTAGGCTCACTGAATCAGTGGAGACTTGAAAAATTCTTTATAAATTCAACTGATTCAAATGGGCCTGCTCTAGTTGTGACTTTATAAGTCACATCTAGAGAAGGCCAATTGAATCAATGGAATTTACAGAAAAATTGACTCACCAAATTTCCATTGATTCAATGTGCTTTTAACTACATTAAGCAACAGGATTTCATCCATTGTGTTCAGTGGGTTTAATTCTAATTAAGAAGAGGGGTCTCCACCTTTGATGTCCATCAGTGCACCCATGTTGTGAACAAACAGGGAACCTAATCTGTGGTCTCATTTTTTTTCATTGCAGTGTATAGTTTCTGCTATAACTTTTTTTGCTGTAAACCAAATGACTGTCACTGAATACTGTCCATTTGGGTAAAGAGCTTATGTAGAAATCTCGGGCTTCCAAATGTTGCAGGAATGGGTGTGACAACAGCATCAATGAATGAGGCCTTTAATTTAAAAGGTTGCCAAAGGGGGGGGGGGTTACAATCTTCCACATTACTTTCTACAAGTGGAATAATATGGAAGCACATTATCAGTAATAACTATACAGTGCCTAGAATCACCATATAATAAAGCATTTTCATCATTCTTATGCTTCTAAAAGTATAAAATACACAAAATAATTGTTAGGCTTTTACTCTCCCCACCCCCACCCCGATAACATTCCATTTCTAAGAAAAATAATCAGAGGACATGAATTTATCTGCTGTTTATATTATTATTATTATTATTATTATTATTATTATTATTATTATTATTATTATTATTATTATTATTATTATTATTATTATTATTATTATTATTATTAAATTCAATTTATATGCCGCTCTCCTTGCCGAAGCAACCCAGAGCGGCTAACAATATTACAAAAAACATAATATACATACAATATAACACATACTGTATAATACAATCAATGTGGTCAATAAATCCTTCATAAAAATAATAAAAATATAAATAGGGTACAATCAAAGAAATACAAGAACAGTCAAGGATATACAGTACAGAGCTCAATGAAATATGCTTTAAGTTGAAACAAACAGGTGATAAAACAGTTTTATGGTAAAACGTCTTCTCAAAAATAATAGCTAAGGCCCATTTAAATTAGATTCTTTTAAAGTACAACCACAAGGGAATTTAAATAAATAGAATGTGATTTTCTGATAAGAGTTGTCCAAGTCACTGAATACAAAAAAGCTCTTTCAGAGAAATTGCCATGTAATTTACCATGAACATGAGTGACCAAACATCTCATTATTTCCTTTACTTAAAAACAGTTGTGAAGGTCATACTTTCTGGGGTAGTTCTAAATCAAAAACGCCTTCTACATAACATATTAATACTTCCTCAAAGGGGGGTTTCAGTTTAAAGCAAACTGTTATGGTTGAAGTTAATTCACCGATACAAAAGGGGTTTGTCCACACATTGGTAATTTCTCAGGTCATTCTGGTATATTTGTTGCAGATTGGAACAGATCATCCTGGTATTTGCTACTGCACACAGGAAGAGTATTTGTTGATGGATGTACAGATCATCTGAGAACTGCCTATGAACACACATCTGAAATTGCTCTGTAAGATCTCATTTCCAAGCGAGATTATTTTACTCTTGCCGATTTTCTATGTCCCATCCCCATCTTCGCTGTTCCTTTCATTGTTTTATCCATCCACTATGTGTGGAGAAGTGGAGACTGACCAGAAAAATCCCTGTAAAACAGGATTTAACATGGAAAATGCAGTGCAGTACTAAAATCCACATGTACAGAACAAACCAGAATAAAAAAGTGTTGGGATACATAGAAATCCACAAGCAAGGGGGTGTTATTGTTTGTTTTGACTTTTGCCAACCTTAGTTTCAACCCTGTGCTGTATGATCAAGGTGCAACACTACATCATGGGCCCAAGTGGACAAATTTGCACTGCAGAAGAGCTTTGAGACAACAAACCAGTCCTCTTCATTCTCACTCCAACATGGGTCCATTGTTGCACCTTTCTTGTTTCTTACTTCCTCCTCCAGCTTTTGGGATGTGGTGAGACCAGTGGTGGGATGTCAAAAATTTTACTACCCCACTGTGATGTCATCACATTGTGGGCGGAGCTGACGTCATGACATTGTGGGCGGAGCCAAAGAAAAAAAATACATAATAAAATAAAGCACACACTCACACACACACCCTCAACCCACCCACCCATCCACCCACAACACGAGGACAGCAAGGAGGCCGTGCATACATGCCAAGCACTGTAGGCATACATGCACACGAAGTGCTTGGCGCGCATGCGCAGTGGGGGAACCAGTGAAAAGGTAAGCCCCGAAGGTGGTTCCTCCCAAAAGCTTCTACCGGTTCTCTGGGACACTGGGGAAAGTTACTATCGGTTCTGGCGAACTGGTGAGAACCTGTTACATCCCATCGCTGGGTGAGACTAAGAAAAATTTTTACCATCAGTGAAAAACAAGTAATAATAAAAGTTGGACAAAAGTATGAGATAACTTGGCAACTTATCATCAACCAGAACTACACATTTGTAGCTTTGGACTGCTCTATCAAGCTACTTTACTCAGTCTGGAATAAATTAGTCAGGTGACCACAAGTTCTCTTCTTAGCTCAGATTCTAATTTTCTGTGCCAATCTGAAAACATCATGAGCAAAGTCCCTGAACAAAGCAAGATTCAGGTGCAGTCGTGGCCAGGAGGGCTTTTGTACAGCTTCGTGTAATACGCCAGTTACACCTGTTCCTAGATTGGGACTCCTTGCCCATGATCACACACGCTGTGGTCACCTCCAGACTTGATTATTGTAATGCGATCTACATGGGGCTGCCTTTGGTGACCATTCAGAGGCTGCAACTGGTCCAGAATGTGGCTGCCTGGGTCGTGATGGGCTGCAGGTGTTATGCTCGCGCCTCACCATTGCTGCGGGAGCTGCACTGACTGCCAGTTTGCCTCTGGGTGCAATTCAAGATGCTGGTTATTACCCTTAAAGCCATATATGGTAATGGGCCAGGATACCTAGGAGACCACATCACCCTACCTAAGGACATCTGTCCGTCCCACCAGAGCAGAGTAGAGAGGCTCTCTGGTTGTACCACTGGCTAGAGAGGCACACCTCTCTAGCACTAGGAGGAGGGCCTTCTCTGTGTCTGCTCCGGCCCTATGGAACCTCCTGCCAAGTGAGCTGCGTCTCTAGACAGAACTGCTGCCCTTAGAAAGGGGGTTAAGACCTGGCTGACAGAGCATTTATGGGGTATGGGCCGGACGCAGTGATGGGATGTAACGGGTTCTCACCAGTTCTCCAGAACCGGTAGTAACTTTTCCCAGTGTCCCAGAGAACCGGTAGCAGCTTTTGGGGGGGAACCACCTTCAGGGCTTACCTTTTCACTGGTTCCCCCACTGCGCATGCGTGCCAAGCACTTGGTGTGCATGCACGCCTAGTGCTTGGCACATATGCATGGCCTCCTTGCTGCCCTCCCAAACGGGGAGGAGGAAGAGAAGCTGCTAGCCTAAAAATCCCTATAGCCTGAAGCTCCCTATTTTTATTATTTTGTATTTTTTTCCTTTGGCCCCACCCATGACATGACATCATGATGTTAGCTCCGCCCACACTGTGATGACATCACGGTGGGGTAGTAAAATTTTTGACATCCCACCACTGGCCGGACGGTTGCCCCAGTCTGTTGGCTCACCTGACCCCCTCCCTCTGTGTGTGTGTCTTACTTAATCTTTTTACTTAATCTTTTTAATCTTTTTATCTTGATTTTTATATTGTGTTTTTATTCTGTTCTAAGTGTTTTGGAGAGTTTGTTAGCCGCCCTGGTTCTTTTTGAGGAAGGCGGCATAAAAGTGTGATTAAATAATAAATAATAAATACACTGTAAGCTTACCTATCTCTTTCTTGTGTTTGTGTTGTCCTGGCAGTTTAGCTCACACAAACACATGAGTGACAACACTCATGAGAATCATTATTATGCATAATAAAATCTTCTCTGTTTGACCAAAGGAATGCTGTTTTGTCCTATCTTTAAATGCTATAACACACCAGGCTCATTCAGTTTCTAGTTTCCATTCTGGGACTGAGTTTAATTGCACAACTCAACTCTGTATTTCTTTATTTGTATTTCACAGTTCCTCACAAAGAGTCCAGAGCAGCTAACAATTCACATAACCAAAGAACTCAACAAAAATCCATCATGATTATAAACAAAGAGGTAAATAAAATATAATAAAATAAATGTAGCATTTGTCTATCCCTGCTCTCAGCTTACATAATACGATTTCATATGACAGATACATTGCTAAAGTGAGGAGGATAGCAATATCTGCACTGGAGATGTTTCAGAGCCAGGATACCATGACCAAGAACTCTCTACAATGCATGGTTGCTTTATGGCATTTCTTTTCCTTTGGGATGGTTCTAACTGCTGCCTCCTGTACAACGTTATGAGCATCCATCCATAATTCTTCAAGCACTCTGTCTATCAAGTCTACTTCCTTAAATCTATTCATCTCCACTGTATATTCATAAGGGATGTGATCTGGGTCATACCTGATTGGCTAATTGGTTTTTCCTACTTTCTTCATTCTAACCCTGAATTTTTGCAATAAGTAGCCCGTGATCTGAGATACCTGTACAGGCAACTCCAGGCCTCATTTTTATTGACTGTATAAAGCCTCTCCATCTTTGGTTACAAAGCACATAATCAATCTGATTTCGTTATTGGCCATCTGGTGAAGTCCATGTATCGAGTCACCTCTTGGGTTGTTGGAAGAGGGCTTTGCTATGACCAGTGTGTTTTAACAATTAACAGTCATAATTTTGCAAAACCAGAAGGTACCAAAAGAAATCTACTTAACATAAATGTTCTCACAGGTAGAGCTTTCATTTACCATCATTTCATGTTGTTTTAAAAGATCTCCCCAGCCATCCCCAAAAAAGATTTCTACATTTCAATCCAGCATTTTTTGGGTTACCTACTCTAAGACTGTTATGTTTTGAATTAAATTCTGTTTGATCACTAGCATTGGGGTAGCAGATTCTTGAATCACAGTCTTGAACAGCAACTAAGAGATGCAGGAACAAAATATTCTGCAATTTTGTGGTCTTTATCATAAAACCAAAAGACCAGTGACCTCTTCTTGATGTTAGTTAATAACAACTGATTCTAAATGACTGTGGATTTTGTACATATCTGGGGAAAGCATGCACAGCAGTCATCACTGTCTGCTTCTGAGATGTTTCTGGACATCCCTACAAACAAACAATTAGAAGCCAAGGGCCTGGTTGCATAAATTTGAGAATTCTGAAAAAATACCTGGAGCTTACTAAAACAACAGAAGAACTACTGCAGCAAAATACTTACAACTGCAGCTGCTAAGTTTCTGCAGTGCTGGCAAGAAAATGCCAATGACTCAGCAACCAAATTTAAATGTGAGGCAATGTCCTGCTATTATAGACCTTTTCATGCATACATTTCAGATTTAGGTATTCTAATGGAATTTTAATGGTCACTACTGTATTTTTAAACTTCATGCTTATAAGAGCAGAAGACTTTTATAATGATTTCAGTCACTATTTAATCATCAAATGCTGGTCATTATTCAATCAAGAGAACATAATGACTAAATGTAGTCTTAATATTCAGAGGCACTGTGCCACTGAATACCACCTACTGGGGAGCAACAATAAGACAGGGATGTTACCATCACATCCTGCTTATGGGCTTCCCGTGATTATAAGAAAGGCTACTGTGAGAAACAGGATGTTGGGGGAAAAGGTCCTGTTGGTGCTGGCTCTTCTTAAATTTAGCTATTACCTAATGCCAAATTAATCTTTAATTTGTGGTCACCATACTTTTCCAGCAACAAAGAAAGCAACATTTTCACTGGAAAGATATTGGAGAAATCTGCCTTACATGTTGATATTAAGTCTCAGAGTCAAGTAAAGCAACTTTATTCATCAGGTTTCCTCCCCAATTCTGGTCTCATGCAGCACAATGGGATGGTTAAGATTGGTTATCGCTTGATGTACAGTATTGGAGCATGATGCCAAGACTGTGTGGATGGCATATTGAACCCTGATAAAAGAACTGAAAAGCATATAAAAGTAGGCCCTTCAATAGACTGTGTGCAACAAAAAATTATTATTTATGAACCAAAAATATTTTACAGGTTTCTCAAAAACTATGGATGCTACCTATTTGTGAGCAGGTTCTGTACTTTAGTTCAGTGGCTCTAGAGCAGGGTTTCCCATACTTTGGTTTTTGGACTTCAATTCCCAGAAGCCTAAGTCAATTCCCCAAAGAGTTGATCAGCCAATGTACTTACTTAGATTTCTGGGGATTGAGGTCCCCCTGTGAGGTGTGGGCAGTGGTGGGCTGTCAAAAATTTTACTACCACAGCTGACATCATGGGCGGAGCCAATGTCATGACATCATGATGTTGTGGGTGGAGCCAAAGTTAAAAAGATAAAAAATTTAAATAAAAATACACATTAAAATACAAATTAAAATAAATACACACAATACATAAATACATTAAATATACATAAAAACAAACTACATAAAAGACACACACCTCAACCCACCCAACCAGCCCAAACACAAACCTGTCACTTACCCTGGGGTAGGGGAGCGGCAGGCAGGCAGGAACAGCAGTGGCGCAGCAGCAAAATGGTGCTGCGGCAAAGCGGCACAGTGGCATGGCAGCGTGGCAGCACAGCCTAGCCTGGGCTGGGCTGGGCTGGGCTAGCAGTTCAGCACAGTGCAACCTAGCCCGGCAGCGCAGCCTGCCCTGGCCCAGCCCGGCCTGGCCCAGCCCGGCCTGGCGATGCAACGAGGAGAGGCCGCCGCTGCCACTCCTCCAGGCACTGCGCCCTTTCTGGGCATCCCAAAATGGCTGCTCAGAAGTGTGTATGCATCAAAACTCCATTTGATGCATGCACACTTCTATTTTTCAGTGTGCATGCATCAAATGGAGTTTTGACGCATGCGCACTTCCGAGCAGCCATTTTGGGCTGCCTTGAAATGTCATCCGGAGGGCAGCCAGAGAGGTAACCGAACTAGTCACCCTGGGGTTTACGACCCACCCACCCCGGCAATCCCTTCCGGATGGCTGCTATCAGTTCAGGCGAACCAGTCCGAACCGAGAGCAGCCCACCACTGCATACATAACTACATAACATCATTAAATAAAATTGGCACCATGGACATTTGTCTGCCAGGCAACATCAATTAATTCCTTATGCACATAATTTAAATAAAACTAAATATGCCATTCTGTCACAGTAGCATGCAAGCAATGTGATTTCAGGCGAGAGAGAACTTTCCACTATCTTCTCATATTGGAGAATCCTTAAAGGTTGTGAAGGGTAAACATGCTTATAATATAATGAAGCCTTGTCAGCAAACAGAGCGAAATTATTGTGGGAGGAGAGAAAAGCTGTGTTCATTTCACTGCAGTGGAATCCAGCCAATCAACTCACAACAAACTAGAGATGAGGAGAGGGAGCTGAGATCAATAGCTTTTAAAACCAGATTGATGTAATCACAGAAGTGGTGGCCTGGCCTGGAGTTACTTGCTGTTTTTCTCACTGCTGTATTTCCAGATCCTCAGTCAACCTGCATAGTGGCTTTACATGTGTTTAGATAACACTGGCCTAGTGGTTAAGATGCTGAGCTTGATAACTAGAAGGTTGGCAGGTCAGCAGTTCGAGACTTGAGTGCTACATGACAGAGTGAGCAACCATCATCTGTCCCAGCTCCTGACAACCTAGCAGGAACCACTTCAGCAGGAAAGGTAACAGCATTCTGTGCACTCCAGCGTCTAGTAAAGCCTGTCACATGACCATGGAAATGTTTGCAGAAGCAGACAATGCCGGCTCTTTGGCTGTAAATGGAAATAAACACTGCACCTTAGAGTTGGTTGCAACTGGCTTTCAAGCAAGAGAGACCTTCGTCCATTCTGAAATGTTAGTGAGAAGGAAAGTGCGGTACAAGAAAAGAATAGACAGCCTGGACAAAGAGCAATGCCCAAAATTCAGTAATGATGCTAATGAACATCTATGAGGCAGTGGAAGAAGCAATGATGTTGGAGAAACAAAGTGCTTAGCATCATCAGTACTAAGCTAGATAGTCTTTTTTAACCTGTGCAATCACCTTCTGGAGTTAGACTCTGGAGATATGGATTCAAATTCCGATGTGGTCATGAGAACTCATTGGAGATAGCACTGGCAAAACTTTCCCATAAATATTCCACATACTTTGAAAACTCTATTAGGGTCACCATAAGTTGGATGCAACACGATGGCATATAACATAATGCCTCTCATTCTCACTTTCTATCCTCCTTTCGTTCTGCCAACTGTACTGAGATAGAGGGGAAAGTAAGCAGACACAAGGAATGGGAGGCTCCCATCCTAGCAATGTTAGATTATAGAGTTCCTCCTCAGAGTTTCAGGGTAAGCCGTTTAGACATGTTCAGAAATACCGTGTATTTTTAAAAATTATCCTTAATGCTCTACAGCTGCTGTTGTTACTACTAGAATTGAAATACTGTAATGGCTTTAAATATGTGCTTAATATTTATACAAAACAGTAAGGTTTGAAGTGTTCAAGATAGATCTAGATTTGCCCCAATGGAACACCACTGATGAGAAGAAGGGGAAGAATCATCTGAAAAAGTGCTCTTGCTCATGAGGCCGGGTGAGAATGATGTGTGTACCAATTACTGTGTTGATATGCCATGTGAAATATTACACTGGAAGACAAATACTAAATTATGGATTCTTTGTATAACTTGCTGTTGTTTTCATTATATTTCTTTTATTTTGTAGCCCTCTTTATTATCTTTTATTATGAAGGTAGTCTATAAATGCCATAGATGTTGTACTCTTTTAGTGAGTCATATGTTGTGATTGACAGACAAACAGATCTTCCCTAAGGACTGTGATTGCTTGAACTTAGAGCAGAACAGTATAAGGTCCTTGAATTAAATCCAATGATCATTGCAAACGAGTGTAGACCCATTGAGTCAGTGATAGCTACATGCATGTCAATTTAATAATTGTGCACTGTCAAGTTAATTCCAATGTTTTCTAGGTATAGAGTAATCATAAGTTATTTACCAGTCTTTCCAAATCTTAGTCACTCATTGGGTCTGAATTGTTAGGACCAAACATTGGAATCAGCCCCATAATGCCCATTTAATACCTTTTCGTTGTCATGATTTCCCCTGAAGAACCTTCAGAATCATGCTGATAATTTTGTCATATATGTGTCATCCTGTTTACAGAACCGCAAGACACAATCCAGCACAATACTGATGCCATTCTAAATCATATGAGGTCACCTGGAGTAAGGAGTATCTCCTAATTCTGAGATACATACTTTACTATGCAACAAGGAATTCATCTAGGGACTTGTTAATTAGCAGCTATTTACCACTCCAACTTATGCCTGTTCACTTATGCTGCCACAAAGAATCAAGTAGATTCTGATCATAATTCCCGGAATCCTTATGGAGACAGAATTACTAAAACTTTCATCTAGTCCGAGTTGTAGATCTGCTTTGAGAACAGAGGATTTAAATGCTAGGTTTGTTCCCACTGAATCACAAAAGAAGGATGTGTGGCCTGTTTACAGGGTAAGTGCATACCACAGTTTCCCAGTTTCAATGTACAATAATGGGGACTATTAGCAAAATAAAACAGGGGACTATTAGCAAAATAAAACTTCCCAACTTCCCTTTAATTCAGATGCTTTATGTAGGTTAATTTATTTACCTGAAGCCATCTTCGGTTTTCATCCTTTCTGTGGCCATGATTTCTTCCGGCTAGGAACACGAAGTAGACATTGAAATAACTAATATATATTTTAAGTGCTTGTACATCAGTTTCTCATCTTGAAGAAATCCAGCTTTGGCAAACAGTGTGGAACAGCTCACAGTCTTCTTCATTCCTTATTTCCATATTTCTCACTTTGTACTCTTTATCTGGTTTCTTTACATTTTTCTCATTCAGGAGTTCTTCAGAGAGCTTGGCTTTCAAGTGCAGATTAAATTGAGACGTGCCTTGATAGGATCGTAATAGGGACAGCAACACAATTTCAGTGAAAAATCACACCATTTGTTATGGTAGTAAAGGTTGTCTCCTGCTAACAAGAGCAAGTGGGAAAATAGAAGATATTTTCTTTTTTCCTGGTTTACAGAATGCAGATCCCCGTCACTTTCTTTCCAGAATCTACTGTCTGAACATCACATCTGTGCTCCTATAGGATAGAAAGGAAATTAATGAGGCAGGAGATTGACATGAACACAGGAAGAAACTTCACTGAAAGGTATGGAAAAGTCATTTTCTCTGAAGACAAACTGCAGTTCCAGGCTATTATGAGTCATGTTACTAATCACACATTCTTCTGTATGTTGTTATGATTGCAAACACAAGATGAATAAGAAAAAAGATTTAGACATTTAGTAATTGCAAGAACAAGTAAAGATCAACTTTCTTTAGAAGTTTATCTAGATTAGATTTAAAGCCAAACCTATTTTTGTACTGTCTCAGACTCTCAGTTGATATGCTATTAAATAGTTTTGCTATCCAGATGAAATATTTTTTTCAATAGTACAGGTTTAGAGAAAGAACAATTTTACTTGAAAGAAGAAGGGAATTGTAGAATTCCACCAGAAACTAAAATTATCAACTTGGCAGTAGGGCCCACTGAAATGCCATTCAAGTAGTAAACAAAGGGAAATCTGTAGCCACAAAAAACAGCATTTCTCTCTTTTGTATGTATGAGTCAAGCTATGATTTCCTAGCTTCTGATTTTAGTTTTTGGAGTAAGTCCTAACTATTGCTGAATAGTTCTCAGGAAACAGTAAACAATGGTTTGCTTGAAACAGGGAATAAAGATGGAAAGGGAGAAGCCCAAAGAAAGATTCAATCAGACTTACGTATTTAATGCTAAACCATAGGGACCTCATGTACCTATATAGATCATGAGTATGCTATAGTGTAGGGCTTCTCAACATTTTTCAGCTGCAGGCTAGACGACACCCCCTCAGACAGCTGGTGTAGGCCAGACTGGGAACCACCTGACATAAACACTGGCATAAAATGCATCCGCGGCTGTCATAAACATGTTTAAGATGGCCGCAGACTCATTTATGGCTATAGTTAATGCATTTATGATGGCCATGGACTCATTTACAGCTGTCGTAAATGTGTTTACGATGGCCATAAATGAGTCCGGGCCAATCCCGGCAGTTGTGGCAGCAGCTGGAGCAAGGTCAGGGGCTGCTGGATTATTTGGTGCCATGGGCCAGATCGAGCTTGCAGGCCGTAGGCAGTGAACCCCTGCTATAGTGGGTAGCGTGAAAGACTAAGACTCAGAAGATGTGGGTTTGAAGTCCTGCTCCACCATGGAAACTCATTGAAGGTATGGAACTGGTAAAAGCACTCTTTAAATATCTTATTAACCTTGAAAGCAATATTAGGGTCACTTTAGGTTGATTCCAATTTGACAGCACATAACCAAAAATAATAAATAAATAAAATTAGTATTATTTTTAAACCAGGTTTTAATTCTTTATTTCTGTGCAATGTTGCTACTTAAGAGAGCTGTACATATCGTTTATTAGAAAACAAAGGCATTGAATTTAACACTGTTTCTCTTTCAGAAAAAAAGTCAGGTTTCTGCATTAAAAATATTGTAGCACAATAAAAAATTTTTAAAAACAATGGATGCTTTCTTTTGTTAGATATAACCTAACCTGATGTAAGACCTCTAGAAAATAAAATGTCATATCAAAAACTATTCATTATATTCAAGTTGTGAATAGGAGCCTATTTATGAAAATCACTCTTTCAGACAACTTATTGTACATCTCTCAAGGAACCAGTGTGTGTGACTATTCACAGTCAAGTCACAACTCTTCTCATTGTACCTCATGTTTCTGTCATAAGCACCATCTCTCAGTTTATTCATCTCACATGGAGGTGGGGAAGGAGACATATTGTGCCTGCCTGAGTTTGTTAGAGGAGGATTAGGGTAAAAATGTGCTAAATCAGGAATGACATATAACATACTTATTTGATTGGCAACAGTCTAACATGCACATTCACTGACAGAGCATACCAGAAAGTATTAGATGTACTCGAGGGATCTGCTACATAGTCGTTTGAGTTAGTCCCAGAGGATTTACATATTCTGTCCAGATGGTTGATATAAAGCAAAGCAGTCACACTTCTGCATGCAGGGGGCCAATATACCATATTGGTGTGAAAAGACTTCACTAGATTGGTGATGAAATGGGAGAATATTGTGCTCTTTTTAATGCTAAAAGAAAGTCATTTTGATAATTGTTATTTCTAAGAATTATTTCATGTTGTGAAGCTTTAGAAGATGAAACTACACTCCTCATTAAAACCCGTGGCAGAACTCCTGGGTCTGATGAAAGTTAACATCAGATTCAGAGTGTTGTCAGCAGTAATGACTATGCCATTCATTCATGGGTTAGTGAAATGGCCCCTCATATTTCTCTGTCTTAATGATCTGGCCAGCATTCAACTCATTTTTGGCAAATGCTGCCACATAGACACACACACCTCTATTCCCTATTAATGCATGCATCAAAGAGAGCCGTCCCAATGATAACAAGATGAAATGGAAGGGTTTCTTTTAATTGGGAGGAGGACATTTATTTGTTCACTTCTCTCTCTATTTATTTATTTAATTAATTTATAATCCAGAAAGAGTTAAAAGGAAAATGAAAGGCCCAATTCAGACTGGTGAAGTTTGACAACAGAATCAAATTTTCCTCTGATATGTTGCAGATGATCTGCTTTGATATAAGGATGGTATTATATTCTTATATTGGATTGTTTTCTGCAAATGATTCCCAATAAAGCTTAAATTCATAGTAACAAAAGATGTTGTAAATGGAAATTCTCAACCTCCAAGAATGTATAAAATGTATAAAATTATCATACGTAGAAATCTGCAACAGGTAATTGTTTGTGGTTTTGTTGCATGTCTGCAGTTTCTACCTACATTTTCTGCCTGTCCTAAATTTGTATTGGTTGTGAGACTTCATGCATATGTGCATTTATTTGCATGTGTGCATTTATTTGCGCATTTTACCTAATACACATTTTCCCTATCAATTCCAGCTATATTGTTATATGATAATTCTATAAGCTTATGCACTACCATATTGTAGTAATCAGCAACCCTGTTATTGCTTTTTAGGTATAAAATTCTCAGAAATAGTTTACCAGTCCCACCGTCTGGTGATTTTTATAAACAGAAAGACTTAGTCCAAGGGGACTAGGAGGCGAGGGAAATATCAATCCCTTATCACAGAGGCCCCGAACATTTCCTGCACCATGCATCGGCTTCACGTCAAACAACCTTCCCATGAGCTGGCAAGGGGGAGGGACTGGACGATGCAAGTGCACAACAAAATACAACACAGGTGGGTGAAGGAGCCCCACTGCAGCCCAAAAACAAGGAGGAGACCCCCAGGCACCAGCCAGGCACACTACCCAACTTATGCAGTGAAATATCACACTGCACACAGGTGGGGGCAGAGCCCCCGTGCAGCTAAGCAATGTGGAGGAGGAGTCCCTCCACCTGACCTAGTGTGAGAAAGATTAGCCAGCAACACAAGGTAGCAGTTAAAAGGGTATGCCCGATTGTGGTTCAAAAATACAGTATGACAATCTTCAAGGAGGCTCTTTCTGTGTACCCAAGACAGTGCACTAAGTGCTATGGGGCAGCAGATAAGTGTAATTGCTATTGTTAGGTGATCTGTTGTGCAAAGATATCACTAGTGATAAAGCACCAGTTTATATTGTAAAAAAAACTAGGGTGTGAAGTACTTAACAATGACAAATGACCCACAACAGGTCATGGCACATAATGTAGACTGGATCATCTTTAAAAAAATAATCAAAAACTGTTTGGCCATCTGTTTTATAACTTTGGTGGTTGTTTTGCTTGATAAAGGTAAAGGTAAATATTTCCCTTGCTTGAAAGCCAGTTGTATCCGACTCTAGGGTTCAGTGATCATCTCTGTTTCAAAGCCGAAGAGCCAGTGCTGTCTTCTTCTTCAGACGTTTCGTTGGTCATGTGGCAGGCATGACTAGACACTGGAGCGCACAGAATGCTGTTTACCTTCCCACTGAAATGGTCCCTATTTATCTACTTGCAATTTCTTACTTTCGAACTGCTAGGTTGGCAGGAGCTGGGATAAAGACAGGAGCACATTCTGTCTTGTAGTACTCGAGAATCGAACTGCTGACCTCCCGCCTTCCAGTCATTGTCTTAGCCACTTGAGCCACTGCAGCTTGATAAAACATACAGTAATATAAAGTGATACTGGCTGAAACCCTGTTGCTTTGTTATGCATTCAGTCACTTCTAGTAGCAATTCATGAATCCCAGCTGAGATTCTCAAATGTGCACCAAGATAACTAGAAGCAAGTGAATGTTACGATATTTCTCTTCCATGTACGTAAGAAGGCAACAGTTCAGCTACTGTTAGATATTTACCTATATACCTGAAATACTATAAAGATAAAATATTTTCCAACTCAGAGAATGGCAAATTTACTATTTGTAGTTACAAATCCTGGAATATCCCATGCTTCCTTATGTGTCCTAGAAGTTGTACAACCAAAAAGTAACTTCTCCAAGCTCTGTGCATACTGATACAAATAAACATAATCTTGGAGCAGTCTGAAGTACAAGGTCACACATCAAAGCTAAGTACTGCACTCCATAAGCATTAGACTAATCTTACAAATAAATAGTTAAGTAGGGTGCAGGAAAGTGCATCATAAGCTAAAACTGCAGCTCAAATATTCATTCTTACTAAGTCACAGATGTCTTCAGGCATGTAGGGCCCAGGAGATTCTCAGCTGTGTACCATTTGCCAAAATAAGAGGTAAGGCATGCAAGAAACATGTGACATCAGAGTGTACATATTTAGCCCACACCATTTAGTTGAATGGCTGCCGCCTTCTGATGTATGAATTCCAGATCCCATATGTAACTTACACCATGCTGCACATTTATCTCTAGGAATACCGCCAAAGAAGGAAGATTAAGATTATTACTTTGCTGCCATTTTAGAAGCATTTTTTAAAGAGACCACCACCACCCTTTCAAGGATGAGACCAGTGCCATTCTCTTAATAAAGCATAACTTCAACAAATGGAGGGCTGTATTTGGAACAGATGTTATTAACAACAGCAGCTGAATCTGATTGGTATTTTTAAAAAGTCAGATTGTACAAAAGAACTTCACTTTGAGATTCTCCCTCCTCAAAATACTTGGTCTTGGACCATGGTGGCAAACCTTGGCACTCCAGCTGTTCTTGGACTTCAATTACCAGAAACCCAAGTCAGTACACCTGCTGATCAGGGCTTTTGGGAATTGAAGTTTCAGAACAGCTGGAGTGCCAAGGTTTGCCAACCAGATCTGGGACAGAGCCGGATCAGCCATATAGCAGGAGTAGCAAAGGCTATGGACCCCACATCTCTGGGGGGCCTGGCCCCCACGCTTGGTTAGAATGAAAATCCAAATTTAAATATTCCGTGTATTTGTGCAGATATTTTAAAAAATGTTCACTCGGAGAGACTTGTCGACACCTCATTGGAGTGTTCAATGTGAGCTAAAGAGTAAAGATGCACACGTAGTTGCCTTACGCACATCTTATGTGCATCTTATGCACTACTGCATAGTAGCGAGGGTTTGTGTTGAGTAAGGACCTCTTGACATGATTTGCTACAGGCCTCACGCTGGCTTAATCCGGCACTGGTCTAGGGTGTTGTTAATACCATGAGATAAGAAATGTAAAGCCTGTCAAATTGTTCATTAGCTCTTAATGATTTCTGATCATTCATAGCTTTGACTATAGCACTGAAATAAAATGATCCTCATGACACATTCAGCACCCTATTCAGAGATTATTAGTTCATGAGTTGGAGATGCTGGTATTTTTGATTGCAAACCAAGTAAAGAAAGAATACACCTCAAACCAGGTCTGAGGTAGGGAAACAGAGTTCTCTAGATCACAGCCAATTGACTATAATGTTGTCAAGATCAGGGGTCCCCAACCACCAGGCCGCAGACTGGTACCGGGCTGTGGGGGTGGGTGGCACTGGGAGCCTCAATGGCAGTCTTCTGCCCTCAACTTTCTCCGCTGGGTTTGGCTGCCAAACGGAGCGAAAGCATGGGCTTCGGACACAGCAGATAGGCAGGTGGCCGACCTCCTCCTCCACGTTGCTTAACTATGGTGGGGCTCTGCCTGCGTGCAGTGTGATACCTCACTGCACAGACTTATCGGTCCATGGAAAAAATGGTTTAGCATGAAACCAGTCCATGGTGCAAAAAAAGGATGAGGACCCTGTCTAGATTATCTGTTTTTAAAAATTTAGTGAATGAAAAAGAAAACTTCATATTACTTCTGCATTAGTATACTGAAGTTAAATGTGCATCAAATTACTATCTCACACACCTTCTTACCTGCAGGTCTTTTGTATGGGGTTGCCATTTGCTTTTCTATGTTAGTTCTGTTAATTAGTTTGAATTTCTTTTCTGAACACATTTTACAGCCAACCGAGCAGCTCGAAAGCAAGAAATTGCAAGTAGATAAAAAGATCTTGGGCACATGAAAGGAGACTCATTCGGGCGTCCCATGAGCTGAGTTTCTCCAGTAAAAATCCTTTCAACCAAGAATAATTTCTAACACAGAATTATTATTATTATTATTATTATTATTATTATTATTATTATTATTATTATTATTATTATTATTATTATTATTATTATTATTATTATTATTATTATTATTATTATTATTATTATGGCAGTTCCACGTCTGGCCTAGACATTGAAGAAGAATAAGTACTTGTATTAAAAATAATTATTATAAAAGAATCATTCTAACTATTCCAACTACTGTGTTGTTATGAGATGGCTAATGGTGGTGGTGGTGGTGGTGGTGGTTGTTTTGCAGTGACTAGAATGCTTTCCTGAGTGTAAGGGGCACAAGATCACAGTGCTTGATGCTCACAAGGCAAACAGTTTAGTCTTAATTTGCACACTGGGAAGTGAGGGTGGGAATGGCAGAAGATTGAGTAATTTTGGATGACCAAAGAGCATCCCCTTGACCAATCCAAAACACTACTGTGCTGTACTTTGCTTCTTAGGAGAGGAAGGTTTCATGGAGGTCCTGTGGGGGAGTAGTTTCCTGTAATGACTCTTCTCAATGCATAATTTGAGGCCACTGCAGCAAACTGGTTCAATCTGTACCCTATGCAGCACCAAATTCTACATACTCTGTAACCAGTAAAGTTGTGGTCAATTTTCACCCCATCCCAAGACGTGCTTCTCTTTTTCCTCACCTCATTTTGCAAAACTCTTTGGACTTCGTTGTCTTCGTTGTGTTTATCTTCTGCTAACCAAGTTGCTCTTCTGCTGCAAACACAAAGAAGACTTCTGTGGCATTCAAAGACTAAACAAATTATTCTATTTTGCACCATAGCCTTGTTGACTATGATGAGCTGGGATGGCAGGAATTCTAGTCCAAATGGTAAACTTTTCACAGCTCTAGGCTAAAATCAGCTGGAGGAATAATCCACATACATTAGCAATAGCAATTATACTTACATGCATCCCCTTAGTGCACTCTCTGGGTAGTTCACAAGTTAATTAGCATTTTACCTGCAACATGCTAGATACTCATTTTACTGGCCTCAGAAGGATGGAAGGCTGAGTCAACTTTGAACTCAGAACATTTTGGCTGCAGTACAGCAGTTAACCATGGCACCAGTGGACTGCGGTAACTCAGTGGTTAAAAAACTTGCCTTGTTAGCTGGAAGGCTGGTAATTCAGCAGTTCAAGACCCGGATACTGCATGACAGATTGAGCACCCATCTCTGTCTCAGCTCTTAGGGACATGAAAGGAGCCTCATTTGGGCATTCCTTGAGCGGAGTTTCTGCCACAAAAGTCCTTTCAACCCAGAATCATTTCTGACACAAAATTATTACCATGGCACCAGCAGGGCTCTTCGATATCACAACACTGCTTTATACACCCTCAACCTGTTGTCAAATCCACTGTACCGCTTCCTTTGCAACTTCTTTTTCTTCTGTGTCTAGGTCAGAGGTGAAACTGCCAAAATGAAGACAGCTTTTGGGGAGTTCATTCTGCACTTCCCTTCAGTTGACTTTATGTGAGAAAGATTAGCCGGTGACACAAGGCTGCTGTTACCATGGAACACCTGATTGGAACTGATGTTTAACCCTTTCCTTTAAAGAACAAGTTTGTATCATTAAGAAATATTGAAGCTACGTATGAATAGAAGAAATGAGGGTAAATATTTTTTTCAGAGTTCTTTGGGGAAACATAAATTAAAATAAATTCATTTTGGCCTGGGGTGTGTATGCGTGTACTGTATTAGGACTAGTTTGCATCTATGTCTAATGGGAAATTACAATTTCCCAAGACTATTACATTGATTCAAGAAAAGTAACCTCTTCCTTTTCCCCCTTCAGATTATTTGAATGTTTCAGTGGGGCCAGGATGGGCCTTTGGTACCAGGTAGGATTTTATTTTTAAATACCATCCTACAGGGGAATGGAATATACAGTTTCTGTTTCACTGTGTATCCAGTTTCTTTGTTATAAGATACAGATGGACCAAAAGCCATCAGTTTGACAGTGGGGTGAATAGGCTGGCTGCAATTACTGAGCAATTATCTCCACTTGCATTAGAAAGGCTATTTTTTTAACCTGTTACCAAAAACATATACCGTATTTTTCGGACCATAAGACGCACATTTTTCTCTCCAAAAGTGGGGTGGGTGGGTGAAGGTGCATCTTATGGTCCAAAGGTTCAGAATATTTTTTTCTTGTTTTCCTGCTCTAAAAACTGGGTGCATCTTATGGTCAGGTGGGTCTTATGGTCCAAAAATACGGTAATTTCAAGCTTATATGGAGACAGACGTAAAATATTAACTAAAAACAGCTAACAAAAAAAATAGTAAGAGGTTTTAAAATGCATTCAGCTTTCAAAACTCATTTTAAGGATTCCAAACCTATTGTTACATCAGTCATCGTATTTGCCAATTGCTATGCAAAGACTTTTTTAAAAAAAGCTTTGTCAAAAAAAAAAGGATAAATAATATTACTGCTTAAGAAACATTACCTATAACTAGTAACAAGAGAAGAACTGTCCTTTATTATATCTAGCCAATGATGTCAGGACTGCCATTTCAAACAAAGACCACATCATGTTCAGGAGCTGCTGTAAAGGTTGCCCTTGCTCTAAAGCTAGTCGTATCTAACTCTAGAGTTCAGTGTTCATCTCCATTTATAGCCAAAGAGCCAGGGCTGTCTGCATTTGCAGACTTTTCTGTGGACATGTGATAGGCATGCCTCAACACCTGAGTGCACAGAACTGTTTGCCTTCCTACCAAAGTGGTCCCTATTTATCTACTTGAAATTTCTTGCTTGCGAACTGCTGTACAAGGGCACAATCCACCAAAGCAACTTCTTATTTGCTCATATACAAGTCCCACTAAAATTAACAAATATTGCACAGAAGGAGTACTCAGTGGGTTGCCCTCATAGTCACACAGAGGCCTGGTCACAACTTTATTTATTTATCCAATTTATATAGCCATAACTTAGTCATAACATTCCCCCTCCCCAGCTTCAGTGTGCAATAAAGACAGAAGTGGGTCAATTTCTGTGTCAAGGCCAGTTGTGGAACTGCCAAAATGAAGGTACCTTTTGGTGGGTTCATTTTGCAGTTCCTTTTGCCTGACCTAGTGTGAGAAAGATTAGCCGGCAATACAAGATGGCTGTTATCAGGGTACACCTGATTGTGGTTCAAAAAGACCACGATCTTCTAGGAGGCTCTTTCTGGGTTCCCCATCGAGTCATCAAATCTCTACTTTCTTTTTAAAATCCACCCTTATAAAACACAATGCAGTTTAGAGACCACACTGGTCAGGGAAGAAGCCTCTTAGATTAATACACAAAGCTGTCCCTTGCTTGTCTGAATTAATAAGCCATTGTCCCTGCCTTGAGGACAAGGAGGTCAAAAAGCGTAATGCGCCCTAGCAAATTGTCCCCATGCAACTGCAATGACTGAGCAGTTTTCCAACAAGGCGGTACTTACATCTGCAGATGAATAGGTTGCTCCAGCACAGATCAGTCACTGTATGTGGTGGATTTCTCTATCAACCACAACTGCACACTGGCCAGAATTCTCAGACCATGTCTTCCAATGGTCGTTCGCATTTAGCTGCATCTACAACTTGAGTGGAGTGCATTCCCTTTGTGAAATCAGCTGTTTGCACACAGCCACACATGAATACTGCTGCAGCCCAGCGAAAATAGTCCAATGCAGCAAATGCTGGAACTCCCCCTTCTTCTCTCTCTCTTTTCCCTTTTTTCTTAATTAAAGGGCTAGAGTACCAGCAATCTAAGGCATTTCTATAGATCACGGTGGTATTAGACTGAATGTTCCTTTAAGACTGCAAGGACAAGATGCCATCAAAAGGATGATATTAAAATTTCAAACTTAATATTTGTCTTTATTAGTAACAAGGGTGTTCCACCTGAAAAGCTTTTTTGCAAGTGGTAAGCAAGCATGATCTCTTTTTGTTCCTCTTCTCGCCCCCTTCTCCCCATTTGTAGGAACTTTTATTTACATGGTTGACAAAACAATTAGAATGACAAGATGAAAAAGAGGACAGAGCCTCTATACCTCTAACTGTTGTGTGGCAGAGGGAATTGATGATGGTTTAATTGCTAAAATCACAGGGACGCTGTGCTCTGTTTTCAAATGACAACCTTATGAACAAGCTAACTTTCTTAGGCTACAGTTCTATATGTACTTACCTAGAAATAAGTTTCAATGAATTGAAAGAGACTTACATCCTTCCAAGGTCAGTAAAATGAGTTCCCAGAGTGTTTGTGACAAAAATGCCAATTATCCTGTGAACCACCCAGAGATTAATTGTAACTTTTATTATCTTTTGTGATGGGTGAGTTTATATTGTGGGATTGTATAATTGGTATGTTTTATTTGTTGTCAGCCGCCCTGAGTCATTCATGAGGAGGGCGGCATAGAAGTATGATGATAAATAAATAAAAATAAAATTACGGTAAATACTATGGAGCAATATACTATGGAGCGTAATTGCTAGTGTTTTCTACAATGAGATGTAGTTTGTATATAGTAGAGAGCACTTGACACTTAGAGATGATGCAATAAAAAATTGCAGTAGGACCCAAAAATGTTACTGTGAAGACAGAAGACAGTCTTTACAAGGGAGTGATATTGTTACCTAAAATCCTGGGGTTCCTGTGGGGACGCATGGGGGTGCCCCATCACCTTTATTACCTGAATACCCAAAGCTTTGCAGTGCCCCAAAGTAAGGGGGTGCATTGTATAAAATACATCAGAAAAGAACATTTCAGTAAAAGTTGCATTTATTTAAAAAGCAGGATGTAGCTGGCAGAGGACTGAATAGAACATCAGGAAACATAAATGAGAAATGCAAAGAGTTTCAAAGAGGAAAGACATTAAGAATACAGGATCAGGAGAAAATTATGATAATCAGCAATACAGAGAAACATAAATGAACAACGTAAAATGATATAATAACAATATGAAAATATACTGGGTCCTGGGTCCCAGGCCACACAGCGGGGGAGGGCATTGTGTGGCAGGAGTCAAGGCCCAGGGCTGCTGGCTATTTCTAGCCCAAAATGAGCAGCAGTTCCTAGCCCAAAATTAGCACCGAAGATTTGAAAAACCTCTCTTTTTATAGATGAGGCAACCAAAAGTCCAGGCGACCCCCAGACTGGCTCAAGAGGGGTCACATGGCAAATTATTGGTGGACAGACCCCCTCCCTGGAGGAGTAAGATGCTCAAAACAGCCCATACACAATGAAGAAAACCCAACTGCATAGGCCATAAATCTAACACTATAACCTTCAACCTAAGGTCCCTCCCAGGCATCCCATCTTCTAAGGCAGTACTTTGGACATCAAACGAGAAGAGAAGATTCGCTTGAGAAAGCCTTGATGCTGGGAAGGGTGGAGGGCAAAAGAAGAAGGGGGCGGCCCAAAATGAGATGGCTAGATGGTATTGTAGACACAATGGGCACAGAGCTGAGCGAGTTGAGGAGGATGGTGGAGGACAGAAGTGCCTGGCGGACAGTGGTCCATGGGGTCGGAAATTGACTGTGCGACTGAACAACAACAAAAGAGCAGAATACGCAATGACGGAGTGGTTTGGAATAGGAAAAGGAGTAAGACCAGGCTGCATTTTAACACCCTGCTTATTCAACGTATACACAGAGCACATAATGTGCAATGCAGGGATGGAGGAATCACAATTTGGGATCAAAATTGCTGGGAGAAACATCAACAACTTGAGATACACAGATGACACTACCTTAATGGAAGAAAGTGAGGAAGACCTAAAGAAGCTTCTGCTTAGGTTGAAAGAAGAGAGTGCAAAAGTTGGCTTGAGACTCAATATCAAGCAAACCAAGATAATGGCAACAGGCCCTATCAGTCCCTGGAAAATAGATGGGGAAGAAGTAGAAGCAGTGACAGATTTTACTTTCCTAGGATCCAAGATCACTGCAGATGGTGATTGGAGCCATGAAATAAAAAGGCGACTGATTCTTGGAAGACAAGCTATGAGAAACCTGGGGAACATAGTTAAAAACAGAGACACTACATTGAAAACAAAAATTCGTATAGTCAAAGCAATGCTATTCCCGGTGACAATGTATGGTTGTGACAGCTGGACCATTAGGAAAGCTGAGCGCAGAAGAATAGATGCCTTTGAGATGTGGTGTTGGAGGAGAGTTTTGAGAGTCCCCTAGACAGCGAAGAGAACAAATAGGTCGATCTTAGAAGAAATCAACCCTGACTGCTCCCTAGAAGGTCAAATAGTAAAGATGAAGATGAAGTACTTTTGACATAAAATGAGAAGAGAGGATTCACTTGAGAAGGCTTTGATGCTGGGAAAGGTGGAGGGCAAGAGATGAAGGGGGCAGCCAAAAATGAGATGGCTAGATAGTATTGTGGATGCAGTGGGCACAGAGCTGGGCGGGCTGAGGAGGATGGTGGAGGACAGAGGTGTCTGGAGGACAATAGTCCATAGGGTCACAAAGGGTCGGAATCGACTGTGTGACTGAACAACAACAAACTAGAGCAGGGGTAGCCAAACTTTTCAGGCTGTAGGCTGGTTGTGTGGTTGAGTGGGCTGATCACATGGTTAAGCTGGCTGGTCATGTGGTTCCTCCCACTGGAAGTGGAAGTAAAACATGCCCGCACATGCACAGAACACTGCCATAAATGCACCCACAGTTGTTGTAAACACATTTATGACAGTCACAAGTGCTTTATGGCTGTGTTTTGTGCATACATGAATGCATTTAATTTCCACTTCTGGGAGTGGCAAGGGCTGCACAGGGTGGATTATTAGGCGCCATGGGCCAAATCTGCCATGTGGGCCATAGTTTGGGAACCCCTGTACTAGAGAAACAATGGAATCAGTCTGGCCAGATTATCCTGCTATGCTAACACAGTAGACCACACTGCCGGTGACTCAACACCGAGTGTCAGGTGGTGGTTAACTAACCTGACAACCCGAGGATTAATGGCTTGGGTGCCAAAATCATTTGGGAAGGGTGATGATCCCCAAGTGGATTAAATCCCATGTGAATCCATATAGGGCAGCAGCTTCATAAATATTGGCCTGGAGGACTGATGAGGGATTTGCATAGCAAAAGGGCTCAGGACCAGAAAATGACTTATCGAACTGGACCAGTGGTATGGGTGTCATGCTGCGATGCGGAAGGCAGATGAAAGGTCACTGCATTATATTCTCAGGACAGTCTTCATGGCTGATCACTATGATGATTGCCAATATTTGAATTCAGATACTGTGAAGAAGAAGAAGAAGAAGAAGAAGAGGAGGAGGAGGAGGAGGAGGAGGAGGAGGAGGAGGAGGAGGAGAAATACACTTGGGATAAGAAAGGTAATAAAAGTCCTAGTTCTATGTAACCATGTGGGTATTTGGAACCATGGCTGCCTCTTTCATCTCTAGAAAACAAAAGCAGGATGTCTCCTCCTTAGAGGGATAAGAGAGAGAAGTGAGAGGGAAGCAAATGACCTCAGCAACACTAGGAATAGCAAATTAAGGTCAAACTACAGTCAGCATTTTTCCATAAACAGATCTGATCTGGAAATACTATGCTCCTACTGGTTTTTCAGAAAGAAAACAGGTTCCATTTTATTTTCCACAAGCTTCTGGGTGTGGAGCACTTCACAAATTCCTAAATGTAGTACACATTCACATTTTGTGCTTAAAATACTGCAGTTTTGTTTGCCCTGGTTGAAAACCTTTGTATTTGACCATACCCTTGGGTTCTTGGCCATGCCCATGACATGCCTTCATATTTAGCATACCTACACTGCCTCCTGACTAATGTTAACTGGCCATTATGCGTAGAAATGTTGTGTGTTTGTCCCTATTTTCATCTATGAGATGTTGGAGGGTATGCAGACCAGGTGGAACTAGGCTTTCCTTGCCTTCCCAAAACTCCACAGTTGCTCACAATTATTCTCAATTGAACATTTCAAGAATAACAAAATAGCAATAGGAATTCCTAACATGTTCTATTGAAGCCTATTATAGTGAGAACAAGATGAATTTGTTGGAGAGGGATACTTTCTTTTGTTAAACACATAGTAAAAGTCCACAGATGGTTATGGCATAATAAATTTGTCAAGTCTTCAAAGTATCACAAAAAAATTTTTGTCATTGTAATGACAGCTGCAGTATTGGATTGATAGCCTAAAGTCATCCTCACTCAAAATTAAAATTGCTGTTAAGGCAATGGCTTTGTTTGACCATGCAAAATATCTTTATTCATGATTTTTTTTGTCCAGATTATAATTTCAGGAGGTTAAAACTGTTGTAACAATAGAAGGGCACTTCGTGGTTATTTTAAACCAGGAGTTCTCAATCTTTTAAAGCCAGGGACCAGGTCATGCTCCCTCAGACAGTTTTGGGGGGCAAACAGCCATTTTGCCATTCTTCCATCACATGGCACTTCCTGGTGTGGTGGAGGCAGCGGGAGACCACATAAAATAGCACCGTGGGCCACATTCGGCCCACAGGCTGCAGGTTAAGAATCCCTTTTTTAAACAATAAAGTGATACATATATTTCAGTTTCCACACAGTCACAGGGAAAAAGCACAAGTTCTGTTATTTTAAAAAGAAGAGGCGAAGTCTTTAAACAATATATTCATCTCTTTATTTTCCAACATCTGAAAGCACATTTTATTATATTACTGTCATCACAACGCTTCTTCTGTCTACGCCAGATGTGAAACTGCCAAAATGAAGGTACCTTTTCGTGAGTTCATTCTGCAGTTCATTTCACCTGACCTAGTGTGAGGAAAAATTAGCCAGCAACACAAGGTTGCCATTACCGGGGTACACCTGATTGTGGTTCAAAAATACCACAATCTTCAAGGAGGCTCTTTCTGTGTAACCTTACACAACTGTCAGAATGCAGATCTAAAAACTGTTGTCTAATTTTGTCCACAAGAGGTCCTTGCAGGCCTATAAAAATTAACCTGAGTTCCTCAGCTGGAGACTAACAAGAGAATCCGTGGTAATATAATTACGTAGTAAATAAACAACATTTCCAGCATGCAGATATTGTATTATGATAAGCATGCTTGTATAGTTTTATTCATAGTTTTATCACTGCATCTTCCATAAAGGGCAGGGGGACTTAATATTCCTTTTTAAAATTTAAAAAGTTATGCAAAGAATCACTACTAGTAAATTAGTAGGCAAAAGGGCTGCAGTGGCTCAGTGGTTAAGAAGCTTGCCTTGTTAGCTGGAAGGCTGGCAAATCGGCAGTTCGAGACCCAGGTACTGTATGATGGATTGAGCGCCCATCTCTGTCCCAGCTCTTGGGGACATGGAAGGAGGCTCATTTGAGAATTCCCTAAGCGGAGATTCTTCCACAAAAATCCTTTCAACCCAGAATAATTTCTGACACAAAATTATATAGTAGACAAAACATCTTAAGTGCACAGTTCCAAAAATTAAGCTATACACTTAATGCCATTTGGGTTTATTCTCAGTTGCTTTAGCGTCAGGGTACCTCACAAGCAATGGTTCTAATATGATGGTTAAAAAAGAGATGGATAACATCTGGATAGCACAGTGGTTTAGGTATCTGGATGTGGAGTCCAGGTCTTCATTATATCTCCTGAAAGAAGAAGCAGACTGTGTGATCGTGAGCAAACTGCACAGTCCCAGGGCACCCCTAGAAGAAGGGAACAGCAAATCACTTATGTGTATTGCTACCTAGAAAGCTCTGGAAAGGATCACTATGTTGTTCAGTTGCACAGTTGAGTCCCACCCTTTGTGACCCCAGAGACACACCAGGCTCCTCTGTCATCTGCCATCCTCCATAGTCCACCCAGCTCTATGCCCATGAGTCAATGATGCCTTCTCATTCTCTGCCACCCCCTTCTCCTTTTGCCTTTGATGTTTCCCAGCATCAGGGCCTTCTCAAGTGAGTCCTCTCTTCTTATTTGGTGGCCAAAGTACTTGAGCTTCAACTTCAGTATTTGCCCTTCCAAGGAGCAGTCAGGGTTGATTTCCTTCAGGATGGACTGATTTGATCTTGCAGTCCAGGAGTCTCTCAAGAGTCTTCTCCAGCACCACAGTTTAAAGGCATCTATTCTTCTACTCTCAGCCTTCCTTATGATCCAGCTCTCACAACAATTGCTTTAACTATGCAAACTTTTGTTGGCAGGGTGATGTCTCTAATTTTTATTATGCTGCCTAGGTTTGCTATAGCTTGCCTCCCAAGAAGTAAGCATCTTTTTATTTCATGGTTGCCCTCACCATCTTCAGTCATCTTAGGTCCCAAGAAAGTAAAGTCTGTCACTGCTTCCATTTCTTCTCCTTCTGTTTTCCAGGGAGCGATGGGGCCGGATGCCATGATCTTGGGGTTTTTTTAATGTTGAGTTTCAGACCAAGGCAGAACCGTCTTCTGCCACTCGAGCCAGCACGGCTTTTCAAACTTCCAGCCAGATGGGTTTGTTCGTTTGTTTGTTTATTATTCAAATATATATATTGCCACTCAATTTGAATGAGCGACTCCGGGTGGCATAACAATAGTAATATAAACATTACAGTCATAAAACATTTTTAAAAACCCTTAATAAGCCTTAAAATTCCTCCCCGCATCAATTATTTAAAAGTTGTGGTTAAAAGAACAACTAAGAGAACGGAGAGGCCTACACTATATAAGCCACGTCACCGGTGCCCCACACCTGTTTTCTCAGCTAGGTTTTTAGTTCTTTCCTGAAGGGCAACAACTCCGTCTGGAGGTTCCATAGGGCTGGAGCAGACACAGAAAAGGCCCTCCTTCTAGTACTAGAGAGTCGAGCCTCTCTAGCTGATGGTATCTTCAGAGAAACTAAAGGATCAATATCTGACCATATCTAACACCCAAGGAGTCGTGATAGTTGCTCACAGAAAAGTAGTACTTTACTTCTTTAAAGTTGATTTTCTCCAACCACTGTTCTACTTGTTGGTTTTATTCATTACTCATAGTAGAGACAGTAATTGTCTATGTAATCAGACTTTCAAACTAAGCTTCTGTTCTCCTTCCAATGACCAATCTGACCACAGGGATGAAAGAAAGCATGCTAAATGCCAGATTCCTAGATAAGGACTCATTTTTCAAGATTATGATAACTACTTTGTTTTTGATTTCTTAGAAATGCTTAGGTTGAAAGAAGAGAGTGCAAAAGCGGGCTTGAGACTCAACTTCAAGAAAACCAAGATAATGGCAACAGGCCCTGTCAGTCCCTGGAAAATAGATGGGGAAGAAGTAGAAGCCGTGACAGACTTTGCTTTCCTAGGATCAAAGATTACTGCAGATGGTGACTGCAGCCATGAAATAAAAAGGTGACTGATTCTTGGGAGACAAGCGATGAGAAACCTGGGGAACATAGTGAAAAGTAGAGACATCACCTTGCAAATCAAAATTTGCATAGTCAAAGCAATGGTATTCCCAGTGGTAATGTATGGTTGTGAGAGCTGGGCTAACTCTGTGGGTGGAGCTAACTCTGTAGGTGGGGCCAAATCTGTGGGTTGCTGTGGGTGGCCATGTGATCTAGTTGTGCCTGCCACATGACCATGAAAACGTCTGCAAACACAGACAGCACTGGCTCTTTGTAAATGGAGATGAGCACTGCACCTAGAGTCAGAAATGACTGACTTTTGAGCAAGAGAAACCTTTACCTTTACTAACTTATAAGGGACAAACTTCACAGCAAATTTGAATAACAATCAGGGTTTTTCTGTTATTAGGTAAAGATAAAGGTTACCTTTGCTCAAAAGCCAGTCATATTCAACTCCAGGGTTCAGTGCTCATCTCTGTTTACAGCCAAAGAGTCTGCATTTGCAAACATTTCTGTGGTCATACATTTCTGTGGTCATGTGGCAGGCATGACTAGACACCAGAGTGCATGGAATGCTGTTTACCTTCCCACTGACGTAGTACCTATTTATCTACTTGCAATTTCTTGCTTTTGAACTGCTAGGTTGGCAGGAGTACTCGGGTCCCAAACTGCTGACCTGCTGATCTTCCAGCAGGCATCAAGTTCAGTGGCTTAATCACTTATGCCACTGCAGTTATTACTGGTTGTAAAAAAGCCACACTGATTTATAAACTTATCTGTTAAGCTAGGTAACCATTGTGTGCACTGGCATAGCGAGGGGGCAAGGGGGGCTGACCGCCCCGCGCGGCACTTTGCTGGGGCCAGCAACACTGCTGCCCAGGACTTCCTGGCACACACACACACACACTTACCCTCTATGCTTGTGCTGATGTGAAGGAGAGCGCCTGGGCTACAGTGGTGACGACAGCATGGCCATGTTAGGCCCAGCACCAGCTATGCTTTCTCCTCCTCCTCCAAGCATGGCGCATGGCATGCGTGCACAGAATGATGTGCGCACAGCATTGCATATAGGGGAAGTGG
Organism: Furcifer pardalis; assembly: GCA_030440675.1. NCBI lineage: Eukaryota > Metazoa > Chordata > Lepidosauria > Squamata > Chamaeleonidae > Furcifer > Furcifer pardalis. Next base: position 96,380,242 of record CP126895.1, on the reverse strand, counting down.
GACAGACCCCAGGAGAGGCGGCCACAGCAAAACCAGGCGACCGCGGCAACCCTAAGCATTCGACTACCCGTTGCACAAGGCCTCCCAGAGTTGGAGGAGGAGGATGTGGAAGAAGAGGTGGGCAGGGTGGGGCAGGGAGAGTGGTGGGCAGGTCGGGGGAGGGGGCAGGTTGGGGAGGGGGCAGGACAGGAAGGTGGGCATGGCCACCCAATTTCACTGCCGCCACCCACGCTTGAAGGCCACGCAATTCCACTACCACCCCAGTTGGGGGGGGTGCAGACCAGCTACTGCCCACTACTGGCTGGACCATTAGGAAAGCTGAGCACATTTCACTTCCGCTTCCATTTCACTTCCGCTTCCATGACAGCACAGGCCAGATGAATTGCAGTAAACCCATTCATGTGGATTCACAGGGGCTTCGGCTTCTGGGAATTGAAGTCCAAGAACATCTGGAGTGCCAAGGTTCGCCATCACTGATCTAAGCATTTCTACCTGACGTGAACGGCATGCCATGAATTTTTTTGCCCGATGAAGTGATCTTTGAATCACGAAAGCTTGCTATGTTTGAGTTTTTTAAGTGATCCCATAAAAGGTATCAACTTTCTTCTGCATTTGTTTGAATTTACTCATGGGTCACATGGCTGATTTTTGCTTACAGAGCTCTAAAAGATTCCAAATGAGACTTTGCCCAGGCATAGGAACCTGTATTTTTGAATCACAGAGACCACAGAGAAGAAAGAGCTGTTAAACTATCATAATACACTGAGATATTTGAGATGCAAAGCACAACGCAGACTGTACTTTCTTCATTACTGTATACTTACTTTATACAATCAAATGTGGTAGTGCTACAAAACCTCATGGAAAATTCAGAAAAGCTTTTTGGCCCCTGATTAGAAGAACATTTTAAAAATGTCAGCCTGTCATTAAAGAAATACAGTTTTACAGAGGAAAGATCAAAACCAAGACAAAAGAGCTAAATTACAGAGAGCAATAGTTATAAAACTATTTATTACTAGTTGAACAGGAAGGCACAACTCCAGAGCAGATCATAAGGTCCAGAATTGGTAATGCCAATGTTATTTCAGCTATAAATGGTTTTGAACACTAGCACTGTGTCATTTTTTGAAACTTTGTATGCTGCTACAACTATAATAAAATATTTTGGGTAATACTGATCCTTGAAAAATACATCAGCCATCTGATATTCATAAAAGCATAGAATTAAATAAGCAGGGTGGGTGGGTCAAAAAAGGATTCAAAGCGTATGATTTTTAAAAAGTGGAAATAAAAATAATATTACTGCCAGGCAGCTAAGTAGAAAAGGCTGGGCTGGGAAAATGATGCATATAGTAACACTTTTATGTTGTGCAAAGCAAGAGAGAAATTAATTTGCCTTCTGAATATGGAAACAATCATTTCACTTGTGGGGGGAATAGATAGGTTACATTTTAAAATATTTTGCAATCTTAAGAATAATTTAATAATAGCACAAGTAACCAGATGGTGGTCTGGAACAAGAGGCTGGGTCCACAGCACAGACTCAAATAGTTAGGCTTGGCCAGGAATCTTTGGAGTTGTAATTTTAAAAGCTGAGCATTCCAAGCTTTGACTTACAGTATCATGATCAAAGTATTGATATCATGTATCACGGGTTTAAGTTTACTAGAAAATTTAAAATGCATTTGAAGTCCAGAAGGTGTAGAGTGACAGGATGATATGTTGCTATGGTTACCTGCCTTCATCCCAGTCCAGATGTAATTTACCTTCCTATCTACTACACAACTACACGTAGCCCTGTGTGATGAATCCAGTCAGATCTCTAATGGAAACTTCAAGTTCAATTATAGGTGAGTTATGACTTGAACAGGGGACAACCCACCACACTCTCCAATGGCAGTTCCCCATTCTGCATGGACCATAAGCCACCTTTGAATTTTGCAGCTAAGCAACAAGATAAACAAAAGCCTTGTTTATCTATCTGAATAGCATTCTAGCTAGTAGTGGTGGAACTGTGGCTTTCTCGTCCTCCATATCCCCAGAGTCAGATCTTTGTGTGTCCCTCTCCCCCTTTTAAATTTTTCTCTGCTCCTTTCTTTCCTTTTGTAAGGAATATGGTTCTTTTAGGCTAAAATAATGTCCAGAGCAAAAACATTCTCTAAATGGAGAACAAGATGAATGATTAAGCTACAACATATGCTCAGCAATGAGCCTTATTAAAAAATTTCTTACATTTTTATTGATGGTAATTCAATAATTATTCTAATGCTGAGTACAAAGTTGCTTCTTTAAATAGTTTAAGGATTTTGTCATTTCAAACTTCATATGAAACATTTTGAAAAACAAAGGAGTCAGGTCACTTCACCTGAAGATCTCACACATTTTGACATCAGAAACATTATAGGACAACTGAAAGAATAACCTTGAAGCCATTTATTAGTTTCACACGTGGCTATTTTACATTTCTTCTCAGATTTGCATAAAAACATGACAGACTGTTTATCTCTTGTTTCCTGGCTAGCTAATACAGTATTTACGTAAACACTGACAACACCTATCTCAATCTATATACATCCCATCTTAGCCTGCTGATGAAATGGGTTTTATTTCATAAATATGGATGCCACAATAATAAGGAATTCTCTTTGCGTTTACTCAGAACTACGGTAACTCCCAGTAAATTCAAACAGGCATAAATCCCAATAAGTGTTCATAAGATGTTTACAGCCTAATGATCTCATACTCGGGCTCAGGGCTAAAGAACTGCCAAGATGTATTGCTTCCTGAGGCAAAAAGCAAGAAGCTGATTCGCTTGGCTAATGACTCTTAATTCAACCTTGACAATAGGATGAATTGCAAACTGTACCTAAAACAGCAGGCCAGTTTAGGGGTTTGTGGACAGGACAGGTGGAAGAGACGGGTTTGTGCTGGAATTGAATAGTCTGATGACTATTGCCATTACCATGTCTTCATCAACTACTTAATCAAACCAGCACATAATTAAACCAGATTATGTTTATCACATTATTGGCATAGGTGGCAACAAATACAGTATCTCAAATGTCTCAGTAAATGATTTTCTTCACCTACATACTTACCATTTGACATACTGTTGGAGGATTGGTCATGGAAAATTAAATACTGGTTGTACAACTGAAAACAGGAGACGATCTCATTATGGAAGCGGGAGTGGATTAATTGTTGGAAACACATATTCTCTTTAACATATTGGTACCTTGTCATCAAAATAGAGGGTGATGTCCTCACTGTTTTGTCTTGAAAGAACAGTGCTTCAAAAGAAATATCAGTGACATTTTTTAGAGGTAGAAAATCAGAAAAAGCTTTTTATTCAGAGAAAAATATTCATTCATGAATGGGTGTCTCGAAGGGGAGAGACAAAATATTTCCGAACATGGCCTCCCTTAAATACAGAACAATACACAAAGAGCAATTATTTCATGTGAACATTCCAACATGGTCTCAGAGAGCATGGCAATCCTGTATAGATTCAGCCTTGTTCAGCTTATCTGAAAGTCCCAAACAAATAGGTCAATCTTAGAAGAAATCAACCCTGACTGCTCCCTTGAAGGTCAAATAGTAAAGATGAAGCTAAAGTACTTTGGAGATCAAATGAGAAGAGAGGATTCACTTGAGAAAGCCTTGATGCTGGGAAAGATGAAGGGCAAAAGAAAAAGGGGCAGCCAAAAATGAGATGGCTTGATGGTATTGTAGACACAGTGGGCACAGAACTGAGTGAGTTGAGGAGGATGGTGGAGGACAGAAGTGCCTGGCGGACAGTAGCCATAGGGTCGCAAAGGGTCGGAATCGACTGTGCGACTGAACAACAACAAAACTCCAACAACCTCATGGAACAAGCATTATGGAACAGGATGTGCTTTGATATAATGCCAATCCTGTCATTACTCCACAGTTCACCACATCACAAAAGGCCCACAAGCCAACCCCTACATTAAGACTTGTTTTGCATCACAGTAGGGCTGGCTTTATTAAGATCAGACTGCAATTTTATACTCACTTCCTATCTGAGGGGGAAGATGATCTCCAGCAGCTACAGGAAGGCAATGCAAGAGGGGTTTGTGACAGCATCCTTACAGAGGCTTTAGGAAGGAAGGTCGATGCCAGAGAGGCCTCACAGGATGAAGGGAGCTGACAGATGTGAGAGCTATTTGCTTGACAGAAAGGTGAGGACTCAGAAAGGTTCAGGCAGAAGCAACGGCAGTGTTTCAAGCTTTCTAATAACTAAATAGAAACAGCTGTACACCTGAAAAAGGCACCCTGAGATCTTTAAAATCTGCATGCTCTGCCAGCTGTTTTATAGGAGACAACTAGTAAAGTTGACTCTTGACTGCTAATTATTTCTGCCTGCCAAGATTCCTCATAGCTTCCTGCAACTTATCAGTTATGCCTCTGTTTGCTTCCTGTTGTTAAGGTGACTGATTTATTGGACTGGACCCTTGGCTTGATCCACACACCATGAGCAATGACGCCATGCATGGAAGAGGACTGGCTTAGATGTTGCAGCTCCCGCCAGCACTAGCTTCCTGTTAACATTACATGCTATGCTGTAATAAGTTGCTACTCTTGGTAGCTTCACTTTGAAAGGAGGAAGTTGATAGCTAAAGAACTTTGCTCCTGAAAAGGATGGGCAAGGGGCCACAGGAGATCCAGGCAAAAAGCTAGCCCTATGAGAGAGTCCCAAGAAGTTCCTAGGGGCAACACTGTGTGTATGACCTTCTTCCCTTGTTTATCTTTGCAGCCCATGTTGTGGGAGCGTCAAGTCCACCAACTCAGATCCAGGAAAAGCTTTATGGCAAGAACAAACATTATTGAGGGTACAGTGGAACCCCATATAACGAATGTCCCTTACAGCAAAAAAACCATGCAACGAAAAAACCCCGGAAAAACATGGTGCCCTGTACAAAGAAAATTTTCACTATGTGATACAGCATCCCTATAGGAAAAATTGTATAATGAAAATCTCTGTGGGTAAAAATTGCATAGCAAAAAAAAATATTGTTGTACGTTTTTTCCCATAGAGATTTTCGTTGTACAATTTTTCCCATAGGGATTTTCGTTAGTACAGTAGTACCTCGCCTAAAGAGCATAATGTGCTCCACAGGATTGCTCTTTAAGCGAGTTTGCTCTTTAAGCGAGTTTGCTCTTTAAGCGAAACACCATTGTAAGTGACCCATTGTGACTTCTGGTGGGTGGGATTGCGAACCCCGATTTATTTGTTAAGCGAGTTTTTGGTTGGTTTTATTTGTTAAGCGAAGCAAACATTCAGAGAAAATTCTGCTCATTAAGCGAAACAAGTCTACTTCTGTTTCATTGATTACAGTTCCAGTGTTTCCCAAATGCTGGTTTTTGGACTTCAATTCCCAGAAACCTAAGTCCTTTCCCCAAAGCACTGATCAGCCAATGTACTGACTTAGGCTTCTGGGAATTGAAGTCCACTAGTGGGCTGTGTACCCCTTGTTGGGAACCACTGGTTACACCAAGGCCTGTGACTGTGTGGACCACAACAAAATGTGGCAAGTAATTAAAGAAATGGGAATACCAGAACACCTTATATGCCTCATGAGAAATCTGTACATGAATCAAGAAGCAACAGTTAGGACAGAATATGGAATGACGGAGTGGTTTGGAATAGGAAAAGGAGTAAGACAAGGCTGCATTTTGTCACCCTGCTTATTCAACTTATACACAGAGCACATAATGCGCAATGCAAGGATGGAGGAATCACAATTTGAGATCAAAATTGCTGGGAGAAACATCAACAATTTGAGATATGCAGATGATACCACCCTAATGGCAGAAAGTGAGGAGGACCTAAAGAAGCTCCTGATTAGGTTGAAAGAAGAAAGTGAAAAAGCTGGATTGAGACTCAATATCAAGCAAACCAAGATAATGGCAACAGGCCCTATGAGTCCTTGGAAAATAGATGGGGAAGAAGTAGAAGCAGTGACAGATTTTACTTTCTTAGGATCAAAGCTCACTGCAGATGGAGATTGCAGCCATGAAATAAAAAGGCGACTGATTCTTGGGAGGCAAGCAATGAGAAACCTGGGGAGCATAGTGAAAAGTAGAGACATCAAATTGCAAACAAAAATTTGTATAGTCAAAGCAATGGTATTCCCGGTGGCAATGTATGGTTGTGAGAACTGGACCATTAGGAAAGCTGAGCGCAGAAGAATAGATGCCTTTGAGATGTGGTGTTGGAGAAGAGTTTTGAGACTACCCTGGACAGTGAGGAGAACAAATAGTTCAATCTTAGAAGAAATCAACCCTGACTGCTCTTTAGAAGGTCAGATAGTAAAGATGAAGCTAAAATACTTTGGACATCAAATGAGAAGAGAGGATTCACTTGAGAAAGCCTTGATGCTGGGAAAGGTGGAGGGCAAAAGAAGAAAGGGGGGGCAAAAATGAGATGGCTGGATGGTATTGTAGACACAATGGGCACAAAGCTGAGCGAGTTGAGGAGGATGGTGGAGGACAGAAGTGCCTGGTGGACTGTGGTCGGTGGGGTCGCAAAGGGTCAGAATCGACTGTGCGACTGAACAACAAAAAATTAGCCATTTTAAATACAATACAGTTGACTGGGCTCATGTCAAACTTGGCCATGTTCGAGCAATGCACTGGCCAGGTGCATTGCGAGTACCCAGTCCCACTTAGCTGGCCTAAGATACCTAAACCCACTTGGCTGAGGGTACACAAGAGCAAAATCAAATTAGAAGGTGGAGGAAGGAGCTTACTGGACAAGGAATAACAATAAAGGAGGATATGGCTGAGGAATTCAACCTCCCCCATCTTGTAGAGGACCGTGAATAGACTGAGAGTAGGAGTTCCTAAATGTAAGACCAACATGGTTGAGGAAGGGCTTCTGGCAGATAACAACACACTGTGTGAATGTGGAGAGATATAGAATCCAGATCATTTGCTGGTCTGCCATTACTACTGGAAACATGTACCGATGAGGGTGTAAGTTTGGCCTAGACATGAAAGAAGAAGTGTAGGGGGGTTGTATATGGAGTTCATGGGTGATTAACTTAATAAACATATTAGCCAGAATTGTTAATTGCATGAACTTTCTATATGTGCCTTAGAAAAGGTCATTCTGTGCAAAGTGCTCCTTTTTTTCATGGTTTTCTGAACAGATGTTTTACCTTTTACCTGACAGTACATGACATTCAGCCACTGGGCCAGGGATAGCCACCAGGATGGTGTAATAGTTAGAGGACTGCACTAGTATATATATGACCTGGGTTCAAATACTGTACCTGTTTTGCTATGAAACTCACTGGTGAGCTTGGGCCTTTCACAGTCTCTCAGCCTGATTTACTCCAGTCCAAAGGGTTAGAATAAAGGAGGTGGTAATGGGGTAACCATATACTGTATGTGTTCTTTTGCTCTTCTGAAGAATGGCAGCATGCAAATGTAACAAGCATACATTAAAAACAGAGTTGCTTCCAAAAGTCACTCAAGCAGAATCACAAACATGAAAAGCTAGTTGATTTCCAGTATAGGATTGCATCTGAAACTTGCAAAATTATGTACCTGGCTTTGTTATTTTCCAAAAACATACAAGATAGGGTGTTCAAAGGTCAACAAAAAGCAATACCTGTATATGTATAATTATTAGCAGGGGTACTTCCAGATGAGTTTTTGTTTTTTTTTTAGCATGGGATTGCCTTACCACATTTACAGAATTTTATAGCTATCCAGACTATGTTGCAATGGGACTGTGGTGGCTCAGTGGTTAAGATACTGAACTTGACAACTGGAAGGTCAGCAGGTCAGCAGTTCAAGACCTGAGTGCTGCATGATGGAGTGAGCTCTTGCCTCTGGCCCAGCTCCTGCCGACCTAGCAATTCAAAAGCAAGAAATTGTAAGTAGATAAATAGGTACCATTTCAGTGGGAAGATAAACAGTGTTCTGTGCACTCCAGTATCTAATCAAGCTTGCCACATGTCCACAGAAACGTCTGCAGACTCAGACAGCGCTGGCTCTTTGGCTGTAAACGGAGATGAGCATTGAACCCTATAGTCGGATATGACTAGCTTTCGAGCAAGGGCAACCTTTACCTAGACTATGTTGTCTTCTGTTTGTTGTCATTCTGTCATTTCCAACCATATTTTCTATCTTTGTATTGTTGCTGCTGCAACAGATGGATTGGCTGCACAGTAAAATTTGATAGTATTGGAATGAGACTTCCATCTGCAGTTACCCTATATGTATGTGGAATTTGTCCTGTCCAACATGAATAATTTAGGTAAAGGTAAATGTTTCCCTTGCTCGAAAGCCAGTCATATCTGATTCTAGGGTTCAGTGTTCATCTCTGTTTCAAAACCAAGTGCCAGCGCTGTCGGCTTCTGCAGACATTTCTGTGGTCACGTGGCAGGCATGACTAGAGACCGGAGTGCACAGAACAGTTATCTTCCCACCGAAGTGGTCCCTATTTATCTACTTGCAATTTCTTGCTTTCGAACTGCTAGGTTGGCAGGAGCTGGGACAAAGACAGGAGCTCGTTCTGTCCTGCAGTACTCAGGAATCGAACTGCTGACCTCCCAGTCAGCGTCTTAGCCACTTGAGCCACTGCAGTCCTTTTAACCAATGAAATCTAATCCTTGACAAAACTAGTCTTAATTGTAATGTAATTTGATGTGGGCCAATTTTTTGACATTAAGCCTTTCATGTTATGAACTGCTTTTGGCAACAGGACTTAATGCTGCCGGGGGGGGGGGGGTTCTACTTATTTGGTAATTTCCAAACATCTGGACACCTGTTTTTAATTTTCAAAAATTGGAGTGGGATCAGCTCATCCTAAAGGCAAGAAAATTGTTGTCTGTATCCATCTATAACAAATTGACTAAATAATAATGCATGCACAACTGCAGATGTTTTCTTTCAAGAAAAACAACACCCCAAAAGAATAGTTGCTAGTAATTAGATTATTGAAAACTTAACTTGCTGCTATTGTAAAATATGGATTGAAGTTTTATAATACAGTAGTTTGGTATAATTTCTCAGCAAAACTATCAGCTTTTCATTGAACTGTTGATTACCTTTAACTTTAGTATATAGATGAATTATTTTCATAATATAAATAGTACAGAATGACACAGAGTTGTAAAACCCCACAATCCATTTTATTACACATTTATAGAGAGTTGTCCCTGAAATACATGAAAAATAAGCATCTTGAGCAGATACAGAATGGATTTCTCTTATTATTGTCTAAAGAAAGCGCATGTACAATATCAATGAGAGGGAAGGGATTAGCAATTAGTGGATTTTCCCTCAAATCCTGACAGAAGTCAGGACTCCTCTATACTGTAGAAATAAAATGGGAACTGGTTACAGTTTTTGTTAAATCAATTTAAATTCATATGGACTTCTGTCAGTCTGTGCATCTTTATTAAATCCAGTTTTAAGGTCCAGGTCCCAGTTACTTAAATAGTGCAGTATTACTCAAACCTAGGGGTACGCAAACTATGGTCCATGGGCTGGATCCACCCCCGATACCAGTTCATCCAGCCCATGCCACCCCTGTCACTCCTGGAAGCAGAAGTAAAATGCAGATGATACGGGCACATTTTACTTCTGGGAGCGATGAGGGCAGCACAGGCCAGATTAATTGGCATTGGCAGCCAGATCTGGCCCATTGGACATAGTTTGGGCACCCCTGGTTTAAGCAAAGAAAATGGAAGCCTAAAATCTACCTCCTGTTGTAAAACATGTCTGTTGCAAAATAGATTGCAAGGAACATTTTACTTCCGCTTCCAGTCGGAGGAACCACGTGACCGGCCCACTGAGCCACGTGACCAGCCCACAGCCTGAAAGGTTTGGATACCCCTGCTCAAACCCATATCTATTGCTGAAGTGAAGTCCTTATCATGGATTAAGACCACAAGAGAAGAAAAAGTTACCTTGATGGCCGAGTGCTTGGATTGGGATTTTTCATTCAGGCTTGAGCAGATGGTGTTACAGTAGTTATTTATTAATCACATTTATATCCTGCCTTTCTTCCAGTGAAGTCATTAACCTGAAAGGTGCATGAACTCACACATACAAAAGCCAAAGCAGTAGAAAGAACAGAGAAGGGCCAACCACAGTTAAGGAACAAAAGAGTGAAAGAGCAGCTCATGTGAGACCGAGTTATTCCTCAGTGCACATAACTGAATATGCTGAAGAGGGACTGTGGTGGCTCAGTGGTTAAGAAACTGAACTTGATAACTGGAAGGTTGGCAGGTCAGCAGTTTGAGACCTAAGTGCTGCATGATGGAGGGATGTCTCTGTCTCTGTCCAAGCTCTTGCCAAACTAGCAGTTTGAAAGCAAGAAATTACAAGTAAATAAATAGGGACCACTTCGGTGGGAAGGTAAACAGCGTTCCATGCACTCCAGTGTCTAGTCATACTGCCACATGTCTATAGAAATATCTGAGGACGCAGACAGTGCTGGATCTTTAGCTATAAACAGAGATGAACACTGAACCCTAGAGTTGGATAGGATTGACAATAGAGCAAGGGCAACCTTACACATCACCAGGTATTGCAGAAAATACCAGTGCATAAAAACGAGAGAAATTGAATGATTAGGCATGAACAGTGCAGGAGGTTTTTTTTAAAAACCTCATATCAAAGTAGGTATAAAAAAGTGAAATTTCACAGCAATTTGACCAAAAGAAATTTGGAAAAGAGGGATGATATTTGGATGCCATAAATTAAACTGTAGACAAAAGTATCAGAACCATATATTGGCCAAAGTAAATGGTGTGGCTGGAACAGCTCTTAAAAACAGCTTTAAAATCACTTTTACATGAGATGCCATAGAAAACAGTAGGATCTTGGCTACAAACCTGTTAAGGATGTAAATCCATTTTACAGCACTTGAAGAATCTATTTATTCCAGCAGAATGAGGATTATTCCCTCAGAACCAATATTGTTTTATTCTTGAACATTTAAAAAAAAGTTTTTTGGCCAGCAGATGGTGCAACCTTCAAAAAGTATTGTAATAATAATTTTGTGTCAGAAATTATTCTGGGTTGAAAGGATTTTTGCTGAAGAAACTCTGCTCAGGGGACGCCCGAATGAGGCTCCTTTCATGTCCTTAAGATCTTTTCCCACCAAAGTGGTCCTTCTGTATCTACTTGCAATGTCTTGCTTTTGAACTGCTAGGATAAGAAGAGCTGGAACAGAGACGGATGCTCAAACCGTCATGCAGTACCTGGGTCTCAAACTGCCGAGTTGTTGGCCTTCCAGCTAACAAGACAAGCTTCTTAACCACTGAGCCACCACAGCCCTAAAGAGTATGGTAATTCCTTTTAGCAAAATAAATCTTGGCAACCTTAGAAAATGTTGGAACTCATTACCTTGAGAGCATTGTTAGAGATTATTTGGAAGGCAGTTTTTAGGCAGGAATAGGTGTCTGACTAGTTTTAGTAGCATTGCCAGAAATATAGTAGTCTGGCCGGACATCCTGCTACGGTAATGGAGTAGACCGTACAGCCAACGACTCAACCCCGAGTGTCTGGCAGTGGTTAACTAACCTGATTCCCTAATGGGACCAATGGCTATAGGCAGATGAGCCCCTTTAGGTGGGGTGATGGTCTCCTCAGTGGAGGAAATGCCACTGGAAACCATCACATTGGGCCCAACAGCCAAATGAGCAGAGAAGGAACTCTGATTCCCAACCGTCATAGAGGTGGAAGAGGCCATGCCAGATGGACTGGCTGTGAAGGTGCACGTTGTCCATATCCTCAAGGCTGAGGCAGTCCATTTTAGTCACAGTGTTAAATCCTGGATGTCTCATTTCATGTGTGCTGCAGGAGATGGCTCCATGATCATAGTGTGTGGGTCACTTCATGGCAAACTGGGGTCCACCATAAACAAATTAACGCCAATGACATTTTTCCTGCTTCAGGGGGGGAAATGCATTGTTGGATACAAGTTGCAGTCAACAGCCAGGAAGAGATTTACTGGAGTGGAGGCTTTTCCTTCCACGAAAACATACAAAAACAATATGTTGGCACACATAAAAAAAGTGATTTACTTGCAAACAGATATACAAAATAAGCCCCAAGATTAGCAATGTATGTACTGATAAAGCAGTGATTCTCAACCTGTGATCTATGGCCCGGATGCGCCCTGTGGCACCATTTCATGTGACATCCCACTGCCTCCACCACACCAGGAAGTGCCATGTGATGGAGAAAGGGCAAAATGGTCATCCGGCCCCTGAAGCTGTCTGAGGGAGTGTGACTCAGCCAATATCCTTTCAAAGCTATTCAGGGGGTTTGAATAGCTTTGCACCAAGGAAATTTGCACAGCTTTTAGTTTGGCATACAGTATGGAAGGAAACAAGTTCCAAGAAACAGTTGTGCAAACAGTTATATTTGCAATATTTGAGCAAGAAAATGTGGCAAACCAGATGCAGAAGAGTACTAAGGGGAAATTTAAATGTCAGCAGATTGAAACAGGAGCCATAGCAAAACTGTGCAGAGAATCCTGTTTTGCTACTGCTTTTAAAGTAACTATTTATCTTTTTCTTTCATGAACATCAAATTCAAACCCATTTTTTCCCAAACAGTCCTCTCAAGTACATAGTTATAATTATCTCACCATGTAGTATGTTTGATCTTTCCATATTACTTTGAAGTAGTGACTTCTGGCATGTTCATTAAAGACGATTTATAAATAAATGAGACCAAGTTATCCCTTGCTGTGCTAACACTTGAAACCCTTTTGAGTAGATATAATAACACACAGTGCGGGAGCTCAAAACCCACGAGTTTCCTTGGTTCGATAGAGATAAGTACAATGAACTTTAAAAATAGAGGGATGTAACTGGTGCCTTTCTTGTAATGAAGGATGCTGCTTTCAAGATGATAACATTCTTTGGAGAGGATGAAAAGAATGAGCAAATATCGCTGATAAACGGCAGAGCAGTGAACTCTGTGCCAAGAAACTGTGTGCTGAAATGGAAAGTGTTCCCAGCAAAAAGAAAACATGGTTGAAAGAGTTTTCTTCAGAGAAACAAACAGTGTCATGATAAACTCAAGTGATTATTTATATTTTTTTATTCTCCACTTAGCAAAGCTAAGCAATCGCATTTATATACCCACCCACCCCCATAGCACTTAGTGCACTCTCTGGGTAATTCATAACTTAATTAACATTTTGCCCCCAACTTGCTGGGTACTCATTTTACTGACCTCAGAAGGATGGAAGGCTGAGTCAACCTTGTGCTCTGGTCAGGATCGAACTCACAACCTTTTGGTTGCAGTACAGCAGTTTAACCACTGCATCAGCAGGGCTCCTTAATAAGAGCCACATAGAACTAGATAGGCCATAAGCACCTATAGGTCCCATGTATGTCTCAACACATTTATGCAGCTCTGAACACAATCTAGCACTGTTTCTTACATTCAAGAGGGAGTATCACACTCCTGGAAGCTTTGGGAAGTGTTGTGGTTCATCTTCAAGAAAAGGCATGCAGCTCCTCAGATGACTTATTTCAGGGAAACCAATGGTGGCACTATCCTGCCCCAGGCTATGCCTCAGCCATCCTAGTACTGTTAGGAACACAGTGGGCGCGCTCTTCCTAACGGTCCATCGGCTTCCGCTCTGGAAGATTTCAATGTGTTCTGCACAGGCTCAGAGCAACCCACGTGTGTGTGGTGGATTCTCACAGATCTTCATGAAGAAGGATGCTCTGTGTATGAGGACCTGCTTGCTTCTCTCCATGTGTATAATACTCACTTTTACCCCAGCTCTGCCACCACTGGTTGCTGTAACCTTCCATCCCACTTCTGTCACTGAGTGAAATGTTTGATTTTCTTTAAATAAATGAACTTCCTCTAATTTCATGTTTTCACTGGAAGTGGTGCAGTCCACAGTATGTTGTGGAGGCTTTACTTTTTTAGCAGATGTTAACCTCCCCAATGTACAGATGTAGGAAGGGTAGCAACTCACTGTCACATCACATAGAACCCTAGTGATGCAGTGGCTAAATTGCTATACTGCAGCCAAAACATTGTGAGTTTGATCCTGATAGGACACAAGGTTGACTCAACCTTCCATCCTTCTGAGATCAGTAGGTGAGTACCCAGCATGTTGGGGGGGAAATGCTAATTAACTTGTGAACCACCCACTATGTACTATGGGGCAGTATATAAGTGTAATTACTATAACATCTGGGATTGTTTTGCAAAGTTATTTGGTCCTAAAATCTGAATCACTGTTGGAAGTTTCCAATGCTTAAATTCATCATGGATATTATCAGGATAACATGGGAAAGGGAAACAGATTTTGACAGCAACAATCTTTGATATGGATTTTATAAAGTAGAAGGATGACAATGCATGGTTGATTGAAACAGATTTTGTTTACAGAGGTTCCTGGGGTCGCAAAGGGTCGGAGTCGACTGTGCGACTGAACAACAAGAAGTACTTTCATTGATACCAGTTTTTTCAATTTAACTGAAAACATCCAAAATATAAGTTTTATGGGTGGGCGAAAAAAAGCTCCAACCTAGTGTTGTTTTTTCAAAATCTATCTAGACCTGGACAACTACTTATTCAAAAACTTTTTGCTATGATATACTGTACTTTCCCCATCTCTCTCATTGCTACTATCTTCATTACCTAGCACTAATGAGTCCATTTTTAAATCCTGAAATAACATTGAGTAAAATTAGTAGTAGTAGTATTTGTTAGTATGTGTTACATAGTAATGTGGCATTATAAAATCAAAAGTTTTAAAACAAGTTCAGGTTTGAATATAAGAAGCCACCAGTGTTCACATACTGTTTTGTCTTGCTCATATTAAATGCCTAGGCTAGAGTAATACAATGGTTGCTGCAATGGTATACCACATCTTAAGGAAGATTCTATTTATATCATATCAAAGAAGTCAGAATATAGAACTTCCTCAAATTGTCATATGCATCAACTTTCATTTCTTTCTGTCTTCTTTTTTTGACTCCCAGCAATTCAAAGAAACCTTTGTTTTCTGATTTCCCCTTTCTCAAGCTTTGTACTTATTTCCCTTTGTTGTTCTTACACTAATACTTCCTTTAGACTTTATAATATATTTCATGATCTTTACATGAAAGTTAGTATGCTCAATATAATTATGAATTATCTTTTGAATATTGTTAGTTTTCATATGTGGTTGGGAAAAGTGTAATTGTTGTCATTTGGGTGTCTCCTAAAAATCCTTTCAACCCAGAGTAATCTCTGACACGAAATTATTATTATCACAAATATATTTCAGTAACTGCTGTAGGTACTTTTTCAGAAGAACAGACATGGCTACTTCTGGGAGCTGCCTTGTTTGTTGCCACTTGTTCTTTCCTAATGCTTTAGAAGCAGTTTGGGATCTTTCTCACAATCCTAAAAACAGTATTTCCCAAACTGGCACCCTCCAAACATGTTGCTATACAATCCAAGCCATCTCCAGCCAGGAAACTGGGGGACCTTCTTGCTGGGGATGATGGGAGGTTTTAATGTAACATATGGACAGGGTTCAAGATTGAGGAAGCTGCCCTCAGAATCCCAGTATGTTGTGCGTAGATCCAACAATAGCAATTTCATCCTCAGCATTTCCTGCTGGTATTAATTTTTTCCAGTAGACTAGTCAAAACAATGGCTGGAATCCTGGTGCGCAATTACACAAACGGCAGAACCTTTGGAAACAGTTAACAAATCTTTGTAGACATTCTTCTTCTTCTGCCGTATCCGAATCTGAATATTGGCAATCCTCATGGTGATCAGCCATGAAGACTGTTCTGAGAATATAATACAATTGCCCTTTATCTGTCTTCCGCATCACAGCATGACACCAGTATCACTGATCCAGTTCCACAAGTCACTTTCTGGTCCTGAGTCCTTTTGGCACGCAAAGTCCTCCTCAGCCCTAGCCCAATATTGATGAATCTGCTGCCCTCTATCAAGATGGATTCAAGTGGGATTTAATCCACTTGGGGACCCTCATCCTTCCCTGTGGACTTCGGCACCCAAGCCATTAGTTCTCAGGAAGGTCTTAACCGCCACCTGACACTTGGTGTTGAGTTTCTGGTCTACTCTATTACCATAGCAGGATAACCTGGCCAGACAGGGACATTATCTGTTGCAATTGAGCCATGCAACTTGGCGGGAAACAAATAATACCTACAGAAAATTTGAACTTAGAGCAATTCACAATTTAAATTTATACTTATGCGTTTTTGCTCCCTTGACACAGGAATGGGTAAAAGAGGAAGGAAAGAAGAAGAAGCATAACTGTGTGACAGATTTCAGCCACTATACATTACTGAATTACTTGTTCTTTCCTAACCAATCTGGTGAATTAGATATGAGCTGGAACAGATCTTAGGAAAGTGTTATTTTTAAACTACAATTACCCTAAGTGTCTAGTTTGCATGGCCACTGGCTTTCTGGTCAGGACATTCTGGCAGTTTTACTCTAAAGCTCTGGGTTATAGTATATGAACGGTCACAATGAGTATGGTAATTAAATCAACCAGTCACTTACTGGTACTTTCTTTGATCTGGTCTTCGCTGTTTTTTGTCTTAAGACATTTATCTTCGAAATCTACATCAGGTTTCTAGTCAAAACAGTACTTAATATTTCCATGCTTGAATTTGTGGGACAGGAGTTCTTTTGAAAATATAGTTCTTGTTTATCTAATATTTAAAGGAATGTCTGATGGTTGCAATAGCAGAATATAGTGGCACTTTAACAGCTTTATTTTCTGGGCGGCTTTCATGGATCCAAATCCACCTCCACAGTCATAGATCAAAATCACAAGGTCTAAAGAAGTCCATCTTAATAAACATAAGGTCACACTGAAATAAAACTGGCAGTATCTTGCCTCCTCTAACTTTTGGCAACAGACATTTGTGCTTATTAAAACTCATTTTAAAAACTTAAATAGAAAATATATCTTGGGGATTTCTTTTAAAAAACTGTTTGGGAGGGAATTTAGTAGCAATGTATGTTGTCTTTTGCAGTTTTACACTGAACGAGACAGGCTTGGTTAGAAATCTGATTACCAGTAATAGAAATGTAAGTTAAATATACTTTGAAATGGGAGATGTGCCACAGTCCCCATGATCTGATCCATGATCAAATCAAGGCATACATAAAGACAATCAACTTAGGTAGAGGTAAAGGTCACCTTTGCTTGAAAGCCAGTCGTATCTGACTCTAGGGTTCATTGCTCATCTCTGTTTATAGCCAAAGAGCCAGTGTTGTCTGCACTTGCAGACTTTTCCGTGGACATGTGATAGGCATGCCTCAACACCTGAGTGCATAAAAAACTGTTTACCTTCCCACCAATGTGGTCCCTATTTATTTACTTGCAATTTCTTGCTTTTGAACTACTAGGTTGGCAGGAGTTGGGACAGAGACAGAAGCTCACTCCATCATGCAGTACTCAGGTCTTGAAGTGTTGACCTGTCGACCTTCAATCAATCAAGTTCAGCATCTTAACCACTGAGCCACCGCAATACCTCAATTTACCCTGTTTCTTTTTAGTAACACTCCAGCTCAAATCTCATCCTGATCTGTGACAGTACTTAATGTTTATTATCTGCAAAATGAAATTAGTTCCTTGAAGACTCATGTGTTTCAATTTAAGACGTGGTCATTAAGACAGATGATGCTAAACTGTGTTGGAAAGTATACACTCAAAACATTCCAGCAGAACCCATCTATTTTACTAAGGTTGGCTCTGTAAAAATCCCTTCAATGGGCAAAATGTCTCTTCAGAGATGTAGATGAACATCAAGAAACTATAACCAACAAACAATATCAGCAATCAACATTTTAGTTTAAAAAGTTAAAATGCTTCCAACAGATAGTTCTAAAATCCTTTAGCTACCATTCAAACTCACAGAAAAAGTTCTCCTTCCCTCCAGCATAAAATCTTAAATATCTTCCCACAAGGTATCAAAGAACAGCATCATTTACTTTAATTACAATGCACCTTGAATTAAAGGGAAATAAATAACATGTCTCTGTTAAAATTGCAGGTTGTTTTAAGTAAACAGCTCATCAAAATTCAGACAAGGAATTTAGTCATGATCACAAATTGCAAAATCAGATACAGATACTTCAATCAGAAAATCCAGCTTGTTTCTTTCTAAGTAAAAAGTATCCCATTCTCCTTTCTTGTGGAAACATATGTATAAACATAAGTATTAATCATGACAAACAAAATGTCACATCCTGTCCCAGTCACCCCAGTTGCCTTCCCCTTGTCTCAGTTGTGCTATCATTGTTTCACCTCCGATTCTTCTACTCTTGGTTTCTAGGTATGTTCACACTACCAAACTATCCTATTCCTAGTGAAGCCAGGTGTTCTCCTTTGTAGAGGATAGGGCTCTGTTGGAGAAGCGGTTTGGGACAAGTCTGCCATATAGCTAAAGAACTATAGAGAGGGTGAGAAGATCCCTTGAGGTTGACCATGAAGCGCTAAACCTGTAAAACAGAAAAGACAGGAGCATAGATCACCTGGTCAATTTTCAGTCTTATCATATAAATTAGCATAACTAATTGCAATGCAAATATCTCCTTTCAAGAAAGTGTTCAACCCAGTGCAAGAGCAATTCATTTGCCTATAGAAGCCTAATCCCCAGGATGTTGTATAAACAGCTATGGAATCTTGGGTGTTTGATATGACAGGACAGTGTCCTATTATTGCTTCCATGCTGCTTGCAGGTAAATCACTCTGTGTCATGGGAGAGGAGGGGATTTGAATGACTCAGCTCTGGAGTCAGTTTGCTCCTTAATTCTGTTTCAGCCTCCAGTATAAATTGTTCTTAGAATTAAAACAACAACAATCCAGCTTTCAGTGTGTGTTAAATGACAGAAATATCCATGCCCATTTTGGGAAAGTATTCTGAGATGGTTGGACAAAAAATAGAAATGCCAAGCAATCTTTTATTACTTAATAACTTCTAAGCCAGGGGTACCCAAACTACTGCCCATGGGCCAGATCTGGCCCCCGAAGGCAATTCATCCGGCCTATGCTGCCCTCATTGCTCCTGGAAGCGGAAGTAAAATCTGGTCCACGGACAGTAGTTTGGGTACCCCTGGTTTAAGGACAGAAAATGACAGCTAAATATCTATTTCATCTTGTTGCAAAACAGATTGCAAGGCATATTTTGCTTCCACTTCCTGTGGGAAGAACCAAGTGACCGGCCCGCTGAACCACATGACTGGCCCATGGTCCAAAAAGTTTAGACACCCCTATTCTAAGCTATTTGGAGGAAAACAATATAACAAGCTGGGCTGGATGGGTGCCAGATTTTGGTAAAAATGCTGTAAGTGCAGCAGTATTATGAACATCAACAATTTCAAAAGTATAATGTTCACTTTCCTTTTAAAGTTTTAAGACTAAAACAAAGACTTTCTTTTGCTTAAATCCAGGTGCACAAAGCTGCTTCTTGCAAACAATAATTTTGTCTCCAACATACCACCTCTAAACTAAAGGTGCAGTTTATATCTACCACATTCTTGTACTTCATGCAAGAAGTGTATCCTATCTCAGAATTGTTAGTGCATTTTATGAGTTATTTTAAGATACAGGCAAAGTAGAGCTAAAATAAGTAGAAGTAACTGGTCAAAGTGTATACAAGCAAGAAAATATAACACTTTTAAATTCCATTGATTTTAATGAAAGGCTTTTATAAAGATTATCAATGTTCTCATTTAAATTGTTGCATCTTCAAAGTGCTTGCCCTGGGTGTATCCCAAGCTTTAAAAACAAAATAACTGAGATATTCATTAAATTTCTGTTCAAGCTGTTTAAAAATAATCCTCTTTATTACCTAAATTTAATACAAAACATTAAGGTTAAACACACATTGTTTTCATTTAAATGCATATGGGAAATTAAAGCATATAGATTTTATGAGATTCTGTCTACAGTTCTTCTAAAGCCACTCCCTTACACAAAGAATTCATAGGAAAATATCTAACTTTTGAGGTCGCATTTACAACAGCCATGAATGAGTCTGCGGTCGATTCCGGCCATGGCAGCTGGACCACCAGTCCGACCCACTAACTGTCTGAGGGAGCATGACCCAGCCCCCGACTTCAAAAGTTTGAGAACCTTTGCCCTAATTAGTTACCTTTGTTAGTCCTAACCTCCATGAATTTGGCTCTCCTTGTCATTGGAACTATCTTGTCAAATTGAATTGTTTCCATTCAAGGCAGTCCTAAGAAGTTTGTAAGGTGGCATCATGTTTTCTCAATTATAATTCTGAGGGTAAGAGGTTTTAAAATGCTATAATGAAATGAAACTTCATCAGAGTCAATTATACGGGGGCCCCGGGCCACGGGGGCCCCCAACGTGCGTAAGCAAAACAAATCTTTACCCTTCCTAAGGGCCCCCAAACACATTTTTATACGGGGCCCCGCCAAGGCACGCTACTCTTCTGACTGAGACAAACTTTGCAGTTGTTTTATTAACATATGCCAGGTGCCAAAATAAGTAACAGTACTACACAGATGCAAAGAAAACAGAATAGATTCACACAGAACTTTCCAGTAACAACATCCCTCCTATAAATGATTCCCAGATTCTTAAGTAAATGTAATGTGTGTTTCATATCTACCCTGGAGCCATGGCTGCAAACCTACAGTCTGAATTCTTCTGACAGTTTGTACAGGATATTCATCATCTTACTCATCTTTTATTTTATTTCTAAAGGCTATCTTTACACTTCCCTGCTGTAATGATACATTTGAAGACATGAAGCCAGCATCTATAGAAGGCAAGATTGTCCATGGAGCTGGGATTATCTTCTTACTATGCTCATGACCTTTTCTACTTCTGTATGTTCAAGCAAGAATAATCCTTCCTCTTCCCATGATATCTCCTTCAAAACCATAATCCTAATTTTACCAACATTTAGATATCAAATAAAGTGGTAAATTTTAGTCTTTTAATATGCTTGCTCACTTGGCACCATTCTAGTAAAACCATTATTCAGGGAAGTTTACAAAGGACCCCAATCAATTCAATACAACATTCCGAATATGTGTATACCAAATACACATATTTCTAAATTTTATTTTCATAGTTTATCAGAGTCTGGCTGGACCTTAACAGAGAACAACTAATCCACACAGCAAGTCAAACTAGTGGAAATATGTTGTAATGGTAGCCAACCTCAGCAACTGAGACCATAACCAAAGAAGGATGTCTAATATAACATTTTAATAATCTGCCATTCTATTCCACCCTTCCTGCAAAGAGATCATGACATAGGAACATTAGAAGAATTGGTTTCTCCTTCCTTACCTACCTCTTCTGCCAATTAATTGAATGGGTTGATATGAAAGTGTACTATTATTGGGGGGAAGAGGAAACCATCCCTATAGCCACTTTCTTATATCATAAATAATTTTATAAAATTCTATTACACCCCAATCATTCTTTCTGACCTAAAATATCCCAAATACATCTTTTCTTCAGAAAATAGCCTCCTTAATCAATTTGGTTGTACCTTTCTGTATATTTTAACTCTATAACAGGAGTTCTCAACCTTTTTAATCCAGGGGCCGGGTCACACTTCCTCAGACAATTTTGAGGGCTGGATGGCCATTTTGCCATTTCTCCACCACATGGCACTTCTGGGTGTGGTGGAGGCAGTGGGGGGGGGCACATGAAATGGCACCAAGGGATGCATCCAGCCTGTGGACCGCAGGTTGAGAATCCTTGTTCTAGAATATCATTTTGAAGATGAGATCAACATAAACAGAACTATGCACAATTGGCTAATAAAAATTATTAGTCTCTGCTAACAAAGACTCAACATATCAGTGCAACTCACATAAATGTTAACAAAATCCCATTGACTCAATGGGCCTATTCTTTTACAGAAAAATAATTTAAAACCAACGTTCTAAAGACCTTAGTTTATATTTATATGTAAAATCCTAACCTGTTATTAATGGTATCCATCTTAGGTCACATACACAATATTCTGTTTCTCTTCCCAGACACTTGATATACAGAGGTAGGCCTGCCCAATAAGCCTCATGACTAAACACAGATATAAATTGAGGGTTTTTTTAAATCCTGTGTCCAAATTTAATTGATTCATGTGTACATGAGATCGTGCCTCATTAAATGAACTATACTGACTATATAAAATGCCATTCCTCCATTGTGTAGGACAGTGGTGGCGAACCTATGGCACGTGTGCCAGAGGGGGGCACTCAGAGACCTCTTTGTGGGCTCATACGCCAGCACAGAGTTCACCCCGCCCCTCTGTCCATAGCCCAATGGGAGTGTTTCCTCCCTCCCCAGCAGAGTTCAACCCATCCTTCTGCCCAGCAGCCCAATGGGAAAGCTTCCTCCCTCTCCCCAGCAGAGTTCACCCCACCCCTCCATGGCATGGACAGCAGTCTGTTGAGTTTGGGCACTCAGTCTCTAAAAGGTTCACCATCACTGGTGTAGGACAAGATTTATTGCTCACATTGGCCCAAATCCTGTTTATTAATGTAGTAAATCACACTAGAGTAGATCAACTGAATAGATGGGGGTTTGGTGAGCCAACTACTCTGTAAATTTCTTTGAGTCGAACAGGCCTAATCTAATTTTGGCTTATTTTATTGCAATAAGCGACAGTTACAAAGGCCCATTTGAATCAACAGAACTTGATTCTCCAAATACCTATTGATTCAATCAGATTACTCTAGTGTGATTTTACTAGATTAAGCAACAGGATTTTGCCTATTATTTCTTTTCCTGGAAGGAGAGATAGTTACAGATTTCATTGATAAGGTGGAGCTCTGAGCAGCTTTAAAGATAACATGCATTTCCTGTACTTGTGCTTAATGATGTCCCAGTTATTACTTTAGCATCAGAACACCACTGTTGATGGAAGCATTATGCATTTCTCTATCTGGTGTGAAATTGCATCTCATGCCAGATGCAACAGAGGTGCAGAGTGAAAGATGAAGCATCTGCATCTCTCTCACACACACAAAACCATTCTCTGTAGGACAAAAGGCAAATAATAATAATTTCGTGTCAGAAATTATTCTGGGTTGAAAGGAATTTTGCTGGAGAAACTCTGCTCAGGGGTTGAATGAGGCTCCTTTCATGTCCCCAAAATCTTTTCCCACTGAAGTGGCCCCTATTCAGTGGTGGGCATCAGCAGGTTCACACCAGTTCGCTAGAACAGCTAGCAGAAATTCTGGCTGGCAACACCCATCCAAGTTTTGAAATAAAGTAGTCCTAATTTGGGTGCAACACCGGGCTTTCCCCTTAGCCATGCCCACCATACCATGCCCACAGTGTGGTAGTAAAAAAAAATATTGAGCCCACCACTGCCCCTTTTCATCTACTTGCAATTTCTTGCTTTCAATCTGGTAGGTTGACAGGAACTGGGACAGAGACAGGCACTCAATCTGTCATGCAGTACCCAGGTCTTGAACTCCCGACTTGCCGGTCTTCCAGCTAGCAAGGCAAACTTCTTAACCACTGAACCACCGCAGCCAAAAGGCAAATGAATGAATGTCTACAAGTGCAATCAGGTTTCTTCACCATAGATTGGCAAGAAAGGGTGGGTGGATCAAGGAACAGATTCAGTACACATGCATGTATTAATTAAGAGTCTTGCACCAGTCTAAACCAGTAGCAAGAATAAGCAAAAAAATATATGCAGTGATTCACAGAAGGTTGCTCTAATCCCTGCAGTTCACTTCAGTGACAGAAAGACTGCATGGTTATTTACTTGGGAACAAGTGGGATATACTGCCGAGTAAGTATGCACAACACTGGTGTATGAGCTTTTCATTTTGAACAAATTCTTCCTGTTGAATTTGAAATTGCTTAACCATTTGTGAGTTTACTATAAAGCAGATTTCTTCCTAAAGCTTCTTCAGTACTGGAATTTAGCATGGGAATTGGGAACAGTGGGGGAGACATCATAACTCTTTTGATGGTTTTAGTGGTAATTTCTTGGCAGCTGTTACAAATCTTACTACAAATTTATTATTTGACTCTGTGGGAAATTTTGATTCTGGTCAGAAGCAATGTGACACAATCCCCTTCCTCAAAGATTTATCCACTAACTTTATTACTCAGGGCCATTTCCAACTCACAGCTTCTTCTTTCATGACTTCCTATGAAAATTCCAAGTTAGAGACTCTTTGAAGGACTTTCCTGCTCTGTTTACCACAGCTAACTCAATTAAAAACCACACAGACTCTTGTTGCTGTTCAGCTGTGTTTCCCCACAGGCTGTATTACAACTCTCCTTTCCAACCAGTCCCACAGCATTGAATGATGTCATGGGATCAGTTCACTGAGATGAAAGGCAGAAAGCGGAACCCGCTGGCACTGGGGAGAGCTTCCAACACACAATCTGAGACAAGCACAGCTTGAGAACATAAAAAAAAAGAGGAAAAATAAAAGTCTGCAGAGGCAGCCATTCAGCTCCAAGAATCATGCATTTCTCTTCCCTCCCCCTCCCCCTTTGCAACAAAAAAGGCGGGTAGATGGACCTAGAGGAGTGAGATTTTATTAAATGTATGGTGAGGAGCGGGCCAGAAAAGGCAGAAGATGGAATACGGCTACCTGCTAAAAAGAACTTACTTTCTCTGGTCTCGGAAGCACAGCCTTTGATGTATGGCAACAGATCATTGATCAGATTACAAGCATTCGTTTTTCACTGCTCAGTTGCCTTTGATCTGCGTACTTGGTTTTATTTTCCTGGATTTGCACATTGCCTAGACTTGTGCTGACATACTTTTAAGAAGAAGAACAATAACAAATGAAGGCATTTAACACAGAAGTTCTGGTAGACTGAAATTCAGTTGTGGAAAAGGTGTATATTGGATAACTGTCAGCATATATCAGGTACAGTTTCTTTTAAATTGTTTAAACTTTACAGTATGTTGATGACACATTTTTGAATGGAAAATCTAATTTGAGCAAAATTTGTATCCTCATATCGGAAATCATTTCGAAACAGTTATATTTACAGAATCTTTTGTGCAAAAAATAATTTTGGGAATAAAGCTTTTTAAGGTATCATTAAGGGACAAAATGAAATTACTTACAACAGCCTCAGTTAGTTCACTTTGCTTTCCTTTATCTAGTGAGGAGTCCATGTTATTTCATGGGAAAAATGCAAGGCTAAATATGGGAAGCTGAAGAACTGTTTAGATTCAATTAGTGAACTCATAGGCACTTCATATCTTCCAAGCACCTTCACAACCCTTTGGACAACTGGAAATATTGAAATTGTTTGAGTATCATGGACTGCAGTTGCATTTTTATGTCAGTAACATTCTATTTACATACCTAGGACCATATTGATCAACAAGTCTGATCTGTTAATCTCAGTGAAGATGTATAAAACACTGCTATTCTAATCTTGCTATACTAAGCTTTAGTGTTTAGTCTGAAGTAAGTCCCACCATATTTGAATTTACTAGTAAATAGGATTGTAGTGTATGTTATAGATGCTGTATTTTGTTACAGGATTTTATACTTTGGTTCTAAGCCAAGAGATGGGCATTCTCAATTGCGCAATAGGTCAGGCTCAGAAACAGACTGAATTGTCAAGACAACTCCAAATGGAGATGCTGCAGAAGTATGCTAAAACCAGTGGGAAAATTCTTCTGGATTAAATTTGTGTGCTTCATTGTTCTATGGAAAAAATCTATGCATGAAAGACTGTTGAATGTAACACACATATAAATACCACCTATCTAATTTACTAAGCTGGCTAGATATCTCAATGGTTTAGGTATCTGGCTGCAGAGGTTGGGAGTTCAATTCCCACACTATGCCTTCAGGGAGAAGAGCCAGCTTCTGTAATTATGGGCAAGCTGCACATTCCCAAGGTGCCCCAGAAGACGGGAATGGTAAACCACTTCTGTGTATTCTCTACCTAGAAAACCCTAGTCGCCATAAGTCAGAATTGACTTGAGGCCATACAATTGTTGTTATTATGAATTTACCACAGTCTTAAAATAGGTATTCGAAAAAGTCTACTGTTTTAGGAATAACTGTTCAAACCCTCCCAGCGCCCTGGGACAAGAAAAATATATACTCAGATTTATTTGCAGATGACAACGATGTTCAATCATATGCATATTTACTCTGTAAATAAATAAGCAAACTGGAGGTGTTTAAAGAATATCTGTAAACTGGGCAAATCAGATTGCAAACTTTTTTTATAAGCATCTGAACTCAGAACATGTTAATATAGGATTAACTGCTATTAACATATTTTAGCACTCAATATCTGTTAGTAGGATTTGATTGTTACATTTGAAAATCTAGCATCTCAATAGAAGATCACAGCCATATTTTCCAGGACCCATAATTTTATGCTTCTGTTTAATGACTCAGATGTTCTGCAGAACACTAATTGTTTTGGTAACGAAAAGGCCGGTCTTAGAAGAAATCAACTCTGGCTGCTCCTTAGAAGGTCAAATAGTAAAGATGAAGATGAAGTACTTTGGACATCAAATGAGAAGAGAGGATTCACTTGAGAAAGCCTTGATGCTGGGAAAGATGGAGGGCAAAAGAGGAAGGGGGCAGCCAAAAATGAGATGGCTAGATGGTATTGTAGATGCAATTGGCACAGAGCTGGGTGGGTTGAGGAGGATGGTGGAGGACAGAGGTGCCTGGAGGGCCGTGGTCCAATGGGTTGCGAAGGGTTGGAATCGGCTGTGCGACTGACCAACAACTTATTTTACTAATGTTTAAAATCTTCACATAATTCTTTTCATTTACAAAATTTGTTTTTGTTCTTCGGTCAAGATACTATCACACACATACACACACACAATACTGATTTGTATCGGGAATGTGGCCTATCAGTCCTCTTGTGTGTACTTCTCTGCGTGTCTATTAAAAAGTAACTTCACTAAGTTCAACTAAATTGTCATGGCCTGTAACCAAAAGCTGGTACACTACTTATTAAAAGAAGGGACACTTGATTTCTTTTTCATTTCATGTAATTGCAATGTACCAGAATAAAGTTGCTTTAAATATATATAACTGCCTACTAAACTTGTTGTCAATGGTGAACTTGAGCCTGCACTGATTTATCAGCAAAAGCTTTACATGATTAATCTACTAATTAAATTTTGCAGCCTCAGTTGACATAATTGCTTCAGAGTCCCCTAACCACTTTAATACATGTACCAGGTCTTATAATGTCCAGCACAGCATATATAATGGTCATAAGTTAATATAGAGCAAAGCTTGGTTGCTTATTTATTTATTTCATTTTTATGCTGCCTTTCTCAAATTATTGCTTTTCATAGACATTAAGTTTGTCTAACTTGGTTTTCAGTTGATGCCTCCAATTGTCACACACTAGCTGTCTTACCTTAACTTTCATAATTAAGGTGAATTATCATTATAAGCCCCAAACCTGAACACAAGGCAATAAAAATATTTTGATTATGGTATCAGACAGTTACTTAAACTTGACAAAAGTTAATCTTGCTAAAAAGGGAGTCAAACTGTTCTAATGGCTGTAACAGTGATGGTGAACCTTGGCACTCCAGGTGCTCTTCGACTTCAATTGCCAGAAGCCCTGCTCAGCAGGAGTGCTGACTTGGGCTTCTGGGAATTGAAGTCCAAAACACCTGCAGTGACAAGGTTCACCATCACGGGGCTAGAATGTCATACCATGACCATGAACTGGGTACTTTAGGCAACTCACCTATTTTCAACCTACAGTTAAGCCTCACATAATGAGTGGCTCACTTAAAGAGCAACTTGCTTAAAGAGCAGAATTTTCTCTGAATGTTCGCTTCGCTTAACAAATAAAACCAACCAAAAACTCGCTTAACAAATAAATCAGGGTTCTCAATTCCTCCCACAATTGGTCACTTTCAATGGTGTTTTGCTCAAAGAGCAAACTCGCTTAAAGAGCAATCCTGTGGAACACATTATTCTCTTTAAGTGAGGTACAACTGTATTTGTTTAACAGGAATTCACTGCTGTCATATAATGGTGTTATCAGATGTACATAGAAGCCAAATATGAATGAATATAGCAGATGGGTTGCAGCTAAAGTTCTATGATGTGAGCTGAATAGGACCCAACTCTAATGGCAGTTTGGTGCACTGGAGTGTGTGGTCCAGATGATATCTAGGATGGCAGAAAGGAGCCTGCTCACTTGGGATGGTGAAGCAATCTCTCCATATGGGGAGCAGGAGAACGAGGCATGGCCGCTCAGTCTGCGCAGCTTCTGGTGCCCACCCTGAGGATGGTTAGAAAGTATATAACTAGAAATAGAGCCTTTTCAGTGGCAGCACCAGTGCTGTGGAACACAATACTGGCGGAGCTGTGCCAGGCCCCATCACTGGCTATCTTCAAAAAGCAATTAAAAACTCGCTTATTCAAGGAGGCCTTTCAGGGTGTTGTCCCTATAAATTAGCCAGTCAGTTGATCCCCTGTGCCCTCTGGCACCAGTAATTCTATTCTATTCTAGTTTATTTTATTTTTGGACGTACAGTATTTGTTTGGTTTGGTCTGTTTGTGATTTGTTGTGTTTTGTTGTGTTATCTGATACTGTATGTACGCCGCCCAGAGTGGGAAATTTCCCAAAGGGCAGTATAAACATGTAATAAATAAATAAAATAAATAAATGGCCTAGCCCTGCCTTCAGGTGTCAGAGAATCATAGAATGGGATGTGCCTATGTGGTCTCTGAAGGACTGCCACTTTTGGTGGAACCTTAAGCACCAGCTGAAGTGGACAATGACAGGCATTGGAGGGGTACTTGGACCTCTTTATGAACTGGGATCTACTTTTCCAGTGCTGGGCCAGTCCCTGCTGCTGTAAAGTTGTATCCTTTTTACCTCAGAAGACCTGTGGTTTTTATTCTGTACATGTATGTTTAGACAGACTGGGGCCCCTGCTCAAACATTGACAAGCAACATTTAAGTAGGAAAAAAACTTTTTTAAAAAACTGAAAACCAAAGGAAAACAGAATGGTTTCCTTCCTTGGGAGACTCAGTGGTGCCACAACTGGGCAGGTCTTTCCATTAATTAGACTCGCTTCATACAAAGGGATCAGATTATACTGCCTTTAAAAAAATAATTAGTCAATCAATTTAGCAAATAACAATCTGAGTTATTTAATTGATGCTTCAGCCCTTAATCTGTAGCACAGTCCTACTTTGAGCTGACTCATTTGAATCAATGAGACTCATGGAAGAGTTGAGACTAAATCCCCACAGATTCAATTGTTTTACTCTAGTGTGTCTTACTTTGCTAAGAGGAGTTCAGCTTCTGCAGTCTGTTTAAATAGTAGCACAGTCCTACTTTGAGCTGACTCATTTGAATCAATGAGACTCATGGAAGAGTTGAGACTAAATCCCCACAGATTCAATTGTTTTACTCTAGTGTGTCTTACTTTGCTAAGAGGAGTTCAGCTTCTGCAGTCTGTTTAAATAGTTGCAGTTAAACAATTATGTTTAGTTATTTCAAATTTGCAGGGCTGTTGGAAAAAAATTAAAAAGGGCTAAAAATCATTATGTATCTTGAAGAAGTGCCAAAATACAAATGAGATAAATGCACATATCAGTGGGAAAACTCAAAATGTAATCATGACCAGAAGCAGTGCAAAAAAGCAATTTTTAAAAAGCCTAAGAAGTGGCGTGACAGATATTTTAATGGGCCTGTTTCATAAAGGATTTAATTATAATACCTGGCACTTATAATAGTATAGACTTCCAAGGTACTACACAAACATTCTTTAATCCTCTGCATAAAGTTTTCAACAAAACTGCTGTCAAGAGACACATGAACATATACTATTTATTTACTTAGCAGCTGTGAGTAATTATTGATTCTTTTATACAATCAAACTGTCTCAAGTGACACTATAAACATATTTTAGAACCAGTAGAAGTAAAGATTACTAAAATGCTCTGCAACATAATATTGACATCAGTTTCCAACAGCTGTCATAACAAGGACAAATTTGTCTTTTGAGCTGTCTCACTTACTGAGCTACTCAAATGATGTTCCAGATATTTTTTCTATATGATAAGGATACTGTACTTCCAAATTGGATTGTTCTTGCTTTTTCATGTGTCAATTAAACTTGGGCAATAATAGAGTAGTGCAAGAAGAGAGCTCCAGAATGGAGAGAGTTAATTTTCTGCAACTTAGCGTAGGTATTCTCTACAGTCTATAAGTAAATTGAGAGACAGTTCGGGTTTTTTGAAGTCGATTCATTGTCACATGGTTTTTTGTGTCCGTGTGTACATCCTAATGGGGGAATTTGTAGTCTGATGCTGTAGCATGGTGCAGGAGACTACACAGGATTTCAAATTGTTGCACAAAGGCATGATTTGACAATTTGGCACCCAGGATGGGAGGGAGCTAAATATCTTTAAAATTATTATTATACGAGTGCTGATGCAGCTGCTCAGTGCATGGTGTGGCAACAGGGTCAGGAGAACTCATAATTTTTGTAATGATTTCAAATTATATACTATGCCAGGTAAGAAAATGTTTTTAGAATTTGCAGATATGCCTCTCTCCCCTGATCCTGTAGCTGTGAAGTGTCAGGAAGTTTTCTTCCTTTGTCTCATGAGCAGTTTCTCTGCCAGAAACAATACTCATTTTCAGCTCAAATTTTCCCTCTTATCCTGATACAGTCAATCGCACATGTCATAATAATTCAAAATAATCCCAGACTGAAATTGTCTAGAATCAATTCAAAATAAACAACTCCTGCTAGGGTGTTTAAAAATAAACTCCTTTCTAGGAGAAAAATGTATATGAACACTTAGCTGTATGTTGAGTAGTTCCCAATCTTGGAATCGATTTGCACTTTCAAAACCCAATACAAATACAGGAGTACGTTGATGTGTAGATGAGCCCTTAGCTATTGCTATCAAGTCTAAGCATTTACAGACTTTAGGAAGCTGCAACCCCTCCTCCAAAAAAATTGTTTATGGTTTTTGTTTTAATTTCCAAAATTAGTCCAATGAGGACTAATCATACATAGTGGCCATTAAACTGATCCTTGGAAAATACAAAACTGAACGTCTGAATGAAGGGAATGGAATATTCTGGAAAACAGCACATATAAACAACTGGAACAAGAAACAGCAAGAGTTCAAACTGCAACATTTTGTTCAGGTCCAATGGGAAGTTGTAAGTCAGTGGTGCTCTGATTATCATAGCATCATACATAATACCTTTTATTTGATCACTCAAATATCATAAACATAAGCTAGCTTTTGACTTTGTGCAAATCTTCATCATGCTGACTCCATTCCTGATTTCTGAGAAACTCTCATGTTTTCTCACTCCTCTTTTATCATTATCCATCTTTATAACCAAAATAAAAATAAAATACAAATTAACGTTAAAAATAAGTATTAAAAACTTAAGAGGCCAAAAACCCACAGAATGAATTATGCTGGTGTAGATAGAGGGAGTATCATCATCTCAGGAGCAGAATGCCACTCTTATGAATTTCAGCCCATTGCACAAAATCTAGAAAGCAGCATATAGAATTATAAACAAGATGTTTTTAAGTACTGTATCTGATCATCCCAGGGATTTGTTTCAATTAACAGAAAAGAAAATGGGAAAAGTTATGTGTTCCTTGTACATGAGACAAAGTACCCCAGCATGTTGGGGCAAAATGCAGGCATGGGCTGGGCCACTGGGACAGAGGGATTCATCTTGGTGTGCCCTCAACTCTGGTGCCCTGGGGTGTAAATAATAATGTTATTATTTTATCCGCCCAGCACCCTCCACTTTAGATTAAGCCATTGCTCCAAGCTCCTTCCTTCAGCTTGGAGCAATGGTTTATTCTAAAGTGCTGCACGCCGCGTGGAGCAAGCAAGCGACTGTGACCAAGCAGTTCCCAGAGGCAGTCTTCTGTAGCAGAAGGGACCTGCCTCTCAGGTAGGCCCTTTGTTCTTCTAGGTTGCAGCTCCCTGGCTGGACAACCCAGGCCTCGGATATGTGTAGAAAAGGTAGCATTAGGCCAAATAACCACTCCAAGTTTCTTCAAGAAATATATTGAAAGCATTGTAACATACAGGATACAGTTCATCAAAAGATCAGCAAGCATTTCAAAGTAGAAATTAACCATTAAAGGTTCCAGGGAAAGCACGCGGACCTCCTCCTTCCACAATTCTCACATTTTGCAGAATGGCTGCACAGCATTCCTGGGAAAGGAAATGCTGTCTCTGTGTCTGTGTGCGTTACACCTCTGGCTCTCCTCCTTAGGGATTCTAGCCCATGATCTTACAGCAAGGCATGTCAATCACATATCAGTTTCATTTTTGCAATTCCATGAGGTTCAATTGTTTTGAATTCTTCTTTCTCCCCCAGATCCAGAATCGTCATTTTAAGTGTACTAAAACTCAATTAAGTGGGTACAAAGCTAACAGAAAAAGCACCATTTAAAAAGGGCCTCCTTCGATGACCCTTCTCCTGTCCCTTGGTTGCCACCCCCTTGTCCCTGTCCATTGCCCTCCTGTGGTGCCCAGCACACCCCTGGCAAAATACTAATTAACTTGTGAACCGCCCACAGAGTGCACTAAGTGCTAAGGGGCAGTATATAAATGTGGTTGCTTTGCTTTGCATATCTATTTAATCACACAAATATCACAAATATAAGCTACATTTGACCCCCATGCTGGTCTTTATCAGAGACCTGTTGCTAGGTACCACAAAGTTGTGCGTGGTGTAGAAGAAACATTAAGTCCCAGATACATGTGTCATGCTACTTTATAAAAGCAAGTTTCAAATGCGGACTGCAGGCTCAGATCAAAGACTTTAGATGTCAGATTTCACCTTTCATCATAAGTGTGAACAGTTGGATCCTGCAGATAGTGAGGAGGAGCCTTCTCTGGCTTCCAGCAGCGCCGTTTATGGGAACTCAAGCTTGTACCCTTGTGCTCTGGCCAGGGAGGGAACTCTTTCTCTCTCCTGCTTCATTCCACTCCTTGCCAGGAGTGTCTCCTTTAAAAAGAGAAGGACTTTCTGGACAAGACTTATATGCACCTGCCATTCTTTCTTTGAAGTTGACCCAATCAACAGCTGTTCTCCATATGCACCCAGATATCTAGGAACCAGGAACTGAGCTTCTTCTGCTGTATCCAAATATTGGGAATCCTCAGGGTGATCAGCCATGAAGACTGTCCTGAGAATATAATGCAGTGGCCTTCCATCTGCCTTCCACATCGCAGCATGACACCCATACAACCCACCCAAAAGAAAAGGACCTTCACAGCACTGTGGTGGCTTCGTGGTTAAGACCCTGAGCTTGGAGACTGGAAGGTCAGGTTTTGATACCCGAGTGCTGCATGACAGATTTTGGGGACATGAAAGGAGCCTGATTCGGGTGTCCCCTGAGTGGAGTTTCTCCAACAAAAGTCCTTTCAACCCAGATTAATTTCTGACCCAAAATTTATTTATTTACTCACACAGAGACTCAGGGATAGGAAGTAAAATGGCCAAGCTAAAAAGTCAAAGAAAAAGATAAAACAAACTTTTTAGCTTACCAAAATCTGTCCAACTCGAAAAGGAGCAAAAGAGTGGATCTTTGCAGACTTGCAGGGCTGATTGAAAGCCAGATCAGCATGAGAGGCTTTCACCTCGTTATTTAATTTAATTTAATTTTCCCACTTGTATGCTGTCCAGTCAGGAAACCCGACTCAGGGCAGCTCACACAATAGTTATACAATACAATAGTTATACAATATACACAGCAATACAATATACAAAATAATTATGCAATATTCAGCCTACAAGAGCAACACATAATAATATAATATATAACACATAATAATATAAGATATAGCACTACAATACAATACAATACTGCACTACAGCAGTCTCTTGGCCTTGGCCGCAGACAAAGTCCAAGGATGGCAGTGGCGAAGTCCTGCCGCCTGCCACCATACCAGTGTTTTCAAATCCCGGCCAGGGGTGTGGCCCAGGGGCGCTGGCAATGGAAAGGCCTGGTGCCTGCTGCTGCCACGACCTCTCTGCCCCGGCTGCAGGCAAAGTCCAGGGGCGGTGACAGGGAAGTCAGCTGGCTGGTGGAAAGGGCCAGGAGGGTGGCACAGAATGGCAGCTTCTTTAGCCTCCCATGGCTCTTCTAGGGCAAAGTCAGGGGGGGCAACGTGGA
The DNA here is from genome assembly GCA_030440675.1 of Furcifer pardalis. Taxonomy (NCBI): domain Eukaryota; kingdom Metazoa; phylum Chordata; class Lepidosauria; order Squamata; family Chamaeleonidae; genus Furcifer; species Furcifer pardalis. The sequence continues at coordinate 96,346,057 of CP126895.1, read as the reverse complement.
AGTCACCTGGCCGGTAGAAAGGGCCAGGAGGGCGTGGCAGCATGGTGGGATCTTCAGCCTCCTATGGCTAAATGATTCTTTCCTGCATACCACAAGGCAACCTTCTCAGATGACCGTCCTGACCCTTTAGCGATACGCACAGGAAAGCCAAACTCTAACTACCTGTATGATCTTTCCAGCCAACTATTATTACTCATTGTCCCCTCACCTGGTTTTTATATTAGCCACTGAGAAAAAATCTTGTTTTCATGCTAACTGAGCCAACTGCAACCCAATTTAAACTATTGTGTAAATTTTGAAGAAAGATATTGTCCTTAGTTTGCAGTCCTGCTGTGGCAATATTTTGTTGCTCAGTTGCATAGTCAAGTCTGACCCTTCATGACCCCATGGACCACAGCCTGTCAGACTCCTTTGTCATCCACCATCTTCTTAGTTTGCCCAAATCTATGCCTACTGCACAGTGGTGGGATGTCAAAAATTTTACTACCCCACCGTGATGTCATCACAGTGTGGGAGGAGCTAACATCATGATGTCATGTCATGGGCGGGGCCAGAGGAAAAAAATACAAAATAATAAAAATAGGAAGCTTCAGGCTATAGGGAGCTTCATGCTAGCAACTTCTCTTCCTCCTCCCCGTTTGGGAGGACAGCAAGGAGGCCGTGCATATGTGCCAAGCACTAGGCATGCATGCACACCAAGTGCTTGGCATGCATGCGCAGGGGGGGAACCAGTGAAAAGGTAAGCCCCGAAGGTGGTTCCCCCCAAAAGCTACTACAGGTTCTCTGGGACACTGGGAAAAATTACTACCGGTTCTGGAGAACTGGTGAGAACCTGTTACATCCCATCACTGCTACTGCATCAACTATGCTGTCTAACCATCTCATCCTCTGCCACCATTTTCTTCATTTGCCTTTGATCTTTCCTAGCATCAGGGTCTTCTTCAGAGAGTCTCCTCTTCTCGTTTGGTGGCCAACATACTTGAACTTCAGCTTCAATATTTGTCCTTCCAAAGAGCAATATTACATGTTGGTATTTCAGTGTAAACTGTGCACAAGGACCATACAGACATTTCTTCTTTCTTTCTTTCTTTCTTTCTTTCTTTCTTTCTTTCTTTCTTTCTTTCTTTTTGGGTGGGTGGGTGGGTGGGCTATGGAAAATACCCTGAATTGCCTACAGCCAAATCCTTGTTTTCAGATTCCCAGAAGAGAACACTTGTCATTTCCACATAAAAATCTACACTTGGTTCTCCAGCAACCTCATTGAAGGACTATTATTGTTTGTGATATTCAGCTTCTTCTGTTTCTAGGCCAGATATGAAACTGCCAAAATGAAGCCACCTTTTGCTGAGTTCATTCTGCAGTTCCTTTCACATCACCCAATGTGAGAAAGATTAGCCGGGCACACAAGGTTGCTGTTACCAGGGTATGCCCGATTGTGGTTCAAAAATACTACAATCTTCGAGGAGGCTCTTTCTTTGTAACCCATATTCAACTATCAAAAACTCTTGCAAGCTACTGCAAATCACATTGAAACATGTCAGAAGACTGCAGTCTATTTCCCTTACTTCCCTTATATTAAATATTGCTCTCTGGATCTAGGAATAGATAAATTCTATTGATCTGTATCTGTTACATTTTCAGACCTCATCTGTTTTATTATTGGGGTGCAAGCAAAACAAAGTAAGATCTATTCCTCCCTCTTCTCTCTTGTTTTCTTTCTTAAGGCATCAAGGCAAAGAGGACCTGGAGATCTGGCCACTCTTCCTCTTCAGTGCTCTTCTTCTTTCGTGTCCTGATCAGACCCTAGACTGCCAAAATGAAACAACTTTCTTTGCTTTGTCATTGCCCAAACCCAAATCCTCACCAGTGCATTTCTCTGGCAACAATCGGCAAACCAGCAAATGGCCCGAACTCTGTGTCTCTCGACATTCACACCATGTGTTGTTGTCCACCAGCAGTCTTCATTTGAGCATGTTGGTCTTGCATTTAGGGATTCCATCCCTCAGTCTACTCAGGGTCCTCCAGGTGACATAGGAGAGATTGAGAACTTCAGCTATATCCACCTTTAATGTTTTTCTTTGCCCAGTGAGCTCCTTCTTCCATCTTCTAATTTGGTTTTGCTCTTGTGTACCCTCAAGGATGTTTGTTCTTCCCATAAAACTCTTCCTGAATCTGAGTCAACAGACTTGAGGCTCATATCCGTTCAGAGGGTGTCGAAGGTCATTCTCTTGCTTAGTTCTCTCACCATCTGCTGCTACTTCTCTCCTGATCTTAGGTGGAGCAATACCAACAAGGGGTTATATCTTCTCAACTGGTGTAGGTTTAAGGCATCCTGTCACTATCCACATGGCTTCATTAACAGCAATGTCTTCAGTGCTGTTACACAGAGAGTTGACAACAAAGATGAAAGTAACTCAACTTTTTCACTAGCTGAATCTTAAATTTCATCTGGGTAATGAAGTTCTCAAGATGATGTTCAGCGAATTAGCTTCTCTATGATTTGGCATTCAAAACTACAATGCAGTATATTTCAATTTTATGCTTTGCAAAAACAGCCATTGTGTATATTAACCAAACTCTCCAGGTAAGCTTGCTTCAAGCAAATTAATATTCTTTTCGGTCAACAGCTAAACACTTGATAAAAAGTTTGTAATGATCCTGCATTAGGAACATTCAGCCTGTCCCAATAACATGCCACAGCCTTCTGTAAACAGTCATTTGATACAATATTGCCACAGACAATAATGAATTAAGGTTATTATCATCCAGACTATACAAGGCAGTATTTGTAGAAAGCAGATGGCATTCCCGTGATACTGTGACCCTTACACTGCAGATATATACACAACACTTTTTATAATTCTAGATAATAACCTTCTATTTCCGTTCTACAATCATAAATGAATTTATATCTCTTGGCCCCTCTAGTGAGTTTAAAGTAGCGTATATAGCTCTTCTCATACTCAATTATCTTCTTAACAACCCTGTCTTCAGTTTGAGACTCAGCTTTGTGGCATGTTGGGAGGCTTCAACTGCGAACTTCCAAATCTTCTACACCACACTAGCTTTGAATAATATCATGTGTTCCAACAAATATCCAAGTATATTGGCATTAACAGCTTAAAGTGTACTCTAGCTAGAGGGGACCGGAGAGGCTCTCTGCTTGTACCTTCAGCTAGAGAGGCTCATCTCTCTAGCACAAGAAGGAGGGCCTTTATGTGTGGGGAGTGGGCCTGATGGCCAACTCGGTCGCCTGGCTCATTTAAATATCCCACCTCCTCAGTGTTTTTAACTTGAATTTTAATTTTTTTATGTATGTGTTTTAATTGTTTTTAGTTGTAAAGCCACCCTGAGTCTTCGGAGGAGGGCGGAGTACAAATGAAATAAATAATAATAAATAGCTAGCTCACAAACATCAGGTGTAATGAAAAATGTTTAAAGTTAAAATATGGCAATTCTGCTTGTGGTCCCTAAAGGTAAAGGTCTTCCTTGCTCAAAAGTCAGTCCTGGCTGACACTAGGGTTCAGTGCTCATCTCCGTTTACAGCCAAAGAGCCAACACTGCTTGCATCTGCAAATGTTTCCATGGTTATGTGGCAGGCATGATTAGATGCTGGAACACTTTGAATGTTGTTGCTTTCTTACTGAAGTGGTACCTATTTATCTACTTGCAATTTCTTGCTTTCAAGCTGCTAGGTTGGCAGGAGCTGGGGGAGATGATGGGCACTCACTCCATCGTGTGGTACTCAGGTCTCAAGCTGCTCAAATTGCCTTCTGGTTGTCAAGCTCAGTGTCTTAACTATTAAGCCAATGCAGCCACTTTCTTTTGGTCCCTACAGTTTTTTTTTATTATAGAACAATACAAGTGTTACTTAGAATTGGGCCTTTTTCCTAAATACATTTATATGGAGTTATCACACCAATATATTTCTTTGTAACTGTACACTGTCTCAGGGCAAGCAAGGAGGACTTTGGATACTTAACAGACACAGGAACTATTGATAGTTAATCCACAGCCATTGAAGAAGGATGAGCCCAGTATACCATGTTGCGGTTTTGGGAGGAAAGAGAGCATAAGGAAATGGATAATGCGCAGAACATTATTATCAGTTTTGTCAGTTTCAGAGGACAAGTTCTCTCTTTTGAAGCTGTGGAAAAAAATCTGTCAAGGCAACGCAAAGAAAAAAAAAGCCCAGATACCAAATATAATATATATATACAGTACTGTATTATATTTGGGGGCTGTTTTTCTTGTTGCATGGCCTTGAAAAAATGTTTTAGAGTTTCAAAATAGAGGACTTGTAATAGATTGACTGAAACAGAAAAAAGTAATTTGGGTGGGGTGGGATCTGCCATTTCAAGATTTTAAGTACATTAACAGGGCTTGGAGGGGTACATAGAAAGAGCCTCCTAGATTAGATTGCAGTTTTTTTTAAAACCACAATCGGGCTTATTTATCCTGGTAACAGCAATCTTGTGCCGGCTAATCTTTCTCACACTGGGTCAGGGCACAGGAATTGCAGAATGAATTCACAGCAAAAATTAAAAAAATACAAAAAATGTAATTCCTGTATTTAAATGAGATTTTGTGGACCCCAATGCTACTAAAAGCTACAGTGTTACTATTCTGTTAGGCTGGCCAATTATTGTGTGCCTGTGTACAGTGGCGTCGCGTGGGGGGGGCGGGGGGGGCGGATGCCCCGGGCAGCGGATTTCAGGGGGCGGCAAAATGTCCCCACCAGTTTGGCCTCCCTCTGCCTGGGGCCGGGCTTAGGAAGCAGGACTTCCCAGGCGGAGGGCGGCCGTTTTGCTGGCGAGCGCTGCTCGCCTCCGTCCACCTGGCTGGCCATCGGGGGCGAGGAGGAGAAAAAGGGTTTTTTTTTTTAAGGCGGACACCATTCAAGGAGGGGCCCCGCCCGCCCGGCTACCCGTCGGGGGCTCTCCTGGAGGGCGGCCCGCGTGCGCGCGCACGCTGCTCGCCTCCGCCCGCCCAGCCACCCACCCAGCTTGCCGTCAGACGGGGGCGCTCGTCGGGGGTGGGTGGCGCCGTGGCGGGGAGCCCCTGGCGGCTGGCTGGGCAGGAGGTGGGTAGCGTGCACGCGCATGCGGGCCGCCCGCCAGGAGAGCCCCCGAGTGGCGCCCTGGCGGCGGCGGCGCCCCGGCAGCCAGCCGGCTCAGGCCCCGGCCCTCGCTCCCGCGCGGCCCTCCTCCGGGGGTGGGTAGCGCCCGCCACCTCCGTCCTTTCCTCCCTCCCTTCGGCAGCTGTGCTCTTGCGCCCCGGGTAGCGCGCCCCCCGGCTTGGCTCTGGAAGCCGAAGGGGCCGCCTCCTGCCGGCCAGGCGTTTGCGGTGGTGGTGGTGGGGGGACACGGCGGCCCCGAAGGTCGCTGCAGACACACACACCCCTCCTTGCCAGGACGAGGCAAGAAGCGATGGCCAGCCGGGCGAGCGAGTTGCCGGAGGTGGAGGTGCGCTCGTTGGGGGTGGGTGACGGAGTGCCCCTGGAGGGCGAGCAGGCAGAGGTGTGCGGCGCGCGCGCGCGCGCCGCTGTTCAGCAGGGGGGCGGCGCCTTCTGCCTGGGTCCGGGGGGGGACCGGCAGCAGCGGGGAGCTGGGGGGGGCGGCGATTTTCTTCTTCGCCCCAGGCGGCTGAACACCGCGCGACGCCACTGCCTGTGTACCTGATGTGTATATAAATTGATGCCATGGGGCCTCACTCTTATCTCTGATGAAGTGGACTTGGTCCAGGAAAGGTCACATTTAAAATACAGGATTTAGACTTTAAGGTGCCACAACAATTTTTTGTCTTTTTATTTTTGCTGTTCTGTTTTGTTTATTCTCAGATGTTTTTTAATTACAACTCCCATAGCTGGCTTGGAGCTGCAGTCCAAGAAGTAACATTCCCTTATTATATATATATAATAAGCCGGGTTAGTCGGGTGGGCGGCCCGGGCTAGGGTGCGTGGCGGCGGCTTGGATGGTGCGGACTAAGCCGCCGGTGGGAGGCCGTGTTTATATTTATTTTATTGTACTGTATTTTATACTGTGATATTGTATTATTGAACTGTTACATTGTACAGTATTTTATTGTATGTTGTGAGCCGCCCTGGGTTGGTTTTCACCAAGTAGGGCGGCATATAAATCGAAATGAATGAATGAATGAATGAATGAATATTATCAGTTATGCTGTCTTTCCTCCCAAAAACCTCAACATGGTGTGTGTGTACACTCACAATAAATTAGCCAGTCAGTTGATCCTCTGTGTCAGTTATTTTATTTTGGGATGTATTTGTTTGGTTGGTCTGTTTTTTGATTCGTTGTGTGTTTTGTTGTGTTACTTGATATTTGTATGTTGTACACCGCCCAGAGTGGGAAATGTCCCAAAGGGGCGGTATAAAAAAATGTAATAATTAATTCAATAAAATATCTCAGAAAACAACACAAAATAAAATAAAATAAAATAAAAAACACAGTATCATTTTAAAGACTAACTGCTATATTTTTATTGTGAGCTTTCGTGGATCAAGTCCACTTCATCAGACAAAGAATGAAATAAAATATATCCCCTGTGTAGAAAAGCTTTTAAGGAAGGAAAGGATAATGGAACCCCCCTTCCCCCCCCCCCCCCCGCGCTGTCGTCTCCTCGCGTTTTGAGCGCTGCCGCCTCCGGGGCGGGTCACGTGGCGTTAACGGTTGGCCCATTGGCTCGTGCCTGCTGGGACGGGCCGAGGCGCGGCGGTTGGTTGTCTAGGCGACAGAAGAGGGCGGCAGGGCAGAGGGAATGGAGCAAGCCGGGTTCGTCGGGTGGGCGGCCCGGCGGCTTGGATGGTGCGGACTAAGAGCAGCCGGTGGGAGGCCGCTTTCAAGGGGTGCGGCGGGCGCCGCGCCAGTGTCTCCGCGTCCTTCCCTTCCGCTGGCCCTGGTTGACGGTGGGTTATTCTGGTGCTGATGGGTGGTTGCGATCGGTCTTCGCTTGCATCCCCCACCCCACCTCCTCCGAGCCAAGTGGCGGGCCGCGAGGGTGAGACGACTCTTCTGAAGGGGTTGAAGAAGGGAGATGGACGGTGGTCCTTTCGCCTCATGGTGGGGCTGCCGCCGGAGAGAGCTGGGCAGCGAGGCTTTGGGGTAGGTGGGTAGGCAGAGGTAGGTAGGTAAATAATAGATGCATCCCGCGATGCAAACATTGGCATGAGCTCTGAGGAGGGGGAACGGCGGAGACACGCGGGAGGGAAGAGCCTGGGGAGGAACCGTGAAGAACAGAAATGTGGGTAGCTGTCTACTTAGCTATAGATTTCTCTAGATCTCTATATGTCTGTCTATGTAGATAGCTACTGTATTTAGATCTATAAAAGAGGAAGCAAAGAAGATATCTATCTATCTAAATATACTGTATATAAAAGAGGAAACAGAAGTTATATATCTTAATGTGCTCTTACATGGGGCTCCCCCTTGGTGACCATTCGGAGGCTGGTCCAGAATGCGGCTGCTCTGGTGGATGGGATGCAGGTGTTATGCCCGTGCCTCACCGCTGCTGAGAGAGCTGCACTGGCTCCTAGTGTGCATCCAGGTGCAATTCGAGGTGTTGGTTATCACCTTTAAACCTTTACATGGTAGTGGACCAGGATACTTAAGAGACCGCATTACCCCGAGGACATCTGTCCATCCCACCAGAGTGGACTGGAGAAGCTTTCTGGTTGTGCCATCGGCCAGGGAGATGTGCCTCTCTGGCACTAGAAGGAGGGCCTTCTCTGTGTCTGCCGTGGTCCTATGGAACCTCCTGTCAATTGAGCTACACATGCAGACAGAGCTGCTGTCCTTTAGAAAAGGAGTGAAAACCTGGCTGGCGGGTCAAATCTGGGGCATGGGTGGAACAATGACCCCAGCCGGTTGGATAATTTGACGCCCTTGCCCTGGCCCTCATCTTTTAGCTGTAGCTCCTAGTTTTTAACTTTTTAATCTATTAATCTGTTTTAGTTTTAATTTTGATTTAATATTTTTAAAGTGGTTTTTAATTGTCATTGATGACTTGTAAATCACCCTGAGTCACTTCAGTGAGGGGGGCGATAAACAAGTGTGATTAATAAATTAATAAATAAATAGCCGCCCAGAGTTGGGTTTACCTAATTGGGGCGGGATAACAAATTGGACAAAATAAATAAATAAATAAAATAAAATAGCTATATCTTCTATATATGCATATCTTAAATAGATAGATAGATACAGTCAAACCTTGCATTAAGAGCGCCTCGCTTAAAGAGCAGAATTTTCTCTGAATGGTCACTTCGCTTAACAACAAAAACCTACCAAAACTCGCTTAACAAATACATTGGGGTTCACAATCTCCCCCCCCCCCACTGCCAGAAGTCACAATTGGTCACTTACAATGGTTTTTCACTTAAAGAGCAAACTTGCTTAAAGAGCAATCCTGTGGAACGCATTATGTTTGAGGTACAACTCTCTCTCTTTCTCTCTCTTTCTCTTTCTCTCTCTCTCTCTCTCTCTCTCTCTCTCTCTCTCTCTCTCTGTGTGTGTGTACAGTTGTACCTCCTGGTGTGTCAAGGTTTTTAATTAACAAGGATGGATTTTTTTACTTCTTACTGCAGTGTTGCTGGTTTTTAATCTCTCTGTTGCTACTTTTGTTCCTTCTATAGTTGTGTGTGTGTGTGTGTCATGCTCTTTTCTTAAAATGACCTATGGCCTAATCTTTGTCACCTATGCAATTATGACCTGTGTGTGTGTGTGTGTGTGTGAGAGAGAGAGAGAGAGAGAGAGAGAGAGAGAGAGAGAGAGAGAGAGAGAGAGAGAGAGAGAGAGAGTCTGTTGGAAACAAGATTGGTATATAATTCTACAAATCTTTCTTTGGAAGCAAGCTATTTACGATGGATAGGAGGGGCCATGGTCATTTAGTGGTTACAATAATGAGCTTGGTGGCAGGTTTGAGACCCAAGTACTGCACAACGGGGCGAGCTTCCATCATTTGTTCTGGCTCCTGTCAACCTAGGATTTCAGCCTCTAATAGTACACATATAATTAGCATATCATATGCAGGGGATGGACATGTTGTGGTCTTTTGGATGTTGTTGGACAGCTGCTGCTCCCTAACCATTGGCTGGGACCGGAGAGACATGTAAGCCAGTGGTAGCTAGAGCATCACAAATTTCCCACCTTGGCATTTTAAGTACAGTATCTGTTATCTCTAATTTAACAATTAGTTTATATTCAATGCATGTATACTAAACACAAACATCCATGTAAAGATCCTGGGGATGGGCACTAATCTGCTTCCCAGAGGCATTATGAGGCTACTGTTAGAAACACAGAATGCTTTGAATCCAATCCGGCTGTTGTTATGTTCTGGTGCAGTTAGTCCCGACCCCTGGTCTCTTGGTTTGCGAATGTCTTTGTCACAAACATTTTCTACTATTTTAGCTATACATTTAAACTACTGTGCAATATAATCCTGTGCACAGAACTAAAATTTCTGGGTCTTATTCCCATATAGGGGTGCACTGAATTGGAGACTTGGGTGTACATTTAGAAGTGTAGAGGGGGTATACAAGAAACACAGAATTCATAACCAGCATCTTGTCAGATGGATTTATTATCCCTTAACATCCGCTTCTATTTACAGAAAAGTTTCAAGTCCCTGAAAGGCTTAGTTTTCCTTCCATTACCCATCCAGAGTACTCCATATTTATGTTGGGAAATAGGCAAGGAGCACTGTATGTTTAAACTGCTGTTTTTCTTTAGCGTGAAGTTGGGTTCGGGAAACACTAAAAAATGAAGGGAGTTTGCCAGTGTTGAGATTTAGCTGCGCTGCATGTGATTCTTTTTTGTTTGTTTGAGATTGATTCATAAATATGACATACCCTCTGTTGGTTTGTTTAGTTAACGGGCATCCAAACTTTTTTGCGTCGGGGACCTGACCACTCCCCTGGAACAGCTGAGTGGGCCTGACCATTCCCCCGGAAGTGGGTGTGCTTGCACATGCGCATCTGGAACCACTTCCCGGAGTGGCCCAAACACATTGGTGCATTGGTGGGTGTGTCCCCCATCCACTTCTGGGAGCAGCAAGGGCACTACTGGCTGGATGGAATGATATCGGGGGCTGGATCCGGCCAATGGGTTGTTGTTTGGGCACCCCTAGTTTAGTAATTAGGGGGAAATTGTTCACAGGAAAGGCCTAATCTTCCAGGCCTGTTTTATAATCTTGTTGATAATGTAATTCATTATTTCCTTTTCTAATGTAATACTTTTCAGTTCAACAAGAGGATTGTATTTCACAGATACTTGCCATAATCTTGATAAGATTGTATTATCTAACACTTAATAGCTCTCCAAGTTTATTTTCTTCAAACATATGTTTCTTGGTATCTATCTACTTGCCTTGTTGATTTCTTTTGAATGTGAATGGGCACACTGATGATTCTTATGACATAATTAGCCTGCCTTGTGCGATCTAAACATTTAAGAAGAACTCTTATGTACACTATTTTAATTTGCAGTGTTTTATAATGAAGCTTTTGAGTTGATGTGGCTATCCATTATCCCCCCTGGAATATCTGTGGTGTTGAATAAAAACATATCACAAATATTAATATGTTGAAGAAGAAAGAAATGTCTACATCATTTTAATATGTGGACAGACCAGTTCTGGTCACATTTTATTCTTTGTATACACAGGAAAAGAAAGACTAAATGGTTTGCTTTCAGCTAACATCAGTTCAATACCACTTGATAGCAGCAGAGAACAAATTTGCCCAATAGCAGCCTATTATTAAATGTAGCAATGTCTTTTAAGCCAAAAATGTTTGAACTGGAGACAGAAACAGGAAGCATGCAGTTGGCACAGTTTCACTTCTTTCAAAACTTGCTTCAGTCTGTTCTTTGCATGCTCCAACTCTTTTAATCTAATTTTCTAAGTGAAAAGCATCATGTTATTGCTGTATATTTTGTTGCATACTACATTAGACTAAGCTTTCTCCTTGAATGTTTTTATGAATTGGACAATGACAATAAAATCTGTCTTTGTTGTTTGTTCAGATATATCTGCTTTAAAGTGTTAAAGAGAATTTTTGACTCATGGCTCTACAAGTTCTCTGAAATTCGAATAGCACTGTTGCTCATGATGCAACTGGATTAAAATTGCAAGAATGTCTAGTAGCTGATGTACAAAGAGATGAAAAGAAAGTCCAGTTCTACATAATACCTGTACCTACAGTTGGAATGTAGAACATGAATCAAGGTAAACTGCAAACTGTAAAGCAAAAAATGGAATAGTTAAACATTTCAGTGTATGAACTCAAGTGGATTGCAGTGGGACATTTTCAGTCAGATAGCTACAAAGTGTTTTACCCTATAAATGACAAACACAGGAAATTAAGTGGCTCTGATACTGAGTTAAAAGTAGAGTCATCACCTTGCAAACAAAAATTTGCATAGTTAAAGCATTGGTATTCCTGGTGGCAATGTATGGTTGTGAGAGCTGGAGCATTAGGAAAGCTGAGCTCAGAAGAATAGATGCCTTTGAAATGTGATTTTGGAGGAGAGTTTTGAGAGTTCCCTGGACAGCGAGGAGAACAAATAAATTGATGTTAGAAGAAATCAACCCTGACTGCTCCTTAGAAGGTCAAATAGTAAAGATGAAGCTAAAGTACTTTGGACATCAAATGAGAATAGAGGATTCACTTGAGAAGGCCTTGATGCTGGGAAAGGTGGAGGGGAAGAGAAGAAGGAGGTGGCCAAAAATGAGACGGCTAGATGGTATTGTAGATACAATGGGCACAGAGCTGGGCGTGTTGAGGAGGATGGTGGAGGACAGAGGTGTCTGGCGTGCAATGGTCTATAGGGTCCCAAAGGGTCAGAATCTACTGTGCAACTGAACAACAACAACAACAATACTGAGGCAAGATGTAGTATGATGGTCACATAGGGGCTAAAAATAAAAAGATTGACTGAATAATAGCCATCAGATTCCTGGTAAGACCCATCCAACATAACCAACAGCTAGGTCTGTGCAAGCTTTTATGTAAACATTTATTTATTTATTGTTCATACTTATATGCTGCCCTCCTCAGGCAGCGACTCATCTAGGAAGAAACAGTTCACACATCAAAAGAAGCCATTCTGATAATCACAGGTGACTGGAATGCAAAAGTAGAAGAGAAAGCAGAAACTGTTGGAGAATTTGGCCTAGGGAACAGAAATTCTTTATTTGTGTCGGATGCACCACCAGCATATAATAACATAAAAAGCAACAGAAATGAAGCAGAATTAGTCATAAAGTTCTATGAAGCCAATAATCTGTTTATTGCAAATACATGCTTCAGGCAACCTACCAGACAGCTGTACAGGTGGACATCATCAGATGATCAGTGTAGAAATTAGACTGTGTAGTTGGAAGCAGAATATGGAGAATCTGCATTCTCTACCAAAATAAGACCAGATTTTGATGCTGATAAAGAACTGCTAAAATCCAGTATTAGAGCTGAAAAAGAATACTGAAAGAATCCTAGTGCCAAAATATGATTAAAACATCATTCCTAATACATTTAAAGTGCACATAAAGATCAGATTTACATTATTAAATTCAGCTGACTGTGATTCAGAAAAATCGTGGATTCAAACCAGATATATTGTTGGGGAAGAATGCCCTCTCTAAGATTGCCTCATCACTCATGAAACCTCTATTGTGAGAGCTTTGATTCTAGGTTCATGTCTTCTTTCATAATAAAATAAACATCCAAAGATTTTTACTTGCCAAGTCTTTTTTAAGATACTCTCAACAAGTTTCCTATCTAACATCATCATGAATAACTCAGAACATTGAAGCAATGTCATCAATGAGGTTTACACTCTGAAGGGTTATGTGTCATCTCAGTTTAGTTTATCTGGGTGTCAGTGTTGCAATAATGGCAAACAATCCAGCTTGTACTATTCTATATTAATTATATTGTTTTTCAATTTTAAAGTTTAACATTTTCAAAGCATTTCAGAATTGTTGAAAATATAGTATATAGCAAAATATGAGTTCAAAGATCTTGTGACATACAATTATTGTAAACTGCAGGTATGTACTTAAAAATATGAAAAGGACTCAAAAAGGAAAAAGCAAGAGTTCTCTAAAGTGAAATTCAAGCCTAGATAAGTTATGCTGAAGACTTCTACAAAAGAGATAAATGGGCAGCAATCTCCTTTGAAGAGGAATCCTCTGATGAGAATCTTGCTGTTCTAGAAAGTCATGAAAGCTTCTCTGAAAGTGATATGAAAAAATACATCTCCAGGGGTAGGTGGAATACCAATAAAACACTTTCAAGCTATAGAGATAGAATCAGTCAAAATCCTAAAAAGAATATGCCAACAAATTGGGCGGAAGGGGAGGGGGGACAGTGGCTAACACTGAAAACATTCAATTTATATTCAAATGCTCAAAAAATGGCAATGACAAGGAGTGCAGTAATTATAGGGAAATTTTTCTGATTTTCTATGCTAGCAAAGTAATGCTCAATGGAGTAGTCCCATTGAATGAATCAGACTTTCAAAGGAGTTGACTTATCAAATCCCCACTGATTCAGTGTGCCTAATCTAGTTGTGGCTTAGTATTGGATTTCAGCCACTGTCTCAAATCTGTGAGAATGTTGTAAAAAGAAAGCAGAGAGAGAGAGAAAACACCGTTTCATACATTGCTTTCATCTTTCTAGGAAATAAGTGATAAATGTAAGTAATATGGTAATTCATTGTAGTGTTTTGGTTTCCATTCAACATGAACCAAGGTCCAAGAATGAGTTAACTGAAGATCAGGAAGAATCACTAATCATTATTTGCATATCTGCCTTATTTTAGTCTTGCTTCTAATGAAAGCTAGAGCACTTATATTTTAAGGGAATGGTTAAATGTGTAATGAAAAAGTTATAATAGATTAATTGCCCTTCATTTGCCAGCACTTTTATTGCTATGTAATTAATTTAATTTAATTTTTAGATTTCTGTGCCGCCCCATTCGTGAAAGTGACTGGGTGGCTTACAGACTATACAATAATATGCACAATTATACAATACACATCCAACAAAAAAAATTGCATAACAATCATAATGATACAATATCCAATATATAATAATACAGTATGCACAAAAATTATACAACTTACATCCTACAAAAACGGCCCATAACAATTATAATGATAAGCGACCCTACTGCAGTGGCCTCTCTGTCCAGGCCGCAAGCATGTCCAAGGGGCGGGGTGGTGGCCTTGGCCCTGCATTGGCCTCTCCGCCCATAGTGATATGTTAGGAAGTATTTCAATAATGTCACTATATGTAGAATGGTTCATGTACTTCAGCAAAGCTGAATATAACTTTTTTTCATATGGAACTGCTACAGTAGTGGTCACACTAAATAATACATACTTAAACTGGAAAAAAGGTTCCAGAAAAGTTCTAGTTTTGAAATATCAGACTTCTACACTGCTCAGAACATAGGGGAGGTGGAAGGCTACCATATAGCATACTGTATATACTTGAGCATAAGCAGATCCAAATATAAGCCAAGGTACCTAATTTTGACCTGAAAACCCAGGAAAATAGATTGACCCAAGTATAAGCTGAGGGTGGGAAATGCAGCAGCTGCTAGTGAGTTTCAATAATCAAAATACATGAAAAATATGGTAAAATTAATTAAATTGTTGGCACATCTCAGTCAGGTGCAGTCTTGGGACCCTCGTGATCATTGAGCCGAATAGAAGCTGTTTCTCCTTTTTGGGGCAAAAAACTCAGCTTATACTTGAGTATATATGGTAACTTATTCATAGTCATTTGTCTGGGCAGACATCCCACTATGGCAGGAGTTCTCAGCCTTTTAAAGCTGGGGGCCAGGTCATACTCCCTCAGACAGCTTTGGGGGCTGGATGGCCATTTTGCCCTTCCTTCACCACATGACACTTCCTGGTGTGGTGGAGGCAGTGGGGGGCACATGAAATGTCACCACAGGCCGCATCCAGCCCACAGGCCACAGGTTGAAAATCCCCACACTACAGTAATGGAGTAGACTGTTCAGCCACTGACTCAATGTCAAGTATTGGGTGGCGGTAAACAATCTGACTCCCTAAAGGGGCCAATGGCTATGGGCGAATGAGCCCCTTTAGGTGGGGTGATGACCTCTCATTGGAGTAGATATCACTGGAAACCATCATATTGGGCCCAACATCAAACTGAACAGAGGAGGAACAACTTCACTATTCTGATTCCCAACGGTGGTGTAGGAGGAAGAGGCCATGTCAGATGGACTGGCTGTGAAGGTGCACCTTGTTAATATCCTCAAGGCTGTGGCAGTCCATTGCAGTCCTGGTGTTAAATCCTGCATGTCTCAATTCATACGTATCACTCTTCATAGCAAGCTCGGACCCACCTTAAACAAATTCATGCCAATTGCATTTTCCCAAACAGAGGGAAACAATGTATGCTCGGATATGAGTAGCAGCCACTGACATTCATAGTCACCAACCCTTTCAGAATCTCATCGGGTTCTCATTTAGATGATAATCTTGTGCAAAACTATCTAATTAAAAGACTATACTTTACCATAAGGGAGAAGTAGGAAAATCATCCTGAAGGCAGGGGAAAGGGACAAAAATAAGCTATAGTACTATAGAGCATTTTATTCATACTCACTAGCCTTATCAGAATCTGGTCAGGTTCTCACTTAGGTGGTAATGCTGTACCTGGGCTGTATCAGCTCAGCCTACCACTGGGATGGAGTGCTGAATTGCCTGATTAAATCATCTGCATGAGCTGCTCCCTTCACAAATAAAACAACAGTACAGTCTTTGTCCCAGGTCCTGCCAACCTAGCAGTTCGAAAGCAATAAATTGCAAGTAGATAAATAGGGACCACTTTGGTGGGAAGGTAACAGTGTTCCGTACACTCTGGTGTCTAGTCATGCCTGCCACATGACCATGGAAACATCTGCAGAAGCAGACAGCGCTGGCTCTTCGGCTTTGAAACGGAGATGAGCACTGAACACTAGAGTCAGATACGACTGGCTTTCGAGCAAGGGAAACCTTTACTAATTTACATAAATGTCCCGATTTACATAACACAATTTCCTATGGGTTTGCTTCGATTAAGTAGAAATTCATTTTTCCTATGAGGTTGCTTCGATTTACATAAATATTTTCCTATGTGTTTGCTTTGAGTTAAGTAAAAATTCATTTTTCCTATGGGTTTGCTTCAAGTTAAGTAAAAAACCGATGTACATAAAAGCCTACGGAACAGACTTTTTATGTAAGTAGGGGTATTACTGTAGTTGCAATTGATAATGGAAAGGATTCACACCTCTTTAAAAAAAATCAGAACTTGCTCCAAGAAATCAGGGTTCAGTTTAGTTACCACCTAGGTGACAACTAGAATAGTTTCTGAGAGGTGATTAATATTTGTGTGGTGCTGTTTATCCCAGGTTTTTCCCAGCTCTGTATCTTTATCATTATACAGACCTAGACTGGGAAAGGAGATAAAAATGAGGAGAATGCATACTTCCAGTTGTGCATATTTCAGATTTATGGGTCACATTTTCTACATCTTAAAGATTAAATATGATTTTCCCCCCACAGATTTTTCAGAAATGGAAATGGAAAAGTCCAATTGGCGATCTTCCTTACCGAACCTGCTCATACTTCTGATCCCTTTTGTAAGTAAATAAACAAGATTTTTGTTGTGTATTGTAAACATATACGTACTCTAGTGTGTTGTAAAAGTAATGTTATGTTTTGGCAATCAAGGCTCAATTCCAGCAAAATTACTCCTTGTTTAAATGTGAAATTCCTGTGGTATAAATCTGTGATAATTAAATAATTGTGTACAGCTCATTAGATTCTTTGTTTATTTTATTTTAAATTAAATTTGTTTGTATACTAAAAATTAGTGTCTAGCACTACTCATGGCGTTTTACAGTAGTACACCATACCAGAGAATAAAAATAAAATTAAAATATACAAATCAAACAGATTGATACAGTACTACATTCCAAATCCCAGATGACACCAAAGTACTAAATGTATGTAGCTGAGTTGGCCTAGCCCTGAGGAATGTTTAATGGCTGGAAGCTTATTGTACAACTCTGTATGTATGAATTTGATTATGTCAACAACTGTAGACTTTAATTTGAAATTTTAAACCTTTTGAAAGGTTCCTGATTAGGATTGCTGGTAGCTATTTTCAAATATTAAAGCTCCTCACTCAGCATCCAAAGACTTTCAAAGTCCTCTCTAGATAAAAAGGATCTCTAGAGAGCCTTGAAACATGGGAAGTGAAAATAGGAAACTGTTAATTAAATATTAAAATCTACAATTGATGTTTTTATGCACATGGAGTTGCACAATAGGATTCCAGTCAATGTGTGCTAATGTTGCTATACAATTTGAAAACATTTCAAATTGCTTCAGGGTTGGCTGGAACCATGTTTTGTTTCCAATTATATAGGCCAGTCACCTGTTGTATTTTTCCAGTGATGCCATGTAAGTAACATTGAGTTTGTTAGGGCATATAGTTGGAGCTCTTAGAGGTCACTCAAAGTTATGGTACCCACACATTTTGGACACTAGAGATCTCCTACATTCCCTCAAGTGCTGGTTTTTGAGCCTCATCAGGGAGTTTTATTATCTTTGGGTGCTCACTTATACCCCATTCCCAGCAAGTGTAGTCTCTGATAATGGGCTAAAATTGATCCCTGCAGCTAACAATTGGGTGCTTCTAGCATGATGTCCAGCATGATAAAATAAGCTCAGTATTTCGAAAATTGAACATTTCCCAGATTGTCTGTGAATGGTCAGGTGAAGTGATTTTTTAACATTTGAGAGATTGTTGCTAAAGCAATGCATCACTTTGTTTAAATTAAAAATATTTTATATGCTTTTGTTGACTGTGTAGTTGACAAATTTGATTTCCCCCTATTTAAACTTAGTTATGTATTGCTTCAGCAATGATTTCCCAAATATAATAAATTATATATTTCCATTCTCCTAACAGTTTACAGGACAAACGTTCAATTATTCAAAGCATCAGTTCCCATTTGGATGGGGGAAATGCACCAAATGAAATGTTACTCATCTCTCCAAACAGGTTCCAATATTTTTCAGAATGATCCAGCAGTACAGTCTGTATATGCCCATTATTGGTAGAGGCACATTGACTCTTACTGAATAGATCTTTTTCTACACACCCTTGTATCATTGCACATGAGTAACACACATCCTGAAATGAAAAAAGGAGTTCTTTATTTACTGGTAATCTGTTGATGCCAGCAATTAAAGAGTTCCTTTTTTCATGCTAGTAACTTAACTTCCATTGCGCAAACTTATCTATGCAACATTATTACTGGCTGTTGTTTGATTACTGTGTTGGTTATCTGTTAATGTCCATATGTACATTGTTTGAAACATATTTACAATTAACACATTGTTGACTTCAAATTTCAATGTATTTATCTTGCCCCATTTCTGATTCCTAGTCCCAGTTCTCCAGCAATATTTGATGTTATTTTATTTCCTTCTTTTGCATTCCAGTCACCCATGATTGTGAACACATCCTGTTTTCATATGTGTTCAGTTTCTCATGTTAAAGTTGATATATTTTCCATAAAATATAATTTATATTATTTGGCTTGTAGCATATCTTGCCTCATAGTTGTTGCTATACTCTTTCTTCTGAGTTTGCAAGATTAATTAACACTATATATTTATCTGATTGAAAATGTCCTTTTCTAGTCCATTTTAGTTTGCTCATCTCTCTCTCTCTCTCTCTCTCTCTCCCTACCTATCTACCTATCTACCTATCTCGCCACCCCAGTCCAAGGACTCTGGGCAGCTCACAAAGATTAAAAAAAACAAAAGGCTTACAAAATTTTACAAGATTTTACAAGATTTCAGACATATAAAAATTTAAAAGATTTAACGGATTATAAATCAAGAGATTAAACGATTATAATAAATAATAATAAATAAATAAACGATTAAAAGGCTAAAAGGTTAAAAGAGAGAAAGAGGGAAAGGGAGTTACTAAATCAACCAGCTGGCCGGGGTTCTAACATTAGTGGTACCCCAGGCCTGGCCCTCCAGGTAGGTCTTTAAGCCTTTTCTGAAGGGCAGCAACTCTGTCTGGAGACGCAACTCAATTGGCAGGAGGTTCCATAGGGCTGACGCAGACACTGAGAAGACCCTCTTTCTGGTGCTAGAGAGACATACCCCTCTAGCTGATGGAACAATGAGAGAGCCTCTCCAGTCCGCACTGGTGGGACGGACAGATGTTCTTGGGGTGACGCAGTCTGATAAGTATCCTGGCCCACTACCATGTGGGGCTTTAAAGGTCAAGTATTACAATGTTTAAGTGTTCCATTTCTTATTTCATCTTGATCATAATTCTCCAATTCCTAGTTCCAATTATATGTATTGTGCAACACAGTATTTTCCCATTGCTTTTGTGTACACCAGCAGTTAAGTGCCATTTCAGATTTAATCCAGGTGCCTCATAAGTAACAGTGCAATTGGTTCTTATCTGCTCCTCTTCCTCAGTAGCTGTCTTTCATGTCCCAATACTATGAATTGTTTCATTTTTATTGCCCCATTGTAAGATTTTGAGGTGCAAATATTCCAAAATGGTTTCTCATTGTTGTGTTCTGTGCAGTATTAACATTAATTGACTTCAGTGTCATTACTATTGTGTAGGATAGATTTTTCACCACTAATGGTGCAGTGCAGTGGCTACTTTTCAAAAAATTTTATCTGCCTCTGTCATCATTGGATCTACTAACTCTCTTCTGTAAAAGTGATTGTTAAATTCTGAAGAGGATGGATGCATCTTAGTGTCATTCATCTGCTTTGACTATTTAACATTATGAAACATTCATGTGATACAATTTTAGGGGGGGGGGGGTCCACAGTATTGCTGTCAGCAAACATCCCCACCATGTTAATGTGTGATCTATAAAGGGAACATTACATTAAATGTAGTAATAAAAGGGCTAAATTAAATGTTAGACTTGTGCAGAACAAACCAACTTAATTAAATGGGTCTTAACTAAAGGTGGGTAACAAACACCTTTAATTTCAGTCAGAGTCTCTGTCCCAGCTCCTGCTAACCTAGTAGTTCGAAAGCAAGAAATTGCAAGTAGATAAACAGGGGCCACTTGGGTGGGAAGGTAAACTGTGTTCCGTGCATTCTGTTGTCTAGGAATGCCTGCCACATGTCCACATGGCTATAAACGGAGATGAGTACTGAACCCTAGAGTTGGATACTACTGGCTTTCAAGCAAGAACGACCTTTACCTTTACTACTCTATAAAAGTAGCATATAAAATAAATGAAATAATCAGATGGTTCTAAGCTTGGGTGTTGCATAAATTACTTTTAGCAGGTAAAGCAGCTGTGATTATGTCTCTGTTTAAAGCCATTATTTGGTAAAGGTTGCCCTTGCTCAAAAATCAGTTGTATCCAACTCTAGGGTTTGGTGTTCATCTCCATCTAGCCAAAGAGATAGCACTGTCTGCATCTGCAAATATTTCCATGGACACATGGCAGGTATGCGTCAACACCAGAGCACATGAAACGCTGTTTGCCTTCCCACCAATTTGTAATTTCTTGCTTTCGAACTGTTTAGTTGGCAGGAGCTGGGTCAGAGGCAGGAGCTCACTCTGTCGTGCAGCATGCAGGTCTAGACCTGCTGACCTTCTAGTCATCAAGTTCAGCATCTTAACCACTAAGCCAGCACAGTCCTCTTAGAAGATTTAGGAACATTTAATTGAGAGTAGCTATAATTGAATTTATTGAGAAGCTTTTTAATAATGATATATATAACTGCATAAACAAAATTTTCAGATTTTCTAAAGCATGGTTTTAATTCCTTTTGTTTTTAGTTAAATAATGTGATTTGTGAAACGGGGGACTGTAGGGAGCAAGAGTTCAGAGATCGTGATGGAAATTGTGTACTGTGTGAACAATGTGGACCTGGAATGGAACTCTCTAAGGTATGCATGCTACATATGAAAGTTCTGTAAATCATTTTCTAGATGCTATTTGCTTTTGTGAGGCACTATTATAGTTAACCTGAATGCTTTTCAGTAATGTATATATGTATATTGAAATGGTTAACTATGAGGAAACCGGACTTGTAAATGCAGTTACTATTTTAAAAATCCTTTTTATAGTCACAGTGTACCTCCTTGACGGGGTCATATTATGCACTAATAAAGTTTTAAAACTTATGAGGGATTTTAATATTTTATAAATAATTCTTGTGGCTTTTCCTGTTTTTTTTTTAAAAGTTGAAGTAGATTGTTCTTATATGCATAGCTTTCTTCTCTTCTACTCAAGGGAGAAAAAATGAAGCTTTGTGGTTTCTGAGTGGGTTGAAAAGATTTGTTTAAAAATCTATAAGCTTAAAAGTTACAAGGAGATTTTAGTCTTAAAAGACAATACTGTATATCCTTTCTTCACCATGTTATTGCTTTTCATTTAAGATTCAGGAAGTTTCAGAGCATTTGAGTGCCATAACTGCATTTAATGATTTTTCTGTGTGCCTCTTGCTACATAAAAAACAGTAAGTGGCTTTCCTGCTATAGTGCATACTTGTTAAATAAGTGGTTTGGGGAAAATCTACACACAGGTTGCTAGGTTTGGCTTGAAGTTACACATTTGTTTAGCAAATAACTTAAATTTTTCTACATATGCAATGTTGTATATACTTAAGGTAATATTAATAATGTACATAAAATCTACATTAATTCAGGATAGGATCACAAGAGATAGTGTTGTTTTCATATCCAGTAGATATGAAGTTTTGTAAATTTTATAAAACTGAAAGAGACCTGTAAGGTTACTGGACTGGCCAGAACATCAGGACTGTAAAAAATATCTGAGCATTGCTTTTTGCTTTAAAGCGGAAAAACGTTCAAGTTCAGATTGATTACCAAATTATACAAACCCCTGTTTTTACTGCAGTGGTGACGGTTCCTGTGTGATGCTAATGTCTTATATGCTGCTGCTCAGTTATAGTATTGTGACTAGGCTAGACCCACCCAAAATCACCAAATAATGGCTTTAAACAGAGACATAATCACAGCTGCTTAATAGGATTTCAGCCATTATTGCTGTTGGAGCAGTAATGAAGTACAGTACTGTAAATCAATGTTTGTGATACTGGGCGTTTATCTTTTTTTTTTTTTTTTGCAAAGATGAGCCAAAATATGCAACTATATTTTAATGAATGATTTTTTCTTCTCCAGAAAATGAAATACTGTATGCTCCTTTTTTGGGTGAATTTTCTTGTGAGATTCTTCTTTGCAAAATGGTGCAAACTCTTCATAGAGATACAGGCGTTGGGAAGAAAAATGTATCTCATTTGCTTGGGCAACAAAGATGCAAATTCCTCCTAAAGGGAGGGGTGACAAGAGGATTTTTGCTGGAATTGTACAGAAAAGGCTGTTCGAGGTTCTTAAATGACACTAACATAACAATAGACCCATGATGGCGAACCTTGGCACTCCAGGTTTTCTTGGAAGCCCAAGTCTCTGTGAATTCACACAAATGGATTTACTGTGCAGTAAACCCATTTGTGTGGATTCACAGAGACTTGGGATTCTAGGAATTGAAGTCCAAGAACACCTGGAGTGCCAAGGTTCACCATCACTATAATAGATGGTTTGCTCCCACATCAACTTGTTTGTGCCTTAAATCCTTCTTGAGACTGTTCCATGGGTAACTCGACCCAAAGTGGTGTAACAGTGCCGGAGAGAGAGCCTTCTCAGTTGTGTCACTTCACTCACCAAGCTGTCTCCTGAGGAACTTTGCTTGATTCCTTCATTATGCTTCTCTAGCAACAAGCAAATACCTTTGTATTTTTCTGAAACATTTAACTTGGGAGTACAGTATTTTCTTGTTATGTGTTGTTAAATCGTCTTCAACCCATAATGTTTTAAGTTGCCGGTTTTCATTCTGCCCTTTAATTGTGAGCTACATAAGGATTGGATAGAAATTTGGTATAAAAAATTACGGTAGTATAGAAATCCCTTAAATAAAGGAATTAGCACTTTTATTTGTTATAGCAATAGTAACTGTAATCCACCCTAAAGTGCTTAGTAGATTCCCTGCCCAAAATGTGCTGGGTACTCATTTTACCAACCTTGGAAGGATGGAAGGCAGAATTAGTCTTGTTACCTGTCAGGATTGAACTCACAACATTTTGGCAGTACAACAGTTTAACCACTGCGTTACCAGGACTCCTAAAACTGCTTTAAAACAGCACAATTAATACAATATGCATGAGCATAGCAACAGCTGCTAAGATCAGGAGCTGCTGTTAAATAACTTATGAATACATAATTTCAAATTTTATGGGATATTTTTAGAACATCCCAACCCTTTCTTTCAAATGTTAGTTTGCATTTTCCTGCAAAATACAAAGCCTACAACATAGATATTCGGGAGTTGCTTTTAGTTCATTATATCTTTTTCTTTTCTTTTTACACAACTCATGGAACACTTCACATATCCCAGCTTTTAGAATTATTATATATCCTTAATTAAAAAATAGATGCTGTTATTGTTGTTGTTCAGTCGCACAGTCAAGTCCGACCTTTTGCGACCTCATGGATCACCTCATGCCAGGCTCAGTAATTTCAGTAGGCTGGGAATAATTTAACAGCACAAGGCTACTGAACCTTTTATCATTCTGATGCTCATGGTTCTTCAAGTAAAG
The DNA here is from genome assembly GCA_030440675.1 of Furcifer pardalis. Lineage (NCBI taxonomy): Eukaryota > Metazoa > Chordata > Lepidosauria > Squamata > Chamaeleonidae > Furcifer > Furcifer pardalis. The sequence continues at coordinate 96,322,323 of CP126895.1, read as the reverse complement.
TGGGTGAATAAGTATTGCTTATGAAAGTAAAGGACATTATTAGTAGAAGATACATTTGAACTCACTGAAAAGACTGCTTTTGTTTCTAGGCAATCCTTTCTCAGGAATAATTACACTTGACTTCCATTTCATTCTTACAGATTCCTATTCATGTCTTCTTGTTTGTTAATCCCTTTAGGAATGTGGTTTTGGGTATGGCGAAGATGCCCAGTGCATGACATGCAGGCCCAACAGATTCAAGGAGGATTGGGGTTTTCAGAAGTGCAAAGTATGTTTGGACTGTGCACTAGTAAATCGGTTTCAGAAAGCCAATTGTTCTGCTACCAGTAATGCTGTTTGTGGAGACTGTTTACCAGGGTGAGTTGTTGTTGTTGTTGTTGTTGTTGTTGTTGTTGTTGTTAGTCACACTTATCAACCGCCCTCCTCACCGAGGTGACCCTGGGCGGCTCACAATTCATTAAAACACACACACACACACACACTAAAACACTCTTAAAAACATTCCTAAAATACCCTCAATTTAAAACTTTAAAATCAAAATATAAAAGCTAATTGAGGGCAAGCAGGGCTTAAATCAACCAGTGGGCTAGGGTCATCGTTCCTTCCGCACCCCAAACCAGCCCTGCCAGCCATGTTTTTAAATTTTTCCTAAAGGGCAGCAACTCCATCTGGAGACGAAACTCCGTTGGCAGGAGGTTCCATAGGGCTAGGGCGGACACCGAGAAGGCCCTCCGTCTTGTGCCAGAGAGACGTGCCTCTCTGGCCGATGGAACAACTAGAGAGCCTCTCCGATCCGCTCTAGTGGGATGGGCAGATGTTCTTGGGGTAAGGCGGTCTCTTAAGTATCCTGAGTTGCAGAAAGGGTCATAAGAAATCTCAACAAAATGTATCTTCATTAGTGCAGGAGAATTTGTATTCATAAAACCCTCTGGTCTTAGTGTTGGCTAGATCTGTCACTCTAACCTGTATGCATTCAACTGAAGAAAATTGATATGAATATCAAGCACTGATTTGTGTTAATGACACAATACCTTAAAATTAATTATTTAATTTAAAACTATTTCAGAAAGTAACAAGCCTGTAATTAAATGTACTTCTCTTTGATTTAGTTTAAAATCATTGCAAATTTAACAGAGTACTTAAAAATATACTAAATCTTGATTTTCAGCCTATTGTGTAACTTTATCAGTACCCTGCCTATTTAAAATACTTAGAGTTTTTGAATGGATTCCTTTCACATCAGTACATAAATATTTGTGTTAAATAGGTGGCATTACCTTTGAAAGACAGTATAATTATAAGATCATATTCAAAATCCTATTGCAAAAGGCATAATTGTTAGTAGCATATTATGATATATTTAGAAATCTGCATAAACATCTGTTGCATACCAAGGCACATGACTCAATATGCAATAAATAATGCCTATGGATATTTCTTATAGCAACTCACCGGTGAAAGTTACACTTTCTATGTAACTGCACAAGAGAATTTTGATTGGTATTTTAAATATTCCCAGATGAAGCTAAGTGTTATTTACTGAGATAAAAATACTGTACTTATGAAATTCATACGAATGGTGCTGTAGATATTAGCTAATATCTTTTACATCAAAACATACTAGCTTATTTTGTGGCTTAGTATAGAGATAGGGACTGTGGTGGCTCAAGTGGTTAAGACACTGAACTCGCTGACTAGAAGGTCGGAGTTTGATTCCCGGGTATTGCATGATGAAGTGAGCTCCCATCACTGTCCCAGCTCCTGTCAACCTAGCCGTTTGAAAGCAAGAAATTTGAAGTACAGTCAAACCTTGCTTAGTGAGCATTTCGCTTTTTGAAAAACTTGCATAACGAGTGGGTTTTTCTAAAAGCGATCCGACTCGCATAACGAATATTTTCGCTATGCGAGTCGGACTTTCCCTATAGAAATCTCGGATAGCGAGCGTTTCCCTGGGGAAAACTCGCATAATGAAAAAAAATCGCTATAGATGCGAGTTTTTCCCCTTAAAAAGCTCATTAAGTGAGTTTTTCTATAGGGATTTTTGCTATGCGAGTCTGACTCACATAGCGAAAAACTCACATAGGAAGCAGCTCTTAGACCGTATTAAATTCGTTATGCGAGGTATTACTGTAGATACATAGGGACCACTTTGGTGGGAAGGTAAAGTGTTCTGTGCACTCCGGTTTTGAGGCATGCCTGCCACATGTCCACGGAAACATCTGCAGACGCAGACAGCACTGGCTCTTTGGCTATAAACAGAGATGAGCACTGAACCCTAGAGTTGAATACAACTGGCTTTTGAGCAAGGGTGACCTTTACCGTTACTATAGAGATAGGGTCAAGGATAAGAGAGATTGCTTGCTGGTATTCTGAGGGAATATGGGAGAATATTTGGTGTTATTACTGTGAAAGAACAAATGGCAAAATGGTAAGGCAGTTTCATTACAACCAACCTGCATTTTAAGCTGAAAATTCTCATTTCAGATACAGTATTTGACTCAACATTAAGATAAATATAACTTTAACATCCAGTTCAGCCTTTGTTTTATTGAACAATATAAATTTATTTTTAGAGATGAGATTTCTGCATTGTTTTAAACTGTTGTTGTTCAGTCGCACAGTCGATTCCGACCCTCGGTGACCCCATGGACCACTGTCCTCCAGGCACTCCTGTCCTCCACCATCCCCCTCAACTCGCCCAGCTCTTTGCCCATTATCTCTACAATACCATCTAGCCATCTCATCTTGGGCCGTCCCCTTCTTCTTTTGCCCTCGACTCTTCCAAGCATCAAGGCTTTCTCAAGCGAATCCTCTCTTCTCATTTGATGTCCAAAGTACCTTAGCTTCATCTTTACTATTTGACCCTCTAAGGAGCAGTCAGGTTTGATTTCTTCTAAGATTGACCTATTTGTTCTCCTCGCTGTCCAGGGGACTCTCAAAACCCTTCTCCAACACCACATCTCAAAGGCGTCTATTTTTCTGCGCTCAGCTTTCCTAATGGTCCAGCTCTCACAACCATACATTGCCACAGTGAATACCATTGCTTTGACTATGCGAATCTTTGTTTGCAATGTGATGTCTCTACTTTTCACTATGCTCCCCAGGTTTCTCATCGCTTGCCTCCCAAGAATCAGTCTCCTTTTTATTTCATGGCTGCAATCACCATCTGCAGTGAGCTTTGATCCTAGGAAAGTAAAATCTGTCACTGCTTCTACTTCTTCCCCTTCTATTTTCCAGGGACTGATAGGGCCTGTTGCCATGATCTTGGTTTTCTTGATATTGAGTCTCAAGCCAGCTTTTTCACTTTCTTTTTTCAACCTAATCAGGAGCTTCTTTAGGTCCTCCTCACTTTCTGCCATGAGGGTGGTATCATCTACACTTCCTAAATTCTTCATTATGGGAATTCTGCATGACAAGTGAACACCTAAACATGGCTCACTTAAGGGGAAGGCTTCACTGAAAATTCAGCTCAGAAAGATAAGCTCCCAACTAGAACTGGAACAGAAACAGGATGCTTGGATGGATCTAGGTCTAGCTAAGCTTCAGGGCCCTCCAGTTGAGGCTTTTCTTCCAAATGAGTTATATTTAGATGACTCTCTATCAGAACTCCCAGAATGGAAAATTGGTGGATTTATAGTACAAAAGAAACAAAAAACCCATCCTTACAGTTGGACTCTTATTACTGTTTCCCATATTTAGGAGCATAGTTCCCTATGTTCAGCCGTGTCCATAACCAAGCCATAAAATAAGAAATATATGGTCTGTTCTTCTGTATTACAGATTCTACAGAAAGACAAAGCTTGGAGGTTTTCAGGATATGGAGTGTGTTCCTTGTGGTGACCCACCTCCCCCTTATGAACCTCACTGTAAGTATTTCTGATTTTTTTTAGAAAAGTATGACATCAGCTTTGGGCATATTTAAGCCATTAAAAAAGCTTATTGAAACAGATCGTTGAAACTGGTTTGTTGCCTGCCACAAGTACCTTGCCCACCAAAGTAAATGTTACATCCCTGAAGTCAAGTACGGTTTAAAAAGCATAGATAATGGGGAAGTAAGGATGATTCCACTGTAATCACAATTAAAATGATTAACTTCAGATAACAGTGTCCAATTTATTATTGTTGTTATATGCCATGTATGTCATATTCAAACACTTTAAGAGGCTTTCCAGTATTGGTTATCTGAGTATATTGCAGGCCTGTTCAGCTAGACTTATTGTCATCCTTCTATAAGGATCTAAAAATGTCTGCAAATTTTCTTGTCCTTGATGAAAATGAGTGCCTAAATTCATTAAGTAAGCAAAAATAACCTGTGTAACCCATCTGTAAAATCAAGCAAATGCAGAAGGAAGGCAATACATTTTATGGGATCACTTTTTAAAAAATGAATCATTTGTTTAACTCATTAAGAAACTCAATTTGAAAACAAGATGATCTCTGCAACTTTTTTTAAGATTTTGGAGATGGAGTGTCCCTTTTTTTAGCTCCTTAGGCCTAGCTGTCAAACCTGTCAGGTTGTTGTGTTGTATCTTTAGTGTGCTTTAGTTCTGAATTCATTTCAATAGGATCACATAACTATGACTATAATATCGGTTATATTAGTGATGGTGAACCTTGGCACTCCAGCTGTTCTTGGACTTCAGTTCCCAGAAGCCCTGATCAGCAGGAGTGCTGACTTGGGCTTCCGGTAATTGAAGTCCAAGAACAGCTATAGTGCCACGGTTTGCCATCACTGTTATATTCATCCATACCCAAAAGAGTGGTGTCCTCAGATTTGGAGAAAATCCAACCGCCCCCAGGATGGCCACAGAATACTTTTATTTTTAAAAACTATTTATTTATTAAAAGCAGAAAAGAAGGGATAGAAAAACAGGGCTGTACAAAATGTAATCATTAGCTATGTATCCACATTAATACAAGCAAACAGTGTGTTTAAAATGATTTCTATTGGAAATGGCTTTTGTAGAATAGATGTTCATGCAAACTGAAAGTAGTGCAGTCTTCCGACTCTAATGATGAATGCTACCTGTTTTATCATTCAACCCTTGCAGTACCACTGCTTTGGAGATAGTAAAAACTCATAAAATATAACTGTGGTGACCATTAGTTAAGTTCCAAATTATAGGAACATAGGTTAAAAACACATGCATATCTACAAAGATAAAAGATTATTTGTTCAAATTTAATAGGGCCATGGATTGCTTTTTGCTGACAGTCAAATGAAATATTATAAAGAAGTGCATGGTTGATAAGCATAGTAAATAAGGGCAGTCTGCACTATATATATATAAACTATTAGAATAGTTATTTATAATGCTTCAGATTCCTGTAGGAACTGGACATCTGTATGCAGCTAATTCAATATCTTATGGAGATGAAAGAAGCAACTATTAAACGTTATATATCTGTAGGGATTAATTGCACTGTTGTATGCTTTGGCAGATTTTTGTTTGCTCTTGAGACTGAGGTGGGGACACAGACTTCCTGAGCTAAAAGTTTCATAATAGTGTTGAGATGTTAATGAGGATTGCAGAATGTTAGTAGCAGTTGATTATTACCTAGTTAGCTATAAATTTTAGGGCTAGCTTTCATCTTCTTTCTTTCTGTAGATTTTTAAAAACAGAGTTGTGGTTTAAATATTTACTTATGAAAAAACTGGCTGTGGTTGTTAAAAGACCATCAGAAAGTTGAAAGGATTCTGTCATAGACAAGTAAGGAATATAAAAGGCAGGGAGAACTGTAAATATTCCTAGGCAAACTTTATAAGGTAAACATTGAATTCTCTGTCATTTGATAATAGCAAATAATGTCTTTTCATAAATTCATTTTAAATACCAAACACATCTCCATCTTGGTGTGGTAGAATTTCAAGCCATCCTGTGGCAATGGCTAGTTTCATCTTTTAAATTCAGATTTCAAAGTGAATGCTGATTTAATGGATGACATTGTCACATTAAAAATATATCAAGAAAGCATACAAATAGAAAGTGATAGAACCAGTAAAATGCATTATTTTCCTCACAGGTAGTATATAACAGTTACAAAAAGAGCAAATAGTAATTAGAGTTAAATGCAATATTAAAGATGTTTTTTTCCTGATATTCAGCCTATATCTGGCTATCTTTAGTTTGAGCCCGTTATTATGTCTCCTGCACTCAGGGATTCTTCTTCCTCTTCTTTCATATCCTGATCAGACCCTGGACTGCCAAAATGAAGCCACTGTCTTCACTTTGTCATTGCCCAAACCCAAGTTCTCACCCGGGCAGCAATCAGCAGACCAGCAAGTGGGCTGGACTCAGTGTCTCTCTATATTCACACCGTGTATTATTGTCCACCAGCAGTCCCCACTTGAGCATGTTGGTCTTGCATTTAGGAACTCCAACCCTCAGCCTATTCAGGGTCCTCCAGGTGACGTAGAGGAGATTGAGATCTTCAGCTATATCCACCTTTAATGATGTTCCTTTTCCAGTGAGATTCCTTCCTCCATCTTCTAATTTGGTTTTGCTCTCAAGGATGTTTGTTCTTCCCAGAAAGCTCTTCCTGGATCTGAGCCGGTGGACTTGAGGCTCTTATCCATTCAGAGGGTGGCGAATGTCAATCTCTTGCTTAGTTCTCTCAGCATCTGCTGCTACTTCTCTCCTGATCTTAGGTGGAGCAATACCAGCAAGGGGGTATATCTTCTCAACTGGTGTAGGTTTAAGGCATCCTGTCACTATCCACATGGCTTCATTAACAGCATTTTCAACTTCTTTTGCATGTGTGGATGCGTTGCATATTGGAGCAGCATACTCTGCTGCAGAGATGTTCAGATCCAAAGCTGATTGTGCAGTGTGGTTGGTTGAGATCCCTATTTATAGTTTGTGAGTTTCCTGATTATGTTGTACTAACTTTGGCTTTGGTATTCAGGTAGTGCTGCTTAAAAGAGAGTGTCCAGTCAAGCATCACACTGAGGTATTTTGGTGTTGAACAGTGCTGTAATCGATTCCCTTGCCATGTAACATTCAACTTAACCCTCAGGGGTGATTGATCTCGCTTGATACCAAGAGTATTTTTGCCAAGGCAGACATCAAAATGCTGATGCCATCTCCAAGTGACACCAACATAGAGCCCCACTTTTTCCAGTAGAAACCTAAGGCAGGCCATGATGACTATTAATACCCGCACCCTTCAACCCATCATATATTCCACCATGGTGGTCCTTCGTCATGCCAAACTGAGGATGTGACTACTTTAGGCATGGTTCCTGGCCCATTTCAACCATCAGTCAAATTCCCAAACCAAGTACAGTAATACCTCATATAACATTAGTATTGAATAACACTAAAATCGCATAACATTAAGGAATCTGGGGGGAAGAATTGCATCAGATAACATTAAGATCCTATGGGATGCTTCAGATAACAACCGCTAAAGCCTGTGTGGATACAATGTATCTCTATGGATCCCATAGGATTTTAACATGCATCAGATAACACTAAAAATCATATAACACCAAGACTTGTGGAACCAGGTTTTAGTGTTATATGAGGTTTTACTGTAGTCCTAATTCAGGTGCAATGCAGGACTTTCCCCTGGCCATACCCACCATACCACGCCCACAGCGTGGTAGTAATTTTTTTTTGAGCACACGACTGGTTGTTGCTGTGGAGCTAAGGCCGCCCAGAATCTGATCTTGGGGAGACCCTAGCCACCAGCCCCTGGGTGGAGGCGGGGGCAACACCAGGTCTGTGACTGGGCTGTCTCTGCATTCCCCCTACTCTGGGGCTGCCGGTTCAATCCCCAGCTCCTTCCATGCCTCTGGAGGTTTTCTCCTCACCGGGCTGCCCTCCTCTCCCCCTCCCCACTGCAGGCAGTTGGAGAAAGGAGGTGGAGGAGGAAGCCAGGAGAGGCTGAAAGGGAGACTTTGCAGTCTTTTCCCCCCTCTGACGGAAGGAGGCCAGAGCTGGGTGATCACATGCTACACTTTGGTTGGGGGATGGGTGAGCTGTTAGCTCAGGAGGTTTTTAGCTAGTGGTGTGCTGGCCCACAGGGATACAGGGACTCGTCCCATTGTGCCCCAGTGACTGGTGCACCTCAGAGGCAGGCAGAATTATGTACTTTAATTTTTGCCTTCTACCTCTATTTGGTGAGTTCCCGCTCAGTGGGATGTAATGGGAATGTATGGGATTTCTCCCCCCAGCCTCCCATTAGGCGCCCCCATCACTCCCTGTCCACCGCCTTCCTAAGATGCCCAGCACACCCCTGGTTTTAGCTCCCCTGGGAGCCCCCAGCTATGGCCCTGATTGGCCTCCGTACTTTCCCTTAGCTTACTCGCTAGAGCAGGGCCATTGCTTCTGCTTCGGCTAGACACAACATAGCCCAGCACCCCCAGGAGGGGGAAAAGTAAGGGGGGAGAGAGAGAGTGAGGCAAAAGGGGGGGGGGGATAAAGAGCCCAGGGAGATGGCACCCACCAAGCCAATCATTCCACAGATCCTTCCCAGTTTGAATGGTAACATTTTCTCTCTCTGTAATTTGAACTGGAGACCATCCACTGCTGGAGGTCTGGTTTGTTTGGCTTCCATGGGGTGGGGGCAGTGGTGGGCATCAGCAGGTTTGCAGAGGTTCACCAGAACCAGTAGCAGAAATTCTGGCTGACCCTGCCTATCCAAGTTTTGAAATAAAGCATGTAGTCCTAATTCGGATGCAACACAGGGTTTTCCCCTGGCCAAGCCCACCATACCACGCCCACAGTGTGGTAGTACAGTTTTTTGGAGCCCACCACTGCCTCTCTTCCCTGATAACCCTCTCCTATCCTGGTTTAGAAAAGTCAAGGCTAGGCTTGATATCTTATCACTTAAATGCATTCAAAATATTCTCAGAGACCTCTAAAGTAGCAGTGATGTTTTTTGTATTGAAAAAGTTAAGAAATAAGCAAAAGCTGCATTTCCCTTAGAGGGAAAGAGGTAGCTCAGTGTATTGAGCATACAGTACCATGGAATCAGTGAATGTGAGAAAACAAGAAACTGAAATGAAATTCACAGAAACTATTTTATAGTAAGGACTTCTGGACTTCTAAAATCAAATACAGTACAGTACTGTAATAAGACATGAAAACTGCCTTTAAAAAATATCCCTACAGTGAAGAAATGTGTACAATCAGAAAGATTAATATGGTTTAACAGTTTTCTAGTTGCATTCTCTGTTTCTAGCCTGTTGCTGTCTTCTTCATGTTAGAATAGAAATTATAATCTCATGATGCTTAAGTTACAGCTAATGCATCTTGCCTAGTCTGTCAGAGCGGTTAGTCAGAAGGAAATGTAAGAGAGCATCAACCAGAGCTGAAATGTTCCAGCTGTATTATAAAAAGTATGTGTTGAAAACATTAAAAGTTTTATAATTGAGCATATGGAGTTGTGATAACATTTTCACATTTCTTTAAAGCAACAACATGGCTGTACTGAATGCTAAGTAAGTGTATGCAAAGATAATAGAGGAGCTAATTGAAGTAGCTTTGATAACCATAATACGGAGTTTAGTAAATTGCTTCAAGATCTGCTTGCATTATATAACTAGTTAATTTTCCAAAGAAATAGAATGAGGGCTGAGCCTACTTGCCAAAATTTTAATTTTTATCTGGTTAAAGTGGAAGACCTTAAATATTGGAGTCATGCTCTTCGAACTGAGTGCACTTTGATTCTTTCAAATAGGTACGCATGCATACAATTGCTACCCCAGTTCGTTTACCCTATCATCACCATCAATCCTCTGTAATAAGTAGCTAAGTAATTGAAGCCCAAAAACATAATAGCCAGGGTTTCTTTGTTATCAGGAAAGCTGTTTTCTTTAAAATGGATTGCATTCATTTGCTCCCGGCTTCTCATTTTCTGTCTAGACCTCTTTTTCCCTGGAGCTCAGAGATCCTCTGAGGTACCTCTAGGATTGGCAATTGCAATCGTACTTCTTTTCCTCTAATTTCCCCCCCAGTTGCCTTTGAAAGCATTATTTCAATGTTTTATTCTCTGATGGAGCCTCGCCTTCATGAGGAGACTCCAAATGAGTGAAAGTTCACCTGCACCCCCGGGTTCATTTATCCATTATGTCTTTTAAGCAGTTTGCAAGCTCATGTCTCTTTTTCATTGGAATATACATTTCTTGTGTATATAGAAGTCAAATGTCTTATGGCTACTGGCCAAATTTTGGATCTACCTATTTAGTTTGAAAACTAAACCCCTCTTGAGCTTCCGTCTTTGTCCCAGCTCCTGCCAACCTAGCAGTTCAAAAGCAAGAAATTGCAAGTAGATAAACAGGGACCACTTCGGTGGGAAGGTAACAGCATTCTGTGCACTTCAGTGTCTAGCCATGCCTGCCACATGACCATGGAAGTTTGCAGAAGCAGACAGTGCTGGCTCTTCGGCTTTGAAACAGATAAGCACTGACCTCTAGAGTCGGATACGACTGGCTTTCGAGCAAGGGAAACCTTTACCTTTACTAAGATATCTGAATCTACTGAATGTACACTTCATAATTCATTCTTATTTAAGCTAAAGTATATTTGTTTCTCAGATGAATGCACAGTAACAGAGGGATTCAAATAGATTAGGATATAAGGACAGTTAAGTCAGATGGGCAGTGTAAAAAAGAAAGAACAAATAAATAAATGAATGAATAAAACTTGCCCTTGCCTTCTCTCTCTTCACCCAATGCACACACAGTCAAGATGCTGGGCTATTATGAGGAAAACTAGATTTGTGTAAGTTATCTTGTCTCCATTCTGCTTGATCAAAGATCAGCAGCTGCATTTCTTGGCTGAGCAGGAAGAATAGATGGAAATTTAAACATTGAATACCCCACCCCTGTTTCTATGCTCTTTTAATAGACATACACTGATGCACATACATATGCAAGCACACACACACCAAGAGTTGAGAGGATATTATGTGCAGTGGTGGGCAGGAGCCAGGGCGGACATGTTCTACCGAATCGGTGGTAACAATTTTGGGTGGTCTCCCGAGGGGAGGGGGAGCAACTTTTCCGGGAGACCACCTGGAATGGTTACCTGTTCGGTCGCCTCTCCAGCTGCCTGACATTGCAGCCAAAATGGCTGCCATGTCAGTGCACATGCACCAAACACCAATTGATGCATGCATGCCTCCAGTTGTCAGTGTGCATGCATCAATTGCCATTCAACGCATGCACTCTGACAAAGCAGCCATTTTGGCTGCAATGTCAGGCGGTGGTGAGACCCTCAGCAGCCTCCTCGGAGGTGCGGCAGCAGTGGTGGACCTTGCTCAAGTCCCCGCGTGCTGCCGCCCTGCACTGCTGCACCACTACTATTGCTGCCTGTACCCCTGGGGTAAGTGATTGGGTTTGGGGTGAGTGGGTAGAATGTGTGTTTTTATGTTTATTTTTATGTTTATTTTAAGTGTTTTTATGTGTACTTATTTTTATTTTTTTACTTTGGCTCCACCCATGCCATTGGCTCTGCCCATGACATCATGATGTTGGCTCCACCCATAACATCATGACGTTGGCTCCACCTACGACGTCAGCTCTGCCCACAGTGTGGAAGTAGAAATTTTAGCTGCCCACCACTGATGTGTGGTCAAGTTGGAACCAACTTATAACAACTTTAATAGTGTAATATTTAAGACGTGGTTTTCCTAGTGCTGCTTACCCCACCCCACCCAAACTGGTGAATTTCCATGGCTAAGTGGGGATTCAGATTCAATTCTCCTGAATCCTAGCCTGTCATTCTATCCACTATATTGCACTAGTAAACTAGACATTGGTTGTGCACTGTGAGGACCATGCCATGTTCAGGAATATTATGTCAATAGTCTGTAATATTTGACTCCACTTTCTGAGAAAGGAAAACAACATGTTAATTTTAGCTACAGAGTTTGAGAATGTTAGAATTTCTCATAACTAGCTTTCTGCACAAGTTAGTACTAGAACCTACCTTTCATCTTCTGAATCAATCCTATAATTAGCATCCTTCTTTGCCAGAGGCTGGGTGAGTGTTTGTTTTAGGAGTGCTATGCCTGATATTTAACTTAATCATTACTTTTTATTAACAGAGAGATAGCTTCTCAGTTATCAGATTTAGGCAAACCTGAAATTCTTCAGGAGGAATGAGATAATGATTTACCTATACTCAATGAACACCTTTTGTGGTCTTTCTGACATATTTACTTATTTGACCACTACTTTTACAGTAATTGGGCATTCATGCTTTGATTTTAGAAAGTGACATTTGATGTTAATTAGTCTGCTAGACATAGTTCATTAAACAAGTAGATTGCATGGTTCTTACCTAGAAACATTCTCTTAGGTTTGTTATTTGTGTTCAGAATTTGCAGTACCATTCGCCTCAAAGATTTGAAATTAGTTTTCAGTGGCATTTCATTTTCATGAAGTGTCATGCTTCAGGAAATGCTAGTTTTTAACCTCAGACTATATATACCATATTGTTAATTTTGTTAGGTTATTTGTTGTTTGTTAGAGCAAAGGTCCCTAATCTTTTTTGCACTACAGACTGGTTCCATGCTAAACCATTTTTCCACAGACCGGAAAGGGGGGGGGGATTGGACAGTGCCCCACTGTAGCTCAAAAACAAGGTGGAGGGGCCCAGCCACCTGCTAGCCACACCTTTCAACTTGGGCGTTGAGGTATTACACTGCACACAGGTGGGGGGTGGAGTCCTGCTGTAGTTAAGCAATGTGCAGGAGAGGCCTGTCCACTTGCCTGTCTGCTGTGTATGAAGTCTATGCTCTCGCAGACCCAGCGGAGCACGTTGAGGGCAGAGGCTGCTATCAGGGCTCCCAGTGCCCACCCATGGGCCCGGTTCAGGACAGCCCTTGGCCCAGTACTGGTCCATGTCCCGGTGGTTGGGTACCCTGTGTTAGAGAATGAAGTCATTTCATTACCATGCCCTTCTCTGAAGGGGTGCTCCCCCATTGGACCACTAAGGTGTACAGTACTTCTTCCTCTCCCTACATTCTTCTTTGAAGGTTCTAGTATTTTCCTTGTGTACATGCATTAGTTTATTATTCCCTAGGATTCCAGCAGATAAACTAAGCTGTAGAACAACCCAGAGTGGAGCAGCATGCAGAGTCCTTAGAACAAGTTGTTATAGGACCTTCAGAACAATAGTTCCCACCATATGATATGTGTGCTATTCTTGAGACGTAGATGTGTTGTGAGATGAAGGGTTTTAATAGTTCCCAAGAATTTGTTTTCTCTCAATCAGCATGTTTTCCTGGAAATATAACATGTCATCTCATGGCAATCCTACTTACAATGGATTACCCATCTGTCACCTTTTGATCACAACCAGTAGTAAGATCTAAATTGCTAGTGGTAAAATGGAACATTCACTATGTTTCTCCTCATCGCCTGTTCTTCTGTCATCCCTGCACTATGCCATTGATGGCAAACCTTTTAGAGACGGGGTGCCTGTGTGCTGCCTCCTCCTCCTCCTAAGGCACGCACACATGCACACATACACAATTATAAGTACTGTATAGGAGGGGTGGGGTGTCTGGTGGCCCCACCTCTCTGGGGCAATGGCGTGTGTGCCCACAGAGAGGGCTGTGAGTGCTGCCTCTGGCACACATACCATAGGTTCTCCACCACTGCACTATACAGTTACAGTATAAGTAACATTTATATGCTGAAGTATTATAAAAAGTTCAGTTACTGATAGGATTATTATTTTTTCTTTAATTACATTTACTCCCTGCAGTACTACAGCAAATTCTTATGAATTTAAAACTTACTAGAAATGATAAATACACAGAGCCCTGGTGGTGCAGTGATTAAACTGCTGTACTGCAATCAAAAGGTTGTGAGTTCAATCTTGACCAGGACACAAGGTTGACTCAGCCTTCCATCCTTCCAAGGTCAGAAAAATGAGAACCCAGCATGTTGGGGACAAAATGCTAATTAACTTGTGAACTGCCCAAAGAGTACACTAAGCACTATGGGGTGGTATGTAAGTGTGATTTCTTTGCTTTAATGGAATGCCTGTAAACTAGAATCATAGAATAATTGAGTTAGAAGAAGCCTATGAGGCCATCGAGTCCAACCTCTTGCTCAATGCAGGATTCCACGTCAAAGCAGATCTGACATATTGTTGTCTAATGTCCTCTTGAGTGCCTCCAGCGTTGGAGCACTTACTGACTGACAATAGGGCCAGCAGAGCAATGAGATTAGTTAGACCTTTAAACTGTTATGTCTTACTTAAGTATAACATTGTCGTAATGACTAGGAATGTCCTGGATGTGGATTACCCCATCGATGATGCTTTATCCCATTTTCTGATACAGCTTTTCCAGGAGCTGGCACCAGAGGCAAACAAGGACCCAGAGGTATTACTGGTGGACTTGTGGAAGATTGGCTGCTGGTCTGGGCAGTAGATGACAAGGATCAGCACTGCCCAGGGGCAAGGATTCACCCAATAGGATCTGAGAGGGGCGGAATAGCTTCCCCTGCTTGGGATCCAAGTTTAGCACTAACAGCCACCACCCACCACCCACCCCAAACACACACAGTTTAGGATGAATTTCAACTAAATGTGGCCAATGCTGATGCTGAAAGATAGATTTTTTTTCTTTCCTAGAGAGTTGGAAACAGTTTTGAAAGAAGGGTAGGTACTCATATTGTGCACATTCATTCCATTTTTGCCTCTGGTGAACAGGTTTTACCTGTCTAGAAAAACCTGTTTTAGTAAAGATGATAATAGCCAATTCCAGACTTTCTCAGAGAGTTAACCACATTCTTCGATTGCTGTACAACAGCAAGGAGTTGTGTGGTATCTTTAAGACTGAAGAAATTTACTATGGTATAAACTTTTTCTGGATTACCATCCTTTCCCCACTATACATTTGACAAAAACACCTGATAAATCTGTTAGTCTCAAAGACACTGTGATTCTTTATCATTCATAATGAATTCAGTAGGAAGTGGCTAGATTGTTTACTTCATGTTTAATGCCATCAGGTTGTTTCCAATTTATGACAATCCTATGAATACGTCAAAAGATTCTACTGTTAAGTTTTGCAAACAAAGACTGTGACTTCCTTTATTGAAGCAATCTGTCTCAAGTTGGATCTGTTCCTATGGCCTTCTGCTTCTTCTAGCATTATTGTTCAGTAAGTCTAATAATCTCCTAACACATAAAAAGTATGAAAGCCTCATTTGTTTTACTCACTGACAATTCTTGATATCTGCAAAGCTTTTCTTAGATACCACATTTTGAATGAATAATTTTTCCCTATCTGCTTTCTTTATTATTCAGTTTTTACATTTGTATATATTAAGTGAGAATATCATTGTGTACATCACGGGTGGCCAAACTACGGCCCACGGGCTGGACTCTGCCCATGGCACAATTTTATGTGACCCACAGCCACCCTCGCCACTCCTGGAAGTGGAAGCAGACACATTTACGTCAGCTGTTGTAAATGCAGAAGTGGGCAATTTATGACAGCCATAAATGCACCTGCTTCCGCTTCCGGAGGCCATGGTCTGCCCTTCTCAGCTGTCTGGGAGCATGATCAGGCCCATTGCATAACGAGTTTGGGAACCCCTGGTGTACATAATTTTTTTTTTTACTGTGGACTGAAAACCAGAACTATTAAGGAACAGTACAAAAATACCATATTCAGAGCCAAAAGAAAAGAAGCCCCTGGCTGATGAAATGCTTAAAACTTAATTTTTTAATATTAACTATTCATGGACTGTCCCATACTCCTGGTTTGGTTTTTGCAGAGAACAAATTTCCATCATTTACTTCCAGTTAAATCTGCTAAAAAGGTTTTAATTGGCCATCTAGTGACATTCACATATAAAACAATCTCTTTGGTTACTTGAAGCATGTATTTGCAATTAAAAAAACTTTTGATTTCACAGAATTCTATGTTTCAATCTTCTGCATCACTTTTAATTTCTAGACAAAATTCACTGAAAATGCTTAGGTCTACTTTATTTCCAATCTTTGCAGTCAAAAAATGTGATTATCAGAACATCATGTCTAGATTTTAGTGATTAATATGTTGATAGCCTTTCATGAAGTCTGATTGATATTATTTGGTCAGACTTTGCATTCTAGCCATTAGGTTCTTCTGTTGTACTGAATATTGCCTCACCATTAGAGTCATGCTGATCTTCTGAGTTTGTCATTTCCAATGAAAAAGACTTTGTAACTATCTGAGTGATAATGTCTGTTTCAAATCCACTTATGTTTGCTCGCACCAAGTAATATGTTTAAACATCCCACATTGTCTTCTATAGATTTGAACTTGCCTTGATTCATACATAAAACTTTCATACCATGTTCTACTAATATATAATATACAGTTTTGAGCTCACCTCAATTCTAGTTTCTTTTTTATTTTTGTTTATTGCAGAGTACATAGAGAGATGCTATATTTGTAGTGAGAGATGGGGGATAGTTGTTTTTCACTATGAGGACTTTCCTATAGTAATAAATATCTTATAAATGTGATGGGACTTTGGCATACTTCTATCTAGGCAGACAACTTTGTGTGCTTAGGTCTTAAAAGTCTGTCTTTGAATCCCTGTGGTGTTGAACTAAGGCTTTCACCTCTTTTTTTTCTAACAGGCTCTTCAAGTGCAATCTCATTGTCCATTAGACTCCATACAGTGTGCTTCCCAGGGAACGAAACACATTCTTTAGCTTAGGGATTCCCAGGAAGCAGCTTCCTTTTTACACATTTACAACAGGAGATAGATTAGAGCTACATCATGCAGCCTCTAAGACAGGGGTTCCCAACCTTTTTCTGTCGTGGGCCTGAGGACGTCCCCAGACAGCTGAGCGGGCCGGATCACGCCTCCTGGGAGTGGAAGCGGGTGCATTTACGTCTGTCATAAATGTGACCATTTCCATATTTATGACAGTTGTAGGCACTTTTACAAACACAAAAACACACACACACATCTCTACTAGCTACATACACTGTGGCTAGGAGTACACATTAGAGTGAATAAAAATAGGACAATAGAACAGCTAAATCACTATTTGATGAATATCTGAAAACTTATTCTTTTACAAATCATAAATGAGAAAGCCTTTCCACCTACAGTACATTTAAAAATACTGTAAACTAAATTAACATGGTCAAGCTACATTCCTTGCTGGAACAATACTTTGTTATCCATTAAGATATTTTAATTATATTTTTGGTCTTTGCTTCATGCCAAGGTCACATTTCAAAAAGAGGTGTGTGTGCATTTATCTTTTTTCAGGCACTGCCAAAGTGAATCTGATGAAAATCCCATCAACTGCTTCCAGCCCACGAGACACTGCTCTAGCTGCTGTGATATGCAGTGCATTGGCAACTGTACTTATAGCTCTTCTCATCCTGTGTGTTATCTATTGCAAAAGACAATTCATGGAAAAGAAACCAAATTGTAAGTTTCTCACACTATATTTTAAATTAAGATTGCTACCTATATCATTTTTACTTTACATAAAAATATTCATGTAATATTAATCATGAGTCTCTTTTTGACTGATTGACAGACAGACAGACAGACAAAGGAGCTGCTATCTGCTAGATAGCTCTGCTGGGTGAATTTGAACATGATGTGCAAACTATTTGCTTTGAATAGTTGAATCATAGAAGAAAATTGTGTGGAAGCTGTTTGTGTGATCAAGTTGCATATATGCTCAACCTCTGCAATGTAACAAATTTGTAGTCTTACCTTGCTCCTAGTAAACCCATAATAAAATTGTACAAATACTCACATAGTTTGCATCAGCCATGAGAGAAAAGTAAAAAGACCAACTAAGGCAGTGATGGCGAACCTTTTAGAGACTGAGTGCCCAAACTGTAACCCAAAACCCATTTATTTATCGCAAAGTGCCAACAGAGCAACAGGGGAGGAAGGAAACACTCCCATTGGGCTGCTGGGCAGAGGAGGGGTGAACTCTGTGCTAGGTGGAGGAAGGAAGTGCTCCCATTGGACTGCTGGGCAGAGGGGTGGGGTGAACTCTGTGTTGGGGAGGGAGGAAGCACTCCCATTGGGCTGCTGGGTAGAGGGATGGGGCAAACTCTGTGCTGGGGTGACTGCACAGGTGCCCACACAGAAGGCTCTGAGTGCCACCTCTGGCACGTGTGCCAGAGGTTTGCCACCACTGAACTATGGCTTCACATCATGCAAACCATGCTCATGAAGAAAAATCAATTGGGGGAAAAATTATTCAGCAATTATAGATTGTTTTTTGCTTTAAAACAGAATTGGAAATTACTCTGAACTGGTGGCTTGAAATAAATTAAGTTTTCTTTGTATGCAAATGGTATACAGATATTACTCATACATAGTTACAATCAGGCATCTGGAGCAGCAGTCCCCAACCTTTTTTGCACCACGGACCAGTTTTATGCTAAACAATTTTTCCAGACCGATAAGTGGTGGTGGTGGGATTGGACAGTGTAAGCACATAATAAAATACAATAAAGTGCATGATGTATAATTTATTACATATATAATTCTTTCTCAAACTAGGTTACTATGTAACTATGTAACTAAAATATTCTTTAAATATACTCAAGGAGTATATCTTTCAGTTTTGCTAAAATCTCTTTTTCTAATTTCTCCCATCTGCCAGCCACAGCTTGAATATGGGCAGTGTGATACCTCGCTGCACACAGGTGGGATAGAGGAGCCCCGCTGTACCTCAAAAACAAGGAGGGGGCCCCAGCCGCCTGCCAGCCATAGCATTTGACTCAGGCAGTGAGGTATCACACTCCACACAGGTAGGGGCAGAGCCCCACCATAGTTAAGCAGTGTGTAGGAGGGGCTGGGCCACTTGCCTATATGCTGTGTTTGAAGCCCATGCTCTCGCTCCATTCACTGGGCAGACCCTGCAGAGCACATTGAGGGCAGAAGGCTGCCATCAAGGCTCCCAGTGCCTCCCACCCTGCAGCCTGATTCGGAATAGCCCAGTCCGCGTCCCAGTGGTTGGAGACCCCTGGTCTAGATAAAAACATCTGAATGAAATTAAATTGTTTATGTAATTTCTGAATTTTTAGAATTTCTGAATATAAGCTCCAACATGTGCTTTTATATGTCTTCTTCTTTACTTCCTCCTTTACTCCTTTGCGTGTTGAGGGAGATGTAAGGTTCATGTTCTGATGCCTCTAGCAGCCTCCACCATTATTTGGTGTTATTCTAACATTTATTTGATATTATCTCTCTACTTCTGGGTCTGCCTCGTGGTCTTTGTCCTTCTCCTCTTTCCACATATGCCTTGTAAGGTATGGGATTTGAAGACATTCTCTCCAAATGGGCAAGCCAATTTATTTGTTGGCTTTGTATGTAGTTTATGATTAGTTCTATTCCAATTCCCTTATAATCTCATTCCTGCTTTTATCCCTTCTAGTCATTCCAGCAGCCTTCCTCAGCCATCACTTTTATATGTGAATGTGAAATTTTACTAGCTATGATTAGAGAATCCTGTGAATATTGTTAAAACAGTTTAAGCACACCTGGTGTCTTCTTTATTCTGAAGGGTCTGCAAGATTACAGGATGTTCACTATGAAGGTTCTGAACTTTCATGTTTTGACAGACCACAGTTTAATATGTATGCACATAGAACATACCGCCAGTTTCAGCGGGACCCATCTCAGATACGTGGTGAGTGGGGATCTTAAAAATCTTGTTGATTCTCTTGTTATCATTGAAATAGATCACCTCTACCAACCAAGATAGCTTCCTGGGTACTTTGTAATCCCTGAAAGATTTCTTGCCTTAAATCAGGCAGGGGTTTTCCTCCCAGGGGCCAGTTCCCACCACCACGCTCAGCTGTTGGGACTGGAGGCACAGCTGCGTCCACAACTTATGTTTTTGTTGTCATCGGCGGTGGTGGGAATCATGTGGTTTTTGTTGCTTTGTGCACAACTTCCACTGCTTTCCAGGGCAGTGGGAGCCGTCCGGAGCATGCTCGCTTCAGTTGGGTAATTTGCCAACACTCCTCCACTGCACTTCAGCAGTTGGGAACCCCTGACTGGAGAGCGGCGGTGGATGATTTCCTGGTTGCACACTGGGATCCCAGGCACTGACGTAAGCTCAACCCAGCACCGGAAGTCATCCACTGCTGCTCTCTATCTGCTAAAGCGCAGCGGAGAAGGCTTGGAAAATTACCAAACTAGAGCAAACATGCTCTGGAAAGGCTCCCACCACCCTGAGAAGCAGTGGAGGTTGTGCACAAAGCAGCAAAAATAGTGTGACTGCCACCACAAATGACATTTTTTGATTTCCAGCAGTGGGTGGCGGGTCTAGAGGTGCCCGGGTAGCCACCATGGGCTGGATTAATGACATGCATGGGCCAGATTAGGCCTGTGGGCCGGGGGTTGGCCACAGCTGCTTTAAGTGGGTAAAAAAGGAAAGTGATGATATGACTGATATGAGGGCACAGTTATGGGTATCAGCCATATTGCCAGACTCTTCCCATTTGCAGTTTAATCAATTAAAAACATAGTTCACAAAGTCTGCAGCTCCTGTTCCATCCTCGGGATAGCTCAGAACATAAAAATGTATTGATTGCCTTGATATTTAAAAAACACTGGACTTCACTAGCATAGATATACCATGTTCTGCTTTTATATTCTAATCTCAGTTTTACGTACTGGTTATGTCTTTCCCTCCTGCCTCCATGAGAACATTAGCAGTCTGTATCTATCCAGGTGTAACTTTACTTGGTTAGTTCTGACAAGTTTGCTATATGTTGCAATAATTATTTTCATCTGAGAAATAGTCGACATGTGTGTCTTCATAGATGGGGTAATGCCTTGATTTAACATGAAATCAAAACTACAGGTGTAGCAACATTAAAATATGTAGTACTGTATGACTAAGACTTTAAGTATGTATAGGGCTGGAATTGACATAAAAAACTGACAGATTGTGAAGTGCAGATGCAAATCTTCTTTTGAAATGCATCTATTGCATATGTAATCAATTGAATGACATTTGTTTGTGGCACATTACTCTGTGGAAGGCATGTGATATCAGCTGAGATAATGTTTTTGGAAATTAGACACAGCGGGAGGAAGAGGAAGGGAGAGAGAGTAGACAGATTGATTCTTGTTATATACTTACTATGCATTAATTTTAATCTGAAAAATTTATGAGAACCAGCATATAATCAGTCGTGAAGAAATCTTGGGTAGTTGAAGAAAATGTCCTATTTTGAACATTGAAGAATCGGTTAAGAATTAGATTGCTAATGATAACCAGTTAGCATCACATACATTGCCTAACCTTTAAGAGAGATCTGCAACAATTGTTTAACCTATGGACTAATGTGAAGTATGCCTAGATGTGTACCATTTATTAATAAAACATTTAGTGTGGGGTTTTTTTTAAGCTCCAGTGCATTTAATTCCATCCGTGTGCTGTGATGAAACATGTAGCCTGGAACACAGCTGCCATAGCTGCCCTTTTCATTCTAGGACTACACTTCATGAAAGGTAACTTAAATTTCTTCCATGTGTCCCCTCTGATTATTCTCCCTGATCATACAAAATTGTTGTGCATGTGTTGAATAGCAAGGTTTGCAAGTACATTATTCTTCCAATTTCTGAGAGTTGCTTCCATTTCTTTTTTCATTAGTAAATTCTCATTGTTGAGGCGCCAGGGCTTGAGCAGTCTAACTAGGTAGTGTTGCCCATCTCTTGTCATTGATGTTAGGCCAGAACTAAAACTCACCAAAACATCTTCCGTTGGATCCCTTGGGCAAGGTGAAAACGGAGGGCACACGTCATGGCCCACCTAGCCAGCGGGGGCCGTGATATCAAAATGGCTAAAAAATCACATGTAGATGGACTTGATTTCTCAGATCCATTTGCATGTGCAGAATGTCATGGAGATGTCTACCAATGCATGGACTCCTTGCTGAATAATGACTCCAAGTAAGGTAAATTCTCACTCAGTCTTTTCATATATCAGTGTTTATCTAGTTGCATTTTCTGTTTTCCTCTGCTGGTAAGACTGTACCTTCACAGTGCCAAAAATTACATAGCTTTGAGGTATTTATACTCAGTACTCAGGTTATCACCTTCAACTTGTCCTTACTAATAGTAATAATAATAATAATTTTGTGTCAGAAATTATTCTGAGTTGAAAGGATTTTTGCAGAAGAAACTCTGCTCAAATGATGAAACCAGCTTTTTTATTTCAGTAACCCAGAAAAAAGAGGGCCAATGAACTGAGTACTTAATCACTCTGCTGTGACTTATGGATAAAATAATCATCACATGGGATGCATAATTTCTGCCTAACTAGATATCTGAATTATGTCTTTATTAGCATTTTTCTTCACCCTCAATCTTGACAGTGAATTGCTGTCAGCTAAGTGGTGCTGTCATGTTTTCTGTCTCTTCATCCCTCCTTCCATGAAGTTGTGATATGTGTGATGCTTAGAAACTGTGATGAACAAAGACAGATTGTTTACTTGTAACCATGGTTCTTTGTCTTATCTATACATTTACATAGTGCTCCCATCCTGATCTCTTTGTTGTAGGCCTATTGTGGTACTTGAAGTTAGCACTAGCATTTCCTTGGGACTTGTGCTGTGAGGTGTGGCATTAGAGCTTCTTGCTCAAATTCTTAAACTCCAGAAGGATCTGAAGCAGGACTCTCTGCAAGTGAAGAATCCATAAGTTGACCACAGAAAGAACCACAGTTGTAAATAACAACCTGTCCTTACTTTTGAGAGTGAATTCTTATTGTCTGAATTCTGACAAGTTAAAAACATAGCAGGTTGTTTCTTGATGATTACCTTAGTCAGTAATTTATCCTCTGAGGAAAAGAGGCTGTTTGACTGAGTGTCATTAGCAAAATCTCTCAGAATCTTCTCAGTAATTGTAGGGGCAATGCAAATGCTGAAGTTATCACTTCTGTTGCGTTGTTTCAGTTTTACATGGCTGAAACGGTATTATTGTATCACTTGAGAAAATGCTAATCTCAGCCCCCAATCCCAGGCATCTGCTTTATTGCAGACTTGAATATGGCATGAAATGTGCTTATATAATACAGACTCTATATGGAATTTTCTGATATGCCAGGAGTGGAAAAAAGATCAGTAGATCTTACTATCAGTTCTTGATTGTAATATTATTAGCTCTTATTTATCCCCTTTTACAGGAATTCAAATTCTGTTGGAGAAATGATTCCTACATTTCTTGGTTCTCTTTCACATTCAACATGTGGAGATATTTCGGATGGTTGGACCCTTATTCAAAACCCAACTTGTTGTGATAGCATTTCTTTCTGCGAATCATACCCTGAGCTAATGGGTGAAGATGAAAATTCTTTCAGCGCAGAGACTGAAAAAACAGCTATTATGGATTCAGATAATGAAGAGGATCTAAGTGTATTAACATCTAAGTCTCATTTTGGAAGCTTGACAGATTCAGCTGAACCTCCCAATAAGACGTATTGTATCAATGCTTCTTTGAACCAGTTTGTAGTTGCTGAACCCACTGTCAACAGTACAGCTGAATAGAGTCATTAGTGATTCCACAAACTGATGACAGGTAAGGACAAAGCTGTTAATATTTATACTTACATAGTGTGCTGTATAATGTCACTGAAAGGCTTACTAATATTTATTTGAGTAATAGTATCCTTATCCAGTTAAAAAACTAGGCAAATTTCTAGTGCTGTTACTTTTAAACATGTTATATTAATATGTTTATGCCTAATTCAAGACACCAACTTCTAAAACTTTTAAGAACAAATCACAGACATGCTCAGGGAGCAAGGAGGCTTTTTCAGTTACCTCTTCTATTTTTGTAAGTAAGAATAACCCCACGGCTGGGGTTGAAGAGCCGCTGCTCCAGGCGGCAGGAACACCATTGCAACCCCGGGCCATGCCCATGGCCGGGACTGAAGAGCTGGAGCTCCAGGCGGCAGGAACACCGCTGCTACCCCGTGCCACGCCCATGGCTGGGGTTGTGCTGTTGTGGTGCCGAGACTTGGCTGTTGGGGTGGGGGGCGGACATCGCCCCCCTGGCCAGCCTGGCCAGCCTAGCCCCTGGACTGTCTATGGCCATTTTTGAATTTTTGTACTTGGACAATCGACAGGAACTTCCACCACCAGCAGCATCCTGGGCCCCACCCTGGGCCACAGTACAAAAGGCTGCTACGGCAGCGCACTGCAGGACTTCGCCGTTGCTGCCCTCGGACTGGAGTGGAGAGGCCGTTATACTATTGTATTGTTTTATATTATGATATGTGCTTTTGTAGGATGAATATGGTATAATTATTGTATTATTGTGTTTACTGCATAATATTGTGTGAGCCACCCTGAGTTGGGTTTCCTGATTGGGCAGCACACAAGTGTGAGAATTAAATTAAATTAAATTAAAAGATCACCAAAGCAAATGTGCTGGGAAGTTCAGGAATGGACAATGTAACATTTGGACCTCTGGAGATTGCCAGCTCATGCACTAATATGATCATCCATTATCAAAAGTCATGGAGGTATAATTCCAAGCTCACTGAAGGAGGATCAGCCTTCATTTCAGTGGTGTCCCTTTTTCTGTTCCCTTTCCACAAACTTCAGTCACATACAACCATACCCTGGCTGTTACTCTGGCAGGAGGCCAAGGAACGCTGTCCCTGGAGCAATCCAGCAATCACTCTCTTCTCCAACACTCCAGCTGGCAGGTTATTCCTGTTCTAGAAAATGACATTAATGGCCTTGAATGGTGTAACACCCACCACTGTTTAATTAGGGATAGCTCAAATTACTGACTTCGCTGGACATTCTATGACAATCTGTTAAAACACAGTAAGTTTGGGAGGAGAATCTACTTTGTCAAAGATTGGTACTGGCTAATCTTTCTCACACTACTTCAGACAAAAGAAACTGCAGAATGAACTCACCAAAAGGTAGCTTCATTTTTGAAGTTTCACATCTAGCCTAGACACAGAAGAAGAAGAATTTTCTGGTTTATAAAGGCATTATAAACGGCCCAAAAAGTTTGGGCACCCCTGTTATAAATTATCGTTTGTGATACAAGTACCTTGTCTTGCCAAACCATGTTTCAGTTAAAATAATAAAGTTAATAGCAGAAGTATCTTTTTATACTAATGCTAATATGATTTAGAATATGAAAAGGTGCGTGCATTCAACTATCTGACTAATGTCTGCCATCTTGTTTGCTTTTAGCTATCTAAAGGACATTTCCTGACAGCCTTTAAAAATGGAATGCTTTCTTCCGTGCCTTTCTTCAAACAGTTGTGAATGGAATGCAGCCTGGATATTGACATTGCAAGGTTTCAGAAACAGCTGAAATATATTGGCAGCATTTCAAAGCGTTGGGGCAGTTGTATTTGAGACGAAGCAGCTGTATGGGAAAACTTCAAGTTGAAGCCTGGTAAAAGTCCAAAGGCAAATCCACGCTGGTCTCTTAGTTTTTGAATGAGAAACTTCCATGCCTCGTGAACATTCAGTCAAAGTTTAGCAATTACAGCTAAGACAATTATGTAAATATAATAAGCAACAGACTAGTATTTTGTGTGTGTGTGTAGATTTTTACATTGTGTGTGTGTGTGTTTGTGTGTGTGTTAGTTTGTTAGCAAGAGAAAACAGTTTATAGAATTTCCAGCACATTTGGCCAGGCTGATTCATTGCAGAGTATGACATAATCCATACTGGAGAGAATACTTTTTTTTTTAAGTAAATAAATTTAAATAAATAAAACACTTCATTTTACAAACTGATTGTGAACGTAGAACTACAGCATGTGACTGTTACAATATCATGTGCATGAAATATTTATGAGGGAAAGGCTAGCTGCGAAAACTGCATGTGTGTTAAAATGTTTTTGTGCAGCTGTTTTCAGGGTAATCTTACATATTGAGAACTAGGCTGCTGTTTTGAGTGATGTTTACTCAGAAGGAAATATCATAGGATTGCAACTCAAGTATGAAAGCAATTTTCTATTCCAATTTAGCTCTGTTAAAATTAACTTCAAGTGAAATATTTCTCCTATTCTTTGTATTTTTATCATAGCATAGAAAACTGGTTAACATCATCATCAAAAAATTAAACACTTGTGCCATTGTTAGAATGGTTGCTTTCTTGCACAAAAATATCAATGAGACATAAAACATGCTTTTAAGTAAATTTTACATATAGGCTAAATACAATCCTAACTAGCGTAGACTCATTTAATCAAGGCGATTTACATAATTATTGATGAAAGAAGCCTTATTCATTTAATGCAGTGTTCCGTGCACTCCAGTGTTGATGAATGCCTGCCACATGTCCATGGAAACGTCTACAAATGCAGACAGTGCTGGCTCTTCAGTTATAAATAGAGATGAGCACTGAACCCTAGTGTCGGATAAGGCTGGCTTTCGAGCAAGGGTGACTTTTACCTAGCCAAACTATGGCCCATGGGCCGGAACCATTTGGCTGCACCATTTCATGTGGCCTGTGCTGCCCTAACTGCTACCAGAAGTGGAAGTGGAAGCAGACATGTTTATGACAGCCATAAAATACACCCGTGCATGCATAAACATGCCTGTGCATGCCATAAACACTGCCGTAAATGCACCCACAACTGCCATAAACACATTTATGACAGCCATGGATGCATTTTACCGTAGCAGGAACCACATGACCGGCCCGCTCAACCACATGACCAGCTTGCAGCATGAAAAGTTTGGGAACCCCTGATTTAATGTATGTAGTATAACAATCCCCAAAATCTTGTTGCTTAATGTAGTAAATTACACTAAAGTAGATCCATTAAATCAATGAGCATTTACTGACTCTTCCTTATGTTCCATTGAGTCACATGTGTCTACTCTGTGACTTACTTTAGCATACTTTAAATCCCCATTGATTTAACTGGCCTTCTCTAGTGTGTTTTATTATGCTAAGCAACATGAATTGGGCCAATAATTGGATTTAGCTATATATTTTTTAAAGTTTGAAACAAAAAGTTATTCTTAATCTAACCACTTACTAAAATAATATCTACTGAATTCAGCAGAACATAGATACATACAGATTGTACTGGAGTGGAATCTGAAATATAAACATAATTAAGTCTTCAGTTCTGTGCACATATTAAAAGCCTGTTGAATTCACTGGGACTTTGGAGTAAACAAACATAGGATCAGGCTATGTTGGAAAACTTGATATGAAATGCACACTAGGATAAGCTAGCAAACAACCTGTACCCTTTTTGCATCTAGAGTTATGAATTTGTGTAAACCTTGTATATAAAATAATCCAACATGCATTTCAGTATTCTGTATTACTGTTTATTGATTATACACAGCCATATGTTTACCTATGAGCACTGCTTTGAAAATGGCCTTTTGTCATTTTTATTCATTAAGACATAGTTTGCCATCGGAATTTACACTTTGTCTGATTCTCCAACAGCTTCTCTAAGATCAGGTGTTAACAACGAAGGATTTTAAAATGTGTGTATTGTGTAAATACAATTTACAAAATGTTTGATTTAACCAAATTGGTCTTGATTTATGTTGCCTATGGTGAGCAATGATTTATATGACAATAGAAAATTCAAACATTTTTAGACTGCCTTCAAATAAAAGTGTTTCCAATATTTTATATACAGGAATTTAAGAGATGTAAATTACAACTTCATGTACATTTTTATATATTTTTTCTATTTTGTAATAAACAGCAATTAAAATAATCCTGGTATGCTTGTGTGCTTCATAGTATAGACTTTCATATGAATAATTATGGGATGCCTTAGGTCAGTTATTTTAAAGCAAACTATTTTGAAACAGGGACGGAAATTGAGATTATTCTCTCTTCTGAAACCAGATTGACAGACTGAAGAGCCTTTATGGCACAGTGGTTAAACTGCTATGCTGCAGTCAAAACTGCTGACATTGGGAGTTTGATCCTCATGGGGATCAAGGTTGACTCAGCCTTTCATCCTTCTGATGTCAGTAAAAGGAGTACCCAGTATGTTGGATCATGGAGAAAACAAAGGAATACAGTCAAACCTCGCATAAAGTAACTCACGTAAAGAGCAGCATTTTCTCTGAATGTTCGCTTCGCTTAACAAAGAAAACCAACCAAATTCTCATTAACAAATAAATTGAGGTTCGCAATTCCCCCCCCCCCACCAGAAGTCACAATTGGTCACTTACAATGGTGTTTTGCTTAAAGAGCAAACTCGCTTAAAGAGCAATCCTGTGGAACACATTATGCTCTTTAAGCGAGATACAACTGTATCAGAAACAAGTCTACTTCTGTTTCATTGATTACACTAAGGCTTTTGTGTGGTTCACAATAAAATGTGGCAAGTAATTAAAGAGATGGGAATACCAGAGCACCTTATATGCCTCATGAGAAATCTGTACATGAGTCAAGAAGCCACAGTTGGGACAGAATACGGAATGACAGAGTGGTTTGGAATAGGAAAAGGAGTAAGACAAGGTTGCATTTTATCTCCCTGCTTATTCAACTTATACACAGAGCACATAATGCACAATGTAGGAATGGAGGAATCACAATTTGGGATCAAAATTGCTTTGAGAAACATCAACAACTTGAGATATGCAGATGATACCACTCTAATGGCAGAAAGTGAGGAGGACCTAAAGAAGCTCCTGATTAGGTTGAAAGAAAAAAGTGCAAAAGTTGGCTTGAGACTCAATATTAAGAAAACAAAGATAATGGCAACAGGCCCTATCAGTCCCTGGAAAATAGATGGGGAAGAAGTAGAAGCAGTGGCAGGTTTTACTTTCATAGGATCAAAGATCACTGCAGATGGTGATTGCAGCCATGAAATAAAAAGGTGACTGATTCTTGGGAGGCAAGTGATGAGAAACCTGGGGAACATAGTGAAAAGTAGAGACATCACATTGCAAACAAAAAATCGTATAGTCAAAGCAATGGTATTTCCGGCGGCAATGTATGGTGGTGTGAACTGGACCATTAGGAAAGCTGAGCGCAGAAGAATAGATGCCTTTGAGATGTGGTGTTGGAGGAGAGTTTTGAGAGTCCCCTGGACAGCGAGGAGAACAAATAGGTCAATCTTAGAAGAAACCAACCCTGACTGCTTCTTAGAAGGTCAAATAGTAAAGATGAAGCTAAAGTACTTTGGACATCAAATGAGAAGAGAGGATTCACTTGAGAAAGCCTTGATGCTTGAAAAGGTTGAGAGCAAAAGAAGAAGGGGGTGGCCAAAAATGAGATGGCTAGATGGTATTGTGGATGCAATGGGCACAGAGCTGAGCGAGTTGAGAAGGATGGTGCAGGACAGAAGTGCCTGGCGGACAGTGGTCCATGGGGTCGCAAAGGGTCGGAATCAACTGTGCGACTGAACAACAACAAAACAAAACTTGTGGCTTACACTGTTAAAGTAAGTTGCAACTTGTGCATGCCCACTGGATTCAATGGAATTTATGAACAAGCACGCACATTAAATTCTCACTGATTCAATGGGCCTCCTCTGGTTCAAGCTATTAAGCTAAAGCAACACAATTTCAGCCATTGCCTCTCTTCATTTGGCTACAGCCCTTCAAACAGTAAATGTCTTCATGAGGGTCCCATCCTCTGTGTAAAGTACTGTATCCCCTTGATAAAAGATAACACATCTTCTGTGTAGAGTTCTCAGCCACCCTCCCACAGAATCCAATTGCTTTAATTTTTCACCAGGTCAGGAATGCCTATTAAACATTCTTAGAATTATACTACTGTCTTTTAAAAAGTTTCTGTCATTATTTTTGCCATCACAGCTGAGAAACAGGCAACCATGATTCATATATAAAAGTAACCAGTTTTCTTCCAACAAATGTTTGAACTGAATATGAAGGCTTAGCAATTCCCTCTGATTTCACGCTCATTCAATGAAAGCTTTCAGAATTCAGAGATGAGAACAGATAGCTTCAGATTTGACAGAGCTGGTTAGTATCATGGCATTTAAAAAAATGTTCAAAGGCATCATCTGTTAGCGGGATGTTTTTAAAGCTGAAGAAAGAACTCTTTCAGCCTGCACAGGGCAGATAATAAGAGGATTACACACTGTTGCTATCCTTTGAACCTTGAAAAAGTCCTTCTGAGAAACAAAATGAGGCAAGATGCAAAAGAAACTCAAACTAACAGTTGTTACCACACCAGTTCTTTATAAATATATGTATGTGTGAAAGAGTGAGAATTTCATCAGTAACATATGTGACTTGGCCTCTTCACCAATAACTGCCTCACATTCGCCAGCTTTAATGTCCAGGTGAACAGAATTACAAAACTACACAACTGAGTTCTCTGCCTTATTAGGGGACGAAACCAGCCATGATATGTCCTAAAGCAGGGGTAGGTGGAGCTGGGAGCCCTGGAGGCAGCCTTTTGCTCTTGGCATGCTCCACTGGGTCTGCCCAGCAGGCGGGGCAGGGGCATGAGATTCAGACACAGTGGATTGCCGGGTGGCCAGGAGGACCCTCCTCCACGTTGTTTACTTGCTCCCTAGCTGTGTGCAGTATGATGCCTCTCTGCCTGGCTCAAATGGTGTAGCTGGCAGGCACCTGGGCCCCTCCTTGTTTTTGGGCTGCAACAGGGATCCTCTCCCTGCCTGTGCACAGTGTGCACTTTGTTGTATATTGTGCACTTATCCCATCCGGTCCTGCCTCCCCCACGTTCTGGTCGATGGAGAGGTTGTTTGGCATGAAGCTGGTCCATGGTTCAGGAAAGGTTGGAGACCCCTATCCTAAAGAATGCTATCAGCCAACCAAACCAAGAAGATGGATAACCTGGTCAACATAAGTGAAGAATCAGATTGCATTCAATTTATAGTGTCTCACTTATAGTGATTCTAGCAAGGTTTTCAAAGATTGTGAGATGTTTGCAGAGTAGCTTACCATTTCCATCCGATTTACTGTTTTTATCACCACCACTGTCAGTTTATCTGGCAAAGCAGTAATCTGAACCTGGAGTCATAGTCCAACTCTCTCTCCTGCACACCATCACACTGACGATACTTTACTGGTTACTTGGTTGATCCATGTTTCATTCGTCAGTTTGATATGGTGGAAGCATTGTCTCCCACTGTTTTGAGATTTTAGCAGCCTCTCGCCATCGGAAGTTTCTACCGTTACCATAGCAGGGTCTGATGGTGCGCAGTGGACTAAGGCCCATGCTTCAATGTTCCTTTAGCCCAGGGGTGCCCACAGGCTGGATACGGCCCCCAATGCCAATTCATCCAGCCCATGAAGCATTCGTTGCTGGAAGCGGAAGTAAAAAGTGCCCAGGAGCAACAAGGACTTTGTGGGCTGGATGAATTGGTGTCAGGGGCCAGATCTGGCCCATGGGCCATAGTGACTGGCCCCCTGAACCACGTGACCGACCCATGACCCAAAAAGTTTGAGCACCCTTGCTTTAGCCATTTTAAATACAATGACATAGCTGGCCGGGCTCATGTCGAAGTTGGCCGTACTAGACCAATGCACTGGCTAGGAGTATTGTCTGGAACAGAGAACTCTCCATTCTGGACCACTAGCTGACACCTTTGTGGCATGGTTGAATCTACTGGGGGAAGACACCCCCACTACCATAGCTGTGGGACAGCCAGGGTCATTGCTGAGCCACATTGAGGCGTGAAGTGGAATTTGAAGCAATATCCAAGCACTATAGGTAAAGGTAAAGGTTTCCCTTGCTCGAAAGCCAGTCGTATCCGACTCTAGGGGTCAGTGCTCATCTCTGTTTCTAAGCCAAAGAGCCAGCGCTGTCTGCTTCTGCAGACGTTTCCATGGTCATGTGGCAGGCATGACTAGACACCAGAGCGCATGGAACGCTGTTACCTTCCCACCGAAGTGGTCCCTATTTATCTACTTGCAATTTCTTGCTTTCGAACTGCTAGGTTGGCAGGAATCCAAGCACTATACCCATGACAAAAAGAGGCTGCGTGTGTGAGGCAGGAACTGAGATGCCTATTAATTGCCTGGGCTTCTCACCTTGAAAATATTTTTTCCCATAGCTTTCCACCAGGAAGACACAAGCCAAACTCCATGTGCAAAATTTAGCAATTTCCCCCCTAAGTAGGAGGATTGTATAACTTTTAAGTGCAAATGAAGTAGTACATGGTCATTTGTGCCAAGAAACTTTTTTTTTTTTTTGGCATGGTAGCATTCTGCTTGCAGCAAATGTATATACAGTATACATACATACATACATATATACATATACAAACTGAGGCATTTGAACATGCAGCCTCACACCTGTTATCTGAAACAGTATAGTCCCAGATGAGCTCTACAATGTGTTTTTTGTCTGTTAGACCCCTCTGAAAAGAAAATCTGCCTGCCAGATGAAGTTTCCAAAGGCATATATTTGGTTGATCAAAGCTGGCTCCATTTATAGTCAGCTATCTTCATTATCCAATGTTAATTTTTTAAAAACATTCTCAGCCATTATTACAATAAGTGTTGATTAAAGAAGAAGAAAATGGAATAAGAAAAACTATATACACAGATCAGTTGGTACTGTGTTTTCCATAAATGAGTTAAAACATGTTAGCTTTCATTTCTGCAGGACAAAAGCATGCAAAGCAGATTACTCATGTTTGGAGACATTCAGCATAATTACACCCAGAGGCTTGGAAATCCCAAAAGTCACCATGACACACACATCTTGATCTTTACAGAAACACCCAGCATTATTTCTCTCTGGAAATAACCAATTTTGCTATACTTCTGTGCGCTCTTCAGCAGCAGTAGTGTAGCTGTTACATAATTTTTCAAAGAAGTTGGAATGATAGTGTGTTTCTTCCTATACAACACAGCAAACAGACGTGTGTGTCCTCTAAGGCTAATAGACTTATTTCCATGTGAGCTTTCACAGATCAGACACCATTTCAAAATTTACTGTATATACTCAAGTATAAGTCTATTTTCAAGCCCCCTAAAAGGGGTTCCAAAAAGGGGACTCGACTTATACTTGGGTCAACTACCCCGAGGGTCCCAAAACCGTGGTGGTGTAAATTTGAACATACTGTACAGGAAAAAAAATCACTAACACTAATCACTAATAAAAACTCAAAAACATACCCACACATATATCTAAATTAATTAATTTTAACGTATTTTAATTATTGAAACTTACTAGCAGCTGCTGCATTTTCCACCCCTGACTTATACTCAGGCCACTCTATTTTCTTTGTTTTAGAGGTCCAAATTAGGTACCTCGACTTATATTTGGGACGACTTATAGTTGAGTATATACGGTAGGTTGCAGTGCTGTTTCCTGTATAAAGGTTATTTGACTCCCTTTAGCCACAGGTGTACCAACTTGAGGAATGAGGTGTTATTTGCTCCTCTGCCTTAAGCAATGAAATGCCTGTTCTTCCAATAAGATCAATGATGCAGAAAATGACTGTTAGCATGGAAATTATTCACTACCTTGTTTTCTGACCGTAAATATTATGGTCTAATACAAAACTTTGAGTTTTGTTCCACTTGATGTAGGGATTAGGGTGTTGGACTGAGATTTACAAGATCCGTCTTTTAATCCCCATTGAGATAGTAAACCCATTTGGTACACTCTACTATACCTTAATCTCAACTAGACAAAATGGCTTCATTTGCTAGAAAATGGGGAGAACATAAATATCCCCAGAAATTACACTTGAAGAATAAATAAGACAGAAAGGAGTCTGCTTGAGGTTTCCACCTCAGGTCTTGGTAAGGAAATAATGGATATTATCCTGAACTTATTCCAAACAGATTTTAAGAACTGCCTACCCCATTGCAGTTACAGTTCTATGCCTCTTCAGAGCCATTCCTTTACTGGTCTACTGGCTTGCCTCCTAGGTTAGGCTATTCTGAGGTAAGAAAAACAAAAATAAGCCCTGGAGCAGCACTGCTGGAAACAAACATTTGACAGGAACCTTGGGGTATTGAAAAATAAATTATTTGTATATTTTTAGAAACCTTTCAAAGGTTGCCTTGAGACAGTGTGTCCTAGAATCCTCTTAACACTCACACACAGCTGTAAATTTCAGAGGAAAAAGAAAAAAAATAGTGTTTTAGAAAAAACTACCCTTTGAACAAATTATTATGCGATGAAACTGTACTGTTGTTCCTGACCTTCTGATGGAGAAACTAATCCTAACAGTATGAGAAACAACAGTATTCCCTGGAACATAGTATGAAAATGTTCAGGATGCTCTCCGCCATGCCACCTTGAGTTCACATGAGTACATCTGGTTTGAGAAGTTAGGTCAGGCCTAGTTAGGACTCAAATGGGAGTCTATCAGAGACCACCCAGGATCTTCATTTATAGGCTAGGAAATAATCCTGCATGAAACCTTGGACAGCTGCTATCAGTCACTCTTTTCAATGCTGAGTTAAATAAACCGATGGTATGACTCCAACTTAAATTGTACATTTTAGCAAAATTTAATTGCCATGGTTTCTTGCCATGTTGGGGGAGGGGGCTGTTGTTGAGGGGAAATGCTAACTACTAATCTCTGTTAGTGGATTATATTCCCAAAGGTGAAGAAATTCTTAACAAACTAATTGAAACCCATAGCTATTCTGGCTGATCTCCAGGTGCCAGGTAAAGTCTCAGGGAATTGTTGCATTTCTCCAAGTCTTCAGGAGGAGAGACAAATCTCAATTTGAATGGTGCAGAATGGGAAGACAACCCCCCCCCCCGGCCTGGGGCAAACAAGGGGCTTTGGCTGTAAATGTTCACACTCAGGCAAATCTCAGCAGGTGGGTCCTTGTCCTGGTGGGTGGAGGGCACTGTCAATTTGACAGTGGCTAAATTCTGCTAGGGACCAAGCATGGGCAGTATAACCCTAACAGCTGTGAAGATCAGGCGGCAGCACCTGGACGGAGGCACTAAGAAGGCACCTGGACGGAGGCACTTCACCATGCTAGGGTGCTGAGGGCCAATCACCCACATACCCAAATTTAACTGATTAAAATAAACATCCACGGAGCTGTCTAAGGAAAGATCCCAATGGAAATCCTTTGTAGAAACCTCTACACTGTAAGGTAGAAGAGGAGGTGATTAAGAGAGAAGAGAGAGCAGAATGAGAAGAAACTTTTCGGTTTTATATGTGAGGGAGCTTTAAAACCTGTGTACTCATTTTCACTGCTCCTTGGCTCTCTGTGGAGATATTTGCATAAGTGTTGTGCTTAGGGATAGTAATAACCTATACTGCCCCATAGCATTTAGTGCACTCTCTCAGCAGTTTACAGGTAATTAGCATTCCCCCCCCCCCCACACACACACATATATGTTGGGTACTTGAACACTTGAAATGTTGTGTTTCAACATTGGCACACCAAAGAGCCGAGCACACTAAGGAGAGAGATTGTGTGTACCTACCATTAGAGCAGGGGTAGCCAAACTTTTCAGGCCATGGGGTAGTCATGTGGTTCAGCAGGCCAGTCACGTGGTTCCTCCCACTGGAAACAGAAGTAAAACATGCCCACACATGTGAAAAACGGTGCCACAAATGAATCTGCGGCTGTCATAAATGTGTTTACGACAGCCACAGGTGCATTTACAGCAGTGTTTTGTGCATGTGCAGGCGCGTTTTACTTACACTTCTGGGAGTGGCAAGGGCGGCAGGGGCCAGATGATTCAACAGCAAGGGCCGGATCCGGCTAGTAGTCCATAGTTTGGCCACCCCTGCCTTAGAGCATAACTCTAATTTTAACTTTTTATTATCTTTTGTGATGGGTGGGTTTATATTGTGGGATTGTATAATTGGTATGTTTTATTTGTTGTCAGCCGCCCTGAGTCATTCGTGAGGAGGGCAGCATAGAAGTATGATGATAAATAAATAAATAAATAGCTGAGGGTAGTGCACCAGTTGCATGCCTTGTTGAGTATTTGTTTGTTTTCTGTTTGTTTGTTTTGCTCTCCTGTGTCACTACAGGGGCCTTGGTTCTGTTACTTCCAATGGACCCACCTCCACTAGTTTTTGGCTCCAAAAATCTGAGGGAACCTGAAGCTGCTGCCTCAACAACTGTACACAGTTCACTATATATTTCAATATCTGGACTCTTCAAAAGAATTGCATTTATGATGGTATTTATTTAATCTGTACAGAAGAAGTAAAAGGCAGCGACTGCAGAAGAAAGAATTAATACTGGAGAAGGACAGAGAAAGCAGTGGGCCCTAATGTGGAACATGTATTACATTTTGGCAGTTTTAGAATGTTTATTCATGGTATTAAAACAAATGCAGTTTGAATCATGTGTCTTTTGGATGTTAAATTTTATAAATGGGGGAAATGAGCTTACAGTCTATTTCCAGCTTTCATTAATCCTTTCATAAGACTTCAGTCGAAATGTGCTGATGTCTCCTGTTGTTTTAACCTTCCTTGGCAATGAGAACTTTAATTGGCTGTTCATTTGGCTCTTTTCTTAGAAGCTAATAGGCGTTATTGGCACTGGAAAGGGGAATATTTGCCAATCAAAAGAGCCTGCTTTTTAAAAATAATAATAATAATGATAATAAACCCATGTTACCCAGAGTTTCTGTTGTTTCCAACATAGAGATCCTTCACAGATTATTTTCAGTGTCTCTACTCCATAATGTGAGAAAGAACAAAAAACTGGGTGTGTCAAAAGTACTGTATAGTAATACAGTAATACCTCAGATAACATTAGTATCGAATAACACTAAAATCGCATAACATTAAGCAATCTGGGGGGGAGAATTGCATCGGATAACATTAAGATCCTATGGAATGCATCGGATAACAACCGCTAAAGCCTGTGTGGTTACAATGTATCTCTATGGATCCCATAGGATTTTAACATGCATCGGATAACACTAAAAATCGTATAACACCAAGACTTGTGGAACCAGGTTTTAGTGTTATCCGAGGTTTTACTGTACCTCTCTAGTACTACTTTGTAACATGCAACAAGAATTTTAAAAAAAACCCTCTAAATAATCAGTGTTTCCCAACCTTTGGTTTTGGACTTCATTTCCCAGAAGCCTAAGTCAATTCTCCAAAGCACTGATCAGCCAATGTACTGACTTAGGCTTCTGGGAATTGAAGTCCCTCTGTGCAATATACCTGTGTCTAAAAACACCTTTGTACTTCTTCTTTATCTTCTTTCATGTCTAGGTCAGACTTTAAACTGCCAAAATAAAGCCACCTTCTGTGAGGCAGTGACAGAAGAAGGAAGTGGGTAGAGATTATCCAGATTGAGCATTTGTTCCTGCACCTGGTTTATAATTGTACAGTCAAACCTCGCATAAAGAGCGTTTTGCTTAAAGAGTAACTCGCTTAAAGAGCAGAATTTTCTCTGAATGTTTGCTTCGCTTAACAAATAAAACCAACCAAAAACTCGCTTAACAAATAAATCGGGGTTCGCAATCCCCCCACCAGAAGTCACAATTGGTCACTTACAATGGTGTTTCACTTAAAGAGCAAACTCGCTTAAAGACCAATCCCATGGAATGCATT
Source organism: Furcifer pardalis (assembly GCA_030440675.1). Classification (NCBI taxonomy): domain Eukaryota; kingdom Metazoa; phylum Chordata; class Lepidosauria; order Squamata; family Chamaeleonidae; genus Furcifer; species Furcifer pardalis. The sequence goes on along the minus strand of CP126895.1, from coordinate 96,284,876 downwards.
ATGCTCTTTAAGCGAGGTACAACTGTAGTTTCAGTCTCAGTAGTGCTATTATTGGGGTTTGCAGTACCCCCAACAACTGGTCACTTACAATGGTGTTTCACTTAAAGAGCAAACTCGCTTAAAGAGCAATCCTGTGGAACGCATTATGCGCTTTAAGCGAGGCACCACTGTACTTAGTTTTGCATCAGAACCTCCTCCACTTGGACATTTTAATTAGAAATTTTCTAAAAAAAAAAATTTTTTTAAAGACACAGCAAAGGTGTAGATTTCAAACAACAACTTCAAAGAACATCCAAAAACTGTGGATTTGAATTTCAGTAAGCCTTGTTCTTCTTTATGATAATAATTTTGTGTCAGAAATTATTCTGGGTTGAAAGGATTTTTTTTGCAGAAGAAACTCTGCTCAGGGAACACTGAAATGAGGCTCCTTTCATGTTCCCAAGAGCTGGGACAGAGATGGGTGCTCAATCCATCATGCAGCATCCAGATCTCGAACTGCTGACTTGCCAGCCTTCCAGCATGTGATGCGGCATTGGAGGGCATTTTAAAAAATGTTAATTTTTAAAATTTTAAACAAAACTAACTTTTAACGCTTTTTAAATGTTTCTGTAAAGGTTTTATTTGTTTTATGTGTAAGCCGCCCAGAGTCGCCTTGGTGAGGGGGCGGCAGTAGAAATGTGAGTAATAAATAAATAAATAACAAAGCGAGTTTCTTAACCACTGAGCCACAGCAGCCCCTTTTCTTCATGATAAACTACAGTTATGATCACTTGGAGTATAAATTCACCCCTTTTGACCCCAAAAGCATTTTTTTCTCTTCCATTCCTTATAAGAGGTGTACATCTCTTCCTAGAAACTAAGAGAAACAAAGCAAATTACCCAAGGCTTCATCGAATACCCTAAAACCTAACAAGTCTACATTCCACTTCAAATTTTATATTAGAACAGAAGAACGTGCTCCCAAAGGATGTATTGAGCCAGGTGAATAATTCCTTAACTCTCATGTATGAGCTAAAATTCTGTTTCATTCAATGTTTGCCTTTTGCCATCCAGATGTATACTTCACATATTTATTCTATGCACATGTTTCTTTTTTTCCTGGAACTTATCTTTGTTTTATTTTGTTAAATGTCTGGACAAAAACGCATGTCAGGCAATTTTCTAAAGAACCATCACAAGGAAGATGCAGCAAGCTCATTCTTTAGGACTCTGGAGGGTGGGTCCTAATCCTAAAATCACAAGAATGGAGATTTCAACTAAACATTAGGAGGAAAGTTCTTTGACAGTAGGAAAGACTACACTCAAAAATGGTGACATCATCTTGGGTGGAGATCTATAAACAGAAATTGGATGGTCACTGTCAGGCATGTTTCCCTTTGTATTTATGCATTAACAGGAAGTTGGAGAGATGACTTTTGGGTACCTTTCGCATTCAGTTGTGTAACAGAATGGCTTGCATCCAAACAACATGTCCTAATAAATATTGCTCAGTCTGTCACATTACAGTATAATAATAATTTTGTGTCAGAAATTATTCTGGGTTGTAAGTATTTTTGAGGAAGATTCTCTGCTCAGGGAATGCCAAAATGAGGCTCCTTTCATGTCCCCAAGAACTGGGACAGAAATGGGCACTCAATCTGTCATGCAGTACCTGGGTCTCGAACTGCCGTCTTGCCGGCCTTCCAGCTAACAAGGCAAGCCTCTTAACCACTGAGCCACTGCAACCCCTACTAATATTGTGATTATAGTCCTCTTGCTTTCCAAAACGCTGAGCAACTGAAGCCCCTTAAAATGTCACATTAAAAAAATTATGTGTATTTTTGCAAACCTTACTTTTTTGGTGTATAGCTCCCAGCGTCTCAGTTTTTGGCAGTTGTAGTCCAAAAAGTAACTTTCTTGGCTTAGCATAGCCCTTTGTGGGAAAGCCATTCCCCAGAGCCCACAAGCTGTTGATTTAACTCCCACTGACAAGTAATTCAGCTATTGGGCATCATGCCACAGTTAAGCACTATAACTAAATCAACAGGAAATGAGAGCTTTTCTTGGATTAACAACAGGTGTAACCTGTTATCCTTGTCACACCAGCCTTAAAGCCATTAATCAACAGATGAGAGAGGTGGGCATTATTTAAAAAAATCTTGTTTATCAAGCTTCTGTTACAATTGCAAAATGAATAGTGACTGGCAGCACTGAACTCGGGCAAGGGGCTTTTGTGCTGTCCCTGTTGTTTATTCAAGAGGGCTTGTTCTGGAGAACCATTTAGGAGGTTGTGATTCTCATTCGTCTGAAAGTCACACAAATGCCTGACTCCTAACAGCTATACACATTCCACGTCTGTTAGGTAGTGAGAACATTTGCTCCTTTTAAGGCTGAAATAAGCACATGACTCATCTGACAATAATTGGGTGAGAAGATTAACAACCTGATCCCACAGCAAGTGTAGCTGTGACTCTGTGCCCACCAGCAGAACCCTGTGCTGGGATGGGCTTGAGTCAGTTGCAATGCATTTTAGTGGAAATCCACTTTTAATACTGGTGGCAGCTGTTCCATGAAAATAGGCTTGGATTATGCTTAGCCAGAGCCCCCCCACGCCTGTCCCAGTTTCTTTCTCCATGGCCTCTCCATCAAAGTCCATTTGTGGTTTCTTGAAGTCCCAAACTTATCACATGTTTTGTGATGGGTAGTGAGAGGAGGACTTAAAGAAGCTCCTGATTAGGTTGAAAGAAGAAAGTGCAAAAGCTGGCTTGAGACTCAATACCAAGAAAACCAAGATAATGGCAACAGGCCCTATCAGTCCCTGGGGAATAGATGGGGAAGAAGTAGAAGCAGTGACAGATTTTACTTTCTTAGGATCCAATATCACAACAGATGGTGATTGCAGCCATGAAATAAAAAGGTGACTGATTCTTGGGAGGCAAGCAATGAAAACCCTGGGGAATATAGTGAAAAGTAGAGACATCACATTGCAAACAAAAATTCATATAGTCAAAGCAATGGTATTCCAGGTGGCAATGTATGGTTGTGAGAGCTGCAGCATTAGAAAAACTGAGTGCAGAAGAATAGATGTATTTGAGATGTGGTGCTGGAGGAGAGTTTTGAGAGTACCCTGGACAGCGAGGAGAACAAATAAGTCAATCTTAGAAGAAATCAACGCTGACTGCTCCTTAGAAGGTCAAATAGTAAAGATGAAGCTAAAGTACTTTGGACATCAAATGAAAAGAGAGGATTCACTTGAGAAAACCTTGGTGCTGAGAAAGGTGGAGAGCAAAAGAAGAAGGGGGCGGCCAAAAATGAGATGGCTAGATGGTATTGTAGACACAATGGGCACAGAACTGAGCGAGTTGAGGTTGATGATGGAGAACAGAAGTGCCTGGCAGACAGTGGTCCATGGGGTCGCAAAGGGTCAGAATCGACTGTGCAACTGAACAACAAAAGTGAGAGGAGGGGAACATCAGAAGATTAAGTAACAAAATGCTGCCCCACAGGCTGCTGAGTTTTTCTCTCCCTCCAATCAGTTTTGTAAAGCATAGATGATATACGGTGAGTTATAAACACAATGGTACCCAATGTAGTGTAATGGACAAGACGGATGGATTAGGACTCAAGAGACCTGGGTTTGATTGTATAGCCATGCCATGGAAACTCACTGGGGAGGTGGAATTGGCAAAAACATTCCTTAAATATCTCACTTGTCTTGAAAGTACTACCAAGGTTTCTGCAAGTCAGTTTTGACTTGATGGGGCCAGAGAGAAAAGCCTCGGACTTTGCCGGGCAGAGGAGAGGGGTACTGGTACTATTTTGGAGACTGCCTTCTCGACCATCTCACCTATTTCACAGTTGGCCTTGCCCTTGGAAAGTTAAGGTGGGTGGAGGATAGTGATGGGATGTTACCGGTTCGAACAGTTAGCCCAAACCGGTAGCACCCCATCAGGAGGGGTCGCTGGGGTGGTGGTAAACCCACGGGCAACCGGTTCGGTGGCCTCTCCTGCTCCCCGCCAGAAATGTATTTCCGGGCAGCCAAAATGGCTGCCCGGAACTGCGCATGTTAGCTTCTTGGAGGAAGGAATGGATAGGAATATCATGAATTAAATTAGGTATGTGAAAAAGAGATACAGCTTCTTCTTCTTTTAAAAGATAAACCTTCACAAAGTCTGCTTCTTCACCTTTCTGTTGACTTTAGTCTCTAATACACTTCGAGAAAAATATTTTCAAATGTTTAATCTAAAAAGCAGTATAATATATATAAAAACAGCCTTTGATCTTTGCTTAATGTTTTTAAGAATAAGAACCAGTCAAAACAGTTCTGTGCAAATACTTCTCAGTTTTCTGACAGATGTAATTAATTTACTGACAGGTGCAAAAAATACAAAAAACAGTTGTGTGTTGAGAAACTTAATGAAAGCAGGATTATTTGCTGTCAGCTCTAAGGAGATCCATGCTGATATCTTTTGTGTGGAGACAGGAGAGGTTGGGACCTTTAGCCTTGCAATTCTTGCTGTAAAGTCTGATGTTTTCCAAATGGCTTGGATGACCACAAGCAAATGACTGAGCTTTTAGCTTGGAGGCTTCACTTTGAAGATAATGTGAGCTTTGCTTTAGTGTCAGTCAAAACAGTCAAAACAAAAGTCATGACTACAGAAGGACTACACAAATTTAATATTGACAATGAAGAAATTGAAATAGTGAAAGACTTTATATACCTTGGTTCAATAATCAGTAATGTCTGGCCAGGTTATCCTGCTATGGTAATAGAGTAGACCATACTACCAGCGACTCAACGCCGAGTGTCAGGTGGCAGTTAACTAACCTGACACCTCTGAGGACTAATAGCCTTGGGTGTCAGAGTCCACAGGGAAGGGTGATGGTCCCCAAGTGGATTAAATCCCACTTGAATCCATCTTGATGGTGTGCAGCAGCTTCATCAATACTGGCCTGGGACTGAGGAGGACTTTGTGTGCCAAAAGGGCTCAGGACCAGAAAGTGACTTGCAGAACTGGATCAGTGGTACTGGGTGTGTGCCATGCTGTGATACGGAAGGCAGATGAAAGACCACTGCATTATATTCTCAGGACAGTCTTCATGGCTGATCACCATGAGGATCATCAATACTGTATTTGGATTCAGATATGTCAGAAGAAGAAGAATCAATCCAAACGAAGATTGCAGCCAATAACTCTAAAGGTTGGGTCTTGGAAGGGCAGGAATGAAGGAATTAGAAAGATCAACAAGTTTAAAGATGTGTCACTGCAGATCAACAGTAAAATATCTACACTCTTGTCTTTACAATTACCATGTACAGGTCTGAAATCGAAAGTTAAAAAAAGACGGGGGGGGGGAGATTTGATTGAAACATGGAATGCTTTGCAGATACAATGGGTTACCAGAAAAATGAACAGGAGATTCCCGGACCAAATTAAGCCAGAACAACCTCTGGAGGCAAAAATGATGAAAGGAAGTCTGTCCTACTTCAGGTACATCATGAGAAGGCAAGATTATCTGGAAATGACCATGTTAAGGTGTGTTATGGTGCATTTACAAAATATTAAAATAATTACAGGGGATAGAAGAGTAGCTCTGAAAATGAAAGTGATGTTTAAAAATTATAGCTTGGGCTGACAGTATACTAAAAGTAATGATAAAGATCTCCCTTGTTCAAACGCCAGTTGTGTCTGACTCTGGGAGGGGTGGTCATCTCCATCTACAGCCAAAGAGCCAGTGCTGCCTGTCTCTGAAGATATTTCCGTAGTCATTGGGCAGGCATGACCAGATGCCAGAGCACACAGAACACTGTTACCTTCCCCACCAAAGCACTACCTTTTAATCTACTTGCAATTTCTTGCTTTTGAACCGCTAGGTTGGCATGAGCTGGAGAGACAATGGACGCTCCCTCCCTCATGCAGCACTTGGGTCTTGAACTGCTGACCTTCCAGTGATCAATTTCAGTGTCTTAACCACTAAGCCACCGTGGCCCCTTTTCATAGCTTACTACACAATGCCATCAGTGGATATGGAGCCTTTGTCATAAGGGGATCCACAATAGAAATGTTACTTAGTGAATGAACAGTTGTGTAAGAATCTAAAGTGTGCTTCAGAGAAGAGATGTACTGAGGTCAGGGTATTAAACATTAACACAAATTCAAAAGGCTCAAAAGGTGTGCTTGCAACACACACACATGCTTTATTTACTGGAGCTCATGAAGATTTCTTTCCTTCCCTTCCCCCAACACACTTATGTTCAGCCTGTTCAAAAACTAGTAGACAGCTAGACCAAAGGTGCAGAAAACAAACGAAGCCCAGCCTAGCTTTCAATTTTGCAGCTTTTATTTCCACCATCCCCACTGCCGAGCAATAGAGATGTGCAGTTAAAACAGGAAAGATATAATTAGCAATCCCTCTCTATAATCTGTCTCTTTCTCAAGGTGCAATTGGTTTCTACCTTGGCATGTAAATTGCTAGTTACAGAGAGATGTTTAAACTGGTCAAACATCAAAGAGTTTCACTAAAAGTAACATCAAAAGTGACTTCTTCAAAATTAGTACTAGAAGAAGATGCTCCCATGAAAATATAAATAAATAAAACCCAAACTTCTTTTTAAAGGAAAAGCTAGCAAAACTGCTCTTAATAGAGAGTCCAAGGGGGAAATCCAGGCAAAAGAAGAAGGGGGCGTCCAAAAATGAGATGGCTAGGTGGTATTGCAGACACAATGGGCACAGAGCTGAGCGAGTTGAGGAGGATGGTGGAGGACAGACGTGCCTGGCGGACAGTGGTCCATGGGGTCGCAGAGGGTCGGAATCGACTGTGCGACTGAACAACAAAAGCATTTATTAGCTGCCACTCTGATGAATTAGAATTTGGGATAGAATAAGGTCGTGAGCCTGGACGTTACCAAGCTGATCAGAACATGCCACTCACCAAGTACTGCATCCCATCAGAGGCGATGGATGCTAGAAACAGAACTAAGAGCCAGAAGACAAGGAGGATGAGTTGGCAGTGGAAGGAGATGCTCAGAGCAGTTTTGCACAGATCACATCACAAATGCACCCATCCACTAAAACCCAGAGGCTCGGGAAGGAAATCCATAGGGTGGAACTTAAGTGGGACATTCTCCTGGAGTTTTATGTACCACCTTTAAACCAGTATGAAAAGGTGTCTTTTAGACGGCTCAATCCAAATTGATATTTGCCGTTCCCAAACAGCAACCCAGTGCAACCCTTGCCTGGATTTCCCCCTTGGACTCTCTATTGAGAGACTCTGTTATATTGCTGTCATAAATGTGTAAGCTGTCTTCCTACAAACAGAATCCTGTTGCTAGTGTAGTAAATTGTGCTATGTTAGGACCTTTCAGTCCATGGAGATATAGTGAATTGACTCCTCCATATGTAGAAGGAGGAGGTGATACCTTTATTGCAGGGGTGCCCAAACCTTTCGGGCCACAGGCCAGTCATGTGGTTCCTCCCACCAGAAGTTGAAGTTAAACACTCATGCACATGCACAAAATGCTGCTGTAATTCCACCCGCGGCTGTCGTAAACATGTTTACGACAGCGGTGGGTGCATTTACATCAGTGTTTTGCACATGTGTAGGCATGCTTAATTTCCACTTTCGGGAGCGGTGAGGGTGGCGAGGGCTGAATTATTAGGCACTGAGGGCCAGATCTGGCCCACATGCTGTAGTTTATGCACCCCTGCTTTAGTGGATTACTAAAAAAAAAATTCATTGTGAGCTTTTGTGATTCAAGATCACTTCTTCAGGCATGCATCATTTTCTTGTGAGTAAGGCACAGTCTCTGATGAAGTGATCTTGAATCATAAAAGCTCTCAATGATTTTTGTTTTGTTTTGTAATCCAATAAAGGTATCACCTCCTTCTTCTACATTTGTTTTATGTATGGGTCACATGGCTGTCTTTGTTTGTTTGTTTATGGGACTCTTCCATATGTTATATGTGGATTCAAAAAGCCCAACTCCAACAACAACCTTCTGCACAAAGTGACAGGATTTTGGCTAATAACTGTCACGACACAATGCCAGGTGGGATTTACTCCAGCTTTTCTACTGGGATTGAATCTGTACCAGACTTTTAAAGTCAGATTTCAGATCAGTAAAAGTCCAAATGGCAGTAGTGAGAATGTAAGCTTGAAAAGGGGTTTTCTTTTTCTTTTTCAAACTACAGCTGCAAAACAAGATCAACACAGATGATGGAGTGGTTAAATAGAAGACACTTTTACTATAACTAGTAAATGTCTAGAAATTGCACTGCTTCTCTGGAGTTTGTGAAAATATATACAAGTGCTTGCTTGATTTATGCCTATTCTAACAAGCTATTCAGGGAGCATATAAAGTTAAACAGCTGTTTAAATCTTTGCAGGAATTTGGCCATTGTTTCTGACTCTTTCACAGCTGAAACAACTGATGGCAACAGAAGGAAAAATTGCTTTTAAAAAACCCTGATTCAACAGTGACGAACCTTACAATTTGGAGAACTTCAAAGCTCTGCTAGAAATCTAAAGAACAGCAACTCCCTTGAACAACAGTACAATTTTCCTCCACATGTTATTAAACACAGATAATTAATTAATTACAGAAGAGCTTCGAAATATCTTGATGTGCATTTTCTAACAAGAGTTCAGTTTCTGAAATGTGCGTATTTAGAACACATGTGCAAAAATAGGCACAATAAACCCAGCGGACTATTGGAGCCTGCAAGCATTGATCATGGAATGGATTAATTTGGGATTAACAGAGTTCCCAGCCAAAGAGCATGTAGTAAGGAGGCTAGCCAATTAACAAGGGGAAGGACCTCGCTTGGCTTTATAGGCAGCAAGACATGAGAATCAGCAGGTCTAATTTTCTCAGCACAGAGATGAACATCAGCAATGGCGCTGATGCCTCTATATCATGTTCTTGTTACAGGCTCAGTCACAGTGGCTTACTGTCTGGCCAGACATCCAGTGATGGGATGTCAAAAATTCTACTACCACGCCATGACGTCACGGACGTCATGGGCGTGGCCAATGTCATGACGTCATGACGTCATGGGCGGAGCCAACGTCATGACATCATGACGTTGTGGGCAAGGCCAAAAAAAAATAAAAATAATAATAAACACGCACACAGACCCGTAATTAACTTAAAGAAATAAAATAAAGAAATAAAAATAAAAATTAAATAAAAGTACAACCACCCACCCAAAACACAATTAAATCACCCACCCACCCACCCAAAATATAAAAGCCTCACTTACCTTCCGTGGCCGCAGCCAGAGCCGGGCCGAAAAGGCAACGGCCCGAGGAAGCTCCAGGCGCCCGACAGAAGAGGATGCGGCGGTGGCGAGCCCCGCCGGGTTTACCCAGGGCATGGGGGTTTGTTGGGCCCAAGACCCTAGGACGGCGCGGCGCGGGCGGACGGCGCGGCGCGGGCGGACGGCGCGGCGCGGGCGGACGGCGCGGCCAGGCACCAACGTGCCTGTGGGAGCCAGGTAGCCGGCTAGGGGAGGTGCCCTTCTCTTAGGGCTGCCGCCGCTGCTGCCGGAGCCAGTTTGCTTGTGTTTCCGCAGCGAGAGGGAGGACGAGGTGAGAGCCGGGGTATGTGTGGGGGGCAGCTCGGCCGTCTGGAAGCCTTCCCGGTCGGTGTCGAATTGGGGGGGGGGACCCTCCTCTTGTCTGCCACTCCCGCCATTCAGCCTCCGGCAGAGCGACGAGGTCGTCTCGCCCGCCCTGCCACCCGTTTGTCCTCCCTGTTTCTGCGGGGCAGGGTGGCCTTGTCTCCCCCTTGCGAGGCTGGTGGTTCCCACCCTGACCCTTCCCTTCTCCGAGGGCTGCATTTTTGCTGAAATGTGAAATTCAGTTTCTTCTGTAAAGTCGGCCCTAGTGGGCTGTAGAGCTGGAGGCTGGGAGGGGGGAGATAAATGAATGGACGGGGAACCTCCCATCCAGCTTCAGAAGATTTTTTTTTTTTAAATTGGAGCCATTTGGCTCCAATTTAGTGCGCATGTCCAGAAACTCAATTTGACGCATGTGCAATGCGTCAAATTGAGTTTCTGCGCATGCGCAGTCAATTGGAGCCATTTGAGCTCAGATTTTTTTTAAAAAAAATTCTTTCGGTGAGGCGTCCGGAACCGGACGCCTCAAAAGTGGACTCCCCTCCCGGAGAACTCTCCGGGATTAGTCTTACCGGTTCCAGAGATCCGTCTGGAACCGGGGACATCCCATCACTGCAGACATCCCACTATGATAATGGAGTAGACCAGGAGTTCTCAACCTTTTTAAGCCGGGGACTGGGTCACGCTCCCTCAGACATCTTTGGGGGCCCTTCCTCCACCACATGGCACTTCCTGGTGTGGTGGAGGTGGTGGGCCACATGAAATGGTGCCGCAGGCTGCTTCCGGTCCATGTGCCGCAGGTTGAGAATCCCTGAAATAGACTGTACAGCCAGTGACTCAACACCGAGTATTGGGAGGTGGTAAATAGCCTGACTCCCTAAAGGGACCAACAGCTATGGGCAGATGAGCCCCTTTAGGTGGGGCAATGGCAGTGGTGGGCATCAGCAGGTTCACACCAGTTTGCCAGAACTGGTAGCAAAATTTCTGGCTGGCCTTGCTCATCCAAGTTTTGAAATAAAGTACCTGTAGTCCTAATGCGGGTTCAACACAGGGCTTTCCTCCTGGCCACGCCCACCATACCACGCCCACACTTTGGTCTTTGCCAATTTCTCTCAAGGCAAGGGATAACTTTAGGTAATGTAGTCCAACATTGTGCCTGCCGCTTGGTTTTATCTAAAGCAATTAATTTAGATCTTATATCTAAAGCAATTAATTTAGAATGAATATTACCTTTCATAAATATATTATGCTTACGGGCACTGATACAAACTGATAAGTGCTCCACAGAGCAAAACTAAGCATGGAGCACAACAAATTATGCTTTATTGCAAGAGTTACTGGCACTGTAGCTGAGACTTAATTGTCTTCACTGACACATAGAATTAAAGACTAAGATGGCTTTTAAGGTTTGCATAGTAAGTAACAAGATAAAAGCAAAGTGCTTTGTACACAAACTTGAAACAAGTCAAAGAATGACAAACTGAGGAGATGTATTTGTAAAGCTTAAGATCAATCCAAAATAAACCATAAGCCAAAAAACACACACACCACCCTTTAGTGAAGTGTTTACAGAAGCCAAGAACTGAAGAAGTCTGGGGAATTCCAGGAAAGGAATAACGCTTCTTCTCCCCCCCCCCCCCAAAAAAAAAAAATGCTATGATCTTAGCCACTGTTCACCTTCTGGCCTGCAACTCTGTTAAACCCACAAGGCAAACAAGCAATTACAGCTTTCATTACTTTTTGCCTCGGTACTAATTTTCTTCCTATGTCTTCTCTCTTTTATTACGGATTCACTTCAGGACAAACCAGATAACAAGTTTTCTTCAAGTAATATCTACAAAACAGACAGAAACCACAAATGAGCAAGAGAGGGGTGTATAGAAAGCATGTTTATTCAGTTTCTGCCATTAAACATGCATTTTTAACAACATTTTTGGGCACAGCACACTTGGCTTTGATCTGTTGTATAAAATACAATCTTAGTGTATCTGCGTATATCTGGATGCTTTCTTTCCCTCTCTTTTTGCTACAGATTACGCTAGGAGTGAGTGGCCATATTTGTGGCAGCGGTGGTGGTTATTAGTAACTTTTCCTCTCCAACAAACTTTCCCCTTTCTCTTCTCTTCTAAACAGCAGTAGGTAATCAATGCATTTTAAGAATAGTAATAGCAGTTACACTTAAATATCACCCCATAGCGCTTAGTGAACTCTCTTGGCAGCTCACAAGTTAATTAGTATTTTTGTCCCCAACATGCTGGGTACTCATTTTACCATCCTCAGAAGGCTGGAAGGCTGAGCCAACCTTGATCCCTGATTAGGATCAAACTCACAATCTTTTGGCTGCAGTACAGCAGTTTTAACCACTGAGCCTCTAGGGCTTCTATATAATTGAAAAGGTAGAAGGAATCCCGGGGTAGAAATGCTGCCCTCTGGGAGAACAGATGTTGCTGATTTATGATGTAATAATACTGAGCTATGGGCAAGAGGAGCAGAAGGTAGAGACACACGTGGTAAAAAACAAATCTGTGCATATAGTGATTTGCAGGTCTTCTTTCATGTCCAGATTGAACTCTGGATTGCCAAAATAAAGCCACTTTCTCGGCTTTGTCATTGGTGGAAATTAACTCTTCATTGGCACATGTAGTAATCAGCAGACCAGTAAACGAGTGGATTCTGACTCCCCATTTCACACAGCATGTTGTTATCCGCCAGCAGTCACCAGAAGGTACAGATTTATCTATCCTGTGTATGCCGAGACACTATGTGGCTGGATGTCTTCAGTTTAGGGTTGCCTGATCTCAAGGGAACCAGCTGACATCTCAGGGAATTGTTGTTACTTCAGTTCTCTGGTCAAGGAGACAAATCCCAGAGCAAAAAGCACTGAATGAGGAGACAACTTTGCTTTCTCTCTGTGAGGTGGCCTTACCCAGACACACATTGTCGCCTACTTTGGACTGGAAGGTCCGGGTTCGATACCCGAGAGCTGCATGATGGAGGACATGAAAGAAGCCTCATTTGAGTGTTCCCTGCAAAAATCCTTTCAAATCAGAGTAATCTCTGACACGAAAACACACACCTTCTCTCCAAAACTGGGAAATCATGGTCCATTGTTCTTGTTAGACACCCTTGCCTTTCGCTTTCAAAAAATACTCGTCAAGAAACCTCATGTTTATGAACATGGGATATTGTCCTTCTGTATCCAAGATTCAAAATGCCAGGAAATTTTCCAGTATTGATGCATAACATGTTAGTGTTGCCAGCAAAAAAAAAAAAAAAAAGGGGGGGGGGAGAGATGCTAAACTTTACATAGCAAAGGGAACTAAAAGAAGTTGCTTCCCTTCAGGAAGGCCTTAAAAACAGCAGGTGTAGAGTACAACTGGCACCACAAACCAGCCCTGCTGGCTTATTTAGCCCTGTGCATTATTTAGCCCTGCCCAGGTGTCCTTATTTAATCCTGCCCGGGGTGGTGGTGGTCTTTTTAAGGGGATTGGGGAGGTTTTATAAACATTTTTAAATAGTTTTATAATATTTAGTTTTAATCAGCATTGGGTATAGGTTTTAACTGACGTTGTGAGCTACCCTGGGTTGCTTAGGCGAAAAGGGTCGTTATATAAATCCAACAAATAAAAATAAATAAATAAATAAGAATGCTGACAGTGCTAATGGCAGCAGTGAAGATGAGTGGGAATACAGTGGAACCTCATACAACAATTGCTCAGTATAGCAATGAAATTATATAACAATGGGGGGGGGGTTTGGGGGGAGGCATCTGCATAACAATTTTCCCTATGGGAAAAAAAATCATACAACAATTTTTCAATGGGAAAAACCAATTAGCAAAAAAAAAAAAAAACTTGTACGATGCATAGGGAAAATCGGTATACAATGCATGCATCATACAGCAATTGTTTCATATAACAACGAGCCCCATGGAAAAGATTAAAATCATTGTATGAGTTACCACTGTACTTTCTTGTGCTTACTGCCACTCACAAAGAGACACCAAGCAAGGAAAAATCCCAGAAGCTAATTCCATTCTTTCATCAGTTAACCATATCTCACCCAAACACAAAGTAATTTTTATGACTGAATTTTTTGCAATAGTAACCATGTTAGCAGAAGAGTAGCGTGCCTTGGCGGGGCTCCGTATAAAAATTTGTTTGGGGGCCCTTAGGAAGGGTAAATATTTGTTTTGCTTACACACGTTGGGGGCCCCCATGGCTCGGGGGCCCCGTATAATTGATACGGCAGATACGGCGGTAGCTACGCCTCTGCATGTTAGTCTGTGTTTCAAGCATATCAGAGAATAAACAAAACAAAACAAAACAAATGTTGCAGCACCTTGAAAACTAACTGTTAAATTTTAATGTGTAGACCATTTTGACTGCTCCCAGATAGAATAAGGGAACTGACATCTTGGTTGGTTAAACAAATCAATAACAGAAATCACCCTTAAGTCATCTGGGGGAATGAAGAAGAGACTGTGTTTTGTATCCCATCAACACATACTAACAGTTTAAAATTTGACTCAGAATTGATTCCTGCTTATTCAAAGGCTAGTTAATATTCACAGGGACATATATAGGTAAGGATGAATCAACAGTGTGAAAGACTAGATTTCATTATGCTTTGTCTAGGTATCCTGACTTGCTGCCTTGATGGAGTTGTACTCAATAAACCTTTGGGTGTTAATATGAAGTCCAAACATGAGAGATGTCTCTAAAATTGAAACCTTACAGTCCTACAGAGTCTACCATGTTGTTTCAAAGGAAGAATAGTACTGGAAGTACTGGAATATGCCAGTGTGTTGGCAGAGTTCATCAATTCAACTTCTCCCTTGTGAGATTTGGTGACTGTGAGCCATTTCATGCAAAGCATTGCCAAATGCAGATCAATTTTTATTATGGGGGAAAGCTTGGTAAGCAGCACTATTTCCTCTGGTCCAGAGGGTTGCAGAATTTCCCTTGATGAGCCACCTCACCCACAGGGAAGGCTCAAACATTTTCATTGTTACCATGTAATCTTGGATGGCCTGCAAACACTGAGAAACAAGAAACTTTTTGCAACCCTGCCTAAGGAAATACATCCTTCTGCATAGTAACAGATTAGGCATCTTTACTGAACATTTGTATAAACCTAGAGTTTACTGGAACTGCAGTGGCTTTGTGGTTAAGACACCGAACTTGACTGGAAAGTCAGCAGGTCAGCAGTGTGCTCATGCCAACCCAGTGTGCTCATGCCAACCCAGCAGTTCGAAAACAAGAAATTGCAAGTAGGTAAATAGGTACCACTTTGTTGGGAAGATAAACAATGTTCTATGTGCTCCAGTGTCTAGTCATGCCTGCCACATGACCAAAGAAACATCTGCAGGTGCAGACAGAGCTGGCTCTTTGGCTGTAAACAGAGATGAGCACTGTATCCTAGAGTCGGATACGATTGGCTTTCAACCAAGGGTGACTTTTACCTTTACCTATGTTCTCTAGGAATTTACCCAAAAATTAGATCAGGATAAGTGGTTCAATTTTTTAACCAAACAGCTTTCTCTGTCAGTCATGTGATAGGCAGGCTTGCAATCCAAATAGTAAAATCATATTTTGTTTTGGGGAAGCATTTCCAGGTGAAATTCCCTTGCACACACTGGTTGAAATTGAACAGATAAATATCTGGCAACTGAAGGAGCAAACCTGTGGGAATGAGAACATGAATTCAAATCCATCTGGAGGATATGAGATTAATTACAACCCCCTGTACTAGGTTCAAAGATGCAGATTGGAACTTGAGGCTTATAAACACAGTTTAGCTCAAGTTCCCACATTAGATTTTTCAGATACGAATTTTGGTATAATTGGCATTAGGATAGCCATATGTTTTTAAAGTCCCTTTTCAATTAGAGGCAATCTAACAAAAACATCCCTCTAGGAAATTTGGAGATACTTTTGTGAACAGGCCTTCCAGACTATTTAGAAACCAAAGAAAATAAGGGTATATGTGATAATCTCAGGCTTTACAGCGATAAAAACTGAACCCCCCGAACCGAAGATAGCAACCTCAAGAATAAACTTCCATTGATGGAAGAGGCGACAGAGACTGGTGGAAAGTTGACACACACTCCCAAGGAAGAAAAGTCTGGAAGAAGCTAGCAACGGGGCAGTTAAGGCCGCAGCACCTCAAGGATGAGAAACAGATGTTGGACTAGCCAACACCCCCAAAAAATCACGAGAATAATCCACCAGAGATATTGATTTAATGCCTGAAGGATAGTGACTAGCAGAACTTTGCCTGGATCTAGGTTGAAACTCAAGAGGATAAAAGGAATTCAAGACGATGGAAAATGAGCAAGAATCTCTGGTAGCTAGCAAGTCAGATCTCAGGTTACGATCTCAATCAACAGAAGGCAATCATACTAGACAACCTTTCCCTTCTGAAGAATTGTGTGAGACACTTAAGTACTGTATAATTCAAAATGATGTGTTCATCATTTCTGCTCTTGCTATGTTAATTCCTTCTTATGAGTTCTAATTGTAAATCCCCTACTTGTTTGGTGCAGATTGGTCATTTTGTTTCTATAGCTGTAGGTAGATCGTTCCAAGGGCAAGTAAAGTCATAGGCACAGGCCAGTTTATAGCAACAGAAAAAATGAGGAAAGGGTTGTAGACCCTACTACCCTCTCAACACCAAGAAGACTACCGGTAACTATCTCGTTTATCAGAAAACAAAATAAAAAACACTGTAGCACTTTAAAAACTAACTGCTATACTGTATATATATATATATTTTACATCCCAGCTTGTATAGAGTGATGATTAAAGCACTTGAGTTCTGTGATATATATTTTTTTCCAGTATCCTTTTTTACTAGCTTTTGCTCTTAAACCTTTAACATCAGTTTGACACATGGACATCAGCAGTTAATAACATTTATCTTCATGCTGTGAAATTCTTCATTTGTTTATTCTACATATCAAACTGCTGTTAATGGTCTGTCCTTTTCCCTTCTCCTGTGCCTTTTCTGGTAGCTGTGACTTGAAACAAATGATCAGTTTGTAACACTATTACTGTATTTTAAAATCTTAAGAAAAGAGGACCAAGTGGCTGGTTATGTACTCATAGAAGAGGTACTCCTTCTCATTCAATCAACACATTAATAAGCAGTGGGATTGTCTTAAGTAGGCATGTCACCTAATGGCTATACAGAGGCACTTGTAACTCTGGTCAATCAGGTGTATGCATGGAGTTCCTTTTGCATCCTATTGTCATCGTCGTTGCCTTCTTCTTCTTCCATATCTGAATATGAATATTGGTGATCCTCACAGTGATGAGTCATGAAGACTGTCCTGAGAATATAATGCTGTAGCCTTTCATCCACCTTCTGTATCACAGCATGGCACCCATACCGCTGATCCTAGTTCCTCAAGTCACTTTCTGGTCCTGAGCCCTTTTGGCACACAAAGTCCTCATCGACCCCAGGCCAGTATTGATGAAGCTGCTGCCCTCCATCAAGATAGATTCAAGTGAGATGTAATTCACTTGGGGACCGTCACTCCTGCAGATTTTGGCACCTAAGGCTGTTAGTCCTTAGGGTTATCAGGTTAGTTAATTACCACCTGACACTCCATGTTGAGTCGCTGGCAGTATGGTCTACTATACTATTACCATAGCAGGATAACCTGGCCAGACACCATACTAATGTCCATGTGATGCAATACAACGAGCATAATTATAAAACATGATCCCACTCATATGGACTGAACCCTGGGAGAGGAAGACTCCCATGAACATACCCCAATATTCATAGGAATATACATCATAGCATTTCCAAACATGTGAGCTGTTGTGCGAACCATGTCAAAGAAGAACACCTGTCTTTAATTAATCCATTTATTTTGCACAAGCACTTTTGCAGATGCTCATTAAGACTTGGCATCACAATCCACAAACATGTTACATACATTTTTCTGCAGTATATTACAAAATTATTTCACCCAAACATTTAATTTTTTTCTCTTTTATTCAGAAAATGCTTCAAAGTCTTGCTCTAAGTCCGAGACAAGGGCATCCACAAAGTCTTCTAATGATGGGTGCTTCTGAAGCATACCTAAAGAAAACATAGGGAGGTGATTAGGTTTAGAAAGAATATTGCTAGCACAATTGTTGTTAAGAGGCAACCCAAGCTCAGAACAAGTTGAGCCATGCTGAACCACTCAATTACAACTGTCAATCTCTGAGAAGTGATTTATAAATGCCATATGTATCGTAGGTTTGAAAATACTGGCTGAAACCCTGTCCCATAAATTGAACATAAAACATTTCAAGTTTCTCTCCTGAAGAACCCAAGGCTTCAATGGAATCCCTTTTATGCTAGAGAAGCTTTTGAGGCCAAGAAATGAGGGAAACTTTAATTTCTGAAAAGTGCCACTGGTGGTAATCTTAACAGCAGTGGTTTTTGGAAATTGCACTCTCCCTCTTCATTCATAGCTTCTCCACAACACAAGAGGTCCTCAGCATGGAGGAAGGTTTGGGCACATTTTATTTCCAAGATTTTGCCACCAATGACCAAGATTTCAGCCATTAGTCCATGGACTGGGACACAGATTATTTTTTTCTTTTGAAGAATGATGTTTCTAAATTTAAAAAATCCCATAAATTTAGAAAGAACCTTTAAGAATCAAGCAAACTGCGTGAAGTATGAAAGTAGCTCTAATCGTATACAGTAATTTGTTTCAGTTTCCTCTCCTCTCTTTAGCCAAATTGAAGCACTCAGTGGCTAAAATCCTGTTGCTTAGCATCGTAAAGTCACCCTTGATTGAAAGCTAGTCGTATCCGACTCTAGGGTTCAGTGCTCATCTCTGTTTACAGCCAAAGAGCCACCACTGTCTGTGTCTGCAGAAGTTTCCGTGGACATGTGGCAGGCATGCCTCTACACCGGAGAGCACGGAGCACTGTTTGCCTTCCCACTGAAGTGGTACTTATTTATTTACTAGAAATTTCTTGCTTTCAAACTAGGTTGGGAGTAGCTGGGACAGAGGCAGGAGTTCATTCTGTCGTGCAGTACTCGGGCATCCAACTGCTGACCTTCCAGCCATCAAGTTCAGCGTCTTAACCACTTGAGCCACTATAGTCTCTGCTTAGCATAGTAAAGTAGGTCAAACTGAATCAGCTGAATGTACAGAGGGGTTTACTCCCCAAATTTCCACTAATTCAAGGCCTTCTCTACTGCATCCTACTATCTTAAGAGACATGATTTGAATCTCTGTGTAGTGATGAGAAAGCAGGTACTTGCTAGGCTGTCTCCATTGTTGTGTCCCTTTTGCACAGTCTCAGTCCAAATACTGAAAGGCAGATACCTGTTGCTGTGATCTTGCTCAACATGTACACAAATGGCATGTGTACTAGTTCACTTATGGACAGTGAATGGTACTTAGGCTACAAATTCAGTAGGGTGCACATGTACTAATGTCATTTGGCCTGCAAGAAACCCCTGCTCCCAAATATCCAAACATACTTTACAGAAGAGCAAATGTATTTATAGATTAATTATCACACTATTTTTCATGCTACCAACCTGTTAAATATGAAATTGGGAAATCTATAATATTACCCTGCACTGGAAGAACAAAACATTTTATGTAAATACTACTTGCCCTTTGAAGTTAGAAGTGCCAATATAAATGTAACTTGGCTGTATTTTTTTGCTTTCAGAATAACCAGCATAATCACTTAATATACTTAGTTGCCTCAAACAATTTGGTTTCTATGGAAATAATAATAAAAATAATAATACAAAACTGAACTCTTCCACTGAGCCCTGTAATCAGCTTCTACAAGAGCCAACTGGTTTCATTATGTATTTATGATGGCACACTAATAGCTCTGAAAAAGAAGAAACAAACACCCAGCCAGGAAAAGAGTCCAGATCTTGAGGCAATTTGAAGTTGTTATTAGAAGAACTTCGTCCTAGGATCTCAGCAGATCATGATTTTAATTAAGCTTAAAATATGTGCTTTGCAAGTGAAAACAAGAATGCTCTAAAAGACAGTTGATAAGTAACGCCAATTAAGACACACACACACACACACACACACACACACACACACACACACACACACACACACACACACACACACACACACGTTTCTGAACTTCGTCCAAGGGAAGAAACATGAAAATCTGACTGTGTTCATTACTAGCCATTTATACTGACCACAAATATGCTTTGGTGTATACCTTTTAGAGACCAAGTGCCCAAACTGCAACCCAATACCCCCTTATTTAACGCAAAGTGCCAACACAGGAACAGGGGAGGAAGGAAACACTCCCACTGGACTGCTGGGCAGAGGGAAGGAGCAAACTCTATGCTGGGGGGAGGGAGGAACTGCTCCCATTGGGCTGCTGGGTAGAGGGGCGGGGTGAACTCTTTGTTGGGGTGCCTGCATGGGTGTCCACAGAGAGAGCTCCAAGTGCCACCTCTGGCACACGTGCCATAGGTTTTCTACCACTGGTGTATACTTTCGGTTCTCTTAACTCATGCTCTGAACCTAAGATTTGAAATTATAAACATTTGAAATTCTGAGATTTGAAATCCTAAGGTTCTTGATTCTTACTAGCAAGGAATATTTTTTTAAAAGGTTGTCTTTATCAGAATTGGGCTACTGAAGGCATAGCTGTGCTTCAGGAGGGGGGTTTCTACTCAAGAGGAATAAGTAATACCTGCCAAATTGCACCCCAACAGGTGCAAGGAGTTTTGTTATCATATACTCTTGGAGCTTCATTCCCCCACCCCTAAGGGAAATAATTGCATTCATTGGTGAAACTGGAAAAATTGCAAACACAATTGTCCTCCTCTGAGAAAAACAAGGCTGTCAGTGTTCAGGTGTGAGTATTTTTGTGTAAGAAGGATACTTTCCATGTGATGTGTATCCCACCCACCCAGGTTTCTCTTATTCCTCTGAGTAGAACCAGGAAACATGCTTAATTCTACACACTTTGCTTGAGTCAAGAAGCCAAGCAAAAGAATCATGGCAACATGACATCACAATGGAATGGGAACAATGAAATGCCCACTAAGTCGTTGTCGTCCGCAACTCGTATCTGAGAATGCATTTTTTTCTGAAGCAAGAAAAATGTCACTGGCGTGACATCTTCCCTTTTAAATGACACACACTATGATAACAGAGCATCTCCTGTGGCACATATGAAATGAGACATGCAGGATTTAACAGTGGGACTGCAAGGGACTGCCGCAGCCTTGAGGATATTATCAATGCGCAACTTCACAGCCAGTCCATCTGGCATGGCCTCTTCTGCCTCCATGACCATTGAGAATCAGAGTTCCTCCTCTGCTCATTTTACTGTTGGCCCAATGTGATGGTCTCCAGTGGCATTCCCTCCACTGAAGGGATCATCACCCCACCTAAAGGGGTTCATCCACCCATAGCCATTAGCCCCTTTAGGGAGTCAGGTTATTTAACTGCCGCTGCCTGACACTTGGTGTTGAGTCACTGGTTGTATGGTCTACTCCATTACCGTAGCGGGATGTCCGGCCAGACAGACACTAAGTAGATGACTAGCACTAAATAGATTACCAGGAAACAGAAACAGGCAGATGCTGGAAATAGAGTGAACTCTGTTTTCTGCACTCAAATTCTTGCGTCCAGCACCTGCTTGGGGACCTAGACATAAGGAGTCTTTCTCCCATCACATCCTCACCCCCCCAACCCCCCATAAATACTCCACAAATGCCTTAACAAAGACATACAAAGTAAAAAACAGTGTGTGCTGTAGTCATATTTACAAACGTATTTACTCTCCAACCAAGAGTACCCAAAAAGCCTCAGCTGAAGACCAACTCAGACTGAAGTACAATGGAACCTTAGATAACGATTGCATTGGATAATGCTAGAATCGGATAACGATGGGGAATTTGAAGCAAACTTTTGCATGGCACAACATTAAGATAACGTTGTGTGATGTAAAAGTTTGCCTCAAATTCCCCATTGTTGATCTCTGCCCCAAAGCCTCCAGGGCTAGAGAACAGCCCTGCGGGCTCTGGGGCAGAGATCTACGGAGGCTCAGACCGCTGGTTTGGTTGGGGGGAGACTGGGCGCACATGCCCTCCCCCCCAACCAAACCAGTGCTCTGAGCATCGGCCCCATGGCTTGGTTGGGGAGAGACCAGGCGCGCCCATCCCCCCCCCCCAAACTAGAGCTGCATGCTTTGTAGCGGTGGCATGGTTGGGAAGGGGACCAGGGATTCCCCATTCTCCTCCTGAAACACACTGCCACTGTGAAGTACACAGCACTGGCATGTTTAGGAAGGAGATTGATCGCATTGGTCCCAGTCATTCTGCGATGCCCATTGACTTTGGTGCAATTGAAAAAGTCCAGGGGACTTTTTTGAATGTAGCAAAGTCTATGGGCTTCGCAGAATGATGGGGACCGATACAATCTGTCCTCCCAACCTTTCTGAAGTCTACAGACCTAGCAGACAGGGCAGCAGGAGCAGCAGCAACAGCTCTCACTGCCCTGTCCGCTTGGTCTGTAGACTCCAGAAGGGTTAGGAGGACAGATCGTATCAGTCCCAGCCATTCTGCGACACCCATAGACTTCGCTATAATCTAAAAAGTCCGCAGGACTTTTTAAATTGTAGCGAAGTCTATGGGTTTTGCAGAATGGCTCCGGAAGGGTCCTCCCAACCCTTCTGGAGTCTGCAGACCTGGTGGATGGGCCAGTGACAGTGGCAGAAACAGTCACTGGGACATCATTCTGCGAATGTCCCCTGGACTTTTTCGATTGCATTGAAGTCTCTGCGCTTCACAGAATGATGAGGAGCAATGGGATCACTTCCCCAAAGCCTTCCGGAGGCAGCAGGGGTTGTGGAAACCCCAGACTCAGCTGCAACAAATGGCCACTAGTACGTTGTAAAAAATTCCTTGTGGCCATTTGTGCAACTGAGTCCGCCACCCCTGCTGCCAATACCCCTGCAACCAATACTTGGTTGGGGGGAGACTGGGCGTGCACACCCTCACCCCAACCAAAGGCACTTGGCTCAATCTGCCTGCCTCTTTGGAAAGGGCAGGGGGGATTCCACACATGAAATCCCCGCTGCCATTTTCAAAGAGTCAGGCGGATCGCCCCCGTTTCCTTTCCTCTTCGGAAAGGGAACAGGGCTTTTTTTTTAACATTGTGCAATCAATGCATCACACAACATTAAATACCGGATAACGTTAAGACTTGTGGAACCAAGTCTTAACGTTATGAAAGGTACTAGTGTACTATCAAATCCTAGGCCTATCCTAGACGCCTTTGAGATGTGGTGTTGGAGGAGAGTTTTGAGAGTCCCCTGGACAGTGAGGAGAACAAATAGGTCAATCTTAGAAGAAATCAACCCTGACTGCTCCTTAGAAGGTCAAATAGTAAAGATGAAGCTAAAGTACTTTGGACATCAAATGAGAAGAGAGGATTCACTTGAGAAAACCTTGATGCTTGGAAGGGTCAAGGGCAAAAGAAGAAGGGGACGGCCCAAGATGAGATGGCTAGATGGTATTGTGGAGATAATGGGCACAGAGCTGAGCGAGTTGAGGGGGATGGTGGAGGACAGAAGTGCCTGGCGGACAGTGGTCCATGGGGTCGCAGAGGGTCGGAATCGACTGTGCGACTGAACAACAAAAATCTAACAAAAATAAAGCCCACACTTGTTAAAGTGACATTGTCATTGAGAAGCCAAGAAGGATCATATGTAACAAAGGACTTAAAAGAGTATAACATAAAGTGATAAAGAAAATAGTACCCGTGTTAGTCTGTGGTTCAGGCATAGTTCTTGAGCTCCAAATGAGATCTAACAAAGACAGCTGCCGTTTTAAAAGCTATTAACTTGTTTTATTGGCATAGTCTGACTGTAATTCTACCCAATCCCTCCCAAGCCTATGGGAGCTATAGAGATTGCCTCTTTGAAGTCCTATGCCTTCCACATAACAACATTAGAGTTAATCACACCTTTTCTGGAAATGGTGTCCCCCAGCCTTCAATCATCTATAGCTGAACCATGGAAATAGCTCAATTCTTATTCTGAAGCTTCATAATTATTTTGATTCCATTAGCTAAGTTCAAAATTATTGCTGCTTAAGTTACCAAGAACATCAAAATTATATATATTTCAATGAATATCCAGTTAACATTTAACATTTGGTTAAAAACAAATGGACAAAATCCAGGGTATCACACTATCCAGGAGGATGTGGTTATATTTAACTTCCTCTATACACCCCTGTGAAACCTTTCACACTCAACATATTTTGGGCCACAACTTTGCCAGTCTCTTATTGCTGGCCATCCTGCAAGCAGATAAGCTGCACCCCAACCTCAACCATTTCATCTCTGAATATATAGAAGGTGCCAAATATGTATACACATTTTAAGAGATGTTATCTGTCTTCTTTTTGAAGCTGAATTGAATTATATTCTTCTTTTGTGTCCAGATAAAACCTTAAACAGAAACCATCTTCTATGCTTTGGCATTGTCCAAACTAAACATTGCTACTATAATTCAATTCCAAACCAAAGGGACCAAGGAATTGAATTACGGTAGCAACGTGTAGTATAATGTTCGCTCAAAAGAATCAACACTAGCGACACCACATGACAGACATGCAGGACAGTCAAAGAAAATAGTGGAAGCATGGTTGTCGTTCAAGGAGCAAAAGGCCATTTTGAATTGGTATTTGAAATTCAAGAATGCTGTTGAAGTACAACAACAAAGGGGGTGTACATACGCAACCAAACCTCCAACATGCCTAATAATTGCACATATTCATGACACATTTGAGATGCATGGTACTGTGTGTGATGAGCACAAGGGAAGATCCTGGAGGCCTCACACAACAAGTCCTGCTTCTTCTGCTATGGTGTTAGAACAGTTTACACGCTTGCCACAGAAGTCTTTTTGGGAATGATTGATCTTACTTCCAACAAGATGTCACTCACCACACGTCTAATGAAATGTGAGAGTTTACCTTGATGAAAATATACGAAGACAATGGATAGGATGAAAAGAAATGGTTAAGTTTTCCCCTTATTAACCTGACTTAGCACTGCTTGACTTCTACTTATGGGGGACTTTAAAGGATGTAGCGTACCATGGAAAGCTATCTACACTAGTGGTATTTTGGGAAGGAATTGAAATGGCACTTTGGTTAACATTGTTCAAGCAGTAGTTCACCATAATCAGAAGTGTCTGGACCAGTGGTTTCCAACATGGGGCCCATGCCCCAAAGGGGGACTTCAACTCCCAGAAGCCTAAGTCAGTACATTAGCTGATCAGTGTCTTGGGTGATTGACTTAGGCTTCTGGGAATTGAAGTCCAAAAAACCAAAGGTTAGGAAACACTGGTCTGAATGCTGATGGCAACCACTTTGAGCACCTCTTGTACTTGAAGAATTCAAATGTTACTTGTTATCTTTTGTTATCAGTATATATCAAGTATTAACATTTTAATAGTTTTTCCTTTCTTAAAATGTGTATACAGTTGTACCTCGCTTAAAGAGCATAATGCATTCCACAGGATTGCTCTTTAAGCGAGTTTGCTCTTTAAGCGAAACACCATTGTAAGTGACCTATTGTGGGGGGAGGGGGGATTGTGAATCCCGATTTATTTGTTAAGCGAGTTTTTGGTTGGTTTTATTTGTTAAGCGAAGCGAACATTCAGAGAAAATGCTGCTCTTTAAGCAAGTTACTCTTTAAGTGAGGCACTCTTTATGCAAGGTTTGACTGTACATTTTTGGCACCTTCTGTATTTGACCTTTGGGGGTTTCATACAAGGGGCTGTCCTCTGTGGAGAAAGGAAGAATTAGCAAGCAACCCCTGTGATCAGGGCAGTGCCAGTAGCTTGAATAAAAGGATAGGGAGAAAACTAATCTATATTTTTCTGTGAAGTGAGATAAACAGAAAAATATTGGTAATAAATCCTGCTGGGTTTTGTATACAGTTCAAGTAACTTGTCATGGTGAATTGGGCCAACTGACAAAACTGATGAGTATATTAGAGTAACCCCACCATGGAATGGGTTGTTAATTGAAATTGTATCTCTAACTAGCCAATAAGAAGAGTCTTTTATTTTCCCTCCTCTAGGGTCACCTGACATGGTATTAAGCTGCTTGTTATTCAGGTCATTTATTATCCCCAGTTCTGCTGTTCTGCTCTCTCTCTCTACCTTATTATTGTTGCTCTTTGCCTTATAAGCAAACCATGTATGTTTAAGACAACTGTCTTAATGTAAACATATTGTACAGAAACATTCACAAAGAAAAGCACCTGTTTATATCTTTGAAAGAACTCTAAGTAAAAAAACTATTTTGTCATATTTTGTGTGGAGAGTTTAATTGATGGACTAAAACAGGGAATATAAGACTTGGAGAACTTGCAAACTCAAACTAAATCTATTTGTAAAACTGTCCCACTTTACAGCTACGTATAAAATACTTAACAAAAAACCCCAAGCATAAACTCATCACTAAGTTAAAAAACTGCAGTTTGTTGCAGAAAACTATGGTAAAACCCTGATTTATGTAAAAAGTCCATTCCGCAGGTTTTTATGTAATACAGTTTTTTACGTAAATCAAAGCAAACCCATAGGAAAATGAACTTTTACATAAATCAAAGCAAACCAATAGGAAAATGATTTTTTTATGTAAACTGAAGCAATCCAATAGGAAATTGCATTACATAAATCAGGACATTTACGTAAATCAATACATGGTTTTAGCACAAAATCATTACATAAGTCAAATTTTACATAACTCGAGATATCCGTAAGTCGAGGTTTTACTGTACAGACTTATGAAGACAACAACAAAATTGTTACAAGTGAATATGAACAAGTGGAGGACAAACATAGTATCCGAGTGCACCCTATACTGTGACGCCAATGACTTCAATTAAAATTAGCTACTAATAATAATAATTTTGTGCCAGAAATTATTATGGGTTGAAAGGATTTTTGCTGGAGAAACTCCACCCAGGGGACACCCAAAAGAGTCTCCTTTTATGTCCCCAAGAGCTGGGACAGAGACTGGAGCTCAATCCATCATGCAGTACCCAAGTCTTGAACTGCCAATTTGCCAGCCTTCCATCTAACAAGGCAAGTTTCTTAACCGCTGAGCCACCACAGTTCCAATTAGCTACTCATCTGTAAAGAAGAATTTAAGGATTACAGCACACTATTATGTGCACACTTTAGCAAATGCCATCTAAAATAGAAATACAGTGGAAACCTCATA
Source organism: Furcifer pardalis (assembly GCA_030440675.1). Classification (NCBI taxonomy): domain Eukaryota; kingdom Metazoa; phylum Chordata; class Lepidosauria; order Squamata; family Chamaeleonidae; genus Furcifer; species Furcifer pardalis. The sequence continues at coordinate 96,258,009 of CP126895.1, read as the reverse complement.
TAACGATCACCCCCTATAGTGACTAAATCGCATAATGAATAGGTTTTTAAAGAAAATAGAGCCCCACATAACAATTTTTCCTATGGAAAAAAAATCATACAATGAATTTTCAATGGGAAAAACTGCTTAGTAAAAAATCTTACAACAACATAATGGCATAGTGAACAGACATGTGGAACGAATTAAAATAATTATACAGGGTTTTACTGTAAAAAGATACAGTTGGAAGCATGTTTAATTTTCAAATAGTTCTTAACATATCAACTATAGACGTTGTCCAAAGGCATACCGAAGAAAAGTGGGACATAAAGGTGACAATATTACCTTGAACCATGAGCATAGGTTCTTTTCCCCCACCATGTGCCAACATTTCTCTGCGGTAACGTTCACCCATTGCCCTGAAGGAAAAGATGGTGTCATTACAGCCACCTGCAATCACAAATAGTTCCGTTTCCTATCACACCTGTCTCCGGGTTCCTTGCTGAACTGACACAGATAAAGATCTAATGAAACTGACACTTTAATCTCATGTGCCTGTTATCGAAAAGACAATCAATAAATTAAATTCTATAACATGCTAAGCTTGACAAACTGGTTACATCTACAAAAGATGACAGAATCTCACACTTTATCCACTGGCTACTCAGACAGTAACCAACAAATGTGGTAAATAGAACAGTGCAATTAATTTACATTGTCATGGTTTACAAAAATGACATGAAATTTTTAAGTCTGAATGTTCATATTGTATTATAAAATCCCTTTTTATATAATAAAATTGGCAGTGGGGGCCAGTTCCAACGTAACAATCATGAGGCTGTGTTTTAAACATTATAGTGTTGCTTCTAGATAGGGAATTCTGCAAGGGATAATAATTAACTCTCCACAGTCAACTAAATAGAAGTTGATTAATGAAATTTTAAAAATGGAAACTGCATATAAACAAGAGAGAACTGGGGAAAAGCAGTGTAGGATCTCCACAGGTAATGTGAGCATATGACCTTGGCACTCCAGCTGTTCTTGAACTTCAATTCCCAGAAGCCCAAGTCTCTGTGAATCCACATGAATGGATATACTGCACTTCTGGGAATTAAAATCCAAGAAAACATGGAGTGCCAAGGTTCACCATCACTGGCATATACAGACACAAGGCAGGATGAGGTTCTTCAGATATTTACCTTTGCTGAGCAGTGAGCTGAACAGGAACTTCCTATTAACAATAAAGGAATCAAACCACCTCCAGTATGAAAAACAATATATGCTGCAGGCAAACATAGATCTTTCATTTCTCAGCTATCATAGCAGAAAGCAGGCTCTTTTGTGCTTCCAATTGCCTATTGAAGATCTTCTCCAGGGTCCCAAAGGATTCTGTACCTCCCTAAAGCCTTTATTTGTTGAACCATTTCCCAACAATTGTGGAGAAGATATTTCACGTTGCAGTTGATAAGCTCTAATACGAGATTTACTATGCTTGCTATGTTTCTTGATGCCTGGTTGTGTAATATTTCTGTACATCCCTAACAGTTCTACATGCCCATAGGTTTAGGTGGCCAGTTCCAGACTTGGTAGCATCTTAAGACATTGACACTCAGCTGCAACAGAGCCATTTAGCAGGTATAGCTTTTGAGATTGTAGAGGTGCAATAAAGGGTAGAAGACACCAGTCCAAAAGATAGCTCAACAGACATTTTGCAAATGCATTAATTTTGCCACCAATGTACTAACAGGAGGCATTCTGCAGCAGTCCTATAATCATCGGTGGATACTGGAGTTATGATTTTTTTTGCGATTTAAATTCGTATTGCGAGGCATTATTTTCAATGGATTTCCTTTTGTAACTCGAAAATTATGTTACTCAAGGTGTTTGTAACTTGAGGTACCACTGTACAGAAAAATGTCATCTCTGGTAGTAGCCGTTCCATGCTTACTACAGTATCTCCCATTCGACAATACTTTGTATCCTTTAAAGTGGTGACAGACATAAATCCTTACTTCTATTAAGAGTAAGTCAAACTGACATACTTTTCTGGAACAGCAAAAATTTGGTTCCTGTTCAATTCACTCCTCTGCAGAGGTAAGTATTTGAAAAAACATTGTCTAGCCTTGTGTTTCTGTATGGAAAAATTGCCTGTGGTTCTAGACTGCTTTTTCCACATATGTCTGCATGCCTAGCCATCTAGATCAGGGGTGCTCAAACTATGGCTCAAGGGCCACATACAGTCCCAGAAACCAATTTATCTGGCTCATGTTGCCCTCATCGCTCATGGAAGAAGTAAAATGTGCCCGTATGGAACCCTATAGTTTGGGCATCCCTGGTTTAAGCAGAGAAAATAGCAGCTTAAAATCTATCTCATCCTGTTGCAAACAGATTGCAAGCCGTGTTTTACTTCCGCTTCCGGTGGGAGAAACCACATGACCAGCCCGCTGAACCATGTGACCGGCCCATGGCCTGAAACGTTTCGGTACCCCTGATCTAGATAGACAGAAAATGTGGAGCATTTATAGTTCCTAAATCCACCTACAATAAATACTTTTGCACTGCTGTTTCACTCCTGCATTTAAAGATACTACTGTACTGGTATTTTAAAAAAATCCATACAGATGTAACAAAAATTGCTTGCCGCCATCACCACCTCCGGACATCCCCTCAACCAGCCGCCCTGGAGGGAACAAACTGCAGCTGGGCGGCTACAAAACCGCTGCCGCCGCCAGCATTACCGGATGCTGCATTGTTGTATTGTTTAATTATTCCAGTTTATTGTTTAATTATTCCAGTCATTATTGAAATGATTTTGTTCTGTGATAATTCGATAGAGACAGACAGAGAGAAATGTTTCTGAAATGTTTGTGATACCATGTACAGTAATTGTGATTTTGTTTTTTTGTTAGCTTTGTGAATGGGACGCTTTGTGAATGGGACGGCATACAAGTTTAACAATTAAATTAAATTAAAGTTAATTATCTTACTAATTATCTTACATAGCACTTACTTTAAAAAAAATCTTGCAGTGCTCTACATTTTATTTTCATACCTGTTGAAGGGGTCCTGCACAAAACACTGTTTCCATACCATGGTTGCCACAGCCCTAGACATGAGGTAGGAATAATATTTGGCTCCGTAACCCACAAGATGGCTGAACCTGAGTTGCCAGGCCTGTATGAGGAGAAAGGGGGGCAAATGTTTGTTTTGAAACTGAAGCAGTAGTTTATAAAACTATTAAACTCAGGTGACATGTATAGATAACAGAGGAGAAATAAACCCTCAATAACACTGAAAAACAAAACTCAAACATCTTAACTCCTCTATCTTGCAAATTTCTCTAAAAAAATAGACAGTACAAAGAAGTACTGAACAACAACAAACCTAACATACAGTTAGCTGTATTCGATTTTACACACATTATTTTGGAAGTTTAAACAAAACACAGTGTCCATGTTAAGTGCTGCATTGTTTAATTTTCTATAGAGCTACATACAATGTTATAGCACTTGGAAAAAGTAAGCTAGCCATTATCTGTCAAAAAGAAAACAAGAGAATTCCTTGCTACTTTTAAAATAACACCTCCCGCTTGTCAGAACAGAAGGGTAGAGGCAGCTTCTTCTTCCGTGTCTAGGCCAGATGTGAAACTGCCAAAATGAAGGCCCTTTTTGGTGAGTTCATTCTGCAGTTCCTTTTGCCTGATCTAGTGTGAGAAATATTAGCCGACAATACGAGGTTACCGTTACTAGGGTACGTCTGACTGTGGTTATAAAATACCACGATCTTCGAGGAGGCTCTTTCTGTGTATCCCAGATATATACATAACATATACAGCCTTTCACTGGTTTGGCTGCGTATTTACATCAGATTGTTTTCATCTGTTCCTCGATGGCTTTTTATCCAAACAGTGCTAGGTTTTACAATTAATTACGTGATTCCTTTTCCAAGTATTTCTTTAAGTAACACTGTGTAGACCGTTGCTAAAGTTACTAATATTTCCATAAGATAAAGAGCCCTGTGACTTCAAAGAGTGAACTCGGTTGAAAGACTTATTGGCTTTCTCAAATTTCCATTGAAGCTGAAATAACGAAACTAACATTCTTAAAGGTTGCACAAAAACTGCAGCACTGTTTGATTAACCTAATGAGGAACAGAGACTGCAGTGGAAATACAATACTTAATGGGAGAAATTGCTGGTGAATTTTCTGTCTATAAAAGTCAAAAGCAGTAGAATGTTTTAGCCATTGACTGAGAGATTCAAATACAATCTTATGTGACTCAACTAAAATATTAATAACTGTAAACTTGAATATATTTATCAAAATTTAATTGACATTTGTTATAGAACCGTGTGTCGGCTGCAACTCGTATCCGAGAATGCATTTTTCCATAAGCAGGAAAAATGCCACCGGTGTGAATTTGTTTAAGGTGGATCCCAGCTTGCCATGCAGTGACCCAAACACTATTATCATGGAGCCATCTCCTGTGGCACATATGAAATGAGACATGCAGGATTTAACTACAATGGACTGCACCAACCTTGAGGATATGGACAAGGTGCGCCGTAAAAACAGACCATTAAACAGACATCACTAGACATGGAAAGGCAAGAAGACCTAGCCAGGGCTCCTACCTGCCTGGCTCCAAAGTCTTGGAGACACATTGTTATCCTGGCCATATAACTGCTCCAACTTGAGACACTTAGTCTTCAGAGGGCATTTACGCTAGCCCGCTGCCAGACTCTCCCTTCTGTGGCTCTTGAGGGAAAGTTCCAAAGCACATCAGTGTCAGAGAGACAATGTCCCTGTGACACTGGATAAACTGAAATCAGAGAACACATTCTCCGCAGCTGCCCTTTTTATAGAGACATTCGGGACAAGTTCATATCTCCGTTGCTCTGCAAGTAACCTGGCCAGTCAAACAGCACATATACCCAATGGTTGCTTTCAGTTGAAAGGCCCACCTTCACCCACAACACTGCCAGGATCTGCGCCATAGCATGTAAGATCAGAAAAACAATCCTGGCAAGTCCTTCAGCTAAATAAACTACTAGCGCTACAGTATAGGCTTAGTAATAGCTGTAACATTATTGATCTTATGTACAGTACTAACTTTTTTCCCTAACTCTGAGAAGAAACACTCCTTTTAAGCACCTTCATTTTAACTTCTGTCTCTTGAAGACTGTCCTGAGAATATAATGCAGTGACATTTCATCTGCCTTCTGCATTGCAGCATGACCCCCTGTATAACTGATCCAGTTTGCAAGTCACTTTCTGGTTCTGAGCCCTTTTGGCACACAAAGTCCTCCTCAGCACCAGGCCAGTATTGATGAAGCTGCTGTCCTCCATCAAGATAGAGTCAAGTGGGATTTAATCCACTTGGGGACCAGCACCCTTCCCTGTGGACTTTGGTCCACCCAAGACCATTAGTTTTCAGGGTTGTTAGGTTAGTTAACCGCCAGCTGACACTCAGCATTGAGTCACTGGCACTATGGTCTATTACCAGAGAGTCTAAACCAGTCTGGCCAGGTTTAGGGTTTCTGGAACTACAAATCCCATAATTCTCCATTCTGGAAATATTACCTGCCCCAAACTAGGTAATTTTTGCACTACTACTACTACTAATAATAATACAGCCAAAATCCAACTATGAGAAATGTGTATGTAGAGCAAATGTACAAGCAGTTTTTACAGTTTGCTTGATTCTAATTATTTTGAAGCAATTATTTAAATTTAATTTCAGGTCCTCACCATCTTTAATTTTTTGTAACAATATACTTAAACATAAGGTGATAAACAAATTTTACATTTGCTCTCTTCTAACACAATCCTGTTTATGCCTCTAAAATGCACTTTGAATAAAAGGGGAAAACATGGTGTTAAATACATCCGTGCTAAAGCGGGACTATAAACCAACTAGCATCCCAATAGCGTGTGACTGCATCAGTACTATATTTCTGTACTGAAACAGACTTCCAGGAGAAAGTAATAATCATTAGTGTCTTGGGTTTGTTGTATTTACTTTCAAATCCTGACACTGCGCTTCTCTCATAAAAATGTATCTATCTATATATATAAATTTATAAACAAACATCTAAACAATTCATACATTCGATTGCTCTTTAAAAATATTCTAAATTAAATAATCCTCTAATATGTTATATTAATAAATTAAAATAATCCTCTAACCCAGGAGTTCCCAAACTTTTTGCACCGTGGGCCGGTCACGTAGTTGAGCGGGCTGGTCATGTGGTTCCTCCTGCCATAAAACACATCTGTAGCTGTTGTAAACGCAGGTGCATTTACAGCAGCATTTTGCACATGCATGTGTGGGCGTGTTTGCACGATTCCTTCCGTTAATGGTGTGGGCCTGATGATTTGGCACCATGGGCCGGATCTGGCGCACAAGATGTAGTTTGGCCACCCTTGCTCTAGCCTTTCAGATTTTCTCTTGGAACCCTGCCCTCCTCCTGGCATGCATAAATTAAGCAGAATATACATTTTACTGAAGGTCATGTTTCTAAGTTGCAAGCAAGCTGATGAAGTCTTCAACTATATTATCTGCTTCTGTAAAGCATGTAATATGTCCTGAAAAAGTTGTAGAAAAACATTCCAAGAGTTCACTAAGTATTGGTGTATTCCAGAGCATAGCCCAGGGGTTATGATAATATACCATCTGTGGGTCATGTTCCTGCTTGTTTTTTCATACAATGTAAAGAAGAAAAATGAAGGTGAATGACTCTTCTGCAAACTAATAGTAAAAGATGCCTGTTTCTGATCAACATACGGTCAATCAACCATGATTTATCTTGTCTGAAGATTTTCTAAAATTCCATACATGCTTTTTATTAAGAAAGATGAAAAGCTAACTGCTCCCTTATGACCAAGAGTTCTAAATAAGAGAGTGTAAAATTGAATTTTAAGGGTATTACATTTCTTTACATTCTGTTTATAACACAAAAACCTCTGCAGCCATATGCGGTCTAAAGAGGTCAGTTAAAACTTTGAAGCTGTTAACAGTCTGACTTAATCAGATCTTGACAGAATTACTGAACAAAACATTAGATAGCACAAAGTCCAACTCTGGTGTATCATTCCTGAGTTAAAAGCAAAAAAGAATGGGCTGCTGAGAAAGCTTAAGTTGCTTTGCATTAGTATTTTCTAAATCAGAAAAGTTAATAGAAAAGGATAATAGCCAAACTTATTTCAGTTAACCGTGAGGGTGAATTAGGTAAAGGTTGCCCTTGCTCAAAAGCAAGTCGTATCAGACTCTAGGGTTCAGTGCTCATCACTGTTTACAGCCAAGGAGCCAGGGCTGTCTGCATTTGCAAATGTTTTTGTGGACATGTATCAGGCATGCCTCGACACCGGCGGGCACAGAATGCTGTTTAACTTTCCACCAAAGTGGTCCCTATTTAACTACTTACAATTTCTTGCTTTTGAACTGCTAGGTTGGCAGGAGCTGGGACAGAGACGGGAGCTCATTCTGTCGTGCAGTACTCGGGTCTTGAACTGCTGACCTGCCAACGTTCCAGTCATTGTCTTAACCACTTGAGCCACCACAGTCCCTTGGAGAATGAATTAGGTAGAAGCTAACTTGCCATTTAGGTTGGGTAACAATGAAGCCTTACCAGAAGTAAAATCCCATCCATTGTATTATTTTTCTCCACCCCATCCTTTTTTGCACAAATCTGCCCATAAAGTTGCTTTAGAGAAAAGTAAACACCTACACATATTTTTTAAAAAAATCTTCCTCTTGATTTCCTCGTCCTTCTCTCCTTATAATCTCATCTTCTCGCCCTTTTAAATCTACTGATCCCCAAGTGGATCCCTGCAAGAATCTCAGGGAGTAAAAATCCAGTTTCTTAAAACAGATGACATCTTTAACATGGTGCTCAATGTAGAAATCAAGAGAACTTTATGGAAGAAAGATCAGCATCATCTTCTAAAATAACCTTATGAGTTGTTTATTTATTTTTTTATCTTGGACTTTAAAGCTAATTTAGAAACAAAAGCTAATGAGGTTATATTAATTTATGTTTTATATTCTGCGCATGCACCATTTCTGAGTTTGTACTTTTTCCTGAGATGTTGCCTGCCAAATTACCTTGTGCTTTAGCCCATCCAAGTTGGAGATTTCTATCCAGGGGAGACCCCTTTCTCACATACCGGAGAGACTGGAATGTAAACATACTGGTCTCGTGAGTTGGAAGAGATAGAGCCTAATGTGTGATGGACATGTCATGGTGTAAGATCATTGGTTGGAATCCTCTAGGCTGAGAGACAAACCCTGAGGGAGGAGATAAAACCCAAAGGGAGGGCGGCGGAGACAGACACTCTCTTGGATCTTAACTGCAATCATGTACCTAATTTAGATAGAGGGAGGGCCACACGGCTTTTCCACAGATAGCAGCTTTATTTCTTTATTTTGAAATGCTTTCCAAGCTCCTGATGAACTTTATTTTGTAACTTACTTTGATTTCATTATAAAGTGGTACCTCATACGACGATTTTAATCTGTTGTATGAAAAAACTGCATGCATCGTATAGCGATTTTCCCTATGGGATGCATCGTACAACATTTTTTCCCGCTAACTGGTTTTTCCCATTGAAAAATTATTGTATGATTTTTTCCATAGGGAAAATCATTATGCGGGATACCTTTCCCTCAAAAAACCTAATTGTTATGCAATTTTGTTGGTATACAAGGCAATTGTTGTATGAGGTTCCACTGTACTTTTAAAATACCTGAAGAGGCCAGGAGTGATTGCTTGGCTCAATGCTACCTTGTTTACACTAATCTAGAGTCCTGGGTTGCTCAGCCAGGAGGCGGCAGCTCAGAAGCATGAAGGGCATACTTGTGAGTAAAGTCCTTTTGTGACACTATCTTCAATGTTGAGTGAGGCTTGCTCCTAGAAAATGTGTTCATAGGAATGTGGTCACCTAACAGTGCAAATTAATTAATGGTATAAAGAAAATGGTCTCCCAAAATTCCACCCTGCTCAACATTTTATTAGAAAACAATAATACTGCTTCCTGTGGTCTAACTGGAAGACATGTTGCTTCTAATACTATCATTCCCTCCCCCCCCCCCTATGAGTATGTGTTTAAAATCATTCTCATCATGACAAAAGTAGCAAGCTGCAACAGTATGACTTTTAGTCATTATGACCATATGTTACCTCCCAGATTTCCAACAGCTGCTGGCAAAAACAGCAGGAGAAACCTATTTCTTTCAAGCAAAGTCTGAAATCCAGTAGTAAGTCACAACTAAAGTAGACCTAATGAATTAATGGAACTTACAGAGGCAATTATTCACCAGATTCCCACTGATTCAAAAGACCAACTCTGGTTATTATTGGATTTCACCTGCTGACTGGGGTTTCCTAAAATATATCTGGTTGCTCAGGGTAAGAACAAGGACAAGAGAAGAGAGGATTCACTTGAGAAAGCCTTGATGCTGGGAAAGGTGGAGGGCAAAACATGAAGGGGGCGGCCCAAAATGAGATGGCTAGATGGTATTGTAGATGCAGTGGGCACAGAGCTGAGCGAGTTGAGGAGGATGGTGGAGGACAGAAGTGCCTGGCGGATAGTGGTCCATGGGGTCGCAAATGGTCGGAATCGACTGCGACTGAACAACAACATTATTGACTAGAGATGGACAACAATGCCTAATTAGACCGCTCAAGCTCCCGCACCCCGACAAGGCTCTCACCTAGTGGGGGATATATATAATTTCAAGTAGCTTTTGAGCAGAAAAGAAAATGGCTCACTGAGCTGCTTATTTCTTACTCATGTACTCAAAGAGAGTACATATATTTCATATGTGTTTAGAAGGAAGGAGGAAAAATTACCACTGATATCTTGCAGTTTCTTCCTTCCACAACACATGCAAATGAGTGGGAATTGCTTCTGCAGACAAAATGAAGAAGGGAACACCCAGCCTTGTGAAATCTTTGAGAAGACACTGTCTCCATGAGCTTTGTTTCATGTTATTTTAGTCTTTGAGTAAGATAAAGAGACTTTTCTTTCATGAGACATGAAAGAAAAGTGAGTAATCTGTTCATTTACCATAGTCACCAAGAGAAGCAGTAGACATGAATGTTACAAAGCTGGCCATTAAGCAGAAAAGCCACATGCACCCCGCCACCAAATATCATCTCTCACCATGGCAGGAAGAAAATAAATTATCTTTCTTAAATGCTCCCTACCGAAAGGAAAATAATACTCCATTATGCCTTTTGTCTTTTGTTTAAAAATGTATGTGGACATCCCTGTACCATAAGGTCCACAAGGAGTCTGAACAGGATATTCTGAAATCAGGAATGGGAAAGTTTGAAAAAAAGACTTTAAAAAGTGAGTAAAACAAAAGATTAAAGGTTTCAATTTGTAACACTTTGCAGCTTTTAAAAACCAAGCCATAAATAAACTCAGCAAGACAAGAGATATAAATATTTTTGCAGTAGTTTATAGTAGGGAAGAGGAAAGGAATTTAGCATGCAGTTAACCACTTAGGTGTTTCTGAAACGATACCATATGGTCCTTGTATTATTAAATATATGTTTGTTTGTATTTTTATACAGATATCAATGTATGCTTTAATTGAAAAACTGCATTTTTCAAAGATCCAAAAAAGGCTTTCTAATAATTTATAAAATTCATGTTTGCTTATCTGTATATCTTTCTATTCTACATCAGGGTTTACAGAGTACTGGGGAATCTATATAGGAATACAGTACCTAACTTGGGTTTCACTGTTTGATTTTCTGTGAGTCTACATATAAGTAATCCCCACTGAAGCTCAAAGAACTTTATTTCTAGGTAAGTGTGGATAGAATTACAGCCTTAACTTTGTGTCAATTTGGAACATTTCCCACAGTTTCCTTGTTTAAACAGAGAAATGAAAGGCTTTCAGGTTTTTTTAAAGAGAAGATTCATATGCCAATTTCAAAGTCCTAACTTTTGTTATGGTTTTGAGATGAATGCTGAGTTTATGAAACCAACCCTATAAAGTATAAAGCAATCACCACAGCCTATTTACAGAAAATTCCACTCAGGGATTTGTTACATATTCATTAAGTTTCCTCTTCCTACATACAATCTCTTAAAATCTGGTTCTATAGTATAGTTTAAAATGATGCCATTAAAAGCAAATCTAAGAGCATACCATATATATCAGGGGTGCCCAAACTTTTTGGGCCGTGGGTCGATCACATGGTTCAGGGAGCTGGTCACTATGGCCCGGGGGCCAGATACGGCCCTGACGCCAATTCATTCAGCCCACAAAGCCCTCGTCACTCCCGGAAGCGGAAGTAAAATATGACCGTATTCGCGTGTTTTACTTCCGCTTCCAGGAGCGACGAGGGCTTTGTGAGTTGAATGAATTGGTGATGGGGGCTCCATCTGGCCCCCAAGCCGTAGTTTGGGCAACCCTGAGATATATAAGTAAATGGGGTTTCCACTTTGGCATAAGCAGCAATTTACCAGCATTCCAGAACAAAGAGTTGTTTCAAGAATGATTCTAAAATCTGAAGCTTTTAAATTTCCTATGTTTGTAAACTGAACAAAAGAGCAACTATGACCATAACATACATTTGACTTTAAATGACCTCTTCTACATTCTATACAAGGTTAACACAATAAAAAAGAAAACCTTACAGATAAGAAGTATTCTGAAAACCAGTATGCATGTAGGTAACCATTCTATTATATATTTAAGTTATAAGAAAGCCAACACCCAAACATGCTGAAAAGGTACCTTAAGACTTTTCTGATGCTTAAATGCATGGCTATGCATTGATTAATGTCCCATTAAAAGTCTGCTTTCTCCTCAGTCTGAATGGCAGACACTCTTTATCTCAAGTGAGGCTAAATTAAGAATTGTTCATGAAACCTCAAAATAGGTTTACCGTTTAGCACTTGGTATTTCTATCTAAGCATGTTTAAAGTTTCCTTGGGGGCATGTATGTAACTACATTCTTCTTAGTTCTGGAAGGCCAAAGTGTGCCTCCACAGATTGTACAATATCATCAGGAAACAGGTGGCCCTTCAGATACAATTAAGCTCTAATGCAGGGATGGCCAACCTACAGCCTATGGGCCGGACGAGGCCCATGGTGCCAATTCATCCGGCCCACAGTGGCAATCCTGCCTCATCGCTGGAAGCAGAGGCAGCGCTGGAAACGCACCGGAAACACACAGTCCTAGTTCCCACTGCCATGGGAAGCAGTGCAAGAGGCAAAACAGCTGAAGATGTGCAGTAAATGCACCAGCGGTTGTCGTAAGCATATTTACAACAACCACGGGCATGTTTACAACAGTATTTACTGCTGTAAACCACACCCCCGGCCAGCTCAGCTGCTTGAGGGGGCGTGGTCCAGCCTACAGTGTGAAAAGTTTGGTCACCCCTGCTCTAGTGCCTATCAGTTCCAGCCAACATGGCCAAAAGTTGAATGTACTTTTAGTTCAACAGTATCTGGAAGACTACATCTGCAGGCACAGTAAGTGAGATGTGCCTTGAACTCTGGCTGGCGCTTGAGACCCACCCCATTGTACATGCCAACAATCCATCAAGGACTACAAACATTGTCCCTCAGCTCCCAAGTACCCGTTACGTTGCAACACAAGGCAGGTACCAGCTTCACCAATGCTTCTGTCACTTACTTTGGGACTGTGAACTCCTGCTCATGAAGGCCAGCTGATTTAATGCTGACCATTGCTCAACACACTTCACCACTCCCCGAAAGAAGAGTACAATGGAGAAAGTGAAGGTATATTTTTGTTTAGGGATATACCATATATACTCAAGTATAAGCCGAGTTTTTTAGCCACAAAAATGAGCCCCCAAAAGGTGACTCATACTCAGGTCAATTAACACGAGAGTCCTAGAACTGTGCCATATTGAGATGTGCTAACAATGTAATTAATTCTACCATATTTTCATGTATTTTGATTATGGAAACTCACTAGAAGCCACTGCATTTCCCACCCTCGGGTTATACTCGGGTCAATCTATTTTCCTGGGTTTTCAGGTCACAATTGGGTACCTCGGCTTATATTCAGGTTGGCTTATACTCGCGTATATATGGTAAATCTTTACTTCTTTCTTTCCCACAGACAACTGAGAATTTTCAGTGGGCAAGGCTCCAAAAATTTTGGTGCATTTTTTCCACATTTTGGGACTTTTGTGTGAAAAATGCCAAATTAAGGGTTTTTCATGCAAAAAAATATATTTTGAGCAAAAGCCCCATTTACTTTGCATTAAATACTCTTTTTTATGGAAAGAAAACTAATCAAAATACAAGACATTTTTATACCAACCTTCCCTTCATTTTTTGCTGAAGCTGCTGCTGCTCAAAAGGTAACTGATGGTCTTTTTATTTTTATATAGCATGAAACATTTGGCAAACTTTTCAATGAGGTATTTCAAAGTGTTAACTATTTTTCATTGATGATGAGAAATTTGGCCAGTGCTTATTATATCTTATATCTGCCAAAGTAATGAATGCATGTTAAAAATACCTATGTGTCATGATGGTTATGATGATAATGCAGGGCAAAGTGCATTTATGAAGAGAAGAAAAATGATACCCTGAATAGATTTGCAGAATTCTCAATTACTTATATTGGCTATGTTTAATGTTTTTTAAAACAAACCACAAAAAGAAAAAGAACATTATTATCCTTGTGTGGTACATAGGATTCTATGTAAACACAATTTACTAAGAAAACACAAAAATACTTGACCAAGATTTTAAGAAGATTGCCTTACTTTCCTTGTTAATATGAAAAAGAACATTAGTTATCCAATGTCCTTTTTACATATTCTCTTTTGTTTGAAAAAAGAATTGGCATTAAACATGGTACTTACAGTGTTAGGAACATACGGCAATCTGTAAAATGTCTCTTGTGTTTCCTTTAAAATATCTGTTGTTGACTTCTTCAGAGGATGTTTCCCATGGTATATTTGGTCCAAAACAGCATAAAAGACCTAGACAGATAAAACATAGAAAAATATCTGAGTGTGTAGCTTCACTAGTCAACATATGATTAACCAATACAGACATACAGCAGAATAAAAATAAGATTAAAATACACACATTTCTCCATATTTTCTTTATAACAGGGGTGCCCAAATTATGGCCTGTGGGCCAGATCCAGCCCCCAATGCCAATTCATCCAGCCCATGCTGCCCTTGTCATTCACAGAAGCAGAAGTAAAAACTGCCCATATGGGAGCGATGAGGGCATCAGAAGCCAGATCTGGCCCACGGGCTGTAGTTTGGGCACCCCTGGTATAAGTAGAGAAAATGGCAGCTTAAAATCAATCTCATCCTGTTGCAAAACAGATTGCAAGATCCAGTTTACTTCCGCTTCTGGTGGGAGGAACATGAACAGCCCACTGAACCAAGTGACTGGGCCACGGCCAAAAAAGTTTGGCACCCCTGCTTTATAATAATAATGTTGTGTCAGAAATTATCCTGGGTTCAAATGATTTTTGCTGGAGAAATTTCACTCAGGGATACAATCTTAAAAATATCAGAATGAACTCAGCCTAAATCCAAGGCAAACCATTCAACATTATTAACTGAGCCACAGTCTGCTCCAGGTCTCGTCTTGGGATCTAAGATTACTGCAGATAGTAACTGCAGCCATGAAATAAAAAGACATTTACTCCTTAGGAGGCAAGCTATGGCAAACCTAGGCAGAATAATAAAAAGTAGAGAGATCACCCTGCCGACAAAAGTCCACATAGTTAAAATGATGGTCTTCCCAGTAGTAATATGTGGAAGGTGAATCATAAGTAAGACTAAGTGCACTAGATGCCTTTGAACTGTGGTCCTGGATAATACTTTTGAGAGTCCCTTGGACTGTAAGGAGATCAAATAAGTCAATCCTAAAGGAAATCAACCCTGACTGCTTCTTAGAAGGACTGATACTGAACCTGAAGCTCAAGTACTTTGGCTACCAAATGAGAAGAGAGGACTCACTGGAGAAGCTCCTGTTGCTAGGGAAGACCAAAGGTAAAAGGAGAAGGGGGCAGCAGAGGATGAGATGGTTAGACAGCATCGTTGATGTGATAGGCATGGACCTGGGCAGACTTTGGAAGATGGTGGATGACAGAGGAGCCTGGTGTGCTCTGGTTCATGGGGTCTCAAAGGGTCAAACTCGACCATAAGATTGAACAATAACAACACACTGTGAGATAGACAAAGCAAAGCAGTGAACCAAGATTGGCATGAGTACCTCAGAGTAATGACAAAAGTGCTGGCATTGTCCTCTCCGTACTTAAGGAAAGGGAATGATGAGAAAATATACTTTGAATATTCAGAAGGAATGGTGGCATCACCATAGAAGAAATGCCCAGAGAATAGTGTTTTATTTTACTGTGTTTTTTTTTTCTGGAGTGAAGAGATCTACGAGAGGTTCTCTCTTACTCTAATTAAGAGGTAAAACTGGAACAGCTGGGATGGCCCTGATTTGTAAGTCTGTATGACATCTTAACTTGAGCATCTGCCAAGTCACTTTTCAGTCTTATGTCTGTTAGGCAATAAAACCCAAGGTACATACTAAGACGCTGACTGGGAGGCGGAAGGTCAGCAGTTCGATTCCCGAGTACTGCAGGATGGAATGAGCTCCTGTCTCTGTCCCAGCTCCTGCCAACCTAGCAGTTCGAAAGCAAGAAATTGCAAGTAGATAAATAGGGACCACTTTGGTGGAAAGGTAACAGCGTTCCGTGCGCTCCAGTGTCTAATCATGCCTGCCACATGACCATGGAAACGTCTGAGAAGCAGACAGCGCTGGCTCTTCAGCTTAGAAACAAGAGATGAGCACTGACCCCTAGAGTCGGATAAGACTGGCTTTCGAGCAAGGGAAACGTTTACCTACTATTTTTTATATAGAAAATTTCAGAACCAAAGCATTTCACATATCTGAGAAAATGAAGGGCATAGGCTTGCTATACTAAGCACTAGTGAGAGATCTGAAAAATGTGAATTACTATGAACCATCACACTAGTTATATATAAAACAGTAATTTTGTCCTGAGACTCGTTCTCGTTTCTGGTGGAACAAAAGATAATTGCTCCAGGGGAATTGTATTTTAGAGTGATTCCTATGTAAAAAATGCTTGCACATAAAAACCCTGAAGCAACAGGGATATACTATGTGCCATGAGGTTTTCTTAAACATTAAGGTCATTTCAAAATGCATCTCCTTATCGGAAGGAATCCAGTTCAGAAATGACTCCTATGAGAAAAGAAATAGATATGCGGTTATCTTGGATTCCACATTCTCCCAGGCCAGGCTGTGGCTTTGGAGCAGCAAACCGAAGGGAAAGAGCTAAGAATTTAAAGGTATAATTATCTAAGCCTTGATATCCTAGAGTGGCTTGGAAGAGACAGACATTTAAATGCAATTATGTCTCAGACTCTTCTGGTTCTTTGTAGGATGAAAGGGGGCTGGGGTGACCTAGGCATAACATTCAGTCACCCTACAATTTTCACTGAAAGCTTTGTTTCAAAAAAATTGCTATGAGTGAACAGAGAGAAACTAACTCTGTTATTATGGCCTTTTATGTCAACAAAAATAGGCTCAACATATACCAAGATGGAATGCATTAAGTGGAGAAAATGTTACTCAGGTCTTACGCAGGATAGCCTTCTTCCTCACCAGGACTTCATGACAAACTCACGGTATTATTTATTCACTGAGCCCACCATCTGAGCTTCATTGTTCATACAGCAAAAGAGGAGAGCTCTACTTCCTTCTTGTATCTGCAACTTTCTTAAAGCTTCTCCACAAATATAGAAGTAGGAAATATTGGGAAACTGACTCTAGGGTTTTTGTGTTCATCTCCATTTACTGCCAAAGAGCCAGCACTGTCTGTGTCTGCAGACGTTTCCATGGTCATGTGGCAGGCATGACTAGATGCTGGAGTGCATGGAATGCTGTTACCTTTTCTGCCGAAGCAGCATCTATTTATCTACTTGCAATTTCTTGCTTTCGAACTTACAAATTCATAATAAACTAAATTTATGTAAAACCGTTCAACATACCTGGAGCTGCATATCAGCAGCAGCACACACTTTTTTAGATTCACAGAGTCTCGACACCATGTTTTTCGGCAGCGGCTTGAATAAAAGAGAGAGAAAAAAATTGGAAACATTTTGAACAGTTTTAAAATATAGGTATTGAACAATGAGATCTATCCAGTATGCAGGATTTCCTAACTGTGGGGCCTCAGGTGTTCTTGGATTTCAATTTCCAGAATCCCTGATCAAGAATATCTGGGGCCCCAAGGTTGGGAAACCCTGGTGTAGTGGATAAAGTGGTGGACTAAGGCTCTAGAGGCCTGGGTTCAAATCACTACTCGGCCATGAAAGCTCACAGAGCACTTAACCCATCTGGGTGGTGTAGAACATTAAGAGATTCAACATTTTAAAAGTACAACAATAAAAGACAACAAACACTCCAATGGCAACATATGCAAAAACCAAAACTATAGTCCACCCCCCCCCAAAAAAAAAAAACACACACAACAACAACCCCCACCTAAATATATAAGTGGCATCTGGAAGGATATTCTGAAAAGCTTCTCTGAAGAGCAGAGTCTTTAGTGCTTTCTTAAATGTCCCCCAAGCTGAGGTCTGGTGCAGCTCTGCTGGCTTCCACAGAATTCTACAGAGTGGGAGCCACCACTGAGAAGGCCCTGCTCCTTGTCATGGTCTTTTTCGCCCACTCTCAATGTCAGCACATGGAGCTGTGCTATTTGAGATGCACAAATGATGCAGGCAGGCATTTTATACCTGGCTCTCCAGGTATTCTTGGACTTTAATTCCCGGAAGCCCAAGTCAGCACTTTTGCAAGTCAGGGCTTCTGGGAATTGAAGTTCAAGAACAGCTGGAGCACCAAGGTTCGCCATCACGGGTATAGGGCTTTATATATTCAGGTAAACACCTCGTGCCTGACACGGAAAGGAATGGGAAGCCAGAGCACATTTATCAAGGCTGGGAAAAATGTTCCTACTTCTTTGTTCCTACATAGTAAGGAATGGGGATCCAGTGTAGATTTGTTACGGCTAGAGAAGTGCATTCACATTTCTTTGTTCCTATTATTAACCTAATCACTAGATTCTGGACCTGTTGTGATCTCCATGTCACAGACAAGGGAAACCCCACATAAAAAGCATTACAGTAGTCAATTTGCAAAACAGCCAATGAATGGACCAAGGCTGCCATGGAACGCCTGCCCAAGTAGTTGATGCAGTGGAGCAGTCTGATAAGAATTGAAAGAAGGCAGCCTTGCATACTGCCGTGATTTGTGAATCTAAATTCAAGGTCAGACCTAAAATGACTCGCAAACTGTGTATCTAATTCCTAGGAGTGAGAGTCATTTCATTTAAAGTAGGGACTGGTCACATAGTCAGGCAGACAATCCCTCCAACACCAGGACCTCTGTCTTGTCAGGGCTTTGTTTCAATTTGTTTGTTTTTGTCCATTCCATCATGAAGACCATTCCATCATCAAGGCATCGGACTACATCAACTGCAGAAGATGTAAAAGATAGATAGAGTTCGGCATCATCCCCATATTAGTGACACTGAACTCCAAATCTCAGGATGATGCCTTCCAGCGGTTTCATATAGATCAGTGGTTCCCAACATGGGACATATGTCCCACAGGGGGTCTTCAATTCCCAGAAGCCTAAGTCAGTACATTAGCTGATCAGTGCTTTGGGGAATTGACTTAGGCTTCTGGGAATTGAAGTCCAAAAACCAAAGGCTAGGAAACACTGGCATAGATGTTGAACAAAATTGGGGAGATGATCAACCTCTCTGGCATCCCCACACTGGAGGGACCAAGGGGCCAGAAGAAACTTGAGTTGAATTCTCTGGATTTAGCCTTTGAGGAAGAATTCGGGCTACTGTAATATAGTGGCCCCAATTTCCAATTCCAACAGGCTCTCCAGAAGAATACCATGGGTGGTGGTATTGAATGCTGCCAAGAGATCCAGGAACACCAGGAGGGAATAACTCCCCACCACCACCACCACCACTCAGTCTGCTTCTCTGAGAAGATCACCATACAGGGAAAACAATGCAGTTGGGGTGCCAAGACACATCCTGAACCACAACTGGTTTCAAAGCATTTACCCTGAAATCCCAACTAGGGTTATGAGCTTTCACTGTTTCCAGCTTGACAACACATAACAAACAAACACGAAACAAAGATGAAAGTCACATGAAAGTGTAAGTGATGTTGAAGAACATACTCAAAGCTTCTCAGTCTGAAATGCAGGGTACACAGAAAGAGCCTCCTTGAAGAATGTGGTATTTTTGAGCCACAACCAGGCAAACTCTGGCAAGGGCAACCTTGTGTTGCTGGCTAATCTTTCTCACACTAGGTCAGGTGAAAGGAACTGCAGAATGAACTCACCAAAGGTGCCTGTGTTTTGGCAGTTTCACAATGTGGCCTAGATACGGAAGAAGCTAGCACTGTGAATGTACTCTCATTAACGGAACTCTCCTCCAGAAAGAAAGAAAGAAAATCTTCAAATACACTTGCCCCCAAAATCAGACTTACAAAATAAGTGTTTATTTTTCAGTAACTGATCACAAAAACAAAAGACGACTAAATACAAGAGAGGAATGTGAGGGAAATGCCTTGCAAATGTTTTTTACTGCTTCGGGGACCACCACTTACAAATACCAGCTAAGCATATTTTTAGTTAAGACTTTGAACTGCTTTGTAAAAAATACCCTTGGCTTTGCTTTCATTTGCAACCCTCCTACCTCAGAGAAAGAAGGTAGTAGAAATGGAGAGGATCAAACTATATGATATGCTAGAGATATTTTTAGAAGTGAAGCCTCCTTGAATGATGAAAGATATCTGTCTGCCATGTGATTTTGCAGTAACACGTGTTGCATTTAGCTTGCTTAGTTCTGTGGTCTGTCGCTGGAAGTTAAACTTAGCTGTAACTTATAAGTCTTATTGTCAATTATACATCTCTGAGGAAATTACATTGTAAGACCCACAAGTCAGATGCCTTCTTAGGGCAAGCTGTGCCCAAGAGTGTTTGGTTGGAAAATAACCTCCATTAGATCATTTTTTAAAATGTAAATTAAAAAGAGACCAGAGGAAAGCCTTTCTTTCTGGTTCAAACAGTACATTTCCTTTTCTGTTGCTAAGAGTTGATGTGAGTTGAAGAGACCTTTTGCTGTAACAAGAGGGTACAATGAAGATTCACCGAGGCTTATGTGTTTGCACTAATGCACAATTATTGTATCACAACTGACCAGTGGTGGGATGTCAAAAATTTTACTACCCCACCGTGATGTCATCACAGTGTGGGCGGTGCTAACATCATGATGTCATGACATTGTGGGCGGAGCCAACATCATGATGTCATGATGTTGTGGGTGGGGCCAAAGAAAAAATAAATAATAATAAATAATAAATTAAAATAAAATAAAATAAGCACACACACACACCTCAACCCACCCACCCACAACACAAACCCGTAAATAAAATAAATAAATAAATAAATAAATAAATAAAAATACATTAAAATACACCCATCCACCCAAACACCCACCCACCTACCCCAAACACAAATCAACCGGTTTTAAAACCAGAGCTTAAAGCTTATTCTGGCTAATCTTTCTCACACTAGGTCAGATGGAAGGAACTACAGAATGAACTCACCACAAGATGGCTTCATTTTGGCATGTTTCAACTTTTCAACAGTTAAAGAAGTTAGGTACTAAGTCTTTGCCTAACCAGTTCTCTAGGATAATATGCCTTAATGTAAATGTAAAACAGCTGTACTTCCTTAAGGGTTCTCCAATTGGAACAGAAATTGGAACAACACAGGTGTCGCTTATTGATGAGGTAACTCCAAGACTTTGCTTAAAAACCACAAGCCAAGCCGCCAGGCCTGCCAGCTGCCAGGCCTTTTTAGGAACTGTGGTAGTACGTCAATATAGGTAAAGGTATTAAATACACATTAAAATACACACAGATACACCACATCCAAAGGTGAGTCACTTACCCTGGGGAGCAGGCTATAGGGAGCTTCAGGCTAGCAGCTTCTCTTCCTCCTCCTCACTTGGGAGGACACCAAGGAGGCCGTGCATACACGCCAAGCACTGTAGGCATGCATGCACACCAAGTGCTTGGCGTGCATGTGCAGTGGGGGAACCAGTGAAAAGGTAAGCCCCGAAGGTGGTTCCCCCCAAAAGCTGCTACCAGTTCTCCAGGACACTGGGAAATATTACTACTGGTTCTGGCGAACTGGTAAGAACCTGTTACATCCCATCACTGCAACTGACACTGAAAGGAAACATTTCCACATTGTTTTTGTCATAAACTGAGGAACTCAAGAGAAATTCTTGCCACATATACAAAGTTTTTCTCAACTCAGAAGAAAACATAGCAATAGCGATTATACTTATAGGTATATAAGCTCCAGAGAGCTTAGTGTATATTCTGGGCAGTTTAAAAAGTAATTAACATTTTGTCCCCAACATGTTGGTTACTCATTTTACAAACTACAGAAGGAAGGTAGGTTGAGTCAACCTTGAGCCACATCAGAGTCAAACTCGCAATGTCAGCAGTTTTGGCTGCAGTACAGCAGCTTAATTGCTGTGCCACAAAGGCACTTGTATATAATGGACACCAGCATGACAGGAATGATATCATTAATGGTAGACTGCTGCTGATTAAAGACTTATTTGATTTTGGTGTGCACACAGCTCACATGCAATAAATCAAACTCATGTGCATGCACACAGAAATTGAGAAAGGAAACCTTTAATCCAGTAATTCTCAAACTTTTTAAGCCAGGGCCTGGGTCATACTCCCTCAGGTAGCTTTGGGGACCAGACGGCCATTTTGTCCTTCCTCCACCACATGTCACTTCCTGGTGTGGTGGAGGCAGTGTGTGTGTGGGGAACATGAAATGGCACCACAGGCCGCATCTGGCCTACAGGCCGCAGGTTGAGAATCCCTGCTTTAATCAGAGATAATCTGCCAGTTATGAAATCAGTCCTATGGCATACATGAAACCCACACAACATGACTTTGCCATTGTTAACTGCACGGGAAGCAAAAGAAGAAATATGCAGAGTACCATCTCTCTATTTCATTTCAAATGTATCAAGACTGAAGTTAATTCTGTGCACCCAGGAACCATACTTACTTCTCCTCCTCTCCATAATGTATCCTGATGGGAAATCATAGCCATTTATTTCCTAATAATGATCCTAAGGTGCAAGGCAACTTTTATTTTTTATTATTATTTATTATGCACTATGGAAGGGAGAAAGGGAAATGAACATGGATTGCTATTTTAAGTGGCAGACTTGTGCTTCATTTAATGAGCAGTTCTACCCCAAGCATTGGCAGGACCAAAGCCTCTAAAGGTTTAAAAGCTTCTCTCTCTTCTAAAATAGAACACAGATGCCTAGCATTTACAGAGAGCTCTTGAGTTCAGGAATTTACAAATGTATATAAAAATTGTTTTACTCAGATCGACAAAATCTAACCACGCAACAACATGTTCAGGTTCTGTATCAATGATAACATCTAGAAAAGCTACACTAACATTAGTAAGATACAAATGATTGTATAAAAATTATTGAAAGTTGAGCAAAATGTCATTGACTAACCCAGGAGTTCTCAACCTTTTAAAGCCGGCGACTGGGTCACGCTCCCTCAGACAGCTTTGGGGGACAGATGGCCATTTTGCCATACCTCCATCACATGGCACTTCCTGGTGTGGTGGAGGCTATGTGGGGTCACATGAAATGGTGCCGCAGGCCAGAGGTTAAAAATCCCTGGACTAACCAGACAGGCTCTGGAAACAAAAAATTAATAAGAAATGTTGCTAAATTGGAAGTCTGCTTCACATGGCAGTTAGTTCAGCAAGATCTGTGATTTTCCAACCCTAAAAATAGCAGTATAGTTTTGAACACTGAGAAACATTTAGTGTGCAAAGCTGTAATCTTCAATAGCACCATTCAATCTAAGCACGCCTGCTCCATGCTGTCTAAAACTTCTATTTTAGGGATCTAGTCCCCAGATATGGACTCTTTGATATAAGAAATCTTCTCACAAGATAGATTTTCCCTCAACCGTAAAGAGAATATAAATATGAAACACAAACAGAAATGTTAGACCACACACAAGTCTAATTGGCATGAACAGAAGAGATGAAAGCAAGACAGGTGGACCTGAGGCTTTTGCATCTTCTAAAGAAAGAAATGTAAGTTTGAGAACATAACAGACTCTATCAAGTACAGTAAGTAATGACTATTTTGCCAGCTTATCCTTTATTCCCCTGAGCTCCACAGCTATAGCCCATAATGTTCCAGCTGGCATTATTTGCTTAAAAGGGAAGGATAAGGAACTGAATCGATACGTCCTGGCTTGTAACTGAATCCGCATAGGTAGTAAAATAGATGTGCGTAACATAAGCTGGAGAAAG
This sequence comes from Furcifer pardalis, assembly GCA_030440675.1. Lineage (NCBI taxonomy): Eukaryota > Metazoa > Chordata > Lepidosauria > Squamata > Chamaeleonidae > Furcifer > Furcifer pardalis. The sequence goes on along the minus strand of CP126895.1, from coordinate 96,234,546 downwards.
CTTGTGGTAAAGTGGGTAACACAAAGGATTTCATGCATATCAGAGAGTAAACAAAAGAAAAAGACAAAAACATTGTGCCAATTTAAAGACTAACTGCTGTATTTTAATGTTAGCTTTGGTGGATGAAGTCCACTTCATCAGACAAAGGAGTGGGGCTTCATGGCGTCAGTTTATACACATCAGGTACAGAGCATTTAGCATAACAGGCAAAGGTTGCCCTTACTTGAAAGCCAGTCGTATCCAGCTCTAGGGTTCGGTGCTCAATACCGTTTATAGCCAAACAGCCAGCACTGTCTGCATCTGCAGATGTTTCTGTGGACATGTGGCAGGCATGAGTAAACACTGGAGTGCACTGAACACTGTTTATCTTCCCACCAAAATGGCACCTGTTTATCTACTTACAATTTCTTGTTTTTGAACTGCTAGGTTGACAGGAGCTGGGACAGAGATGGGAACTCACTCCATTGTGCAGCACTTTGGTCTCGAACTGCTGACCTTCCAGTCATCAAGTTCAGCATCTTAACCACTAAGCCACCACAGTCCCCAAGTGTAATGTGGCATTACACATTTGCTAACAAGTTTACCCTTCAGGCCTAGCAACTGTTGTGTGAGTGTCCCAGGCCAAGCGCCTGTTTCTTCCTTTGTTCTGAGGTAGCCTGAGGCTGTGGATGAGAATTCAACTGAAGCAGTTTCTGTGAAGGTGGCATAATATAACAACATATAACTTATGGATTTCATGTTGCTTTCTTACTTCTCAAGGCTATTAACTTTATTCCATAGTAGATGGGACAAGCAATAATAAGGTCAAATCATCATAAAGCAGTTCTTAATAAGCTCTCACCATTATCAATTCATTCCCCTTGCATCATTCCTATCTTACAGTAATTCTAATTCCTCTTCAGAACACATATTTTTTAGTAAATGCTGACAGACCTGGACTGTGAGATCCTTTTAGATGTCATTTTCATGTGCCACAAAGCTCACAATATGAACCTGGGCCAGACCATCTTTTGACAAATCTACCCTTTCTGAGAGTAAAAGTAGCAAATAAAGATGAACGCATGCTGCTTCTGAAGGCATGCTCAACATGTAACAAAGTAAGAATTTGTGTTTTTTAAATCAAGAATTATTATCTGGGATAGTTCCCAACAAATATTTAGGACAATGAAAAACATGCACACATCCAAATTATTATACAGTATATGCATGTTTATTCAACTGAAGACTAGATAAAGAACAAAGTATATCATCTATAAACAGTATTTTTAAAGCTTGTCTTTAGATTAAATCCTCATTTTTTCCTTGCATATTTCTTCTGGAGATAGGGTTTTTTCTTTAAAATGAACCGAGTTAAGACAACTAATTAAACATTATTTGTCGGTTTTGTGAACACACTGAATTTTTGAGAGGTATCTGATTAAAGACAGCACTTTCAAGTTTTACTATAGACCTCAGGGTACCTATGTTTACAAAGCTATAAGGAAGGATGTGACACAAAGTTATAAAATAATGAAGGATATGAAAGAAACTAACACTGAGTTTCAAACATCACTCAGTTTGTTCATTCACACATAGGCACCTGCCTTCTATGCTGATTCTGTATATTGGTCTACTGGCCCCAGTATTGTAAACTCGGATTGGCAGCAGTTTCAGGTATGATTCTCCGATAGTGTCACCTAGTGAAGCTGAGGAGAGAACTAGAGGTCTTCTATGTTTAAGGCACATGCTGTACTACTAAGTTACTCTTTCCTCAGCAGGAATCCTGACCGCTAACCACTTCCAGTTCCAACTTAAAGAAAACACAGATCTTCGCTTCATGATTTGAATATTAAGCCACCAGGCAGTTCCCCATTCATAGTCTGCTCTCCCCCAAATTGCCAGCGGAGATGAGAGCAACCCTTGGATTTCTTTTCTAGTTTGTTCACAAGGAAAACATCAGAGACAGAGAAACAACCTACCGCTAGACAACATATTAAATCAACTGTAGAGCAAAACAGTGGTTTACTGAGCTTTTTCTTCTGCAAACAGGAATGACTAAACAACATGCAGTAGCAGGGCCACTGTGTCCACAACAAGCCAGATTGTCTGTGGAACTCAACAAAATTTAACAACAATAGATTCAGGGCCAAAAAGTAAAAATGCTTCTTCCGATAATTGATAGAGTAGTTTATTCTTGGATAATAAAATACAGTGCTGGCTGTGAACCTGGATGATTTTTAAACCAGTGAAACACGTTCATGCATGAGAACTATTACCCATGGCCTAAAGTGGTTTTTTTTTTTTTTTTTGGGGGGGGGGATTATCTATGACTATGCGGATTCTGTATCTTTTTATGTTCCTAAGAGGCATCTGGGATGTCTGGCCATGCTATAGAGTAATAGGTAATAGAGTAGACCAGAGATGGCGAACCTTTTAGAGATCAAGTGTCCAAACAAAGGGGTGGGGTGAACTCTGTGCTGGGGGGAGGGTAGAAGCGGTCCCATTGGGCTGCTGGGCAGAGAGGCAGGGCAGCAGACAATACTGCCAGCAACTCAACGCCAATTGTCAGATGGTGGTAGACTAACCTGACAACCCTGAGGACTAATGGCCTTGGGTGGCAAATTCTACAGGGGAGGGTGATGATTCTCAAGTGGATTAAATCACACTTGAATCCACCTTGATGGAGGGCAGCAGTTTCATCAATACTGGCCTGGGGCCAAGGATTCTGCATGCCAAAAGGGCTCAGGACCAGAAAGCGACTCAGTGGTACAGAGGTCATGTTGCGATGCAGAAGGCAAATGGAAGACTACTTTATTATATTGTCCCCAAGGCAATTTCCATGGCAGATCCCAATGAAGATAAGCCACTGTGGTCCCTATGCCCCCGCAGTCCCTGTGTTACCATCAATCACACCCCAAAAGGCAATGGAACAGAGAAGACTGATGTCAAGAAGCTAAAAGAAGTAGTTCTCCAGAGAGAAGAACAACGGCTTCATATACAGTGTGCTGTTCTTACATTTTATGAAATGTTTTTGTGATTTGATGCTTTGTAGTTGTGATTGTAATTATTTTGCTCTTTGTTAGCCTCCCAGAGTCGCTTTGCAAGTGGGGCAGCATACAAGTCAAATAATAAATTACTAAACAAATAGCCAATATTCAGAATCGGATATAGCAGCAGCAGAAGAAGAAGAAAATGGAGGAGGAGGAGTTATCTGGCTGGCCACTTCTGAAACAGACATGATAGACCTTTAAGCTAATTTTTTAAAACCACCTCTCTTATGGTCTAAATTTCTTTGTTCCCAACTATGACCCACCATGGACATCTAAAAGAGAATCTTCATTTGCACATTTTAAAAACTCCTGCAGTAGATTTATTTTCTGCATTACAAGACACAAACATTGAAAATCTTGGCAATTATTAATGGATTTATTTTCTAAGGTTATAATTTTTAACACAGTTATAACCAAATTGTGTTTTTTAAAGTATACCTTTAAAATTTCATAGTTATGAATTTTTGGTTGTTTCAAATTACTGTATATAAAAAAGAAACGCAGCCCCTGAACTATCAAATGGTATCCTGTTTTAAGACAGAACAAAATAACTGAAACATGCTAACCAGTATTTTAGTAAACCACAATCCCACAAAGACTCACTGAAATGGAAATTTGGGCTTGCAGCTCAGCAGAACATAAAGCAAGGAGTCTTTTGTTGTCAGGGAATGACAACATAAGTCACTCTGTATCTCTACTAGATGTCAAGAAGGAAAAACACTATTCTAGTCCAGCTAAAGTACTCTTATTAGGTACACAGCTAGTTTCACCAGACTGGCAAAATACATGTGAAAAGCAAACTGATAGAACCCACAAAAAAGCATAAGATTTTCTATAACAGATTCCCCAGAAAAATACTATATCCCTGTTCCAAAGGCAACTGAGCCTTCTTGTTTACAAAACAATGTATTTATTCATTCACATTTATACCCTGCCCTTCTGGTGTAAACACCACTCAGGGTGGTTTACAATGCATATACAGTAAAACCCAGTGTTACGGAATTAATCCATTCTGAGGGGTTTTCCTTATAGTGATTTTTCTGTGAAGCAAAGCACGGTTTCCCATATGAATGCATTGAAAACCCAAAAAAGTTCCAGAGGTTAGAAAAGAGCAAAAAGCCCTTAAGTTTTCTGTTGATAAAAAATATTTCTAAAGTGGCGAAAACACAGCAAAAAATTCCAAAGTGCCCTTTAGAAAGTGTTTGGAATAGGAAAAAAAAAATTTTTTTTTGGCATTTTAATGAGTTCCGGAGCTATTTTTTTCCTAATGAATATTCATCACATTTTTTACTTCGACATCTAGTGGCTAGATGTTGAAAATTGTCGCCAAACAGCTGATGAGGGGTGGGGGGAATTTCTGGCACTTTCTGGATGTGTTGAGTGTTTCTGCCAGAGCCAAAATGCGATGAAAAATTCCAAAACTGGAGCAGAAATGCTCCAAACACTCTCCCACCACTGTGCAAAGGGTTGGAACACCCAAAAAACCGGTCCGTAACAGGTTATATAATATACATGTATGCACTGTAAACCATTTTGAGTGATGCTTGACCCAAAAGGGTGGGGTTTAAACATGAATGAATTAATGAATTGTTTTGTGAACAAAAAGGCTCATTTACCATTGAAACAGGGATATAGTATTTTTTTTCTGGGGAATCTGTTCAGATAGAAAATCTTAAAACCATAACAGTATTCAAATTAAAACAAAGAAGTTATATGCTCACAATATTTGAAAAGCCTGTAACATGCTTAGGAGGGATGATAGCTAATAATTCTAAAGGATTAAATATTAAAGGTTTAAAAAAACCCTTAATTTCACTTGCCTTAACAGTTAAAGGTCACACCATGGAGCTGAAGTGTTTACTAAGAAATAAATAATTCTCTTAAAACAATGAGCCTAGTTGTTAGGTATGCTTACCTGCCCTGTTTTATAGTGCCTTGCAAATTGGTTCACCACTCGATAATCATTTGCAAAGTATTCCATCAGGATAGAGGGCACTTCTGCAAAGTCAGTAGAACATCTTGTCCCTGGAGAAGAGGACAAAAAAGCATGTTTACATGTAGACAGCCATATTGTTTACATTATTTCCTTTGTCTTCTCTAAAGCTCCTCTTAGCTTTCCATTTGTACTTTTGATGAACTGTGATAAATCTTTCATTAAGTAAATATGCCATTTCTGTAATGTTATTGTACGTATTGGCAGAATAGCTAAATCATAATCCTGTAAATCACAAAGTAAAACACAATATTTCAACAGCTGGGTGAGGCACCCTATAAAACTGAGGCTCACACCCTTTATAAACTTAACAAGGCTATAGCCAATCTGGTCCTACATTAAATATCAAACCTTTAATTGCCTTAATTCTACAGCCAGTTACAATAAACCTATCCAACCGTACTTGAGAATTTAATCCCATTTACAATTATCATCACCTCCAATCCTCTGTTGATCTCACTTAATTTGCTTTTCTTCCTCTCAAAATGCCAGTCATTTGAAGAGGGATTTTTTGTCTACTTGAAGACATTTATGAATTAAGTTCTTGTTGAAGACTTGTGTTCAAACTCAGTATTTCTTACTTTGTGAATATCATATTTTTCAAGATTACAATGTCAAATATTTCCCAATCAGTTTTCTTCAGTACTAGATGTTTACTATTTGATATAGAAATTGCAGATGGATAAACAGATACCACCTTGGTGGGAAAGTTAACAGCATTTGTGTAGTCATGCCTGCTACATGACGACAGATGCAGATAGCATTTGCTTGCTCTTTGGCTGTGATCAGAGATGAGTACTGTCCCCTAGAGTCAGATATGACTGACTTTCAAGCAAGGGCAACTAGGCTCCTGAAGGAAGTGATTCTATTATGTCTTTGCAGCTCCCTGACCATAATTATATCATTTCTGTGAAACAGTTTTTATATTATCCACCCTGGTGAATGCAGGTTAGGGGACAAGGTATGCAAATATCATGGACAGTTGCTAAATAGGGACTGCAGTGGCTCAGTGGTTAAGAAGCTTGGCTTGTTAGCTGGAAGGCCGGCAAGTCAGCAGTTAGAGACCCGGATACTGCATGACAGTTTGAGCCGCCATCTCTGTCCCAGCTCCTGCCAACCTAGCAATTCAAAAGCAAGAAATTGCAAGTAGATAAATAGGGACCACTTCAGTGGAAAAAGATCCCAGGGACATGAAAGGAACCTCATTTGGGTATCTCCTGAGCGGAGTTTCTCCAGCAAAAATCCTTTCAACCCAGAAAAATTTATGACATGAAATTATTATTGTACTTGTTAAATAGAGTAATGTTGATGATATGGCAATAAATAACACACCAACTCTCTGCAATGATGTAAATACTTCTCATGCTTTTATCGCCTTTTTAGCCTTGCTTCCCCTGCAAAATAAAAGGGGATTTGGAAAGGTAGTCTTTCTTTACCCTCTTAAAGCTACATCATACTTGAACAGGTGAAGACATCTGCTACCATAGTACTGGATCTCATGTGATTTTGGAAGCTAGGGATAAATGGGTGAGCTTAGGATTTGGATGCAAAATTACCAAGGAATATCAGGGACCAGGCAAGGAAAGAATTTGGCCTAAAAACTTGGGAGACCCACTGCCCATCAGTTTTGGCAATACAGTACCGAACTGAATGGGCCAATGGTCAATTTTGGAAGAACCAGCTTCCGTGATTCTGTCATCAGACCAGGAATGTAAGAGATGATATATAATTTTTATCATCTAGTTTTTATCATCAGGTTCAGTGGTCCTTAACCTTCTGGAACTGCATTAAAGTGGTCAATGCCTAAAGAAAGCTGCATCTTAAATCAAAACCATTAACCTATCAATCTATCAAACATAAACATTGAGAGGTAAATGAAGAAATGTTAATATTATGGGTTAATGAGCTCTTTTGGCTAGTAAAGCACCCAGAATGCAAGTATGGGGGAGATGATCAAGGGGGGGGGGGGTGACAGAAAAAACCAAAGAGACCAGAAGAAACTATGTTGCTATTTTCTTTCTTTCTTTTTTCTTTTTGTAAGAAAGGGAGAGAGAAATCTACAATAGATGGTGTTGGGTCTAAGGGAAAATGTCTTGAGTGTGACCATAGTAAACATTAGTTCGGAGGGCAACACAGAAAGGGCTTGCATATAGCCTATGGGCCACTGGCTGAGTACCCCGGTCCAGTTGCATCTTTAGAGCACAGTGATATTTAACTGCCACAAAGGATGCTTTTAGAATGGCAACCAACTTTTCAAGACATTCAGTCTGAATGTGGGTACACTACTCAACTGTGCAGATTTTTTTACAATTTTTGGGACACTCAACAGCTTCCATTTATTTTGAATTTTATTTTACTCTAATCAACTGTACACTGTCCGACAGTAAGGCTGGGAAGGTAAATCCAGGCTGCAGATTTACAATACGGGGAAGAGAAGGAAAACCTCGGCTTGAAACATTCACTATAGTATAATAATACAAATGTAGTTATTTGAGTCAACTACTGTATCTCTCTCCAAAGCAGCTGTTATTCTTTCCTAATTCTTTCTTTTGAAGAAAGGAAAAAAGAAAAACTGGCCAGTAGGAAAAGTGTTACAATGACACAATTACCAAATAGGATCAATTAACCTATACCAGGGGTTCCCAACCTATGGCCCCTGGGCCAGATCCAGGCCCCGGGCAGATTGCCACCAATGCTGGAAGTGCCCTGATGTCACCGAAAGTGCCAAAATTGCCACGTTTTTGCACTGAAATGCAGGGAAATGTGGCAAAAACATTCAAAATGGCATGAAAATGTTCCTCCCTCCCTCATCCAAGGAAAGCGGCAGAGGTGAGGAAAACACCCAGAAACATGGCACAAATGCATGCGGCGGCGGCGCCACCATTGGGAGGAACCACATGACCTGCCTGTTCAGCTGACTGAAGCGTGGTCAGGTCCCTAGCAGGAAAAGGTTGGGAACCCCTGACCTCTACCACCCCCAATATGTGATGTTTTGGGGACTTTGTTATTCTTTATTGTCTATACCAGTGTTTCCAAACCTTTGGGTTTTGGACATCAATTCCCAGAATCCAAAGTCAATTCCCCAAAGCATTGATCAGTCAATGTACTGACTTAGGCTTCTGGGAATTGAAGTCCCCCTGTGGGGCATGGGCCCCATGTTGGGAACTACTGGTCTATACCCATAATTTTACCTTGTTTGCTTTACTGTTTATGTTTAATTTTATACTGTTGCCGATGTAAATGTAATTTATTGTATGCCGCTCAGAGTGAGAATATCCAATGGGTGGGATATAAATGTAATAAACAAACAAACTCTAACACTCTTATATCTCTATTGAATTTTAGCCTGGTTTTCCCTTTCTTATACTTGAAGACAGGTTTAGGCTAGGATTCCAGGACAGACCTAGGAATGGGTGGGGAGCAGAAGGAAAGGGATAAGAGAGAAACAGATAACAGTATACAGTCAAACCTTGCATAAAGAGCACCTCGCTTAAAGAGTAACTCGCTTAAAGAGCAGAATTTTCTCTGAATGTTCACTTCACTTAACAAATAAAACCAACCAAAAACTCTCTTAACAAATAAATCAGGGTTCACAATCCCCTCCACAATTGGTCACTTACAATGGTGTTTCGCTTAAAGAGCAAACTCGCTTAAAGAGCAATCCTGTGGAACACATTATGCTCTTTAAGCGAGGTACCACTGTACTGTATAAGGAAAAGGATTGAAGGAAAGTAACTATGAAAGGGGATTGCATTGGAGGAGAAAGTGGGCCATATAAAGTTTCAAGATTGCTTCCAACAACTGATAGGCCACAAAAATTGGAGCAAATTTAAAGGTGAACTATGCCACATCCTCTAAGAAATTAAACCAGAAGAGTTATTTTACTGTTATCATCATTTCAATAATTAATATAGACAATATGTGAAGGAAGTTAAACTTGCTCCCTATCCCATCCACAGAGAATTAAGTCTCTTCTGGTACTGCATAACATAACCCTGGTCTTGCTTCTCATTCAGGGTAAAATACTACGGGCTCTTGGAAACTGGGTTAAATGTCCCCACTTGCCAGGTTTTGAGAATGGAATGGAATTGGGTGAGCAAACTAAGATTTAATCCACAGATTGTAATCATGTTGGTCCAACTAATGCCTGGCTGGAAGATCATTTCATGCTAGATATGGAGGTTTTAACCAGGAAATGTCAGAATTATACTCCAGGATTGCTGTTTCATTGCAATCTGTCTCTGGGTTTCATCTGCTGTTGGATTTTCACACAGTAGCAGTTACAAGGAGTGTGTTTGTGTAACTACAGTTCACACCAGCTGTGACCATTCCTGAATCAGTCTAATCCAGTGTTTTCCCAAATTTATTCTATTGTGGAACACTTACAGTTTTAACAGAATACTTTGGTTTTTGTAATAGAAAGATAGGTTTGGATTTTTCAGTTACTTTATAGAGTAAACAAAACAACAAATAAGACAAAAAGTTGTGGCACCTTAAAGAATAACTCTATGGAACATCAGTGTTCTGCAGAACATAGTTTGGAAAAGGCTGGCTAATATATGACTCAGTAAGATAAATACTAGTCATAAATAAATAAAGACTACATAATATGTAAGATAACCAGCTGTGATCATTCCTGAATCAATTTGATCTATGACTCAGTAAGATAAGAACTATTCAATAAACAAATAAAGAATATAATATGAGCCGATCATCTGCTATCATTCTTGAATCAGTCTGATCTATGACTTGGTAAGATAATTCTATTCATAAATAAATAAAAAGAGAATATGCAACTTTGAACAATCAACTACACCTTTTGAGGTCTAGTAAGTAGAAAATGATATCCAGTGTAGCGTAGTGGAGTGTGTGATAGACTATGACTCAAGAGCAGGGGTGCCCAAACTATGGCCCAGGGGCCAGATGCAGACCCTGACACCAATTCATCTGGCCTACGAAGCCCTCATCACTCCTGGAAGCAGAAGTAAAACATGCCCATACGTGCATGTTTTACTTCCGCTTCCAGGAGCGACGAGGGCTTCATGGGCCGGATGAATTGGCGTCGGGGGCTGCATCCAGCCCCCCAGGCCATAGTGACCAGTCCCCTGAACCACGTGACCAGCCCGCGGCCTGAAAAGTTTGGGCACCCCTGCTCAAGAGGCTTGGGTTCAAACCCCGTTCAATCAAAAAAAAAACACCAGGGGTGCGGAACTGGTAAAACCATTCCTTAAGTAGCTGACTGAACTAGAAAGCCCTACTGTTTCTAATTCAACAGAACATAACACAGAAAGAGCCTCCTCAAAGATTGTGGCATTTTTGAACCACAATCAGGCTTACCCTGGTAACAGCAACCTAGGTTAGGCAAAAGAGAACTGCAGAATGAAGTCACCAAAGGGTGCCTTCATTTTGAGAGTTTCACATCTGGCCTAGACATGGAGGAGGAGGAAGAAGATGATGATGATGAAGAAGAAGAAGAAACACATAACAGCAAAAACATGTAGAAACTAAGCTGATAAATTATTATTTATTATTATGTTTGGATTTGTATGCCACCCACTCAACAACGCGACTTTCAACTGCCTTCAGATGAAACTAAAAACTCTATTTGCAGTGCAACAAAGTACACAATGCACAATATAAGATACTTGCTTATGAAACACTACGGATTCATTTGACATTTAACTAGTAAAATTGATGACTTACCTGTGACATGCTGGTATCGAGTTCTTCCCAGCATAGAATGCATAGCATGCCCCATTTCGTGGAAGAGATTCTCCATCATTCCAGGAGTTAGCAACGTGGGTGAACCACTAGTGGAATGAGGCAAACTTAGCATAAGGACTACAACTGGAAGTTGGTATTCTCCATTTTCTTTCAATCTGCCTCCACGTATTGTAAAATGACAATCCTAATATTTTAAAAAGAGTCACAAAAAATCCAGTGTTTCCCTATTGTAATAACATTTTAGAAAATTAGCCATTTTGAACAGTAATAGTCTATGTAAATCAATAGTACTACCTGAAATCAAGTCATTGTACTATACCAGAACACTTGACTAAGTCAAATGAGACCTTCAGTTTGACATTCTCTTTGTAAGTCTGTTTTTAAAATATGGTTACCCTGTTGAACAGTGATATACAGTCAAACTTCACATAGAGTGCCTCGCTTAAAGAGTAACTCACTTAAAGAGCAGAATTTTCTCTGAATGTTTCTTTCGCTTAACAAATAAAACCAACCAAAAACTCACTTAACAAATAAATCGGGGTTCGCAATCCCCCCCCCCCCGAAGTCACAATTGGTCACTTACAATGGTGCTTCACTTAAAGAGCAAACTCGCTTAAAGAGCAATCCTGTGGAACACATTATGCTCTTTAAACGAGGTACAACTGTACTGGAATAATTATCCATGTGTTCAATTCTATCCTTAAAAGTTCAATTTATACCTCTATTCTTACATTCATTTTAATAGAGTAGAGGAAAATGTAAACTGCAATTTAATGCAACACCTGATAATCACCATACTCTCGCAGTTGCGTGTTGCACCTCAGTTAGGAGGGACCCATGACTGGAAAAGAATTTAACAGAAGGTTGAGGGGATTGGAGAATGGAGAAGATGTGTTTCTTTCCATTCATAGATTTTAGGATCTAACACTCACAACCAGTCCTACACATAATTACCTGAAGCAAGGCCACTGAGGCCAAGGCGACTTACTATGGATAAATATGACTAAAAGTATACAAATAGATACAGGAATAGAATCCTTTGTGTATATTGGGAGCCAATTTTTTTGTATTTCATCTGAGCTCAATTCCCTTGCAAATTGTGAGAAGAAATACAGGCTTGTTAAGCTATAAACCAGGGGTTCTCAACCTACAGCCCATGGCACCACCAATTCAGAATTTTTGAATGAGAATATCAAAGAAATGTCTTACCAGACTCTCAGCAATTAAAAATCAGCAGTCTATGTGTAACAGGATTAAACAAACCAGTCCTACGCTACAAATTCAATCCAACCACACTCCACCCTAGCATCTGTATGTTAGAGCAATCTTCACAACAAATGCATGGATTTTGCCATTAGCGGGTTTATTGCTATATGAAGTATTTGCTGGGTTGTTGCCAGAAAAAGTGCCAACCATATTAATTGGTTCTCCTGCTACCTTGGATGCTTGATTTGGTACAGAAAGGATTTCAAAATATTAAATTGTGGGGAAATCATCCAATAGTTAGTAATCCAATAGACTGCATCACTATGATGCTTAAAGATTTGTTTACTGAATATATGATCATTCCAAAGATGCTACTGCTTTATTAAGAGTCCTAGAAATGATTATTAAATGTTACCCATCCCTGGTTTTACACAAAGACTGTCTTTGGACTGTATAAATCAGGGGTGCCCAAAACTTTTTGGGCCATGGGCTGAACATGTGGTTCAGGAAGCCAGTCACTAAGGCCCAGAGGCCGGGTGTGGCCCCCGAGGCCAACTCATCCGGCCTGCAAAGCCCTTGTCCCTCCTGGAAGCGGAAGTAAAACGTGCCCATACTAGCGCATTTTACTTCTGCTTCCAGGAGTGATGAAGGCTTCGTGGGCCGGATGAGTAGGCCTTGGGAGCCGCACTTGGCCCCCGGGACTTAGTTTGGGCACCACTGGTATAAATAAATAATTTATCCAGGCAATTATTATTTTGAAGGGGAAAAGAGTTATCATAACATTATGAAATTAGAATCGTTACCTGATGAGGTTTGTCTTGCCTGTGAAAGAAATCACAGTAGATATACCCCAATAATCCTTCTTGTTCATGGACTACAGCCTAAAGATAAAAGGTAAAAATTGTGTGTGAAAGATCATAATATCCTAAAATGCAACTGGGTTTTCAATAGCATCTGGGAGCTGATATTTTTCTCTCATGAGTAATACTTCTCTACTACTAAGGTGTTGCTATAGGTCTCCTAAATCCAGGAGAAAAGTAAAGTACACTTTTTAACAAACCAAAGTGGATCATAACTGGTCTATGATGCCATCTGCTACTGAGGCTGGTTAGGGGGCTGACTGCATTGACAAAAAGCCAGCAGAAGATGTTGGCATGCAGAGATCTTCCCTTAAGTTTGTAATGACATAGTGGCTGTAAGTCTGAGTTAAGGAGGATTTGGATCTGGAATCGCTCAGTTTCTTCCCTGCTCCCCACTTTTTCCCTACTCTATAATTGTGCCAGCATCTCCACTTGTGCCTTCAGATCTAAGAGTAACCAGCAATTGTGTAACTACAAAAGGCTTCTGTCCATTCTAAACTCATTAGTAAAGGTAAAGGTCATCCTTGCTCAAAAGCCAGTCATATTCGACTCTAGGGTTCGGTATTCATCTCAGTTTACAGCCAAAGAGCCAGAGCTCTCTGCATCTGCAGATGTTTCTGTGGACATGTGGCAGACATGACTAGACACCGGGGTGCACAGAACACTGTTTATTTTCTAACCAAAGTGGTACCTATTTATCTACTCGCAATTTCTTGCTTTTGAACTGCTAGGCTGGCAGGAGCTGGGACAGACATTGTGCAGTACTCAGGTCTCGAACTGCTGACCTGCCAACCTTCCAGTCATCAAGTTCAGTGTTTTAACCACTAAGCCACTGCAGTCTCCTCTAAACCCATCACAACCCACCATATCGTGATGCCTAGTAATGCCTATTGGATCCAAGACACTACTAACGTTAACAGCGACAAACATATTCTGAAAAGTTAATTCAAGGAATGCCACCGATCCAGTAAAAGACCAAAAGCAGGCTACTTATAAAAGTCATTCCATTTGATCCAGCTTGTAATTTTTTTAGTAGCAAAGTAGAGGTTAAACTAGATAAGATGCTTAGTTTGGAGTTAGAAGATGTTGTCCCCTATGTAGTGAAATGCATCTGTTTAGTGCATGAGTGTCCTAATTTTTCCCCTTGCCTTCCAAAGTGTTTTGTTTTATGCTTGTCCTCTAAAGGCAAACATGGGCTTAAATTGAAAGTCTGATTGCTTGAACATGTATCCCCAAGGGAATCCTGTAGCTAGAGGCTAAATGAACTAATAGAAAGAAATACTGAATCTACTTAAAAGTTAATTTGACCCAGGGCATACTTGCTATTTTTATTGGTTTTATCTATAAACTTAATATTCAATAACTAGAATCCTTACCAGCTTGCGAACATCCTCACTCCAAACTTCTCCCTTCTCAGGCTGTTCAGCATAAAGAGAGATGCCTAAAAGTTTACTGAACAAGACATTCAGGCCTTCCATGCAAGCTCCGAGAGAGAAAAAGGGACTATACAGGCTGGGCTCAATATTATACCTAAAACATTAAAAAGGAATGTCTTACAAAAATATATGCCACTTTAAAAGATTTTATAGTATGCAATCAACAGAGAAATAAATTCAACAAGACAACGCATTAACTAGTAATAGCACAACTGTTCATATTAAATAATAAGACTGAAATCAGACACTATGACAACTGTCTGGCAGCTATAAAATCCAACACATATACAGTACATACAATATATGCTGTTGTACCCCATTCTTCAAGACTCCTTCTCTAACTTCAATGGATGATACCCACAGAGGCAATGAAAATCAGAGACAATGACATTCATCATATATTTTGCATCTTTAAATGTTAAAAGAAGGGCTGAAGAGATCCAGAGCTACTGCTTTTCATAATTGCCACCTGACTTCCATTACATCTAATTTTTAAGTACAATATCAAGTGACAGCGATTATTCAACAGGAGTCGTGTCCAGTAAAGCCAAAAGGTAAAGAGGTAAAGGTTATCTTTGCTTGAAAGTCAGTTGTATCCGGGTTCAGCGCTCATCTGTTTATAGCCAAAGAGCCAGCGCTGTCTGCGTCTACAGACATTTCCATGGCAGGCATGACTAGACACCAGAGTGCACTGAACAGTTTACCTTCCCACCAAAGTGGTACCTATTTATCTACTTGCAATGTCTTGCTTTCAGACTGCTACGTTGGCAGGAGCTTGGACACAGATGGGATCTCACTCCGTCGTACAGCACTCGGGTCTTGAATTGCGGACCTGCCGACCCTCCAGTCATCAAATTCAGCATCTTAACCACTAGGCCACTGCCAAAAACAATCTGCTAAATCCTTCCCTCCTCTCAGACACAATTTATATTTCAAGAGAAAACTATTAGTAACATTCAAGATTCAAAAATTCCTATGTCCTGCACAAAACTGCAGGCTCACAATACGATAAAAAATATTTATTCAGGAGTAAATCTTATTCTGTTCAAATGAGCAACAATCTCTAACAATATACTACAATAACATAACTAAAATACCAACCATGCAGTAACATCCAAAATCATGTACTAACACCACATCATTTACTAATACCAAATTTCAGAGACTGGAAGGTCGGGTTTCGATACCCAAGGGTTGTACTTGGGGACATCAAAGGAGCCTCATTTGGGCGTCCCTTGAGCAGAGTTTTTCCAGCAAAAATCCTTCCACCCAGAGTAATCTCTGTCACAAAACACACACACACATTTCAGACATGCTTCTACACCAAATGTTTTAAGTACTGTATGTATTGATATATTTACAGTATCTTCCTTTTCCAAAGATCTCCTGATTAATATATATATTTAGCACCAAAACAAATTCCAATTACCAAACAAAGCTTTCTTTTTAAAAATACACAAAATGCAAGATACACTACTCCTGTTTCATTGTCAAGCCTGTTTTCCTAAAAGGAAGCAAAATAAAACAACACACAAAATGATTGAGGAAAGATAGGGGCTGAGGTGGCTCAGTGGTTAAGAGCCTCACCTTGTTAGCTGAAAGGCTAGCAAGTCGGCAGTTCGAGACCCAGGTACTACATAATGGATTGAATACCCATCTCTGTCACAGTTATTGGGGACATGAAAGGCGCCTCATTTGGGCGCCTTTCCCTGAGCGGAGTTTCTTCCGCAAAAATCCTTTCAACCCAGAAAAATTCTGACACAAAAGTATTTATTTATTGAGGAAAGATGGCAAACTTATGCAACAGTGCCTCCTGCTGTTTAAATGCATCCTCTGAAAATTCACCCAAAAAAGTCATGGAAACTCTTCCTTGTGGCTTTGGGAATAGCTGGCAGACTTAAAACTGCTTGTGCAGATGGGGCTACTGGGTTCATTAAACAAAAAATACCAGTAAAAGCAAGATGAACAACTCTATTTTTGGTATGTTTTATCTAAAATCAGTGACACACAGAGAGAAAGAGATTAAAGGTACTCAAGAGAAAGAATGAAAGGCGTTCCAAGATTTTCAATTTATCAGAAACAACCCAAGGTCATAGGTTTCACGTTCTATATAACTAATAAAAACCATGGAAGGACTCAAAAGCTCACTTTAGTTATAAATTTTCAGTGATATAATTAAAGCTTCTGCCTTTTTCAGGACTTTGGTAATAAATAACCACTGTATTTTTTTTTATCACAATAGCAAATAATATAACAATAGTCTTAGTAACGGTCATCCTTGCTTGAAAGCCAGTTGTATCTGACTCTAGGGATCAGTGCTCATCTGTTTCAAAGCCGGAGAGCCAGCGCTGTCTGCATCTGCAGATGTTTCTGTGGTCATGTGGCAGGCATGACTAGTAGCACATGGAATGCTGTTTACCTTCCCACCAAAATGGTCCCTATTTATCTACTTGCAATTTCTTGCTTTCGAACTGCTAGGTTGGCAGGAGCTGGGACAGACAACGGGAGCTCACTCCCCATCTCATATATCCACAGTAAATACATTTGTGTGGATTCAGACACTTGGGCTTCTGGGAATTGAAGTCCGAGAACACCTGGAGTACCAAGGTTTGCCATCACTGACCTAGAAGCAACAGTTAAATCAAGAGGCCATAATGCTTACCTCTCAGCACGCAGGATACCACTATAGTATGGATGATCCCAAGGCATCAGTTTCTGAAACAAAAGCATCCCATGTTTTAAAGTGCACAACGGAAATCAAGTGAAGAAAGGTAAAAACACAGCTTTCTCCTCATAGCAGCATTTCTGTACTTCTAATTGTTGTAGTTCTCTAGCAGGTACTATGGGGACTGTGGTGGCTTAGTGGTTAAGACATTGAACTTGACGACTGGAAGGTTGGCAGTTCAGCAGTTCAAGACCAGAGTACTCCACAACGGAGTGAGCTTTCATCTCTAACCCAGCTCCTGCCAACCAAACAGTTCGAAAGCAAGAAATGTTAAGTAGATAAATAGATACTGCTTTGGTGGGGAGGTAACAGCCTTCCATGCACTCCAGTGTCTATTCAGCAGCCCTCACTTGAACATGTTGGTCTTGCATTTAGGAACTCCGAACCTCAGACTATTCAGGGTCATCCAAGAGGTTGAGTTCCTCAGCTATATCTTCCTTTAATGTTATTCCTTGTCCATTAAGCTCCTTCCTCCATCTCCTAATTTGCTTTTGCATGCCCTCGAGAATGTCTGCTCCTGCCATAAATCTCTTCCTGGATCTGAGCAGGCACACTTAAGGCACACGTGTCAATTCAGAGAATGTCAAGGGTCATTCTCTTGTTTAGTTCTCTTAGCCATAAAGCTATTCTCTGTTTTGTGTCTGAAGAAGTGGACTTGATCCACGAAAGCTAACAATAAAAATATAGAAGTTAGTCTTTAAAGTGCTAGTGTTTTTTATTTTGTTTTGTTTATTTTATCTTGTGTAGGATATACAGTATTCAGATGAGATTGTACATAACTAAGTTTTAAACAACTATTATTTCCAATATACCCTCAAAACAAGCAAGTTGAAGGTTTCTGAAAACCATGTGATCTAACTACATGATCTGAAGTTTTCATTCTTCCTTGTATTCATTTAATATAACTTGGTTTATACATGCTTGAGCTCATCACACAGCAGACCTATTAGAATGGCCATGTAAAAACACCATGGTTGGACAAAATATGGCTTTTGATGAAAAGCAGTGAAGATTGCTAATGCCTAAAATGGATGCATTAGTTTTTCAACTACAGTAAAATCTCGCATAAAGAGCACCTCGCTTAGAGACTAACTTGCTTAAAGAGCAGAATTTTCTCTGAATGGTCGCCTCACTTAACAACTAAAACCAACCAAAAACTCACTTAACTAAATCAGGGTTCACAATCCTCCCTGCCCCCGCCAGAAGTCACAATCGGTCACTTACAATGGTGTTTTGCTTAAAGAGCAAACTCGTTTAACTTGGTTAAACAGTAATCCTGTGGAACGCATTATGCTATTTAAGCAAAGTACCATTGAACAATCCCAACTTTTTTGAATCTATGTGAACTAAGTGAACATGATATTTCCCATACTCAGTAAAACACATTATATTTTCCATTTTACATTTTGGCTACTACATAAATCACCATTCCAAGCCAGCTAACATCTTTTGAACACCTTTTTAAAAATATCTTTCTCTCTGATCGTGAAATCCAATGCTGCTATAAAACTAAGCCAAAATAAAGAAAAGAATAGTTTTAACTCAAAATATCAGTGAAACTATAGAAGTTATATTGTCATACTAGTTTTCAAATATTATTGAAATATTTGGGGAAAAAATCAAGCTCTGAGGCAAAAAAATTGTATCTTACTGATTTGATAGGATTTATTTTCATTTTCATGTTTTCCAGCATTTCAAAATCCTTCTGGGTTCTACAAAGAAATTTTACCATAAAGTTTTGTTAAAATATATGTATTTCAATAAACAGAAAATAATTTGTCCATTGTACAACTGAGAACATCATTCAAGCAAAAAAGGAACTAAATGAGTCAAAATGAACTATTCTTTTCTTCTCTATTTTCATTACTTTCCAGTAAGCGCTAACGCTAAGCAATATTCAATATTCAACTGGCATTTGCTACCACTGAAAACTATTAAGACAACTTGTACAATTCTGATATTAAAATGGAGTTGATTAGATTTTACTATTTAAAAAACTATATTCTACTTTTAAACAAACAATAAAATGTATTAAAGAATAAAGATATTTTCATGGATTCCCTTGAAGCAAGGCTTATTTGTTATCCTATTTAATAAGATTAAATGGGGGAAATTAGACGTACCGACTTAATAAATTATCTGAAAGCCTTACAAGAAATTGCATTACTTTCTCTGGAAAAAAACAAAGAAAAATGCCATTACTACAGTAGGCAAACAGAACATTCAAGAAAAATGCAATTTATATTTCATCTAAAATAAACTTATGAGTGAAGTATAATCTAGAAATGAATGTAAGCCATAATGGAGAAAGACTGACTATAAGCAATGGTTCCCAACAAGGGGTACACAGCCCACTAGTGGACTTCAATTCCCAGAAGCCTAAGTCAGTACATTGGCTGATCAGTGCTTTGGGGAAATGACTTAGGCTTCTGGGAATTGAAGTCCAAAAACCAGCATTTGGGAAACACTGGACTATACCAATCATGTGGTTTGGATTATGAAATACAGTAATACCTCAGATAACGCTAATACTTGGTTCCACAAGTCTTGGTGTTATCCGATTCTTAGTGTTATCCGATGCATGTTAAAATCCTATGGGATGGATCGGATAACATTAAAGCTCCATAGAGATACATTGTAACCGCACAGGCTTTAGCGGTTGTTATCCGATCCATCCTATAGGACCTTAACGTTATTCGATCCAATTCTCCTCCCCAGATTACTTAACGTTATGCGATTTTAGCGTTATCTGAGGTAAACGTTATCCGATGTATTACTGTAAGCCATAAACAACTTAAGCTTCACATGTATGTATATTTCACACCTTTTTTTGCCAGTTTTTTCTAATTAAGGCACTTCTGCACAAAATATTGATGAAAGGTCATTTTGGACTTCTCACAGACCACAAATCAAATAAACAGAGATAAAAAATATTAATTTTTCCCAAGTCTTGGAACTAACTGATAACAGTTAAATTGCAGTGCAGAACTCATTTTAAAACAAAAAGAAAATGCTATAACATCCAACTAATATACATTGCTGGCAACTACCAGACGGAGCTGTTTTGTATAGCTTCCAAGCTACTTGACATACAACAAGGGAAAGGTCTACAGTAGCGTTTCCCAACCTTTGGGTTTTGGACTTGAATTCCCAGAAGCCTAAGTCAATTCCCCAAAGCACTAATCAGCCAATGTACTGACTTAGGCTTCTGAGAATTGCAATCCCCCAGTGGAACATGTGTCCCACGTTGGGAACCACTGGGCTTACTGATGCCAACTGTAACACATTGGCAGCACATTTTAGATCAAAGGTGGATATCATCCTTAGGGACCTCAATGCCAATTATATTTGTTGGATGCCCAGTGCACCATCTGGTCCATGTTTATTGGGTCAGTTTTGGACTGGTAGCATCTCAGGAAACCTCCAAGGCACTTCCTGGTTGTAAGGCTGCCATTACCTTTTGTGACCCCTGCCCATCTTGGTTTGCAAAAGCTGTCAGTAATGGGGTAATTGGGTGGGTCAAGGGGGTTGTTAATGAGTTCCAGGGAAAATGTACGCTTGGATATGAGTAGCTGCCACTGCCGAATTCTTCTTTCTGGGAGGGTGTCCAACCTGCATGCCTATCTTTTAAAAATCTAATCTGGCTCCATCGTAGGAACATCTTCAAATACTGTATCTGATTGTGGATATTGGCTATCATCATGGCAAAAACCTTTCTCTTCTTAACTCCTCAGAACATTTTTTTCTGAGGACCTTAGCATCCCCTGCCCATTGAAGAGCTGCTGGGGACTGAGGACAATGTTTATTTGACTTTTGGCCTTCAAGATTGTCCTGGGAACAATATAATGGAGTGGTCTTTCATTTATTTTCTAAGTAACAGAATGAAATCTGTACCAGTGATCCAGTTCCTCAAATCACTTTCTAGTCCTGAGCCCTTTTGGCACACAAAGTCCTCATCAGCCCAACCGAAGCCCTCCATCAAGATGGCTTCAAATGGGATTTAATCCACTTGGTGTCCATCACCCTTCATCTTAATAATTAACTTCCATTTACCAACATCCATTGGCCAAAGTTGTAGAGAACATAGTAACAGACCAGCTAAAATTGTTCCTGGAGAAGAATGAATGCCTTGATCCATGTCAGTCTGGATTCAACCATGCCTTGGTACCAAAACAGTACTGGTTACCCTGATAGATGACTTTCTAAGGGAGGCTGGCAGGGGTAAATCCTCATTGTTGATCCTGCTGCAAGATATTCTAGGGTATCTGTTATTGTATTATGTATGTTTGTTTATATGATCTCATTGTATTAATTGCTCATAAATTGCTCAGAATGGTCTTGTTATTAGATGGGAAGAATAGAAATGTGATTAAGTAAATACTGAACAGTTCAATTTTAAAGTCTATTAAAAATCAAAAGTTAAGAGTTTTCATGGACAATAAATAACAAAATATAAAGCAATATTTCTTATATACGGTAGTTCCATATACCATACCTTATATAAACATACAACATACAGTACAGTAATACCTCGGATAATGTTTACCTCGGATAACGCTAAAATCGCATAATGTTAAGCAATCTGGGGTGGAGAATTGGATCGAATAATGTTAAGGTCCTATGGGATGGATTGGATAACAACTGCTAAAGTCTGTGCGGTTACAATGTATCTCCATGGAGCTTTAACGTTATCCGATCCATCCCATAGGATTTTAACATGGATCGGATAACACTAAAAACCGGATAACACCAAGACTTGTGGAACCAAGTCTTAGCGTTATCCGAGGTATTACTGTACTTATATTTTTAAATACTAAAAAGGCACTGACAGAAAATCCCTTGCAGCAAAAGCATATTAGTAACTAGGTGCAACAATTCACAAACTAAATATTTAACCCCAATCCAGTAAATATTTCATATAATTTCCCCTTTATATCTATATTCCTATTACCTGGAGTTTGGGCCATTGTTCCCCGAAGAGCTCGATGTGCAAATGTATCATATCCAACCAATCTGGCCAGAAGATTTCTGCTAGTAAGTAGTTCCTCTAAGCAGTTTAGTTGCTCGGCATTTGGATACAGAAAAACTTTGTAGGCAACTTCCCGTACCTAATTTTAATTCAAATTAAAAGCAATAGGTAGGCAGATATTATAAATGTAAACACTTATTTGAGGACTAATATAAGATTGCCTAGCTGTAAGTACAGAAGACAGACGTCAAAATGCTCATGCCTTCATAATCATATAACTCATTTCTAAAACATTTCCCCTATCATTAGCTATACCAGTTGGACATCATTAAATATTTGAGTATTTAGGCACTAGCTTTACAGACTAGGTCTAGGATGAAGAGAATTTCATGCAGGCAGGTAAATCTCTATGGATGGACACAGTGTTGTAACCACCACCATCTGCTACTCAGTGTTCTACATGTGTTAAGAACAGACACCATCAGCACAGGCTCTACCTCAGAGGTGGCCAAACTTTCAGGCAATGGGCCAGTCACGTGGTTCAGTGGGCCAGTCACATGGTTCCTCCCACTGAAAGCGGAAGTAAAATGTGCCCATGCTTGCACAAAACGCTGCCATAAATGCACCCACAGCTGTCGTAAACACATTTTGCATATGCATGGTTACATTTTACTTCCGCTTCTGGGAGTGGCAAGGGTGGTGTGGGCCACATCTGGCCCATGGGCTGTAGTTTGGTTACCTCTGCTCTACCTGATAATTTCTGAACAGGATGGGGTTTTGACCAAAATGTTCAGGGGATACCCCCTGATAAATGTGATTAAATAAAATAAATAATAAATATTAACCACCTATGTTGAATAGGTGCAAAGGAGAGAAATAGCCCTTAACATCAGGATGCAAAACTTTTATCTTTGACTGTTTTTTATTCTTTCGTGTCCCAATCAAACCCTGGACTACCAAAATGAAGCCACTTTCTTGGCTTTGTCATTGGCCAAACTTAAGTCCACATTGGTGCATGTTTTTGGCAGTAATATCTTTGACTGTGAAGTTAAATAACAACAGACAGTGACAGCTCTAGAATGTTGATATACAAGGCTATATATATATCCTAAGGCCACTCCTGCATACTGATAAATCAATACCGATGCACAAAACATAAACAATGTTGCAATGAGTAGACTTGTAATAGACAAAATGCAGGTCAGTCTGGTGATCTGCAGTGTATCAACAAGTGTTTTCAATTTTCAAAAGTTAACAACACCAACAATTTTAAAAATTATTCATTAGTTTGCTGAAAACAAACAAAATGAGGACAAAAGTGAAGTTTTATGTTTGGAAGATACTGTGAGCTTGGTTCTGCGACTGATCACAAATTTCCGGATCAAGGGTGAGGTCAGAAGCACCCTGTTCCTTAATTGTTTGCATACATCCACCTGTTTAAGTCACAACATCTGGCTTCAGCTATTAAAACATGGGTGTCTAGTGAAAGAAAGAATTTTTTTTTAATCCCATGAGCCTCAAATTTGCACATCCTTCTGTAATATATTTAACATAAACATACCAGATCATCTGGATTATCTGCATGGAGACCACTGATTTGGGCATGATTGCCTTCAATTGCAAAGTTATA
Organism: Furcifer pardalis; assembly: GCA_030440675.1. Lineage (NCBI taxonomy): Eukaryota > Metazoa > Chordata > Lepidosauria > Squamata > Chamaeleonidae > Furcifer > Furcifer pardalis. The sequence goes on along the minus strand of CP126895.1, from coordinate 96,210,974 downwards.
GCGAATATGTTCTGGCAAAATTTGCTTGTCGATCTTGTTGGGAAGATGAGATCGGATGAGAAACTGATTACATAAATCCAGTATTTTCACATTGAGATTTACTGCCTTCCTACGCTGCAAATGGGAAATAACAAAATAAGACACTTTAAAATACTGTTTCTGATACAGTAATAACATTTTAAAAAGTTCACTGTGTTGAAGAATGTTTGCTCATGAGAACAACATATGGATACAACAATCATTGGAACTATCCCCTTATTCCAGGGGTGCCCAAACTACGGCCCATGGCCCGGCCCGCAACACCAATTCAACACCTGCAAAGCCGTTGTCGCTCCCGGAAGCTGAAGTAAAACATGTTGTACGTGTGCATTTTACTTCCGCTTCCAGGAGCGGCAAGGGCTTCATGGGCCGGATGAGCTGGCATTAGGGACTGGCTCATGGGCCATAGTAACTGGCCTATGGCTGGAAAGTTTGGGCACCCCTACCTCATTCCCTATGAAATTAAAATGTTTGGAAAACTGACACAATAAAATTTTAGATTTAGCACTTGATAACAAGCTACTTCTATTAAGGATTATTGTACTATAAAAATGTTGGTTATGGTCATTAATAAAAAGATACTACTTCAGTGCCAGGATTAATTAAACAAGTTTCTAAATGCCTTTATCAATACTTCCTTAAAGTAGAAATCATTACCTTTTCGTCATCCAAGTGAATGCCACTGATTTCAAAATCAAACATGAAAAGTTCTGCAACTCTCCTAAAGACATAAAGACTTTCTTTAAGAAAAAGTCAATTGTAAGATAATATTGTTATAGACCAGATACTAGTATTTTAAGTTTAAAGACCTATCACTTCTACCTTGTGCAAATCTACTCAAGTACAGTATTCTCACTCCTATGGAAGAGTGTTCAAGATTGCAATCTACTTGTTTCTTTTACCAAAAGGATCATACATCAGCACCGCATTCAGTGCCACAAGTTTGCATCATAAAAATCAGCAGTTGTACACTCTGTTATGGAGAATGTGCATTTTTAGGACAATCTGATAGAATGCCGTTTAAAATTATGCTATGTATTTTCCAGTTTATTTATATTTTTACAATGATTACACATTTTTACACTACACTGAGTAGAATGTCTGCCCAGGTAAACATGCATAAGGGCAGCTGAGGGCTGGTGAAACTGCCACTAAACCAAGTGAAGCTGTGCTAAATCCAAATTCTTCCCAGCCTAGGGAGAACAGGATTTACTTAGAATCACTCAGACAATGACTACCATTGTGGTGACATGGTGACTGATCCTCCATTTCTTTATTCCTTCTTAAACTCTTTCTGCTGGCTAATCACAAGCCCCTTGTACTGGAACAAAGTCAACTATGCCTACACAAGGTTACTTCCTCTTCCAAATTCATTATAGGAGTGATGGTGAACCTTGGCACTCCAGGTGTTCTTGGACTTCAATTACCAGAAGCCCAAGTCAACACTCCTGCTAATCAGAGCTTCTGGGAATTGTAGTCCAAGAATACCTAGAGTGCCAAGATTGGCCATCACTGCACTATAGCTTTAAGTCTGCACTACCTTGTCATCATATAATAATTTTTTGCTGAAGATATATAGCAGAAATAGTCTCTTAGGGCAACAGAATACCTTTCTTCCAAAAAAGAATACTTCTTCACATGATTTAATTAATTTGTGGAACTAGTTACTTCTGGGTATTGTTACAACTTCTAACAGACATAGCTTTTAAAACAAGTAAGAAAATACTGTATGGAAACTAGGTAACCACCATATTCAGAGATTTAAAAAGTATTAGCATAGATTTCTTTCTCATAATAGTATTTAGATATCCAGTGTAACATAACAGATAGAAGATGGGCCAAGATTCAGAAGAGTTGGGTTTGAATCTCTGCTTGGTCACAAAAACTCAAGGCAGGGGGTTGAGGTGGGCAATGATGAAAACACTCCTTAATGTCTCAGTTATGTTGAAAGCCCTACCAGGGAATAACACACAGAAGACACAGAACAACAAAATATTGATGTTATTGCACCTTACTTGCAAATCTTGTGCCACATGGACAATTAGTCTTAGACTTAGCCAACCATGAAAGCTGGCAATAGTGTTACTAATTGTAGGAGAAGAAAAAAACAAGATGTCAAGTTATAATCGCAAACAAAAAAAGAGATCTGGGGAGATATATATAATTGGGGGTAAAGCCTGAGGAATAAGAAGCAGGGACAGAAATTTACAAAAGCCGTTTCAATTTTACAGGAAAGAAGTAATCTAGATACAGAACAATTTATCTTAAACTACATGATTACACAAACATATAATGTTACATGCCATCCAATCTCATCCAACTTTTCATTATCTGAATAGGATCTTCAAGATACATGAGATATTTAACAAGTGGTTTTACCATTGTGACCTCTCCCAGTGAATTTCCATGGCCACGTGTGGATTTATACTCCGGTCTAATGCATCGTACGATTATTATTATTATTTTGCTAAGTGGTTTTTTCCCATTGAAAAATTGTTGTACAATTTTTTCCATAGGGAAAATTGTTATGCGAGACGCCATTTCCCTCAAAAAACCTAATTGTTATGCGATTTCATTGCTATACGGGGCGATTGTTGTATGAGGTTCCACTGTATTTGGAACTGTGTACAGTCAAACCTCGCATAAAGAGCACCTCGCTTAAAAAGTAACTCGCTTAAAGAGCAAAATTTTCTCTGAATGTTTGCTTTGCTTAACAAATAAAACCAACCAAAAATTCACTTAACAAAGAAATCAGGGTTCGCATTCCCCCGCCCCCCCAGAAGTCACAACTGGTCACTTACAATGGTGTTTCGCTTAAAGAGCAAACTCACTTAAAGAGCAATCCTCTGGAATGCATTATGCTCTTTAAGCAAGGTACAACTGTTCACCCGTGGTTCCCAATGTGGGACACATACCCCACCGGGGGGGGGGGGGCAATTCGAGAATGACACACATACCACTGATCCAGTTGCGTGAGTCACTTTCTGCTCCTGCACCCTTTTGGCATGCAAAGTCCTGATCAGTCCCAGGCCAATATTGATGAAGCTGTGGCCCTCCATCAAGATGGATTCAAGTGGGATTTAATCCGCTCAGGGACCATCACCTGTGGACTTCGGCACCCAAGGCCATTTGTCTTCAGGGTTGTCAGGTTAGTTAACCGCCACCTGACACTTGGGGCTGGCAGTATGGACTACTCTATTACCATAATAGGATAACCTGGCCAGACTGTCATGCTGCGATGGGGAAGGCAGACGAAAGTCCATTGCATTATATTCTCAGGACAGTCTTCATGGCTGATCATCTTGATGACCACCTATATTCGGATTCAGATACAGCAGCAGAAGAAGAATTCAAGATGAGTTTAGACTATGTTAATGGCCTTTTGGGCTTCTTCCAGTGAATAGTTCACGTTTTGGATACAGTCAAACCTCAAGATAAGAATGGCTCGAATTAATAAAAACTCGAGATACATCCAGAAATATCAGGAAAAAAATCAAGTTCAAGATACGCATTTTTAATAGGATTATGAAATTCAATACATTCCTATGGGAAATTGCATTCAATGCATTCCTATGGGAAATTCAAGAAAAGAATTTTTCGAGATACAACCAACCTCGAGGAACAAATTAAATTCATATGTAGAGGTTTGACTGTAATAAGAATTATATGTCACAGGGGACAGGCATCAGAATTTTAGATATGCTTAGGTGGTGCATCGCCAAAAAAAGAATGGGAACCATTCATGTCATAAAACATGGTGATCTATCAAACAGCTGACCTTATGACTACTATAAGGAAACAGCTACTGAAACAAAATTATTCGTGTATACCTCGTTTCTGGATCAAGGGAAGCCATAATAGCTTTATCAGCCAACAATTTCCTCAGACTTTGACATAAATTCACATCTGTATTTAATCTGGAAGGATGAAAGTTGAAAGAACCAATTAGTTCCAATATAAGAATTTCTTACTATTTCTAGTAAGGAATTTTATTTCTAGGGAAGAAGAGAACCACAGATAAAGAGTAAAGCATAATAAATGAAGGTGAATTGTATTCCTCTTGGTGTCAGTAGCACATGGGTATACTGATTTTGGTATTTTGTTTATTGTTTTATTCATTTTTCTTTCTTGTTATATTGTATTTTTATTTAACATGTTTTTAAATCTAATACAGTAAAACCTCATATAACACTAAAACCTGGTTCCACAAGTCTTGGTGTTATATGATTTTTAGTGTTATCTGATATATGTTAAAATCCTATGGGATCCATAGAGATACATTGTAACCACACAGGCTTTAGCGGTTGTTATCTGAAGCATCCCATAGGATCTTAATGTTATCTGATGCAATTCTTCCCCCCAGATTCCTTAATGTTATGCGATTTTAGTGTTATTCGATACTAATGTTATATGAGGTATTAATGTATTTAAATGTAGATTAGTTCTGCACTTACTAAAGAGCTAACAGCTGTTTTTTTTAAAAGAAACCATTCATTCCAATAAAAGAATTCCTTACTACAGTATATCTATACGTTTGACATGTCTAATAAACTAAGTGAATCTGCCTTCAGATACCACAGAAGTTGAATGGGAAGTAACAGCTCAACGAGAAATACTCGCTCACTGCAATAAATATATACTATTCAATTAGGAGCCCTGGTGGTCCAGTGGTTAAACTGCTGTCCTGCAACCAAAAGGTTCTAAGCTCAATCCTGGCTAGGGCTCAAGGTTGACTGTGTGATGTTAGCCGCTCTGAGTTGCTTCGGCAAGTAGAGCGGCATATAAGTCTAAATATAATAATAATAATAATAATAATGCTTACTTTCACTCTCTCACTTTCTACAGGGCATTATCACACAAGAACTATCCTCTGGATTTCCCTGCAGTTCTACCATCTTTTCTCACACAAAGAAAGATCAACTTTTTTTCAAAAAAATGAAACAATAGTACAGGTACAGGAGCTCTATTTAGAAAAACAGGATTTCAACATGTGTTCTGATGTTACAGGATGGTGAACTTATTACCACTAAACACTAAAGTTTTCACATTTACTTTTCCAATCTGTGCCACGTTATCCTCCTCAATTATTTATCTTTACAGACATTTCAGTTACTACTAAAACACTCTTTTGCCTATTTGAAAAAAAAATTAAAATCATACATAATAGCCTTAAAATTTAGAATATGCTATAGTATTAATGGAATTTTTCAAAAGCAGCTTCTGTTGAGCAAGAAAGTTTGCTTCTTTAAAGAAGGTTAATAATAGACAAGGATAGCAAGCAAGCAAGCAATCAGACTTATATACCACCCCATAGAGCTTAGTGCATACATTGGGCAGTTCACAAGTTAATTAGCATTTTGGGTACTCATTTTAAGGATGGAAGGCTAAGTCAACCTTGAACACTAGTCAGGATCAAACAAGGTTAGACCTAATAAGGACCCTAATATAGTCAGCATTCTTTGCAACTATCTTACTAGCTGTTTTTTTTAAAGATGCAAGTCTTTTCATACAAGACTATGGAAATAGGAAACATTTATTGGCATGGAAAAAAGGGATGGGTATTAAGTTTTAGCCCCCTCCCCAAAATCTATTTTCAGGATTAACTGATACAGTACACTAAATAAACATACTTTTCTACCATAGTTCCAATGCTCCTGCAAGCTTCCTCAGCAGCCTCTCTGAAAGCAGGATCAGGATGAGCAATTTTCACAAAGTCAGCCTGATGAAGCAAAAAAAGAAAAGAAAGAAAGTACAGTAGTAAAGTAAAGGTGTTGTTTTGGCATTCACAGAAAAGTTGGAAAATCTAGCCAACTTCACATATGCATAAGGTGAGGAGAAAGGTCTCCCTTGCTTGAAATCTAGTCATATCTGACTCATCTCCATTTATAGCCAAAGAGCCAGTGCTGTCTGCATCTGTGGACATTTCTGTGGGCAAGTGGCAAGCATGACTAGACGCTGGAGTGCACAGATCACTGTTACCTTTCCCGCGGAAGCAGTACCTATTTATCTACTTGCAATTTCTTATTTTCAAACTGTTAAATTGGCAGGAGCTGGGCCAGGCAGGAGCTCACTCCTGCTGACCTGCCGACCTCCCAGTCGTCAAGTTCAGTGTCTTAACCACTAAGCCACCAGAGTCAATGGAGTGTAAATGTCTTTCCCCCTAAATATTATTTCCCCTCCCCACTTTGCACACTGTAAATTCTCAAAATCTTTTGGGAGGGCTGAAGGATATAGTTGAAAAGGGCTACAGGGAGGAAGAGAGATAGGAAGTTTTAACCTACCATCTTTCTCACATCATTTCTGCTCCTTTTTCCGTTCTTCTGCTGGGTGATGTTAGCCGATACAGCAGTTTAGCAGGCATATCCCTCTGTGATTAGCCAGCAGAAGGGACTTCTGCCAGCACAGGACACTTCTCTTTGCAAAATGGCCATTGCACCAGAACAAAAGGCTTCTGCCAATTCTGAACTGCCCTGTGCTGGTATTACACTGTTACTCATAGAATAAAAATATGCTAACTACAAATGTAAAAAGCAACATGTTCATGAACCTAGTTTTTCCTATAGTTGAGTGTTCTCCATCCTTTGGTTTTTGGACTTCAATTCCCAGAAGCCTAAGTCAATACATTGGCTGATCAGTACTTTGGGGAATTGACTTTGGCTTCTGAGAATTGAAGTTCAAAAACTAAAGGTAGGGGAACACTGAACTATAGGAAAAACTAGGTTCATGAACATGTTGCAGATGTTTTTAAAATTAAACAGAAGTTTGTCAACAACAAAAGCAATCAAAACAGAAACAAATCAGAACTTAAGTGAAAGTCTCATTTAGGTTCATGCTTTAACTCAGGGGTGCCCAAACTACGGCCTGCGGGCCAGCTCCAGCCCCTGATGCCAATTCATCTGGCCTACACCGCTCCTGGAAGTGGAAGTAAAATGCTCCCAAGAATATCCAGAACGCTGTCAGAACAAAGTTATGACCTCAGGTGCATTTACGACAGCGTTCTGCACATGCACAGGTGCATTTACTTTCACTTCCGGTGGAACCAGGTGACCGGTCTCCTGAACCACATGACCTGCCTGTGGCCCAAAAAGTTTGGGCACCCCTGCTTTAATTTATCAATACATAATACTGCTATAGTGTGCACTGCAGCTACAAAATTTGTATTAACATAAATCTACACAACTAATAAATTTTCAACAAATAATTTCCAAGTCAAAAAAGTCTTACCAGATCAGCGACTCTACACAAGGCATCTGAAAGTTGATCAAACACCATTACTATCTCCTTCCCAGCAGGTGTAATACATGCTTTTTGTACCAGACGTTCCGCTTCCTGTAATGATTTTTCTTGAGTGTCTTGAAATCCTTCTGGACAAGTCAATTCTGGTACACCAAACAAACCCTGAAAGATGGAGAACAGGTCTAAAATATACATAAAAACACATTAACACTTTGTTTTATTCCACAGAAACTTTATAAATTTTACAGCTGTAATAAAAGAATAACATTTTCATGGCGACAACACTATACATACATAACTAAAAGTCCCACTATATCTCTGTGCAGATATGCAAAGACTGTGTTGTTATATACTTATTACAACAAAAACAGATTTAGGCACATGTACCTGGATTGACGTGACCAGATTTACAAAAACTTTTCACCACAGCAACTTCTCTAACACCTTGGACATGTTCCACAAGGATCAGAGGATCCTACTGAACAAGGTGAACTGTGGTCTAGGAAGGGGGATTTCCAAAACTTAGACCCGGGCAGAGAAGGCAGAAGCTGAATACAATCTAATATTATGTTTACAACTTTTCCAGAATATTTTATTTCTGCTGATTTCTTGCTGTCATCATCGAATGCAACTCGTATCCGAGAATGCATTTCCCCCCTAAAGCAGGAAAAATATTATTGGCGTGAATTTGTTTAAGGTGGATCACAGTTTGCCATGAAGTAACCCACAAAATATGATCACGGAGCCATTTCCTGCGGCACATATGAAATGAGACATGCAGGATTTGATACCGGGACTGCAATGGACTGCTGCAGCTTTGAGGATATTATCACAGCACACCTTCACAGCCAGTTCATCTGGCATGGCCTCTTCCGCCTCCATGACTGTTGGGAATCAGAGTTCCTCCTCTACTCAATTTTTTTTTTTACCTTTTTATACTGCCCTTCTCGCTGGGGCGACCCAGACATATCCAACTCTAGGTTTCAGTGCTCATATCCAGCTCAAGGGTTCAGTGTTTACAGCCAAAGAGCCAAAGCTGCCTGTGTCTGCAGACATCTCCATGGTCATGTGGCAAGCATGACTAGACACTGGAGTGCACAGGATGCTGTTACCTTTCCCAACAAAGTGGTACCTATTTATCTACTTGCAATTTCTTGCTGTTGAACTGCCAGATTGTCAGGAGTTGGGACAGATGACAGGAACTCACTCTGTCGTGCAACATTTGGGTCTCAAACTGCTGGCCTGACAACCTTCCGGTTGTCAAGCTCAGCATCTTAACCACTAAGCCATCTTGTGTGTCCAGATCCAACTTTGGACTGCCAAAATGAAGCCATTTTCTTGTCATTGTCACTAAGCTATTTAAACCCCTACTTAGCCATAAAGATTCCTAGGCATGACCTTGGGTTAGTCATACAGTACAATGTTCTGGCTTAATCTACCTCACAGGACTGTTGTGAAAATAAGATAAATTGCCTTTTACTCCTTTAAAGGAAGGGCAGAACTAAGAATAAATGTTTAAAAATATTGCCTTTCCTCCTTTAAAGGAAGAGCACTACTAAGAATATAATAAATATTAACCAAAAATACGCTTAAAAGATATCACCTTTCCTCCTTTAAAGGGCAGAATTAAGAATATAATAAATATTAACAGAAAAACACACTTAAAAGATATTGCCTTTCCTCCTTTAAACCAAGAGCAGAACTAAGAATAAATGCTTAAAAAGACACTTTAAAATATCACCTTTCCTCCAGTAAAGGAAGAGCAGAACTAAGAATATAATATTAACCCAAGAACATGCTCTAAAAAAATCATTTTTCCTCCTTTAATGGAAGGGCAGAACTAAGAATACAGTACTGTATAATAAATGTTAACAACACACACACACACACACACACACACACACACACACACACACACACACACACACACACACACACACACACACACACACACACACACACACACACACACACACGGCGAGTGGGCGGCAATATAAATTTGAACTAATAAATAAATAAATAAATAAATCGCCTTTCCTCCTTTAAAGGAAGAGTTTGTTGTTGTTGTTGTTCAGTCGCACAGTCGATTCCAACCCTCTGCGACCCCATGGACCACCGTCCGCCAGGCACTCCTGTCCTCCACCATCCCCCTCAACTCGCTCAGCTCTGCGCCCACTGCCTCCACAATACCATCTAGCCATCTTATCTTGGGCTGTCCCCTTCTTCTTTTGGCCTCGACCCTTCCAAGCATCAAGGCTTTCTCAAGTGAATCCTCTCTTCTCATTTGATGTCCAAAGTACTTTAGCTTCATCTTTACTATTTGACCTTCTAGGGAGAAGTCAGGGTTGATTTCTCCTAAGATTGACCTATTTGTTCTCCTCGCTGTCCATGGGACTCTCAAAACTCTCCTCCAACACCACATCTCAAAGGCATCTATTCTTCTGCGCTCAGCTTTCCTAATGGTCCAGCTCTCACAACCATACATTGCCACAGGGAATACCATTGCTTTGACTATGCGAATCTTTGTTTGCAATGTGATGTCTCTACTTTTAACTATGTCCCCCAGGTTTCTCATCCCTTGCCTCCCAAGAATCAGTCGCCTTTTTATTTCATGGCTGCAATCCCCATCTCCAGTGATCTTGGATCCTAAGAAAGTAAAATCTGTCACTGCTTCTACTTCTTCCCCATCTATTTTCCAGGGACTGATAGGGCCTGTTGCCATGATCTTGGTTTTCTTGATATTGAGTCTCAAGCCAGCTTTTGCACTTTCTTCTTTCAACCTAATCAGGAGCTTTTAAAGTCCTCGTCACTTTCTGCCATGAGGGTGGTATCATCTGCATATCTCAAATTGTTGATGTTTCTCCCAGCAATTTTGATCCCAAATTGTGATTCCTCCATTCCTGCATTGCGCATTATGTGCTCTGTGTATAAACTGAATAAGCAGGGTGACAAAATGCAGCCTTGTCTTACTTGTATTACTAAGAATACAGTATAATATAAATGTTAACAAAACACACACACACTTAAATGATATCGCCTTTCCTCCTTTAAAGGAAGAGTAGAAAACTAAGAATATAAATGTTAACAAACAAGAAGCAAAAACTCTGCCTCTTGTTCCAATGAAGCTGTTTTTGGCACCCACTGCTCCGGGTTCGAGTCTTCCCACCGGGCAAAGTTTCTGAGGGTGGAAGCAAGGATGGAGCCAGGAGGAGCCCCACCGGACTTCAAGGGTCGGGGAAACGGAGCCTGCCTGTCTCACCGTCTTTCTCTCCCCTTCCCGCCTGTGCGGCTGGTGCTGCGGCTGGGCATTGAAAGCAGCCCCAACCGGGGACCAGCTGGTGCTGACCCATCTCTTGGCAGCAGCGGTGCAGCCGGCGACGGCCCAGCCCAGCCTCGCTCGCTTCAAGCCGCCCACGGTCACCCGGGCTACCCGGCGCCAGCCAGCCATCATCGGGGCGCCCTTTTTCACATACGGCGTGAAACCACCAGCCCGCCGCGGCCTCCCTTGTTCCGGCGACAGCTTCTTACGCGACGAGGCGGAGCCACCACTTTCCCACGCCTTTTCCTCCATGCTTGCCCTTTATTTATTTATTTAGAGTACTGTATTTCCTTTCTGGTGCTGTGGTGGCTCAAGAAGGTCGCCTTGTTAGCTGGAAGGTTGGGAAGTCGGGAGTTAAGAGACCCGGGTACTGCATGACGGACTGAGCGCCCGTCTCTGCCCCAGTTCTTGGGGACATGAAAGGAACCCCATTTGGGTGGAGTTTCTTCCGCAAAAATCCTTTCAAACCAGAATAATTTTTGACACGGAATTATATATATACATAGATAGATAGATAGATAGATAGACAGAGACAGAGACAGAGACAGAGACAGAGACAGAGACAGAGACAGAGACACACACACACACACACACACACACACACACACACACACACACACACACACACACACACACACACACACACACACACACACACACACACACACACACACACACACACACACACACACACACACACACACACACACACACACACACACACATATATATTTCTAGCCCGGCCATCTGGGATATTCTCCCACTCTGGGTGGTGGTGTAGAAGAATTTTTAATATTTAGATATTGTTATAGCATTTAAAGGTAGGACAAAACAGCATTCCTTTGGTCAAACAGAGAAGAGTTTATTATGCATAATAATGATTCTCATGAGTGTTGTCACTCCAAAGATGAGAATATTGAACAGTGAAAGACAGAACATTTTATACACTGTTTCCTACATATTGTTTACCCAATACATTCTTGACCTTATTGCTGTGACATGTTAGTGTCAGGTTATACAAATTATTATTTCATACTTTCATCATAACATTTGTTTACCCATTACAGGGGTCTCAAAGGAAACTTAAGCAACATACAGTAAAACCTCGGATAACGTTAAAACCTGGTTCCACAAGTCTTGGTGTTATCCGATTTTTAGTGTTATCCGATGCATGTTAAAATCCTATGGGATCCATGAGATACATTGTAACCACACAGGCTTTAGCGGTCCCATAGGATCTTAATGTTATCCGATGCAATTCCCCCCCCCCCCCCGATTGCTTAATGTTATGCGATTTTAGTGTTATCCGATACTAATGTTATCTGAGGTATTACTGTATTCTATTTGCAATCAGGGAACATATACTTCTTATGACCCAAGTCCAGGTCAACCTCACCATTTCTGATCATGGGTTATTTAGCAAACATTACTCATTTAATCATCAATATTGTATATCTAAACCTTGGTGTGTTGGTGACTCTCAGCTTTTGAAAACCATAAAGTTTTATTTTAGGAACTTCTTCAGTGTCTAGGCCAGACATGTAACTGCCAAAACAAAGCCAGCTTTGGATGAGTTATTCCAAAAAATTCAAGCTTTGGATGAGTTAATTCTGCAGTTCCTTTCACCTGACCTAATGTGAGAAAGATTAGCTGGCAACACAAAGTTGCTGTTACCAAAGTATCCCTGATTGTGGTTCAAAAATACCACATTCTTCAAGGAGGCTCTTTCTGTGTAGCCCACATTTCTAGCTGAGGGGCTTTAAGTATGTTTTCTCACATCACTTGCATTTTCATGTGACTTTCGTCTTTGTTCAATGTTTGTTTTTTATGTGTTGTCAAGTTGGAAACAAAGTGAAAGCTCATAAACCCCTAGTATGGGTTTCAGGGTAAGTGAAATGCTTTGAAACCAGTCAGGGTTCAGGCCATGTCATGGTATCCCATCTGCATTGGTTTCTCTATATGGTGATCTTCTCAGAGAAGTAAACAGCAGGGGAGTGGAGGGGCTTATTCCCTCATGGTGTTCCTGGATCTCTTGGCGGCTAACAAGGTGGTTGTTACCAGGGTCCGCCAGACTGTGGTTCAAAAATACACTGCATACATTGCTATTGGTGCCCCAGGGTGCCAGAGGCAAGGATGGGCTGGGACAAAGCCTAATTGCCTGATATACCAGCATGCACCTGGATTGATTGACTCCATAAAGGAAGTCGCCCTTGCTCGAAAGCCATTCGTATCTGACACTAGGTTTCTGCACTCATCTTTATTTATAGCCAAAGAGCCAGCGCTGTCTGTGTCTGCAGATGTTTCCGTGGACATGTGGCAGTCATGACTAGGCGGTGGAGTGCGCAGAATATTGTTTACCTTCCCACCAAAGCAGTACCTGTTTATTTACTTGCAAAGTCTTGCTTTTGAACTGCTAAGTTGCCAGGAGCTGGGAAAGAGATGGAAGCTCACTCCTCCATGCAGCACTCGGGTCTCGAATTGCTGACCTGCACAAAATCTGGGAGTAGTTATTTGACTTTAGATTCATATAGTGGATGTGATAGAGAACAACATCAACCTAAATTTCTTAGGTATCGATTTGAAATTTGGCCTGCAACAAGTTTTGCTAGACACAGGGTCAAACTGCCTGAAACAAACCACTTGCATTTACATGTGATAGTACATTAGTTTGTCAGTGATATGATGGACTTAGAGCTAGATGTTTGTGAAAGCAAACTGATAAAGGCTGTGCTTAGTGTCCAGTTGTTGTTGTTGTTGTTGTTGTTGTTGTTGTTGTTGTTGTTGTTGTTGTTGTTGTTGTTGTTGTTGTTCAGTCGCACAGTCGATTCAGACCCTTTGCGACCCCATGGACCATTGTCTGCCAAGGATCTCTGCCTTCCACCATCCTCCTCAACTTGCTCAGCTCTGTGCCCATTGCATCCACAATACCATCTAGCCATCTCATTTTGGGCTGTCCAGTAACCAATCATAAAACAAGCTCATACTAGGATGGACATCTTTTTTCCACTTCTAAAAGCAGAGTCACTCTAAATGCAGAGTTAAGGGTCTTGTACAGCTTGGCTCTCTGTTATATCTAGGCTGGGATGCAGAATTGAATTTCTGCTTTAATTTAGGGCTTAAATTATTTAGTCAAAAATGTGGGAGCCAAGTTCACTCAAATAGGACCACAATGCCAAAAATAGTTGAAGTCCACCACTTTTGAGATTCTGAGTTTAATGTAAGCTATTACAAGTAGAATAAATCAAAATAAATACAAGTAGAGTTGTGCACTCCAGTGTCTAAGGCATGCCTGCCACATGTCAACGGAAATGTCTGCAAACGCAGGCAGCACTGACTCTTTGGCTATAAACAGAGATGAGCACTGGATCCTAGAGATGGCTATGACTGGCTTTTCAAGCAAGGGTGGCCTTTACCTTTACTAGAGTTTTATATAAATTGTGATAGACGTTACTTGGCCTAGGTTTCAGATTTATTCACAAAAAGGAGGGGGGGGGAACACTGGAAGGCACACAAAATAACACTCAACTACTGTTTACCTTCAAGCGATATATAATAATCAGGGAGTTCTAACTATGCTTTTTGTGAGTTTTGTTTGCATACCAATCTTGATGCAAGGATTAAACAATAGATTAAGCAACAGACTTCATATTTTGAAAACAAATCTCATGTGCTGACAAGCGGTATAGATTCTGGTATCTCTGATGTACTAAATATAAGGAAGCCGGTGAAGACTGTGTCGTCATCTGGGTCTGCATATAACCCGTTAGAATTCTCTCCTCCGTAGGTCTCCAACCAGATCTGATCATTTTTCTGAAGTTCCAAGATGGTTGCTCCTGAAGCCTGGTCTTCAGCACCTTGATACTTGTCCGCAGTGTGGAGCATCCGGTACCCATTTTTGACTAGAGCGACTCGAACGTTCTTTGCAAATACAGTAATGTGGTAGGTGAAGTAGTAGACACCTGCCACCTGGCAAGTGAACACTCCTGTTGTGGGGTTATAATGATTTAAGCCATTATACATCACTTTGTCAAACCTGATGGGGACATTTAAAGGGGGGAACTTGGTGCTAAGGCCTGCACTAAAGGCACTTCTGGGAAGGATCGGAGCAGTGCCCAGGTTGCCTTTCTCTCCTTTCTCTCCCTTCTCACCTATTTGTCCTTCATTCCCTTTACTGCCTTTCTGCCCTGAGTTTCCGATTTCTCCTTTTGGGCCAATGGGGCCTATTGGTCCGAGGGGACCTCTTATCCCTATTTCACCTTGGGCTCCAGAGTCACCTTTGACACCTTTTGGGCCAAGGGGACCGATGTCGCCTTTTAATCCCTTTCTTCCCTGTAGTCCAAGCTCACCCTTTTGACCTTTTTCACCTACAGGTCCAAGTATTCCCTTAGGTCCAAATTTCCCAGGCCAGCCTCTTTCTCCTTTCTCTCCTTTGATCCCTTTCTCATCAACTCTTCCATCAGCTCCTGAAAAATAAAGGGGGAAGGTTGGGAACACACAAAGCCTTATGTCTAATTCCCCAACACAGTACCTTTCATTGAAAGCATAAATACAATAGAAAAGGAAAAATAAAAGTATTTACCATTTCAACGTGAGCTAACATGACGTCAGTGAAGATATGTAAGCTGGGGATGGAGGTGCACTTTTTTGATTTGGCGCCATGGGCCGGATCCAGATCCCATAGGTCGTAATTGGGGCACCCCTGCTTTAAGGCTTTGCATGTCAATTCTAAAACCTTGAATGAATCATTGGAAGCCTACAGATAGCCAATGCAATTGTGCTAGTGTCAGGGAAATAGTCAAATCTCTGAATCTCTAGTACCAGCCAAGCAGCTGCATTCTACACCTGCTACAGCTTCCATACCATCGTCAGAGGTCGTCCTAGGTAGAGTGCATTGATGCGTAGTGTGGGGGTGCTGCCCCAGGTGGCACTTTTTGGGGATGGCAAAATCTCACAATAAATAGGGTCCCTCCCCCACCACCGGCGTCCTGGGCCCCACCAAAGGGGCAGTGAATTTGGGCTATGCTCTGGGCGGCTGAAACCCACGCTACACCACTGCATTACAGTAATCAATTCTAGAGATTACCAATGCATTAACCAGTGTCAAGAGGGACTTCCTACTGAGGAATGGGTGCACATGGAAAAAGCTAGATCTGGGCACAGCAGAGATTTGCTTTTCATGTAGATGGTCAGGTCCAGAATAATGCCCAGATCTCAAACCTGGTCCTACAGAGGAAGAATAATCCATCCAGACAAAGTTGACCAACACCCAACCTATCAGGCATACTTCCCAACAACAGGATCTCTGTCTTGTAAACCATTAGTTTGCTGTTGTATAGTTAGAACATTGTTGGATGATTCTCTTTTACTTTTACTTTTTTTTGTTGCTGGTGTGTTTTATACTCATTTGTGTCTATAGGTATTCTGTCTCTTTATTGATCATATGATATGGTACAACTCAGCATCAACTCACACATAAAACCCCACATATTTTCAGCAAAACCAGTTTTGGTCTCACCTGGTTCTCCTTTATCTCCACTTATGCCATCTATGCCTGGTTTTCCTGGATGTCCTGGTTCACCTAGCAGCAGCAAAGACAATTTCTCTTTGAATAACCATATACAGAGCTGTGGCTTCCACAGAAAAGACTCTGTCCCTGGTTCTCATGAATGCTGACCTGTGTACATCAGCGCATGGCCCTATATACTCAAAGTAAGACTATGTACAGCTGCAGAAATCTGAGGCCACTTTAACTCTCACAGGATTCCTCTGGATGGACCAATGACAGTTACATTGATATCAAACTGCTATTATAATCATAGAATAGTTGAGTTGAGTTGAAAGTGGCGTACAAGTCTAACCTGTTCAAGTACAGGAATCCAAGCCAAAGCAAATCTGACAGATGGTTGTCCAATTTTCTCTTGAATGCTTCCAACAATGTAGCGCTCACTACCACCTCAGGAAATTGGTTTCATTGTTATACTGCTCTAACAGGTAAGAAGTTGAAATCTGGTTTCCTGTAATTTGAGCCCATTATTCTTACATTCTGAGATGATTGAGAACAGATCCAGCCCCTCTTCTGTTTGATTATCTTTCAGATATTTGAAAAGTGCCATCATATCCCCTCTCAATCTTCTTTTCTCAAGGCTAAGCATATCCAGTTCTTTCAATTTTTCCTCATAGGGCTTGGTTTCCATTCTCTTGTTCATCTTTGTTTCCCTCCTCTGAACCTGTTCCAGTTTGTTGGCATACTACACTTTATTACATGTAGTGTAGGTGCATTCATGGATATGTTTATAAGTGTGTAAGTAGACCTTCACATAATCTAGTAAGCAAAAGACAGCCGTGTGATACAATACATACATAAAATAAAATAAATGCAGGAGGAAGGTGATACCTTATAGCAGGGGTGCCCAAACTTTTTAGGTCTTGGGCCGATCATGTGGTTCAGGGAGCTGGTCACTAAGGCCCGGGGGCTGGGTGCGGCCCCTGACACCAATTCATCTGGCCCGTACGGGCACATTTTACTTCCACTTCCAGGAGTGACGAGGGCATCGCGGACCGGATAAATTGGCATTGGGGGCCGCACCCAGCTCCCGGGCCTTAGTTTGGGCACCACTGCCTTATAGTAAGGGTTCCCAACCTAAGGCCCATGGGGCAGATCCAGCCCACAGCACCATTTCATGTGACCCCCACCCCTCCATTGGCATTTGAGAAACAAAATGGCCAACCCTTTGAAGCTGTTGGGATAAAATGGCCACCTCCATCATGCAGGCAGGGCAAAATGGTCATCCAGCCCTTGCAGCTGACTGAGAGAGCATGGCCTGGTCCACGACTTAAAAAGGTTGCGAACCCCTGCGTTATAGGATCACTTTTAAAAAGTCATACATTGTGAGCTTTCGTGGTTCAAGATCACGTCTTCAGGCATGCATCAATTTCTTATGAATAGGGTAGGGAAATTTTAAAGTCCCAAAAATTAATCGTATATTGTGTGTGTGTGTGTGGGGGGGGGGGCAGCAGTCTCTGCATTATTTCCCCCACAATTGAAAGTACAGCTCTGTGAGTGACTTAAAGATTAATGATTTAAGATTTAAATCATGAAGAATTTTAGCACAATCATCTCTTGGACTGCACATTCACCTATATTTTGTTGATCTGGTACTGCTTGTTTCATTATGAACTGGATCACACCAATTAATTGGTTGAGCAGGATGTTGGTCATCTGTGATTTCAAGGATGATCCCATCACAGAGGCAAGTAAACAAACTTTAGATTTCATCCTTGGAGATTATTGATGACATCATGTCCTTGTAATTCAAACAATGGGTGGTAATTCAATGGGTAATTCAAACATATGAAATTTATTGCTCAGTTTAAAATGTGATACCTCGGTCTCCTTTTTCCCCCTTTGATCCATCCCGTCCATCCCGTCCTGGTATGCCATTGTATCCAGGGTTCCCTGGTACTCCAGCATACCTTTCGGCACAGCTGTTCTCTCTTTGTATTTCTTCTGTGTTGACAGCAGCTACCAGCAAAAGAACCCAGACTTGCATCCTATCTGATTTCATCTGAAAGAATAAATGTGATTTCTAAAACCATAGGAGTTTGCAAAACGAAATGCTTAGCCATAATCCCAAAATAAAGATGTCATGCAATGTCATATTTATTTTCAAGCACCTTGGGGGCAGAGAGAGAGAATACAGGACAGTGCTTGGAAGCCTTAGATAAAGAGGACAAATGTATATGTTTCATCTTACAGAGATTCTCAACCTGTGGCCTCCCCACCACCTGCACTACACCAGGAAGTGCAATGTGGTGGAGGAAGGGCAAAATGGCCTTCCGCCCGCCCCGCCCCCCCCCCCCAGCTGAGAGAGCGCGACCCAGCCCCTGGCTTTAAAAGGTTGAGAACCCTTGTAGGAGAAGGTTACAGGCAGTGATGGGCAGCCAATTTTTTTACTACCACACTGTGGGTGGAGCCAATGTCATGGGCGGAGCCAATGTCATGGTGTCATGAGTGGAGCCAAAGTTTTAAAAAATACATAAAAATACATTACACATAAAAATGTAAATTAAATACACATAAAATACTAATTAAATAGACATAAAAACACATAAAAATACACATTAAATAGACATAAAAACACATAAATACACATTAAATACAAATTAAATAGACATAAAAACACACAAAAGCACACACTAAATACATAATCCCCCCACCCCAAAACCCAAACCTGAGTCACTTACCCTGGGGAGCAGAGCAGCCAGCAACAGCGGCGGTGCAGCATGGCCTAGGTTGGCTGCAGCACAGTGCAGCAGTGCACTGTGGCCTTCCCTAATGGTGAGTGTTGGGTGGCGGCAGCAAGCAGCAGCGAGTGGCGGCGGCACTGTGGCATGGCGCAGCGGCACGGAGCGAGGACCTCCTCCTCCACCATCAGCTGTGCCTCCAAGGAGGCCGCTGAGGGTCTCCCCAGCTGCCCCACTCTACAGCCCAAAATGGCTGCTGGTGAGTGTGCATGCGTGAAACTACCAATTGACACATGTGTGCTGAGTACTGGAGGTGCGCATGTGTCAATTGGTAGTTTCACGGATGCGCAATCACCAGCAGCCATTTTGGGCTGCAGAGTGTGGCTGTCGGTGAGGCAACCAAAGTGGTTGCCTCAAAAAATGGTAAGCACCCTGGGTGGTCTCCCAGGAAGATTAGTTTAAAAAAACCTGGGGTGCCATTTGGGATTCTTACCACTGGTTCTATAGAACCGGGGCGAACCGGCCTATTCCCACCACTGGTTACAGGGTGTAATGTTATGTAGTAGCTTGTGTTTCAGAGTGTGAACAATGTCTCTTTCTTCTTTCCCCCATAATATCTCATATCACAAGACCTCTGGTGTTCCAGGCTTCCAGCCAAAAGTTTAAGATTCCAGGTGTTTCCAGTAAAGAGTAGAGCCTGTAAAGTACTGCTAGTAGACATATTCACTTAAGGGGAAGATAATTCCAACTGTCCAAGTTGTGCCGCTCCAAAACACCAAAGTCAAATAACGACAAAAGATAAAACGAGAGTGCAAAATTGTTTTGCTCTACATGAGCAGCTAAAACAAGGGAAGATAATCTGAAGGGCACTGGTCAGTTTAATAAGAAAACAATTGGTTTTTTAAAAAACCTTCTATGAAGCAGGTAAAATCTCCAGAGTTGTTATTGCAACTCCCTAGTATCAAATTCAGAATTCTTAAAATCCACTAAAAGAAACAAATATACACGCAAATTAGTATGCAATAACGTCTATGGTGATTTCTAAATTTGAGGCAAAATGTCTCCAAAAATTACACTGTTTTTTTCTGCCAGCATAAGTGACCAAGTGGCTTTGGGCCTATATAAATACTGTATTAATAATTTGGTTTTCTCAATAGCCTTGGGTACAGTTACAGCCAAAACAGGGCCATAGCCAGGGACGAGGGGGGGTGCCCCAAAAACCCTCCTGAGCTAACAGCCCACCCCCACCCCAGGATGCCAATGTTATGTGTGTGTGTGTGTGTGTGTGTGACATTGATGACCCTCCTGGACCCCCCCCCCCAATAGAATCCTGGCTACAGTCCTGAGCCAAAAGCTTTTCTGTAACATTACTTTAAGCTTCCTGAAATCAGTGTCATTTTCATCTACATTTCAAAGGCTTTTTGTATCCATTGGCAGATAATCCAGTTGTTCTGTCTTTCACTAGGATGTTTATGTAATAAATACTTTGAATGTTCACTACCAGTGTTAGTAATATAATGTAAGATAAAGGTCTCCCTTGCTCAAAAGCCAGCCATGTCTGACTCTGGTGGTGCTCATCTCTGTTTACAGCCAAAGAGCCAGCACTGTCTGCATCTGCAGACATTTCATGGTCACCTGACCGGCATAATTAGACACTGGAGCACATGGAATGCTGTTACCTTTTCCACCAAGGGAAAAGTTTGCTTTCAAACTCCTAGGTTAGCAGGAGCTGGGACAGATGATGGTCACTCACTCCATTGTGTAGCACTCAGGTCTTAAACTGGTGAGCTGCCAACCTTCCAGTCATCAAGCTCAGCATCTTAACTACTAAGCCACTGCGGCCCCTTTGGCCCTTTAGAGTCATTTAATTCTAATTAGCACACATAATTTGCATGCAGGCCTTACCTTTTCTGCCACTGCCAGTCTGCATACTGTTTTTGAGCATCTTGCACTGATAGGCAAAGTTTGTGTGTTAAGGCAAAATAAGGTAACTGTTCTGAGCTAGTTATTAAGTTCTAAATGCTGTTACTCAATCACTAAACATGTCCAACAATTAGTACAAAGGCTCATGGTAAGAGCATGATGTGCAAGGATCCCAGCATTTAAATATTAATCATCCCTGTACAGATTTTATATTTCCCATCCTAATTCTCAAAGTCCAAAGTCAGTAACTGCACCATCACATGGTTGGCCACTTTCTGGTAAGCCCAAGCTGTCCCACGTTAGCTGGGTTGGTCTGTCTTGTGTGTGGAAACTGGGTTTCTGTGCTTTTTGGGAAAAGAAGTTGCATTCTTTGGGGCACACAGGAGACAGCATTTACTTGAAACTGCAAAATGGAAGAGGATCTCCTAAGCAGAATGTTGAGCAGAAATTGTTTTAAAGCAGGGGTTCTCAACCTTTTAAAGCCGCGGGCCGGGTCACACTCCCTCAGACAGTTGAGTGGTTCCCCTGCTGTAAAACTTGTCCGCGGCTGTCATTCGAAAGCACAGTCTGGCCATGTTATCGAAAATGTTATTTGAAAATGAGTTAACAGTGAATGGCCTAGGGCTAGGCTTCCTCCATGTGAATAATTGTTCACTTTTTGAATAATAAGAATTATATGTCACAGTGAGGAGGCACCAATATTTTAGAGGTGGTTAGGTGGGGCATGGCCAAAATAAGGTTGGGAATGACTGCTTTAAAACAACCCAAGGTCCAATATTTTCATTTAAACAGCATCAAACAGGAAGGGATGCCATGACTAGGCAGCAGGAATAGAGCATCAATTGTACTTCTAGTGCCATCTAGTGATTACAACATACAATGGCACAATCTATTTTCATTCCTGGTTTTAATTTTCATTTGTGTGCACTAACAGTTCTAAAGCAAGTTTATAGCTGAAGATGTTAACCTCCCCTATATCACTTGGAGGACCCTGAATAGGCTGAAGGTTGGAGTCCCTAAATGCAACAACAACATGCTCCAGTGGGGGCTACTGGCAGACAACACCACATGGTGTGAATGTGGAAACATAGTATCCAGCTCATTTACTGGTCTGCAGATTGCTGCCAGAGACATGCACTGATGAGGACTTGGGTTTGTGCAATGACAAAGTGAGGAAAATGGATTCATTTTGTCTGCCCAGAGTTTGATTCGGAAACGAAAGAAGCAGCAAGTTTATCCACTGGTGTTCTCCAGATGTGTTAGACCCACAATGCACGAATGGGTTTACTGTGATTCTTCTGGCCCACGCCGCCCTCGTCGCTCCTAGAAGCGGTACAGGCGTGTTTTACTTCCACTTCCAGGAGTGACGAGGGCCGGATGAATCACAGCAAACCCATTAGTGTGGATTCACAGGGGCTTGGGCTTCTGGGAATTGAAGTCCAAGAACATCATGAGCGGAGGAGGAACTCTTATTCATATTCTTGGAAATGAATTGCAGCCGATGACGAAGTCATAAATGAAATGGCAAATTAGGTAAATTCCTTTTATCTGTACTACTCAAAGGTTATGAAAGCTGTTGAATTTTCCAGAACTTTGTCACACAAGACTTTAAAAAAAAAAAAAAGCAAAAGGGAACTTGTGTTCAGGAGGCTAGGTAATGAAGCCATGTCATTAATACTGAAGACAAACTGTAGTAGACATTCAACAGAGACTAATGTTTTTTGTGCACTTAGGACCACTGAGTTGATGGAACAACAGATGTCTCCTTTCTTCTGCTGCTGCACCTGAATCCGAATATAGGCAATCATGGTGATCAGCCATGAAGACTGTCCTGAGAATATAATGCAGTGGCCTTTCATCTGCCTTCCTCATTGCAGTGTGACACCCATACCACTGATCTAGTTCCACGAGTCACTTCCTGGTCCTGAGCCCTTTTGGCAGGCAAAGTCCTCCTCAGCCCCAGGTAAGTACTGATGAAGCTGCTGTCCAGCATCAAGATGGATTCAAGTAGGATTTCATCCACTTGGGGACCATCATATTTCCCTGTGGACTGTGGTACACAAGCTGTTAGTCCTCAGAGTTTTCAGGTTAGTTAACTGTCATCTGACGATCGGTGTTGAGTCACTGGCAGTATGGCCTACTCTATTACCATAGCAGGATAACCTATAGGGTTACTTAGTTCAGAAACCCAGTACTGTACTTTCAAACGTTGGGGTGTTAGCAACAAGAAGTTCCTTTTCAAATAACTTGCCCTGGTCATGTTTTGGCAAGGTCTGCAACCCTATGTACTTGAGATATGACCGATACATTAAGAATAAATTAGTAGGTTCTACCCAGTAGTGGGCTCCAAAAATTTTTTACTAATACACTCTGGGCATGGTATGGTGGGCGTGGCCAGGGGAAAGTCCTCTATTGCACCCAAATTAGGACTAATTTATTTCAAAACTTGGATGGGCGTGGCCAGCCAAAATTTCTGCTACCGGTTATGGTGAACTGGTGCAAACTTCCTGATGCCTACCACTGGTTCTACTTTCAGTTACTGCAGAGCTGAAGAACATGTAGCTCTCTGCATGTTAATGGTTTCCAGATTTTGAAGACTGGGGCGAAATTTCAACAGGCTCCAGCAAATTCTCCCACAAGTGAAGCATGAGGCGAGACTCTCTTTTTGGGAGCAACCTTGGTTAACTTTTTACAAGTTGGGCAAAGATGTGTCTGGTGTCCTTCACCAAAGCAATATTCCTTGATTAACCAAACTATCAAGGGATGAATTCCTGCCGATCACAACTCACTTTCCATTCCTTCACTGCTGTGCTCTTTTTTCCCAGGTTCTACCAAAGTCAATATAAGCAAAGCAAATACAGCACTTGCAAGGGACCGCAGAGGCCATAAAATGATGGGAAGCCAATAACGCAACTATATACAGGAAACTAACTATACAAGAAACTATCTACAAGAAGAACTAGGCTAACTAGAAAAATATTTATTTATTTATTTTTTAAAAGGAGGTATTTTTGAAAGAAGGCAGATAGCTCTGAAACACACGAATGCTTGGCATGGCAGCAGAAAAATAACTGAGGGAAGCATTGGGCAGGAAGGCCCCGGCAGGGGAGGGTAGGAGGGGCTTCAAGTTCCACTAAATCATTGGTGCTCCAACTAAGGTCCAGGGCCATACAGGAGTGTTTTACTTCTGCTTCCAGGAGCGACAAGGGCCTCGGGGGCCACACCGGGCCCCTGGGCCTTAGTGACCGGCTTCCTGAACCACATGATTGGCCCACGGCCCAAAAAGTTTGGGCACCGCTGCACTAAATGTTTGTACATGCACAAAAATTAACCCATTTATCTGAATCCCAGGGACCACAACTAAGAACTGCAGGATAAAGAAATTAAGGCAGGAGTTCTCAACCTTTTAAAGCTGGGTGCCGGGTCATGCTTCCTCAGACAGCTTTGGGGGCCAGATGGCCATTTTGCCCTTCCTCCACCACATGGCACTTCCTAGTGTGGTGGTCCACATGAAATGGCGTGTGAGCCGCTTTTGGCCCATGGGCAGCAGGTTGAGAATCCCTGGGTTATGGGAAAGAACACTATGACATTCTTTCATTGCTTGAGGAAACACCACTTCTTCCAGGTCTAGGCCAGACATGAAACTGCCAAAATAAAGGCATTTCTTGGTGAGTTCATTCTGCAGTTCCTTTCGCCTAATCTGGTGTGAGAAAAATTAGCTGGCAACACAAGGTGGCCGTTACCAGAATACGCCAGATTGTGGTTCAGAAATACTACATTCTTCAAGAAGGCTCTTTCTGTGTACCCCAACACTCCTTCTAAGTACATGTGAAGCTTGTTGTCTTTTTAGACCCTCAGTAATGGGTGGCAAACAAAGGGGGAAATGGTTTCTTTGAAATTTCTTGTCAATAGGATAAACATAATCTGTCTGTAAACTGATATGAAATTGATTTGGGGTGGCAAGTGAAAGAAAAATTTGGAGAATAGATGAAAGTAATGTTTTCTTTGAAGATCTGGTATTCATATGCTTTGCAATAGTGATTTGGAAAGTACTCATCTATTTGATTTGGAAATGGCAACCCACATAGTTCAGTTTGTGCACTGTATAATTTGTCTCTTCCAAAAAAGCAACGATAGTGAACTTTAGCTAGATGTTTCATGCCCTGGATCTACACAGCAAATAAACTGAACGGAGTAAAACACGGCATTGCTTTTGCCATTGGATAGTAACCTCCAAATACTTAAGCTTACATACAAAGATTTATATACTACAAAAGTCACAAAAATAAAACTGTGCTGTGCAGTAAAATTATGTACGACACAGTAAATTTAACTTACACAAAGTAGAATGTATCACGTTAGAACAAGATATATGGAATGCATAAGTTATGATTTTCTTAAAGTGTGTGTGTATAAGTGCATGCTGAATGCAAATAAATCTTACAACACAGATTACTTTACAGCAAGTACTTACACAATGGGGGGGATCTTATATACTATATTTCAGCTGTCAACAACCAGTTCTAAAGCAATGATGCTTGGCTTGCAACATACACACTGGTATTTGATTCTATGATGCATAAAATATATATAGTATGTGTTACATAACACTTGTTTAAAATAAAATATATGAGCAAGTTGATTAATTTCAAGTTACAAATTCAGAAGACAAATACAGTACCATATAAAAATTCCATACATATTTAGAAGAAAAGGCAGTTGTCAAAAATATACCAATTTTTTATGGCTAAGATTTCTGGCTCAGATTCAAAGATGAAATATGAAATATATTTAAAATGCTGCAAACAATGAAAAGTGAACTATTTCAATTAAGTTCTTTCACTTTTTAATGGTGAAACTTGAACCATTACTAGAGCTAGCTTATTTAGCTGCAGATACAGACTAGCAGAAAACTTAGAAAATTAATATTTAATGCTAGTTTAATCCAGTGGAAACAAGAGTGCCCTTTTCTGTTTTTCATGTGCAAGTGGAGGGAATAGTTTCCTAAAATGTCCTTTTAGGAGACACTATTTGTGGCCAAGATGGTAGCAAAACAGTGAAGCAATAGAGGTTGGATTAAAGCATCATCATTCCCAAACAGTATTGTTTCTTCTAATCCTCTGGTTTGACCAAGCTGTTCTAACATAGGCTCAGCACCCAACAGCAGTCCAGCATCTCAAAAGAAGGTTCAAATTTGAGTAGCAACGACTCAATCATTACTTTCATGGAGGTGATAGGTTCAGCTTTGACTTCTTAACTAGCACCACCACTGAGATGTATGCTGTTGGACATATGCCAGTATAAGTAGGATTCTGGCCACTGTATTTTTCAGCCATCTGGCACAGGAAATTGGCCTGAGACAGCAATGAAACTGCATCAGTCCAACCCCAAAACTTCTCTTCAAGTGTTAAAAATATCAGTAACCCCAAGTGATGACATACCAGCCAACTTGCATCATTCTTCTAATACTGAACTCAAGTGGGTGAGTGCCAACAGAAAGCAAGTCAAAATAGGGTGACTGAGAAACATAAGAGAGGAATTAGCGTGCTAAGTAAAAGAATGAGTTTGCTTTTTTTGTAAGGACCTAAGTTCAAAGAAGTTATAGGTTAGTGATGGTGAACCTTTTAGAGAACGAGTGCCCAAACTCACCTTTTCCTCAGACTCAACAGACTGCTGTCCATGTTGCACCCTCACGCCGCATGTGAGCCACTCACCTTACCCCAGAAAGGAGAGGGAGGAAGCATTCTTACTGGGATGCTGGGCAGTGCAAACTCTGTGCTGTGGGAAGGAGGAAGTGTTCCCCTTGGGCTGCTGGGCAGAGGAGCGGGGCAAACTTTGTGCTGGGGCGACAGCACGCATGACCACAGAGAGGGCTCTGAGTGCCCCCTCTGGCATGCATGCTATAGGTTCGCCACCATTGTTATAGGTTATTGTAACTCTTAGAATCAGTGGCTGTGCCAGGAAGCAGCTGTAGTTAAAAAAAGAAAAAGAAACTCCTCCAAGCTCTAAAGTAGGAGGGCTCACCTTTTTAAGCCGGGGGTCGGGTCACGCTCCCTCAGACAGGCCGCTGGCCGCAGGTTGAAAATCCCTGCTCTAAAGAGAATAAGTCGCAGTACAGTACAGTACAACCCCGGTTTACAAACACCTCAGTTAAAGTTTACAATGGGAAATCCTATGGAAATGCCACCTCGGTTTATGAATTTTTAATATAATCCCTCCCCCCTGGGTTTACAATGATCGATTCAGGACCGGTTTTTTATTTTTCAGTGCATCTCTATTAATGCTTTGGTTTACAATCGATCATAAACCGGGGTTCTACTGTATTCTGTTGGAGGGATCTCTTGTTCAAAGTAATTTTAGGCCACCTTTTTTGAATGGGAGTGGCACTATATGAGTGTTGCCTTTAAATCTTCTTAGATACTCATCACCTGTGCAACTATAGAATCTATACTGTCAAGATCAAGTCATTGTATACATTAAATGGATAAACTGGAGTACATTTGTTTTTGTATCAAATGCAACTCTTGACTGCAACTTTTTAAAAAAAATACTTCAGACAACTGCAATTTTGCAAGCAGAATGGTAGTCTAAAATTCCACATATCTGTTCCTGATATTTCGTCTCAAAGAGTTAACACTGAAAAGCAAACAATGAGGTTTACAACATGCCAGACAATTCTGTTGAACATCAACATCTTTTTACATTCATTGCTGAACTATGTACAGAAGGCATATCTAACCTGCCTATTTTCAAAAGCTACCGGTATCATTCCATTCTAAAAATTATTGATAAAATATTAAGTTTATGAGCATGAAAAATGCAAGTGTAAGAAATTGTCTTAACACGCATCCGTCAACAACTGTACAAAGATGCACGTATTGAGCTAGCATTTGTATCTTCTTAGATAATAAGGGTTTTCCCCCCAAACTTTGGAATATTTAATTCTCATGAATTCAATCCACAAATATTTCAGTAACCCTGCTGAAATCAATTGAAGTTAAAATGCTGAACACTGGTTAGATTCTCTGTGTTTGGAGAAAGTGAATACAAGCCTAACTATTTCTATATTCAAAATAACTTACTTCCTGGCAAATATGGCTTGGTTTACAGCCAAAGGCTTATTTTGCTTTTTATCATGTAATTAAGTTGCCTATCTGTAACCCACTGTCCTTTAAGTTAACAAATTTATCAGAAATTTTTAAAAAATGGTTTCATACTCAAAAAAATACCTGAATCTGTCTTCCATATTAAAGTATATCCCTGATCACCAGCATAGTTCACCCATTGAATTGAATTTGGGGTAGGGGCAACTTCTGTTATGAAACTGCACACTGATGAATAAAAATATAATAGAGGGAGCATGGAAATTATGGTGCATGTCATATTTTTTGTGCATTTTCTTAAAGTAAAACATTTTGTTAACAACCATATGAAAAGTAACTTCATTTCACATAACAGAACAAAATCAAAGCAAGGAAATGTTATTTTAGCATTCTATATATAGGCCACATGTAACCAGAGGTTTAATCCAAGTTCATTTATGTTCCAGACTGACCCTGATGTGTGAATCTTCTGATATCACTGTAAAAAATAACCACTTACTAGTCCTTTCATTTAATTGATGGATACAAGAAGAATGAAACATTTTGGAAGCCTATTTGAAGCTTTTGTAGAAAACAAACAAGCTAGATGCAATGTGCGTTTATGGTATAGTGACAAAAACTCATCTCAAGTTAACATTCCCAGATTTCTGTTACTTTGTATTATTCTTAATATTTTATAGTCACATTAATGCCATTAAAAACAGAAAAGACTTCAGTTCTTCATAATGTAAATGCAGGCATACTGGAAATCACAGAGGCAATTTACACTGGCTAAACAGCTTACAGGTAACAAAATAAAACAAAGCCAGTTTTCTTTGAATGCATACAATGCATGCAGCAAAGTACCACTTTTGGTAAGTATTAAAAGCCATAAAACAACAGGTCCTTTCCTTCATTATTTGCAACAACATGTAGAAATGTATGTTTGTCTATTTATGTCACAACAATTATCAATTCCCCCCATTTTATGAGGAAGACGATAAGGCCTTGCAGGAAGTCCAATTCCCACATAGTTAAATTAACAGAATAAGACCAGGGGTGCCAAAACTTTTCGGTCTGTGGGCCAGTCACGTGGTTCAGTGGGCTGGTCACGTGGTTCCTCCTACTGGAAGTGGAAGTAAAATGCACCTTGCCATCTGTTTTGCAACAGGATGAGATAGATTTTAGGCTGCCATTTTTTCAGGGGTGCCCAAACTCTGGCCCGGGGGCCAGATCTGGCCCACAGGCCAGAGTATGGGCACCCCTAGAATAAGACAAACAGGAAGGACTGAGTTTCAGCAGTTCTTGCAATAGCAGCAACCCAACTGCTTTTGATCCGCTCATCTGCTTGGTGTTCCCAGAGTATATATCTCTTTCCCAACATGCCATGAAGGGGAGAAAATTGCTTTCCTCGCTGTTTCTAAATTTGGCTATCAATTCATTATTAAGACAGGCAAAAATGACCTACAGAGTTTAACCATTCCTTTGGGTACAACACAGTATAAACAGTACGTTGCAGTTCTAGGACTGGAGCAATGCGCCCTTGAGATGAGTTCCTCGTGATAGAACTGCCTGTACATCCTTCTCTGTGCAGGTTATGGCAGGAGGAGGATCCTAACGACTTCACTGCAGAACAGAGTTCAGTCTTCCAGTTGGACAAACTCTTTACTGGCAAATGGCTCTTGTTTATCATACAACCTTCCAGTTCAAGGTCCCGCCAGCCGTTCATTTCTTAAAAGGGGTCAGTTTGTTAAAAGTGTGCCAGAAAAGTGATGGCTTCCGTTTTGGTTCTGCCAGAGCAAAGACCTGTTGCTGAGGAACACTGGTGGGCACCGTAATGTGACGCTGATGGATAGGATGTAAACTCTGGTGAGGTGGTGGCACTGGACGCCCATTGTAGATAACACCTACAGAAAGGGAACATTGAGAATATGAGGGAAACTAAAGCAAGAAATTGCAAGTAGATAAATAGGTACTGCTTCGGCGGGAAAGGTAAAAGCGTTCTGTGCGCTTTGGTCCCTAGTCATGTCTGCCACATGACCATGGAAATGTCTACAGGTGCAGACAGAGCTGGCTCTTTGGCTATAATCAGAGATGAGCACTGAACCCTAGAGTCGATATGACTGGCTATCGAACAAGGGAAACCTTTACCTATGCCATCTGGGGATTACTGTTATTTTTAACACTTGAGAGGAGTATCACCTCCTAGAGTTGGGCAATACTGGCTTTCAAGCAAGGGAGATCTTGACTTTGACTAATGATTGGATACAAATATTGAAAATCTATAAAGAATTTATAGTGTAGGCCTAATGTCTACAATATATTTTGCTCTACAAACATACTACAAATCCCAAATAGCCATAGTAAGGCACTCATGTAGGTAAATGCTGCATGTGAATTACCATACTTGCAACCAGCAGCATTCCCATTTCAGCTACCGAAAGCACAGGAGTTTCTGTCTCCTGGACCTGTAATTTCCTGTCTTGTATCCCCCCCCCCCCCACACTGTGTCCAGCCAGAAGTCCTTAGGTGAAGGGTAAGATTTCATTCCTGCAGGAAATATTCACCTTTCATCTTTCCATGCCTTGATCTCCGTGCATTTTGCATGGCTTGCTTCTTTTGGCTTTCGGAGATTTCCATTCCTATATTTGGAGGTAAAATTTCCACATTTAAATACTATTTCACATGTTTGGCTGCAGCAATGTTTTGAAACAAGGATTACCAGTAGTTGAAATGTCATATAAGAATGAAAGGCTTCCTAGTGCAATTCAAGGGAACAAGCCCACCTCAGTGGTAGACAGGGCTCAGGGTAAGGTACGTTTTAGCTATCTGAAAGGCCTGCATCTCTGTGCCAGCTACTGTAAACAATATTGTTCTAGACAGGGGTCAGCAAACTTGGCTCTCCAGATGTTCTTGGACTTCAATTTCCAGAACGCCTGATCAGCGCGAACACCTGGAGAGCAAAGTCTGCTGACCCCTGTGCTAGAAGGACTCGATATAAGACAGGGCCCTCACTTCTCAGTACCTCCAGTTGAAAAGATAAGCAAGTGAATGATAGTAAAGATTTCTGCCTGAAACTCTGTACAGCTGCCTCCAATCAGGGTACATAATACTGGACTGGTGGCTGGCTGGCTAACTCAGCGATTTACATGGGAGTTCGATTCCTCACTGTGCTTTAAGCGAAGAAAAAACAGCCTGTGTAGTGATGGGCAAGTTGCACAATCCTAGGGCACTATGAGAAGAAGGGAATGGTAAACTAATTCTGTTTGATTTCTCTATTTAGAAAATCCTGGAAAGAGTCACTATAAGTCAGAACTGACTTGATGGCACACAATTCTTTATTAAGACACTGGTGATAATATAAACTTGTTATGTTCTGTCACTTTGCAATCAGCATACAGAAAAAGATTTCTATTACAGACCAAATGCTGTTGATCTAATAGAAAGTTTAAGAATTTGTCAGAAGAAGACGGGGAACCAAAGCAGACCATCACCAGAGCAACCCTGAACAGCATTATGCTGGTGAAACCTACTGGGTAAGTCACAATGCTTTTGAAAGTCACTACTGAATATCAAATAAACCAATAGACAAATTAGAAAAGTTAAATTAAAGCTTATCACATATCTACCACATTCACAAGTACAGTGACACACTGTAATCTGGTCAACCTGGTTTGTGGCATGATTCAAACTCTGGCCTTTTAGCAATTATAGCAATTAGAACAAAAGACATAAAGGCAGGTCATGCAATGCAGCAGCTAAACAAAGACTGGAATATTTTTACAGCTCTTTACTTTGTCACAACAATAGTTTGCTGTTTTATCATTCAAAGATTGCAGTACTTTTGAACCACAATTGCCCCCCCCCCCCCGGCCAATGGCCACCTTGTGCCAGCTAATATTTCTCACACTAGGTCTGGCAAAAGGAAGTATAGAATGGACTTCCCCAAAGGTGGCTTCATTTTGGCAGTATCACGTCTGGCCTAAACATGGAAGAAGAACAAGAACAGGGATTCCCCACTTGAGTTAAAACCTGATAGTGAATATCTAATTTTGCAGATAAAGTCTTCAGTATCATTTCACAGATAAACAAATCACCAAAGACCAAAATGAGAAACATGAACTCAGTTCTTCTTATTCTTGTTCATCTTCTTCTTCCACATCCTTATCAAACCCTGGACTGCCAAAACGAAGCCACTTTCTTCACTTTGACGTTGGCCAAAGCCAAGTCCTCATTGGTGCATGCCTCTAGCAGCAATCGACAGACCAGTAAATGAGCTGGATTCTCTATCTCTTCACATTCACACTGTGTGTTGTTGTCCACCAGCAGTCCCCACTTGGAGCATGTTGGTCTTGCATTTAGGGACTCTAATCCTCAACCTATTCAGGGTCTTTCAAGGGGAGGCTGAGATCCTCAGCTATATTATTATTGTTAAGAATAAGATACATACCCATTTCTTTATCTTCTTGTACTCGTCTCCTCTCATTTGCACAGGCTTCCAACCACCTTTTCTTATCTCCTGGTTTCTTCCCGCAAAACAGATGAACCTCTTCTGTAACAGTATTTAAAACTTTGAAAGCATTTTTCACATTAATATTGAAGTCCTTGTCTCTGCCATCTTCAACATCCATTACTTCAACCTCATCCATGTCCATCCGCCCCTTGTAATAGAGTATGTCCCTTCTCAATAGATCTTTTTTACAGAACACAAGCTGATGATCAAACAGGAAGAAAGTCCTTTGCTGGCTCTTTCCTTGCTTGGAGATTTTGGTCAAGTCTCCTGAATGAATCAGCTCTGAGCTTCTGCCCAAAACATCTTGCCCCTAAAATATTTGCAGGAAAGAAAAAAAAAGGAAAAAATAAGATTATTTTTCTGAATGGTTACCAATTTGTCCAGCTAGTAACATAAATAATTTATATGGAGGTATTTTAGACTAAGCTGTTTGGTTTGCTGAAATCACCGCATTTTTGCACTGAAACGCCATGAAAACAGTGTAAAAACATTCAAAACTGGCATGAAAATGTGCCTCCCTTGCTCCCTCCTCCAAGGGAAATGGCAGGGGTGGGGGACACCTGGAAACACAGCGCAAATGCACACGCCACTGCTACCGCCACCGCTGGGAAGAACCACATGACCAGTCCCTCAGCTGACTGAGGGTGTGTGGTCAGGCTCCTGGCAGGAAAAGATTGGGAACCCCTGCTGTAAGTGACCAAATAATTCAAAATAAAGTAATAATCTCAAAATCAACAAGTTTTTTTAATCATATAAGAGTAGCCAAGTGCAAAGCCAAAATAAAGACAGTGGCATCATGTGAGGGGGGGCGGGGCGGCATGGGGTGCCCTGCCCCGGGTGGTGCTTTTTGGGCTATGGGTGTTCTTGGACTACAATTCCCAGAAGCCCTAGCGGGAGTGGGCACCAGCATCCACCAGGGGGTGGCAAATTTGGCTTAAGCCCCGGACAGCTGAAATCCATGGGACGTTACTGAATAAAGATACATGACAAGAAATGGCTGTTAAACCTTTTGTCTTTCAGTGTTCCCACTTCCTTAAAGTATATTCTTACCTCCCAGTTGACAATAGACACTTGCCAGCGAGCGATCTTATCTATGCTTTCTAGCCTCCGTTTGCGTTCATTGATCAGGCAAGCAACATTTTTCATGGCTTCATACGCTGCTTTTATATCATTATAGTCACTGCAAAGTAAAGACAGAGAACAATCATTTTTAGAGAAATCATTCTGACACTTTCAAAAGTCCGTCGGTAATTTCTCTATAGTTATGAAGCTTCATTCCCAGAGTTGGATACAGTCTCCTTAGCTGGCTGAGTTTGGTGCCATTCAACAGAACAGTTCTCATGTCTTGATACCAGGAACCTGAATGGCATATGGATTTCAGCAAAACCAACAAGACTTTAATCAGAGTACTCCCACTCACAGTTAAGTACTGATACTGTTGTTAATTTCAGTTATATTAACTAAAATTTGTGGCCAACAAGGATTTTAAACTATGATGGCAAGCTATTTAACTATGAATCCTAGGTAACATTAACCATGGATAAGAAGAATTCTGGCATAAGATTTTAACAAAGTGTCAGATTCCAACCAGAGAGTTAGAAGGAGGTTACAGTACTATAGACTAATCTCAATCATTTGGCCTTAGGTTTATGGCTGCGGTGGCTCAGTGGTTAAGAAGCTTGCCTTGTTAGCTGGAAGGCTGGCAAGTCAGCAGTTTAAGACCCGGGTATTGCATGATTGAGCACCCGTCTCTGTCCCAGCTCTTGGGAAATGAAAGGAGACTCAGTTGGGCATTCATTCCCTAAGCAGAGTTTCTTCTGCAAAAATCCTTTCAAACCAGAACAATTTCTGACACAAATTTATTATTATTATTATTATTAAGGACACTAGGAAAATATGTGTGGCTTCACAACAGGCTTCTTTTAAATATGAATAGGTGTTTTTTTAAATCTGTAAACCTTTGGACTCACAGCCAACATATACTTTGGCTTACCACACTGCTGTGATTTACTAATACAGTAATTGAAATTTAGTCTGTTTCAAGCATATCAGAGAGTGTTAGCCTGTTTCAAGCATATGAGAGAGTAAACAAAACAAAAAGACAAACAACGTTGTGGCACTTTAAAGACTAACTGTTGTGTTTTAATGTTAGCTTTTGTGGATTAAGTCCACTTTGCCAGACATATGAGGGAGATTTCATGGCATCGATTCATGGCATCTCTACCTGATGTGTATAAATTGGTGCCATGAAATCTCACTTCAATGTCTGACGAAGTGGACTTGATCCACGAAACCTAACATTAAAATACAGCAGTTAGTCTTTAAAGTGCCACAACATATTTTTTGTCTTTTGGGCTTTTTTACTCTCTGACATAATAATTGAGTTAGACCTAGAGCAGGGGTGCTCAAAATTTTTGGGTCGCGGGCTGGTCACATGGTTCAGGGGGCTGGTCACTATAGCCAGGGGCTGGATCCGGCCACTGATGCCAATTTATCCAGCTCACAAAGTGCTCGTTACTCCCAAAAGTGGAAGTAAAATGTGTATTGGCATCAGGGGCCTGATCCAGGCCCCGAGCCATAATTTGAGCATCCCCGACCAAGAGCGATGCAGGTGCTCCTACCTGAAATCTGGAGAATGGCTCCCTTTTTTCCTCTATTTTTTTAAAGTGAAAAATATCTGTGAACCCTTAATTGGCTATTTAAAATAAGGAGATGTGAGAGCTCTCCAAAGTGCTGGTAGGGCATAGAGGATATAATGAGAGGTAGGACTGTCTGGGCACTATTTTGCCCAGAGTTTAAGAAGGGGTGGTGGACTGAATGGAGTGAGATGCATTTTGATGCCTTAGAGTTGCATAGAACCTTTCCTGTTATCTACCCTAATTTAGAGTCTGTGGGTGCTTGAGAAATCCATCTGACACATTTCTATTAATTAATTGCTTCAAGGCTTCATTGTCAATTCCCCTGCCCTATTCACATAATTTTGCAAGGGACCAGACGATGGTGCCTTGCGTTTGTAACCTCCCTCTGTTTTCTCACTACCTTATTTACCTTTTTTCTCACTTCTACTTTGTCTTCTCCACAAAGACTGAGGGGAAAATGGAATAGTTGTACTGTATTACACCTTTTGATGGGCAGAGCTGGAAATTGCATGACTGCAAGCAGTTTTAGATTACAGTACATTCAATAACCTTATCTAGTAAGAATTATATAGCATGTTTTCCTAAGAGTCAGAAGACATTGTAAGCAACTAGTTAAATTCAGTTTATAGCATAATTCTATGCACACTTGTTTAAAAGAAAGTTCAACTATTGTTTGGAAATCAACCTTAATTTTACTTTTACTTTTTAAAATCACACACAAATGTGCTTTCGGGGATGAAAGGATTTTTGCTGGAGGAACTTGGCTCAGGGGATGCCTGAATGAAGGCTTCTTTCATGTTGCCAAGATCTTTTCCCATTGAAGTGGTCCTTATTTCTTGCTTTCAAACTGCTAGGTTGGCAGGAGCTGGTACAGAGACAGGTGCTTATTCCATCATGCAGTACTCGGATCCTAAACTGCTAATTTACCAATCTTCCAGCTAACAAGGCAAGCTTCTTAACTACAGAGCCACTAATGGCAGCCTTCTAAAATATTTAAGAAACTGTGGTCAGAAACCTATTGGCAATTTATAATTATCAGTATATTCGGAAAATTGTGCATGTCTTGACAGTAAATTGCCACAAATTAATAAGGTTCTATTTGCACTCCTGAGTGTTTTCTTGATTAAATATCAGGATACATGGCTCAGTATTGGTATTCTAAGCTTAATTTTAATGAATGAGATCTCCTTCCAAGAGTTCTGAATAATTATCTAAACTATTTTTTTTTAATCACAATGATAGAAGTATCCCTTCTAGGTTTCAACAGCAGAAAAGATGTTCTTATTTTTATCATAATAAAGTACCATTTTCTAACTCTTCAATGCTGATTTTTTTCTCTCTATATCTTTGCAAAATTCAGTGATCTATTGTAAAGCATAGAAAAGTACTGACTCTTATATTTTCTTTAACCTACATATACACAAGCATGTGGAAGATTGCTGCTGCTAATCATCTTGAAGCAGACAATTATTCAAGATGCAGTATTTTTGTATACACAGAAAGTACTGAAGAAATACCAATGGAGAAAGTTGGAGAAGAAGAGAACAGAAAGCAAAGCAACTTCTATACCCAGAAAAGTCTTGCTCAACTGAATCATTAACAGATTTTAAGGCTAGGAAGTGAAACAGAACTATGGGAAGGGATTAACAGACTGAAAGATAATGTGGCATCAATAGTGCAACTTCCTGAGTCAGTTGAACATTAACTAAAACTTTTAAGGATTCACATGCTTAGTTGGCAAAGCATCTGGACAGTTTTACAACAAAATTTAGAGCTTCAATCCTTGATTAAATTAAAAAGTTCTTATAAAGCTGACGCTAAAGCTTCCTTTAGAGGACATTTTCGTGATAATTTTATTGTTTAGTACATCAAGATCAGTTGGGTATAAATCTAATATGCATCATACTGTTGACTCAAACAAGCCAAGATAGTATAGTCCTTTCAATGGACTTTATCCCATCTGAATTTATAGACCGCATCACTTGCTAGAAAACATTAAAATAGTTCTTGTTGGCATTTTAACATTGCAAGATTCAACACAGGAAGGTTTTCAAAAACAAAATGTTCTTCCTGAGTAATAATGTCCTCTGAGAGGGCTATGCTACCTCAGAAACATACTCTCCATTTACCGTATTTGCCGGCATATAAGACACACTCCCCCCTTAAAATACACCGGAAAAACAAAGTGCGTCTAATACACCGGTAACAGCCCCCCCCCCCCATGCAGTTTGGCAGCTAGAGGATTGGCGGCTGGAGACAAGGCTATTTTGGAAGATGCCCTCACACACCCCCTGCAGTTCAGTGGCTGCTCCTAACCGCTAGGAGCTGGGCGAAGGGCAGCTTCCAAAGAAGCTCTCTTACATGGCGGATCTCTCCCAATCCTGCCTTCTCCACCTCCTGACAGACAGCGGTGGCGGGATGGGATGGGATGGAAATGGGCTGGAAGGATCCCTCTTTCCTTCCTCTATCCCAATCTCCTTGGCTGCTGGTGGGATGTGGGTTGGAAATGGGCTAAAAGGATCCTCCCTCCCTCAATCCTACTCATCCCGGCTGCTGGTGGGATGGGGTGGTGGTGGTGGAAACAACTTTAAGGGGGGGAGAAGGATCCTTTAAGCCCCCTCTATCCCACCACCAGCTGGGGAGAATGAGATAGAGGAGGAAAAGAAGGATCCTTTAAGCCCATTTCTACCCCCCATCCCACTGGAGTTAATTTTGGAAATTCATGAAAAAATGTAGAAAATTATTTTCCCCCTTAAAAATGTGTATAAAAAACAGGGTGTGTCTTATACTCCAATGCATCTTACACACCAGCAAATACAGTATATTTCAGTTTATTGGACAACATAACAGACATGGGAAAGACCACACACTATCAAAATCACTGTCTGTAAACACAAACAGCTACTTCTAAACAATACAAAACCTGCAATTTACCTATTTTAAAAAAGGAAATTGATGGAGAAGATAACAAGTTACTGACCATCTAGTTTAGAACTACTCAAATGACTGGCAGTAACTCTCCAAGGTATCAAGCAGAGATGTCCCTAAAACGGCAAGGAGTGACCCTTCTCTCTTTCACCTGTAAGCACGAACTCTGCCATTTACCTCCATTGACTTTCCCCCACATTTATCTTCACAACAACCCCATAGGATGTGGCAGTGACTAAATCAGTGGGAACTAGGGAAATTAGTCTTCCTAATACAAATCATGCACTTCAACAATTGTACTACACTGTCCAGAAGAGGAACAAACCAACACAATATGTTCCAGCAGGTAGCTCTGTTTAGCCCATTACAGCGACTCCAACAAAGAATTTTATAGCACCTTAAAGAGGGAGGTTTATTTAGCATTTACTTCTGCTAAAATATGACCGTTTTTAAGGTGCCATAAAACACACTGTTGTTTCCACAGTTCAAAGAAAAATATGGATATGCGGCCAGGAATATATTGCAGAAATCAGAATTAACTATGTATGGTCCTGGCAACACTGTAAAGTATTATCCTTTTTATCTAACTACTCCAACATTCTTAATGTAGTTCCTTTTATACGCAATAACAGAAGTTGAATCAGAACAGTTGCATAATCAGTGTCTTCTTCTTTGCTTCCTCTTTTATCAACATTACATTATGCTTGTGATCAACAGTCTAGTTAAAAATACAGTGGTAAGTTGGTTTCCGAATTTAATGAATGAATGAATGATTTTTTACACTTATATCCTACCCCTCTATGGAACAATACACCCCAACTTGAGGCGGATAACATCATAGAATCTCTGGGACGTTTCGTATTGTTTAAAATTCATAAACCAAATTTTGCATGCAGACAGTGTCATCTAGTGGCCTGATCTGGTAATGCACCTTAGAAATAGTACAGTACAGTCAAACCTCGCATAAAGAGTGCTTCACTTAAAGAGTAATTCACTTAAAGAACAGAATGTTCTCTGAATGTTCACTTCACTTAACAAATAAAACCAACCAAAAACTCGCTTAACAAATAAATCGGGGTTCGCAATCCCTCCCACAATTGGTCACAATTTACCATTTACAATGGTGTTTCGCTTAAAGAGCAAACTCGCTTAAAGAGCAATCCTGTGGAACGCATTATGCTCTTTAAGCAAAGTATAATTGTATTGTGAAATAAATTCATAAACTGAGGCATTACTGTCAACGGAATGTCATTTGTAAAATGAAAATTACATTAACCGAGGTATTCGTAAATCGAGGTACCACTGTAGAGTATTTCTGGTTAAATTAAATAATTCCGCTGTGTTTATGTGAGCAGAAAGAAATTTAAATTATCTAGATTGCTGAGTAAGGGCCCAGATAAAAATGCCTATGTGACCTTTAAGTACAACTTCACCTTCATTGTGTCCGTCTATCAAGACAGTTTACATTCAGTGCTGGCCTAACATTTGCTGCAACAGTACAAAGAAGACATACACATCTAAATTGATTCTTGAGAAAACAGACTGTGTGGGAGGCTATTATTTGCAAATGAATCTGGGATACCCCACTAGGGGAGGAAATGTTGCTTGCCTTACCTGTGTTCCTGAGTAGTGTACTTAAGCAATTCTGCAAGCTGCAGGGGATATTTACAGATTTTCTGGACAGGTGTGAGAAGAAAACCATCAATAGCAATATCAATCATTTGCTGCAGGAGGCGACAAGCTTCAAAGAAGTGGCGATACTTGCCCTGTTTCATCAGACTGGATAGTTCAATGCAGGCACTTGGATGATTGTTACAATATTCAGAGTAGATAGCAAAGCCTTCTTGCTAAAAGAAAACAAAAACAGTCTTTTTTATGAAAATACCCAAATATTAATTTTGTTCAATTAACTTTTTTAAATAAAAAGAATTGGGACCCGTCTGCTCTGATATGGAGGAGCAATATTATCAATGGGCCTTTCTTATCTACATCAAAGAAGAAAAAGATGAAAGAGGCTGCCTTTTTTTTGTTTTTACATTATTTGGTTGATTTCTAAAATAGCCCTTTTTATTTAACCATTTGTCAGTCACATGTCAAATTGCCTGATAAATTTTTCATCCAATCACATCATGAAGGCTATTGCAAAGACATGGTAATGTAATCAATAAGGGCTCTCAGCAACCAATCAAAATGTCTAGGGGGGTTTAATTTGTAGATAAACAGGGAACCCAGTGAGAAGTAGTTTGTTTGGAATTTGTTTTTATTTTTGTTTTGTTCACAAGTTTTTTTGTGGCTTCCCTGTGTCTTCTTCATCATGGATTCTTGCCTAGTTTGCCATTTTCTTGATTTTTAGGGGTTTTATCCTGCTAACCTAGCAGTTCAAAAGCAAGAAATTTAAAGTAGAGAAATAAGAGATCACTTTGGTGGGACGGTAAACAGCGTTCCGTGTGCTCCGGTGTCTAGTCATGCCTGCCACATGACCATGGAAATGTCTGGAGAAGCAGACAGTGTTGGCTATTCGGCTATGAAACAGAGATGAGCACTGAACCCTAGAGTCGGATATGACTGGCTTTCGAGCAAGGGTGACATTTACCTTTATCTAATTTTATTTTAAACGTGCCTCCTTGGGGTTATTTTTAGGGGAGAGAAACAATTTCTTTGGATTTTTTTTTTGTCTTTGGGGGAAGAGGCTTAAAAAAATTGATATTGTGTACAAGAGAATAACCCTGTTTGATTGATTTTTATTAAAATTGCTTTTGGTTTATTGGCATAATTTATTCCACTAAAGGTGTATATTTTGGAAGGTTTTTGATTATTTTATTATGTATTGTTTAAAGCATTTAGACAGTTCTCTGCTGCTTTGTCTCTCTGTTTTTGTGGAGTAATTTTTAAAGGGCTTTAAGAGTTCTTTA
Source organism: Furcifer pardalis (assembly GCA_030440675.1). Lineage (NCBI taxonomy): Eukaryota > Metazoa > Chordata > Lepidosauria > Squamata > Chamaeleonidae > Furcifer > Furcifer pardalis. The sequence continues at coordinate 96,170,139 of CP126895.1, read as the reverse complement.
GAGCTTTTGAAGTGCCAGGAAATTTAAAAAATGGAAAACCAAATGAAAGAGTGAGAAAGATGCTTTCCCTTTCACATTAAAAGATAGAAACACAAAAACATGGTAGTGAGGGCAGCGGCGGAATATGAAAATGGCCACCATGCACATGTGTAGTGATACGAAGGAGTCAAAACTGGCTTCAATGGTCTTAAGGTAAAAGTAATTAGATTTTTAAAAGAATTATACAGGTATTCTGCCATACAGTCAAACCTCGCATAAAGAGCGCCTTGCTGAAAGAGTAACTCACTTAAAGAGCAGGATTTTCTCTGAATGGTCGCTTCGCTTAACAAATAAAACCAACCAAAAACTCATTTAACAAATAAATCGGGATTTGCAATCCCCCCCCCCCTCTGTCATTTACAATGGTGTTTTGCTTAAAGAGCAAACTCACTTAAAGAGCAATCCTGTGGAACGCTTTATGCTCTTTAAGCGAGGTACAACTGTATTATCAAGCTGTGGTTGTCAAGAAAAACTGCATTTCTAGCATCCCATTTGCAACATAATCAGAAAACCTACATGCTGAAGAAAGCAGGCTCCTATTTCACTTAGGTGGGGCTCTTCTTTATTGTACTGCTTCTCCAAATCTTTCAGGAATTTTCTTTGGAATTTGTAAATTTCTTCAATATTTCCAAATATGATGTTTAGTTGGGCTTCTGTGAACATTCCAGTGTGTTTACGACACTGCCGAAGATACCCCTAGAAAAGACATAAGTGAGACACTTAACGTAAGTCAAAACTATATGAGTTTTTAGAAACTGTAATGAACAATTTATTTTGCCTGCCTGCACTAAGAAACCTGATCTTTCTTAAGATTTCCACACTTCTTCTCTGTAATCTTCATTTATAAGCAGCAATAATTTTGCATATTGTCCAAAACATATGTTGCACACCTATGGTCTATGTGCAGATTTACTATAGTATCAATATGATACAACACTCTGGTGGGCAGTTCATATAGGATTCTTATAATACAGGCACAATTTTCCTCCTCAGTTTGCACACATAGATTTTAAGCTGCCATTTTCTCTGCTTAACCCAGTGGTGCCCAAACTAAAGCCCATGGGCCAGCACCAGCCCCCGACACCAATTCATCCGGCCTACGCCGCCCTCATCACTCCATATGGGTGTGTTTTACTTCCGCTTCTGGGAGTTACAAAGGCGGCGCAGGCCGGATGAATTGGGCTGTAGTTAAGGCACCCCTGTTCTAGGCAATCAGAGGCTAATGAGGGGGTTTAGTAAAGGTTGTCCTTACTTACTCAGCTTTTAAAACATTTTGCTTTATAATGTTAAAATAATGTTTTAATATATTTGTTATACTTATGTTTTTCACTATTTGTGATTTTTCTCCTGCAAGGGGAGGAAGGCAAGATAGAAATTAAATGAATGAATGAATGAATGGATAAACAAACAAATAAATGAATAAACAAACAAAATAAATAAATATAACCAAGAAAGACCTTCCATCTTTCAGTCTAACTTCTCTGTCTTCTTATACTTTCTGCCTCCTATAATTCCCATCCCCCTTTCCTTAATCTGAGCTGCCATTGTGACCTGCTTTGGCTTCATGCCAGGTCCAGGCTTTCTCTCTGATCTCTTATCATTCTGCCTTTTTCTACTTTCCTCTTTCTTCTCTCAGTCTGATCTCTCATCAGTTCATTTTGCCTCCATTCTTTCATCCATTTGTATCCTTTCTCCATCTCCTCTTAGTTTGACCTCCTACCTGACCCTGTCAACATGGCTTTCCCATCTCTCTCTGTGTGTCTCTCTCTCTGTGTCTCTCTCTCTCTCTCTCTCTCTCTCTCTCTCTCACACACACACACACACACACACCAATGTCTTCTTTATTGTCATTCCTGTCTGGATGTGCTAAGCAGAAATGTTCTACACTTCTATTCCCATACGCACTGATATCTCAAAAGATGAAAGGGTGGTCTTGAGAGATAAGAGGAGACCTCTGGAATCTACAGGCCAGAAAGTCAACCAAAGAGTTTATCCTCCATTTTCCAACATCTTATAGCCCACCTCGCAGATGTCCTTGAGATGTTTAATATAGATTCTCTCAGTATTCATTATTTCCTGAATGACATTCGTTCTCATCTGATCCTTGTTTTCTGCCATTTTTTGGGAGTGCTTTCCAGGGTCTGCATTTGGTTCTTCATCTTGGAGGTTATTACAGTTTTCTGCAAGCTCCTCTTGATTGACTCGCAACTGGAAACAGGTCAGGCGAAGGCGAATGAGTTGGAAAAGAACAGAAGTAGTGTAGTTAGCAGTGGAAATACAAAGTTAATAACTGGTTATTATCAATGTACAATTTACAAAGCCTACGAGCCCCAATGGCAACGTTAGCCTTCTGGATTTCTAGGAGATATTGTTGGTAGGTGACAGTGTCCATGCTTTCTTCGGATGTGGAGGACCCTAGGATCACATCTTGGCAATTCCAGATATTGAACGATTAGGTAGGAAAATATGAGAACATTTATACCTGAGACCTTAGAGAGCTACTAGCTAATTAGTAGAAGCAACAATGGGCTACAATGGACAAATAATTTGATTTAGTATAAAGCAATCTCTTAGTTTTCAATAGTTTTTACAGTTGAAGTTCTATGGAAGTTAATTGGCATTTACCACTCTTTGAATTAAGTCCATAAAACTGACCTGTCTGTTCACCAAATATGATAATTAAGCTATGTGGATCAAATGAGAACAAGAACCCTTGTGGCAAAGTGGTTAAACTGTAAGTTTTTTTTTTAAAAAAAATAGTCCTAAGAATCAGCAAGTAGGAATGCTAAATACCCATGGATTTTTATTTGGTATACAAGGCCACTCATTCTAAAAGAAAGGCAAATGTTGTTTTGGGTCCCCAAATAACTGAAATAACTCTCAACTTTCATTATGGATATTGAGAAGGATCTGCAATAAAAAGAGTGGTCTTCAGGTGTATAGCGTATATTAATTTTGTATATTAGTTGATGGAAGGGTACACAGAAAGAGCCTCCTGGAAGACTGTGGTATTTTAAAACCACAAATTGGGCATATCCTGGTAACGGCACCCTTGTGTTGCCAGCTAATCTTTTTCATACTTTGTCAGGAGAGGAGAACTGCAGAATGAATTCATCAAAAGGCAGTTTCACATCTGGCCTAGACACAAAGGAAGATTTAGTTGATTGTAAAATGTAAGTAAAAGGGTGCTGCTGATTTTCTATACTGCTGGGGAACTTTTCAAAGACAATGGCTGATTATTGTGTGAACATGAGTAGACAACCCTTCGGCTGATCTACCAGTGCTTTTCTTATGCACCTCATAAAATTGGGGAAGTCAAGATTTTTGTTGTTGTTGTTCAGTCGCACAGTCGATTCCAACCATTCATGACCCCATGGACCACCGCATGCCAGGCACCCCTATCCTCCACCATCCTCCTCAGTCCACCCAGTTTTGCGTCAAGATTTTACAGGATATGTCAAGGAAGGGTGCTACCAAAATGAAACCACTGACTCACATCCTTACTTCTCCTCATTTTATTCCCTTTCTTCTTACAGAAATAGAAGTGAAACACAACCTATGAGCCACACATGCAGCTAATGCTATCCATATTTTAAAGCCTCAATAGACTTATTTTCAGGGGGGTTCCCCAAAGAGAATTGAAGTACAAAAACATCTGGGGGCCCAAGGGTCAGAATTACCTCATCCAGGAGTACATGCTATCAACGTCAGTGGGACTTACTTATAAGTGGGCAAACATAGGATTGCTTTACCAAGAAATGTGTACCATATTTCCCACCCCTTCCAAAAATGAACTGATCAAATATAAAAATTATAAAAAGAACACACCTGAGATTTGTATCTGTTCATTCCTTACAAAAGAACAAATGCAAAGAAATAGAACTGCAGGTAATTCTGACAATTATGATTAAAAACTGCTCTTAAACAAAGCCAGATAATCAAAACTGAAAACAGTACAATGAATTACTGTATGTAATTTAAATGCCACAATGTGAAGAGAAATAATCTTGCTAAATTCTCTGTGTTAGCACATAGCAAGGGACCATCAAATTGTGCACAATATAAAGCAATATACAGTCTGGCCATTATCTGCTATGATAATAGAGAAGACCAGGAACTCAATGCCAATTGTCAAGCGGCGGTTAACTAACCTGACCACCCTGAAGATTAATGGCTTTAGGGGTCATGGTTCCTAAGTGGATTAAATCCCACTTGAATCCATCTTGAGGAGGGCAGCAGCTTCATTAATACTGGCCTGGGGCTGAGGAGAACTTTGTGTGCCAAAAGGGCTCAGGTCCAGAAAGTGACTCATAGAACTGGATCCGTTGTCATGCTGCGATGTAGAAAACAAATGGAAGGCCACTGCATCATATTGCTCCCAGGACAATCTTCATGGCTGATCGCCATGATGATTGCCAATATTTATAACCGGATACAGCACAAGAAGAAGAGTAAAGCAAACTTGCCCTACTCACTCTGACAAAGCTAGCTGGAAACCACGCTTCCTTGTCTTCATTTCTTCCCCACCACCAATCCTTGTTTGAAGCTTCAAGGACTTGGATGACATCACCGGCTCTGAAGGCTAATTCCTGGTCATCCATGGTCACGTGATCCCAGAGTGCCTCTGCATAGACCATACTCCCATCGCTTATCAACTAAAAAAGAAACATTTTGTGAAGGGCAAAGATTCTGCCAGAATGGCCAAAAACAAAACATGTTTTAGTAGCTCTATGAGATGTTACAGCATGTACAGGAACAGAAACATTGTATTAATTTTCTTTAACTGTTGTAGGCATCCTTTGTTTAAATATAATGATAAATGAACAAAATAGTTCCCAAAAGTTTCAATAACATAACAAGTGTGACCATGAACTCACAAAACTGCTTGTTCATCCATGAGATCTAAACATTACTAAGATAGATTTAAAAGTCCTCTTCTCGTTACCTCATTAATGGCTAGTTGTTCCCCTCCAGGTTGCAAGTACCTAGAGCTGGGTTGACAGAGGTCCTCATAGCTGTAATCTTCTTCACTTCCATTGTCATCTACTAAAGCAGAAGATTCAGTACCACCATCTGCAGCACCTGGCAGGAAAATTAAATTGTTGAGTTATTCGAGTATAACCATAGCCTTTAACATGATTTTAAATAACACTTTCTCCTTATGAAAAAGAACAGGACTCGGATTTTTTAATTCTCACATCCTCTTGCACAGATCAAAAAAAATTACACTAGAGGATCATAGTTAGTGCAGAGAGACATTTGAACATTGGAGAAGCAATGATCTATATATTAAGCTGTACAAATAGCAAAATCAATTACACCAATATATACCACCGCATAGCGCTTAGTGCACTCTCTGGTCGGCTCACAAGTTAATTAACATTTATTATAAAGAGTACCCCCCCAAAAAATTATGCTATATGGATAGATACCATTCAATGGTCTTTCCAGCCAGGATTTTTTCTTTGAAAATGCTCTACTCCAAATATCCAAGAATAATTTTTACCCCTTTCCTAAACTTAGAGCAGGGGTAGGCAACCCAGAGCCCGTGGACTGGACCTGGCCTGTGGCACCAAATCATCGAACCCATGCTGCCGGCAGCGGATGCATTTGCAACAGTGTTTACAGTAGTGGGAACCACCAGTCGGGCCTGCTCAAATGTCTGAGGGAGCCGGATCCAGCCCCTGACTTTAAAAGGTTAGCAACCCCTGGCTTAAGAGGATAACATTCCCAAAACAACATACTTCACCCCTCAAAACTTTTGAGGGATGTAATTCGCCAGTTTAACATAATCCTCCCATCAACTTGCTTTAGGCCTCAAAAGGCTGCTTTCTGAAGCAGGACTGATTAAGACGTTTTTAGAAAAAGGAAATGACATTTAATACTGTAATTGTCACTGAAATTAAATTATGCATGTAATTTCTAGGTATATTCTGGAATGATTTACTTCTTCATGAGACTCTGAGATTTGCCAGAAGCTGCATGAATGGTGCAGCATCTAACCTCATCAGCCACAAATGGGGGATCTCAGCTGGCCCATCTTTCAGGAGTAGGGATTTGAACTCCCAACATACGGCTCAACAGCTACGTTCTCCGAGCAGTGAAGGAGGCTACCACAAAAGCCCATACAGTACTATGATAAATTTAAGAGCCACTGTAGTGCTTGGGTAGAGTAGTAGACTAGGGCTAAGGAGACCTGGGTTCAAATTATTGCCTTGTCATATACCAGTGATGGTGAACCCATGCAAATATGTTTCCTGCACGTATACTTCTGGGAATTAAAGTCCAAGATCACCTGAAGTGCCAAAGTTTGCCACCACAGTCATATACAGTCAAACCTCGCATAAAGAGTGCCTCGCTTAAAGAGTGCCTCGCTTAAAGAGCAGAATTTTCTCTGAAAGTTCACTTCACTTAACCAAAAAAAACCCCCCACAAACAAAAACTCACTTAACAAATAAATTGGGGTTCGCAATCCCCCCCCCAAGTCATAATTGGTCACTTACAATGGTGTTTCGCTTAAAGAGCAAACTCGCTTAAAGAGCAATCCTGTGGAACACATTATGCTCTTTAAGTGAGGTACAACTGTACCTTGAAACCCCTACTAGGGATGCCCTAAGTCAGAATAGACTTGATGGCACATAACATGCAAGCAATCAATTTAAGGTACCAAAAAATTACTTTTTTTTTCTTAGATAAAGTAAATCTGTCATATAGAGGGAAGGGGAATATTACAACCTCTTCCTAGAGTCTGAGACAACTTCCTTCATTCCCTGCTGAAAACAGCGCCAACTGCAGCATGGCACCATGCTGGGGGAGTCTATTTCGTGACATGATTTTACACAATGATCTATAGCAGAGATTATGCCCAACACACTTTTTATACCACTTGGTCTTATACATTGGGTAGGGACAGAAGAGGGGCTTCTTGGTGGCAATTCCCAGCCTTTGGGACCCTCATGTAAAGGAGGCCAGACTCTGGCTACCATCCTGCTGTCCAAAGAAAAACCCCTGAACTGTGCACAATGCAGAGCTGGGTTTTTAATAGGAAAGGTCTAGCTCAAAATTCAGTGGCTCAGAGAGGCTGCAAGCCATTGGAAATGCAGAAACAGCTTATTCATCGCTTTGAGCTCCTGTCTGCATTTTCAGGCCAGTCTACTTTGAAACTAACAGCTTGCTCCCTGTTCAGTGTAGCTGCAAGTTTAGTGGTTTGAGTGATATCATGGGGTATTTTGAGGGAGGAAGTTACAAAAAATAAATACATGAACACACACATACACAGCATTCATCCACATAACACTTTCACAAAGTGTGCTCATGCCTTAAGTCAGGAGTTCTCATCATTTTAAAGCTGGGGGCCAAGTCACAATCCCTTAGACAGCTTCAGGGGCCAGACAGCCATTTTGCCCTTCCTCTACCACATGGTATTTCCTGGTGTGGTGGTGGCTGTGGGCCCCCCACATGAAATGGTGCCATCTGCACACAGGCTGCAGGTTGAGAATCCCTGCCTTAAGTGCTTGCAGAACAGATTTGTTACTGTTATTCCAAATTAGTTGTTTACTATCTATTTAAGTATGTTCCTCTTTTTGTGGTCCAAAGGACTGTGTTCGAAAGGAACAAGTTTCAGCTTATCATATATTAAAACAATTGCAAAACAAAGTCATTTCCAGATAGAAGTTTTAAATTAATAAATGAAATATAAAGTAAAGTGATTTATAAGTTTATGTATGCAGTATGCAGGTTTCTTGAACTTTGGCTTCTAAAGTAAGAGCGTCACTTCTTCCCTCTATATCAATGGTTCCCGATGTGGGGTCCGGGGCCCACAGGAGGACTCTAATTCCCAGAAGTCTAAGTCAGTACATAGGCTGATCAGTGCTTTGGGGAACTGACTTAGGCTTCTGGGAATTGAAGTCCAAAACCAAAGGATGCTCTATGTTCGATGTCAGTCTGGACAGGTTATCCTGCTATGGTAATAGAGTAGACCATACTGCCAGCGACTCAATGCTGAGTGTCAGGTGGTGGTTAATCATGCTGACAACCCTGAGGACTAACAGCCTTGGGTGGTGAACTCCACAGGGAAGGGTGATGGTCCCCAAATGGATTAAATCCTACTTGAATCCATCTTTATGGAGGGTAGCAGCTTCATCAATACTGGTCTGGGGCTGAGGAAGACTTTGCGTTCCAAAAGGGCTCAGGATCAGAAAGTGACTTGCAGAACTGGATCAGTGGTACAGGAATCATGCTGTGATGTGGAAGCCAGATGAAAGGCCATGGCATTATATTCTTAGAACAATCTGTATGGCTAATCACCATGATTGCCTATATTCGGATTCAGATATGGCAGAAGAATGTTCTATGACTCAGTGGTAGTTCCAAGTCTTCAGCCAGGAAGAGACACCCATAGCCAGATATCTAAACTACTGAGATATACAGCCAGCTTATAATAATTGCTTATCATGAAGTCAATTCTTCTGGTTCTTCTCTTAGAAGAATCGAAATCCTAACCTCTGGTTACATAGCCAGGTGCCTAAACCACTGAGCTATTAAACAGCCCAATACTTCTTTAGCAAGGCCAATATGGAATCAATTTAAACCAGAGCTTGTTCCTTAATTTTGCTCTGGCTCCTGGTTCCTTTTCCTACCTGCTGTTCTGGGTAGTGACCACTATCTGTTTTGCCATTCCATCTGTTTGTTTGTTTTATCAGTCTGGCTATCTTTCATCATGGTTTCAGTTATCCTGCAGCCCCCAGATAGTGACCTGTCTTCTCTAGAAGGTTTAACTTTTTGTTTGATTTCAAATACATTCATGCTTTTTTGAAATTATGTGCACATTTAGTTTTCTGTCAATATCCTAACATTCTTCCATTGAGTTCAAGATGGTATGCATATCTCTTCCCTACTCATGTTATCTTCACAACAATCTTGACCAGGTTGTTTAAGCTTAGAAAAAGCGAGTGACACAATTATTTTGTTTCAGGGTTGGGGTGTTAGCCATGTAACTCTCAAATAACAATCCTATACTCTACCCATCATCACGCATTGGTCTGCCTTCTTTGGAAATAAATCTCAGCTTGTTTTGGACCATATACACTCCCAGACTGAGAGGTGGTTTTTCCATATTGTTAATGTTCATTTTCTAAAAGTTAATATTCTTATACTATCCTCTTCTGCAACATGTACAAAATTTAAGTTGTATAGAATAAAATCAAAAGTTCCAACAACAATAACTTAGTTTAAAAGAAAGGGGAATCATAGCATATGTGAAGTAAAATAAGAATGAAAGTACAGTAATACCTCGGATAACGCTAAAATCGCATAACGTTAAGTAATCTGGGGTGGAGAATTGGGTTGAATAACGTTAAGGTCCTATGGGATGGATCGGATAACAACTGCTAAAGCCTGTGCAGTTACAATGTATCTCTATGGAGCTTTAACGTTATCCAATCCATCCCATAGGATTTTAACATGCATCTGATAACACTAAAAATCGGATAACACCAAGACTTGTGGAACCAAGTCTTAGCATTATCTGAGGTATTACTGTACAGTAAAACACCTAGTTGAGCTGAATCTACTGAATCTGAAGTTGTATTCTCATTCTACTGAATTTTAGAGCATATTTACTTTTTATTCTCCAATGCATTTTACATTTGCATGTGAGGTAGTAATTCAGCATACTGTATCCCAAAATGTAACTTATTTACTCCAGGGGATCTACTCTCTCAAAGGATAATAACACATCTCAGAGAATTGAGAGACACTCACTGATGCCCTAAAGGCCACCTGCTACATTTATATCTGAACAGCAAATACTCAAAATATTAATATTTTAATTCAAAATATTATCATCTGAAATACAGCTAGTTCAACTGAGTTCTTAATTCTCAATTCTTCATTTTTAAAATGTAGAACTTTTTTAAAAAAAGAAACAGCACTTCTTATTAAAATATAACAAAGGCAGTAATATACATTGTGAAAAACAGGAACTATACAACACACAAAAACAGTAAAGCCAACTCTAAGAATTGCCATTCATACTGAGGTCCTGTGTGAACAAGTGACTTGTCACTAACCTACAAAGAGATGGGTCAGTCCTCTTGTGTGGATGCATGAAGCATCAGCAGTACAACTAAGAACTCCTGAATAATTTGTATATTTATTCATTAATTGTGCTTTAGTGCTATATGAAACTCACCGCTGGATGCTCTCATTTGTCGTTTACATCCAACTCTGTCCAGACCAATGGGTGTACTTTGAGAAAAGGTAAAAGGTCGGAATCTGGCCGAGACAGCTTTGTAAGGAGGAACCTGATGGGCCGGTATTGGAGGACGTGCAACCGGCTGAAAAGGTAAAGAAGAAAGGAAAATTATTACAATGAAAACCTACCTAGAGACCTCACACTATGCAGGGCAGAAACCCAAACTGTTGTCTTTGAGGGGAAGAGTTCTCTTTAAAATGAACATTAAAATTTAATATAACTGTAAACTAAGGTTCCATTTCCCTACACTGTTAGGGAACACAATCTTCTAGCAACTAATACCTATGCAGTCAAAATCACCTTATCCAAACACAAGAGTGAGGCATCATGAAGCCTGGGGAAACCCAGATTCCCCAAAATAGCAACAAACACTTCAAAGGGGGAAAATATCCAAATGGCAATTTTAAAACTGCTCTGTAAGAATGAAGCATGCTCAATACTCACAGAATATTGAGTGACTGGAATAATGTATCATAGAGAAGGGCATAGCTAATTGACTTAAATACTAAATATAAGCATTCGGCAACACAAAATCATGTTGCAAGCCTCACATGTCATTTCTTCTTACTATTCATACATAAAATCTTTATGACATTCATGTACAAGTAGTCTAAAAAGAGACAAAAAAGTGAAATTTTCACAAAATCCAGCATGAGAATGAAATATTGCTTTTTCTTCTCATTAATCTGAACCAAGGAGACTTAAAGGTCAAAATTCTACTGGCATTTGTTACAGGTTGCATAACTTTCTGCAAAGAAATAACAAAATACTGGAGTAAGATCAGGGCCTCACTGAGCTTACAAATGAGATGCAACATGGTACCTGGCCAATTAGCCACAGCAAATTATTCGCACCTTAGGCAAACACCAGCAGGATTATGGCCAAAAGAGCTTACATTTGGCTGTCTTTTCTATTCGATGTCTACATACTATGTGATGGGTGCCCAAAGAGTAACATCAGCCAGGCATGTGACCAAAGTGAAAACAGCACCTCATCAGGCATGATAACTTCAGGATTTTTCTTGCACACATGTAAAGATCCAACCAGATTCTGGTCAGAGTATTCTGGTACTAGAAAGATAACCAAACCCCTCTGAGAAATCATTCCAAAGTTGGTGTTCTAGTACTCAGAATCCTCTTTCTCTGGTGATCACATGCCTAAATCTCAGCAGAGAAAATAAAAAGCATCCATGAGAAGCATGGTTTGTCAGAGGTTGGAGGCATCAGGGAGTTGTAGTTAACATGTTAGCTATACTGCAAAAGTATCAGCCTCCTGTCTTTCAAAGTAATTTATGCTCTTCTGCTGTATAAAATCTAAGCCCTTGAAAGTTTATTTTCCTCCTTTTTAGCACGTATAGTAGCAAAAAAAATACCATCTTCCAAAATGGTCCTCTATCCCTCAAATATGTCTCCAGATTTCAAATAAAACATGCTTTGTTTAGCCAGAAGATAATTTTAAATGTGTAGATACAAATAGTAGGCTTATTATAAAACATTTACAGAGGAATCATGTGTGTGAAAGAATGTCTCCCTCCACCTTTAAGTATAGTGTGCAGCAGAAAACCAACATGCAGGAGAAAAATCCCCAGAAACATGGTTCCTCCACCATAAACGCTGCCGTAAAACACATCTGTGGCTGTCATAAACTCATTTACAACAGCCGCAGGTGCATTTGTGTTTTTGCTGCTTCTGGCAGTGGCAATGGGAGCGAAGGGTGGCATGTTCTGGCCGTTTTTTGCCGCTTCCAGCGGTGGAGGTAGTGGTGGGAGCGAGGGCGGTGGGCCACATGGAATGGCACTGTGGGCCAGGTTTGGTCTGTGGGCTGTAGGTTGAACCCCTGCTCTAGAAAGATTTCAAAAATAATAAAATAATGAAACAACATTCATAGGCCATAGGATTTCAACTATAAACTGCTGAAAAAAGTGTTACATTAAATTAAGAGGTCCACCACAACAAAAGAATGAAAATCTAATGGTAAATTTCAGAAGTCATGCTGTGGCCCTCATGAAATCAAAATCTATTTTTCCAGGGCAAAAATCAAATGTTTTTCTTAGAAAACAATCAAAATAGACTTGAATGCTCTAAATAAGAAGATCCCTATTAGAAACATGCATGGTGCAAAATTAAGTGAAATGTTTGATAAACCCTTCAAAGCACTCATTCACATAGTGGTAGTCACAACAATATAAATTTGCCTAATCATTTGGCAAAAACTAAAGGCCTATTTCAATGTTAATCTAGTGAGGTTTCATTTTATTATCAATCATGAGTCTCTTCTGAAAAATACAATCCTTTTTGCTAAGTATTTTTCCAGTGCATGCTTCAGTCAAAATGCCACTAATTATCCTTGTCATGTTAATATTGTTATCTAAATGTAACAATAGACCATATCTCTTATTTGACAGATTACCTAGAGGTATACAGATAAACAGAGAATAAAATGTAAATCTCATTGAAGCAGCATTCAAGGAAGAAAGATGGTAATATACAGTGCAGAACCAGAATCAACCATGAATTATTATGATAGTTAATCTGATGTCATGCTTTTAGAATAGTAGTAATTGATGATGATTTGGGAGAAGGGAAGGAAAAGAGTGTCCACTATTTTCTAATTTGAAGGTTACAGGCAAAGGAGGAAAACGGTCTTTTGACTGAGTTTCACCAAGAGAGGATTTCATGTCTTACTTGTGGAAGGAGATCTGTTGTTTCTTCAGTTTGGTTGGTCCCGTAGAAACTGACACTATCATTGACCGAGATGGGTCTTCTCTTGCGCCCTCTTTGGCTGGTTACAGAACACATCCCTGGTGCATCTAAAGATGATCTAGGTTCATCATCCACATAGTCCATCTGCTGAGATTCCACAGCAATGGAATCTTCTGGTATTGAGAAACTCCTAATTGATAGCTGGCCGTAATCTGACAGGGGTCGTGGCCGAGATCTTTTTCCTGAGCCCCATCTTCTAGTGGTGACCTTTGGTGCATCTGTCCTTTCTTCATCCTGTGCCTTCCTCCAATGATCATCAGTAACAACCTTTTTTTAAATGTGAACAAGTCAAATAAGCCAAAAGCACTTTAAAAGGCAAACTACATCCTTCTTGTAGTATAAGTATTTAGTTTCCTTACAGAGGGGATGGAGGTAAACGTTCATTAAAAATAAATAAAAATGTTGCACAAATAAAGCAAACACAATAAACAGGGTGGAGTTTATATCAAGTGTGGTGGTTTGAAATATGCTGTTGTAAAAGCAAGTGAAAGTGGAAAGGTAAATCAGTTGCACTGCCTCAAACCAACCCATATTAATAAAACATGGTGTTTTGGGGTGGTATAAAATGTAATAAATGGACAGTATAGAAATGTAATAAAATAAATAAATAAATTAAAAAAGTGGTTCATTCAGTCAGAAGAATTTAATTGCTGAAGTGTAGATTGATAGCAGTAGTGTTGTTTCTTGTATTTTTATTGGGAAGATTCTAAATATATATATTTAAAATATTAGACAGTATTTATTAAGTGATAAATATTTTAATACCAATTTAATACCATTGTATGTTTATAAAGAAGCCACAGCCTCGAGCCTGCAACATATGAGCAGGTCTGTTAAGGATTAGGCCTTTTTCTTGAATTAATTCACAAAGTCTTCAGAAGCAGGAAGTGCACCATAAATAACAATATCAAATATCCAAGGTCCAACACAGAGGGAAAAAAGTTGAGGGGTTTTTTTACTCTATGCATCACACTTTCTATCTCTTAAACATAAATATCAGTTATAATTACGAGTAGTTTGTATGATGATACAGATAATTAAATGCCACAGATTTACAGAAGATATACGGTATTCCTAAAACAATGTGTTCAAAGTTAAGGAGGTCTGATATTTATGCACAGAAAAGATCTATAAGAACACTAATGACTCCTTTTTGTATGCAATCACAATGAAAAGATGTCAAACACAATTGTTAAAACACTGCAGCACTTTTGGCATTAAGCCACTTCATTATGCAATTGGCAAATATATGCATAGCATGTCTTAAGGAACCATGTTTTTAGTAATTTGCCTGAAGGGGACAAGAAGCGCAAATAGGGAGGCAAAGCAACCTTTACAGTATTCCTTTTTACCAACTATCATTTCATACTGACATTTGTGATTGTGACAGGTTGACAGGTGATACATAGACTTCTAGCCATTTTGTATCATTCAAACTTTCAATCAATCAATCAATTTGACTGCTTGATAGCCATTTTGTAATTCTGCAAGTAATTTTCTCTTTCTTCATACAGTGATAATCTCATATAGTGTTAACGTCCAGTCCCTTGTTCAAAAATTATTGTGTATTTCAATTAGGCTATTGAAACAAAACTATCAGCACTGGCTGGATAAGTCTGTAAGTTAGGTACAGTATTTGGCTATGGAGCCAAAGGTTAGGAGTTCAGTTGCCTAGTGTGCAGCCCAGAACAGCCTGCTTATACGGCTTTGGAAAAACTACACAGTCACAGAATTCCCCAGAAGAAGGAAATGGGAAACCATTTCTGGATACAGGTTGCTACCCCTTGTACATTCCAAGACCTACTGCAATAACCTGAAACCACAGATAACAGCAAACCCTACAGCTCCTCCGGTAGTTTAGTGGTTAAGGCACTAGGCTCAGAGACTGGAAAGATGGGTTTGATTCCTGAAAGCTGCACGATGAGGGACATGAAAGGAGCCTCACTTGAGCATCCCCTGCAAAAATCTTTTCGACCCAAAGTAAACTCTGATATGAAAATGAACAGACAGCAAACCCTATATTTACAATGCAGATAGTGGGCTCTCTATATACTATGTATTTAAGAGATTTTTATTGAATATTTTTAGATCCAGAAGCAATTGAACCCATGGATATGGGGGAGGGGTGATCTGTATTCCCTACCTAGAAAACCGTGAAAAGGCACATCATAAATCAGAACTGACTCAATAGTGTACAATCATTAATATACCATAACTATCACTTCTCTGCCACCCATCCATTACCAGATTTTAAATGGAGGAAACATCTCATCCCGAGTGAAAGGAAACAGTAACAGAAACTATCCACGATTCCAAACAGAGAACTTTCCTAGCAGTATCATTCATCTAAAACAACTGAACCTGAAACATTCTGAATGCGAAGCACACATTCAAAGTTGAAAGGCAGCAATATCATTAATATTAGGCATTTTCACCTTTCAGGACCTAAAAATGATAGGTTGCAAAGCACTGTTCAATTCCACACGATTTGTTTTAAAAAGCACAGCCTCCTTCTATGTGGTATACAGTAAAACCCGTATTACAAATGTCCCTACTTACTAATAATTCGACTTATGAATTGGTTCTGCACTGAAATCCATGCTGAGTTACGAACATGCCCCGATTTACGAATTAATTCCCCCCCCCCCGTGTTGCCTCCAGCGAAACAAAAAGCGCAATTTCCCCTATGAGTTGATATTTTATATACATGCAGCCTTTCAGAGCCCTGAAACTGGAAGTAGAGTGCTTAGAGAGGAGTTCTGGGTCTGGAGTTTTGGCACCAAAATGACTGCCGGTTGCAGTTTCTAGCTGTATTTTTCTGAGTTTTCTGTCCACTTTCAAAGCTTCTTTAAGGTAAGAAACAGTGTTTTTGCTTATGTATGCTTTCCTTTCAGTGCTGCTGTGCTTTTTGGGTGGTTTGATTGATTTTTGGAGGGTGGGGGTGGCCCGTTTTGACTGTTGGCGGGTTGGGTTCCGGCTTTTGCTTTATCTGAATGGAGATGCCTCGAGTTACGAACAGATTCGATTTACAAACAATGCCCTGGAACTGAGTTTATTCGTAACTCGAGGTTTTACTGTATTTACATTTGTTTATCAGAGAGTAAACAAAACAGAACAGCAAAATAAATAAATATACAAAAAATGTTGTGGCATCTTAATGACTAACTCCTGTATTTAAATGTGAGCTTTCATGGACCAAATCCACTTCATTCTTTTTTGGGTTTTTTTGCTGTTGTTTTGTTTGCTCTCTGATAAACTTGTACAAACTAACACGGCTACCGCTTCTTACATTTGTTTAAATACCCTATTTCTTAGATCTTTCTCCTCATTGCTTGCAGCCAATATCCCTGAAGGCAGAGGACACCTGTCCATCCCTTTACTCAGCATCTGAAATGAAGAAAGAAGGAAAGTGCCACACTGCAGATCTAGAAGCAAGATTGAGGCAAGACACAACTTCACTACCAGTACAGCTGTGCTCATTGGACAATCTCGTTGTCGAGTGCAACTCGTATCAGAGAATGTATTCCCCCCTCCCCCAAAGCAGGAAAAATGTCACTGGCGTGAATTTGTTTAAGGTGGATCCCATCTTGCCATGAAGTGATCCACACACTATGATCTTGGAGCCATCACCCACAGCACACATGAAGCGAGACATGCAGGATTTAACACCGGGACTGCAATCGACCGCCACAGCCTTGAGGACATGGACAAAGTGCACCTTCACAGCCAGTCCATCTGACATGGCCTCGTCCGCCTCCATGACCATTGGGAATCAGAGTTCCTCCTCTGCTCATTTTGCTGTTGGGCCCAATATGATGGTTTCCAGTGGCATTTCCTCCACTGAGGGGGACCATCACCCCACCTAAAAGGGGTTCATCCACCTGTAGCCATTGGCCCCTTTAGGGATTCAGGTTAGTTAACCGCTGCCTGACACTCAGCGTTGAGTCTCTGGCTGTACAATCTACTCCATTACTGTAGCGGGATGTCCAGCCAGACTAAGGAACAGTCTAGTCAGTGTTTCCCAAATGCTGGTTTTTGGACTTCAATTCCCAGAAGCCTAAGTCATTTCCCCAAAGCACTGATCAGCCAATGTACTGACTGAGGCTTCTGGGAATTGAAGTCCACTAGTGGGCTGTGTACCCCTTGTTGGGAACCACTGGTCTAGATACTTTGCAAAAAACCAGGTACCTCTTGCAAGATGATATCTGCAGCATACAACCTGGTAGAAAATTATGCTGCAGGGACTCAAAAGTGTGCAGGGCAAGGATATGCCAGTTTATGGTTTATAATGTTAGCTCCCCCCCCCCAATGCTTTTTTCTCTTTTCAAATCATTTTAAAATAGCATTAAGTATGGCCACTTGTTGTTGTATTGCCTATTTAGCACATAAGTTCTTGAATTTCAGATTACTATTGAATTCTCGCAGGCTTGTCTTATGCCATCCTTGTTGAATTTTAGAATCTGGCATCTTTAATGACATTGTCATGATCAAATAACTTAAATGAAAATAAAAATATAAAAATATAGAAGACTGGTAATCTAGGAGTTGGCCCTAGAAAGTGGGATTCTGTCAGTCTCCTAACTCAAAACTGAACTGAATTATACCTAAACATTCTTACTGGCCCCATTTCAAAAAGAATGTGGGTTGTTTCCCTCTCTCTGACTTCCAATACCATCTCACAATGCAATATATTCCACTATTAGAAGAAACAGTTGGGAGATACCATTTTCATTACCTAAATATTTAATACTGTCATGAAGGGAAAATAAAAATAGCCAGTGCCACTGCTCAAAACTAAGCGCTTAGTAAAGGTAAAGATAATTCATATGGAAAACAACAAGACTTACTACTGAATCAGCATGCATGCATAGGTTTGCAGTGTAACCTTCTCAAGCCTCTGCATGTTGATTCAACAACAAGCCCACATAAGTGGGCGTACACACACACCAATGTACACCCAACCTAGTACATGCTTAATTGAAAGTTAGAGTCACTGACTTTGTATGTAGTTTTATCTCCACCCAATGCAGTAAATGGTTCAATAGAGTCATTTTTGCACGGATTTTATTTTGTTTTGAGACAAGAGGTATATTACAGAAATGTGGCAAACACACTTTCTTCATACTAATCCAGTTGGTTATAGGGTACTAATCAGAGGTTCTCCTTTGAAGCTAAAAATAGAAAGTTACATGTTGTTTCACGCTGTTACAAAGTTCTCAGACAAATTATACAACTGGGTAAGACAATGCCAAGCTAAACAATCGCTTAATAGAAACATACCTTTTCATCAGAGACAGACATAAGGGACTTGCACAAACACTGAGATATAGAGCTGAATAAAGTCATTGTTCCGCCATTCCTATTTTAATTATATAAATGAGCACAAGAAATTACTACAACTCCAAAGCAGCTAATGAGGCAAAGTGTTCACTTCCATGACCTTGTACCTCAAAACTAAGAAAACATGTCACATGTCTTCTTCTCGTGTACTATTCATTATTTACCTATCTTAAGCAATAAAATCTTGTGAACAATCAGAGGGATTACAAGTCTGCTTAAATTGTGGCAGCATAGCAAGAGAACAGTATGTTCTGGGTCTGCTGCACAGCCATTTAAATTTCTTTAATTTAAGTCAATATATTAAAAATATTTGTATGTAACTTTGAAGCAAGGAAAAAAATGATGAATCTGGGAATCCTTGCTTCACCTCTAACCTTAGTCACGAATCTAGGAGTTATTTTCCTCAAAATTCAGTCTCAACAAACCTCCCAGATTAGTAAGGATTGCAACTTTATAATGCACACGAAATACTCTGAATGCTTGAAAGCAATGCCAAAAAGCAGGTAGGATTAAGACAGCCCATATTTCATACAATCAATCTATCTATCCATCCACCCACGGATTGCAAAAAGGACTATACAGTATACTTACAGAGAGAGAGAGAGATGAGTGAGGACTTTGTTGGCTGCCTCATCCCAGCTGTGGAATTTCCTCCCCTTGAAGTCTTGGCTGATGTTAATATTGGGATCATTTCAGCACCAAGTTAAAACACATGTATTTATCAGAGGCCAGGTTGTGTGTGTTTGAGGATCTTGTTTTGTGCAGGTTTTAATAGAAAACCAAAATAATAAGTTCCGAAGCTCAGAAAAAAGCAAAATAAATGTTTTTTATGTGTTCAAATCTCTTTATAAAGTGGCCAAAATGCAGCAAAAAAATTCCATAAAGTGCACTTTACGAAAAGTTTTGAAGAGAAAAAATGTTTTGTTTTTGTTTTTTCTGAGCTCTGGAAAATATTTTTTGCTTTTCAGTGCATTCCTATGGGAAACCACATTTCAAGATACAGTACAAATGTTTCAAGATACGAAAAAACCTTGAGGAATGAATGAATTTCTTATCTCAAGGTTTTACTATACTGCTTTCTAGCCAGTGGCTGTTTCCAGATGATGTTTTTTGTTGTACAACTGTTATGCCCTGTTCACAAAATTTTAGGGACACTACAGGCAATACTATCTGCTATTGCAACTTTGTGCTTTCCACCACTTCTTCCCCACAAGGTCTATTTAGAATGAAAAATTGGGATCACTAAAGACTTTCTTGCTAATGGTGAAAGTCCTGGTAATACCTCACATTTAGGGAAGTTTTGTAACCAAAAGTTTAGAAAGATGTTGGAACCTTGAACAAGACAGAATTATATTAGCTGTTAAGCAGAAAACCTCTCACCAACCTGCATTTAATGTTACAGTTTAAAAAAAAACAACAACTGAGCTACCACTTTCACTAAGTTTTCCGTATCAATTAAACAGAAAGTAGGCCACAATTGTGTGGAATGCCCAACATTAAAAATGACAATTAAGGTGTTATGTTTTAACAAAAAATTTAAAGGAACAACAGATCAATTATATTAAAACAGTACTGCAGCAGTACTGTACTATTAAATGACAGGATAACATAATTTCTAGGACTTTGTACTTGACAAAGATATCCCCTTTCCCTGGCAATTTTGTGCCATCAAGTTAATTCTAGATAAAGAATGTTAGAAGTGGTTTATAATTCTCTTTTTCTGAGGGCATATGGGACTGTGCAGTTTCCTCATGTCTTCCTGGAATCACATTGGGGAATTGAGTTCCTCACCTCTGGTTCTGCAGCCAGATACCTAAATCACTGAACTATCCAGCCAGATACTGGTATTAATGATTTTGTTTGTTGTTCAGTTGCACAGTTGATTCTGACTCTTTGCGACCCCATGGACCACTGTTCACCAGGCACCCCTGTCCTCCACCATCCTCCTCAACCCACCCAGCTCTGTGCCCATTGCATCTACAATACTATCTAGCCATCTCATTTTTGGCCGCCCCTTCTTCTGCAGTGGCTCAAGTCACTAAGACGCTGACTGGGAGGCGGAAGGTCAGCAGTTAGATTCCCGAATACTGCAGGACGGAATGAGCTCCCGTCTCTGTCCCAGCTCCTGCCAACCTAGCAGATCAAAAGCAAGAAATTGCAAGTAGATACATAGGGACCACTTCGGTGGGAAGGTAACAGTGTTCCATGTGCGCCGGTGTCTAGTCATGCCTGGCACATGACCGTGGAAACGTCTGCAGAAGCAGACAGCGCTGGCTCTTCGACTTAGAAACAGAGATGAGCACTGACCCCTAGAGTCGGATACTACTGGCTTTCGAGCAAGGGAAACCTTTACCTTCTTCTTTTGCCCTCCACCTTTCCCAGCATCAAGGCTTTCTCACGTGAATCCTCTCTTCTCATTTGATGTCCAAAGTACTTTAGCTTCATCTTTACTATTTGACCTTCTAAGGAGTAGTTAGAGTTGATTTCTTCTAAGATTGACCTATTTGTTCTCCTCATTGCCTAGGGGACTCTCAAAACTCTCCTCCAACACCACATTTCAAAGGCATCTATTCTTCTGCGCTCAGCTTTCCTAATGGTCCAGCTCTCACAACCATACATTACAACCGGGAATACCATCGCGTTGACTATGCCCAAATGCTGGTTTTTGGACTCAATTCCCAGAAGCCTAAGTCATTTCCCCAAAGCACTGATCAGCCAATGTATTGACTGAGGCTTCTGGGAATTGAAGTCCACTAGTGGCCTGTGTACCCCTTGTTGGGAACCACTGGACTATGTGAATTTTTGTTTTCAATGTGATGTCTCTATTTTTAACTATGTTCCCCAAGTTTCTCATAGCTTGTCTTCCAAGACAAGCTTTTTAATTTCATGGCTGCAATTTCCATCTGCAGTGATCTTAGATCCTAAGAAAGTAAAATCTGTCACTACTTCTTCCCCATCTATTCTCCAGGGACTGATAGGGCCTGTTGTCATTATCTTGGTTTTCTTAATGATAAGAGCTAATATTAGTTTATTTGTTGATGATACCTTATAAACAACAGAAAACCTCTTAAAAGTTATGGAGAGATTTCTTCTTCTTCCACGTCTAGAACAGAGGTGAAACTGCCAAAATGAAGTCACCTTTTGGTGAGTCCATTCTGCAGTTCCTTTGGCCTGACCTAGCATGAGAAAGATTAGCCAGCAACACAAGGTTACCATTACCAGGGTACACCAGATTGTGGTTCAAAAATAACACAATCTTCAAGGAGGCTCTTTCTGTGTACCTGTACCGTGAAGATTGTCCTGATAATATAATGCAGTGGCCCTTCGTCTGCCTTCCACATCTCAACGTGACCCCTGTACCATTGATCTAGTTCCGCAAATCACTCTCTGGTCCTGAGCCCTTTTGGCACACAAAGTCCTCATCAGCCCCAGGCCAGGATTGATGAAGTTGCTGCCCTCCATCAAAATTAATTTAAGTGGAATTTAATCCAGTTGGGGACCATCACCCTTTCCTGTAGACTTCACCACCCAAGGCCATTAGTCCTCATAGTTGTCAGATTAGTTAACTGCCGCCTGACACTCAGCACCGAGTCACTGGCAGTATGGTCTACTCTTATTACCATAGCAGGATAACTTGGCCAGACTGACTATGGAGAGAGTAAAACTACTGGTATATGTTTGTTAAAAATTTAAAAGATAACTGGCTTACAGATAGGTTAGCAAAAAATAAAAATGATGCTGTTTAATTATAACAAAGAGAAAAGAGGAAAATTAGAAAATAAATTAATGTTAACATTTAAAAGACTATTACAACAAATTAAAAAGCCTTTACAATAACAATAAGATATTAAACATAAACAAACTGAATAAAGCTATTTTAACCTTCTTTCTCAGTAAGCAAGGTACAGATATACACATTCACACTGTATTTCTTGTCCAACAAAATAAAAAAAGCCCAAACCACCATGAAATTAGTACATTGTTCAGAGCTTCAAATGTACTACAGTTCACTTGAGATAAACTCTAGAAGTTATTTTCAGACTCCTGTAATATGTTTGGGGAAATTGCACATGTAAAGGATACATGTTTGTGACGGATGTACTCCTTAGCCAGTAGAGTTATGCAGACCTATGATTAAGGATGTGAGCTTACCGAGGAAATGGCATTACTAGTACAGAGACCTGAATTCTATATTTTCTCATGTGAGAAATCCCATCATCCACACTATACTGGCTAGCAAACTACACAATCAAATTACCCAATATAAATATGCACAAAAATCCAGGTTCCCCCCTCCACGTTATTTCTCATAAAAATCTTTATTTTCATCCAGGACTAAATTGATAGATCTCACATTAAATACTAGGGCTATGTGAACAGATAATGCCCAAACTTTCAGTCCCAATAGAATGAGAGGATACAGATCTGGAATTACTATGATTTGATTAGATTATTATGGATTTCTCATTCCCAATCATTTACCAAGAACAAGAAAACTATTCTTTCACTAGTCAAATTGCACTGCAAAAATTAAGAAAATGTAGGAAACCAGGAATATACTATACCAAGTTAAGGCATTACAATTTTTACTAATACTGTATAGCAAATTCTAAACCCTACAGAAAATAGCTCATATATACAGATATACACACATGTATATACAGTGGAACCCTGACATACAAATGGTTCAACTTACAAAAAATTCAACATACAAATAGAAAACCTGGCTAAAAAATCGACATACAATTTTTAATAGGAAAAATTTGACATACAAAAATATACGGTGACATTTAGTGGACTCTTCTGTTAATCCAATGTGTTTTCAACATATTTTTTGTTACTTACAAATAACTTTGTGGAACGGAAAAAATCATATGTAGAGATTTTACTGTATGTATATAGTAAGCACACAGACTCATTGGTTTTCTCTTAAGCAGACTCCTAAATATTGTATATCTTACCTCAAGCTGATAAAGGACTGATGTTAACCATTGGCTTCAGGTTATTACCATAACTTAATACGGTTTTTTGGTCAAACCTTTTCAGACACAACTCTTCTGAGAAGCACCATCTCCAAACGAATATAACTAAGCTCTTGCATCTGATTGCTCAGTTAACAAGACAGTATCAGGTCCAGCCAAATTAAAAGTAGTTCAATGTAAGCCATCAAGAAATAAACAATTTTCTTTTTCTTCTTCAAGCTAGAATGGCAGATGTTCCTCAGAATTTACTTGCAGCATCAAACTTTTTTAGGTGATCTCTTCTTCAAGTCATCAGTGTTATCAGTCATGATATTTCCCAGCAAACCATTTTTAAGGGCTCTGCGCAGTCTATTAAATAAGGATACTTCTAGTCTTGGTTTCATAATTGCCGTCTTGAAGTATATAATCCATATGATTTTTTAAAGAATGGAGCTTCTTGCATCATACTCAAACTACATTATATACTTCTTTGGGTTCTACTGCTTTAATCATCCCTTATACTGTCAATTTCCATTTCAGCTTGTACTCTTTCTGATTCCCAGACATATTTCATTCTTTATTGGTTCATATCTGCACCAAGGAATGCAATCCAAACTGGTTCAGGAAGATTGCAAGAAAAAAACAATACTATCACTAATCACTCTAACTTTTTTTCCCTTTGCTTTGGCTAGTTGTATAATCTCCCAAGATTAGAACACCATTATTAAATTAATGTATTGAATGTTTCAGTTTAGCTTGATGAGAACAAAGAAAAGATAGAAAGCTTTAGAACACAAACGGCGACAATGGCCTTGCCTCCCAAGTTCAAAATTTCCTAAGGCAGTTGAAATGAGAACAGTAGCTTATTATCTATTCCTTAAAATGCTTTTAAGACAGTAGAAAAAAATAATAATGTTTTAGCCATGTAAATGTATTTGCATTTTGCTAACACCTTCCAAATACAACTAAAGATGTGAATTTTAAGGGTTTCTTTGGAAATATCTACCACACCACATACTGAAATAAATGGAATTAACTTACATAGAGATGTGGTTTTTTTATTTCACAGTCTCATTTATAGTACCTCTATATCAGGGGTTCACATCCTACGGTCCATGGGCCGCAACCAGCCCACAGCACTAAATAATCCAGTCCCTGACCTCGCTTCAGCTGCCCCCGTAGTGGCAGCCACTGGAATCGGCCGCAGACTCATTTACAGCTGCATAAATACATTTACAACAGCTGGAAATGAGTCTGTGGCCATCATAAACGCATTTAATACAACTGTAAATAAGTCTGCAGCAGTGATGGGCAGCAACAGGTTTGCACCAGTTCGCCAGAACCGGTAGTAACTTTCCCCAGCTTCCTGGAGATTCGTTAGCGGCTTTTTTTGAGGGGTGGGAGAGAGAAACCACCTTTTCGCCGGTTCCCCCACTGAACATATGCGCCAAGTGCTTGGTGTAGATGCACACCTACAGCACTTGGCGCACATGCATGGCCTCCTTGCTGTCCTCCCAAGCAGGAAGGAGGAAGAGAAGCTGCTAGCCTGAAACTCCCTATACCCTGCTCCCCAGGCTAATCTTTGGGTGTGGAGTGGGCAGGTGCATTTTAATGTGTATTGATTTTGATGTGTATTTTTATGTGTTTTATGTATTTAATGTGTATTTTTATGTGTTTTGTTTATTTAATGTCTATTTAATGTGTATTTATTTTTAATGTGTATTTTATGTGCTTTATGTGTATTTAATTTCTATTTTATGTGTTTCTATGTCTATTTAACGTGTATTTATTTTAATGTGTATTTAATGTTTTTATGTGTAATGTTTATGTATGTTAGGTCTATTTAATTTGTATTTTTATGTGTACTTATTTTTATGGGGTTTTTTTTTAACATTGCCTCCGCCCATATCATTGGCTCTGCCCATGGTGTTATGACATTGGCTCCACCCATGATGTCATGACATTGGCTCTGTCCACAGTGTGGCAGTAAAAATTCTGGCTGCCCACCACTGGTCTGCAGTCATTGTAAATGCATTTACTGCAGCCGTAAATGAGTCCATGGCCATCATAAATGTATTTACTACAGCCGTAAATGAGTACATGGCAGTCGTAAATGCATTTAGAACAGCTGCGGACACGTTTTACAGCACCAGTGCAGCCTGCTCAGCTGTCTAAGGGTGTGTGGTCAAGCCCACGGCTGAAAAACATTGAGAATCCCTGCTCTCTATAGATTTGAGTGGATCTCTGTTTTTACTTGTATTCTTTGCTTTCTTTTCCTGCAGATATTACAGCAGTTCCCCTTGTTTCCAGAGACCAGGCTACTTGCCTTACGCAAGCCATTTTTCTTTAGCCTCACTTGCTTTCCTGATCTGTAACAAGAGAAATTATGTACTGACTTACCTTACAGGTAAGCAAAACGATTCGCCTGAGATGCCTGTTGACCTTTTGTATAAGGAAGCAATAGTGGCCTTGGACGTAATCGTGCCATTACGGCCTCTCCATGCTCGTAGACAGCACTCTTCCCCATGGTTTACAGAGGAGTTGAGGATGCTTAAACGGGCTAAGAGACACCGAGAGCACCGGTAGGTGAAGACTCAGAGTGAGTCCAACCGAACACTTGCTAGAGCTGCTATTAAGGCCTATCAGGTGGCGATGGGGGTGGTGAAACGTCAATATTTCACCACCCTCATTCCCTCTGCAGATAATCGCCCAGCGATTCTGTTCTGAGTGACCAGGTCCCTCATCAGAAGAGGGGGGTCTGGCCCCGGTTGGCAAGGGTCAGCTGAGGCCTTTTTTTATTATCTAGCAGAGAAAATCGCTCAGATTTAGTCAAGGTTGAACCCCAGCGTGGAAATATTAGATCTGGGGTTGTCCAAAGTGCAGTCTGATCATGCTATCTGGGATCGGTTTGATCCAGTTGTCCCTGAGGAAGTGGACAGGCTCCTGGGATCGGTACATGCCACTGCATGTGCATTAGATCCATGCCCCCGCCTGGCTGGTAAAATCTGCCAGGGCGGTGACAGGTGGTTGGGTCAAGGCCATTATTAACTTTTAAGAGATGTTATCTATGTCTAACTTTTCAAAGTTGAATTGAATTATGGTAGCAATATGTAGTATGATGTCCATTCAACAGAATTAATATTAGTGTCACCATGTGACCGACAGGGCAATCAAAGAAAATGGCAGGAACAATTTTCTAGGACAATGGATAAGGCCAACAATTGCGGTTGAGTTTTCTCATGTTCTCCTAACTTAACACCTCTTGATTTCTACCTATAAGTAGAAATGAAAATAAAAATAAAATAAATATAAACAAGAGTCTAGTATGCTGACGAATCTTTTTGAAATTTGTTGTTCTGTCACAGTCATCTTGAAATCCTCCTCCTTGAGCATGGTTTACCATGAGATAGTGATTTATTTAAAAATGGAGATTGGCTCTTGAGACAGCAGTTCATCTCATTTAAGAGTGTGCAAAATGTTGGCTTTGTTCTCAACTTCCCACCAGCCAGCAACAATTATCAGTAGTTAATCTACTGCTGACATTACTGCTATTAGAACAAAGTGACTATTCATATACAAAAGCAGGAATGGGAAAAATTATTTTCCTTTGAAGTGTAACTCTCAGAATCCTATAGCCTGCATACCAATGGAAATATAATATCATATATACTCAAGTATAAACTGACCTAAATATAAGCCAAGATACCTAATTTTGACCTGAAAACCCAAGAAAATAGTTTGACCCGAGTATAAGCCGAGGGCGGGAAAAGCAGCAGCTGCTAGTGATTTTCAATAATCAAAATACAGGAATACCTCGGTTAGCGTTTGCATCACATAACGCTAACATCAGATAATGTCAGGGAATTTGAGGCAAACATTTGCATCGCACAACGTTAACATGATTTCCCAAATGCTACTATTTCTTTAAAAACTGAATCTACAATCCATAAAAAGCAAGAAGGTGTATTCTTATTTTCTCATTTCAATATACAGTACAGTAAAAGTCTTACCCATCACTTATAAAACATGTGCGTATCTCAGTAATAACTTCTTTGTATCCTCTAATAATATCTTAACTTAGTTAACAAGATGTTCCAGGCCAAATAAAACAATTATCTGCAGAAAGAGCCTATTTTTTTCTTCAAGTTTGATGTTATAGCCATCCTAGCAGCAACAAATAGACTTGAGAACCATGCAGTCCTGATTCTTTAATAAGTCATTTGAAACAACCAGCAGTAATAAGTTTACTGTAATAAGTTTAGTATATTAGGTAAAGTTAAAGGTCTCCAGTGTTCGAAAGCCAGTTGTACCCGACTCTAGGGTTCAGTGCTCATCTCCATTTATAGCCAAAGATGTTTCCATGGTCATGTGGCAGGCATGATGATATGCCAAAGCACATGGAGTGCTGTTACCTTTCCTGTCAAAGTGGCAGCTATTTATTTACTTTCAATTTCTTGCTTTTTGAACTGCTAGGTTGGCAGGAGCTGGGACAGAGACGGGAGCTCACTTCATAATGCAGCACTCAGGTCTTGAACTGCTGATCTGCCAACCTGCTGGTCATCAAGTTCAGCATCTAAACCACTAAGCCACTGCAGCCCCTTTTAGTAAATTACAATGCTCTATTTAAATATACAGTAATACCCCGTATAACGTGAGTATCATATAGCGCTAAAACCGTATAACGATCCAAGCTGTTTCCAAAGTTCTCCTACCTCCCTGGAGGCTGCAGCAAGGCAAAATGTCAGGATTCGAATCCCGACATTCTGGCTTGCTGCAGCCTAAAAGAGGGTGGGGGAAGTTCAAAATTAGCGCGCATCAGCTCTAGGGAGGTCGGGAGACCCGATGCGCGCTAATTTTGAAGTTATCCAGGGAAACAGGGCTTTTTTTAACATTGTGTGATCAATGTATCGCACAGCGTTAAAAACCGGATAATGACGGGACTTGTGGAACCAAGTCATAACGTTATTCGGGGTTCTATTGTATAGTACAGTACTCTAAATTTTGTCAGCAGGGACAAAACAATAAAACATTTTCTTTCTCTAAAGTGAACTTCAATAATTGTCTCAGAAGACATTGGCTGACATTCTGTGGTGGTGCTCTGTACGCATAACACAAAGATGAGGCACCAATAAGGAAAAGCATGTTGAAGGAACTACTATCCCCACAGCACTTCCATGTGCATGGCAAAGTGGAAACACACAATTTAACTGTACACTACAGTTTCTCTGTGCAGTTTCCCTATTATTCACAGAACTGTACACATGTGGTGGGACTTTAAAAACTTTCAATAATGATACAATTAATAAAATTAACAATATTATTGAAGCAGCATCACTATACAGTACCGTATGTGGTGTTTTAAGCTATAGAATATTGCGCATATTTGGTTCCAATAAAAAGTCAGAATTCCTACTAAACATGAAGATGACATTGATACATCTAGGAAATCACAAATTCGTTAAAATTAGAGTATAGCTTTACAAAATTCTAACCCTGGGTGATCTGTGACACTTGTATGGCACTTCCAGACTTAGGAGATCTGTCAATACATTAGACCACTAGATGGCAGCTAAAGAACACAACTGAAATAATTCTAGTAAATTACTGCAAGCCAATCAACTTGTTATTCAATAATATACAATTATACTGTAGCCAACTGAATAAATCCAAGCTGCTTTAGTATTTAAATTCTGCTTCACTGTTTAAATTCACATGTTTTTTTCAATATAGGAACTGCATTATATTACAAAGCCAGCACCTTAAACATTCTGTATTTTCATATACAGTACGTATTGTATGTACTACCGTGTTTTCCCGAAAATAAGACATACCCATAAAATAAGCTGTAACAGGATTTCTCAGCAGTTGCGCAATAAAAGCCATACCCCGAAAATAAGACATAGTGATAGGCGTAGCTATGCTGTGTCCCAGCGCGGAGCAGTAAAGAAGATGGGCAGCCAGTGGTGTAATAAAAATAAGAGATCCCATGAAAATAAGTCATAGTGTGTCTTCTTGAAGAAAAATAAATATAATGCATTGTCTTATTTTCGCGGAAACACGGTACCTGCACTTTGTTGGGAACACAAAAAAATGTTTAGTTTATCTTAAAGCATTCCTCGTTCTCTTCAAAGAAAACAATTCAATGCAGATCTGTGAAACTAAATTAGCCCAACTATGCCATCAATAAAACCAACACTACAGTCCAGAAGGTCATACACAAAGATCTCCGGATCATGGCAAAAAAACTGAATACATTATGATGACCTAAATAAACGAACCAGTCTGCATTATAGTATTGTCTGTTTGGAAGATAGGATTAGGCAGAGCTCTTGCCTAGCCTGCAACTACATATGCTTTTAGCTGAAAATACAACGGAGCCTTCTAAATACAATGGTCTTACGAAGTGGACTTGATCCACAAAAGCTAACATTAAAATACAGCAGTTAGTCTTTAAAGTGCCGTAACATTTTTGTTTTGTTTACTCTCTGAAATTCTTAACACAAAATGCCCTGAAGCAGGGGTTCCCAACCTATGGCCTGTGGGCCATCCCTGGCCTGTGACACCATTTTATGTGGCCCACCACTGCTGCCACACCCAGAAATGGTTGTAGATGCATTTACATCAGCCGTAAAACACACACAAGGCTGTCGTAAACGCGGAAGTGGGTGCATTTATGACAGCCGTAAATGCCCCTGCTTCTGCTTCCAGGGGAGTGGTCAGGCCTGCTCAGCTGTCCGGGGGGGGGGCATGGTCAGGCCTGCAGCATAAAAAGGTTGGCCACCCCTGCCCTAAAGCAATGTTTCCCAACTTTTGGGGTTTTTTACTTCAATTCCCAGAAGTGCACTGACTGATCAGTGCTTTGGGAACTGATTTAGGCTTCTGGGAGCTGAAGTCCAAAACTGAAAGTTTGGGAAACACTGCCCTAAAGTATGATAAGCTTTAAGTTACTCCATGAATGTTAATTCTATCATAGTGCTATAATTCAGGGATAATATTCAAACTGTACAAACTAGTGCAGTTTGAATTTTTTATATTTAGCATCTAAAATTATTTTGTACTCCCAACATTTATTCATCCTTCCACATGGCAGAGCACTGCGTATGTGTCAAAATATGACTCAGGTGTAATGATATGATCTTACAATGCAGATTCATCTCTGTTGCTGTGATATAAGCTATTATAGATTTAACAAGTTGTTCAACAGAACACTGATGCCTATTCAGCCAACAGGTAAGCATTTTAAAAAAAATACACCAGGCTTCTATGGCATGACAAAGTATTCCATGAAATTGGCACATTAATAGTTGAAAAAACATGTTAGTTCACAAACTAACAAAATAAAACTTAAAAAGTAATTTGTGAACAGAAACAACATGAGATGAATAATAAAACTCTTATTGGGTGTTTTAGGTAGTGTTTTCAGAATGTGAAAATGTTTTTCACCCTTTGCAACACTTTACATAGTTCCAAACACTCACACCAAGTAAAATAAATATGTTACCAGTAGGTCCACTGTAGATTTTCAGAAAAGTAGAATCTATATTAGTTACAGGAGCATGGGAAAGAGAGTGCAAGAATAGGAAAGGAAAAGAGATAAAGAGGAATTTCTTTCAGTTTGCTCAGAGTAACCTTTTTGCAATGAAGCAATGATTTAACTGCCAGTAAGTGTTGTAAGTTAAGAAAAGGGAAGTAAAATGAAAAAGAGTCAGATCTGGAAGCTGTTCTTCTTCCTACTATCCCACAAACTCCCTGGTACTTTTTACTAAGGATATAGTACTTCCATGTGTCAGTATGTCTCAAAGAATCTTGTATACTATTCATCTGTACTAAAACATGTAATAGTTATTGCTGTATGTATTTTGTACCAAAAGATCTTAGAAAAATCTATGGAAACCAAATACTGTACATGACAATGTAATTACTTGGGAGTTTTCTTGGCCAGGTACAATTTTTCAGAGTACTGTACAGTAAAACCCCTACTTATGTAAAAAGTTTGTTCCATAGGCTTTTATGTAAATCGGTTTCTTACTTAACCCGAAGCAAACCCATGGGAAAAATGAATATTTACATAACTCAAAGAAACCTATAGGAAAAACTATTTTTTTTACATAACTCGAAGCAAACTCATAGGAAATTGTGTTCTGTAAATTGGGACAGTTACCGTATGTAAATCAGGATGTGGTTTTAGTGCAAAAATCATTATGTAAGTCGAATTTTATGTAACGCGAGACATATGTAAGTCAGGGTTTTACTGTACTTCCAAACTGTAAAGCAGGGACACTCAACCTGCTGTTTGTGGGCCAGATGCAGCCAGTGGTGGGAGTCAAAAAAGTTATTACCTACTCTGTGGGTGTGGTATGGTGGGCATGGCCAGGGGAATGCCCTCCGTTGCACCTGAATTAGGACTACACTAGTACCCCGAATAACGTTATGACTTGGTTCCACAAGTCCCGTCGTTATCCGGTTTTTAACATTGTGCGATACATTGAACACACAATGTTAAAAAAAGCCCTGTTTCCCTGGAGGCTGCAGGAAGCCAGAACGTCGGGATTTGAATCCTGACATTTTGCCTTGCTGCTGCCTCCAGGGAGGTGGGGGAACTTTGGAAACAGCTTGGAGCGGGTTTCCCCACCTCCCTGGACCCGCCCGGGGGGGGGGGTCAGAGACCCCAAAATTGGTAAAAAAAAAAGTCCGTTTTTTTTAACCAATTTTGGGGTTTCTGACCCCCCCGCCGGGTCCAGGGAGGTGGGCAGACCTGATCCAAGGTGTTTCTGGGCTTCCCCGACGTCCTGAGCCAGTGCAGCAAGCCAGAATGTCAGAGTTCGAATCCCGACATTCTGGCTTGCTGCACTGGCTCAGGACGTCGGGGAAGCCCAGAAACACCTTGGATCGGGTCCCCACACCTCCCTGGACCCAGCGGGGGGGTCAGAAACCCCAAAAATGGTAAAAAAAAGGACTTTTTTTTTTTTTACAAATTTTGGGGGCTCTGACCCCCCCCCCCCCCGGCCGGGTCCAGGGAGGTGTGGGGACCCGCTCCAAGCTGTTTCCAAAGTTCTCCCACCTCCCTGGAGGCTGCAGCAAGGCAAAATGTCAGGATTTGAATCCCGACATTCTGGCTTGCTGCAGCATAAAAGAGGGTGGGGGAAGTTCAAAATTAGCGCGCATCAGCTCTAGGGAGGTCGGGAGACCCGATGCGTGCTAATTTTGACGTCCTTTTTTTTTTTTTTACCAATTTTGGGGTTTCTGACCCCCCCGCTGGGTCCAGGGAGGTGTGGGGACCCGATCCAAGGTGTTTCTGGGCTTCCCTGATGTCCTGAGCCAGTGCAGCAAGCCAGAATGTCGGGATTCGAACTCTGACATTCTGGCTTGCTGCACTGGCTCAGGACGTCGGGGAAGCCCAGAAAAAGCTTGGATCGTGTCTGCCCACCTCCCTGGACCCGGCGGGGGGGTCAGAGCCCCCAAAATTGGTAAAAAAAACGTCCATTTTTTTTACCAATTTTGGGGTGTCTGACCCCCCCGCCGGGTCCAGGGAGGTGTGGGGACCCGATCCAAGGTGTTTCTGGGCTTCCCCGACGTCCTGAGCCAGTGCAGCAAGCCAGAATGTCGGGATTCGAACCCTAACATTCTGGCTTGCTGCACTGGCTCAGGACGTCGGGGAAGCCCAGAAACACCTTGGATCGGGTCCCCTCCCTGCTCCAGAGAGATCAGAGGACCCGATCTACAGCTGCAGGGTGGCTGGGGAAGCCGACGGGGACTCCCTGTCAGCTTCCCTAGCCACCCGCCCATGCCTCCGCAGCTGTGGGGTGGCTGGGGACGCCGATGGGGGAGCCCCCCATCAGCTTTCCAGCCTCCCCACCCCTGCCTCCGTAGCTGCACGGTGGCTGGGAAGCTGAACGGAGAACCCCGTTCAGCTTTCTACCCACCCTGCTGCTAAGAACGACTGTATCGTATAACGTTAAAATCGCGTTATTCGATACAAGATTTTTCCAAAAATCTTGTCACGTTATACGGTTTTAGCGCTATATGATACTCACGTTATACGGGGTATTACTGTACTTTATTTCAAAATTTGGATGGGTGCGGCCAGCCGGAAATTCTGTTGCTGGTTCTGGCGAACTGGGAAGAACCTGCTGAATCCCACCACTGGATGTGGCCCATGGCACCATTTCATGTGGGGAGACCACTGCCTCCACCACACCAGGATGTGCCATGTGGTGGAGGAAGTGCAAAATGGCTGTCCAGCTCCCAAAGCTGTCTGAGGGAGTGTGACCAGGCCCCTGGCTTTAAAAGGTTGAGAACTCCTGATGTAAAGGTACTGTAAATAGTGTCAAAAACACAGAGGAATTAGAGTGAGATAGAGAATCCTAAACTATGATTGCTGGACAAGGTGAATGGGATATCTCGATGTTACAGATCAACTAAAGACTAGGTCAATATTTCAGTGTTCTTTGCATTAAACCTCGCTTTAATTTACACTAGGCCCATGATGGCGAACCTTGGCCCTCCAGATGTTCTTGGACTTCAATTCCCAGAAGTTCAAGCCCCCGTGAATCCACACGAATGGGTTTGCTGTGATTCATCCGACCTGTGCTGCCCTCATCACTCCCGGAAGCGGAAGTAAAATGCACCTGTATGGGCGCGTTTTACTTTCACTTCTGGGAGCGACAAGTGGGCACAGGCCAGATGAATCGCAGCAAACCTATTTGTGTGGATTAACAGGGGCTCAGGCTTCTGGGAATTGAAGTCCAAGACATCTGGAGGGCCAAGGGTCACCATCATGGCACTAGGCAGATATTAAATATATTTTCTTCAACTATAGAAGTTAAAAGACTTGCTTTTTTTAAAAAAAGAGAGATTCACAAAATTATTTGTGCTGTTCTGACATTCTTTTATGTGATGAAATGCCATGAACAAAGCGATTGCAACATGTTCCAATTGTGTTACACCCACTAGATGTTGGGAGAGGAAGTAAAAATGAGGAAAGTATATAAATAATTTGACAAGAAAAAATAATCAATTTATGGATACATCACGATTTCTAGAATTTTATTACACCTCCACTTGCCATTTTATATACTGAGCACAGCCAACAACAGAATCCAGAAAACTTTATTATTCTGCATTTATTATTATTGAATTGTTCCGTATTGTTTTCTGCATTTTTTTAATTAAGCAACACACAATGCCAATCAGGGACAATGAAACTATAACAATTTATTAAGATTTGTGCATCTGTCATTATGCAGCTTTCTGCATAAGCCTAGCATGTGAGTGATTCTGTACAATAACTCAGCAGTCCAGTCACCACAGCACAGTTTTCACTAAATGCTCCCTTCTGTCTAGCCAAGAACTCTCCTAATTGTATCCTGCTCACTCTTGATCCTCCTGTCACAAGGCAGTAGGCTTGCGAACTGCAATAAAGCTGTACTTGAAAACGTGGGCAAACAATCTATGTTCCCCTGCTTGCTTTATGAATGTGCACAAAAAGGCAAAATAGCTTGGCATCACCACAGACCAGAATAATTTAGGCTGAAATACTATGCATTCTTTCTAGATTAAGTATCACTAAATTCGATGACTGGCTGGATAGCTTAGTGGTTTAGGGATCTATTTGCAGAACTACAGGTTGGGAGTTCAATTCCCCCTTGTACTGCCTGAGAAAACAGCCAACCTGTATAGCCATAGGCAAATTGCACAGTTTCTAAGTGCTATCAGAAAAAGAGAATGGTAAACTGCATATTCTCTACCTAGAAAACCCTGCAGAGGATCACCATGTGTCACAATTGACTTGATGGCATCCAAGTACTATTAAAGTACAGTGGTACCTCGTTTTACAAATGCTTCAGCTAACATGATTTTTGCTTTACGAATGAAAATCCATTTAAAAGAATAACTTGCTTAATGATATTTTTTTTCTGAACAGTAGTCATGCCTGCCACATGACCACGGAAATGTCTGCAGAAGCAGACAGTGCTGGCTCTTCGGCTTTGTAAGAGATGAACACTGAACCCTAGAGTCGGATATCACTGGCTTTCAAGCAAGGGAAACCTTTACCTAATTGGTTTTCAACACATTCCTATGGGAAACCACATTTCACTTTACGAATTTTGGTTTTCAATGTATTCCTATGGAAAATTGCACTCAATACATTCCTATGGGAAATTCACTTTACAAATTTTTCATAATAAGAAATATCCCAGGGAACACATTAATTTCATAAAGGGAGGTACCACTGTACAATAAAACCCAAACACAAATGTATGCTTTAGATGAGCTACCTGATATTAAGTTTCAGTAAAGCTTACATTACCAGGAAGTAAAGGATTACTGCTTGTTCTAAAGCAGGGATGCCTAAATTTTTTGGGCCAGAGGTGCCGATCATGTGGTTCAGGGAACCAGTCACTAAGGCCTGGGGGCCGGGTGTGGCCCCTAGGCCTTAGTTTGGGCACCACTGTTCTAAAGGGTGGGGTGGGGGTTGCACTGCCTCTTACCTCTTCTTTCTTCTCATCAGCACTTGGAACCAAATTGAGACTCAGTTGAGAATGGCTGCTAATACCACTGTCTTCATTTGTGTCATCATAGTAGACAGCATGCACGGAGTTGTGGAGGCAAACAGGGCTCTTTTCCAGCTTGGCAGAAGATCCCTCCCCCCTTTCTTCACTTTCCATTGAGCTGAGGGACAAGGTGCTGTACTGGTCCAGACAATGGAGATTCATATTGCACTTCAGGTTTTCAGCACTAGGGCTCTGTGGCTTGGGGACAAGAGGCTTAGCAGGAACAACAGGATGTTCAGTGGTGCATGTAAACTGTCCTGAATTTTTGGGCCCATCAGATTCTTCATAAAAAACTTCATTAGGAAGTGGTCCAGAATCCTTAAGTGGAGACAATAAACAAACAGATTCTGAGAGGTTGCCAGATGATATCCTTTGGCTGGTAACATCAAGGGTTAACACAGTAATCCCAAGATTGTCATCCTCAGAACTATGAGGGCTAGAACTGGAAGTGGCTGAATCTGCATTACATCTGGGAGGCAGACATCTCCGCCTGTCACTTTCAGTGCTGCTAGACACCCGCCTTGAATAATCATCATGAAGCTGACTGTTCGGCCTTGTTCTCTGGTTTTGCTCACCGGAAGATGGAATTTCACTGTTGGGACTGTCTTTCTTCAATGTAACATCAGTAACATTGGTGACAAGTTTCAAAACTCTGTCAAAATCTTTTGCTCTAATTGGGCTTTTCCAGCGTTTTGATCTACGCTCCAAGTTCCTATTGGTTTTCTCTGAGTCAGCTGAAGAAGTGCTTATTGTCCTCTCTGGAGTTTGTTTCTCATTTAAAATTTTGAGGTCAGTGAGGTTTGAGGCTGACTTCCTTTTGAAAGAACTCTTTTTCAGAAAGTTTAAGTTATCTGTACTCTTGCTCCTCCTATACATGACTTTGCTGTTTTCAGAATCTTTCACTACAATTTCGCAAACCTGTGGTTCCTGGATGACAGGAGATACTGTCCTAGTTCTGTCCTGGTGATCCTGAATTTTATCGGTGTCTAGTAAATTTATACGACCAATTCCATAGGCACGCCTGATACTGCGCGACCGACGTGTGTTCCTCAGAAAGGAATCATCAATTTCCTCTCCATCAGAATTATCAGAAACCAAAGTATTATCTGTTGTGCCCTGCAAGTCATGTAGAGTCCCTGAATAAGAATACCGATTGGTCTGAACTCTCACCACTGTATCATTTGGAACATACTTTCTGATACTATTCTCCAGCATGCTGTCATTTACATTGTCCAAGTCCTCCTTGACTGGAATTCCTTGAAGAACTGAAGATTTTAACTTCTTGAAAGACCCCATTTTTCTCAACGATGACAAAGCATTCCATGTTGAGGAGTTTCCCATAACTATCAAAGAATGAGGCCGTTCCACATTTGAACCACATCTTTTCCGAGGAGTGGTGAAAAATCGCATGATTTTGGAAGGGCTGGCTTTATCTTCCTGGCTTTCATTTTCACAACTACTGCTCATATCACACACACCATTGGGACATAATGAAGAATCATTGTTCTTTGATTCTTTATTTTCCATTAATATACAGGTAACAGAGGCACCATTTCCACAACCATTCTGATGTGCTGTCATATTTTCAGTGCATGCAAGAGGATATGAGGAGCTGTAGCTCATATCCAACATCTTGTCTTCTTCATCTTCTCCAAAATGAAGCCCTTCTTCATTTGTGCATCTTTGGGGGTTATTGTTGTTATGTAAATTTAGCTCTCCAGTAGTCTGCACAGCCTGCATCCAGAAAACAAAGCCAGTATTTAGTATTCTTTCCCACAAAAAATAATGATTCATACATAGTACAAGGAACTATTAAATAAAAGTCTTTCATGGAACTAAGAAAGACTTTGAAAATAAGTCAACATTAATCTAGCTACTGATTAAAGAAATTACATTATGAATTGCTTTTCTGGCTCTGATACCAATACTAAATAGAATCAAAAGGCCAGAAAGAGAGGTCATCAACTGAATATTTTCATTGCTCATGATGAACCTGAAACACCTATCAGATTTCCTTTACAATACGATATCACTGTATCAATATTTTGCAGCCAATTTCTTTGTATCACAGACTTGACCTTGTTCCACTATCTCCTTGTTACTTTTTTTGTCTTGAAAGCAATTTATGCCCACTGAAATAATGTTCTGTGCTTTCAGATCTGACAGAATCAACCATGTACAGTTGTGCCTCACTTAAAGACCATAATGCGTTCCACAGGATTGCTCTTTAAGTGAAACACCATTGTAAGTAACTAACTGTGACTTGGGGGGGGGGGATTGCGAACCCCGATTTATTTGTTAAGCGAGTTTTTGGTTGGTTTTATTTGTTAAGCAAAGTGAACATTCAGAGAAAATTCTGCTCTTTAAGGGAGTTACTCTTTAAATGAGGCGCTCTTTATGCGAGGTTTGACTTATACAGCTGGCTAAGAGAAAGAAAAGAGGGACTAGATCCAGATTTATCAGGCCTGAACACATGGACCAAATGTTGGTGATGATCACTGGATGTAAGCATGGGTAGGATGAAGGGGACTTCAGCTCAAACTCTTCTGAGCATTTATTAGCCTGGTTAATCTGCTTCTCCATGGAAGCATCACTTTGAGCACTGAGCTAAATTATAAACAGGAAGTAACCCCTTCCTTTAAAATCACAATAGTTGAGAAGAGGCAGCATATAAAACAAAGCCACTATAATTAAAAAGTTTTAATCTCTTATAAGCACCTGGGAACTTGCTACAGAAAGGGATCTAAATTCCAAATATCAACATAATAAACGAATTCAAAACATTCATCTTAGTTCTTATATTCTTAGAACAAAGGCGAAAAAGAGATATCAATCAGCTGAAAATTAACCTTCCCACAATGAATATAAACAAGTACCAAACTAATTTTCCTTCAGGGAGTCTAGAAACACATTACTTTTCAACCTTGTTCTGGTTTTTGAAGGAAAATATGATGTATACTTAATGTCTCTAATCCATACTTCAAAAATCATTTTTAAAAATCCTAATACCTCGTGTATCATTTAATCCCAGCTTTGAACAACTAATTTTCACTTTGTATGTGGCTTTTATTGTCTTGCATATAAAGTTCGTCTTCATAGGAATATCAAGGCTTAAGAGAACAAATAGGTAGATCTTAAAAGAAATCAACCCCAACTGCTCCTTGGAAAGTCAAATATTGAGGATGAAGTAAAGTACTTTGGACATCAAATGAAAAGAGAGGATTCATTTGAGAAAGCCTTGACGCTGGAAAAGGTCGAGAGCAAAAGAAGACAGGGTGCAGTGAATGAGATGGTTAGATGGCATAGTTGATCAAATGGACAAAAAGTTGGGCGGACTGAGTAGGATGGTGGAGGAAAGGGGTACCTGGTGTGTGGTGGTCCATGGGGTCATGAAGGGTCGAAATCGACAGTGCGACTAAAGAACAAAAATGAATTCCCAATGGATATTTAACATCCTTCTTGTCATATTGTCTCTCCAAGCTATCCTATTCAAATGTTTGCAGTTTAACCCTTTGGCTAGAATAGAGGCAGTAACACAGCTCATGAGAAAACATACTTAAATCTCACTACTGTACAGTATTTACAAGCAGCTAATTTAACAGGCTTTCAAGCAATGGAAACCTTTACTTTTACCTAATTTTACGAGATATGGCACATTTCAGAAAACAGAGTGGGCTACTGCTTCCAAAATTCCCTTAGCAGCATTTCTGTACTTAACTGTTTTTTTTAAAAAAATTAAAAGCATGAGTAATGAAATGGAAGGAGGGATCAGGACTGAATTAATGACCATCACAATAAAATAAGAGAACTCTTTAAAAAAAGCTGGAATTCTAAGTAAAAGTATCAGAGAACAACCACAGTGAAAACAGTGTGGAAGCTTATTGCTGAGGAAACATCTCCAGACCTTTGTGACTAAGGCAGAGTCTAACAAAGCAAAGGGTAAGCAAAGAGGACTGAAGAGGGAGCAATTGCAGCAGGAGATTCTTGTGCCGCGATTTTAGGCACCAACTGTTGAATGCCCAAAGATTTGTAGACCACCACCACATGATTATGGGAGGAAACATCTCCAGACCTTTGTGACTGAGGCAGAGTCTAACAAAGCAAAGGGTAAGCAAAGAGGACTGATTATGGGAGACTGCATGCAGTCCTGAGTGGCCAAAACAATGGTCTCAGAAGGCGGTTTTTGTACTTAAAATTGCTTTCCATAAATAGGGGTCAAGTGTGAGAGTGTGTGAGTGTATGTGAAAACCTCAACCCTAACATCAACAAATAAATATAATTTTAACAAGTTTTATTTTAAAAAAATACATAACTAATAAGTGCACCCAACACCTACGGGACATGATTTTATATAAATTGTTCCCCTCTCATTTGGCTTTCAAAACTTCCCGTCCAGTTCAAACTTTGCACAAGATCAACAAAGTCACCTGCCCAGGCTCTCAAGATCCTTTCTTTTCAATCTCAAAATTTAAAAGAAATTGGAGAGAGAGAATGTGCTTGCTTCATGTGGCTTAAAAAGCAAGCCAAAAGTTGCACCCACACCCCAAAACACTGCAACAGTTACCTGGAGAAAGAAAGGCTGCGCGTCTGCACGCTCTGAGCAGCAGCTCCGTGTCAGAATCGGAAACAGCATCAGTCCAGGTCCGCGCTTCATACCGGACCAAGAGGAAGAGGAGTAAGCAGCCGGGGCAGCAATAACCCACACGGCTTTTACACCTACAACTCTTCCTCCTCCTCCTCCTCCTCCTCCTCCTCCTCCTCCTGGGGCGACTGTTTCCACCCCTGGCCGCTCCTACACATCACTATGGCAGCAAGCGGAACAGAGGGAGAATGGAAGGAAACCCTAGAGGCGAACACGGGGAAGATGGAGGGAGCCTCCGAGGAGGAAAGTGGCTTGGATTCAAACGACAGTCCAAGGGCTTGACAAAAGAAGCCCTCCTCTCCCCCCCCCCCCGACAAAGCCATGGGGGACAAGAAAGAGGACGACGAGGCTTGCCAGACCGTCGGGGGAATGCCCGCGAGCCTATTATTAGAGGGGCGGCAAATAAGAAACACACACACATACACGTGTCTATTCTTTCCCGTGACTTTTGTCCCCACCAACACCACTCATGGGGAAGCCCCCCTCCTCTGGCCCACTTCACCCTTGAGGACACAAACTAGCGTCCCCCTGTATCTGCAAAAGACAATTGTTGACCCAGGTCATGAAGGGTGAGGTGGTGGTGGGAAGACGTCAAGATAAAAGATAATCCTGCACCTCGCCTAACAACAGAATGATTTGCATTCCGGCAAATCTTTTCTTTCTCCGTGTCAAGATGCATCACCAGCAAATAATACGAAGGCTTCAACTTTCACACACACACACACACACACACACATCCCCTTTCCCTGCTTTCATCCCGGCGGTGTTAGAAACAAAAGGAGGTGGAGGCGCGGCTCCCCTTCGGTTTCATTATCATTTGAACAGCCCATAACAACCGCAGGGTCTGGCTAATAGACACATGCTGCAACCCCCGCTGGCTGCCTTTCCTGACCTGGCGAAATGGGGGTTGGTTTTTAAGCCACACTTACCCTTTGGGTGAGGTCAGGAAGATGGTTACATGAGATATTTTATTTAAAACAATTTGCAGTTTCTTTACAAGTTTTTCACCTCCTTAACTCCAAAATGTTGACTCCAGAGTATATCAAATATTTCTAGGAATTTGCAGTGAATATTTTCAGGACGTGGATGAGTGGATATCCATGTATAGAGTGGTGCTGGACCAGTTGAAGATTTTCCTGGAGGATACCGATAGTCTAGATCAGTGTTTCCCAACCTTTGGTTTTTGGACTTCAATTCCCAGAAGCCTGTCAATTCCCCAAAGCACTGATCAGCCAATGTACTGACTAAGGCTTCTGGAAGCTCAAGTTCCCCTGTGGGGCGTGGGCCCCACACTGAGAACCACTGCCAGAGACTATATACAGTAATGTACTGTAACTATCTCAGAGATACTCAACCTGCTGCCTGTGGGCCGGATGTGGCCTGTGACACCATTTCATGCAGCCCCCCCACCACCTCCACCACACCAGGAAGTGCCATGTGGTGGAGGAAGGGCAAAATGTCTGTCTGGCCCCCAGCTTTAAAAGGTTGAGAACTCCTGATCTATCTATCTATCTGCAAGTTATTTTGTGGACTGCTGAGAGAACTATTGCCATTGACCACCATGACAGGGATTTTGGGAATTCCAATCAAAAAAATAACTTTCCCTATGTCTGCCTTGGAGTAAATCTCACTGAATTCAAAGGGACTGACATTCTGGTTATTTATTTAGATTCAAATTATTATTATTATTATTATTATTATTATTATTATTATTATTATTATTATTATTATTATTATTATTATTATTATTATTATTATTATTATTTCAAATTTATATTGCTGCCCACTCGCCGTGGCGACTCAGGGTGGCTTACAGACAATACATTACATTATGTTGGGGTGGGCACAGGGGTAGGGGCGGCAAGGTCCTCATCCTGCCCTGGCTTCTTCTTCCCCTGGCAGTTGGTGTAGACACAGCCTACATATACATATGCATGAAACACCCATGTATATGGGACTGTTGCACTGTGCAGTTCTTATTACCGTGAAAAATTACCTGCTTGCCCATTCAACCTGTTAATTTTTTTAGAGAAATATAAAAATGGAGTAGGAAAACAGATGAGAAAGGAGAGACTACAGGTATGTACTTTCCTTCACCTAATCATGGGCTAATATTTGGACTCGGGTTGGAAGATTACACATCTCCTCCCTCATCGCTCTATTCTGTTCTGTGCATTTTTATTGGACACTTCTTCTGTGTCTAGGCCAGAAATGAAACTGCCAAAATGAAGGTACCTTTAGGTGAGTTCATTCAGTACCTGTAGTTCCTTTCACCTGACCTGGTGTGAGAAAGATTAGCTGGCAGCACAAGGTTGCCATTACCAGGGTACGCTCAACTGTGGTTCAAAAATACCACAATCTTTGAGGCGGCTCTTTCTGTATACCCCTTCTTGGACACTAATCACGGTTAAGCATTATATTGCTTGTGATGATTATTGCTGTTAGGATTAGCCAACATTCTTGCTTAACTCAAATTTAAGAGGGTTTAGTTCT
Source organism: Furcifer pardalis (assembly GCA_030440675.1). Lineage (NCBI taxonomy): Eukaryota > Metazoa > Chordata > Lepidosauria > Squamata > Chamaeleonidae > Furcifer > Furcifer pardalis. The sequence goes on along the minus strand of CP126895.1, from coordinate 96,127,093 downwards.
TAGTTGTGGGAACCCTAAACTAAACCATGATAATCAATGTGGTGCAATGGATACAGTGATAGTCTAGGACTAAGAGGTTTTGGTTTGGATTCCCACTCAACCACAGAAACTCACTGGGGGTGTAAGAAGTGGTAAATAATATTTGTGTGTCATCAAGTCAATTCTAACTTATGGTGACCCTTTCTAGGTAGAGAATACACAAGAGTGGTTTAATATTCCCTTCATCTATGAGTACCCCCCCCAGCCTGTGCAGCTTGCCCACAGCTACATAGACTGGCTCTTCTTACAGGAGACATAGTAGGGAATCCAACTCCCAACCTCTGGCTCTGTGCCGAGATATGTAAACCACTGCTACACCATAAATATATCTCCTACCTTGAAAGCCCAACTTAATTGCACATAACAAACCTAAACCAGTTAATACAACTAATATGCTTGTGTCTTGATTGATGCCTTATCCAAGAAGAGGAAAAGGTCTGTGTGATTCCTCTAATCAGCTGCCAGTTGTTTAAGCTTCACAATAATTAAGTAATGCTAAGTAGTCATGTTAGCAAAGGGCCTAGGCCAGGGGTCCCCAACCTTTCCCACACCACAGACCAGCTTCATGTCAAACAACCTTTCCACAGACCAGCACGTGGGGACGGTGGGACCGGACCGGACAGCACAAGCGCACAACAAAATACAACAAAGTGAACACTGCACACAGGAGCCGCACTGCAACCAAAAAACAAAGAGGGGCCCAACTGCCCCCCAGCCACACTGCTTGACTCAGGCAGCGAGGTGTCACACTGTACACAGACGGGGCAGAGCCTCACTGCAGTTAAGTAACATGGAGGATGGGCCCGCCCACCTGCCCATCTGCTGTATCTAAAGCCCCTGCCCAGCCTGCCGAGCAGACCTGGTGGAGCAAGCCAAGGGCAGAAGGCTACCACCAGGGCTCCCAGCGCCACCACACACACACAGTGGCCAGGTTTAGGACAGCCCATGGTCCGGTGGTTGGGGACCCCTGGCCTAGGCAACACATAACAGAAATTGATCAGTGCATTTTTATAGGGCAGCTTTACAAAAGTGTATTATACTTTGTTTTTTGGAAGGTATTAATTTGCTCCCAGTTGAATAATAAAGTTAGTCAGGACCTCATTAATAAAGAGTGGGGAAATCAAATGCAGATATTAATATTAAAAGCTTGGAGAATACTTTCCAGACTGGTTACAGACAAAAGACTTATTAGTAAATTCCTTGACAATGACTTTGATATTTATAGCAACAAAACAAAAAGTACGTTTTAGAATTTTAAATCTTAGATTTAAAGATTTAACGTGCATGTGAAAAGGATTATAAACTTGGGTAGTATGTAAAAAGATTTCACAAATGTTACAGGGGTCCAGTTACACTGAAGATGTGTGAGAGTTTATCTAAAGAGGCAAATGAAGAGAGAAAATGGTGTTTGGTTTTTATTCACTGTCAAGTCACTTCCAACATATGGCAACCCTATGAGCTGGTGATCTCAAAGAAAATCCCATTATTATCAGCCCTGTTTAGCTCTTGCAAACTGAAAGCTGTGGGCTGCTTTATTGAATCAATCCTTCTTATATTGTTGTCTCCTGCCTTCAACTATTCCTAATACTATTGCCTTTTCCAGTGACCCTTTTCTTCTCACGCTATGTCCACAGCCTCACTTTAATTATTTGAGATTCTAATGGGGAAAACCAGGGTTGGGACAAGCAACAAATGACCTTCATCCGATTTTAGAAAATGACAGAGTGAAGATAAGAAACCACTATTCAAATACCTGAAAGATATCATAAAGAAGAAAGGCAGGATCTATTCTAGATAATCCTAGAATGCAGGGCAAGTAATAATGGGCTCAAGTTATAGGAAGCTAGATTTTTGTTGAATATCAGGAAAAACATCCTGACTATTATAGCAATACAATAATGGAACCTATTGCCTTAAGAGGTGATGAGGGCTTTAACACTGGAGGCAATTAAGAAAAATATATATCAGACAATTGTGTGACAGAGAGACTTCATCTGCAGGCTTGAATTTAACAGGGTTGGACTCAATACTTATCAGTCCCTTCCAATTCTATTGTTTTATGTTTCTATGAAAATAGTCTCAGCTGGCCAGACTCTTTTGAAGTTGGTCTGCCACAAAGGAGAGTGGATTACATGCACGGAAGTGACCTAGCCTGCTGTGAAGATCAACAATCTGGTGTCTTTCCCATATATAAAAGTGAGGGACTTGGGTGAGGGGGAGACAATGAAAATGTTTGGATAAGGAAGAGTGTGACACTAGCAAGAGATAGAATATAATCTAGGCAGGAGTTCTCAACCTTTTAAAGCCAGAGGATGGGTTACTTACACTCCCTCAGACAGCTTGGGGGGCGGCGGGGGGCGGATGGTCTTTTTGCCCTTCCTCCACCACATGGCACTTCCTGGCATGGTGGAGGCAGGGGGGGCACATTAAATGGTGCTGTGGGACAAGTGGGCTACAGGTTGAGAATCTCTTATCTAGGCAGTGAAGATGAATGAGAGAAATAGGGGAAATAATGGTAGAAAAGATAGCAAAGGGAGAGATCTGTTTGAGATATTAGATGAAACTGGGAGAGAAAGAAGTAAAAGTTACTTAGATTGTGAAGAGTACAGAAGTGAGGAGATGAAAGAAAGAAGTAAATAAATTTTTCTGTGTGTGTTCAGGGAGGTCTGTTTCTTGTTTTCTGTATTTCCTATTATAAAAATCAAAGTTAAGTGTTACAAAAACACAAAATAGTAGCATATTTTACAGTGAGAATCAAACTTATTCAAAATCTAAATGCTTTTTACCTCTTTTACGAAGTCTACATATATTTGCCAACTTCATTCTCACAGGGGAAAAAATACAGGACAGTCTATGGGAATTGGATGACATACTTTGAATGTCTCATTGATTTGATCCTGTTTCTATGTCACACTTGACTGAGTATAAAGAACTGATGGCTGATTTTAGTTGTTTATAAAACAAATGAACAGGGATATTAAATATAGATGATAAGATAACAGGAAAGTAAAATATAAGCAAAGACTGTCTCTGAAGGGTATCTGCCAGAATAAAACATTTTCTGGAAAATAAAAGTTTCAATCTTTCTATTGAAAAGTTGATAGATGGTACAACTCAACTGTTTAAAACAGGGGTGCCCAAACTACGGCCCGTGGGCTGGATCCAGGCCCCGATGCCAATTCATCCAGCCCACAAAGCCCTCATTACTCCTGGAAGCAGAAGTAAGACACACCCATACGGGCACATTTTACTTCTGCTTCCAGGAGTGACGAGGGCTTTTTGGGCTAGATGAATTGGTGTCAGGGGCCGGATCCTGCCCATGGGCCATAGTGCCTGCCCCCTTGAACTACATAACTGGCCCACGGCCCGAAAAGTTTGGGCACCCCCTGGTTTAAAAAAATCAGGGCTCCAACTGGGCTTTTCTGAAATCGGATGAAGGTCATTTGTTGCTTGTCCCAGTTTCCACATTCTTTGAGAAACTTTGCCTGAACAGTTTCTTTTTTAACCCTGCCTCTGCCAAGGACTCTCTCCATTTCCCCTTTCCACTTTGGTCCCCTGTAAGTTTCTTCTTTTCCTTTTTTAACTTAACCTGGGAAAGAAAATAGGAAGTTAAAGTTTTTGGAATAGTAGCCATGTTAGTCTGTGGTTCAGGCATCTCAGAAAACAAAATAAACAAAACAAAATAAAATAAAAAACACAGTAGCACTGTTTGGATCATTAGTAAGGGTAAAGGTCACCCTTGCTCGAAAGTCAGTCGTATCTGACTCTAGGTTTCAGTGCTCATCTGTTTACAGCCAAAGAGCCAGAGCTGTCTGCATCTGCAGACATTGCTGAGGACATGTGGAGTTCACGGAATGGTGTTTACCTTCCCACTGAAGTGGTACCTATTTATCTACTTGCAATTTCTTGCTTTCGAACTGTTAGGGTGGCAGGAGCTGGGACAGAGATAGGAGGTAACTCCATTGTGCAGTACTCAGGTCTTGAACTGCTGACCTGCCGACCTTCCAGTCATCAAGTTCAGAATCTTAACCACTTGGGCCACCGCAGTCCGCAAATAGTAGGGGGATACAAAACAAACACCTGGCATTGAACAGGTGCCTCCAGCCTCACCAGACGCTCCTGTGACCGGCCCGGTGAAGGGGGAAAAGGACAACACCTGCGGGGGCCCGGGAGGCTTTAAGACCATGCTGCTGCCAGCCACAAGCGGAGCCTTCCAACACCAGGGAATCTCCCGGGGTTGGGAAAATGCATGGAATTTGCTGGGTGGCCAAAGATCACTACCCAGCTGGCCTTGGGCCCCACCCTCCTGGGGCTGGGGAAGGATCTCTCTGCCCAGTGCCTACTCAGATGGAAGTGACCAAAACTGTCTATTTGGAGAGAAGTAACTATATATGTCTGCTCAGAGGGCAGTGACTGTTTTGCATTCCAATTTGTTTTATGATATGTACAGATGATATTAATGTATTTGCTGCTATTCTGCTGCTTTGTAATTATAATTACCTGCCTGAAGGGAAGTGATTGTTTGTAATTGTTTCTATGATATACACTGATAATATTGATTTATTTGTTATTTTTCTGTTTTGTATCATATTGTATTTTCTATTATATTTCATTTCAAATTTATTGTGATTATGTAATATATTGTTGATTATAGTGTTGAATGTTATATTTTTGAGTTTTGTGAGCCCCCCGAGTCGGCTGCACCGAGTCGGGCGGCATATGAATGAATGAATGAATGAATGAATGAATTAAATAATTTGCAACTGAAAAAAAGAGGGGGATTTACAATTAATCCAAATAACAACTAGAACTAGAAATCATCTGTCATTACTAGTTGTTCAAAGAAAGCCATATTGATTTGTATACTTATCTGTTATGCTAACCAATCACCTAATATGCTAACCAATTGCCTAATGTGTATAAATTGATGCCATGAAGTCTCACTCCCATGTCTGACAAAGTGGACTTGATCCACACAAGCTAAAGTGCTACAGCGTTTTTGTTTCATTTATTCTTTGATATGCTTGAAACACAGACTAACACGACTTCTATTCAAAAAAAACCCCCTACTTTTCTGTTGCCCTATAGAGCAACAACAGTGTTTTACAGTTCTATAAATATGTGCAGAACTAAACAGACCTATCCAGATCTATTAAGCTGGTTATTTGCCACTCATTCACTTTCAATTTTGTATATGAGAAGAATGGCTTGCAAATACACCTGTACAAAATTGTTGGTTTCGTTTTTTATTTAAAATAAGTATATAAATATAATCTACTCAATCATTTTTTGCTTAAGATTCTCAAAAAATTCTTAGTAAACCACCTCTATGAAGTCGAGTGGAAAATAATTTTGTCCCCAGGATTATGGCTAAACTATAAAGCCACATAACTGAATACAGATCACAATTTTATCAACCACTTTTCTACAAATTTGCTAAGAACCTATTCCACACCACTTGGCATGCTCTGTAATTTAGGTTAGAGAACAAAAGCCTTGGGGAATGATGTAATCTGAGCAACAGGACCTCTGCGTACCAGGTTACCATTATACTCTGCTGGCACTGTTTGTACCCACCCACCTACACTATTTGCAGCTGTATGCAACTTACTAATGGATTCAGCCTTTCAGTTTGGATGAAAGCTATTTATATCCTCATTCAGTCTGACTGTGACACTACTATTGTATGTCCATCCTTAAGAGGCATTATTCAGGCAGCATGACATGAAGAGAGGCTTCATACTGCAGAAGAGAGGTTCCTAATAAAGAGATCATTGTGCTCAAACATAAAGAAAACTTCCTGTTCCCAATTAAGAACCCTGCAACTTTACCTCTCTCTCCGGCATATTATGACTTTCCGAACAATCTTATGAATGTCTACTAAAAAGTACATCCTGCTGAGTTCAATGAGCATTAATCTCAGACAAACTGGCATAGGATGTCTTCAATATTTGTAAAACATAAAGCATAAATCATAAACTATATAAGTAAGGTAAAGGTCACCCTTGCTGGAAAACCACTCATATCTGACTGTAGGGTTCAGTGCTCATCTCTCTTTATAGCTAAAGAGAAAGCATTCAATTTCACTGTCTGCATTTGCAGATGTTTCCATGGACATGTGGCAGACATGGGTAGACACCGGAGTGCACAGAATGCTGTTTACCTTCCTGCTGATGTGGTACCTATTTATCTACTTGTAATTTCTTGCTTTCGAACTGCTACGCTGGCAGGAGCTGGGACAGAGATGGAAGCTCATTCCCATTGTGCAGCACTCGGGTCTTGACCCACCAACCTGCTGACCTTCTGGTCGTGAAGTTCAGTGTCTTAACCACTAAGCCTCTGCACTCCCTCTTACAAGTAAGAGAAAAATATATTGATTTAAGTGATCATGTTTCTGTACATTTTAATTTCACTAAGTGTTTTTCTGTAATATAGAACAAATATGGCTAACTGTGTTGGCAAAATCAAGAAGAGAAAAAGAGGGAGAAATGAGAGAAAGAGAGAGAAGCAAAATGTTGTGCACTTTAGAAACCAGTAGAAGTATTTCAGTATGAACTTTCATGAGTCAAATGGATATGGCAACTAGGTTTCCTGTTATATAAAAAGCATACAGTATTTGTCTTTTCTGAGCTAGATGGACTTCCCCCCCCCAATCTACCACTAAGTATTTGTCCCTGGGTCTGTAACAATATTGTATAAACAGACTGTTAAAATTTACAGTTCCATTGGCACTAAGAATGCAAATACTGTACCTGTAATCACTTGCAGAACTCCTATACTGTACAGTATTTCAGAAATTACTAAAATCTCTCATCCAACATCCAAAAGCCAAACAAACAAAAGGAACAAAACCACTTCTTCATCTGCCTGCCTTTTAACCAATACATGCATAATCACAAATTATGAATTGTGAACAAAATGTGATAACTGAAGTGATTATTTTCTTGTAAGAATAAGGTAACAGAATCATTTCAGAAATGCACAACCAATCTTCCATGATACATATTGAAAAATCCAATACTGTATACTGTACAGTATTTTCTAAAATCCTTAGTTGCCTCTGTGGACATTGTGTTAAAAGGAAACACATGCATGCTTCTTCTGTATTACTGTAACATTCTTAGTCTTTTAACCTAAGGCTTTTTATGTCATAGTTCATGTAACTGGGCTTTCACACGATACCCTTTTCTATGCTTTTACTTATATCTAGTTTCTACATATTTTCATCTGTATCAATTTCAATGTTGCCATGAGCCACCCTAGGTTCCACTTTCTGGTGAAAAGGAAAGTAAATAAATCAAATCACCACTGACTCATCCACTAACTGAATACACCAAATCATCATCATCAGGAAATTCACAAACTATACATGGGGAGCTCAAACATCCACGCTGTGCAAATCAGCTTTGGCCCTGAGCATCTCTGCAGCAGAGTATGCTGTTCCAGTATGGAGCACATCCACACACACACAAAACAAGTTGACATCGCTGTTAATGAAGCCATGCGTATAGTGACAAGATGCCTCAAACCTACACCAGTTGAGAAAATATACCCTCTTGTTGGTATCGCTTCACCCAAAATCAACAGAGAAGTAGCAGCAGACGCCAAGAGAACTAAGCAAGAGAATGACCCTTGACATCCTCTGAATGGAAGTCCACTGGCTCAGATCCAGGAAGAGCTTTATGGCAAGAACAAATGTTTTTTAGGGTACACAAGAGCAAAACCAAATTAGAAGATGGAGGAAGAAGCTTACTGGACAAGGAACAATAATGGAGGATATAGATGAGGAACTCAATCTCTCCTACACCACTTGGAGGACTTTGAATAGGCTGAGGGTCAGAGTCCTTAAATGTAAGATCAACATACTCAAGTGGGACTTTTGGCAGGCAACAACACACTGTGTGAATGTGGAGAGATACAGAATCTGGCACATTTGCTGGTCTGCCAGAGACATGCACCAATGAGGACTTGCGTTTGGACAATGACAAAGCAAAGAAAGTTGCTCCATTTTGGCAGTCCAGGGTTTGATTAGGACACAAAAGATCAAATAATTGGGCCATGAGCACCAGAATTACAGTCACTTAGACAAAGAGGCAGAGGAACTAGTAGTGCCAATGGAAAAGGTACTGGAATAAAATACAAACTTGGAGCTGGAGACACCCAAATCACATGGCCTGAGATTCCAAGCCTGAGACCTCTGAGCCTAAAGCAATTCTGGTGGGCTACCAGCTTAATTCCAGCACTGAGAAAGCATATTCTTTCCTAGGTATTCTATAATCTATAGAGCTGGTTTCCAGCATTAACTTAAGATGCAAGTAATTGCTAAGTTCCAGGCCAAAGATGTTTGATTTTAGGGCTTTCCATTTTGAAGAAAAGGGAGAGCTCTGGAAAACTGACTGGATCATAAAAATCAAGCAAATGGTTAACTCAACGCTTCCCAAGTTGCTTTTTAGCCTAGTGCCCCATTAGCCCCTACCAGGGACCTGAAAAAACACAGAGCACGTACACACTTGGAAAGCATTCAAGTTTTGCTGCTGTTAACAACCACTTGACACAGACAGGATTCATAACAAAACACACAATGGGTACATATCAGTGTCTGTATTAATGCACCATGTGCTTTACACAGGATGGAGCAGGAGGGCTGCTTGCGGAAGGAGGAATGCACACCATGACAGCAAGCTCAGACAAATACACATTTCCAGTTCAGGAAGAGCATAGGAATGAAGAACCCACTGCCTCTTCCTCCCAGTGTCAGCCCCCCCCCCACCTGCAGTGAAGACATCTGGTAGACAGTAATGGAACAGAAACACAGCAGACACAAGTGCAACTTTTATTGTACAGTTTCAGAGATGAAATGAGTTCTCACGTCATCACAGTAACATGAAGCTGCTACTTGTTTATTCCCATAGGTTTCCTTTGCTTCTTTGAGCAACATAACAGTCAGTAGAGTAGGAAGTCCAGCTAAGTCCCATTCTCACTGCATCCCCCACACATTTCCAATTGCTGCGTCTGCTTGAGGAAGCAGGAAGGTACCCATTCCCATGGCTCCTCCTAATAGATGTCTCAGTAGATTTTGCCTACACAAATTCTGCAGGGTATTGATGGTAGTAGGGACCATCCTCTCCCCTATAAATGTTCAATGACTACTTGGTTGCCTGTGGAGAGACAAGACAGACATGGGGGTAATCATGAGTAACAAGTAACGATTGCAACAGACAAGTTGGAGTGCCAAGAATCGCCATCAAGGCTCTAGTATGTCACATGCCACAGATCTATTGCTTGGTTGATTACTAAGGCATACATTCCTATATAAATATATATTTAAACTTCCCAGTATCCCTGATTGGAAAACTGAACTATTATAGGATACATTGTAGTTATTAAGGCAATACTCACAATTGCAAGAGACAAGTCTGCTGTTAAATCCAATGTAGTGAGTTGCTTTGTTATTCTGCCTCTGTTGATTGAAGTCTTCTTCAACTGTTCAGTGACCCTGAAGAATGAATTACAAGTGTTTGGCCACCAGTGTCAAAATGAAGAGCAGAATGTTGAGTACGTATTCATTTATAGCACCTATGCTAGAGCCAAAATACACATCCATAGAAATGTGTCTTTCTGCTATGACACTGTAACCTGCTTTGTGATGTATGACTCCAGAGCTGCAAATGCAAAGGAAGTCACCATTTGTGTGCCAGAGACAATCCAGATCAGGGTGCCCAAACTACACCCTGCAGGCCGTATCCAGCTCCCTATGCTAATTCATCCGCCCCGTGCTACCACTATCACTCCTGGAAGCTTACAGTTGCATTTTACTTCTGCTTCCAGGAGTGACGAGGGTGGAGTGGGCCAGATGAATTGGTGATGGGGCCAGATAGGGCCTAAGGGACATAGTTTGGGCACCAATGGTTTAAGCAGAGAAAATGCCAGCTTAAAATCTATCTCATCCTGTTGCAAAATAGATTGCAAGGCATGTTTTACTTCCGCTTCTGGTGGGAGGAACCATGTGACCGGCCTGCTGAACCATGTGACTGGCCCACGGCCCGAAAAGTTTGGGCACTCCCTATCCAGATGATTTACATGCTTTGTTATGCATTTTTCACCACTTGATGGAGCACTCTTAAAAACACATTTGATTTTGCACTTTGCCCCTGAGAAGCAACGTGCTGGATAAAGGGAGGCTATCAAACCAGTACATAGCTTCCCCACATTACAGGGCAAAGGTGGTCAGAGTAAACACCCTATAACCATGAGAGTTGCAATGACCTACACACTTCAAAATGCTGAGCCAGGGGTGGGGTTATAGTGTGGGCAAGATCCTTCAACTCACCTGAATGGGTTCCTTGTTCTCATGGCCATATTTGCCTCTGAAGTGAAGTTCTTGCTGAGCATTCATGTCTGGAGTCTCATTGCAGTGTACCTGTAAGGTTTCTGACACAACAAACATTATGTATCTGCTCTTCTTGTTTTGTCATTAGCCTGAGCAGCTTTGTTATTGTACAAGTTGTTCCCTTCTTCCAGAAGGCTCATTTTCACTGTCGTTCCTGATCACCAAAATCTCATTTGTGCATTTTGATACTTACAGTTCCCATGGCAAAATTTCATATTTTACTTTTTTCATTACAAGGCTTTGTGTGTGTGTGTGTGTCTTTCCTAGAAATAAGATGCTATTTTAAAATGGTGACATTTTGCAATTAATGGAGCTTTTGTTTGCAGCTCTGGAAAGTTTTGCATGCAACCAGAACTCAGGCATTCACATTTCTTACTAAAGAGTTTATTAAATAAACAGTGATATCTAACTGGAGTCATAATATAATGATAAACACAATGGAGACGGGGGCAGGAAATCTACTCACTTTAGTACCTGTTAGGCTCACTAAAATTGATGAAATAAAGGTAAAGGTCATCCTTGCTCAAAAGCCAATCATATCCGACTCTAGGGTTCAGTGCTCATCTCTGTTTATAGCCGAAGAACCAGCACTGTCTGCATTAACAGACACCTCGGTGGACATATGGCAGGCATGCCTAGACACTGAAGTGCACCGACCGAAGTGCATGGAACTATGAAATAAAGCAAACTTTAAAAAGAACTAACTTTCAGAACCTCAACTGTTTTTGCAGATCTAAAACCTTACGAATGTATCAATTTAAATGGCCATTCTGTTTGAAGTCCCAGGGAATTGCTGTGCTTCTCTTCTCAAGACAGGGAGACGAATCTCAGGATAATAGAGGAGAATAGAGTTTAATTTTTATATATGAAGTATCTTTCAATCTGGGCCATCTTTTAGCCTCAGAGCTCATAGGCTTGGTGCAAAGGTGTTTCTCTGTGTTGAGCTTGCTTCAAGTCCAACCTGTGGATGTCCTGCCTCTATGACAGTGATGGTGAACAGCTTAGAGACTGAGTGCCCAAACAGAGGGGTGGGGTGATGTCTGTGCTGGGGGGGGGGGTGAGAGGAAGCACTCCCATTCGGCTGCTGGGCATAGAGGCAGGGCAAACTGTGCTGGGGGGAGGGAGGATGTGTTCCCACTGGGCTGCTGGGCAGAGGGTTGGGGTTGGGGTTAATTCTGTGCTGGGAGGAGGGAAAAAGTGCTCCCATTGGGCTGCTGGGTACAGAGGGAGGGTGAACTCTGTGCTGAGGCAATGGTGTGCATGCCCACAAAGAGGGCTCTGAATGCCCCCTCTGGCACGCATGCCTTAAGTTCACCACCACTGCTCTATGATGTCACAAGGAGCCATCATTGACATAATGAGGACCCTTTCCAGCAACTTCGTAAGGTCTACTCCACAATCTTCACATTTTATCCCTGAATTTTGGGGAAACGGTGCTCTGACAATGCCCTTAGAGTGCTCCACTTCTTCTTTACTTCCTCTTATACCCCTTTGGGAGTTGAGGGAAATACAATTTTAGTAGTACAAATGAGGGTTGTATAAAAGAGTTTCATTATAAATAACACTGTGAAATCATCTTTTCAAAGAATATATTACTTTTTCAATGAAACATTGAAAATATCTAACAGGGAAGTAAGAAGTAGACCCTTGTAACATGAAGTTGGAAAGCTTTTGAGACATTATAATCTTATAACTGCGGAGCCGGAAAAGACCCTATGGATTATTGAGTCCAATCTGTCAGGGAGGCAGAGTGGGGAACTGAACTCCCAACCTCTGTTTAAGCAACCAGATACCTACACCACTGAACTATCTTGCAGTTCATTGCCATCCCCCCCCCCTCCAGTACCAAACCATGAAAATATGCTTAATGAGTCCCAAAGCCTTTTAGAATTCAAAGGATTATGTATTTCAAGTTAATAATCGGTCTGGCTTGTCACATTGGTGCTTCCAAGCCACTTACATTGCAGTGTGACAGCTGAGTTAATAGTTGCCATAGCACCCCTCTCACAACGCTTAATCTTTTGTACTTCCAAACACAACCAAGAAGAAATATTTTAAAGTTTTAGTATGTCTGTACTTTGGGAAGCGCTCGCTGTTCCGCCGCATACTAGAGACAGTAGTGAATGTTTTCCAAACGCTTGTTACCTAACTGAGAATGGTTTTGCCTATCTGGAAAATAACTGTAGCAGGAAAACTTGCTTTTAGGGTTATGTTGATGCAACATAGAGACTATATATATAGTTTTGAAAGTCCACAGTTGCAGGAGGAGAAAGAACAGTTGTGCCGTGTTAGCTTTCATAATTATTTTGTGTTGAAATACAACCTGGCAATCCTAAAAAGCATAAAACCATTTCCTAATACTGTACAAGTGTTTCTTGTATTATAGCCTGGCAATTCCCCATTTTCTACACTAATTAAACAAAGGATAAGTAAACTGAGATTAGTAATGCCATATAAGGTAATGCCACATAAGGTTACATGAAATCTAACAGCATAACACATACAGTACTATGTTTTAATAATGAGTTCACATCATGTGTTTCAACCACTTTTAGTGAGGACTGACAACTGTTCTCTTCCCTGGTAGGAGTCTCCAGGCCTTTAATACCTTATCTTGCTAATGCATCTTTCAACCAAGGCAGGAGAGTTAACCCAGGTGCTAAACTAACCCAATCTAATCCTGAGTGCCCTGTTTTTAGGTAGGACATGAGATTCTATAACTCTTTGGCTACTAAATACAATAAATAAAATAAAAATCTTCCCACAATCACATTCTACACATATTGTCTCTGCACATATTGTCATTCTGGCATCTATATAGACTGTCATTCTTAAATAAAGATGCTAAGACCTGCATGTTTTGAAATTTTAGATACTGTACTGAAAATAGTTAAGATGGGACTGTATTAAGAAATCACCCTCTGTATACTATTGAGGAAATAAGATTAAAAGATGTAAAGATTATAAAGTGGATCAAGATTTAGTCATGCTTAAAGCAGACCTGCTGAAATTAATTGGACAAATTAGTTATAACTAATTTAAATTCTCCCCCCCCCCCCACTTGAATATGTAAACTTTGACCCAACCTGTTGTTTTGGCATGTCTTTTAGGTGAAACTCTCAAATAAATAAAGGTTCAAAGTGCATTTGTTTGTTAACAAAAATGAAGCCAACCAACCAATGAACAAGAAAAACTAATATTTAACAAGAAACTGATCGTTATTAACTTCTGCTGCTTCCTCCCCCGTAAATTTAGGGGCGGGGAATCTTTCCTACTTGCTCCAGTATGAATACTAATTGTTACTCTAATCTGCACAGTGAAATATTTCCAATAAGTCTTTCTTTCTTATTAAGAATCTCTTCTATTTCTACGCGTATGTAGTACAGTAGAGAATATGTAAATCAATAGCCTAATAGACCTAACATTCTATTAAAGAAAAGGGCAAGTTGCTTCATTAGCCATTGGTAACTTTAGCCAGCTTTCAATTTGTAACAATTTCTTCCAATCCCAGCCTTTTGCAAAAGCCTTGCTACTTTTTAATTCTATCTGTGTTGATTAGAAGATCCAGCTTACCCTTTCAGGAAAATTGGATATTTATACAGCCTATCCTGCACTGTTGTGTATTTTTTCATTTAAATAAAATAGTTTGCTAAAGAATTTAAACTATTTTCAATATTTGTTGTTTTAATTGTTTTTATTTTTAAGAGATTGTTACGTAACTGTTTTCCATTTTAAACTGATTGTTACACAACTGTTTGCCAGAATACAACTGATTATAGGTTGTCAAAAAGGCAGAACATAGAATCAGACAGTCAGACAATCAATCCATCAGTATTCTATAATAAAAAAATTAATTCTATACAGATAAAACTGAACTTTTATTTTTTTTTAAAGGAAAACTCAATCAGATCAACATACAGTATTGTTGTCAGAATGGATGTGCATCCTCCTCCTCCTCCTGCCGTATCTGAATCTGAATACTGGAGATCCTCATGGCAATCAGCCATGAAGACTGTCCTGAGAATATAATGAAGTGGCCTTTCATCTGCCTTCCACATTGTAACATGACACTCATACCACTGATCCAGTTCCATGAGTCACTTTCAGGTCCTAAGCCCTTTTGGCACACAAACTTCTCATAAGTCCCAGGTCAGTGTGGATGAAGCTGCTGCCCTCTAGCAAGATGGATTCAAGTGGGATTTAATCCACTTGAGGACTGTTAGGACATTTTTCATTTGGGGGTATTGTACAAAGATTGCTGCCCAGTGGAATAGTACAACTTTAAGGCCCTCCATGTGTTCTCAACACAGGTGTTCATAATAGAGCCTCAAACTGATTGCCAGGCTGTGCATGCTTGGTCCATGTGCTCCTGTAACAGCCCAGCTGTGGCTGATTAGAAAATCTGCCCAGCAACAGTAGGGTATAACTGTGGCCCTCTGGGAAGGGTCCATGGAGGAGGCTGTTATTCTGGAGGAGATTATCTGTGAGGAGGTTGTTATTCTGAAGGAGTCTATATACTGAGAAGGACTGAGACACTGAAGGAGGTGATGCTGTTGAGAGCTTTTCTTCAACTGAGAAGAAAGAACTGCTAAAGGATCACCAGGACTCTGTGCATGCTCCTGGAGTTGGAGCCAACAGAGGAATCCAAGCTGCCTACCTACTGTGGGGCTTGAGAGTGAGAGAGACTGTTGTATATAGTTCCTGTGTATGTCTGTCTTCCCCTCACTGTAAGTAAAGCACATCTTTCCACTGAAGGCATATGTGTGTGTGTTATTGCACTAAGGCTTTCGCTGCGTAAGAGCTTAAAAGTGCTACTCGGCTATCCAGCCACACATATCGCCAGGGGAATCCCTGATAACGGGTTATGGGCCCAGGGTGTGCCTAACAGCTATGCCCGACGCCCTAACTGCACCCGTGTGTCTTTGCCTGTCAAGCCCCGAAGTGCTGTGTGCCTGGACTGGAGCTGTGGAGCCCTGATCAGCGTTCGGAGGAGCTGCGTCCCCTGGAGGACTCATCGCCTGCAGGACAGCGCCCCAACAGAGGTCCAGAAGACGTCCACCTTGCTTCGTGTGTCCCTGCCAGCTGCATGCTTTGTGAGTCTGCAAGTGAGGGAAGAATGGCTGTTTCCAGTCTCTCACTGGTGCCCCTGCTTGATGGCACCAACTACCAGACGTGGTCAACCAAGTGCAGTCTGCTTCTGCACAAGGAAGGGCTCTGGGACATTGTTGAGTATCCCCAGAAGCTAGAAGCACTGGATGAAGAGGACACTGACAAAAGGGACAGACTTGAGTATGATAATCAAAGGGCTTTGGCAATTATTGGGTTAACTGTAGCAGAGAGTCAGTTAACATATCTGAGAGGGGAGAAGTCAGCTGCCGCATGTTAGCAGAGGTTTAAGCAATTATATGTAAGGGACTCAGTCGGTTCCCAAATATCTCTCACCAGACGTTTGTTTAGGTTACGCCTCCAGCCTGGTGGAGATATGGCTCAGCACCTCCATTCAATTAGTGATTTGCTGCAGCGTCTTGCTGAAACAAACTTGTTCTTAACTGAAGGACAAAAAGCATATATTCTCCTTTCGTCTTTGTCGGAAGAATATGATGCTTATGTGTCATCCTTGGACATTTTGCCCAGGAGTGAGTTAAATTTCTCATCTGTTCAAGGTCGCTTACTGGAGCAGGACAAATTAAGGGGTTCTCTGAAAGAATTCAGAAAACCAGAAGTTCTAACTGAAAGTGGTAGAAGCAAATCACCCCCTCCTCCCACTGTGTGTGTAGCAAAGAGATGTTTTAGATGTCAGAAGTCTGGGCATATTGCCAAGTTCTGTAAGGCAAGGTCGAGCCCAGATAAGGACAAGACATGTAGAAAAGCTAATCTCTCTGTTGCTGCTTTTACTGATGTTGAACCTGGCACCTGGTTAATTGATTCTGGTGCATCTTTTTCCATCTGTAGGAATAAGCAACTGTTTTCTGAAATGTCCAAAACAAGCCAGACTGTCACCTTAGCCAATGGGTCACGGGTCCGTGCACTGGGTAAAGGCCAGGTGAGATGTGAAGCTTTGGGTGAAGAGCTAGAAATGCTTTATATCCCTGAGATGAAGTATAATTTGCTGTCTGTTAGGACCCTACTGAAAAAGGGTTACTCAGTGACATTCCAGGGGAAGGAATGTGTCATTAAGGGACGAGATAAGGAGTTAACTGTGCCACTACACAATGATCTGTTTGTGTTAGGCTCCCGTGCACTGAGTGCGAATCTGGCTGATAAAGGATTTAGCAACAAGCTCCCCCATGACAAATGCATACACTTAATGCACAGACGGTTGGGGCATGTAAATTTCCGAGACTTGAGAAGGACCATTGATCTGACTGAGGGCATAGCAGTGAAACCATGCAGCAGATTTCTGAGCTGTAAACCTTGTAACGAGGAGATGTCCAAGGTCACTCCTGCAAATAGAGTGGGTAGTTTTAGCACTACCCAGCCCTTAGAGATGGTGTCTGCTGAATTAATAGGTCCTATGAGCCCAAGCCCTGGTGGCTCAAGGTATGCCCTGAGCATTGTTGATCACCACACAAGATATGGGTTTGTGTATTTGCTAAGGTCCAAGGGTGAGATCTGCTCAACTTTAACCAGATGGGTAAGGTTCGCCCAGAGCAAGGCAAACACACAGGTAAAGACCCTAATCACTGATGGGACAATGTTCTCACACAAAACCACCACTGATTTCCTGGCTAGACATGGGATAGTCCACCACATACCTCAGCATAACTCAACTGTAGAGAGGAGAGGTCAAACTCTGCAGGCCATGACAAGGGCTATGCTAAGTGATGCAGGTCTACCTTGCACACTCTGGGCAGAGGCTATAAAGTGTGCGAACCATCTGCTGAATAATGTATATCATTCTGGGATTGGGGACATCCCTGCAACCAGGTGGCATGGAAGGAAGCCAAACTTGGGCTATCTTCGAGTCTTTGGCTCTCCTGCCCTGGTACGCATCCCGGGGCAGCCTCGCCCTCGCAAACTGATCTTCATAGGGTATGAAGCGAACCATAGGGAGTATAGGTTTTGGATGCCAGGATCCAACCAAGTTACAAGAAGTAAGAATGCCAAGTTCCTGGAGCACTCCCGATGGGAGCATGTGGAAAGTGTCCACATTCCTGGACTCCTGTTTGAGGAGGAGGCGGCAAAGCAGCCTGTCTGGCAACCCAGCAGTAGCAAGCTTGTTAGCAAAATCCCCACTGATGGGGAAGCTGGGGTAAAAGAAGAAATAAAAAGTGAGTCAGAAGAGTCTGATGTTTCTGGGGAGTCTGAGGGAGATACCACTGATAGAGTCCTGCCTCGTAGGTCCAGTCGGACTAGAAGGCCACCTGATAGATATCAGGCCACTGTGGCGTTAATGGATAAAGCAAAGCCAGAAACCCCTACTGAGGAAACTGCATTGCCAGGTGCAAAGTTGGGTGCACGGCAGGCAGAATTAGACAGGGAGGTACTCCCACCTCGGGACCTGTCTGAGCGTATGCCAGAATCTGAAAGGCATAGGGTATGTGGGTCTAGGAGACCAAGGTATTTCAAAGGTGCAAGAAAAGGAAATAAACTGTTTCCTCCTGGTGCCAATAGGCATGTGAAGACTGTAAGCTGATGTTCTTTGTAAATACTGATACTGAGTGTACTGTAAAGAATGTTGTACTGCAACTGTGTATATGTATATATTGCTTCTGTATTCTGATCTGTATATTGTGGCATCCATCTTGTACAATAGGAGGAGCATGTTAGGACATTTTTCATTTGGGGGTATTGTACAAAGATTGCTGCCCAGTGGAATAGTACAACTTTAAGGCCCTCCATGTGTTTTGAACACAGGTGTTCATAATAGAGCCTCAAACTGATTGCCAGGCTGTGCATGCTTGGTCCATGTGCTCCTGTAACAGCCCAGCTGTGGCTGATTAGAGAATCTGCCCAGCAACAGTAGGGTATAACTGTGGCCCTCTGGGAAGGGTCCATGGAGGAGGCTATCATACTGGAGGAGGCTGTTATTCTGGAGGAGATTATCTGTGAGGAGGTTGTTATTCTGAAGGAGTCTATATACTGAGAAGGACTGAGACACTGAAGGAGGTGATGCTGTTGAGAGCTTTTCTTCAACTGAGAAGAAAGAACTGCTAAAGGATCACCAGGACTCTTTTGAGTGCTCCTGGAGTTGGAGCCAACAGAGGAATCCAAGCTGCCTACCTACTGTGGGGCTTGGAGAGTGAGAGAGACTGTTGTATATAGTCCTGTGTATGTCTGTCTTCCCCTCACTGTAAGTAAAGCACATCTTTCCACTGAAGGCATATGTGTGTGTGTTATTGCACTAAGGCTTTCGCTGCGTAAGAGCTTAAAAGTGCTACTCGGCTATCCAGCCACACATATCGCCAGGGGAATCCCTGATAAGGACCATCACCCTTCCTTGTAGATTTCAGCATCCAAGGTTGTTAGTCCTCAGAGTGGTCAGGTTAGTTAGTTAGTTAGTTAATCCTCCTCTTTTGTATAAACTCTACTTTTTTTTGGACAATAACTGGGGTACCCTGGATTATATATTCTTGCAATTTGCTTTTATATGCAGACAAAACAAGAAGCCTATTGAAGCTCTGGATCATCAAGACTAAAATCAAGAAATGCAGCTGAGAATGATCTACTTGATTTTCCTCAATTTTCTCCTCATAAAAATGTTTTTCTCTCCCCCCCTCCACTAAATATGACTACATTAATTAATGAATATGTTTTTGTACAGTTTTAGGTATTCTGGATTTGCTTGCTTTGGAATCCTATTACACTAGTACCTCAGATAACAATGAGACTTGGTTCCACAAGTCTCATCATTATCCGGTTTTTAATTGATCGCACAACGTTTAAAAAAAAAGCCCTGTTCCCTTTCAGAAGAAGAAAGGGAACAGGAGGGTGATCTGCCTTGCCTCTTTGGAAAGGGCAGTGGGGATTCCATGCATGGAATCCCCACTGCCCTTTCCAAAGAGGCAGGCAGATCGCCGTGTGGGATTGGTGTTTGAGTTGGGTGTTGAACGGGGCACCTGCCCGTTCACCCCCCAACCCAAGCGCCGATCACGCGCTGCGATCGCAGTGCCCGGGTAGGTCTGGGGACTTCAGAAACAGTGTGGATCGGGTCCCCTGACCTCCCCAGAGGCAGCAGGGGTGGCAGAGAGCCCGAAATGGGGGGGAAAACTCCCATGTTTTTCACCCATTTCGGGCTCTCTGCTGCCCCTGCCTCCTCTGGGGAGGTCGGGGGACCCGATCTGTGCTGTTTACAATGTCTGCAGACCTACCTAGGCAGTGCTGTGAGGCAAAACGCTGGGGAAAGAACCCCAGCATTTTGCTTTACAGCACCGCCTGGGTAGGTCTGCAGATGTCAGGAACCACTTTCCCTTCGCAAGCAAAGGGGTATCTGACCCTGGGATAGCCCTTTGCTGGTGAAGGGAACCCCTGTGCCCACAGGGGCGGGGTGACTGGGAAGCCGAACGGGGAGCCCCCGTTCAGCTTCCCAGCCACCCCGCCATGACAAACTATTACCTCGGATAACACTAACAGATAGTTATCTGATGCAATTTTTTTTTACAAAATTTTGCATCGTTATCCTATTTTAGCGTTATCCAACATAATTGTTATCTGAGGTATTACTGTATTTCAGATGGACATAATAATAACTGGAATAGATTTCCTCTTTTCCTGATATGGTCAGATGATTATCAGTTAATGAAGGATGATAAGGATGGGGATTTATTTATTTTATTTATTTATTTTATTTACTCCAATTTTTATACCGCCCTACTCGGTTGGGCCGACTCAGGGCGGTTCACAAGCACAGAGTAAACAGCAAGTCTATAGACACATCATGTAAATACAAAAAGAAAAAGAGAAAAAAAATCAGTATCAACACCATAAACAGCTCAACATCGTTACATCATAAAAAGTTCAGTCAGTATCAATTTCAAACAATAATCAATATATATATATACAAAATTCAACACATTTACACAAAGATTTTAACATTATCAAAAAGTCCAGCCGCCCCTGCGGCTTTTAAGCAAAAGCCTCTGGGACAGGTGGAGGGAGTCCCGGCTGGGCGAGGTGATAGCCTCTTCCCCCCGGCTGTTTCCTTTTTATAAAATATATTACACAGTTGTCAACAAGATTCGATACCTGTGCTTTATGAACATAATACAATTGAACATGTCTTTTAATTACATTTTTCATTATATCTTGGAATCCTTATTTTTAAAATGTTGGATCATAAGTGATGTGCAAAACCTTTACCTTAGTAATTATCATTAATAAGCAGAAATTGGGTGGTAATATAGACATGCTTAGATAAATGAGCTGATTGACACACATGGCATGACCTTGTCTTATTTGGGTGATAAAACTGAAGGAATTCTTATTAAACTGTTAACACTCATTATTAAAGGAATGATCACTCTTTGAACTTTTGGCATTTCAATTTCCTCTGATCTCCACAGATTACAATAAGCCAACTACCTTCAATGTATGTGGATAATAATTTGTCAACAGAAGCAGCACCTCCCATGCATCCATGACATGAGCTGAAGTCAAGTTCAAAAAGCTTCTGGCAAATACATCAGCTTTTAAGAAGCCACAGGACTTTAATCTATTGAACAAAAGGTGTAAGCTCAGGCTGATATGTTGAATAATGGATAACAAAAATAGGAAACAAACTACAGCCAAGAATCAGGGCTAAGAAACAGGGTGTTATAATTAAATACAATTATTTTTTAACCACAGAAAAGTCTTTATCACTAATTTGGGGGGGGGGGGATAGTCAGAAAGCTTTTCAGAGGATGAGTTAGAACAAATCTGCATGTCAATGCTGGGGGAAAGGTTTATCCACAAGAATTATAACTAAAGGTGCAGCAGAATTTCCAGAACAAAATTAGCAAGCCTGCTATGCTATAGTCATATTATTGTTTTGTATGTCCACATATACAGTACATATACACCACAAATCAAAGAGAATTGAAGCTTCTGAAATGTGGAGCTATAGATGGCTGCTAAGGATATCATGGATTGACCATGTAATTAACATAGAAGTCTAACGCTAGATGGATAAAGAACAGGAACTCTTTAAGACCATTAAGCAAAGAAGGCTCCAATAACTTGGCCATATCATGAGGAACAACATGAAGTATAGGATACTCCAACTCGCTCTGCAAGGAAAGATCCTTGGGAAGAGGGGCCTTGATAGACTTCATGGCTGAAGAACCTGAGAGACTAGTGTGGCATGTCCTTGGAGGAACTATTCCGAGGAGTTAAGAACAGGAAGACTGTTGCCATGATGATAGCCAATATCCAGAACAGATACAGTACCTGAAGAAGAAGATAAACTACGTGTACTCTCTGATTCCTCTTACTCACTGATAGAAAAAGACTCAAAAAGTGTTAAGAATACCTTTCAACAAGGTGGTACCTTGAAACTTTGTACATTTATGTTCCAAGCTTTGCCAATTAAAAGAAAAACCTGAAAAACAAAGCATTTTATACTTACCCTTTAAATTTAAACATTCAAGTTGTAGCTTTAGTCAGTAAAGATATTTTTAGATACTGAAAAAAGCTGAATTTAGCACACATGCCATTCGGCACACATAACCCCAAAGCTGGTGATGTCTAGGAAAATCAGAATGGGAAATAAAAGTTAATTCTCCCCCAGAAGAGTAACAAGGACTGTAAGCCCCAGAGACTTAAAGCACTTCCACTTCACCTCAGAAAGATGTAATTGTCATACAGTATGTTGTTCTAATGCTCACTGATTTACTTCAGAAATTTGGAAATATGTATGTTAATCAAGATTTCTCTTCCTAAGCAATTCAAAAGAATCATAAACTCTATGATAGTAAGATATCCACATACCTATTTCAAAGTCTCCAAGGAAATATATGTTAAAGAATATATTGCTTTTTAAAAGTCTTTCTCAGCATGTGGAAATATGAAACAGCTACTTTACCACGCACACTAAATTTTTCTTTGGCTTCTAATTATTAAATGTTCACTGTTGCCTTGGTATTAACTGACTCAAAATTGCAAGCCTAGGAGTAGCGCTCAGCACTGCATATGTTTAAAACCTGAGTTAATGCCTAACATGTGTAAATGCAAACCAGTGTTAGATCACACATAGACCACATCTTAGGCCTGTAACAGAATTTCCCCTTCTCTTAGCATCTGGAATTTTTACTACCCTTCCCTCCCCCCCCCCCTAATTTCTATTAGGAATTGTCTCTGTCACTTGTGCTACAAACAAATCCCAGAAAAGTAATTTTCTGTACTATTTTAGAAAACTGGATAGCATCTGAATATATTTTGCTATATCACTGGAATAATTTACAGCCATAATTTTACATTTGGTTCTGAACAAGACAAACTACTGTACATCCCAAGATGCTGCAGTTTAAATAACACAATGAATCTTGAGAAATGGTGGGTCTTTAGGCTGATATTCTTTTGCTTATGTGTTTGTTGTATGGGTTTCTGGACACATTTGACTGGGTGCCTCAGTCCTACTACATTTTTATCAGCCACTTATTTTGATTTAGAGAGAGAGGGAGAAAGTGTAAAATCCTGCTCAGAATATTTTTGGTAAAAAACAAAGAGACACCAAGCCATTCTGCCACTAGAGACAAGGCACAAATGATGATCCTCAGGCACACAAGTCAGTTGCAGAGTAACTAAGGATCAGCCAAGTTATGTTGTGATCAGAAGCAGAACATCTTGCCACCATCATTCCTATTATCTCGGGAAGCAATAATTCACTCGCCAAGTATTCTGTTCCTTATTGCTGCGAGGGAAGTAAAACCATGCTATACGCAAACCCATGAAGAGGATACTGGACACAAAACAAATTAAACAACTAAATAGTATTCCATCTGCCTCTGATGATTTATTTATTCCCAGTACTTTCAGACTAGCCTTCACTTCACTTTTTAGAACTACAGGTTCTTCTTCATAGGATTTCTTTTCAAAAGGAATCTGTCACATTGTAATCTCTTCTGTAAATGACTTCAATACTGTATGTTGTTTCCACCTCCCCTTATTATCTCATTTTTTCCATTACTTCTTGGGAGTTCTAGTGATTTTACTAGCATTTATTTATTTATCAGACCATTTTCAGTAATGTCTTTTTTTTCATGAGCACTTGTAGACAGTTTGTACAATGTAAGAAATAAGGACATTTATTTCTATAGTATAAATACTTATCCTTACAAGCCAGTAGAGCTAAGAATGCTAAAGCCTATTGAACTAACAGGTTTAAGGCAATTAACTGTGTGTGTTAGGCTGTTCATACATTCTGCATGCACTCTGGTTCAACCTGGTATCCACATCCATGAAGACATGACAACTAAATTGTTTCCATTCTGCATATAATCCTGACAAATTCCCAACTGGATCAATGATGTTTGCATCACCACTGGCCATGATCCTTAGATATTTTCTGCAGAAATTCCAGTGAAAAGAATAAGGAACAACATGATTTACACACAGTCCATGATAAACTTCCCATACAAGCGACATTCAAATTATCTCTACTCAATGGGGCATGTGTAGGAGACTCTATTGGAAGTCCAAAATGAACAGCACCATATTGTCAGTTATGAGAAATTGTTTCATAAAATATTAGAGAAATTGTGATCAAGTCTTTCTTTTTCCTGATGTCATTTTATTACAGAATGAGATCTGATACAGTACTAAATAGTGCGGATTATGGTGCTATATTAGTTTCTTCTTGAGTGCTGCATCTGATTCTGAATATTGGCTATCATCATGTCGATCAGCCATGAAGATTGTCCTGGGAGCAATATAATGCAGTGGCCTTCCATCTGCCTTCTGCATCTCAGCATGACACCTGTACCACTGATCCAGTTCTGCAAGTCACTTTTTGGTCCTGAGTTCTTTTAGCACACAAAGTCCTCCTCAATCCCAGACCAGTACATGTATTGTTAAAGCTGCTGCCCTCCATCAAGATGGTTTCAAGTAGGATTTAATCCACTTGGGGGCCATCACCCTTCCCTGTGAACTTCACCACCCAAAAGACTATTAGTCTTCAGGGTTGTCAGGTTAGTTGACCACCATCTGATGATCAGCATTGAGCCTCTTGCAATACTGTCTACTATTTTACCATTGCAGGATAACCTAACCAGACTGGTATATGAGTTTGGGCAGATAGAATAAGAATTTCAATAATCAGTCTCATTGATCTTTACAAGTGTCTGTTAAATATAGTCCACAGGCACCCATACATCTGAGAAGGGGAGGATTAACTACTGCACCAGTTTAAAAGATATTGACAATAAAGCATCATAAAAACATTCAATTTGTCTTAGTTAGCATAGTGCACATTTCAAATCACAAAGAGGTTTTCACAAATCTCTCTTTCATTTTTTTGCTACAAGTGCAAAATAGGCAAAACTATAGGGGAGTGGTAAACCACTTTGTGTATTTACTACCTAGAAAACCCTGGAAAGAGTTGCCACAAGTCAGAATTTACTTGATAGCCTGTAATTACTGTATTTGCTGGCATATAAAACACACCGGGGTATAAGATGCACCCCATTATTACACTTGCCAACCTAGAAGTTCAAAAGCACTTCGGTGGGAAGGTAAACAGTGTTCCATGTGCTCCGGTGTCTAATCATCCCTGTCACATGATCACAGAAATGTCTACAGAAGCAGACAGCACTGGCTCTTCAGCTTTGAAACAGAGATGAGCACTGAACCCTAGAGTTGGATACAACTGGCTTTCAAGCAAGGCAAACCTTTACCTTTACTAGTCATAGTATCCGCATGTTTTCTCTTACAATCTCCACTATATTCACAAGATTTGAACAAAGGGCTAGAAGGTTCTTCTGAAGTGAAGCCCTGACATTTCTTCCTTCTACCCAAGAGACACATTTATGGCACTCATCTGAGCTGGTTAAGGAGATTTACTGCATTGCTTCACCTCATTAATCTGAACATTGCAGAGACCAACTTCTATTGGTCATCTATGACATCAGAGTTCGCTTTTGGCATTCTTTTGTTTCCTTCTTCTGTTATGGTAGACTTGATGCTTTGTTTCTCTTGCAGATACAACAGCAAAAGAACTGTTCAAACACAGCATCCCCCTGCCCCACCAAACCCTCTGGTAGTCTCAGGCTAAAACTGCCTGCAAATCACTAAAGGCAGAGGTGGCCAAACTAAGGCCCGGGGGCTGGATGTGGCCCCCAACACCAATTCATCTGGCCCAAGAAGCCCTCATCGCTCCTGGAAGAAGTAAAACACACCCGTATGGGGGTGTTTTACTTCTGCTTCCAGGAGCGACAAGGGCTTCGTGGGCCAGATAAATTGGTGTTGGGGGCCACATCCTGCCCCTGGGCCTTAGTGACCAGCTCCCTGAACCACATGATCGGCCTGCAGCTGAAACGTTTGGGCATCCCTGCGCTAAGCTATTGTCCCTTAGCAGGGCACAATTGCAATACTTAATAGGAAAGGGTGGATAGCTTAGTAAAATCTCCACTTCACATATACATCAAGCAGTTACTTAAAAGTGCAAACCAAGACAGGTCGCCTTCTCCTCCTCCAAGTGCCGTATCCAATTTTGAATATCGGCTATCATCATGGCAATTAGCCATGAAGATTGTCCTGGGGACAATATCATGCATTTGCCTTCTGAATCGTAGCATGATACCCGTACCGCTGATCCAGTTCCATCATATCTTGACATAAGCAACTATGGAATTCTGGTTCTCTATCAACAACTACTTGCTCCTTTCTGTCCTGGCTGTAACCACTCGCATTGCTGGTCCCCCACCAGCAGATGCTCCCGATAGTGTTCAACATTGCTATCCATGTTTTAATAAAATCCTTTTATCTTCTCATCTTAACAACTGTGGGATTCAACTGTCAGGATGTAGGAAAGATAAACAGTTGGGAGATGCTGTGGAAATATTTAAGCAGCCCAGCAAACTGCTAACACAAGGCCTTTTAATAAAGGCTAACATTCTAATTAAAATAGCTAACCTATGAAACCTTCCACTCCTCCATTTTACTGAGAATCCTTAATTAAGAAACAACCTGTAATAACAAAGAATGTTCTTGCAACTTATGTATAAAAACAAATAGCTGTTGAGCACTATGCTCATCTTACTTTTAAAAAGCACAAGGCCACCAGCCTTGTAGTATTTGATAACACCAGTGACAATATGACTAAGTGAGGAATGTAAAATTTGACCCATTATTGCAGATTTTAACAAAAGACTGTCTATCTATTACTGGACATGCTATTGAGAGACTGTTGTGAGGCTATCTCTGGATGGAACAGAATTTAGTAACATACGGCAGAGAACAAATCTTTCATGGAAATACTTACATACACAGTTCAGAGAATCCCCTTGGGAAGCTGACCCAGGCTAGGGTCTATCTAAAAAGTTTATCTTCTGTTGCTGTTGTTCTTGTTTTCAAAACTGCTCCAACATAAAGGGCAAAGTCTTCTTTATGTCTTTACTTTTTTTTTATAAAAAAATATTTTTTCACATAGAAGTGAGGTAACTCACTTGGTTATTTTAAATACAGCTACTATAATCTCTTACCACTGGCCATGTTAAGAATGATAGGAGCTAAAATCCATAACATGGAGAGTCAAAGTTGTCCATTCTAATTTTAGGAAACCTCATAAAGCAGTTCCGGTCTAATTGTTTAGAGCAGGGATTCTCCACCTACAGCCTGTGGGCTGGCCCCAGCCCATGGCACCATTTCATGTGGCCCACGCCACTCCTGTCACCAGGGGCGGATGCATTTATGACAGCCATAAATCCACCTGCGGCTGTCGTAAATGTGTTTATGGCATCCTTGGATGCATTTTACAGCAACATTTACGGGGGGGGGGGACCACTACTCTGGCCCACTCAACTGTCTGAGAGGGCGTGGTCTGGCCAATGATGATGGTGGTGGTGGTGGTATCATCCGCCCTTGCAAGTGATTGTTAAATATTGTTAAGTTCATATGTAGAAAATCTGTTTGTCATGCACAGTCTCCCATAGGAAGAAATGTGGAAGGCAGATTTATACCTACAGCTAGATCTCTTTCCTCTCATCCACTTCCTACTTGCTTAATCCATGCGATTTTTAGATAATAACTACATTTGCAGATGCAGTTATGCGTAATATAAGGTACAAATGCATGTATACTCTGTGATTGCTGTAGGCCAGGGATGCCCAAACTTTTCCCACATGGGGCCTGACCATGCCCCCTCAGTCAACTGTGCGGGCCGGTCATGTAGTTCCTCCTGGCACCAGCAGTGGCAGTGGCACATGAAATTGCACTGCGTTTCTGGGTGTTTCTACCTCCTCCAACGCTTCCCTTGGAGGAAGTAGCATAGGGGGAGCATTTTTGCGGCCTTTTTTTTTGGCGCATTTTCATCATGTTTCAGCATGAAAATGCACCGATTTCAGTACTTCCAGTGACATCAGATAATTTCTGGTGTCAGCGGCAATCTGCCCCGCGAGCCATGGGCCGTAGTTTGGGCACCCCTGCCATAGGCTATTCCATGCATTCTACTTCTTCAACTGAAAATGCCTGATTTAAGAAACATATTTAGCTTTACCTAATGTTGAGGTGTTTTTTTCTGGTGAGACATCTCCTCTATCCCAGTTTCTGGAAAACTAGAACTAGAATGACACATAGATTGGCCTGCAGAAGCAGGGTTGTTTACTGGCATCTCTTTTTAAAGTTAGTATGGATCAATGTACAGTGGTACCTCGCTTAAACAGCATAATGCGTTCTACAGGATTTCTCTTTATACAAAATTTGCTCTTTAAGCAAAACACCATTGTAAGTGACCAACTGTAACTTCTGGCAGGGGGATTGCAAACCTCGATTTAGTTGCTAAGCAAGTTTTTGGTTGGTTTTAGTTGTTGAACGAAGCAACCATTCAGAGAAAATTCTGCTCTTTAAACAAGTTAGTCTCTAAGCAAGCCACTCTTTATACGAGGTTTTACTATACAAGTGTGCCAATGTTGATAATGTTCACATAAGGTCAACAATTTTAGGTCTAATTATTGTTCTAGAGTTAGGGAGGTTAAATGTTATCTAAATTCTGCACCAAATAATAATTGTGTTTCATCATGTCAATTCTGACCTTCCAGGGTTTTCCAAGTAGAGTAAAACCCTGGGTTACGATGGAAGCCCATTCCAACACCCTTCGTTGTAACCCGGGAAAAAATTGTAAACCAGGGTGGCATTTCCACAGGATTTGCTGTTGTAAACTGCAGCACACTTAAACCGAGGCGGTTGTAGCCCAGGGCTTTACTATACAGAATACATAGAAGAGGTTTGCTATTCTCTTTTCCTAGGGCCATTCCGGGTCTGTGAAACTTGCTCTAGGCTGGCTCTATTTGCAGAAGGAACATTGGGGAATAGATCTTCCAATGTAGCCAGATACTTAAACTATTGACCTATCCATCTAGTTCAGCAGATATTTTATTATTATTATTATTATTAAATTTAAATTTATATGCCGCCCTACTCGGTGAAAACCGACTCAGGGTGAAAACCGACTCAGGGCAGCTCACAACATACAATCAAATACAAATAACACATAGTACGATATGGAATATCACAGAGTGAAAACTGAAGAGAACCTGTGCACTCATACAGTTCCCACAGGGATAATAAAAATACAGTATGTTTAAACTGAAGTAGTCATGTTGTAAAAATGACAGAAGTTTATTTCCCGTTTCTTTAAATCTGAATGTTTTAAGTGATGCTGTATGTTCATCAAACAAGGCATGTTTGGTAGGCATTCTTATTCCTAAATTGGAAAGACTCGTCAAGAGAAACAACTTCATGCAGATAAGGTGGCACCTTTTCTATTTCACAGCCCATCTGTTCTCATCTGCATTCATTAGCACTTGTAACTGGTATATCATTGAGTGAGATGCAAACTGCTTAACCACTGACAGTTCATTAGTGAAGTTGTGGGTAACAGAAACACATTTCCTAAAGCAAATGGGCAGTGGTGCTTTCTTATTCTAGAACAAAACAAAACACTCAGTATTTCTGTAGGGCAAACCAACAGCATTTTAGATTCTAAAAGTAAGCCAGGTTATCCTGCTATGGTAATAGAGTAGACCATACTGCCAGCGACTCAATGCTGAGTGTCAGGGGATGGTTAACTAACTTGGCAACTCTGAGGATTAACGGCCTTGGGTAGCAAAGTCCACAGGGAAGGGTGATGGTCCCCAAGTGGATTAAATCCCACTTGAATCCATCTTGATGGAGGGCAGCAGCTTCATAAATACTGGCTGATGAGGAATTTGTGTGCCAAAAGGGCTCAGGACCAGAAAGTGATTCATGGAACTGGATCAGTGATATAGGTTCACACTGAGATGCAGAAGGCAGATAAAAGAACACTGCATTATATTCTCAGGACAGTCTTTATGGCTGATTGCAATGAGGATCGACAATATGCAGATTCGGATATGGCAGAAGAAGAAATCTTGTGGTACATGTTGCAGTCATATATAACTCTCTGGGAAAACTGCTTTGTTGTTTTACTAGCAGAGAGCAGCTTCCTAATGCTAAACTTTTGATTACTGAAAGTGGAATAAGTATTTTAGAAACAAGGAGTAAAAGAAAAATGTTTTTAAAGGAAATCTCCTTAAGGAGAGTTCAGGAGAAAGAGATTGACTGTGCTTATTAACAAATACCCACAGAGCTAGGTTCCAGGCCTGCCAGCCCAATCAGGCAGCTAATGAGGAGAAGGAGACCTCAGAGAAAGATGTTAGAAAACATAAGAAGAGTATTTCAGCAAATAGCCCTATTCAGGCGATATAGGCTGCAGCTGTAACAGGGGAGTACCTAGCCCATCCCTCCCTGTTGATGCTTTATTCTTACCAAAAGTGACAAATGTAAAGAAAATAGGCTTTTCCTTGCATATAGGCTAAACACAGAAGCAAAATGTTGGCAAATTTGTGTTTTGTCACATGTTAAAACAGCACTTCCCAAAGAATACAATATAGCTGTACCTCACTTAAAGAGCATAATGTGTTCCACAGGATTACTCTTTAAGCGAGTTTGCTCTTTAAGCGAAACACCATTGTAAGTGACCAATTGTGGGGTGGATTGCGAACGCCGATTTATTTGTTAAGCGAGTTTTTGGTTGGTTTTATTTGTTAAGCGAAGCGAACATTCAGAGAAAATTCTGCTCTTTAAGCGAGTTACTCTTTAAGCAAGGCGCTCTTTATGTGAGGTTTGACTGTACTGAGAAACCAGTGGTGGGCAGTCAAAAATTTTACTACCACACTGTGGGTGGAGCCAACATAGTGGGCGGAGCCAACATCATGGTGTCATTGGTGGAGCCAACGTCATGATGTCATGTGCGGAGCCAATGATGTGGGTGGAGCCAACATAAAAAACCCATAAAATAAGTACACATAAAAACACAAATTAAATAGACATAAAATACATAAAAATACACATAAAAACACATCAAATACACATCAAAATAAATACACATTAAATAGACATAAAACGCATAAAAATACACATTAAAATAAATACACATTCAATACACATTAAAATACACACACACACATCCAAAGGTGAGTCACTTACCCTGGGGAGTAGGCTATAGGGAGCTTCAGGCTAGCAGCTTCTCTTCCTCCTCCCCACTTGGGAGGACAGCAAGGAGGCTGTGCATGCGCGCCAAGCACTGTAGGCGTGCATGCACACCAAGCGCTTAGCGCACATGTGCAGTGGGGGAACCGGTGAAAAGGTAAGCCCCCGAGGTGGTTCCCCCCAGGAAGCTGCTACTGGTCCTCCGGGACACTGGGGAAAGTTACTACTGATTCTGGTGAACTGGTGCGAACCTGTTGCTGCCCATCACTGTTAGAAACCCAATGCTATAATGCATGAAAAGGTCTAGATTTAGTAGGCACAAGAGAGGAAGTTACCTGAGTTATTTTCAGCCTGTTGACACTTATTGTTCCAACTGAACCAAACATTTGAACGCAGTACCATTTCAAAAATTTGAACACAGTAGAACTTCTTTTTCTTCGAGTACAGATAGGGCTGTCAGAGCCAGACCAAGACATCTGCCCCAACTTAAGGAGCATGAAACCCAAAGTTGCATAAGATAAAGTAAATACAATAATAACAAAGAAAACAACATTTTCCAATATTTTATGATATCCAGAATTTGTTGGCTGAGGCCACCGCCTCACTATCTGAGCCCTTAATTTTGAGCTGTTAATCAGTTAAACTTTGTAGTCTAATTTAAAGATATTTTGACCAAAATAATCTTTTATTTGTAGAAATTATCTTCACTATCAACGAGAATTATGCTTGTCACAGGAAGGGCAGGACAATAGGCTGTACAGAAAGGGAAAGTGTAATTATAGCAATGTATATGACAAAGTACACCTACTAAATCTTCCCTTGTCTACAACTATTAAATAGTGGGTCAAAGCAAGTTCCTCAGAAACACACCTGCTATTTGATCACCAACCACCAAAGCAGAGACTAAAATCAAGGCATAACTTCCTCACAACGTCTGCTCCTCCGAACAACCAGCCCCCACCGACCACCTTAGAGCTATGGGAGGCAAGCAAGGAGCTACCAGATAACTGGGCAGAACCACATGATTCTCTACTGCCTGGCCAAGAACAACCATGGCCTGTGTGGAAAGCTTTAAATAGACTGTGTGCCAGAGTACGAAGATCAAGAGCTAATCTGAGAAAGTGGGGTTTCCCTGTAGATGACAGCCTGTGAATGTAGAAAAGAACAAACTATCTCCCATATAATACAATGTATACGATGTCCTTCAACATGCACTGAGGAGGACCTTATGTTGGCAAGAGGAAATGCTGTACATGCGGCCCGATATTGAGTGGATGTCATCTAGCCCTTTTAAATTCTATTTTGGTTGTAGATGTGTTAATTTTAGCTTTGTATGTTATTATATGCTGGTGGTGCATCTGACACAAATAAAGAAAGAACTATTAAAGGTTTATGAGCCTTGCCCTTCATTTCACACAACTATCCTAGCAAGAACAGCCTTTCAGCAATTACTGTTCAAATACTGTATATTATGAATATATTCATTCAATAGCCATAGTGCTAAAAGACAGTGCAAGACAAGTCTAAATCACATACACACACCTGCACATATGTATATAGTTCAACCTTGATTTAGCTTTTTAATATCTCAAAAAGCAATTCATTACCAAGAGAAAGGACCGCACCTATCAGGAGAACATGGAAATGGTGAAGTACTACAACAAAAAGTAGAGCTTGAAAAGCTACTTATTTAGACTTCATATCCCAGAAATCCTGAGTAAGCACTGCCATGGTCATATGGATGAGGATTCTAGAAGTTGTAGTCCAAAGTAACATAAATGCATCTTAAGTAAAAATATGAGAAAACTCAAGAACTGAACCATTAACCTGCTTATTAGAGGGCAGGCCACACATGAATGTATATTGTGACCCTCTGAAAAGTTGGCACAAAATAACTGCAAAAAAAATCTTTTTTATACAGGTTTAATAAACTTGTCATGCTCACACTCAACAGCTGAATCAGACACCCCATTGAACATTTTCCCCCATCCTTAATTTCACTGAAACACCACTGCCCAGCTGTCAGTCATTTCATTGAGAACTAAATTGGACCCTGCTACCTTTTAATAACATTTTAATGGTCCAAGCCATGTATTTCTGGCTCCTTGAAATAATTTAAAAGGTCCATGCTTAGCTTTGAATGTTTCTTGCCTTATAAAACAAAGAGCTTGTGCTTGGGAATTTGCTTTAGCATTCTTTTAAAGCCTGTTGCAAAATACATATTGATTTCATTAAATGGAAAAAGCTGTGAGTGAATTTCAGATATACTTATCCTCAGTGACATTTGTAAGGAAAATGTGATACAGAAAAGAAAGCAAGATTCAGCCCACATTTTTCTTCATGAGATCCAATCCCAAAAGACACCCAAAGAGCCACAGGCCATCACTTTATTTCATTCCAAGAACATCACTAAGTGCCTATATGTCTGCTACGAATAATGTTTAATACTCTATCCATTTTCAAAGATCAGAGAGAAGGGAAGAGAGCTACCAGGAAAAAAAATTAAGAACAACACTACTCTGTGTCTTGTTACCCGGTACAGTTTGAGAATAAAGTATCGTACATGTGTACAAGCAAAAACATAACAACTCCATATGAGAAGTGGGTGTCTTCCTACGTTTGCTGTCAGAAACAGAAAGTACATTTGCAAGACTTCCAGGCCTCTAGGCCAGTGATGGTGAAACTTTTACAGTCTGAGTACCCAAACTGCAACCTAAAAAACATTTATTTATTGCACACAGCAACAGGGGAGGAAGTAAACACACCCATTGGACTGCTGGGCAGAGAGGCAGGGCAAACTCTGTGCGGGGGGTGGGGGAGGGAGGAAGTGCTCCCATTGGGCTGCTGGGCAGAGGGATAGGGCAAACTCTGTGCTGGGGTGACTGCACAGGTGCCCACAGAGATGGCTCCGAGTGCCACCCCTGACATGCATGCCATAGGTTTGCCATCACTGCTCTAGACTGACTCTGGGTTAATTACTAATGATTAAGCTGGACAAATATGACTATCCTCAGGGTTGTAACGCCAGACTCTAAAGTAAGCCTTCTTCTGGCAAGAGCTCTGTGTGTGGGTTGGGTGGGGTGTGTGTGACCCTACTCACTTCTAGATTCAGCACTACCTTCAGCCTCATTTACTACTGGATGAAGCCCTCAAAAACAACACAAAAGCTGCTCATACCTGCATTAGACGGAAAGACAGCAAAACAGCACATAGAACAGAACTGTGTAGGTCAAGAGAAGGATAGGTGATTCTGTTCCTCCAGATGTTTTCTGATTTCAATTTTGAGGAATCCTAACCAGCATACTCATGGCAAAGAATACAGAGAACTACCTAACAATATCTGGAGCCCTAAAGTGGCCTGACCCTGATATACAATGAAGTCAGCTTGCTGCTCTTGTATAGCATGTGGTGGTTTTCAGCTGGCTGTTTTAAGACATTCTGTACAGCAAACTGTCTTGAAGGGTCTCTACTAAAAGTATGGGATAAAAAAAATGTTTCAGTAAACAGCCAACAGGTTAGTCCCATGCCCCAAGCCTGCCCCTCTCAATCCATCTTTCTGTTTGTTCTGTATTAAGTAAACAGATGCTACTCATTCCTACGGGAGAAAGTTACCCATTGGGAACATTGTTTGGGTTGTAGCTAATGAAACCAGGGGGACATGTAGGAAAACAAGCTCTCTTCTTTCTGTTCTGAGGGCAATTTCCAAGCATTATTTAAGTACTGCCAGATCTTCTGAGATTCTCCCACAAGTAGAATTATCCTCAAAAGACAAATTCATGGGGACTAGAAGAGAACTCCTTTTGGAGAAAGATGGGGCAGAGATAGATCTTGACAAACAGGCCTTCCCACATTCCTCTCCAGTGCAACAGAGCCAGCATTCACACATTCAAAGTACCCCAATTTAGGATTAGGAGATATCATGACATCAGCTGCCACCCCATTCAGATTGCTTTCTTCTTTCTTAATCACAATCCACAATCTTTGTAGTATCTGGGATGGTGGGGCATGAGGAGGAACCTATTTCCCAACAACAATATCCTTGTTTTAATGCAAAGTGCCTGGGGGATGCTTTGGCCTTTATTTGGGAATTAAGATTCATTATCTTTGCAAGTCTTTGAAAGGACTATTTCTTCTGAAGATGAAAATCAACAGAACTGGTTTCTTGACATGGATCAGCACAGGGGCCTACATTTTGGGGGATTCTTTGGGGGTGGGACAGGTATTGATGAGCAACTCCCCTTCAAGTTCCCAGGACAGGACTGGTCCTCTTCCGGCCATCACAAGTGATAGGCTCATAGCTACATATCTAATCCCAAACAGCAATAATTTTAGGAAGCTAATTCTGGATAATTAGGTATGTATCTCTGTGTTGGGCTATCTATGTGGTGTAAACAGAATGATGGACTAGAACTCTGGAGAGGGTTTGAAATCCTACTCAGCTATGGAAGCCCACTGGGAATGTGGAACTAGTAAAAACACTCGCCTTGAAATCTCTATTAGGATCACTATAACTCAGTTCTGATTTGACAGTGCATAATAACAACTATCTGTATGGTACGTGTCATCAAGTCATTTTTTTTACTTACGACAACTCTAGCAGGACTTCTGAAGCTTGTGAGATATTTAAGGGACAGTTTTATCTGTGCCACTCCCACCTCTGTGAGTTTTCATGGCTGACCCAGAATTCAAACCCAGTCTATTAATCCAACACTCTACCCACTTCAAAATACGGGCTCTCACTGGGTCTTCAGCTGGGGAGACAAATCTCAGGGCAAGCAGCGCTGGAGGAAGCAACATTTTCATTTGTGTAAGTGAAGTGGCCTTAGAGCCCTGGCACCTACCTATACCCATTTCCAAGCTGGTGGTAGGGCTCATTGATTGAGCCCAAAAATATTTTTAGTTGAATTTCTCTTCCACAAACAAACAAAATATTTCTCCCTGGGCCCTCAGTGACCTTTTACAAGTTTCAACGGCAGTACAGGATGTGGAAAGTGTAACGTGTGTTTTAAGTAAAGTCACATGAAATGCAAGCCTAGTAGAAATGGCACCAGCTTCTGCCCTGTCCTGCCTCCAGCTCTGTGTTGCCATATTATTTGGTTAACTATGCCAATTTCCCTGGATTCCCCTCATGCCCATTTATACAATTAGCTCGCCCAGAAAAAATTCTGGTCCATTTTTCAATCCTTGCCTACCCCACCTGTGTCATGTCACAAGGGGCCACTTCCCCACCCATATATTGCAGAGAATGGTATGCTCTTAACCTGGCTACTCTTATGTTAACACAAAATCCTAGAGTTAGTTTGGTCCAAGTTTCAGCTCATGCCAGAGATTTAGTGCTAGACTAGAGCATCCAGAACGATAGCTGTGTCCAGCTTCTATTGAAGAACAGCAAGAAAGGAGAATTCATCTCACCCTCAAAAATTGGTTCCACTATTGAATTCTTAACATACAAGTTTTTCCCCTAATGTTCAATCAAATCAGTTGTCCTGCAACTTAAGTTCTACAGATCTAACCCTGTCTTCTAGAGAAACAAAGACTTAGAATATCCAGTTTTAGACTAGATATGGGCAATCATGGCCTGGCACATGTTTATGAGCTATAACCCCTACACTTCTGAAGTGAAACCAGATACTAATACACCTCAATTATTTTCTGAAACTGCAGTGCTTCTTCCTAGATCTTACCTTAATAATAGATTTTGCACAGTAGTTCTCAATCTTGGGTCCCCAAATGTTCTTGGATCACAACTGACAGACATCTTGCCCAGCAGAGGCAGTGATGAAGGCTTCAGGGAGTTGAACATTTGGGAACCCACGGTTGAGAATCACTGATCTAGCAGCTTCAACATTTAACCAGTTTTTAAATTTTGCCACCCTTTACTCCCGACCCCATGTTCTGCAATGTCCAGACTTATAAAGGATCCAATAAAATCTGAAAAATCCTCTTTTAATGAAATTTTAGAGGTGCAATATGGGTATCATCCAGTAATATTTGGGATTTTGCCCATGGACCACACAATTTTGCTTCTTTATTGCTTTTTGAAAATTGACAAGAATATGTAAGAGGCCCAATGCCCTATCACTATAAAGCCACTATACTATATTTCTAAATCCTTCCTTAACCCTACTTGTATAAGGGGCTTCAACAAGTGAAATTTTTTGGAGTAGAACTCCCTGTATACACCCAACCAACATAGCCATTGTTCATGTTGACTCTTCTGAGAGCTGTAGTTTGAAAAAGTAGTATTTTCAAGTTTTGCTTCTAAATTTAAATCATTTGCTGATATGTTTGTACTGACTGTTCCCTTTTATTGGGAGCAGTTCTGGTTAAAAGTTTCTGACAGGCTCCAGTCAAACCACAACCTGGTATACTGGTGTCTGTGTGTTCAATGAACCATGCACTCAAAAGGAGAAGCACATACACTGTTCCAAGTCCAAATTCTTTCTACATTGTCTTGAGAGGGATTTATAAACTTTCCTATTTTTCCTCCCAATACCCCTGTAAACTATGGTCAACAGGGAGCTGGTGAGTCACTGAACCAGAAAGCTTCATTAGCAGTAGTAACTTGAACTCAAGTTTCTAATATTAACAAATTACTTAATAAATGAATTTTGAAGAGGTATGTCCATGTTTACAATACTGCAGTCAGGGTTGATTTCTTCTAGGATCAACCTATTTGTTCTCCTCGCTGTCCAGGGTCTGCTTTTCTACCCTCAATACACAGCAGTTGTAAGCTCTTCTCACGCTATGTGAAAAGTTGTTCAGTCATCAGTTGAACACAGAGCCAGTTCTACTGTAAAGCAGGCAGAAGCAGCTGCCCCATGCACCAGACCCTGGTAAGGACAGCAAATGTTGATTAATATATGCATTTTTATTACTAGTTATGGAGGGACTTGTGGTAATCTCTGCCTCACATGTCAAAAGAACTCACCTGGCTTTGGGTAATATGATTTGAAGTAAGCGATGAGGGACTATAATTTTTTGCTTCGTGTCAGGGCTGCTCCTGGTGGAGTCTTACTTAAATGGCAAGAATAAGAATGCTAAGAGCTGTGAAACAATTCAAAAGAGTATGAAGAAATAGAAAGGTGAGTAGGTGGTGCTAAAAGAGAACATAGATTGCATCTGGCATCCTAAAACCTTTCAGTATCTTTCCATGACACTTTTACACCTCACATGTTTTAGTTTTGCCAGTCAAGCTGTTCTAACACATGAGTAATCTGAGACCACAAGGAATAGATGTATGGTTATTTAAAAAGACATGCAATTTATCAGTGCCTAACTAATGCATTCCTGCTGTTAAATTGTTAACATATCTAATACATGTTCCCATTAATACAAAACATAGGTAACTCACTATCGAAGGTTTGCACATTCAAAAAGCACTTCCTACCTTTCCACCAGTAGCCTTTAAGACAAGTCAAGGTAACCCTGAGTAAATACCTCTTCTTATGTGAGCCTTTGATCATGCCTTTCAAGTTTTAATTTATTTCCCCACGACTGTACATCACAGTCCTGACCTGTCTAAACATATTACCATAATTCCATTAAAACTGGAGCAAGAGAAGGTTATTCAGAAAAGGAAAAACCCTCATTGCCTGATTTAATCTCAAGCAAGTGGATATGACGTTGTAGCCTCAAGCAATCAAAGAAACATACACCTTCACAAATCCCTTTTCTCCGTGTATCTGTATATTCTCCAAGTCTGAGAACCTTAAAAAAATGAACCAATGATCAGAATTAAACACCCGAACTTTTACAGGAGAGTTTGGAAATTACTTTTGGCTTTCTTCCAGAAGCTACAAGGCAGCGCAGTTCAGTGGCTTCACTTTGGCAGTTTAAAGTCTGACCCACACATGAAAGAAGTGCAGTTGGGGAAATTCTGAGAGTTAAAATCGCCCAAAAGTAACTTTTCCAAGCTGTGGCTAACATGATAGTCCTTTGGCAACCCAAGTTTGTTTTAGTGTATTATATTTTGGAATGTTTCCCCCCTTCATAGCTTGTTTCCCTTTTAAAGCTCCATAATACATACAGTATACAGTACTGTACTGTATTTCATTTTCACACCAAACTCATGCAGGCTGTCTTACAATTAAGTCCTACTGAAAACACAGAGATCAAGGTGTTTCCTTTCGAAGCCGACACGTTGAAAAGTTTACATCTTTGAAATGGTAGCCTTGTTAGTTAAGAGTAAACAAAACAAAACAACAGCAAAAAACGTTGTGGCACCTTAAAGACTAACTCCTGTATTTAAATGTGAGCTTTCGTGGATCATTTTTTATTTTTGTTCTTGTTTTGTTTATTCTCTGATAAAAGACACTGCGTCACCTTAAAGACTATCTGCTGTCTTTTCATGTTCGCTTTAATGGATCAAGTCCACTTCGTCAGACACAAGAGTGAGAGACTTCATGGGATCAGTTTAGGCTTTGATTGGACTTAACCCGTCTCCCCGCAGAAGCTTTCGAAGAACTTTAAAGACTTTGGGGGTGTCTGCAAAGCAAAAGACCAATAAAAAAAAGCCTCCGATGACATGAACTCCTCAACCCCATTCAATTCCATGGGCTTTTAAGTCAGTGAGCTTTAATGGCGATGCCAACTGATGCCCCTCCCAGGTAAAGGTTTCCCTTGCTCGAAAGCCAATCGTATCCGACTCTAGGGTTCAGTGCTCAACTTTGTTTCAAAGCCGAAGAACCAGCGCTGTCTGCTTCTGCAGACGTTTCCATGGTCATGCGGCAGGCATGACTAGACACCGGAGCGTACCGAACGCCGTTCACCTTCCCACCGAAGTGGTCCCTATTTATCAACTTCCGATTTCTTGCTTTCAAACTGCTAGGTTGGCAGGAGCTGGGACAAAGACGGGAGCTCTTTCCGTCCTGCAGTACTCGGGTACCGAGCTGCCGACCTGCCGCCTTCCAGTCAGCATCTTAGCCACTTGAGCCACTGCAGTCCCTCCCAAGGCTGTTCTAATCCTTCCCCCACAAAAAATGGCAAAGTCTCTGGTGTGGGAGAAAGCAAGTGCCACCCTCCAAGCCCTTACCTGGCTGGGAAGCCGGCGAGCGGGACTGGCTTCTGCTCCAAACCCTCTCCTAGGAGTACGGAAAGGAAGGATGCCCGAGTAGTATTTTCTCGAAGCGGCGTGCAAAGGAAAAGCTCCTCTTGTCGCTTTCTCTCTCTCTCCCAGCCAGTTCCCGCCCCCTCCAAAGCTTTCGCCGCCTCCGAGCAGGTGACGAATATTTACCCTGCTTTAAGCCACCTGGGCGAAGGGCACCCGCCGGTGCGCTCGCTCCCTCGGGCTCCCTACAATGGCTTCGGGGAGGCTGAGCTCCGCCGTGCGCTGTTTCATGCGCCCACCCCTCTTCAAACCATCCCCTGCCAATCCCCAGCGGCCAATGAGCGGCCTCAGCAGCCCACGACCTCCCCTTCTTCGCCACTTGGTCTTTTTTCGGCCGCCCTCGCCTCGTGTGGGAGGCAAGGAAGGGCGAGTGGGTTGTTAGGGAGCGCGGAACAATGGCAAACAAGCAATTACACAGAGGTATAGACCGGGGATGCCCAAGCTTTTTGGGCCGTGGGCCAACCACGTGGTTCAGGGGGCTGGTCACTTTGGCCTGCGGGCCGGATCCAGCCCCTGACACCAATTCATCTGGCCCATTCAGCCCTCCTCATCCCGAAAGCAGAAGTAAAACATGCCTGTATGCGCCCACTAAGCCCTCATCACTCTCAGAAGCGGAAGTAAAGTGTGCCAGTACAGGAGCAACGAGGGCTTCTTGGAGCAAGGAGGGCTTCGTGGGCCAGATGAATTGGTATCAGGGGCTGGATCTGGCTCATGCACCGTAGTTTAGGTGTCCCTGGTATAGACACTCTCTGGGCAGTTCAGAGAGTTACTAGCATTTTGCCCCTCGACAAAATGCTTTTATCGACCTCAGGAGGATGGAAGAGTCAACCTTGAATCCTGTCAGGATCAAACTCACAATTTTGGCTGCAGCCCCTTGCTCGAAAGCCAGTTGTATCTGGCACTAGGATTTGACGCTCATCTCTGTTTATAACCAAAGAGCCAGCGCTGTCATGTGACAGGCATGACTAGACACCCAAGTGCATGGAACGCTGTTACCTTCCCACCGGTGGTACCTATTTATCTACTTGCAATTTGTACAGCAATTTAACCACTGTGCCACCTGGGCTTAAGTTTAAAGGTTGCCCTTGGTCAAAAGTCAATTGTATCCAACTCTAGGGTTCGGTACTCATCTGTTTATAGGCACAGAGCCAGCGCTGTCTTCGTCCAGGGCTCCTAAACCAGCCCATTTTGTTAGTACAAGGAACAACATCATCAGGAAACTTACAAAGTATAAAAGAAGAACTCAACCATCCACTTTGTGTACATCAGCTTGAGCCCCGAGCATCTCTGAAGCAGAGTACACTGCTCCAGTATGGAGCAGATCCACACACACAAAACAAGTTAATATTGCTGTTAGTGAAGCAATGTGTATAGAGACAGGATGCCTCAAACCTAGACTAGTTGAGAAAATATATCCTCTGGTTAGTATTGCTCCACTTAAGATAAGGAGAGAAGTAGCAGTGGATGGTCATGGAGAGAACTAAGCAAGAGAATGACCCTCGACATCCTCTAAATGGATATGAGCCTCAAGTCCGCTAGCTCAGATCCAGGAAGAGCTTTATGGCAAGAACAAACATTCTTGAGAGTACACAAGAGCAAAAGCAAATTAAAAGATGGAGGAAGGAGCTCCCTGGACAAGGAACATCATTAGAGGATATAGCTGAGGAACTCAGCCTCCCCTACATCACTTGGAGGACCCAGAATAGGCTGAGAGTTGGAATCCCGAAATGCAAGACTAACATGCTCAAGTGGAGGCTGATGGCAGACAACAACACGCAGTGTGAATGTGGGGAGATACAGAATCCAGCTCATTTGCTAGTCTGTCAATTATTGCCAGAAACATGTACCGATGAGGACTTAGGTTTGCCCAATGACAAAGCCAAGAAAGTGGCATGATTTTGGCATTCCAGCATTTGATCTGGACATGAAAAAGACAGTCACCTTTCATTTTATAATTGGTGCTTATTGCCTTCTCTTTCTCCGCTCCAGGAAGATATTCCCAAATTGTTCCAATTTTCCATACAGCATCAGCGTTACCTATACCTCTCTTTATTTTTCCCAGGAATTTCTGCCTTGCAAAAAAAAAATGTACCCATAGCAAATAGTAAATGTAATTATTAATCTACTGATTTCTGGGGGTCTGGCTGTTTCAACTCCCCAGTATTTTTTTGAAAGGGCATTCTTTGGGTCTGAGGTAGCCCACTTTATAAATCCTGTGTTATAAGCACTAAATTCCTAACGTTCAAAACCCAGCACAATCCAACAGTGCTGAGCAGTCACATATTCTGGAAACAAAATGAAAATGGAGCAATTCTACCCACACTAGAATAACAGTAGCCCTTGTCAGTGATCCAAAAAGGTGTGGATAGGCATTGAAAAGGGTCGGGCTGCTTCACAATTGCCTGTATGTAGCGTGGTTGTTAGAACATAGATTGATCCTGACCATGCCAAAAACAGTTCAGAGATAAATTGGTGTCTGCTCACACTCCAGCTTTCTAGTATACAATGTTTTCAGGTTCTCCCGGGCTCTTCACCAGCAAAAATACATTTCCACTCAAATAGATATTGATCATTAAAGTTATTTTTAGGACCTGTGATTTCTGCCACTAATCATGTACCATCAACTGGCCAGGTTATCCTGCTATGATAATAGAGTAGCAGTGATGGCGAACCTTGGCACTCCATGTGTTCTTGAATTTCAATTCCCAGAAGCCCTGATCAGCAAGAGTACTGACATGGGCTTCTGGTAATTGAAGTCCAAAAATACCAAGAGTTCCAAGGTTCACCATCACGGGATTAACCGTACTGCCAGCAACTCAACGCCGAGTGTCAGGTGGTGGTTAACCAACCTGACAACCCTAAGGACTAACAGCCTTAGGTGCTGAAGTCCATAGGAAAGGGTGATGGTCTCCAAGTGGATTAAATCCCACTTGAATCCATCTTGATGGAGGGCAGCAGCTTCATCAATACCTTGGGCTGATGAGGACTTTGTGTGCCAAAAGGGCTCAGGACCAGAAAGTGACTTGTGAAGCTGGATCAGTGTTACAGGTGTCACCTTGCAACGCAGAAGGCAGATGAAAGGCCACTGCATTATTCTCAGGACAGTCTTCGTGGTTGATCACCATGATGATCACCAATATTTGGATTCGGATGCGGCAGAAGAAGAATTGTTTATGTATGACTGCTTAAGGAAGATAACATCTTTTGAGTACCCTTATGCTTACAATTAGGATGAACAGTGGATTCTGCCACTTTTTCCATGCAGCTACCTTTTGGCAAGGCTCGCTGTATGCCACATGCTGTAGTGACTTTTCCAATCCACACTATTAACTTTTAAGTATGTGGGACTTGGATAGCACCCATCAGCCCTAGTGAGAATGTCTACAAAGGAGGTTGGCAGGGGAGCGTTCCTACCCCCATTCCTTTTATTCAGTTTTCTTCGTCTAGGGAATGAGAGGTTTTTTTAAATTGGTTTTAATTTCTCTAACCAGTGCTTTTCTGAGAGTATGACATACGTGCACTGGTTAGAGAAATGTTGCATGAAGCACATGTCATACGAATCACTAAAATTTATTTTAGATGTTCCTGTTTGCGATTCTAATATCTTTGCAAGTCAGAACATTCAGTTGACTTCTCAATGTGCAAAAATAATCATTTCCTTTTAAAAAAAGATATTTAATTAAGACATCTGCCTCAAAATGTAATTAGCTCAGGAGAGGCAGCCAAGCTCTGCTTGATATATCCATCTGTCGTACATGAGCAAATGAAACAAATAAAATGCTGATCACTTTCAAGCATGGAATAAAGCTATTCTCTTCCACAAAAGATGTTGAGTTCTTTTGGGGATAACCAATGCAGTGAGCACTACGTCCTGCATAGCCAGATAGTGGAACCTAAGAAGCTACTTTTCCAAGCTGTACAATTCCATGAATTCTTCAGCCAAATGGGAGGTAAAAGTCATCTTTGTTTGAAAGCCAGTCGTATCCGACTCTAGGGTACAGTGCTCATCTCTATTTACAAACAAAGAGCCAGTGATATCTGCATCTGCAGACTTTCCAATGGTCATATGGCAGGCATGACTAGACATCAGAATGCACAGAATGCTGTTACCTCCCCACTTATTTATTTACTTGCAATGTCTTGCTTTTGAACTGCTAGGTTGGCAGGAGCTGGGACAGAGGCAAAAGTTCACTATCTCATGCAGCACTTAGGTCTCAAACTGCTGACCTGCCAACCTTCCAGTTATCAAGTTCAGGATCTTAATCACTAAGCAACCGCAGTCCCAAACTGGGAGGGTACCTCCTTTCAAAACTTGGGGAGGGGCACACTGCTTTCCCTCGTTATGCTGCAGTCAGCATAGCCAGTGTAACCAAAAATGACACAGTCCTACCATACAGGGACGTTGTAATGATTGCTTAAATAAAGTATGTCAGGAGTGGTCAATCTATAGCCATCTGCAGCCTTTGGCTGCATGTGATGTGCCAGTCCCTGATGAATTGGACTGCAGGGAAAATGCTGATGCTACAGCCATCCAGTTTGGTGTAGGAAAGAGCTCTTCTGAGACATCGGCAGGGAAGCCCATCCTTATCTCAGATCAATGGGGCTGCAGTGGCTAAGTGGTTAAGAAGCTCACTTTGTTAGCTGGAAGGC
The DNA here is from genome assembly GCA_030440675.1 of Furcifer pardalis. Classification (NCBI taxonomy): domain Eukaryota; kingdom Metazoa; phylum Chordata; class Lepidosauria; order Squamata; family Chamaeleonidae; genus Furcifer; species Furcifer pardalis. Next base: position 96,082,262 of record CP126895.1, on the reverse strand, counting down.
TGACATGTTGGCAGTTCGAGACCCAGGTACTGCATGACATATTGAGTGCCCATCTCTGTCCCAGCTCTTGGGGACTTGAAAGAAGCTTCGTTTAGGTGTTCCCTGAGTGGAGTTTCTTCCGCAAAAATCCTTTCAACCCAGAATAATTTCTGACACGAAATTATTATTACCTCAGATCAATGATCAAAGATAAATATAAGAAGATTTGAAATGTTTTAAACCCCAGTGCTCATTAAAATTAAGAGCTACTGTATTAATAATAATAATTTTGTGTCAGAGATTACTCTGGGTTGAAAGGATTTTTAGGGGACACCTGAATGAGGCTCCTTTCATGTCCCCAAGTACAGCTCTTGGGTATTGAAACACTACCTTTCGGTCTCCAGCTCAGCGTTTAACCACTAAGCCACCGCCGGAGGTTCTGCAAGAGCTATTTAAATAGTAGAATGTTGGAATTATATATACTTTTACCCCAAAAGGCATTACTTCTACCTTATAAGTGTTTATCTGGCACTGCTAGGCCTGCTTAACATACCAGACCTAGTGAAAAATACATACCCAGGTTGTGCTAGTGTTGGCTTTACTTATCTAGAAGAATTTCAACAAGAATATTGCACCTAATGCCTGTTTACCCTCTTCTTGTGAGCATCATATAATATGTGTTCGGGAGCAGGCCGAAGCAGTTCCCTGTATTAAGTTATACTGAAATACTCATATGTTGGGCAAGATAGATTCAGAGACAGACATTTGGTTGTCATAGAAGGCCTGGAATCCTGAGCCACATTACCTAAGTCACTTTGATGGGTTTATATGGGAGAGTGGGAGACTGGTATACCGTATACAGTATACAGAAAGATAGGTGAAAATAATCTAAGTAGATATATTTTCTTTCTCTATGTCTCACTGGTAGAGCCTCATAATGAAAAATCTAGGACAACATTTTAGTAGGTCAGATTAATTAAAAGTTCTACAAAATTAACTAAAAACTAAAACACAAAATAATTATTTGTAGGCAGGAAGAGAAAAGGAGGAAGTGTATGTTGCTAGTTACTCCTACTTTCAGGATCTGAATCAACAAAGTAATTTAGGGCTCATCTAAACACCATAATACTCAGGTATTTGTGCAGGTTTGGCGGGTTTACAATCAATTTAAAGATGGGGAACTACATGACATACAGCTGATTGTCCTTTTTTTCCTGCCTGCAAGTGCTTTATTTTAAGCTGAACAATGGGGGATGTTTTATTTTGAATTGATTCCAATCACAGATAATTTTGCATTATTTTTGCACATGACATTGCCTGTGTTGGGGTAAACTGTGTCTCTGGGATTTGGCAATGTGTTCCAATTGGAACCCAAACTCACATCTTTTTTTAAAAAAACTCTTTTAAGGGAAGCACTATTGTGATCTCCCTGTCTTTTGAAAATAAGGGGGAAAGGACTATAGAAAATATAACACAGGCAATTGAGACCATATAATTTTGGACATGAGGAGGGACACAAGCAAAGCACAGAAGTATCGGTAGCTATTTCAGGATTTTCAGGAAGGTGGCAGGTCAACAGTACGATACCCGAATATTGCAGAATGGAATGAGCTCCTGTCTTTGTCCCACGTCCTGGCAACATAGCAGTTTGAAAGCAAGAATTTGCAAGTAGATAAATAGGGACCACTTCAGTGGGAAGGTAAACAATGTTCTGTGTGCTCTAGTGTCTAGTTATGCCTGCCACATGACCATGGAAACATCTTCAGAAGCAGACAGCACTGGCTCTTCATCTCTGAAACAGATGAGCACTGAACCCTAGAGTCGGATATGATTGGCTTTCGAGCAAGGGTGACCTTCACCTTCACCTATGCCCCCCCCCATGAGTCTGTACATCTGTGCTTGATTGGGAATGTCCGAACCAGGTTGAAGTCCATCTTGCATGTATGCAACTGTTTTGCTGCATTGTGGTCAATAAATTGATTACCGGAACAAGTGTTTAATCAATTCAAACTACATCACACTAATTAATTTCTTCTTCTCCTTCTCGTACTGTATCTGATTCCAAATACAGTTCTGGCAATCATCATGGTGGGAACAATATAATGCAGTAGTCTTCCATGTGCCTTCCACATTGAAGCGTGGCATTTGTACTACTGATTCAGTTCTGTGAGTCACTTTCTGATCCTGAGCCCTTTTGACACACAAAGTCCTCCTCAGTCCCAGGCCAGTATTGATGGAGCTGCTGGCACTGCCCTCCATCAAGATGGATTCAAGTGGGATTTAATCTACTTGGGGACCATCTCACCCTTCCCTGTGGACTTTGTCACCCAAGGCCATTAGTTCTCTGGGTTGTTAAGTTAGTTTACTGCCACCTGACAATTGGTGTTGAGTCACTGGCAATACAGTCATAGCAGGATAACTTGGCCAGTCTGGAATGAATTACTAAAAAATATTTCACTTCATACATTAAAATCGATTCAAAATATTGGCGCTGTTGAATCAAAAATATAGAAACGAACGAACGAACACACACACAAAATAATATGTGCATAATGGAAGCTCCATGAGGTTATGACGTTGCTTTATAAACCTTACAATCTTACATAGATTCAGGCTTCATGAGGCCTGGTTACCACAGAGGAGGCTTGGGCAGGGGAATGCTGACCACCACAGAGTTTTCTTATCCACCCCCCCCCCCATTGATCCAAGAGGAGAGATGCGAAGGGAAATGGCCCAGAAAAACCAGGAGCAAAGCAAATTTGAGCAGAGGTTTTTTTAAAGACACACACAGAGAGAAGATGGGACTTTATACTCTTTCAATGTAATGTGACTGGTCACCTCAAGAGCAACCACTTGCTGAAATGGAGAATAGATTACTTTGCCATTGATGGGCTGTTTCAAAATGTTTGGAAGCACCCTTTTAAGATTCAAATAGAAAATCCTGATCTGAAGTGGTTGCAAGAAATGTATTTCTGAAATTTGGGTTTCCTCATGTGCTAACTCAGGAGTTCTCAAAATTTTAAAGCCGGGGCTGTGTCACGCTCCCTCAGATAGCTTCGGGGACTGGACAGTCATTTTGCCCTTCCTCCATGGCACTTCCTGGTGTAGTAGAGGCAGTGGGAGTGGGCACGTGAAATGGTGCTGCGGGCTGCAGGTTGAGAATCCCTGTGCTAATTGTTTGAAATGTTGCTAACTGTATAAAGAAATACTGTATAACTGTATAAAGAATCCTTTTAGGATTGTTAATCTGCAAGATTGCATAGCTGAAACTCCATAGTGTTAAATGGGAAAACTATAAGTCCCATGTGCCTGGGATAAAAATACAAAATTGTGTTTATTTATTTATTTACTCATATTTACTATCCCGCCCCAATCGGGTAGACCCGACTCTGGGCGGCTTACATCGTAGATTAAAATCACAGGTTAAAACCTTAAAATTCATAAGAAAAATTATGACAACGCAACAGATAAAAACAAGGGCAGAAAGGAGTGGCTGTGTTACTGGCAGTATGGTCTGCTCTATTACCATAGCAGGATAACCTAGCCAGACAGAACATTGTTGGACTGCAGCACCCAAAAAGTCTCACTATAGGCCTGTGATGGCTAACCTTGGCACGCCAGGTGTCCTTGAACTTCAATTCCCAGAAGCCCTGATCAGCAGGAGTGCTGACTTGGACTTCTGGGAATTGAAGTCCAGGAACACCTGGAGTGCCAAGGTTGGCCATCACTGCTATAGCCCATATTGGTTAGGTCTGTAGGTCTTGCTTGGATCTATTCTCCGTATCTTTCTTCTAAAGCATCCCACACAGTCAATGAAACACAGGCTGCTCTTTTCTTCTGGACTTCCGCAAGGTTCGAGCTTTTGTACAACTCAGCAACCTACTATAAAATTGCCTTAGGCCATGCTTTTGCAAATGAGGGCATAATCTGATGACATAATGCTTGTAATTTGATCACTTGCTGCCAAGAAAATTTGCTCCTAGCATTTCCTGGGCTTTGATGGGCAACAATGGAAGGCAAACCTGTTCCCTCTTGACTCTCTTGGGCAGTTTCAATTAAGCACAGTTGTTTAATTTTCCACATAAAGTTTGTTATTTGCATCTGAACTCTTTAATCGCTTAAGTATAAACCTAATTCTTTTTGTGTGCATGTGTCTGTGTGTGGTTGCTGGCAATATGTTATCGTTATTGCACCTGAGAACAATTAAATACCAACAGAGTATACCTGAGCAGCAGATAAAAGGTGTGCAGGAAATGGCATACTTCAATGGCAAAAAGAAAATGACAATACAGTATTGCTAAAGTTCATCTCACTCATAAGTTGGACATTTTACTTTTTTTGATTAGAACTCAGAGAATTCTCCAGCCAACATGGCTACCAAAGTGATTCTAGGAGCTAAAATTACTGGAAAATGAACTTTTCCAGGCTCTGAGTCCACCCCTTTCAGAAGTTAGGTAAAGGTAAAGGTCATCCTTGTGCAAAAACCACTCTAGTGTTCAGTACTCATCTCTGTTTATAGCCAAAGAGCCCAGCACTGTCTGCCTCTGCAGATGTTTCCATGGACATGTGGCAGACATGACTAGACACCCAAGTGCACGTAATACTGTTTACCTTCCGAACCGAAGTGGTACCTATTTATCTACTTGCAATTTTTTGCTTTCGAACTGCTAGATTGGCTGGAGCTGGGACAGAGACTGAAGCTCACTCCATCATGTAGCACTCAAGTCTTGAACTACTGACCTGCCGACCTTCCAGTCATCAAGTCCAGCATCTTAACCACTAAGCCACCGCAGACCCTTATTCAGAGGATAGATCCTTACTCATTCTTTGTAAAGAAGACAAGTACAGGCTGGCTTCAATCTTGTTTATGATTCTGATTGTATTACTTGAGTGCTTGGGATAAGGCTTAATTCTTTTTTAAAGAAAGGACACATTCCAACTTGCTCTTCAACAATTTACATTAATTTCATTAAACATGCAGACAAAAGCTTTGTGGATTGTACCTTTGATAAATAACAAATCGTGTTGTTACTGATTCTGCTAGTTTACATTTGCATTTATTGTGTTTATTATTCTGTTGAGCACCATAGAAATTCCTCAAGCAAGCAAACATACAAAGAAGAATAAATACCATTTTAATGTGTACTGGAAGGTAGCACATGGACTGTTCATGCTTAGTTTACTAGCATACATAATACTATTGAACATACTCAATTAAAAATGCATGTTATACATGTTTACTTGAATTTCATTTTCACCATGTTTTGTGCTCCTGACTCACAAATAAGCATATACACAAGACCTGGTTAAAAAAGGTAGCTGAAGCAGACAGAAAAAAAATCTCTGTATTTCTTGTTTTGCTGAAGTGCATATTGTATTATTAAATTGTTTGGAGTAGACTGTACAGCCAGCAACTCAACGCTGAGTGTTGGGCAGTGGTAAGTAACCTGACTCCCTAAAGGGGGCAATGACTACGGGAGTATGAGCCCCTTTAGGTAGGGTGATGGTCCCCTCAGTGGAGGAAATGCCACCAGAAACCATCATATTGGGCCCAATGGCAAAATGAGCAGAGGAGGAACTCTGATTCCCAATGGTCATGGCGGCGGAAGAGGCCATGTCAGATGGACTGACTGTGAAAGCGCACCTTGATAAAATCCTCAAGGCTGCAGCAGCAATGCAGTCTCGGTGTTAAATCCTACATGTCTCATTTCATATGTGCCACAGGATATGTCTCTGATCATATTGTGTGGGTCACTTTATGGCAAACTGGGATCCACCTTAAACAAATTCACGCCAGTGGCATTTTTCCTGTTTCAGGAAAAAATGCATTCTCAGATACTAGTTGTAGCTGACCATCACTTGCTACTGTAATTAAGTAATGAGTTTCTAAGATTCTTTTGTAATGAATGCAAAAAAGCAGGGTAGAGAACACATAAGTATCTTCTTCAAGAGCGGTATCTGTTCCGAATATTGGCTGTCATCATGATGAAATTCTTCCTGTTCTTAACTCCTTGGAATAGTTCTTCCGAGGACATTTACAGTTCTTCTGAGGACATGCTTCAGCCATGAAGATTGTCCAGGGAGCAATATTAGTCTTCCATTTGCCTTCCACATTACAGCGTGACACCTGTACCACTGATCCAGTTCTGAGAGTCACTTTCTGGTCCTGAGCCCTTTTGACATGCAAAGTCCTCATCAGCCCCAGTCCAGTATTGATGAAGCTGCTACCCTCCATTAAGATGGATTCAAGTGGGATTCAATCCACTTGGGGACCATCACCCTTCCCTGTGGACTTTGCCACCTAAGGCCATTAGTCCTCAGGGTTGTCAGTTTAGTTAACTACCGCCTGACGATTGTTGTTGAGTCATTGGCACTATAGTCTACTCTATTACCATAGCAGGATAACCTGGCTAGACTGGTGCACATAAGCATATAAGCATATTAAGTTGTTTTCTGGATGGGAATGGGGCAGTGCCCTATCATCAAACTTTGGGACAGGGACAGTCCACAATCTCATGTACCATCTGAATTACCATTATTGGCTTACAATGCAGTTTATGAATCTCAGTCTGCTTCTTTTTTTTTTGGTTGTGCTACTTGTTTTTGTGTTGGTGTCATATTTGCAATTTTCATTGCCTTCATTGTTTTATTGTTGTAATTATATCTACACAGCCCTGGTAGGCATGTGGATAATGAGTTGTTTTCAAAAGTTAACAATAAATACTCAAGTACATTTATAACTGTTGAACAGGGAAGTGCTGGTGACACCATTCAAACAGCAGAACAGATCATGTGTGTTTATTTTAGCTTGTTGAAGGCTTACAGGGCAAAGTCTGCAGGGTGTTTTTTAAAAAATCTACTTGTGCAACCGCCATCCTGGTGGTTGATGTTAATAATTAAGTAACAACAACTTGAAACTGGACTAGGAAGGATTTGTTTGATCCAGACCAGCTCCCTTCCACAATGGCATTCAAAATGCTTGGATAATGCTTTCTCTTTTTACTTCTACTGTATAAAAATGATTTAAATTTAAATTCTCCTTCCTATGTATTTTGTGGGAAGAATATTTGTATTGGAAGGCCTTTCTTTTGATTCTTAAGTTCAAGAGATAATAAGCAATATCAAATGAAGAGGGGCTCTCAATTGAGATGGGGGAAGGGGAGCTTCTCGGTTGGGGAAAAACCTTTTCAGTTTAAAGCAAAAAATCACGATTGCAATTCTGCTCCTCCAGAAAAGAAAAGAAATTAGAGCACAGATCAAATGCTTGATTGCCACTCAAAACACAAGCAGTTTGATGTACTCTTTTTTCACCTTAACATCTATCCCATATAAACATTGCGGCATAATTCTCACTCTGCTATCAAATATCACTTGTTGGGGTGGATGCATTGGAATAAAGCACAGGTTTTATTTGCCAGCGTATAAAACACATTGGAATATAAGACACACTCCATTTTTATACACATTTTAAAAGAAAAAAATAATTGTCTACATTCCAACTCTAGGAGGGCAGGATCGGTGGGGAAAGAGAGCACTTCTGGAAGCCTCTTGCCTTGCCGATTCCACGCTGCTGTCAGGAGCCGGGAGGGCTGGCTCGGCAGGGGAGGAGGGCTCCTTTTGAAGCCACCCATCGCCCCACTCCTAGTGGTCAGTGGCGGCCACTGAAACACTAGGGGGTGAGGGGGGGTTTAAAAACAGCCCCAACCAGCTGGTGCAGTTAGAAAGGATCAGCGGCTGCAGACAGGAAAGGGCTATTTTTAAAGCAGCCCTTACTCCACCCCACCCACCCCTGGTGTGGTTCGGTGGCTGGAAAAGATTGGACACTGGAGACATATTTTGCTTGGCTCCAGCTGCTGCTGATCAACATGATAATTTTTGATTATCGGTGTATAAGAGACTCTGTTTCTCTGGTGTATTTTAAGGGGGAAAGTGCATCTTATATGTCAGCAAATACGGTAGCCTCTTCTTCTTCCATGTCTAGGCCAGATGTGAAACTGCCAAAATGAAGCCATATTTTGGTGAATTCATTCCACAGTTCTTTTCACCTGACCTAGTGTGAGAAAGGTTAGCAGACACAACAAGGTTGCCGTTGCCTGGGGCATGCTGGACTGGGTTTAAAAGTACCACAATCTTTGAGGAAGTTCTTTCTGTGTACCCCTACAAATAGCTGATTGGCGACATGATCCTCTCCTGTCCTATTCAGTCCAGGTGGGTCAGCACAACTATGTGCCTGGATGGGTCAGCACAAAAGCAGAGTTGAGTTGCAGGGGAGGGATTTAAGAGTAGACTTATTACTTTACTTTACAGTGGAGCCTTGGTTAACAAATGCCTCGGTTAACATAAAAATTGCATAACAAAAGGAAATCCATAGAAAATAGTGCCTCGGTTTAGAGATATTTTTTTCCAGAACGGATTAATTGTTTTTTCAATGCATTCCTATTGGAAACTGCATTTTGGTTAATATATTTTGGTTTTCAATGCATTCCTATGGGAAATTCAGTTAAAGCAATTTTCGCTGTAAGGAATGTCCTGGAAAATGCATTAATTATGTTAACTGAGGTCTACTTTACTTTACTTTACTTTACTTTACTTTACTTTACTTTACTTTACTTTACTTTACTTTACTTTACTTTACTTTACTTTACTTTACTTTACTTTACTTTGGGTAAAGGTGCAAAGATAATGCCTCAACCAAAAAGCTTTTTCTTCATCTGGGGACATCTTCCTGATCTCTCTCTGAAACGTAGCAATAGAGGATTTGTACACACTGAGTATTTATTCACTGTGCCCTGAACCCATGACATTAGTACTGAATCCCAATGTTCAGAGTCAAAGTGGGACAAAAGGGTTCTTTTGCTTTCTAACCTTTTAAAAATCATCCTTGTGTGTTGCTGTATTTTTGTTCTGTTTTGCTCCAGTTTGCTGCACTGCACAATATGTTCATGAGGACCTCATATCACTTTGCACTTTATGGCGATGTCATTTGTTATTTCCTTATGGCTGTTTCTGCTACTCAGTATCTACTCTATGCTTTGGTTCAGCTCCTTTTTAGTTTTCGTGGGATAGGACCCATTTCTGCAATCTCCTTTAAAACAAAAAACAAAAAACCATTGTGCTTTTGAACCATCACACAAAAGAGAAAACTAAAACTAGAACAAGCTAAAATTAGAAAGTATTTGAAAGGAATTTTTACGCTCCATGGCAACTGCACAGTGTTAGCGGACTGCTGCTTATTTGAGAGGCACCCACTACAAAGCCTAATAACATATAGACTACTGTCCCCAAGTCCTTTGGAGTTCCCATGGAGCTTAGAATGTTCCACTCATGACCTTCTCCATACTTTAATGTCCATTGCTGTAGAGAGAACCTTGGCAAAACACAGCCATGTATCCTGAAACTTCACTGAGGACTTGGATTTTTTTTTTTTTTTTGCTAAAGCTACCAGAATTCAAGCTAGGGGAATTTCCTGCTGAATTCTGGTAGCTATAGTTGGGGGGGGGGGGGGATAATCCCAAGTCTATAATGCATCACAGCATTATAATTACAATACAGTACATTAATAAAATTATTATAGCTGTAATAAAAAGGTAAGTAAAATGGATATGAAAAGCAGTCTCCACCATTCATTTATAACAGGGGTGCCAAAACTTTTCGGGTAACAGGTCAGTTACAGGCATATCAGAAAACAAAACAAAACAAAATAAACAAAACAAAACAAAATAAAATAAAAAACACTGTAGCACTTTAAAGACTAACTGCTATATTTTTATTGTTCGCTTTCGTGGATCAAGTCCACTTCATCAGACCAGTTACAGGGTTCAGCTGGCCAGCCACATTGTTCCTCTTGCTGGAAGCGGAAGTAAAAATCTATTTTGCAACAGGATGAGATAGATTTTAGGCTGCCATTTCCTATGCTTAAAACCAGGGGCACCCAAACTACAGCCCACAGGCCAGATCCAACCCATGACACCAATTTATCCGGCCCACACCACCCTTGTCGCTCCTGGAAGTGGAAGTAAAATGTGCCTGTACGGGTGCATTTTATTTCTGCTTCCAGGAGCAATGAGGATGGGGCTGGATGGATGAATTGGTGAGAGGGGTTGGATCTGCCTTGTGGACTATAGTTTGGGCACCCCAATTTATAAGGAGGAAGCCTATTTTCAAGCACAACTCTATGATGGCTATAGTCACTGTATTGTTCTTAAAGTTGTATTCCATATAAGTTTATAGTTAAATTCTTTTTCTTTGATAGAGAGAGACTTTGCTACTCTTTTATTCCATTTTCTTTTCCAACTAATTTCATCTATCTTAATTCTTAGGTCATTTCCCCATATTTGCCTTAATATTTCACACACACACACACCGGTCTTCTCTCTATTTACCAGTAATTCTTTGTATAACTTATATTGAGGTGGTATATGATCCCATTAAAATTACACCAGATGAATAAAAGTAAAGCAAAGATCTGTTGGAGATGTGGAGAAGAGGGTCATATTTGCATATGTGGTGGTACTGTAGCTATGCAGAGAAAGTATGGAAAACAGTAGAAAGAGAAATAGAGAAAATCCTAAGAGTCCCAATTAAATTAAACACCAAAATAGCACTATTGGGTGAGTTAGACGAAATTAAGCTAGATAGAAATAAAAAAGAGTTACTGCATATACTATCGTCAGTGACAAGACTCACGATAGCTAGAAAATGGAAAGACTAGTTTAATAAAGACTATGCTTTATTTCTAGGTATTTAGAGATGTTTAACTAGAGGCAGCCACATCAAAATACATGTATCAATAAGAGAGGTAGTTTGACCCAGTGGACAAAAGTTTAGCTCTGTCACTATCATAAGTGTGTTAAAATTCTTGGTGTTAGGGTCACAGGCAAGATATGTTGGCTCGGCCTCAATTCCTGTTAATGAATTGTGGGCAGGGAAAGTAGGACTGGGGCTGCGGTGGCTGAATGGTTAAGAAACTCATTAACTGGGAGGCTGCCAAGTCAGCAGTTCGAGACCCGGGTACTGTACCGGCTCTTGGAGACATAGAAGGAGCCTCATTTGGGCGCCCCTGAGTGGGCAAAAATCCTTTCAACCCAGAATAATTTCTGACACGAAATTATTATAGGAAAGTAGGAAGCCCGTTTCATCAATCCCCCCCTCTCCTCAGGCAGAATTTTGTCAACAATTTCTTACAGAGTTCGTCAACAGTACTTGCAGCACAGCTATGGCATTTTCAACCAAAGAATGTTTGGCTTTTGCTTTGCTACTTTCCTGGCAGTCTTGCCTGCATTATTTTCATCCATAATGCCCTTCTGCTGAGCACAGAAGAATACACACATTTATTTATTTATTTATTTGAATTTACATTCCACCCTACTCGCACAGGTGACTCAGTTAAAACTCTAAAAACAATTTAAAACCATTTAAAACAACACCTCATTCCTTTAAGTAAAAGAGTAAAAGAGAGGGAGGGTAAGTATAAGATGTTAAATAAGATGTTAAATAAGCCAGCGGGGAGGGGTCAATAAGCCATCATTACCCTGGACACCATTCCTGCCAGCTAAGTTTTCACACCCTTCCTGAAAGGCAATAGCTCCTTTGAACTGTGGTGCTGGAGAAGACTTGAGAGTCCCATGGACTGCAAGATGAAATCAGACCATCCTAAAGGAAATCAACCCTGACTGCTCCTTGGAAGGATAAATACTGAAACTGAAGCTCAAGTACTTTGGCCACCAAATGAGAAGAGAGGACTCACTGGAGAAGGCTCTGATGCTGGGAAAGATCCAAGGCAAAAGGAGAAGGGGTGGCAGAGGATAAGATGGCTAGACGGCATTGTTGACACAATGGGCATAGATCTGGGTGGGCTACGGATGATGGCAGATGACAGAAGAGCATGGCATGCAGTGGTCCATGGGGTTGCAAAGGGTTGGACTCGACTGTGTGACTGAGGAACAACAAGAAGAAAATGTCCTTTAGCAAAAGTCATCCCAGGGAATTACTGAGGAGATGGCAGGCAGCCACCCGAAAAATGGAGGACATTTTTTTGGGGGAAATATTGCACAGTTGCCTTCTGCTTCTAGGAGATTAAGAAAAAGAGACATCTCAAAAGCGAGTGTCCAGTTGCTCTTTACTCCACACAGAAAGAAAATCACAGTGAAGGTTGCCCCTCCACCTGATTTGGAAAATATCCCCCCACCCAATGCTTCTTCAGGCTTTCTGCGACATTATCAGGAGTCTGGAATATTCTATTTTATGTAATGTGTTCCCTCAAAACTGAAGGTATGGATAAAGCTCTCTGTCAACTTAGTTGACTTATGAATGACACATTTTCACAAATAAGAGTTATATGTGAGAATTATTCTATGATAAAATCAAGCAAACCATTACAAATCATCAGGCTTTATCATGAACAGACCCCCCCCCCCCGCTATTTTTGTTCTTCTGGAACATTAACATACTCAGGCTTTTGTCCAGTTGGACTGAGAAGCAGTAGGACCAGTTTGTCAGTGGATTTTAGTTTCTTCTATACCCGACAAAACTACTTTCCTCGAGTTGTGTGGTTTCTCAGGCATATCCTGTTGTAGGCTGTTCTTACATGATCATTTGTTTAAAAATGTTCTACATTCTTTTAAACTCAGGACTGAATTCTAATGCACTCTTTTTCATCTGCCTCATACAGAAGACTCTAGCAATTTTGTAATGAAAACTAGCTCAGAAAATCCTGCTCATCTGTAAAGCGTTAGCAATCATATACCGCCCCATAGCACATAGTGCACTCTCTAGACCAGTGGTGCCCAAACTAAGGCCCGGGGGGCAGGTGTGACCCCCGATGCCAATTCATCCAGCCGGCGAAGCCCTCATCACTCCTGGAAGCGGAAGTAAAATGTGCCCGTACGGCCGCGTTTTACTTCCGCTTCCAGGAGCAACGAGGGCTTCGTGGGCTGGGTGAATTGGCGTCGGGGGCCGCACCTGGCCCCTGGGCCTTAGTGACTGGCTCCCTGAACCACGTGATTAGTGACTGGCTCCCTGAACCACATGATTTGGCTGCAGGGCACCCCTGCTCTAGACAGTTCACAAGGTAATTAACATTTTGCCGCCAATATGCTGGGCACTCATTTTACTGACCTTGGAAGATGGAAGGCTGAGCCTAACTTGATCCCTGTCAGGATCGAATTCACAATCATTTGGCTGCAGGACAGCAGTTTAACCACTATGCCACCAGGGTTCTTCACACAAGAAGCCACCTCCTGTGTGTCTCAACACTGGGAGTCCTAAAGTGATTGACGAAAAGTCATACAGTCAGGACTAGCCCTACTATTAGGCCAAATGAGGGAACTGCTGCTGGTGGGCAGGAAATCTAGGATGTTCTGAAATACCACCAATTGTTAGTTATTTACATTGCTGGCTTTGTGTTTTTACCATGGGAGAAGGTGTTGGTAGGTTGTTTTTGCCTTGTGTGCCAAAGCATTCTTGTTCTTAAACAGCCTGAGTATTAGTAATATTTCTTTACTGCACAACGTGCAAATGTACTTTTGGGGGAAGCAAAAGAAGAATCTAATAAAGGATAAAATGTTATCATTTTCCTCCTACTGTTTAAGAATACTGTATGTCACTGACAGAAGATTATACAGTCAAACCTCACATAAAGAGCATTTTGCTTAAAGAGTAACTCGCTTAAAGAGCAGAATTTTCTCTGAATGTTCGCTTCACTTAACAAATAAAACCAACCAAAAACTCGCTTAACAAATAAATCGGGTTCACAATCCCCCCCCCCCAATTGGTAATTTACAATGGTGTTTCACTTAAAGAGCAAACTCTCTTAAAGAGCAATCCTGTGGAACGCATTATGCTCTTTAAGCGAGGTACAACTGTACTACTTTAAGATAATTATTATCTGAAGATAATTTAAGGGAGTATTGTTTTATCTTTTTTCCACAGAAGACTGAATACTATTAGAATGGTATTCAAGGTTGCTGCATCAAATGTGGTAGGTAACTTGGCATGACCGTACAGAGTATTAAATAAATAGAAGTGCTTCAAATAGTTCACATTCCATATTTTAGATGTACTTCTCAGATAACTTGGTAGTGGGTTTGGGACATGGCATGCTCAGTGGAAAGCTCTTGTCTCTTCACCCCAGTTAGTATATCACCATTCATATTTGGTCTGCAGATTTTTCAGCTGTCTATATCAGGTGAGTGACTTGTGGTCCGCAAGCCTATCTGGCTCATGGAAAGTGTGGATCCAGTAGGGTGGTGGCTTAGACATCACCAAAAAAGGAAGCCATTCATCACTTATTTGCATAACAAAAGACAAACAGAAAAGGCTGTTTTACAAATTTTCAGGTGCTAATTGTGACTCTGACTGTGACTTAATTTAATAGAAAATGAATCAATGAAACTTATGGAGGAATTGATATTAAATTTCCACTGATTCAATGGGTCTACTTCAGTGAGAATTACTATGCTAAGCAACAGGATACTATCCAGTACACTGTATAAACACACACACACACACACACACACACACACACACACACACACACACACACACACACACACACACTGCACTTTTGAGTGCAAGTTTTAAATTTTAATTTATTTATTGTACTGTTGTGTGAGCTATGCAGCTGTTATGGGGGAGTAACTTCAAGGTCTATGATTTCCCTTCACCTTATCCTTCCTTAGTTTTAAATCAAACTTGAATTGGATAGACTCTCCAATGGAGGATACCTTTAAAAAGAGAGAGAGACTTGTCTCTGGGAGCTGTTCAAATGGAAAATCATCTTCTCTAAAAAAAAGAAAGAACATCTGGCCTCTTTTCATCTGGACAAGAGAGCATTATCAAGAAGTTGGAAATGTTGTCAGTGGTAAAATGTTAATATACTCCAATCTCTTAATGTTAAAATGAGAAGAATTACAAGAAATGTAATTCAGCAATTTGAATGTTAATCAAATTAAATAAGTTAAAGCATTAAGCAATTTAATTAATCAAGAGGCCAGAGGTTGGCTGAACTGACACTGCTGTATCCAAATCTCTCCCAGTCGAGGGGATGATAATCCTAGAACTACAGAGCTGGAAGAGATCCGATGGATCAGGTGTCACCAAGCTTTAGTTTTTCAACTTCAATTCCCAGAAGCCTATGTCAATTCCCCAAAGAACTGATCAGCCAATGTACTGACTTAAGCTTCCAGGAACTGAAATCCAAAAACCAAATGTTGAGAACCTCTGCTATGGATCATCCAAGTTGAGCCCCTGTCAAGGAGACTCTGTGGGGAACTGAACTCCTAGCCTAGCTGGATGTGAAAAATTACTTTGAATTACTCACAACTTTGTCCAACTTTGCACCAAAAAAATGGGCTTGGCCGCACTTCACATTTAGTCCCTGTTTAAAAGGTAGTTTTATCATCCATTGATTCTAGTTTATTTTAGAGGTCTACACGATGTTACTGGACACTTGTGACAATCCATTCTACTTCCCTTTCATTTCAGGGTCATTTCCCCTACACACCTCATGTAGATGAACCCATTATGGCTGAGTCTCTCTCTGCACTGGAAAAGATTAAGACATGATGTTGCTCCTTCACCGCACTCCTTGAGTGCCCCTATTTTGATTCTCCTGCAAACTGAAGACCTCTGACACCCTTCAGCTGAAGTGGGATAGTGTTCCTAACTCCCTGCAGCAGGTGGATCTTTCAATTAGGATTGCATTATCATTCCATAGAAGTAGGAAGTAAAGTATGAGCATAAGGAGAGATGTTGATTGAAACTAAAGGCCTTGCATTAACCAAGTATAACACATTTCATCAACATTAGTGAAATTTTGAAAAAGCAGTAAAGAACTAACTTATAATGGATGACTTCTAAGCTTTACTCCTGTCTTAGCTGGAAATAGATGGGACTCCAGTTCCAACTCTCAGGAGATCTGTTGCTGTGTATGTGGAAATATTTCTTGTGCTCTTCAGAGCTTGAAGACCATAGAAAGTGAAGTTGCTAGATTTTTTCTGGCTAGCCTAGAGTTGGGGTGGGGAGTCTCTCCCAGATGGGATGCCCAAAACTCTGAATGTTAACAGCAGTTGAGTATTATATCGCTCTGAGGGCTCAGCAATAATTAGGATCTCATGCATGGTCTTGATATGTTGTTATTTCCCAACAATTACTTTAAGAAATACCCTCTGTTTCTAAAGACAACTTCACAGAAATGAAATAGTCTTTGGCTACCGTGTTCCTCTTGTTATACTGCTTCAAGAATTTATACTAAAAAGCAGTATGTTTTTATGTAAATAAATACAAATCAATAAGTAAAAGAAATAGGTTTGGAATTTTCAGGGCAACAGAGGGCCCTCCATCTGGTCCTGATTGCTGCAGTTCAAGTTGCTCTCTTTAGTTCTAGACCACAAGAACTAGTTAGTAATATTCGCTCCTTATGATCTATCTACCTAACAACACAAAATGCAAGCACTATGCTCATCCCACCTGCAAAATCATTCCAGCAGTAGCAGATGGTGGGCGGGCAAGTTCTAGAACATTGCTAATAGCTCTGTGCTTAATAATAGGTTTGTTGGCATGTTGTGTGGGTGATAATGTACTGTGAAAAAGTATCTGAGCAAAAAAGTTTTTTTTTCCGTAGAAAAGCTATTGGGGTTGATTTTGTAGTTGCAGTCCAAAAAAAGGAACTTTTCCAAACTGAAAGTGAGCACGCGTCTAGAAGCGACAGGTCAGCATTCTCCTGCACTAAATAAATAATTTACTTAAACTATAGCCTCTTAATGTTCCTTTGATTAACTGCCAGTTTTATGTAGCTCTAAGCTGATGCTTAGTGACTGAGGTGTCTAAGTGGTTAAGATGTTAACTTGATGACTGGAAGGTTGGCAGGTCAGCAGTTCGAGACCCCAGTGCTGCACAATGGTGTGAGTTTCCGTCTCTGTCCCAGCTCCTGCCAACCTAGCAGTTCGAAAGCAAGAAATTGTAAATAGATAAATAGGCACCACTTTGGTGGGAAGATAAACAGCATTCCATGCACTCTGGTGTCTATTCATGCCTGCCACATGACCATGGAAACATTTGCAGACACAGACAGTACAGGCTCTTTGGTTATAAATGGAGATGAGCACCGCACCATAGAATTGGATATGGCTGGCTTTTGAGCAAGGGCGTCCTTTACCTTTACCTAAGTGGATGTACAGTACTGTACTTTGTTTTCAGTACCTCAAAAACATGCAACTTACTATCTCATAAATCTAAAGACAGAAAATGTGACAATAATACTGGAAAAACTGCATTTTAATACATGTTCCAGTTGAAAAAGATGGGGAGATAAAAGAACTGTTCTCTTTGGGTTACCCGGTCAGTGACATTCCACTCCCAAATATATCAGGGTGAAAGGCTAAGACCAAGAATACTTTGTGTTCAAACCTCTTGGCAACAATAGCAAAATCTCATTTTGTGTGTGAAAGAGATACTGTAATGATTCATTAACTGCCAACTGTGAAGCAGCAACCAGTCAAAGCAGCAGAGGAAGCATCCTCAGAGCATATAAATTAATGAGAAAGACAAGGACCTGGAAACTATGAGAATGATGCTCAAAATCTTGGATTGCCAGATAAAGATAAGATAAACTATGGGATCTGGTATGTCTACTGCAGGGGTTCCCAACCTTTTCAAGCCGCGGGCCAGTCATGTGGTTCAGCAGACCAGTCACATGGTTCCTCCCACCTGGAAGCAGAAGTAAAAGGTGCCCATACATGCATAGAACGTTGCCATAAATGATCCGTGGTTGTCGTAAATGCATTTATGACAGCCCCGGGTCATTTATGGCAGCGTTTTCTGCATGCGTGGGTGCCTTTTACCTCCACTTCCAGGTGGGAGGAAGGAACCATGTGACCGACCTGCTCAACCACATGACTAGCCCGTGGCCTGAAAAGATCTATTGGATTTTATGTCATAATCACCACACACAGAGCTGATTCGTGGCACTTTACTAACCTGTGCCTGTGACACTCCCTCGCTGAAGATGAGAGAGGTTGATAACTGAAATTAAGAGTGATCAGCAGTTTACATAGTCCTTGAGTTTACTATGGTAAATAATTGTAATTTATAATATTGGTAACATCTTCAACCAGAAATGTTGGCATTAAAGTACCTATTACCAGTATGTTAATATCCAATACAGTATTAGAATAAAGCTGAAAAAAGATCCAGCTATTTGTTGTGCAGTGGTTAAACTGCTGTACTGCAACCAAAACTGCTGATGTTATGAATTTGATCCTGATGGGGATCAAAGTTGACTCAGCCTTCCAAAGTCAGTAAAATGAGTACCCAGCATGTCGGGGGCAAAATGCTAATTACCTTGTGAACCATCCAGAGAGTGCGCTACGTGCTATGGGGCAGTAAAGGTAAAAGTCACCTTTGCTCGAAAGCCAGTCATATCCAACTCTAGGGTTCAGTCCTCATTTCTGTTTATAGTCAAAGAGCCAGCGCTGTGTGTATCTACAGATGTTTTCGTGGACACGTGGCAGGCATGCGTCAACACTGGAGATCACGGAATGCTGTTTACCTTCCCAATGAAGTAGTCCCTATGTATCTACTGTACTTGCAATTTCTTGCTTTTGAACTGCTAGGTTAGAAGGAGCTGGGACAGAGATGGGAGCTCACTCCATCGTGCAATACTCTGAAATCGAACTCCTACCTTCTAGTCGTCAAGTCCAGCATCTTAACCACTGCTAATTGTTATCATTAAAATATAATCTAAACTAGGTATCCCCAACCTTTTTTGCATCATGGACCAATTTCATGCTAAATAATCTCCTCCCCCCCCTCCCCCCGATCTGTAAGTGGGAGTGGTGGGGTTGGACAGCACAAGCACATAATAAAATACAATAAAGTGCAAGGAAGAAGGGCCCAGCCACCTGCCAGGCACACCATTCAACTCAGCCAGTAAGGTATCACACTGCACACAGGTGGTCAGCAGATCCCTGCTGTAGTTAAGCAACTTGGAGGAGAAGCCCAACCACTTGCCTATCTGCCGTGTCTGAAGCCTGTGCTCATGATCCATTTGCCAGGCAGACCCAGGGCAGAAGGCAGCTATCGAGGCTTCCAGTGCCACACACCCCCACAGCCTGATTCAGGATAGCCTGTGGCCTGGTCTGAGGCCTGGTGGTTGGGGATGCTGATCTAAACAACATTCCTGATTAATTAAAAACCCAAATAAGGAACAGATTTTGCATTACTAACTCAACTGACCATAAACAGTCTGAACCACACAGATATGCAATTTTCAAACTCTTTGCATTTTCTTTAGCATTTTAAAAGTCTTCTAATTGGTTATACATAGAAAACTTACTGAAAATCTTAACATGCACTGTTTAGAATTTTTTTCATCATCCTAATGCAGGGATTCTCAACCTGAGGCCTGCCAGCACCATTTCATGTGGCCCCACCCCACCCCCACCACACCCAGAAGTGCCACGTGGTGGAGGAAGGCCCCCAAAGGTGTCTGTGGGAGCTGGGAGCATGACCTGGCCCCAAGCTTTAAAAGGTTGAGAACTTCTGTCCTAATGCAAAAGTCAGTCTATTTCTTGCATTAAAACAGATGCTTTATTAAACTGATTATTTCACAAACTTTACGGATTCAGTCTTGATTTTTTAAAAAAAGCCTTCTTAATCTTTTCATGAAAAGGACCGTCTAGTTTACAAAGTAAAATATAATTCCTAAAAAGCCTCAGACATTTTTTGAGGATAATTTTTCTGCAGGATGAGTTATTAATGTAAGATTTTGTTCTTTATCCCATATCTGTTAAATTTTATCATTACAGTAAAGTGATGTTTAAAAGAAACACAGCTTCATCACTCCACACTTAATAAATAAGCCACTTCAGAGTTCTAACAGTTTATATCACCATTTCAGAAACACCTATGAATATTGTGAGACAGAAGAGTGTGATGCCTAAAGAAACATAGGCAAAAATAATGTGCATTTTGAAGATAGAAGTTTAAGCAGCAACAAGAATTTAATCATAACTTTAAAAACATGGCTCTCATAGTTTAAGTAGAAGTTTTAAAAGGAAGACAACACAGAGCACACGAAATGCCTTAAACAAAATTGATAAATAGATTATTAAGAGCCTGGTAAATTTTACTAAACTTTTCTACATAAAGGTGTTTGTTCTAACTGAAAACAGCACTATCCTGTTAATACTTGTTAGTTTCAATCCTGCTATATTCAACTTTTTTTAGTCCTGTTTCATTTCAGCCATTGCTCCACATTTTCAATTGTTATTTAGACCAGAAATAACAGAAAGCTGCCACCAGAAATTTCTTATGGTGGGAAAACATTGGGAACCCCTGCCATACAGCATTAGCATTTTCAAAGGTGGTATAGCCCAGTAACAGAGCTTTTTTTCTTATTGTTTGTGGGTGTGCAGCCACTTTCCTAAGTACAGTACTGTATTATATATTTCTGGTGTCAGCTTTCTGTTTAGTGTTTAGATAATATATTTAGAAGGTCAGAGTTTGATCCAGAGGTAGAAAAAAAATATTCCAAAATTCTGCATTTCCAGTAGCTGAGATCTTCTGCTCTAAATAACTATTGAAAATGTGGAGCAATGGCCAAAATGAAACAGGACTAAAAAAAAAAAGTTGAATATGGTGGGATTGAACCCTGACCCACATGTCCTTTAACTGTCTATCTTGCCCATACCTGATCTGGTTCCACTCCATCAGAAGGATGAAATGAAAGAATATTGGTTGAATGAATGAGATAATAGATGAGAAGAAACTAGAGAATAATCTGGATGTCAGGGTCATTTCCAATACAATCAGTACACAACCTAATATTTAAGGTAGAAAAAGAGCTGTCTCTGGAAAAGTCATATTAAGAGTAGAGCCATTGCCATTCATATAATTTGAAGGCAATAAAATGTAAGTAATGTAGCTAGCGCTTTCTTTCCTGTGTTACCTTGATGTAGTGGTGGGATTCAAAAATTGTTACTACCTACTCTGTGGGTGTGGCCAGGGGGGAAGCCCTTTGTTGCACCCAAATTAGGACTACTTTGTTTCAAAACTTGGACGGCGGGGCCAGCCAGAATTTCTGCTACTAGTTCTGGTGAACTGGGACGCACCTGCTGAATCCCACCACTGCTTTTGTGTAAAAATGAAAAGAAATTACACTTGGAAATGAAATTTCCAAACTCACTATCCACTGATGAAGTGAAACTGAAAAGTAGCTACTTCAACCCCACAGAACAAATTCCAGCTGAAAAAGGTGGAGAGTGTAGGTACAGTAAGTATCAAGGCATTTTAGGGGACAACAAGTTAGGCTTATCTAAGATCAGCAAATATTACAAATGTTTTAATACAGAATGTGTGGTATGTAATTAGTGATTAAGTCACACTCTGGCACGGAATTCTCCTCCCTGTGAAGAATGACTCTAAGTACTACAGAAGAATATCAGCTATAAAGCAAATACACCAACCCAAATGCTAAATAATATACAGTACAGTACTACCTTCAGCAAGAGCAGCACCATTTCCCCCTGTATGGGCCTAGCCTTATTCAAATGGCAAGTTAAAGCATACTAGATGATTTATTTCCTTGTCTTCATCCTAAATATTCCCAGGAGAAAGTACATCTTTAAAACAAAATCAAAACTAATCTATCAAAATAAATTTAAACCAACAGCTATAATAGATCGTTTATTGTTGTTATGTGCCAATAGGTCAGAACCAACTTATACTGACTCTAGTAGGGTTTTCAAGGTAAGTGAGATTTTTAAGGAGTAGTTTTACAAGTTTCATATCCCCAGTGGGTTCCTATGCCTGAATGGGGATTCTAGCCCAGGCCTTCGGAGCCCATCTCTCTATCCACTACACCACACTGGATATACGGATAATAGATTACCTACACAAAATTAAAATCACAGTTTTTTTTCCAACCAAAATATCTGTTCAGTTTAGGCAGCAGAAAACCACACAAGTGTGTGCTGTATTGCTCTGCCAGGATGAGATTATTCAGGAAACTTTCAAGTGGGGAACTATTAGGGATACATATCATTGCTTTCCCTCATGTAAATTATACCCTCCAATACTTTGCCTGAGATATATCAAGCATATATCTCAAGGTATACTATAACTTCAATAAATGTTTAGAAAGCAGTAGCACATTTTTCCTGAAAGGAGACATTTGGTGATTCCACGTTGTATATATCTTGTGTATAGGTATGCATAGGTGAGTTCTGATTGGCAGTGATAAGTTGAATGTATTAATACCAGTTTGGAGGGAGATAAATGGTGTCTGGATGGAACTGTGTGGTGTCTTACTGTAGAGATGCTGTTATATTTATAAGTAATATGTGTGAGAAGGAGAGAAGCTCAGTTCAGTTTGATTTAGCAGTTTGGTTTAGGTTTGAGCTAAAGACAAAAAGTGCTAAGTTCAGTTCCTGACTGAGGCTGTTGTAGTGAAGTCAGAGAGACTGGAGGAAGTGAAGTGATAAAAGTGAAAAGTGTGCGGTAGTTGAAAGCTGTGGTTTTAAAAATGGCTGAGTTGTTTGTTTTTGTTAAGAAGTTGTGAAGTCTAATGCATTTCCTTGTCAGCACTTGTGTAAAACACGAATCTACACACACGCATGCACGCACGCACACACGCGCACACGCGCACACACACGTGCTTAAAGAGAGAGATGAAGTAAAAGAGATTTGAGATGTATAAAAACTTAGCTTGTAATACTGCAGCTTTTTGTATGTGTTTTTTAGAAAATAAACATCTTTTTTGTTTACAAATTCTGTTTATCATTTTTTTTTAAATAGCAGTAACAAGATATTACACTGCACATATTGCTCCTCACTGCTGGGACATGTAGTTAAACCAAAATAACATAGACTGTTTCTGTCTCACAAAAATAATTATTCTTTTTTAAAAGTCTGTGTAAATTCAGGCCTTAACTGTGGTGATATTTAAGCTGGGATCCACCTTAAACAAATTCACACCAGTGGCATTTCCCCTGTTTGTCATTCTTCTTTTGTGAAAATGATTTCCAGGAAAAATGTACTGTACTCAGATACAAGTAGCAACCGACAATGAAAGGTAAGAAGAAGATACTCCAAAGAAAGAAGCCACTACAGTATTTATAAGTTAAACAGCAGCTCCAAATTTAGTGAAGGTGTTTGACAGTACTGTAGTTGATGTTTTGGAAATATATACAATACTGTGCAGAGCAGGTAGGATGAGTGCAGCAAGGTAATTCCTTCATACCACCATGACTGAGCAACTTACAAATGTAACCCATGTTTATCTCCCAGGGACTAGTCACAAAACAAATGCAAACTAAGGGTGTGACCGGACAGCAAGAAATACCCAAGTCTGATCTCACCGGAAAGGATCCCTTTGCTGGGAGTGATCTTTCTTAAAACTATCATTTTTTCCATGCAGCCACTGCCCTGCCACTGGACCAAAAAAGGTTAACATTTGGCACAGGGAGGGGTTGGGCTGGAGCACAATCCACTGTACTGTACACCATTTGATAGCCAGGAAATAGCTTGCACTAGACAGTGCCACAAGCATCCAAAATGCAATCTAATTCCATGTCTAATGATAGGTTTATATTGTATAGTTTAACTGAAAGGCACACTGTTCCTGATTCGCAGACAGGGATTTTCTTTGCTTCTCTCAGGAAAACATTTTGAAGGATATTGACCTTGACAATGTCCATGCTATTTATCTTGACAACAAACTTCTTATGCCATATCTGAAATGTGGAGTAATAAATTCTCCAGTCAAGTAGGCAACTGGTATTTTAAAGTTGTCTACAGTTGACAACACAGTCTGTTTAGAGACAAATAGTATCCTGCATGAAGAATTCTTTTGGTGCTCTGATATCTCCAAGTTTTCCTGGGTTGTTAAGTTGCATTTATAATATTTCTTGTAGTGCTAACAGCATTTAATTCTGGTGTATTAAAACAGGACTTTTTCTTTTAATGGAAAAAAATGAAACTAGATATTGGCTGAAATTCAGTTGTGTATCATAGTAATTTTTTAGAATACTAGAATAAGTCCATTAAATCAATGGGGATGTGGTAAGTCATCTCCACTATACAGTACATTCCATGGATGTAAACAGGCCTGCTCTAGTTGTGATTTTAGCATAAGTCAGAACCCAACTAGGCCTATACGAACCACTGAATTTATGGAAGAATTGATAATCAAATTTCGTATGACTTGGTAGGTTTACTCTAGTGTGGCTTATTACACTAACTAATGAGTTTTCAGCCATGGGGGCAGGGGACATGTTAAGCTACTTTATGAAAGTTCATTTTAGCCAGAAGCTCTTTTTATAAACATGTAAAGTGAGGGACTGAGACATTTATTGCTCTTTTCTCTGCATACAGTATAGAACAGGGGCTCTCAATCTACGACCTGGGGGCCGGATGTGGCCTACAACACCATTTCATGTGGCTCCCCCTCCTGCCTCTGCCACACCCAGAACTGCCATGTATGGCAGGCAGGGCAAAATGGCCGTCCAGCCCTCGAAGCTGTCTGAGGGAGCATGACCCGGCCCTCGGATTGAAAAGGTTGTGAACCCCTCGTACCTTAGAAGGTCAACATCAAACCGTCAAATTAATGTTGGCACCTGCTCAGATTATCCATCCTTAAGCACAATAATGGTAGAGAATGTGCTGTCTACTTCTTTTATCACATGATGAAAAACCCTGTTCTGAAGTAACATTTTAAAGGAATTGGAATAAATGGATTCTCTTCCCCTATAATATGTCAAATAATGTCACCATCTAAGAGCCTGTTCTATAGCATACTTAACATGTGCAGTTCAGCACTGCCAATAATAGACCTGATTCATTAAACATTACTAAAAAGTAATGTATTGAGCATTGTGTCTAGAATGTGTTTGCTTCTTTAAAAAATAAAGGATCTTGCCACTGAAACAAGCATAGGATAAAGGAGGAAAAGATAAAACATGGGAACAAAGAGGAATTGATGTGTCAACTCTCTCTTTCTCTGAGAGAATTTAGTGGCCTCTCTCCTCCCACGAAAGGCATATCTCCCACTTTGTACTTTGAATGCTAAATTACCTCTTTGATTCAGCTTCTTCTTCTTTTTTCTTTGATGTGCCCCTAGTGTTAAGAGAAGTTCTCCTCATTTCAGAAAATTTAATCTACATACCCTCCCCCCCCCCCACCGACTTAGAATTTCAGATTGCAAATACCAGTCCCTGTACAATGTCTCTTGGGCCTCCAATTAAGTCCTTTAAGCCTATTTACTAGTTGCTCTAAACGAGAGGTCCCCAACCTTTGGTTTTTGGATTTCAATTCCCAGAAGCCTAAGTCAGTACATTGGCTGATCATTCCTTTGGGGAATTGATTTAGACTTCTGGGAATTGAAGTTGAAAAATCAAAGGCTCTAAAAGATATGTTGTCATTCTATGGCTAATTTAAAGTTAGAATGAAGGCTGTAGGAAAAGAGAAAAATCAAGCATGAGATGAATCGACTTCCTAAAGAAAACCATAGCATTGAGCTTGTAAGAGCTGATCATGGCTGTTGAGAACATAACATTTTGGAGATTGTTCACCCATAGGGTCACCATATATTGGGGGTGACATACCAACTAGAAGAACAAGGAGAATACCCACACAAAACTTCCAAGTCTGTCTTGTCATAAACAAGTATTGCACTAAATTCACCACTCACTTTATAACTGATTCTTATAAAGTGATTAACCATACCTGGGAAAATCCATCACTTGTTAGATCTTGGGCCATATCACATCCTCTGTTTATCCCATTTTGACTTGTGCTTCCAGCTGCTCCACACACCAGCCTCCTGATTTCCTTCAGGACTAAGAAAAGATAACCTCCCTGGAGAGGAGTGCAATTATGATGTCAGTAGAGAGTCATGACAACTGTGATGTTTATATGACATCCTTGGTCACCATTGTACACTTATTCATTTATATATATATATATGTTTTGCCAACTCTGCATTAGAAATGAAGGCTAGCAGGCAGGCTAATTAGTTTTTGACTAATAAGTGCTAATAAGTGTATGTCTGAATGAGGAATCACCACTCAAACTGTTAATGACAGAAGCTTCGAAGGTCATTAATTTTTATGTCATTTTAATTAAAAAGCAACTTCCTGACACATAACATCAGTAATCCAGGTTGGATGAATGCCATTTGAAAGTGCACAAACACCCACTCACTGTATAGGAAAGCCAATAGCTGGACATTGGTGAAAGAATCAGATCATTTGGGGTGTGTGTGTGTAAATAGTGTTTAGGTTTTCAGTTTTAAAATTCAGAATACAGTAATATACAGTACATGCCTTCAGGTAGCCATTTTCAAAGACCTTTTAACAAGAGGGAAGCTTGAATGTATCTTTTCAGTGCTTGAAATGGAAATGTATCTGCCTTTTTTATGCTGCTGCTGTATGAGAATGTGATTTTCCTTGTTCTCCTTGGAAGGGAGCATACAAAAATGTTGCGATCCTTAATCCACATTTAATGAAACAGCATGTTGGTTATATAACCAATGCTAGTTTCATAAAGGTTCCAATTTAGAAGCACATAGAACTTTATGATCATATTTTAATCTTTATTAAAAGACCAGCATAGAGAAATAAACGGAATAGAAATTAACATGGGGGTACTTAAAATATATCAAGAGACAAAAGTTAAAATGAAGGTGCTTTAAAAAGAGCATTTCTGCTCAGAACTAAGGAGTAGTAAAATTTAGTACATAGATAATGTTACAGCTATTACTAAACCTATGCTGTGGCTCTAGTAGTTTATTTGGCTGAAGGTCCTGCCAGGATTGTTCTTCACAGAACCTGGCAATGCTATGGGTGAAGGTGAGTCTTTCATCAGATAGCAGCCAGTGGGTGTATGTGCTGTTTGTCCAGCCAGTATACTTGCACAGCAAGTGGCTTCATTTAGGCAGGTCCAAGTCTGGCCTAGACGTGGAAGAAGAAGAATCTTGGCAATTGGTTTACTTTGTTCTGTGATTGTCATTGAGAGCTAAGCTTGGGCTTTGTTTACTAGTCTGAAGGTACGGCATTTTTATACCCTAACATGCTTTCCCCTCTGAACAACGTATGACATGTATTGTACAGTTTGGTCCTCAGACCCTATCATTGGCAAAGGGAAACATCTACCTCAGGTGAGGGTTTGTGGCAACAATGGCAGGAATCACCCTAGTAAGTTTTTACTCTTGAATCTTTTGGCTATTCTGTCTATTGTTCACCATGCAGCCTGACTTGTGCCCCCCTAAACTATCCTCGTGTTTCCCAAATGCTGGTTTTTGGACTTCAGTTCCCAGAAGCCTAAGTCATTTCGCCAAAGCACTGATCACCCAATGTACTGACTGAGGTTTCTGGGAATTGAAGTCCACTAGTGGGCTGTGTACCCCTTGTTGGGAACCACTGCTCTAGTCCAGTTCCCAGAAGCCCTGATTAGCAGATGTGCTGACTTGGGCTTCTCTTGATTGAAGTCCAAGAATACCTGGAGTTCCAAGGTTGATAATATCCCTTCTCTAGCCCTCCAGTGCAGTACAAAACATTGCCTCACTGGCAGTGTTGGAACAGGATTCCATTTCCAGTTAGGCCAGCCCCTGTAAATATA
Source organism: Furcifer pardalis (assembly GCA_030440675.1). NCBI lineage: Eukaryota > Metazoa > Chordata > Lepidosauria > Squamata > Chamaeleonidae > Furcifer > Furcifer pardalis. The sequence goes on along the minus strand of CP126895.1, from coordinate 96,054,668 downwards.
ATATGAGCACTATAGTGTCCTTTGTCTTAGGTAGCAAAATGTCTCAATCCTCTTCACTTTCACTTGCTCTAGCAGTTCCTAAGAAATCAATGCACTCGTGTGAACTCAATCGGAATATGACTGGAACAGGACCAAGCTGTGAACAAGCAAGGAAGCGGGTGACCCCATGCAAAATGGAGTTACACATTGCTACAAACAACACAACACTTCTTTTGCCAGGCTTGACTGGAAGTGCTATATAAGCAAAGCAAAGTTAATTACATGTTGCACGGATTTTGCTCCATACACAGACATTTGCAGGGCCAACTAACCCTATTAAGATAATGGATTCGGAGTTAATACCTTAGATGAGAAAATGGATCAGGCTGTGTAAGAACATTAGATTTTTGTCTTTGAAAAAATGTAATTATACTTCAATTGTAGTTCAAAAGTCTTTTGAATCTCTAGCTTATGAAGTGCATTACATTTTAAATTAGGTAAAAGTAAATGTCGCCCTTGCTCGAAAGCCATTCATAGCCGACTCTAGGGTTCAGTGCTCATCTCTGTTTATAGCCAAAGCGCCAGTGCTGTCTGTGTTTGCAGACGTTTCCATGGACATGTGGCAGGCATGCCTTGACACCGGAATACACGGAATGCTGTTTACCTTCCCACCAAAGTGGTCCCGGTTTATCTACTTGCAGTTTCTTGTTTTTGGGAGCTCACTCTGTCCTGGAGTGCCCAGGAATCGAACTCCGTCCTTCCGGTCAGTGAGTTCAGCATCTTAACCACTTGAGCCACCACAGTCCCTAAAGGTGGAGAGTGGCAAAAGTGGTGGAACACAGGCCCATCACACACGCTCTCTCCTAGGTTCACTCCATAGTGCAGGTTACAAAGAAATCTGGTAACTTGATAGAATAATGACACTAAACTAAATGTAACTTGTAACTTCCAACCTAGTTCAGCCCTTAGCCATGAGATCTGCTACTATACTATATCTGCTCCAAGCCTTTCCTAGAACAGTTTGAAAACTACACATTATTTAGGGTTGAAAAGAATCCTTTATAGTGCTAGAGGAGAATTTGCACAGGTAGTAATCAGAACAATCAAACTATGCAAGTGAAGAAAGAGCTTTCGCAGTGGGGTTAATTTGCACATGGCACTTAATTCATCAGCAATCACTGAAGTTCCCTGGTAAGTCATTTCCAGTGATTCATTCTAGCAATGCTTTCAAGACAACGGAAAAACTCTTCAAAATATACAACCCATAGCAGCTTATTACTTCCAGAGCATCAGATAGTGATTCTAAAGCAGCTCAGTTTTCTAAACGGTTGTTCTGGTTTTTTTTAAATAAATTTTTTAAATTTAAAAACCACACATAAAAACACACACATGAACAGGAAGCAAATGTGAAAAAAACAGTACAAAAACAATATTTAATTTGTAATAAAATTCACACTATTTAGTGTTCATGTGGCAGGCATGACTAGATGCCAAAGTGCTCGAATGCTGTTACCTTTTCCACTGAAGCAGTACCTATTTATCTACTTAAACATGCTACCAATTGAAATACAGCTACCTCAGGTGTAGTTTGAAAATCACACCTCCAGCACAGCCTTTTCCCCCCCTTCTAATTCACCTTTATGAAACAGGACCTAACAACTGAAAGTATCAACTGTCCACTTGAGAATGAACTTCTAGATAGCCTAACCAGAGCTGAACCCTAAAGAATTAGAAAACAAGATGATGGTCACATTTCGATGAATAAACAAAGATATATATGAGTGTTTTGCCAAAACACATAGAGCCTTTGTTCCTCCTTTCAGATCGTGCAGTACAGTACAGTGGTCTGTTACAAGTGAGAAGCTGCTGGTAAGCTTTCACTAAAATGCCTGCATTTGTATGTGGGGGAGGCAGCAATCTTCACATTTCCCTGACTATTTTCTTTATCACAGTATACTTCCTAACAGAAATAGGATTTCCATCCCCCCCCCCCCCTTTTAGTAAGAAGTATATGTATGGCTGCACTCCAGAGTAAACTGTGTACCTCCATGAATGCTGATAGTTCAAAGGCTGTAGATTCATAAACACAGCTGCATGTTAATTCTACTAACAGAATCATATGAAGTAATTTTTAGTTAAATCATGCTTTCTTCTTTTGTTTAAACAAACACACAAACAAACAAAGAAAGAAAAAGTTACGGTCATTTCAAGTACCACCCTGTATATTAAACACTGACTGATTGATTAATTGGTTTAATATGCTGGTTTGTTCTGAAGCTAGAAATGAAAGTTTTGCCAAGTCAGACAAAACAGGAAAGTATGGTTAACTTCATCTACTTAGTCTTAAGGCCTGCATGTGCAGGAAAGAACTAAGTACATTTCACAGTTTAGTAAAATGGACTATAATTATGTTTCCTGAGCCCATGATTTACTAAGGCAGGCAGCATCAAACAGGAACAATACTGGTAAAAAGAGGAGCAAATGGAATATATCACATAGATTCCCCCCCCCCAAAACATTCCACAATTAATAGTTGCCAAGTACTGTACTGAGGTTTTTAATTGGATAAACTTTTATTATGTAAATTATCCTTAGCATTTTAACTGTGATTTTTTTCATAGTTTGTATTTTATTGTGATTTTAGTGATATTTTCTTACTACATTTTCAACTGCCCTGGGTCCCAGTCTTGGAGGGAAGGTAGCATATTACCGTAATAAAATAACAGCTCTCTCTGATTTAAAGGCAAACAAATCAGCCTAGTCGTACTGACACATTTTATTAGGTTTAGAGTGAATATTGCTGAATGTGATTAAAACTTAATACTTTTCAAATATCCAGTAAATCCCACAAAATCCATTGCTAGGCATAACAAGCATACTTCTGAGTCATTTCATAAATTATTTCTTCCTCCTTATCCTTTTGGGAAATAGATGCCTCACAGAGCAAACACATTCAGAGATCCCCTGATATAACATTTGTAAGAATTATATAACTGTACAGTATTTAGTTTGTGCCTCTCTGGAATATTCAGTCTCTCAACATTAAAAAAAAACCCCAAAATGTTTTAATTGCCAAGACATAATGTAAGTGGGCTGTGTTATCCCCCCTACTAAGGGATGATAATTAATTAAGTAATGAAGAATGAACTACAAAACCTCTTTGGAATGTCTGTTAAAAATGATTGTCCTTGGGGGAGGGAATTGAGGGAGTTACTCATTTGGGTTCATGAGGACAAGAACTACAGGGGGATAATAATGGAAAGAAGAAAGTCCTGGAAAGGAGGAGAAACAGTAAGGTCCTTTAGCCTCATACAAGATGGGTAAGATGGAATGCTACTGCGAATCTGTTCTTAATTTTTTGAGGAAACTGTAACACTATTTCCACCCCAGCTGAACTACTGCCAGAAAGAATGAGGCCCCAACACTGAACTCTATGGCCATTGCAAAGGGTCTAAAGCAGCGTCCTCACACCAAATCAGGCAATTGGCCCAATGAGTACACTGCTGTCTATTCAGTATTTATGCAAATCTATGAACAGTCATTAATTTTTTTCTCAAAGCTGCATAATTTTGCTAACTGTGGGATTCTGGGAGTTGTAGCAAAAAAAAACCCCCATCTTTCCAACCATTGGTCATCTATAGTTGCCCATTAGACTCCCCTTCCCTCCATTTCTCCCCTCCATTGTCAGTAGTGGGTGCAAACCTGTATCCTTGGACAGGGTGTCTTGCCTCAGGTCTCTAGTTGCTAACCTCAACATCTTGGGTGTACCATCTCTGACTAAAATAATGCCGCTCTCCGGATACTCACTGGAGTTTCAGGAAATGGCTGTGGTTCCTCCAACATCAGTCCAGGGCTTGGGGTGGGGGGATCCTAAACCTTTCTTTGATGGGCAGTGAGTTTCCCATAAACTTCAGCAGCAATTCAGGGCCTGTAATATCTCCCGATGTGCCCTATATTATAATAGATAAAGGTAAAGGTCGCTGTTGCTCGAGAGCCAGTTGTATCTGACTCTAGGGCTCAGTGCTCATCTCTGTTTATAGCAAAAGAGCCAGTGCTGTCTGCATCTGACATTTCCATGGACGTGTGGCAGGCATGCCTCAACACCAGAGTGCACGGAACGCTGTTTACCTTCCCACCAAAGTGATACCTATTTATCTACTTGCAATTTATTGTTTTCAAACTGCTAGGCTGGTAGGATCTGGGACAGAAATGGGAGCTCACTCCATCATGCAGCACTCGGGCCTTGAACTGCTATGCTGCCAACCTTCCAGTCATCAAGTTCAGCATTTTAACCACTTGAGCCACCACAGTCCCTCTGTCCTGTATGATATACATTAGCCATAACAGGATGTGAGAGCCCTAGTTGGAATGATAGCAATTGATGCTTGTGCTTGTTGCATCATGTGGATATCAAAAATGGTCCTCCTTCGGGGGGGGGGGTCGGGGGAACAAAAAAGACAAATTCCGGGGATTTGGGATTTCATGGCCCATTTATTCAGATTCATGTCCATTTCCACAGTCGGTTTGGCCATTTCCCAACATTTGCTTACTCCATCACAAGAACTTAATTTCTAGACCCATCTTTCGGGGTGAAATCTTGGACTACTAACTGGTACTAACTGACAAGCCTATCTGTCACTGAGGATCATCAAATAGCTGAATAAAACTTGAAAATTGTCTGCAATGAAAAAATAAAATAAAGTCCTTCTTGTATATACAGTACATTGAAATTGATGCCAAACTTTTATCTAACAGAATATCAACTCAGCAAATCATAGACTGATAGATTTATGGAGCTAGAAGGAATCTTAAGGGGCATCAAGTCCAATCCCCTGTCGAAACAGGAAATCCACAGCTAAAGTACTTGACAGATGGCCATCCAAACTCAGATTAAAAATACAGTATATATATATTGGAGAACACACTATCTTCCAGTATAGTCCATTCTTTTGCTGAATAGCTCTTCCTGTCAAGATATTCTTCCTAATGCTTCATCCCTTTTCTGCAAATTGAATCCATTTATCTGGTCCTACCAAGAAAATAAGCTTGCTTAATCTTCCTTGTGACTATTAGATTAGATCCTCGTTAATCAGTGGTACCGAAACAGTGTTAACACAAGGGAAACCTGTCCCAGAATTGACATAAATTCAATCATAATAAAATCACAAGCATTTGACATATGGATTTATCTCTGGATGCTAATAATTTCTTAGCTCAAGAGGGAGACTAATAAAGAAATACTAATATGAATGAATAAAGGACAACAAATAATAGAACACACAAAATGCAGAAAGCTTTAATATTTCAGAGACATAAAGTGAAATAAAAATATTTTATCTGATCTTTCAAAGTAAAATACAGTGGTACCTCATGTTACAAACGCCTCATGCTACAATTTCTTTCGATATGAATGAAAATCGATTGAAAATAATGCCTCGAGTTACAGGTTTTTTGGGAATGGATTAATTAGTTTTCAATGCATTCCTATGGGAAAGCGCATTTCATGTTACAATTTTTAACTATTTTCAATACATTCCTATGGGAAACCATGTTTGAGATAATGAATTTTTCATAATACAAAACATCCCAGGGAACACATTAAATTCATAACTCAGGGTACCACTGTAAATAAGAAAAGAAGTGTAGAAAGAAGACAAACATCCAAAAGAATATAGAGAAGGAAAATCTAATGGTGAGCAACACTCATCCTCCTGGCTATTGGGAACTGTAGGGACTGTGGTGGTTTAGTGGTTAAGATGCTGAACTTGACGACTGGAAGGTCAGCAGGTCAGCAGTTCGAGACCTAAGAACTGCATGATGGAGTGAGCTCCCATCTCTGACCTAGCTCCTACCAACCTAGCAGTTTGAAAGCAAGAAATTGCAAGTGGATAAATAGGTACCACTTCAGTGGGAAGATAAACAGTGTTCCATGCACTCTGGCGTCTAGTGATGTCTGCCACATGTTCACAGAAACGTCTGCAAAAGCAGACAGCACTGGCTCTTTAGCTATAAACATAGATGAGCACTGAACCTTAGAGTCAGATATGACTGGCTTTCGTGCAAGGATGACCTTGACCTTTTTCAATGTTTTGTGTCTTTGCAGCCCTGTGTCTGTAAAACAAATGCAACCAACCAGCAGCATTCTCTTCTCTAGGGAGTTAATTCTTAGCCTCTGTTCCACTCAGTATTTTGGACATCTCCTAGAACAGTGATGGCAAACCTTGGGACTCCAGATGTTCTTGAACTTCAATTCCCAGAAGCCCTGATCAGCAGGAGTGCTGACTTGGGCTTCTGGTAATTGAAGTCCAGGAACACTGTAGTGCAAAGTTTTGTCATCACTGCCCTAGAAGCTTCACCACCAGACCAATGGAGAGGAATTCTGGGAGCTAAAGCCCCAGATATTAGGAGAGACAAACTCTCCAGGACAACTGGCTGGGGGAGGCTGCCTTAGACTCTTCATGTTTCATAATAAGTTCCGATCACCAAGCAGTAGTTCCCAAAAGAGTGAAAAAAGTTTCCCATAGCAATCAATGGTGGGATATTTGGGGATGTATTTGAGACAACATGGACTCAGATTCCAATCTAATTAGATGCTTCCCAACCCCATCTCCTAAAGCTAACAATCATTGTTTATTTGAGGAAGGGTGTTTCCTTTTCCAGACTACTAAGGCAGTTCTCAAGTGTTTTATCATGTCAACTAACTGAAAAAACACATGGCTTTGACCACCAGAAACCTCTTCCTCTTTGGATCTTTTATTTTATTGATTCTTTTGGTAATCAATAAATGGATACCAGTTTTATCTCTTCCTCTCTATCTGTATTTCCGTGTGGTTGCATATAAGGTTAAAAAAACTCACCAAAAGAAAAAGATGCAGATATGAATAAACATTTTCCTATGTTAAGGGAAACCTTTACCTTTACTATGTTAACATAGATCTATTGATGGTAATTTGCTACCCACTTTGCTTACATTATGCAACGGGATTTGAGCCAATATGTTTAATCATAGTGGAACAATTGTGAATAGGTGAGTTGTGCACTTGCTTTGTGTTTTCCAGATGCTTAGTGCTACTAGCCAACTTCAAGGCCAACTTCTCAATGTTCTTTAAACTGGATTTGGGCTCAACAACCCTTTGAATAGGGGACACGTTCAAAGAGAGGATTGTTCTCTGACATCCCTTCAAATAGCCTTTCAAAAAAAACTTACCTTTGTAAAGTAAGGCACATGACCATCCCATTTTGAAAGTATTCCATATAGTTTTATCTAACAAATGTGAGGGATCTGCAGTGGCTCAAGTGGCCAAGATGCTGACTGGGAGGCGGAAGGTCAGCAGTTCGATTCCCGAGTACTGCAGGACAGAATGAGCTCCCGTCTTTGTGCCAGCTCCTGCCAACCTAGCAGTTCGAAAGCAAGAAATTGCAAGTAGATAAATAGGGACCACTTCGGTGGGAAGGTAACAGTGTTCCATGCACTCTGGTGTCTATTCATGCCTGCCACATGACCATGGAAACATCTGCAGAAGCAGACAGCGCTGAAACAGAGATGAGCACTGACCCCTAGAGTCGGATACGACTGCCTTTCGAGCAAGGGAAAAATTTACCTTTACTAACAAATATGTTCCCAACCTGTTTTGTGGGATGGGGTGAGGGTTTGGTGTGATTATGCTACACTGCAATATTCAAGAATACGCGTTTTACTTCCACTTCTGGGAGCGACGAGGGCAGTGAGGGCCAGGTGAATCGCAGTAAACCCATTCTTGTGGATTCACAGGGTGCTTGGGCTTCTGGGAATTGAAGTCCAAGAACATCTGGAGTGCCAAGGTTCACCATCACAGGGATAGACCCTGTTCCCATTATATGCCTAACTTACAAGGGAGCAGGACAAACATAGACATAAACAATGCAGAGTGGTGGGGGGCAGCAGTGATGGCTACTGGTGCTGCTGTTACACTTCTTCGCCTCTTGCATTTCTTCATGTGAAGAGTGTGGTGCGGCAGGAAGCCTCTCTGATAGGAAAAGGGGAGGCCTCAGTTCACCTTCTCACTCAGAAGTGAAGCTCACTGAATAATCCTGCAGTAGTTACTGTTTCAGTCAAACTACCTCACAGGATTACTGTTAGGATAAAATGCAGTAAATAAATATGGTCCGGGCCTGTTTTCTTGATTATGTACGTAACAACCACTCGTTATAGCACTTGGCAAATAAAACAGAAGAATGAAGTCTCATCTGTTTTGTGAAGTTGGAATTTATTATTTTATTCCATAATATAGCTTCAAGAATCCATACAGTCTGACCAAATCCTGACATTTCTCTGTAAATAAAGTTGGAATTTCCACTGAAATGTACTTTTATGGAATAAGGTGGTGTCTAAAAAAAAAACGAGGTGGCATTTCCCTCAGTGTTTCACTGCTGTTCCTATGAATGAGACACAATGTGTGAGAGACAGTGTCTACTGCCTCATGGGGAGAGGAGAGTCAGGCAGCTGAATTGCATTTTTTTAAAACCAGAATATAGCCTGTTTTCACTCCTCTCTCTGAATGAGTGTTGTTTGTCACAGTGTTAAAAGGTCAACACAGCCAATAAATATCCACTGAGTGTCCACTGTGCCCCTTTGTGACCATGATGGATTATTTAGAAAATGCATTAATAGTTGGAGAGTTCTCCCAGGGTCACTGGAAGATGTTATCTCACAAAGGCCAAAAAGACTTACTCTAAATCTATATGTGTTGATCATGCATTCCAATATTGAGTAACAGGGTTTTTAAAAAAAACCTCTGTTGAACTATTGCTGTTGCTTTTATTGACTTGCATGGAAAAGTTCTGCACATCATACACCCTGGATGAAAAACAAAAACATACCCCCCTAATCAGAGCTTGGAAAGAGTGCCTTTTAAAATCACAACACATAGAATCATCCAACCAGCATCACCTGTCATCAAATTGACTCTCAACAATTTACTAAGTTAAAGCACTATCTGGATATGTCACCTATTCGTTGCAGCTTTTACTTGAAGTTTTAAAAGGGCAGTTACAAAAGAAAGAAATTCGTTATCTAGAAAGAGGTTTCTTGAGTTTCTAGAGTTAAAAATATGCAACAGTTCAGAGTGAGAGAAGGGACACCTTCCCCAATTATTAATTTCCTTCATGTTTATGATCAGGGTCTTCCCCTTAGCTTCTTATTTAAGTCTTATCAAGTTTTAAGGTTTACAGCATCACAGGCAGTAATAAAAAGAAAACACCACATTGAAAAGGTAGGTGTTTGAAGATGAAAGTGAATAAAAGAGCTAAGCAAACAAACAAAAAAGAAAGTAAACAGAGATGTTAGCAGAGAGAATTTCTATGTGGGAACCAATTCTTCACTGATCTGCACCCCAATTATAAGTCCTAGAAAATCAATCACTGTTCTCATCAGCAGAATGTTTATGACCAGTCACTGGGCAAAAGAGCTTCTTAGTAGCATGGGAGCCACTGGGATGTATCCTTCCCATGCTGCTCAATCAGTGTCGGAAGATCTAGGCTCAGACAGGGAGAGTGAATGCGACATACCCTTTGAATGATCATCTATCTCTCGTTCTGGCAAACTGGGCAAAGGTAGGGGGGAGAGCCATGTTTTAAAGACAATCACTTATCCACTGCCAACAAAGGAAGAAATATTACTCTCTAAAACAGAACACAGAGCTGCGTTTGGAAAAGTTAAAACAGTATAATACAGTTACTAATTTAGAAATAAGAAAGAGCCTCCATGAAGACTGTGGTACTTTTAAACCACAATCAGGCATACCTGGTAATGGCAACCTTATGTTGCTGGCTAATCTTTTTCACACTAGGTCAGGTGACAGGAACTGCCGAATGAACTCACCTAAAAGGTGCATTTATTTTGGCAGTTTCACGTCTAGCCTAGACACATCATCATCATCATCATCATCATCATAGCAATAGCAATAGCAATAGCAATAGCAATAGCAATAGCAATTATAATTTAAATATTGGCCATTATTCTATTGTGAAGCTTCACCTATGCAACAGTAGTAATATCACTTGCAGTGACATATTTCTGCTAATTAAAAAGTTCATACTGTATTTTCAGTTTCCAGGAGCCTCCAGATTTGCACCATTCTACATGAGTTGCATGTACTCCGTAACTGAAAAAGGAACTCCAGATTTACTACCAGTTTACCACTGCCAGTGATATAATTTCCATGGTGCAGGCAAGGCTATGGAACAGGATACTGAATGTTACATTATAACAGTACAGTAATATAAATATCACCATAATGGGGTTGGGGCTGGGAGGGACTCTAACAAAGTAATTAGTGTGCTTTCCCAGCCTGTTGTCCAGAAGCTAATAGCTGAGGAACAATCTGAAAAATCTTTGTTTCTTCTTTTATTATAGCTTTTCATCTTTAAAACAGATTTAGAACAAGATTCTGCTCGGTATAGTCAAATCCATGCCACTCTAGACTCCTCCCCTATGTTTCCTGGAAGTCACATACAGTATGTCCAACTGGAAAACTCAGGAAGGACAATTAATTCATGACTATTATACTGTATTTACTTATTATCATGTCATACAAATAAGTATCCTATAAGTCATAAATTTACTTTTTTATGTCTACAGTACTTTGCTTGTCAATTGGAAAATATCACATATGGTAGGCTTTTGTTTATCTTCCCTCAGTGCATAAAACTAGTTTGTGACATTTAAAATATGCTAGTAGAAACACCTACTTATATTGTCTCCTTGCCCCCTGCTGTCTTATTTCTTCTCAGAACAGACAGCTAATCAAAAAGTTGAAATAGATTATATTTACTCTAACTTCTCTGAAGCATGAATTCATGTATGTGTTCATACATGTGTGTGCACACAAATATACACCAAGATACAATACCAATCTGTTTCCCACCCACCACTTCAGTTCCTGAAGACTGAGAAGAAAAGCATTATTTAAAGCAAAAGCCAATAAAACCTTCTGTCTTTAGAAACATTGTATAAATGTTGCATGTGTGGGAGTGGGTTCATCCACAGCCCCAGGAACAGCTTCGCACATCTATTAACAATCATCACAGCGGAATGAATCAAAGCATACGAACTGGCTTTGATCCTAACTCAGGCCCTGAACCCGTTCAACCACTATTACCTGAATATACCAGATTACTTAAATCAGATGCATTGTAAACAGAGGAGACAGAAGTTCAAGAGCAAAGGAACTCCAGCATACTTTCCAGCCACAATGCAACCAGTGTGTCACTCCGATAAATGCTTGGATGGCTACAGAATTTCAAAGCAGATGGAGCAGCCTTTGGGGTTGGGAGGAGGATGTCTCTTTGATGCTCTCCTGGCAGGGTAGCCTTGATGCAGCTAAATCTAATCCACTTTGATTAATGCCACCAAATGAGTGTTCCTGACATCTGTGATTTTGCTCTGTAGGATAAATGATTGAGGAGGACAGGTTATGATTCCAGGACTGTTACAAGAGTTAATATCTCCTCCAAACAAATAAGGTGGAACCACTAATTTTCTGCTCACCTTTTTTTTTCTTTAATTAACTCCTCCCCAGGTTCTTCTGGGCCAATTTGCAACACTCTGCTGTGAAACAAAAGAAGGCTTCAGGCTCTGGTTTGGGCTTATCCAGCTATGCTCCATTCAAAACAGGTCACAGCTTTCCCACACTGGCTGTAGGGCTGTGATGGCAAACCATTCGTGTGGATTCACAGAGACTTGGGCTTCCGGGAATGGAAGTCCAAGAACAGCTGGCGTGCCAAGGTTCACCATCACTTCAGTGGGTATTTGGAGATGTAACCAATGGAAATCTTTTATAGTAGATACTTCTTGTCAAAGATGGCTTACAGTTATGTTACTTTATTTCATGCAAGGCAGGTCGCAGACAGTGGTTTTTCCAAGGTGTTGGTCAGAATCCTTTTCAGCCCTGCTATGAGGCAGAATGACACACCTGCTTCAGGCAGGAGCTAATTTGGAATCAATGGTAGTAAGTAGAGTGTTGGTGAAGAGAGTTCGGCCCTCTGTCCACCCAGCTGGCCTGTTTCTTTCAAGGAAGTCACTGAGAGTATATCCTGATCAATGTTGAAGCAATATTATCCCACAAGTGTGATGGGGTAGGAATTGCCACTTTGTCCTTCACCTTTGGTTGCTGTTGTTACATGCTATTAGTAAAGGTAAAGGTCACCCTTGCTCTAATGCCAGTCATGTCTGACTCTAGGGTTCAGTGCTCATCTCTGTTTCATAGCCGAAGAGCCAGTGCTGTCCACTTCTGCAGATGTTTTCGTGATCATGTGGCAGGCATGACTAGACATTATCACCTGAATATATCAGATCACCTTAATACTGTTTACCTTCCCACCAAAGTGGTCCCTATTTAGCTACTTGCAATTTCTTGCTTTTGAACTGCTAGATTGGCAGGAGACATGCTATTAAGTCACCCTCAAATTGTGATGACCCTATGAATGAGGATCTCCAAATGGTCTGTTCTCAAGAGTCCTATTCAGCTCTTTCATACTCAAGGCTGTGGTTTCCTTTAGGAAGTCAACCCATCTAACATTTGGTCTTCCTGTGCTGGAAAATAGAAAAATATAAAACCAAAGAGACCCCATATTTGCCCTCCCAATAACCTACAAAGTGGTGTGACTGTGATTCAGTTAAAACTTGCCTGCCTGTTGTTCAGGCTGAGGCAATAAACCCTTTCCTCATTAGAATACCGGTAGAGGGCTTATAAGTGTACCCAATGGTAGAGGATAGATAAGTGTGAAGTTTTGGCCACTAGCCAATGTTAGTGTGTAGTTTGAATTCCTTTGTCCCTGGGACCAATACCAAGGTGTCAAGATTGTAAGACCACCGCATGGTCAAGGTGCCATGCATTTACTGTTTACTACTGGGTATATAAACTCTTGTTTTTGAATCCTCGAGGTTCTCAGATTTTGAGTAGCTATACTATCTGTGAACCATTGCGCAAATAAAAGACCTTTGAATCTGTATGACCTGGAATTGCTGTCCCGTCTCATCTTTGATATGACAAATCTACAACATTCCTCTTTTCCTATTACTTTCAAGTATTTCCCCAGCATTATTGTCCTTTCCAGATAATCTTGCCTTCTCAATATGTGGCCAAAGTAACACATCCTCAATTACATAATTTTTGTCTCAGAGATAGTTCAGGCTTGGTTTGCTCTAGGATCCACTTGTTTGTCTTTATGGCAATCTTCAACGCTGTTTTTCAAATGAATCAGCTTTTTTTCCTGTTAGCTTTCTTTACTGTCCAGCAATCACATAGTGATTGGGAGTACAAAAGTATGGATGATCTTGGTTTCTAGTGACAAATCTTTACACTTAATGATCTTTTCTAACTTCTTCATTGCTGCCCTTTCAAGTCTCAGTCTTCTACTGATTTCTTAACTCGGACTGATGATTGAAACAAAGGCATACAAAATATTTCACTGTTTCAATTCCGTCAGTGTCCACATTAATATTACGTAGTTCTTTTATAGTCACATTTTTTTGTCTTCTTAATATTATTTATCTATTACATTTATACACCACCCATCTAGGAGATTTTTAAATCTAGGAAATGTTTAAATAGTCTGTTGCAATCCTGTTTTGACACTTTCATCTTTCAATTACAGAAAAAAGTCATTTTAAGTCATTGCTGCTTCCAGCTAATAAGATGATATTATCTACATATCTTCGATTATTGATGTTTCTTCCACCAATTTTCAATCCTTCATCTGAATCTATTATAGCTTTCTGTATGCTGTATTCTGTGTACAGAATGAACAGAAAATAGGATAAAATACATGCTTATCTGACTACTTTTCCTACAGGAAACAATTCTGTCTCTACATATTCTTTCTTAATGGTAGCATTTTATCCATAATACAGTTTACACATCATCTTTCGGTAGCAGGCAGTGTATCTTTCACCACTTCTGGCCTGTGTCCTTTTAAACTGAATATAGCAGAGGTTAAATCTGAAAGGTCTCTATTCAAAACAGGCTGCCTATCTAAGAACTAATCCTTAGAAAGATAATAAGAACTGGATGCATAAAACAGTCAGTCTTATTGTCATTAATTACCTGTATATTCAGTCACTAAAAAAATAATCAGACAGATTACTACCAAAGTTACATCTGTTTTAGGGATCATTATGGTGGCATAGTTGTTAAGACGCTGTACTTGATCACTGGAAGGTCGGCAGGTCAGCAGTTTGAAATCCGAGTACTGCACGACCGAGTGAGCTCCCGTCTCTCTCCCAGCTCCTGCCAACCTAGCAATTCAAATGCAAGAAATTGCAAGTAGATAAATAGGGATCACTTATCTGGAAAGGTAAACAGCATTCCATGCACTCCAGTGCTGTCATGCCTGCCTCATGTCCATGGAAACGTCTGTAGACACAGACAGCGTTGGCTCTTTGGCTGTAAACAAATATGAGCACTGAACCCTAGAGTCAAATACGACTGGCTTTCAAGCAAGGGCGACCTTTACCTATACCTAAGGCTGTTTTATGTTAGCTCAAACTCCACAAAGAATGGCAACTGGGAACTAAGGTAAATGCTGTAACTGATGCTGTATGATGACAAGTGATGGTATGCAATGTAACAAGTTGTTCTTGCTTAAAAATTGCTTTCCATGAATGTAGACTTTATCTTAGTCTTTCAGGCCCCAGTCCAGATGGAGAGGGTGGAATGCTTGGGTGCCTCAAAGATGTCCTACATTTTTCTTGTTCTGCATTGTCATATGAAGCAACCGAACCTCATTGTGTAGCTCGAGGAATCACTGTATGAGTAGACCCATGTTTCCTCATTCCTCCCATCAGTATTTTACATGATTCATTCAACTACAGGAGATGGAGAGGCTCTCTTTTGTTAAGCAAGAATAGTAGTACCACTAATAAGTGCACTCTTGGTAACAGAATAATGTAGAGGGTTTGCAATAAATGCTCATTAGCACAATGCATCTCTTTTGGAGTAGAGTATAATAATAGAGCTTAGAAAATTACTTTTTGAGACTAATTAAATAAAGGCATTCCTTCATAATAGTTATAATTGAAAAATAACTGCACCGAATCTTCTGGTACTTTGGAGACTAAGACATTTTACTTAAAATTTCATGGGCTGCAGTCCACTCCATCAGATGCAGCTCACAAAAGCATTTGCCAAATAAAACATGCTAGTCTTCACGGGTCCACAAGACAGTTTGTTGTTTCTGTTAGAAGACTCTAACACAGGGGTTGACAATCTTTTAAAGTCAGGGACCGGGTCACTCTCCCTCAGACAGTTAAGGGGACTAGACTGGTGCCCCTCCCCACCATAAACGTTACTGTAAATGCATCCTTGGCTGTCAGGTAAATTTGTTTACGGCAGCTGTAAACATGCCCGCAGCGGCTTCTGGCAGCAGCAATTGGAGTGAGGATGGGGGCTTAATTATTTAGTGCCATGGGCCAGATTTGGCCCATGGGCCATAGGTTGCTGACCCCAGCTCTAACAGATCAATGCTATCTAGTAATTTATGTTCTCTTTGTTTAAAAGTAACTAAAATGTTTTTATATTTGTTAACAAGAAAAACATCACAAGGAGGCAAGCCAATGGCTTCTGGAACAACACATATGTCTGAGAAACTGGTTGCTTGTAACTAGTTATTTTCAAGTTCTGCCAAAGTCATTAACCTTGCCCAGACAGACCTTCAAATACCAAATACCAACCACCATACATTTTATTCTCCCACATTTACAATTTCATCTATTGATCTATGTGTCATAATAATCTTTCAATCCAAACTTTAAATACAGAAACCAGGAAGGGATTTCCCCTGTACCCATCCTCCAGAAATGGAGCAATACCTGTTATAAATTTGACAATCTTCCTGTTACACCTGTGGTGAAGAGTTGTGATTTTATTATTTCCTGTGATAAGCTGCCAAACTGGCCTGGCAAGGACACAAAAAGTGCCCCCAGGTTTCGGTAACAGAGACAGTGAAGGGATTTGAGATAACCTAAGGCAACACTGGTTAAACAAGTTTCAGTGATCTCAGAGGATAACAATGTTCCACCACCATGTAACATAAGAGCATAATGCAGCACTTTTGTGATTTTTAAACACAGTTTCAACAGGAACAACGTGTGTACCAGAACGTGTGTACCTATACATTTTGCTTTTGAAATTTTTAAATATTTGCAGGAATAAGAGAAAATATACATTCCTAAAACATTCTATTATTAATGTAGTTGACAGCTGAAGAACTCATGGCCTGCCAGATGTTTGGGCCTGCAACATCCACTATGATTAATGGTAAGGGATCATCAGAGATGAAGTCAAAACACCACAAAGAAGATCAAAGTTGCTTACCTGATGCAAGTAGTACTGAATTGGATGAACCAGGGATCATACTCGGCATAAAGCAGCTTCCTATTTCGCTAAACAGGCAGTTGCTCAAGTGGCTAAGACACTGAGTGGAAGGTGGCAGGTCAGCAGTTCGATACCCAAATACTGCAGGACAGAATGAGCTCCCGTCTTTGTCCCAGCTCCTGCCTACCTACCAGTTTGAAAGCAAGAAATTGCAAGTACAGTAGATAAATAGGGATCACTTTGGTGGGAAAGTAAACAGCGTTCCATGCGTTGCCACATGACCATGGAAAGGTCTGCAGAAGCAGACAGCACTGGCTCTTCAGTTATGAAACAAAGATGAGCACTGAACCCTAGAGTCAGATATGACTGGCTTTCGAGTAAGGGTGACCTTTACATTTACTATTTCTCTATAAATTCATAATTTATATATGAATAAAAACTTCAGCAGCATTTGAAGAAGTGGACTACAGTCATCAGAAGTTATGTCAAATATCCAACTTTTTACCCCCGGCATAAAAAGGTTGGGAACCCTTGCTCTACAAGATCAACTTGAATAATTTTCAATACAATGTGATAAAAGTGTGTTTTGCTATAACACAGTGGTGGGGAGTGTTCAGCCCACAGACTGTATAAGGCCTGCAACATCATTTTCTCTGGCTCTGCCAAGGCAACCGCAGGCAGGACTCATAATTCAATAAATCTAGGAGCTTTTTCATAACAAAATACTGTACATTTATGTTAAGTAAATCATAATTATAATGTACATTTTGAGGGACAAGTGAGGAATGTCAATTATGGGATAGACAGGACATATATGATGATTCCTCGCGACATTGATGACCTTGCCTTTGATGATTGATGACAATGTTGTCAACTGCTTTGTCACCACAGATTATAACTCCAATTCAACATTTATCCACATGTCCACCACCAAAATTGGAAATTTCCTGAAGAATCCTATGTGCTAAATCAGTAATCCAATCGGAGACTATTCCCCAAGACAAACTAACACTCTAACAATTTTACTTTGTCTGGTGCTAACAACTCTGCAGCACTTATCATGCACTCTTTCACAAATGCTCCCTCCATTTCTAAAATGGCCACTTTACAAAATTCTTTTCCAAGTAATTAAAGAAATAAGGGAGATGTCTGCTGTATTTGCAATACTGTAATACCTGCTTCATGTACATTTATGCACAATTGTGTATATAGGACTGTGGTAGTTTAGTGGTTAAGACGCTGAACTTGATGCCTGGAAGGTCGGCAGGATAGCAGTTGGAGACCCGTGTACTGCATGATGAAGTGAGCTCCCATCTCTGTCCTAGCTCCTGCCAACCTAACAGTTGGAAAGCAAGAAATTGCAAATAGATAAATAGGTACCACTTTGGTGGGAAGGTAAACAGTGTTCCATGCACTCTAGTCATGCCTGCCACATATCCATGGAAATGTCTGCAGACACAGACAGTGCTGGCTCTTTGGCTATAAATGGAGATGAGCACTGTACCCTAGAGTCGGATACGACTAGCTTTTGAGCAAGGACAACCTTTACCTTTACTATACACAATTAACAGTTCCAATGGAGAAGGTTCCCAGTGCTTACCCTGTATCAGATTCATAACCGTTAGCCAACATAGTGCCCTGCAAATGGTACCTGTGGAGCAAATAATGTCCATTTCCATCAGCTTTAGGGGAAAGTTTGAATAGTAGCGTGCTGATGTAGATGCAGGTGACTTACTAGGTCAAGACAACCCTAGAAGATACAGGAACAGCAGGGTCAGGTTAACTGTGCTGGATCCATTCTGCTTGCTTTCTAATTTTTCTCTTCCTTTGTGCATCATATATATTTTTCACATTTTTCAGTTCTTTATTTGACAGTTTTTTGCCAGACATTTCAGTCTTGAGTGAGAGCTTTCCAACTGACAAGGTCAATATTAAATATCTTTAAAGTTATCTTTGGTGTAACAAAAAAACTCCAAATACCTCCTCAAACTTAAAAAAAAATCCCAGGATGCTATCAAGTGGAGCCATAGCAGTTAACATGGTACCAAATTCCTGTAACTTTGTCATGTAGTAGATACTTTCCAGGTTGGAATGCTGATAAAAATTAATCTTATAAGGCCTGTGTAGGCTGCCAAAACTACTTTCCAATTGGTTTAAAGTCTATTTCTCTAACTCTATTCAAACTGCATAAAATTGTTTTTTCTTTTTAAAATAAGTGTTCAGAAAAATAGCCATGCTAATGTGTTTCTGCAATAGCAAAACCAGAAACAAAGCAAAAGCAAGATCCACATGTCTCCTATATGTTTGAACAATTGCACTGTAATCCATGAAACCTCAAACTGAAATATATTTGCTATTCTTAAAACATTGCTAGTCAAAGCAATGGTATTCCCTCTGGCAATGTATGGTTGTGAGAGCTGGACCATTAGGAAAGCTAAGCGCAGAAGAATAGATTCCTTTGAAATGTGGTGCTGCAGGAGAGTTTTGAGAGTCTCCTGGACAGCGAGGAGAACAAATAGGTCAATCTTAGGAGAAATCAACCCTGACTGATCCTTAGAAGGTCAAATAGTAAAGATGAAGCTAAAGTACTTTGGACATCAAATGAGAAGATTCACTTGAGAAAGCCTTGATGCTGGGAAAAGTGGAGGGCAAAAGAAAAAGGGGGTGGCCAAAAATGAGATGGCTAGATGGTATTGTAGAGACAATGGGCACAGAACTGAGCGAGTTGAGGAGGATGGTGGAGGACAGAAGTGCCTGGCAGACAGTGGTCCATAGGGTCGCAAAGGGTTGGAATCGACTGTGCGACTGAACAACAAAACCTTGCTGTTGGTTGGTACACCTGGAACTTTGCATGGCTTCGTTGTTGATGGTTTCAGCGGTCATGAACAAAGATATTCACAAAATTGGGCCGTTCATTTGTAGTATTGACTAAGAAGGAAAATAGAGCTTACATCCTCAATAAGCCAATAGCTCCTGCTCTGTCTGTCTCTGTGTGTAAGCTCATGGTCACTCTTCAAAAGACAGTAGTTCAAATTCCAGTAGTTCCATTCATGTGGGGCACTTGACTATTGGCACTTCCTGGCTCTTCTAACCTTTTCAGAAACAACCCATAGATACTGAGATGGCTCTGGGCCAGTATCTGTCTTTGGGTTAAAGCCTTGTCTCAGGATGGCAAAAATCGACATGAATGTCAAGGTTTATTATCTTCATGAGGCATGCAAGTATTTAAATCAAAACAAACCAGAACAAAAAGGAGCTATTCTGAATGGAATTCTTCCATGTCAGAACTGAGAACATTAACAATTCCAGCTCAGTGAGTCATTTTCATTCCCTTTTAAATGGAGAACTTTTTTTTAAAAAAAGTAGTTTCACCCCACATGAATGCAAAAAAATTAAAATAAAGTAAAAGGGATTGGGGGGGGGGGCTGTGTCTGGTGACAATGAGTCAACTTCAATTTCCATTCTTCCACAGTAGCTGCAGCTGTTGATTCCTATGCTACAGTGCTATCATTTAATCAATTAAAGCAAGTTGCTATCGGGATTGCAGGGGCTCAAGTGGTTAAGACACTGAACTTGATGACTGGAAGATCAGCAGTTTGAGATCCGAGTACTACATGATGGAATGAGCTTCCGCCTTTGCCCCAGCTCCTGCCAACCTAGCAGTTTGAAAGCAAAAAATTGCAAGTAGATAAATAGGGACCACTTTGGTGGGAAGGTAAACAGCATTCCATGCACTCTGGTGTTGAGGCATACCTGCCACATGTCCATGAAAATGTCTGCAGACATAGACAGCACTGGATCTTTGTCTGTAAACAGAGATGAACACTGAACCCTAGAGTTGGATACAAATGGCTAATTCAGCGTGAGGAAACAAGGGCCTGCCACAAGGATCTTATAATATTAAATTTAGTGCAAGGGAAAATAGGAAATGGGGGGAGAAATAAAATCAGGAGGAAGACAAAAAATGTGTCATATTTTCAAGAACATGTGTTTAAGCTTAGTTACAGAATGAGTTACACTAGTAGGGGATGGGAACCATAGAATTGTGGGCAAGGTTTTGATTAGAATTCCAAGACTGCAAATGTTTCCCTTGCCTTTAAACTAGGGGTGCCCAAACTTTTTGGGCTGCAGGCTGATCATGTGGTTCAGGGAGCCGGTCACTAAGGCCCAGGGCCCGAGTGCGGCCCCCGACAATTCATCCAGCCCGCGAAGCCCTTGTCGCTCCTGGAAGCGGAAGTAAAACACGCTCATACGGGTGCGTTTTACTTCCGCTTCTAGGAGCGACGAGGGCTTTTGTGGGCCAGATGAATTAGTGCTGGGGGCCGGCCCCGGCCCCCAGGCCTTAGTTTGGGCACCACTGCTTTAAACCAATTGAGAACAGTCAGTACATGAATACTCTTGGATGGTTCATGGACCAAGGTATGGGGGCTCATTCCAAAATTTTGTTGGACACCTCTCTGTTCTACTCACATGATGACCTAAGGACATACTCAGTAAAAGAGAAAGGAGCCTTCAGTTCTTCTTCACTGGGCAGGATAGGAGGCTTTCTTGATGCTTTCTTAATGCTTTCAGTGTGTCCTTATTTTATCTGTGAATTCTTAGTGTCAGTCGTCTGTTCCAAAAAAGGAGGATGTCACAATCTTGCATGCCTCTTCTTCTAATAAATGTCAAATGGCTTTCTACAACTGCATCACATTATTTGCAATTTTCTTTTTAGTCTCAACTCAAGCTGGCGTTACATAAATTTTCATAATCTTCCATGCTTTTTCTCTTCTTCCCAAAGATCTTCTACTGTTACAATCCAATGGATTTCATTTTCACAAAGATCTCTAGCAGCACTTTTCACTTTCCTGTGTTATCAAGACCACAATCAGAGTTCAGAAAAGTTGTTGTTGCTGTTGTTGCTGCTGTTGCTGTTGTTGTTGTTACAATTCTGAGAATTTTCCTACAGGCATGGCCCATGATCATATTGGTTAGAGAATTGTGGGAGTTATATCTCACCACTACCACAAAAGAAATCCTGCAAAAACAAAAATTTCCAAGCTCTGGTTACAACCAATAAGATCACCGACACTGCTGACCTATTCTGAACACAAGAACTCGGCCCTAATTTTGATGGCATAATAAAGAAATGGGTACTTCTGAATCTGTCCAAAGTATACTTCATTCACAGGTGAATGATCGCAGCATTTAGTAATGAAGAACAGGAATTTCTGCACACAGGGTATCTAATAGCTACTGAATGATGAAACTCACCAGGCAAGTTTGGACCAATCACCCGCTTGTGTGGTGCGACTACATTATAGGGTTGTTAAAACAATGAAGGGGAGAGAGCAAGAACTATACACACTGCCTTGAGCTGACTGGAGGAGGAAAAATATTGCAGCAATGCACCAAGCAAGCGGGCACAAAAAAAAACCCTGACCATGTAAGGAGAAATTAGTGTTGTTCCCCAATTTGATGTCCTCCAAATATAATATCTCCCATCATCTCCCATCATCCCCAGGTCGCATTGGATAAGACTACCTACCTACCTACCTACCTACCTACCTAATCAATCTACCTAATCAATCTATCTAATCTATCTATCTATCTATCAAATTGTCTGTCTGTCATCTAATCTACCTACTTCATTTATATACTGCCTACTAGCTAGCTATTCTAGGTGGAGTTAAAAATTCAAACAACTAAACATAAACACCAACATAAAAATCCAAATCCTAAAAGGCAATGGGTAGGTAGGTTTTGGTGCAAACAAAACTCAACTGCACTAAGATGCAAGCCTTATTGAAATTTTATGGGACATACTTATAGGTCAACATGTACAATATACTTTGTACAGTTCTTGTTATGCTGTATCTGATTCCGAATATTGGCTATCATCATGGTGACCAGTCATTAAGGTTGTCCTGGGGACAGTATAATGCAGTGGCCTTCTACTTGCCTTCCATATCATAGCATAATACCTGTACCACTGATCCAGTTCTGTGAGTCGCTTTCTGATCCAGAGCCCATTTGACACACAAAGTGTTTGTCAGCCCCAACCCCAATCTGGATGAAGCTGCTGCCCTCCATCAAGATGGATTCAAGTGGTATTTAACCCACTTGGGGACCATCACCCTTCCCTGTGGACTTAAGGCCATTAGTCCTCAGGATGCACACATTGTACAATGAATACAATGAGGGTGAACTCATTACACTGGCATTTCACATTTGCTGGACTTTTAAAAGAAAGCGTAGCGTAACGGAGAACTATGGGGTGGGGGTGAGGAGACTCCAAAGACCTCTTGTGATTATGGCCCTCTTACTAGCAAATTAGTTTTTCCACATCTTGATTAAAAGACTGAAGCCTGAAGATTAGAACTTATGTTACTGATGGATTTTTTTAAAAAAAAATAAAGAATAACCTGGGTTTTTCTAAGGACAGGACTTTAGATAGGTCAACGTTAAATAAAGAAAACACCATCCTACATAAAGCTGAAAGGAAATGTCAGCATCTTGAACACAAACCAAAAGGAAAGCACAGAACATGGAGATCTGGAAATAAATTAACTGCCTCAGATGCTTCTTATGCAACAGATCTGCAAAGCAGACGGTGGAAGATCTACTTGCTTTTATTAAATTGATATTGCAGCCAAGTATGAGGAAAAGGGCAGGGAAAGGCCAATTTAGTGAAGATTTACATATTTTAATGCCAAATTTCTTCTTGATACAATGCTTTGAAACACAACCTTGAAGAATAAAGCTCAAATACAGCTCTGTGTTTTGATAAAATTGTAATTAACATGCTGTCGGGTTTTATCCCCTTGAGAAGTTATATTGTTTTGAGCATGGCAAGTGCATCGCAGAATGCTGGCATGTCCATCTTTTTAAGAATGAGTTTTTCTCTTGCCATGTAATGGAGATGTAAAATTATTTTAAAACATGTTGTTTCACTCAACAAGTGCGTAGTTTAAAAAGGTGAAGATAGACTCCTGCCCAATCTTTTTTGGTTTTGTTGTTGTTCAGTCGCAAAGTCGATTCTGACCCTTTGCGACCCCATGGACCACTGTCCACCAGGCACTTCTGTCCTCCACCATCCCCCTTAATTCGCTCGGCTTTGTGTCCATTGTGTCTACAATACCATCTAGCCATCTCATTTTTGGCCGCCCCCTTCTTCTTTTGCCCTCCACCTTTCCCAGCATCAAGGCTTTCTCAAGCGAATCCTCTCTTCTCATTTGATGTCCAAAGTACTTTAGCTTCACATTTACTATTTGACCTTCTAAGGAGCAGTCAGGGTTAATTTCTTCTAAGATTGACCTATTTGTTCTCCTTGCTGTCCAGAGGACTCTCCAAACTCTCCTCCAACACCACATCTCAAAGGCATCTATTCTTCTGCACTCAACTTTCCTAATGGTCCAGCTCTCACAACCATACATTGCCACCAGGAATACCATTGCTTTCACTATACAAATTTTTCTTTGCAATGTGATGTCTCTACTTTTCACTATGTTCCCCAGGTTTCTCATCTCTTGCCTCCCAAGAATCACTCGCCTTTTTATTTCATGGCTGCAATCGCCATCTGCAGTGAGCTTTGATCCTAGGAAAGTAAAATCTGTCACTGCTTCTACTTCTTCCCCATCTATTTTCCAGGGACTGATAGGGCATGTTGCAATTATCTTGGTTTTCTTTATATTGAGTCCCAAGCCAGCTTTTTCACTTTCTTTTTTCAACCTAATTAGGAGCTCCTCACTTTCTGCCATTAGGGTGGTATCATCTGCATATCTCAAATTGTTGATGTTTCTCCCAGCAATTTTGATCCCAAATTGTGATTCCTCCATCCCTGCATTTCGCATTATGTGCTCTGTGTATAAATTGAAAAGCAGGGTGACAAAATGCAGCCTTGTCTTACTCCTTTTCCTATTCCAAACCACTCTGTCATTCCGTATTCTGTCCTAACTGTTGCTTCTTGATTCATGTACAGGTTTCTCATGAGGCATATAAGGTGTTCTGGTATTCCCATCTCTTTAATTACTTGCCACATTTTGTTGTGGTCCACACAGTCAAAGGCCTTAGTGTAGTCAATGAAACAGAAGTAGACTTGTTTCTGATATTCCTTTGTTTTTTCCATGATCCACCGTATGTTGGCAATGTGGTCTCTAGTCCCCCTGCCTCTTCTGAACCCCGCCTGCACTTCTGATAATTCTCTCTCCACGTGCTGCTGCAGTCTATCCTGTTTTATCTTGATTTTTTGGTGTGCATTCCCCCTTTAGTGTTTTTGTCTGACCTCTAGTGGTGTAAACAATAATTGAAATGTCTAGTCTATAGAAACAGTTCTCAGCCAAATTGCATGTGACTATTCAATACAGTACTGTACTTATTTTTTTCTTTTACATGTTTCATCTGTATTTTAATTTTGAAGGAAAAAGTATCTGCAGATACCCCCTTCCTCTGGAAATTACTCAGCTAGCTTCCCACCACTCATCCTCCAGAGAAGAACTTCTCCGGGTTAAATGCAGGTGGAAGGCGTACTTTTCAACAGAAAACTGAGTGAAAGGAAGGTATTCGAGGATTGGGAGCATGTTCAGATCAGGAGCACAAACAACCAAGCTGGATTGTCAACAAAACAAAAGTGCACAGGTTAAGAATATTGATAGGACAGTGGGAACAGTAACATTCATGTATACTTTTATGAGAAGGGACATGGCTTTCAAAGAAAATGCTTTGAAGGGTCAGTGTAACTCATAATTGACTTGATGAGGGTACAATTATAGTTATTTACCTTGTTATTATAGGTCAGTGGTGTGAAAATGTCTCAGATCTTCCTTAAATGAAATGTGAATTCCCTATCTAGTCACAGTGCAAAAGAGAAAAGAACTGTTTGTTTGTTCATTTTTGGCAACCTTCCCTAATAGCCTGCTGGGCCCAATAGCTGTTTTAATAATTCCTCTGCAGCTACACTGCAGAAATCACTGATGGCAGACAATTGTGTCCCAGGCTGCTTGACCACAGCAGGGATCAGTTCACTTAAATAAATTTTGTGAAACCGGATTCAGTAAACTTTTGTGTACCTGAAATCCACTGGTATCAAGTTACCCTTTCTAGCAATAGAAGATACCTTCTTTATGATTTCAGGAAGGTGCAAACTACTGGAGGCAAATAGTCTTTCTCTTTTTTTTAACTCTAGTAGATGATTAATCATCTTGTGTACAAGCAAACTGGCAACATCTATGTTAATTGAACTACAGTGTTTCTGTTGGCTGCTATAAGTGGCAGAAAAGAGATTAAATCTATACTTTGATTCAACTGTAGGCTGACACTGGAGCACATATTTGCATGATTCATTATCCTGTGATAATAGCCCCCTTCACTCATTTCTGTCTTTGATCTGTTTACACAACCTACAGGTTAATCAAAAACTGAAGCAAGTAGTAAGAAGAAAATCCTCAATAATGAGGCAGTCTTGACTTCTTTGTGCTTTTTGCACTTGTAAAAATGCCTCTGTAACAATTTCAGGTACAGTATTGGATTTGCAGCCTATCAAATCCAAAATGGTCATTATAAGTTAAAGTAAGTTAAATTTGGACTTAGGGAGCAATTACTTTCACAAACAAAATGGGAAATGTTCCAAGATCAAGATGACCAGATTCACATCGTTTCCATTGACTATATAAAATACAAATCAGTGGGAATCAGTCCAGAGTCTCCTCAGCCCAATGGATCCTTCTATTTGAAGCTATTCCAACAAGTTGCAGCAGCAGTGAGAGGCAGGACAGTGGGGATAACAGCTGTCATTTGAATCCTCTCCAAACCTTGTACAGTACTGTACTTTGGTCTGCTCTGCCCTACTTTCCCTCCCCTCCTTTAAGGCTTGTTGTGCTAACATATGGGTTCTCAACCTATCGACCGGGGGCCAGATGTCGCCTGTGACACCATATCATGTGGCCCACCACCACCTCCATCACACCTGGAACTGCCATGTGAGGCAAGCTGGGCAAAATGGCCATTCAACCCCCAAAACTGTCTGAGAGAGCATGACCCGGCCCTTGGCTTGAAAAGTTTGAGAACCCCTGTTCTAATGCTGGGGCAGCTAGGTGGTTTTTAAAAAGAGTGAGAAATCAGCAGAAGGAAAAGAAGAAGTCAGTGATCAGTCTTGTTTGCAGCTTCTTAAGGTACAGTTCCTCTGTTTCTCCTGCAGATCTGGAGGCAGAGCAGAGTTACTTTAGCAAGATGCAAACAAGTTTTTTGATTACAAATTTCCTTTCCTCTTTGTGTTGACTCCTGTGTGGCTGGCTGAAGGCAATGAACCCTGGGAAACCTGCCTGTTGCTTTACCGTAAGTCCATTCATACTTTTTCATGCTGTGTAGCCACATCACTAACTATACTTAGGAAAAACACCCTGAAGTGGATCTACTAATTTAAACCCATCAACATAAGCCAATGGGACTTAATTTAGCCATTTTTCACAAACCTTGTCTAAACTACTAAACATCTACTCAGGAAAAATAGGCAAGAGAGAACATTCCAATCCATGATTGTTATCTAGCCCAAATGCTACAATCATAAAAGACAGCAACAGGAAGAAACAGAAGATTAAAAACAGAGGGAAGAAGAAGGTTGAGGATTTAGGGGTTTCTTTTTCATGTAAAGTTGTTATTTCTACTAATCCGAGATATTTCCCTGACATGCTTGGCTGCTGTGCTTACCAACACTTCAGCATTATTAATTCAATGTAAACCTCAACTAAAAGCAAACACTTTTAAGCTTCTTTGATTTCAGTGTATATTTAACTCATTCATTGGGGGAGGGGGAGATAGACCTCAGCTGCCATGGTCATAATGTTCAACACTGTTAACTTAATAGCACAGAATGCTCTTAACCTAGCACCACTAAGTATTTTCTAGTACAAATGATCTCTAACTTGGTGCATATAGAGTTAATTTCACACCTATCACACATCGGTGGTCCCGTCGCAAGGGCCCTCCCTTTTGGGCTCCTGGGCACACTGCCCATTTAACTGGAGCTTAACCCTTGCCTCACCACCGCTGGGAGAACTGAGGAGATTAGAAAGGAACTCTTACTATGCTCAGGCAGTAAGGCAGTTGAGCATAGGGCAAAACAAGGGAGGCTTCTTAGTAGTGTGTCATCGGTGTGTGTGTACCAATCAAAGAACAACAATCTTCAAAGAGAAACAGCTGCTTTATTCTTCAGGTTTGTGTAACAAAGCCCATGGAAAACGCAGATTAAAAGGTCATAACAAAAATCAGTCCAGTAAACAGTCCAGGATCCTTAGGTAATCATAATGAAAAGAAAAGATAAATCCCACAAGCCAAACTGAGGTCTTAAGCCATTGATATCCAAGAACGAACTAACTAACTTCTCTGCAAAATGGAGAATCTGCGGTCAGGTGGGTTCGCTTTAGCCAATCAGGTAACAGAAAAAAATATACTCAAAACAATAGTTGTTTACATGCATGTGAAGACATAACATGCTAAAGAGATAGGAACACAGAAACACTATAATGTCAACAAACCATCTCGTGACAGTCTTGTGAGACACACAGAAAGGACAAAGGATTTTTATGAGGCCTATTTATGAGGCGTAGCTAGAAACTGCAATTTGCAAGCCTTGGGAAACATGAGGAAATGTGTCGTTTCCTGACAACACCCTCTAAGATTCCTTGTGGGATTTTCTCCTACCTTTTTTTTCCATACTGAGAATGATTTGAATCAGGGGTACTCAATTTTTTAAAGCCGCAGGTCAAGTCATGCTGCCTCAGACAGTTGAGTGGGCTGCACTGTAAATGCTGCCGTGAAACATGTCAGTGACTGTGGCAAATACATTTACAATAGCCACTGGCATGTTTATGGCTGTTGTAAATGTGTCATGTGCACATTTATGGTTGTTTTCTCCACTTTTGGTGGCAGCGTTGGTGGTGGGACTGAGAACCCATGATTTAAATTGTTCTGTTTTCTGTATTCCAAATGCTTTCAAAGCTGGCTAAGGCTATTCCTTTTTCACATTTACTCTGCTCAGGGTTAGAGTTTGGAGCATGCTCAGTGGGTAACATCCTGAGATGGGCTGATTGCTTTTACACATTTTGTTGTAGTTCAGGTTGGAAAGGTTGCTCCAGAGAGATTGAAAAGGCTTGTAACATTTTATTTCTAGGCCTGCTTTTAAACTTTAGTAGGAATTCAGACTTAAGGAATAGTAGTTCTTCCTCCTCCTCCTCCTCCTCATCTTCTTTCATGTCTAGGGCAGATGTGAAACTGCCAAAATGAAGCAATCTTTGAGGAGTTCATTCTGTAGTTCCATTCACCTATCCTAGTGTGAGAAAGGTTAGCTGGAACAGGGTAGCCATTGCACAGGGTATGCCCAATAGTTGTTCAAAAATAACACAATATTTGAGGAGGCTATTTCTGACTGTGTACCCCAGGGATAGGACTAAACATCCTCTAAGGAACATTAGTCTGAAGAATCAAAATGGAGGACTGCTACAAGGACGTTTGATTTACATTTTGTTGCTCTGCATATGAAAACAACATTGATTTTTTTTATTTTGTTGAAGATGGATGTGCACCAAATTGTGTGCCAGTTTTCAGCAGAAAAGTACTGAGAGCTGTTATCCATTATGCAATGTTGGTGTGTGTGTGGGTATAATTATCATTGCAGTTTTAAGTTATCCCCCCTCCCTCTTCTCTTTGCTCTTGTACTTAAACTTGGCTTTGTGCAACCAGAAGTAGGAGTTTGGCTGCCAACAGAGACTAATCTGCCCACTCCATGTTTTCTTATATGAACTGAATACTAGTGAGTTGAACACTAACACAATCATAGTGACAGAACATAATTTAAATAAAATTCTCAATGAATGCAAAACTGATCTCAAGAGCAGATTTCCATTCAGCTGGCTGCAAACTAGAAGGATTGTGGAATGAAGCAGATATATTATCAGGAAAGAGTGCTAAAATGCTATTCTTGTACAGTACTTAGAAGAAAAATCTTGATGAGCAATTATGGAAAATGTTAAAGTTGTTGCCAACAGATGAGAAGAAAAATAAAATCTGCCAGAAATAGGGTCAGAATCCTAAATGCAACTTTTCAGTTCATTCGTTTTCATGTCAGAGATTGCTCGAGGTTGAAAGGATTTTTGCAGGGACATCCGAATGAGTTTCCTTTCATGTCCCCCTTGGGAATGTCCCTCTTGGGAATTGAACCATCTTTCCAGTCTCCAAGCCTAGTGCCTTAATCACTAAGCCACTAAGGGAGCTGCTCACTTTTCAGTTGCTAGCAAAAAGGGACAAAGAGAACTATTATAACTATCATGGATCAATTTCCCCTCCCACACACAGTTTTACTGGTAGAAGGCAAATGAAGTAACTTGTGGCAGCAAATTGCCACTAATTAAAGATTCCACACTTGAATTCCTGGTCATAAGCCAAAAAACAACTGGTACTGAATTAGGAATCCAAAGATGGATTTATTACTTGGTGACCATTTGCCACTGTGAGTTACACGGCTTACTCTCTGCTGACATGATGACAGAAGAGAATTTTGGCCATTAAAATAAGAGAACAAGAAATGGAAAGACAAAATATCTTTTCTATCAAATCCAAGAAATCAAAGGAAAAAATTAACCAAGAGCAAAAGAGGGCTATTTTATCTGATTAGGATAAAATAAAAAGAAGACGAAAATAATATACTGAAGAACTACAAGGAAGAGATGCAAAAAGAATAGATGCCTTCAAAGACAAACCCTGTAGTGGGCTTGAGGTAATTTCACCAGGTTTATTTCCATTCCTTTCAGCCATTTTATTTAGCTCCAGGAAAGGGTATTTAAAAAAAAACCCACAAGCAATTAGAATTCCCTTCTAGCTTTGACTTAAGTTCCTTTGTGTGCAAGATGGCTGACAAAACTATCATTCAGACCCAGGGTGTGAAGAGAGTTTTAAGAAACTGTGAGGCTGTCTACGTGGGCATATTGCATACTTTTTGGGGCAAGTTGGTTTGATCACACACACCATTCGGTTGGGCCAACCTACTCCTTTTTGATACCGCATCAGGAGTCTCAACTAAATTACCCTGATATATTTTACCCCATGCCCAGCATATGCACACGCTAGGCACAGGATAATATAGAGCAGAGCAGTAGCAGCTACTTCCCAGTTGACGACAAATTCGATTGATGGTGGCAATGCAGCATCAGAAGCAGAACAACAATTTACTTTTTTTTAAATTGTTAAGGAGTTATGTGACTTAGTAGTTCAGACGCTGAACTTGGCAACTGGAAGGTCGGCAGGTCAGCAGTTTGAGACCCAAGTCTCCATGATGGAGTGAGCTTCCGTCTCTGTCTCAGCTCCTGCCAAAGTAGCAGTTCGAAAACAACAAATTGCAAGTAGATATATAGGTACAAAATTGGTGAGAAGATAAACAGCATTGCGTGCTCTCTGGTGTCTAGTCATGCCTGCAGATGCAGATAGCGCTCACTCTATGGCTATAAACAGAGATGAGCACTGAACCCTAGAGTCGGATATGACTGGTTTTCAAGCAAGGGCAACCTTTACCTTTACCAATGTGGATGAATGGTATTTGAGAGGTAACTTTCCAAACTCTGAGCTACCGGTAGATAACTTGGAGAAACAAATTTTTATATGGGAAGCAAATAGCATTTGCAAAAGTAACAAGATAAAATTACTCACCACAAGGGGGAGCATTCACCACAATTCTACTGAGGAAGATGCATCCTAAAAGGGTACTCTTGTTTCCCAAATGCTGGTGTTTGGACTTCAGTTCCCAGAAGCCTAAGCCAGTATATTGACTGATCAGTGCTTTGGGGAATTGACTTAAGCTTCTGGGAATTGAAGTCCAAACACCAGCATTTGGGAAACACTGGACTACTAGTATGTTTGCAGCATGCTACTCAGACTGCAGAAACAAGAAACCTGGAAGAACAGCTGAGGTATTGTGGTAAGACCTTTTGTAGACAACATCCTACATCAGGAGTGCCCAAACTTTTTGGGCCATGGGCTGATCACATGGTTCAGGGAGCTGGTTGCTAAGGCCCGGGGGCCGGATGCGGCCCCCTATACCAATTCATCTGGCCCATTAAGCCCTCATTGCTCCTGGAAGCGGAAGTAAAACGCACCCTTATGGGCGCGTTTTACTTCCACTGCCAGGAGCAAAGAGGGCTTCATGGGCCGGATGAATTGGCATGGGGGGCCGCATCCAGCCCCCAAGCCATAATTTGGGCACCCCTGTCCTACATTATCCACTTGGCAAAAGCACAACAATTCCAGGACTATTCAGCATTTTCTCAAAGCTGGTGAAAGCTTTGATCTGTCTTTAACTGCGGTTAAGAGCTACAGGCTCCCTCAAATATCTATATTCTCAAAAGAGCAACAGCAAACTCAAACAACTTCTTTGAGAAAGATGAGGTTAAAATGATATATACAGAAAAAAAATCTAACAACTATAGTTAATACATACTATTTATTTTATATTACTCATTGCCGTTTCTATACATACTTTAGAAACATTGGTCAACAGTTTACTTGGAGTAGAAGAGCAATTGTGTAAGTCCACTAGTATGGCAGGCCCCCTGTTGTGTGATAAATCACGTCCTGTGTGATAGATCATGCAATATTGTTGCACAACAAATCTCGCATGCAGTGCAAGACTAAGCATGCAGCAAAATCATTTAAAATTGTGATCCGAGTGCTCATTTGCTGTAAATAAGTAAGCCCCATAGAACTGAATGGGACTGAAACAATTAAACAAGCATCAGATCCTGATAAGAAGCCACTTCATAACTGCAACAGTATAACTGATGTGTGGTTACTTACAACTTGAACCCCATTGTGTACAACTTAATCAGACATAAATATGTACAGAATAGATCAAACAACAGGGCAGGGGTGACAGGACAAGAATAACAAATAACAGTACCTCCAAGTATGTATGTATTGTATGTATGTCCAAAATGCAGTTTCGACGAAGTGGACTTGGTCCGCAAAAGCTAACATTAAATGTAACAATCAGTCTTCAAATTGCTACAGCTTTTTCGTTTTTGTTTTGTTTATTCTCTGATATGCTTGAAGCACAGACTAACACAACTTCTATTTCAAAAAAATAAATGCCATATTAAGGGTATAAAAAAGAAGTTACAGAAAGAGAAATATAGGATGATCTGTTTCCTATATCTTTACAGGATAGTACCAGTTTTCCCACTGCCTGAGGTTGGAAGCCAAGCATTATCACTACAATATGTGGAAGCTATGCTGTTGCCACTTTAATTTTATATCAACTTTATTAATGTGAAAAGTACACAACTGAATTCAATTTGTAAGAATTATACTTCTTATCTGCTCTTGATGAGAGTGCATTGGAGAAAACTGATAGGGACTAAGATTTCTTCCCTCGGAGTAAAGAAGAGGGCGATCAGACAGACATTTATTGTTGTTGTTCAATTCTGACCCTCCGCGACCCCATAGACCACCGCCCGCCAGGCACCTCTGTCCTCCACCATCCTCCTCAGCCCACCCAGCTCTGTTCCCACTGCATCCACAATACCATCTAGCCATCTCATTTTTGGCCGCCCCCTTTTTCTTTTGCCCTCCACCTTTCCCAGCATCAAGGCCTTCTCAAGTGAATCCTCTCTTCTCATTTGATGTCCAAAATACCTTAGCTTCATCTTTACAATTTGACCTTCTAAGGAGCAGTCAGGGTTGATTTCTTCTAAGATTGATCTGTTTGTTCTCCTCGCTGTCCAGGGGACTCTCAATACTCTCCTTAAACACCACATCTCAAAGGCAACTATTCTTCTGCACTCACTTTTCCTAATGGTCCAGCTCTCACAACCATACATTGCCACCGGGAATACCATTGCTTTGACTATATGACATATAGGTCATTATTTCGTTTGTTTTTTGGTGTGGTTTGGCCAGTCCTAATTTATTTATTTATTTATTTATTATTTATCGCACTTGATACCCCGCCCCAATCGGGAGAACCCGACTCTGAGCGGCTTACATCCTGATAAAAATAAAACATAAAACAATCTATATCAATAAAAACATCAGAATTAAAAGTCATCAAAAAGTTAAAACAATGCAGAAACTACACACCAGTATTCCCACATTCAGACCCGGGGAGGCAATCATTTAGATAAGCCACTTGGTATGGGAACCCACGTTCCCGGGTCCCCAAACTTGTCCTGCCAGCCAGGTTTTCACGCCCTTCCGGAAGGGTAAGAGCTCTGTCTGAAGGCGCAGCTCGGTGGGCAGGAGTCTTTCCAGTCTTCATATGTTTTTAGTAAAGCGATCCATCCCATTTCTTTTGTAAGTTGTCTTGCTTCTTTCCAGCACAGGGCTAGGGCTGCAATTTTTTGATCCAGTTAGGAACTCTCTTGATTATCATTTTTTGCAGTCCATGGAGTTGGCTCATCCACTCCCAAATAGAGCTTAGGAGCATTTTCTGTGGCGACAATCCTCTAATGCAGGGATTCTCAACCTACGGCCCATGGGCTGGATCCAGCCCACAGCACCAAATAATCCAGCCCCCGACCTCACTCCAGCCACTGCCACCAGAATTGGCTGCAGACTCATTTACGGCCATAATGTATGGTTACGACAGCTACAGACTCATTTACAGCTGTTGTAAATGAATTTACAACAGCTGTAAATGAGGCTGCGGTTGATTCTGGTGGTGTCAGTAGTGGCTGGACCCCCAGTTTGGGCCGCAACCTGTTTGAGGGAACATGACCCAGCCCCTGACTTGAAAAGGTTGAGAACCCCTGCTCTAATGTGTGCAGTGGGTTATGACATTAAAAGGGACAATGGAGAAACACCTTCCTCTATTTTTGTCTTCTCTAACTTTAAAACAAATTCCCCTCACTGACACAGCACAATTTTAGGTACACTGAAGATACCCTTCAGTGCTTGTATTGTATGCCCCACTGACTTGTTGGGTTGCTTTTTTTTTTAAGGGAAAGTTGTTGTGGCTTGCAGGTGACAAAACAACAGACAAGGAGGCATCAGTAATAAAAAGGGAGAGAGAAACAGGTCTGCTCTGAAGTGCTGTCTGGATCCTTCTACTCAGGAGAAGAAATGTCTCCTGTGGTAATGAGTGGTGCTTTCACCAAAAGGGTGGGATATAAATGCAAATAAATAAATAAATGGCAATGGAAAGATCACTCAAACACAAGATACTGTACAATAGATTGCACCGAAGATAAGAGCCTTAAGTGTGAATTGGATTGCTCCAACTTCTTGCATCTTAGGTAAAGGTAAAGGTCTCCCTTGCTTGAAAGACAGCCATGTACAGCTGTAGGGGCCGGGCCGGGCCATAGCCAGGTATCTAGCTGTGTGGACCAGCTAGCCCAGCCATAAAGACCTTGCTGTCTCTCTTCTTGACTGTACTGTATTTTTTACACTGTATTTTATTGTATTGTTTTTTCTTTTTATGTAAAATTTATTGATTGTATTATCTGTGCTGCATCTGTTGTTATATTTTATATTATGCTGTATTTTTATTTGAGATTGTGATACTGTATATGTTGTTTATGTTATGTGAGCCCCTCTGAGTTGCCTCAGTCAGGTGAGTAGAGGGGCATATAAGTCTAATTTAATTAATTAATTAATAATAATAATAATAATAATAATAATAATAATAATAATAATAATAATAATAATAATAATAATAATAATAATAATAATAATAATAATAGATTGGGGGTTTCAGTAGGGGCAACAATGACACACACACACGCACACACACGCACACACACACACACACACACACAATATTGGCATCCCGGAGTGCGTTGGGGGGTGGGCTATTAGTGCAAGAGGGTTTTTGCCACCGCATCCCCCCTCCCCGCTCCCTTCTTGCTATGGCCCTGGGGCCGGTCCTCATCTCCATTTACAGCCAAAGAGCCCGTACTGTCTACATTCCCAGATGTTTCCATTGTCATGTGATAGGCATGACTGGATGCCAAAGCACATGGAATGCTGTTACCTTTCCCGCAGAAGTGGTTCCTATTTATTGACTTGCAATTTTTTGCTTTCAAATTGCTTGGTTG
The DNA here is from genome assembly GCA_030440675.1 of Furcifer pardalis. Classification (NCBI taxonomy): domain Eukaryota; kingdom Metazoa; phylum Chordata; class Lepidosauria; order Squamata; family Chamaeleonidae; genus Furcifer; species Furcifer pardalis. The sequence continues at coordinate 96,019,282 of CP126895.1, read as the reverse complement.
GCAGGAGCTGGGATGGAGATGGGAGCTCAGTCTATCGTGCAGCACTTGGGGCTCAAACTTTTGACCTGCCAACCTTCCGGTAATCAAGTCTAGCATCTTAAGCACAAAGCCACTACAGTTCCCCTACATCTAGACAGATTCTAAATTCCACTGCCTGCCTCCACCACCACCACCACCACCACCACCACCACCCAATTTTGCTGGAGAATATTTACAGATAAGACTTGAGGCAGAAGGGAAGGAAGAGTTGCCACCTCCAAATATCAGTAATAGATGGTTTATACATAAGGTTGTTCAGATGACAAAGTGAGGTAACTATGAACACTACTTAATGAGATCTTTTTCAAACTAAATTGAGAAGGATGCAAAATGCATTTGCATATAGGCTAACAGTAAATTATGGCTAACACAAGAGAGTGTTTAATTAAAAAGAGGAATGACCTCCATATTTGGTGTGACTTTAGATCAGTTTCAGCTGTACATTTGGCTTCTGCTAACATTATATAGTTTTGTCTTAAATAGTCCCAGTTATTATGAAAATTATAAAAATGAGATCCTAAACGCTTTTGTCTGCTTCGTACTGGCAATGCTATGTTTTGGCATGTGCTCAGATTTTGTGTAATATGTTCCAAAATGCTGAGACATCGAACAAATGAAATATTTGACTCCACCGATCTTGGCCTTGTTTTGAACAAAACGTTCCTCTGTACTACTTGTTCCCTTTCAAGAATACTGAATGGCTTTTGTGATCTACCAAAGACTCATTCAGATTAACATTAGAGAATATCTGTTCAAGTGAAAAAGGAAAATACGTTCTCGTTCGATTCAATAAAAAAGCAAGACCGCAACAATTTTATAATCTCTCCCACTGCCCCAAAGCTACAGTCAATACTGATTAATGCAGTCCACTTTGTTGACTGTACTGAAACACCATCTGCTTGTCAAGTTTGTTGGTCTTAACCTTTGACATCTACCTATGGCAGAGCCTGTCTTGTTTGAACCTGTCTGAATGTTAAGTTCCTCAGGAGATGGTCTCTTGGGAGGGTTACTTTGGGGAAGGGGTTCTCAACCATTTAAAGCTGCAGGTCAGGTCCCATTCCCTTATACAGTTGAGTGGTCTGGACTGGTGGTTCCTCCTGCTATTGTAAATTCATTTTTAACCATTTACGGCTGTCGTAAGCACATATACGACAGCCGTGGATGTGTTTACAGCTGTTTTCACAGCTTCAAGAGGTGATGGTGAACCACATAAAATGGCACCAGGGGCTGGATCCAGCCTGTGGTCCATATGTTGAAAACCCCTGCTTTAGGGGCACATAGTTGTAACCAATACCCAGTCTTCCTGGTTTAGAAACAGTGTGGACACATCTTTTTATACTTAGGAAATGGTTTAATATTTCTTGTGATAATGTTTTGACTATTCTTTCTAGAGCAGTGGTTCCTAACATGGGGCCCACACCCCACAGGAGGATTTTTGGGAAACACTGTTCTAGAGTATGTTGATAATAAGTGTTTCATGTCTGAATTTGCCATCTATTGGTTGTTTTAATATATTTTACAATGTTTGCAAGCTACTCTGTAGTGGAAATGCATAGTACAGTAATATGTAAACATCCAAGTAACTACCTAATGTGATTGTCAACGTTAGGACAATCTGTCGGTTTCTTTGATATCGTGGCTACTTTGGGGGGACGGGACACCAGAGTTCAGGCCTATACTGACACTTTTTTCCTTGCTAAACTATGGAGTACAGTGGAAAACATTTTACTCATAACTCTACTGAAAGCACAAATGAGCCTTTCATAGGAAGCAATGAGAAAAGCATAGCAAATCTCTTTGTATAGGAAAAATGCTATCAAACTGTATAGGGAAAGTTTTATCAAAAATAATTACTGTTCTTACAAAACTAGATATTTGTCAATCATATTAAACAACTGTACAATGCCTAGCAGAAAAATGTGGGAATAGACAACTGACAGAATAAGACATCTTGAGAGGGAGGAAACCCCATACAATGTAGCAATTTGGTACAGGAGGTATCTTATAATTAATAATAATAATTTTGTGTCAGAAATTATTCTAGGTTTTTTTTGCTGGATAAACTTTTGCTTAGGGGATGCCCAAATCAGGCTCCTTTCATGTCCCCAAGATCTTTTCCCATTGAAGTGGTCCCTACGTATCTACTTCCAATTTCTTACTTTTGATCTGCTAGGAGCTGGGACAAAGATGGACACTCAAACTGCCATGCAGTACCCAGGTCTCGAACCGCCAACTTGCCAGCCTTCCAGCTAACAAGGCGACCTTCTTAACCACTGAGCCAACACAGCCCCTGTCATATAAATAAGGGTTTGCTTCTTTGCCCCAATTTTCTTTCATGGCCATTACTTTTGTTTTCAGTCTTTTGATAACAAGCCTTACTACTGTATCACTGGACAATGGCTGGGTAAGGCTTCATCCCAATGATTCTAACTCAGAGAGAGGGAGAGGGAGAGAGAGAGAGAGAGAGAGAGAATATGTCAGCATCACAATTCTTTATAATAAAACAAAGGCAACAAATATGCACCATGTTCCAAAGCATCTGTCAGGCAGGAGATAACTCAGTGCCCATGTTTATGATAGCTAGATGCTCACTGGAAGTTTAATCTTGTATCATGCACATCTGTGGATGAAAAAGTTCCACTACTATATTTCTTTAGTGTTAAGAACATTATTTGCACACGATATTCATTGTTATACAGAAGGGTGTTGTTGGCCACTAAAATAAGTTGAACATTACCTTCAATCTAGAAAAAACATATTTTCTCTTACCTAGAAAACCTTTTAGATGGAGTTAAGATAATTAAACTTTTTAGACAACTCGAGTTATCTTACTCCTCGTGGTAGTAAAAATGTCTATTTATTTGAATGGTTAGACAAGTAACAGAACAGCAGGCTGAACATCCTGATAGACTCATTATAAAATAGTGCAGAAAGGTGACTACTGGCATATCTTGGCAGTTTAAGCAGTATATCTGTTATAGCAGCAACAGCATCTCTTATGTTCTGCAGATACGGTATAACGAGTCATCTGTTCTTATTGACATTAGTAAACTCTTTCCCACAATGTCTCATTTGGGACTTGCATTGGGACATAAGGCATAATTCTATATTGTTTTGTCTAAAACCATTACATAAACATTTAACACACTAAACTGTGCCTACATCAAGAACTGCATCCCACCATTACACTTTGCGTAGTCAAGAGACAACCTTGTCTATCAGTGACATACTGTTCGTGTCAAAACGTAGACGTCCAAAATCTTTAGCCTCCTGTTTCCCAAACATATTAAAAAGAAATGTGTAATACAGCAGGCAGGCTTTGAGTGCAGCTTCCATTAATTTTAGTGGAGCCAAAAGGAATAAGTTATGAATTGTTCTCTTGCAGACAGGAAGATAACAGTGAAAAAAGAGGATCCAAATGTATTTTGATACTGTATTCATATAATCACAGATGCAGTGCTGGGGAAGTTGGTTTTTTGGTTACACCACTTAGAATGATCCAGTCAACAGTAATGGTCCCTAAAATTATAAAACACATTTTAAAGCTTGGCACAGATGTATCAATATGCCTCTCTAACATCATTATCAAAAGCAGACCAGTGTCCTACAAAGCAAAAGCTGGATCCTGTTTAAAATGCATTTTGAAGCATGTCATACTCACATATATACCATTGGCACCAAGGGGTAGGTGGGTGGGGGGCTGTTAGCTCAGGAGGGTTTTCACACACACTCTGGCCCCCCTGATTATGGCCCTGAGAGTAGCTCTACAGGTTGCATGCCTAGCATCACAAGCAATGCCTCTGTATACCACCTTGTTTGGTTTTAGAAATGCAGTATAGAAATACCTCTCAAAAATGAACAGCAACTTCCATTTATCGTTGTACAAGTGAGAGAAGAAACACAATTTCAGTTGTGTCTTACTGACAACATGCTCAGAATGGAATTACTGTGGGGAAATCACACTAGGAGACAGAAATATTATCCTAGGGCTGGATATAGGAGCAGGTCTGGCATTTTCTGGCTATTGCAAATCTTATTTTCATCTCTTTTTTCCATTGAGATGGTTGTAAATTTTGCTTTGATTAAACCACATGTCTGAGTGTAAAGAAAAATACTAAACTACCCTTTCCCAAACTCAACATTGCAAAACAAGCCTTGCCATCAAAGCATAAAGATAACTGCTAAAACTACTCAACATAGTTGAGAACATCCATATGAAAACTTTCTAACCTCTTCTACTCTACCTACATATTTTTTTAATGCTTACCTTCCATGTGATGGCGGGACAGGCTGCCAAGGTGAAGGTGACTTTCTCAGTCATCACATTGAATGTGACACGAAACATGATGGCTCATTTTCAGGTGGTCTCAAGGCTTAGATCCAAACGCAAAAGGATAGCAGCACTTCTTCTGCTTGCCCCACATTGTGATCGCACGGCACTTCTGCATATCCACATACACCCCTAATCTACTTATCCAAGGTGAAGTCTCAGAATGCTGAGAAGGCCCCACTTTTCCCAGTAACCTTTCTTCGTTCATGTGTGTCTATTGAGTGTGTGTGTGTGTGAGAGAGAGAGAGAGAGAGAGCAAGAGAGAAAACTAATCAGCTTAGCTGGTTTTACCAGTCTGAGTTGAGACTAACAGGTTAGCCAAACAGTTTGTGTGGGGGAAGGGAACTGAGATTTGAGTAAACAAATGAAATAGGCGCTTTTATTAAAGCAGAGGAAACAGGCGTCCTTTGAGAATTGTTCCTTTGTCTCTCTTTCTCAGTGCTGACACAAAGCTATGACACACATTGTACGCTTAGACATGCTCCATGGGGAGCTGGGCTTCTATATGCCCTTTCTTCACTTTGAACTACAGTTCAGGGCTACCAAATAGTGACCTTTCCTATGGGATCCTGGCTGTTGCTTCAATAAATCTCTTCTGTACCACATAGAGATAATGGTAGCTTCATTGTTTCTGTAACAATCGCAGTGCTGGGGTGTGATTAGGTCTACTGATTATTATTCAGTGTTCTTTCTTTCTTTCTTTCTTTCTTTCTTTCCTTTGGTCTTCATATTAGAAGGTTGCACAATTTAAAATTATGGACATATATGGAAAATAGGTAATATTTAAAACAAATCAAAATGTTAAAATGATTAGACTATTTTTGACCAGAAGTAGGCTACTTCAATAACATTACATTGTCCATTTATTAGATTTTCTTTCATACACATAGAAGGGCATAAACTGCATGCATATAAATGCTGCAATAATGAAATTTCTCTACATTCACAGGAAACGTGTTGTGTATCCAAACACTTGAAAAGAGCTCCATAACCTCTGAGAATTCTGTTTTATGGGCCAAAATCCTATTGATATCAGCACAAATTTTTTTATAACCTCAACTTACTGAAAAAAGGCACCAGGGTGTGTATTGGTCATCTGATTGGTCATGCACCAAGTTTTACATCCCAGGATATATCACAGCACCTCATCAATTAGCACCAACAATTTATCTAAACCATATGAAACCCAAGACGATTCTGGAGATAGTTCAAAAAGTCAGAATGGCTGGGAATAGCTAAATGAATAAGAAAGCAAAAGCCTTGCATTATGCACAGCCTTTTCTGACATTGGTGTACTTTATTTTGAAACCCAGTACTCTTCAGGGACTTCAGGGACTTGGTGGTTAAGATGCTGAACTTGATGACAAGAATGTTAGCAAGTCAGTGCTTTGAGACCCGAGTCCTGCATGATGGAATGAGCTCCAGTGTCTGTCACAACTCCTGCCAACCTAGCAGTTCGAAAACAAGAAATTGCAAGTAGGTAAATAGGCACTGCTTCGGTGGGAGGGTAACAGTGTTCTGTGTGCTCCGGTGTCTAGTCATGCCTGCTACATGACCACACACACCTCAACCCACACACCCACACACACACCCATAACACAAACCTATAAATAAATAAATATAAATACATTAAAATTCACCCACCCACCCCAAACACAAATCAACCAGAGTTTTAAAACCAGAACTTAAAGCTTATTCTGGCTAATCTTTCTCACACTAGGTCAGATGGAAGGAACTACAGAATGAACTCACCACAAGATGGCTTCATTTTGGCACTTTTCAACAGTTAAAGAAGTTAGGTACTAAGTCTTTGCCTAACCAGTTCTCTAGGATAATATGCCTTAATGTAAATGTAAAACAGCTGCACCTCCTTAAGGGTTCTCCAATTGGAACAGCAATTTGAACAGCACAGGTGTAGTTTATTGATGAGGTAACTCCAAGACTTTGCTTAAAAACCCCAAGCCAGGCCTGCCGGCCACCAGACCTTTTTAGGAACTGTGGTAGTATGTCAATATAGGTAAAGGTATTAAATACACATTAAAATACACACCGACACACCACATCCAAAGGTGAGCCACTTACCCTGGGGAGCAGGCTATAGATAAAATATCATTTATATCTCTGCAGTTAGAAAAAAGTAGAAGTCCCCAGTAGTTGCAGGGGGGGGGGGGATCCAGATTGGAAAGAAGAAAGACCAGGCTCATTCACATTGTGTAACCATTGAAAAATCCTTTGAATTCACGTATGCCAATTTTGGAGAAAATTACAAAGTATTTTCCAATATAGTCACACTCGTACAGTGACCCTTACAGAATCTTCAAGTTGTGTGAGATATCTAACAAATGGCACAACATTATACTTGATATCTGAAATCGAGCACTTTGCTATTAAAGAAAAATACCCTCAAAAAAAGTATGATAAAATGATCTCAAAGTGCAAAAGCTCACTTGTTCTTCATTTAGTCATTAACAACTTGTTTTAATTAAAATGGGACTGCTAAATCCAGTCTGCTTATGTGTATGTGCAAGAATTTTTTTTATTAGCACCAAATGTATTCCATTTTCAGCATAGAAAATTGAGTAAACCAATACTTGACACCATCTGAAGACAGAGCAATAAATAACAACAAACACATTTGACACAGAAAATAACTAGTTTCATCCCAATCTGCAGCAATGGCGGATTTTGTAAATCCAGGAGCTCAGTTTTAGAAATATATGTGTATTTGTATGACAAGAGGGGCTGAGGGTTAGGGAACAGCTCCACCCCATTTTCACCCTCCTGGAACTCTGAAAACTGTAGTCGTCATTGGTTTTGTCTGGAAATAATATGAGTTATAGTCTAACACAGGGTTTCCAAGTGTTCTTGGGCTTCCAAGTGTTCTTGGACTTCAATTACCAGAAACTCAAGTCAAGCACACCTGCTGATCAGGGCTTCTGGGATTGAAGTCCACCTGGAAGCCCAAGGTTGAGGAACCCATAAAATTAAAGAGACAAAGACACTTTTGAGTCTCACAACATTTGAAAGTTGATCATTTTTAAAGCCTTTCTCCTGGAAATTCTCAGAGCCATGCAGGGAGAAATTTAATATCTGATGAGCCTATCTGAGTGTCTAGAATTAATTTCCTGTTATATCTTAAGCCCATAGGCCGTGAACATGGCTTTCACACTGATCCTTCTCTCTCACTCAGTTTATGTAACATCATACCTGAAGAAGAAATCTGTTGCATTAATAAAGGTATTATCACAAACTGGAACTTGGAATTTGACCCAGGGACTGCAGTGGGTTAGTGGTTAAGATGCTGAACTTGATGACTGGAAGGTCAGCATTTCAACATCCGAGTACAGCATGACAGAGTGAGCTCCTGTCTCTGTACCAGCTCCTGCCAACCTAACAGTCCAAAAGCAAGAAATTGCAAGTAGATAAATAGGTATCACTTCTGTGGGAAGGTAAACAACATTGCGTGCAATGATGGGATTCAGGTTTTTTTTAACTACCTACTCTGTGGGCGTGGTAGGGGAGGAAGGCCCTGCATTGCACCCAAATTAGAACTACAGTAATTTATTTCAAAACTTGGATGGGCAGGGCCAGCCAGAATTTTTGCTATCAGTTCTGCCAAACTGGTGCAAACCTGCTGAATCCCACCACTGCAATAGGCACTCCAGTGTTTAGTCATGCCTGCCACATGTCCATGGAAATGTCTGCAAACGCAGACAGCACTAGCTCTTTGGCTATTGACAGAGATGAGCGCTGAATCCTAGAGTCGGATATTACTGGCTTTCAAGCAAGGGCAGCCTTTACCTTTACTAAAGACAGCTTTCCCTGTATTTTGCATGCAGAATTAAAATGGGCACATTCACTCATTCATTCGGCACAGAAGGGAGAAATGCCATATAACTCACCTTTTGTCTGAAGACATGGATTATAATCCATGAAAGATCACAAAGGAAGAAAATCTGCTAGCTTTAGTAGAATAAGGATGCCATAAAACCTCTTTGGTTTAGATTTTGTTCCACATTGGTGAAAAAACTGAACAGACCTATTTCCTTGAAACCACTATTTCTGCTCCTTCTGCAACTAAATTCTTTGCCTTGGATGAAACAATGCAATACTGTACTGTACATTCTTATAATCCAAGAGTTCAGTTTGCTAGGTTCAGTTTAGCAATAAACATTACCCCCAGTTACTCCAGTTACTCCAATGATCAATCTTCAAGTTGCTCTGTAGGTTGCAAATGTAAAAGGAAAGTGTGAGGTTACATTTACTTGTGAATGGAAGAAGAAAATTTCAGTTTGGATAGTTAGAATCAATATTCAGTTGAACACATCCTCCTGTAATGCTAAACCTCATCTGTTCCTAAATTAACAAAGGATGGTCAATTACAAGCATTACTTTATCTCCTTAGCATAGTCTCTAGGATCAGCAAAGCAACAACTGCCTTTCAAGCAATTGTGATGTGCCAGGAGGCCACTTAGATTATCAAACAATGTTCTGATTAATGATACTTAGCCTGTAGTCCTAATCCCTTTGAAATCAACAGATGTACTGCCATCTAAAAGCTGGATAAAGACCTGAGCTATCAATTTCCATGTAGCTGAAGCAGGAACCGCCATGGCCAGAAACTCATAAACACTAAATAAAAGTTAAGTTGGTGGAGGGTGACAGCTTTTCAGCTAATGTTTGAGTAAAGATTTGTGCTTTCTTTTGAGCCTCTTTTGGCCTGTAGAACAATTATTCAGGAAGCATTCAGTCCCTGGCAAAACAACATTCATCAGCCTGGCCCTTTTCCGCATGGAGAGAAATGAATAATCCATCATTTCTTCTTCCAACATCTTTCTGAAGATTGCCCTTGAGACTGAAGATATCACATGAAAAGGAGAGTTAAATTCTACACAAGCTTTAAGTTCAAGGTAATTATTTGTGTACTTATTACATTTCCAAAATTACAAAATACTGTGCAAAGTGGGTTAGCCTAAGAAGAGTGCTGATATATGTGTTCTGGACTTCAACTCCCAGGATGTTGCCTGGAATTGATTTGCAGGAACCTTATTAACACAATCATTCTCACATTGCAGATGGCCCGGGGGGGGGGGGGTTTAGTGGGGGTGCTGTCAGTTGGAAGCTTTCTTAAGGATGCTGTATCCAGCCAGGACACAACTGCCAATTTTTGGCTTGGCTACAGTGGATCTCCTAGGCTGGTGTACAGCTGCTTTTTAAAACATGCATAAGGTTGGGGAAGAGGGACTGTGGTGCCTTGGTGGTTAAGACGTTTAACTTGATGACTGGAAGGTCAGCAGTTCGAGACCTGAGTGCTGCACGACAGAGTGAGCTCCCATCACAGCTCCTGTCAACTTAGCACAGGGGTGCCCAAACTGCAGCCTGTGGGCCAGATCCAGCCCCCAGCACCAATTCATCCAGCCTGCGCTGCCCTCATCACTCACGGAAGTGGAAGTAAAACACACACGTATGGGTGTGTTTTACTTCTGCTTCTGTGAGCAACGAGGGCAGTGCAGGCTGGATGAATTGGTATCAGGGGCCGGAACTGGCCCATGGGCCATAGTTTAGGCACCCCAGGTTTAAGCAGAGAAAATGGCAGCTTAAAATCTATCTCATCCTGTTGCAAAACAGATTGCAAAGCACGTTTTACTTCCGTTTCTGGTGGGAGGAACCACGTGACTGGCCCGCTGAACCATGGCCTGAAATGTTTGGGCACCCCTGACCTAGCAGTTCGAAAGCAAGAAATTGCAAGTAGATAAACAGATAACATTTTGGTGGGAAGGTAACAGCATTCTGTCCACTCTGATGTCTAGTCATGCCTGCCTCAGAGTCATGCCTGACACTACTGGCTTTCGAGAAAGAGATACCTTAACCTTTCCTAAGTTTGTGGGGATGAGCAAAATGCTGTTTGATGTGAACCCCATGTGTCCAGGCAGCATTTTGCTTCTCTGATGGGGCTACAGCAACCCCATCAGATGCATCTGTAGTGGGTGCTCTCTAGCCGATGAGGGAACACTACTCCCAATCAGCTGTAAAATGGCCTTTACCCCACATCCACCACTGATTGGCGGGATGAGGGGACATGCAAGTAAACCACTCCATCCACACCCCAGGCAAAACATGACAGAACTTCACATGTTTGTTGCAAAAGTTTGAAGCAGTGTTTGCATGCACATTCAGTTGAACATATTTACAAAGATTTCATGATCAGAAGCCCTGACTTCTTGAGTTCCCCACCAAGGAAATGTTGTAGGCACATTGAGCTGAGTTCTTCTACAAGCATCTCTTTAGATGTCTGCTGTGAACACAGAAAGGTCCGCATTACTTCCAGATGAGAGGTGATGTGGCTAAATGATTCATCTCTGCCCACCACCATTATGATTATAGTCTTACTCACTCTCAGTTTTAATACTTTGGTGTGTTTTATCTCTTTTGTATGCATACAAACACACTCAGGAATGCATTTGAACAAGTGGGTTGCAATCAATGAAAGCGTATGACTAACAAAAGCTGTTGGTCTTTAGGACTAGAACTTTGTAGATTTTGTTACAATAATTCTACTCCTTAGCTATCCTGCTAGTTTATTCAAGAAAGATCTTTGTTTTCCAGGCAGAAAGCCCTTTAAGAAACCTTCACCAACCCCCTTTATATTGAGCCCAGGGGGCACAGTGGTTAACCTGCTGTACTGCAGCCAAAATGTTGTGAGATTGATCCTGATGGGATTCAAGATTGACTCATCCTTTTGTAAATTGACTACTCAGCATGTTGGGAGCAAAATGCTAATTACCTATAAGCCACCCAGAGAGTGCATTAAGCACAGTGGGAAGATATATAAATGTAATTGCTATTGCTATTCATAAAATTTAGAAGTAAGAGAAATAAAAGAACCTAGAATTAATCTTTTAAGTAAGAGAGCACAGCTCAGTTACACTTCAAAGACAATATAATAATTTCTGATCATTGGTGTAATTAGTACAATTTCCTTGTTACTATTAAAAGAAATTTTAAGGCATTCCAGATGGGATGAGGAATGTGTGGTTTGGACGAGTGTTGTATAAGTGACTAGAATATTGAATTATGACTCAGAAGACAGTTAAATTCCCCCTCAGCTATGAAATATCACAGTGCTATGGCAAGAACAGAACACAGGAGGAGAGCCAGGTATGTTTTCTTGAAAAGGAACTGTTTAATTTTAAATTGTGGTGTTTTGAACTCTAAACATTAGGATGACCAGCTGCAATAGACAGCAGGACTCCTGAACCTCTGACACCACTTCCTTTGTTATGCAACTTGTTAGATATTTAAATGTCCTAGCGGCGGGAAAATCGCCGCTACCCATTGGTCAGTGGGCTGGGTCAAGCAGGGTATTTAATCCCCTGCTGACCCAGCCCTTGTTGTTGTTGTCTGTGCTAACCACAATAAACAGACGTGTTGTTTGGTTCACCCTTAATGGCTTCCGTGTCCTCACTCCCGCGCCCTGATCTCCGGATCTAACACTGGCGACGAGGATGGGATTTTGAGGAACGGACCAGAACCATCACACACACCAGAGCCACCTCTCACGAAGGCACCTCGCCATGGCTGCTTATGTTCCACCGGCTCCTTTCCAACCGAAGGACGAGAGATGGAAGAGCTATATGGACCGTTTTGAGTTCTCCCTGCTAGCTGCGGAGCTGGGAGAGATAGCACCGGAGCGGAAGAAGGCGTTCTTCCTCACCCACTGCGGAGCCAAGGTCTACGAAGTGGCCCAGTCCCTGGTGGATCCAACACCAATCCTGGACGTCTCATGGGAAGCACTACAGTTGGCCCTCAAGAACCACTATGCACCGGAGCCATCGAAGTTCGTGTTCCGGATCCAGTTCCGGGACCGATACCAGATGCCAGGGGAAACCATCGGCGAGTACGTGGCCGCCCTAAGGGCAGCAGCCGTCCCGGCGATATTCGGGCCATTCCTCGAGGACTCCCTGACCGAGCAGCTTATCAGAGGAGTCCGCGACAACAAGCTCCGGAAGAGGCTATTGGCCCGGAGAGACCTGACCCTGGCCGGGGCCATCGAGGAGGCCAGAGCTTTCGAGCTCTCGATGTCGACCGGATCTTCCCTCAACCGGTCCCCGTCGGCGCCCCGCCAAGCCTCCGCTCACCATCAAGACGTCGTTTCTGACGAGGACGAAGAGGAAGAAGCAGAGGTGTGCGCGACCGACGGGGGAAACTCGGGCAGGAGCGGCCAGCGCTGCGCCAGCTGCGGAGGGCCACACCAGCGGGCACATTGCCGCTTCAGGGAGGCCATCTGCCGCTATTGCGACAAGCGGGGACACATTGGGAGGGTCTGCCGGGCAAGGCAAGCGGAGAACCAAGCTGACCGGCAGATTCAAAAGTTCCCGCTGGGCAAGATGGCCGCCAAACAGAGGACAAATCAGAGGCGCCAGGGACGCAACAGCGGCAAATTCGAAGATGCAGAGACGCACACGCTCACGATAAGCCACACCGCCACACAGAAGGGAGAGAAGTACCACGCCACAGTCACGATCGACGGGGCAGAGTGTCCGATGGAGGTCGACTCTGGGGCCGCCATATCCATCATTCCGTGGAGGTGGATGAAGAAGACATTCCCGGCCCTAAAAGAATCAGACCTCCAGACCCAGAGGATCCAAATCAAGGACTGCCAAGGCAAGTTCCTCCCCGTCGCAGGACAGAAGTGGGTCCGTGTCAAGTACGGACCGAAGGAAGAAAGCCTACCGCTGACCGTAGTCCACGGTAACATCCCGACGCTACTGGGCACAAACTGGTTCCCCGCCCTGGGACTGTCCATCGCTGGCATCCACAACACTGCGACTGACCAGCCCGGGGACGCCTCGCTGAGGGACGACCTGATGGCCGAATTCCAGGATGTTTTCGGGGAAGGATTGGGCAGGTATGTGGGGTCCCCTATTTCATTTGCACTCAACCCGAGCGTTGCCCCCATCCGACTTAAGGCCCGGAGAGTCCCACTGGCACTCAAGCCCAGGGTCGAGAAGGAGCTCGACAAGCTGGTCGCCCAGGGAATCCTCGTTCCCATAGACCACGCTCGGTGGGAGACCCCCATAGTGACCCCTATCAAACCGGACGGGTCAGTGCGCATCTGTGCGGACTACAAATGCACGATCAACAAGGCATTAGAGCCGAGCGCGTACCCGGTTCCCGTCATAGACCACTTACTCCATTCACTGGGCCCTGGCAAGATCTTTGCCAAGCTGGACCTGGCCCAAGCGTACCAACAGCTTCCGGTGGATGACACTACGGCCGAAGCCCAGACCATTGTCACACACCGGGGGGCATTCAAGTGCACGAGGCTGCAGTTCGGGGTCAGCATAGCTCCGGGACTGTTTCAGAGCACGATGGAAAGGCTCCTCCAAGGACTCCCGGGGGTGGTACCCTATTTTGATGATGTCCTGATAATTGCGGGGGATCCCGGGCAGCTCAAGGACAGGGTCGCCGCTGTCCTGGCTAAATTCAGGGCCGCTGGGCTCAGGGTGAAACGGGATAAGTGCCTGTTGGGGGTCCCCTCCATGGACTTCTTAGGGTTCCACATCGACGCCAAGGGCATCCACCCAACGAAGGGAAAAGTGGAAGCGATTCGGAACGCCCCGGCCCCGAAAAACAAGCAGGAGCTGCAGGCGTTCCTGGGACTCCTGAATTTCTACGCGACCTTCCTGAAAGGAAAGGCCACCGCGGCTGAGCCCCTAGACAGACTGTTGGCCGCGAAGGCAGAGTGGGTGTGGGGACCCGAGCAAAAGTCAGCTTTCGCTGCTGTTAAAAATCTTCTCTCCCAGGACAGTTTCCTGATCCAATACAACGCGACCCTGCCACTGGTCCTCGCCTGCGACGCGTCTCCCTACGGCGTCGGCGCAGTCCTGGCCCACCGACTGCCCAACGGCCTCGAGGCGCCCATCGCCTATTACTCCAGGACCATGTCGCCGACGGAGAGGAACTACGGCCAGATCGACAAGGAGGCGCTGGCGGCAGTGGCAGGGGTAAGAAAGTTCCATGACTACTTGTACGGCCGGGACTTCGAACTTGTGACTGATCATAAGCCCCTATTGGGACTCCTGGCTGGCGACCGGCCTACACCCTCTGCCTTGTCCCCCCGGATGCAAAGGTGGGCCATTTTCCTGTCGGGGTACTCATACACCTTAGTCTACCGGCCCGGGAAACACATGGGAAATGCTGACGCCTTGAGCAGATGCCCCCTCCCGACCCAGGAAGGCGCGGAACGGGGGGAAGCATCGGTTCTTGCCCTGGACATCCTGGACTCTGCCCCCACTACGTCGGCCGAGGTTGCCAGGGCGACGGTGCGGGACGCCGAACTTCGGGCCGTTTCCAGCTGGGTTCAGCGGGGGTGGCCGGACAAGGGGGAAGGGGAGTTCAAGGTATATTTCGACAAGAAAGACGAACTGTGCTGTGTGGGGGGTTGCTTGCTGTGGGGGGACCGGGTAGTGGTGCCCAGGAAAATCCGCCCCAAGGTCCTAGAAACACTGCATGCCAGCCACCCGGGAATAGTAAAGATGAAGGGGTTAGCCCGAAGTTACGTGTGGTGGCCTGGTATTGACAAGGACATAGAGTCGTGGGTGGCCAAATGTACACCTTGCCAATCATCACGACCCAATCCACCAGCAGCCCCGGTCAGAGAATGGGAACAGCCCTCGGGCCCATGGCAGAGGATTCACATCGACCTCGCCGGCCCATTCCACGGCCAAACATTCCTGATTGTAGTGGATGCCTACTCGAAATGGTTGGAGATCCGACTCCTGAGTAGCACCACAGCCAGAGCAATGATCCGGGAACTCAGACAACTCTTTTCCACACACGGCATTCCCGACACCCTAGTCTCTGACAACGGGCCTCAGTTCACGGCCACTGAGTTTGAACAGTACCTGGCATCCCTAGGAACCAGGCACGCTCTCACATCCCCGTTCAGGGCGCAAGGGAATGGGCAGGCCGAGAGATTCGTGCGCAGCGCAAAGGAGGCCCTGGAAAGGCTAGGACCTAGGGACTGGCAGGAACGCGTAGACACGTTCTTGCTGGCCCAACACAACCTTCCCTGCGCTGCCACGGGAAGGGCCCCCGCAGAGTTACTCATGGGTAGGAGACTCCGTTGTCAGCTTGACCGGTTACACCCTAGGTATTCTCCAGACAAGTTCAGGGGGGACCAACCACAGGGCCGGACACTGGCCATTGACTCACCAATCTTCGCTAGGAACTACGCGTCGGGCCACCCGTGGGAAGAGGGAACCGTCAGCGAAATGCTGGGCCCCTACACCTACAAGGTTCGCCTCGCTGATGGTCGGACATGGAAACGCCATGTCGACCAGCTCAGGAGGCGAACGAGTCCCGACACGGATAGCAACCTCCCCCGGGGAGTGCAGACCGGCGCTGAGCCAGACATGCACCCGATGGACGAACCGGTCACCGACCCGGTTCGGCCAGAAAACAGCCCCATTCACGCAGCACCATCACCGGCCAGCTTACCGTGTGGAACAGGCTCACCCCCGGTCACCGCGGAGCCCGACGCTCGTATTCCGGATCCGCTCCCGGCCCAGCCAGGGCAGAGCGAGAGCGACAGGTCCGCTCTGCCCGATGCCCCAGCGCCGACTGAACTGCGCAGGTCCGATCGAGTAAGAACACGCCCCCGTCACCTGGAGGATTTTGTATGCAAATAGCAGACTGGGGCATTCTGGGGGGAAGGGGTGTTAGATATTTAAATGTCCTAGCGGCGGGAAAATCGCCGCTACCCATTGGTCAGTGGGCTGGGTCAAGCAGGGTATTTAATCCCCTGCTGACCCAGCCGTTGTTGTTGTTGTCTGTGCTAACCACAATAAACAGACGTGTTGTTTGGTTCACCCTTAATGGCTTCCGTGTCCTCACTCCCGCGCCCTGATCTCCGGATCTAACACAACTGAAAAAGACTCAGGAGACATAAAAGAGTGTGGCAAATATGTGTCTACACAATATTTAACTGGAGGTGGGGATGGGAAATGTTGCTTCTCTGTCAAAAGGTTGAAAAGGAGTAAGTATGGGGGAGGCTATCCGGCTATGGTAATAGAGTAGACCATATTGCCAGCGACTCAACGTTGAGCTTCAGGCAGAGATTAACTGCTGACAACCCTGAGGACTAATGGCCTTGGGTGGCAAAGTCAACAGGGAAGGGTGATGGTTACCAAGTGGATTAAATCCCACTTGAATCCATCTTGATGGCTGGCAGCAGCTTCATCAATATTGGCCTGGGACTGAGGAGGACTTTGCCTGCCGAAAGGGCTCAGGACCAGAAAATGACTGGTGGAACTGGATCAGTGGTACAGGGGCCATGCTGTGATGCAGAAGGTAGATGAAAGGCCATTGCATTATATTCTCAGGACAGTCTTCATGGCTAATTGTCATGATGATCACCAATATTTGGATTTGGATATGGCGGCAGGAGGAGGAGGAGGAGGAGGAGGAACTGATCATAAGCTACCGGTAGCTGATCTAGTTTATGGTATCAACAGAACTTACAGTAAGTTACTTTTCACATTGTGCTAGTCTGTTTCAGCACATATAACCAAAAAAAGAGACAAAACATAATCATAAGGACTAACCGGTTTGTTGCAGTAAAAGATTTCATGAATTACATAGTAATCCATCAAAGCTCATATGGAAACAAATCTATGAGTCTCAAATATGTTACAATACTTTTTGTTCCTATCTTTATGTTTGTTATGAATGTCAAAATTCGTAAGATAGTTCTGCTACCATATCTATTAAATTCTAAAGTACTTGATTCTACCTGCATTTCTCTGCAGTACATGGCACAGATATTTAGTGTGATATACTCAAATAAGAATACATAAAATGGGATTTATACTGCAAGGCAAACAACATTCAGGCTTTTCTAAATTCTCTGTACAGTTGTTGTTTTACTCCCCCACTCCCTCTTCCCTCCCTCCTGTTTTAATATGAAAGCCAATCAAAGCCCATATGCTAGGTT
The DNA here is from genome assembly GCA_030440675.1 of Furcifer pardalis. Lineage (NCBI taxonomy): Eukaryota > Metazoa > Chordata > Lepidosauria > Squamata > Chamaeleonidae > Furcifer > Furcifer pardalis. The sequence goes on along the minus strand of CP126895.1, from coordinate 96,001,916 downwards.
TAACAACTAAATGGAGTGAGGAAAAAATCTTCAGTTAACTAAAAATGATAATATCTAAGCAGAGAGTGTTACATTTCTTTCCCTAAGCCTAAAACTACCAGAAGCTAATTCAGCAGATGTCATGCCTTCCAATTAAACTTTAAATGAATGTTATCGTGACCAAAATTAATTGGGGGGGAAATTGAATCAGTAAAATTAATGGTGAAAAACTAAGGCCAATACAGCCAACAATCCAATTCTTTAAGACTAGCAGATATACATTTTATCCCCACTGATAATAGAACGAATGTTTTCTCTTTAATCTTCTATTTTCTTTGCATTTCTTAGTTCAAGACAGCAGACAAAGGGCTAAATCCAGTTATTAATCCCAGCTAAGTAGAGCTGTTGAATGAATGGGACTGTTGTCAACACTTAAAAGTCCCACAGGTTCAGTGGGTCACCTCTGCTTGCATCTATTGGATTTAAGCCATTATGTTCGAAACTACAGGACAAGACGAGGTGGCTAAAAGTCTCTGTTCATGCAAATGGGGGTGTCCCAATTTCTGACAATGCTTTCAGAAAACATGCTCTGTAAGGAAACTAGAAGCAACTTGAAGGAACAGGCTTTGGCATTTGGGTTGTGAAAAGAAAGTGACATGCTTTTAGCACAGTCTGCATAATGTGTTCAGCATCACTTTAACCTTTAAGCAGACAGAGAAGGTTACATCTAACAACCTATGAGACTACGGATCCATGACATATCAAGGGGAAATCTTATTTCTTTTTGTTACAATTTCCTCCCAAACACCCAGTTCTTTTAAAGCTCTATGTCTCTGCAATCATACTTGTAAATGAAGACCGTGTTTATCCTTTCCCAAGACTAATCACAGAACAAAACAATCTCATTTGCAGCATGTGAAAACATTCCATGCTGGGGTAAAGCAATTTTCTCCTCTACCTATCAAAGGAATGTCACTTCTAATGATGGGCTAAGTGTTATCTTCTGCCCTAAGAAATAAGCTTCATCAAAAATACTGTATAATAAATGATAACGATTTACAATTACAAAATCTGTTGTTTTAAAATTGCCAAAAGATAATAAACAATAAAAGGTATTAGATCTTACTGGAATTCCCAATGTCATTTAATCCTAACAAAAATGAAAAGTTCCTGCCCCAATGGCCAGACTAGGCCTTAGGAAGCACTTTATTTTATATCATGTCAGTAAATATATCTTGGATCCATTTTATGATGGATATCATTGTTTAATTGTAGGTTGTTGGGTTGTTGTTGTTTACTGTTATGTATTAAACTAAATTATCAGTATACAGATTTATATGATTAGATGTTTAATGAACAAATGAAGTCTCCCTAAAGCACACAACTTTTAAAGTTAGATTCAGATACGTACTGTATTTAACATCCAAACATCTGAAAAGGACTGGAAATTTTTGTGAAGGTTTATTTCTTCTACCTGTCTACATTCTTGTTTTAATTTTCATTGTTTGATTCATTACTCTAATTTTCATTGCTTGATAAAGAGGCAAGTCCCTTTTTTTGGCACCTAGAGCACTGTACTGACCCATGTCAGGTGTTCTGTCTGCAAATATTTAATCAGACAGGAGCTCTAATTCAGCTTTCCTGGCAGGAAGCATCTGTGCATCAAGCCATCTGCCTGCAGGCAAATGAGAAGGGGGTCACAGTATGTCAGTTGCTGCAACTAAGCCAAATTCAGGCATCTCAGAGAATAAACAAAACAAAAGTACTGTAGCACTTTAAAGACTAACTGTTATATTTCAATGTGAGCTTTTGTGGATCAAGTCCACTTCAATAGACATAGGAATGGCATCAATTTATACACATCAGGTACAGGGGTCAGGTACAGAGTGATTGGTCAGCATAAAAATAAATGTGGCTTCATACAGTTGGTAATGGCAGATGATCTCTGGCTTTTATTCAGATTAGCTGTGAATGTCCCCTTTTCAATTGCAAACTTGGGGAATGTAAAACAAACATATGGCATTGAACCTATGGCAATGAGTTTAACCTTTGTGTAGCTGTGTGAGCACATCCTTTGTTCTGTGTTGTGAAAGAGAATTTTTCAGGACATTTTATGAAGGTGGTATAATATAACAAAATATACAACATATATAGCAGCATATAACAATCTATCAAATTTGATAATGTCCCAGAACCCTTGGCTAATATTCAAACCTTTATTATGGGTGTCCAACAGATGGATACATTTTATTTCTGCTGTCTCTCACTGGATCCTAGTCTTGTAAGTCTACACAAAGGCTAAACACAAGCTTAGAACTTTTCTGTTCAGAAAATACAACTCTCCTGACAATGCACTGCAGAGTTCTGAATGACCAGAAAGAATATCTTTTACCTCTTTGATTTGATTTATTGGATTTGTATGCCGCCCACTCAGCATACACGACTCAGGGCGGCTCACAGAAATCACAACATATCAAACATTACAGCACAATAAAAATGTAACAATACAATAAAATGTAACAGTGCAACAAAATGTAAAGGACCAACATATACATCGATGACTGTGGCCAAGGAACCATCATCTCCTGAATCAGCCGCTGGCTGATTCGAAGATGAACAGACCCTTCCCCCTTGCTGCCACAAATTCCAATGTCAGAAATCTAAGGCCCTATTTGAACCAGACTTTCACACCCCAGACTGGTTGTTTGGATCACTGGTTAATTATTCACCCCTATCCTACTTCCCTTGTCACCTACAGGAAAGTGCTACTGTACTTGGTTAGTGTTGTCAGGCTGGAGCTTCAAGGCTATCAGTAAAAGCTCCGACAGATGTCTGGATATGCTTAGATTAAGAGGGGAAATACTGTACATAGAAAATCATAATATGTGCTAAGGATCATGGTGAGAAAGAGGCAGAGGTGAAGTCTACAGCTCTTGCATAAAATCTCATCTTGAGCTTCACTGATGCAACCGCAACAGTGTGTTGTCAAGTCCATTCTGACTCATGGCAAACCTTTCTAAGTTTTTCTAGGTAAAGAGTAATCAGTAGTTTACCATTCTTTTCTTGTGGAGGCATCCTGGGACTCTGCAGCTTGCCCAAGGCCACACAGGATCACTTTTCTGAGACACAAAGTGGGGAAACTGACCTCACATCCATACCTACACCACTGAGCTATCTAGCCAGTGGTGAAACAATGTTGTTGTTTTGTGTCATCTGGTCATCTTTTCCTGTCCTCAACAACCCTGCTTAGCTTTTGCAAACACAAGCTCATGGCTTCTCTCACAGAGTCAATCAATCAATCAATCAATCAATCAATCAATCTATCTATCTATCTATCTATCTATCTATCTATCGTATGTTTGCCCTGGCGGCACAGCGGTTAAACTGCTGTACTGCAACCAAAAGGTTGTGGGTTGGATCCTGACCAAGGCTCAAGGTTGAGTCAGCCTTCCACCCTTGGGAGATCAATAAAATGAGTACCCAGCATGTTGGGGCAAAATGCTAATTAACTTGTGAACTGCCCAGAGAGTGCACTAAGCGCTATGGGGTGGTATATAAGTGTGATTGCTTTGCTTCCTCTTTTCCTTCGAAATTCTAAACACTACTGCAAAGTTTTCAGATGAAATGAATTTGTGCTTTGGAGGGTGGGTAGTCAGAGAGATCTGCCTGCAGTTAAGCAAATCTAAGATATATTTGGGTTTCCAATAATTGTTCAAGAGTGAAACATATATTGTATATTGGGGATATATTTTGTACACTATAGTATTTTATTCCCAAACAGGAATCATTTTTTAATAAAACCCACACAACCTCCTTGTGTAAAAACCATAGAATTTACAATGGTCTCTGTCTCCAGGGTGGTGAAATCCTGTCAGAGTGCCAGAATTTAGCAATTAGCAGTGAAAGAAAGTTTTTAACAGGCTAACAAAGGCCTTGTTTCACACCACATCTCCAGGGCTGGGGGTAGCAGAAAGTGACTTTAAGAATGCAAAACAAATCTCCCACATGTTCATGACTGGCTAACTAAAAGGATCACTTGTGTACAGTATTTCATTTTTGCTGGGGGGAAAACTGATGTAAACAGTGAACCAAATAACCATGAAAATAAAAATAAAACCCACACTAATGAAAAACCCTCTACATTAATACCACAGAATTTTGAAACAAAGTTTACGTGGAAGTAAATCCTAGCATATTGAGAATCTCACATTTGTTGTGTTGTTACTTAAATGCTTATTTTTAAGTCTGGAATATTTATTCCATTAATCATCATAGATTAATATAAGAAAACTGTGCCCAATGCTCTCAGTGAAACAGAACACAAAACCATAAAACTGAGAGACAGAAAAACTATTTCTCAAAGGATTCATCTGCATTGTTCAACAATAATTTAATTTAAAATTTTAATTTTCCCACTTGTATCCCGCCCAATCAGGAAACCCAACCCAGAGTGGCTCACACAATAATTATACAATATACACAATATGCACAATAATTATACAATACACGACCTACAACAACAACAACAACCCATACATACTGGAATATATTTCCTTCATCACTGTGGATAGAATTAATTATAAAACTATCTAATTTTATCACTGCAACTGCAGATAAAAACATGTAATGTTCCGTAAGTATTTAAAAACTGCCTTTTTGCTTCTATGACCAAATCCCTACTAAACAGCGAGCTAACAAACTTAGAAGCATAGCAAAGCCATATCTGCGATATGCTGAATAGACAAGAAGTAAAGGAAAACTGCCAGTGGAGAGAATGGTGAAAGGATGTCATGGGAAAGAAATGTTTCTATAGAAGTTACCAAGCAGAATGTCACAGAAACAGAAATGCACAACACCTGTATTTCAGAGATGTCCAAAACACTTAAAGGCCCTTCAAGGTAGAGAAGAATAAACATACCCAGAAAACCTCAATCTTGCTACTGCATCCAGAAATGGTACAATATAGGAACACTAAAAAATAAGCAAAGGGAGTTGGAGATGGTCTAGCCCAGTGATGGTGAACCTTGGCACTCCAGGTGTCCTTGGAGTTCAATTACCAAAAGCCCAAGTCAGCACTCCTGTTGATCAGGGCTTCTGGTAACTGAAGTTCAAGAACACCTGGAGTGCCAAGGCTTGCCATCACTGGTCTAGTCACCATTGAGAAGATTGGAAATCAATGAGGATGAAGTGTGTGTGTGTGTGTGTGTGTAAGAAGATTTTTGCTCTTATGGGGTGGGGGGAAACTATATTTACATAAATGTGTAAGAATGCAAATATAAATAATTTATAGAAATACACTGTTGGGATATATGAGTCTACTTAAGATGTTTTTCACACATTTTCTTCATTACTGAAGACTTCACTTGGCAAAAGCTGTCATTATAGAAAATATTAAAGTGAAACAAAGGAAAAACAAACTATGCAGAATATAAAAAACACCATACAACTCTCCCTCACAACCTCACAACTCTGAATCAAATTCCTGTTGCTGCTGTTCTTCTAAACTGGAAACCCAGACACACTCAGCAACGTTATAATTCTATATAATTAGAGCATACACAGTTTTCCTAAGAATCAACTCAAGATTTTCTCCATTGTATATCGAGTTTTCTTACCTGATGTGCTTTGGCTTTTTTAGTAGCCTATTTAACTTTCCACCAGGCAGCTACTTTAAACCATTTGTATTTTGCAGAAATAAAAGACAATGTGCATGAGCTCCTAATAAGAAAAGCATAGAGAAGCAGGTGTTGTGGCTAGTTGTCCTGGAGATATGATAATTAAACACCCTTTGGCATTCTCAAACCCCCCCCCCTTGTCTGTATAAGCAGCCCCCAACAGAGTTGAGTAGATTAAAAACCTTTAGCAAACCTTTTGATAGAAAAATAAACACATTTCTTCTACAAATTGCACTCTTTCTATCGGGTATTTATATTGAAAACACTTGAGATTTATTTTATTACCCTCAAAATCTTTTGAGTATGTATTTAACTTGGATCATGGGATGCAATCAGCAGAGTTTAGTAAGAAAGGTTTGATTTTTTTCTTCAAGGAATTGGTGTTACTGTAGTTTTTTTTAAAGGAAACTCACTGCATTTCTTATTGTTCTGTATTTTACCTTTTAATGTTTTTAGTGGCTAGTCAAAAAAGCATTGATGAGATAATGACATAAAGCACTCAAAAACATAACTTTAAAAACCCACAAAATATTATTTTTACATACCACAACCCTATATGCAACATTTCCATTTGCATCATCATTTTACATCCCATTACAAAAAGGTAACCAGTTTTCTGTAGCTACATTACTGGTGATGCATCAGTTTATTTATTTATTTATTTATTTTATTTTATTTCATCTGTACCCCGCCCTCCTCCAAAGACTCAGGGCGGCTTTACAACTAAAAACTATCAAAACACATACATAAAAATTAAAATTCAAGTTAAAGACACCAGGAAGAGAGGTGTCCATCTGGCCCACTCCCCACACATGCCCCACCAGCCAGGTCTTCACTCCTTTCCTAATGGGCAGCAACTCCCTCTGGAGACATAACTCTTATATTGTTATATTGTTACTCCAATGATGAAACTACATATAGAAATAAACTGGCAGAAACCTAGGAAAATTAGTCACATACCTGTACATCTTTCTGATTTGTTGTACAAATGCAGTGTGACACTGTAACCAGAATTTCACATTTTACCCAAGAGGTCTTTTAAGGTAACAGCACTTTCAGCCCATCATACACATATATATTTGCTTCCAAGGATGTATGCATAACATTAGACTACTGTACAGTACTTAGATTTCTCACTGAATCTGCCACCTTAGAGGCCTAAGAGCGCAACTTCTTTTTGATGAGCCAGACTAGACAATGCAGTTAACATGTCACTGGAAGCAAAACTCCTTTATAGTGGAAAAGACTGTTCTATCATGAATTTGCCTTAGTCTGCATTTGATAAATTTGACTGGATTTGTTTTATAATTTGACAGATGGATGACAGCAGAACTTCAGTTGTGTATCTGACGTCTCAGATGTAGCTTCTCTAAAGATATTCAAGGTTTAATAACACCATAATGGTAGGAAACATGCATTTATGATAATACAATATGTAAGCCTAGTAGAATATGGTACTACCGTATATCTGGGAATTAAACTGTGACTGCAGGCAAGTGTATTAATTTAATTTAATTTATATGCCGCCCAGACTATCATGAGACTCAGGGTGGCTTACATACACCACAAAGAACTTCATAATACTGTACAATAAAAATGCAAACATACAAAAATAAACAATAGCAGCAATATTCAAAGATATTCAAAGGCACCCCAGTAACCTCATCGTCTTTTCAACCCTCTGGTCAGGTGGGGCCAGGAGGGTGGCGGCGGCGGCCATAGCTGTCTCTCATCCCGGCCGACGGTGTGGCTGCGGAGGAAGCAGCGAGGTAGTATTAGTATTCAACTATAGGTTTTGTGGTAGGTGCTTGAAATCATATACTTGACTCCATCTTAGCCTATCTATCTATCTATCTATCTATCTATCTATCTATCTATCTATCTATCTATCTATCTATCTATCTACCTACCTACCTACCTACCTACCTACCTACCTACCTACCTACTCACCACTGAATGGAGCAACTTTGGGCAGGTTGTCATACATAATTAAAAGACATGGCAAAATACATCATCAAAAGAATTATTATTATTATTATTATTATTATTATTATTATTATTATTATTATTATTATTATTATTATTATTATTATTATTATTATTATTATTTAGACTTGTATGCCGCTCTACTCAGTAAAGACTGACTCAGAGCGGCTCACAGCATTCACAAATAACAATATTACAGTGCAAACCAAAATACACTAGCATATAACAAAACAATTAAATACAGTAAATACTATACAAATCTATACAAAAAAATCTAATTGAACCACTACTCCTTTCAAATGAGTCATATATGACACATGCTGATAATTGATTTGGATTCTGGGAGGATTTACCTGGATGCCCTTCACACACATGTCCATGGTCTGCTAGTTTTGAAGCATTTCCACCCCTCTCCCATCCCTTACCTATCCTACTCTATGACATCATAAGGGCCTACATCCTGAATTTAATTTTTGGATTTGGATGCTGTTGACCAGGTAGTCCAGGGATCTGCAAACTTGGCTCTCCAGATGTTCTTGGACTTCAATTCCCAGAAGTCCTGATCAGCAGGCATACTGACTTGGGCTTCTGGTAATTGAAGTCCAAGAACATCTGGAGAGCCAAGTTTGTCTCCTACTTATTGTGATGAAAAAGCCTCCTCAAAGATTATGGTATTTTTAAACCACAATCTGGCATACACTGGTAATGACAACCTTGTGTTGCTGGCTAATATTTCTCACACTGTGTCAGGCAAAAGGAACTGTAGAATGAACTCACCAAAAAATGCCTTCATTTTGGCAGTTTCACATCTGGCCTAGTCATGGAAGAAGAAGAATTTCCAGAGAATCTTGCCTTCCATTGCTATAATCAATGTTATTCTGCAATTGCACTCCAATTGTGCTACACATAAACATAAGCTGAAACTGGTGCCTATTAGTAGGGTGCAGCTATGTCAGTCTTTTGCCCCAAAAGCAATAAAAGAGTTTCATAGTACTTAAATACTTGTGTTATTTATTACTGTATAGACTTTCACAGACTATAGTTTACCTCAGTCTGTGAAGGCTCATTCTATAATAAAATTTCATTTAGTCTTTAAGTTGCCACATGACTCATTGTTGCCTTTTCTTTGTTAGGTTTGGTTTTGAATTGTACACATTAAATTACATGGCACCTGAAGCAGAATGCCAATAGATAAATGTAATATAAATGTAATAAAGTGACAGAAATAGTCTCTCAGTTTATTTACTTATGAAAATTTTATACCACCCCACTTACTGAAAAACCACTATTTTGGACATTTTTGCAATAGAAAATAAGCATACTGTATCCCAATCCACTCACCCCATAACCAAGAAGAAAAATTACAAGTAGCTCATGTTTCTTTATTCTTTATTAGCATACCAAAAAGCTTAATAGGAGATCAAAAGATATGTTCCTTAAAGGGTAAGTCAAGATGCGTATTTGGGATCTTCTTAGCCTAACAACTCTATGAGGGAAAGCACACAAATAATGTGAAACTTAACAAAATTTCTGAGCCCAGCCCTAAGCTGCCCCATGTTGTCAATCCCAAACAAAAGGTTAAAGGAAAGGAGTGAAGATTTGAGCCATTCCAAGGCCTTCTGTTGCCATGGTCACCAGCTTCCCTGGAGTCCCTTGTCCTGTGAGCATTATTTGTAACCACTGGAGCACTGAAGGATGTACATGCTGGTCTGTCAGCACCATGTCTGAACACCGATCAAAATCTTTTGTGCACAGTCCTTGTATCTGGGTAGCCCATTGGGGTTTTTTTCTTCTTTCATGAACAGGGAACTGTTGCTGTTATCGCGCACACAATGCCAACCGGCCCCATGGAAGAGGAAGAAGGTGACCCCAAAATATGGCCTTTACAAGAACTAACATCCTGAAAAAGACAAGATGACATACCCATCTCCCTATTCTTAACACAGCTGTTCCTTGAAGCAATATGACCATTGTGGATGTAAAGGGAAAGGGGGGGAGAGAGACAACATGTCAGGAAATGCCACATAAGGCAGCAGAAATGCACATTTTACTAGACCCAAACCAATCTCTAAAATCTCCCTCCTCTGAATGCTAAAAAACACCGAGAGGGATCTGTCTTGGTGATGCTATTGTCCTTTGATCTGCCATCTGCTATTATTTACTTATAAAAGAAGATATGGAGAGCCCAAAAATCAGGTGCAAACATTCCTAGTGCACTTAACAGTTTAAAGAGCCAGTTATTCCACAGCTACATAGAAAGCTTGTCTTTTTAAAAAGGCTTCAGAGTGGAAATCCTGATCCCTTCTCTCCTTTCTTTTCCTGCTCTTCACATCTCAGGCCACTACATATATATTTAAAACAGGGGTTCTCAAGGTTTTCATCCCACAGGACAGACTACTCACCCTCAGACAACTAAGTGGGCTGGATGCAATGGCAGCAGGTGCGTTTGCACATGTATGGGTGCATTTGCGCATGCATAGGCACATCTGCTTCTGCTTCTGGAGTCATTGCTGTGGAGGCCAGGTCTGGCCCTGAGGCCATAGATGGCAAACCCCTGATTTAAAAGGTGAAGATTCCTAGCCTTTTATTCTTATTAATTTTCCCTGTGGTATAAAATCAGAGAGAGGTCCATTAGTGAAGTTGTTGCCTTTTGATGTTATGTGACCGGTCATTGTTGGCAGGTAAAAATTGCAGCTGTTGATTTTTAAACATTATCAATTTTTTTGCATGCTTGTTCCACTTGTTGTAATGGTCAGGAACATACAGTAGATAAAACTTTGCATCAGGTACACATAGACTAATAAAACATATACGTAACAGTTTCCTGTGGCACTTGCTCTGATTCTTGTCCTGAGCATCCAGTATCCAAAGGTATGCAGCTTCTGTTTACTTAACAGTTATTGAGAAACCTATCCTCTATACATTTATTTGGTTACCCTTAGTGTGGCTTTTAGCTTTAGTACAGAAACAAGCATTTGTAAAGTCTTGGGTCCTATTCAAACCATGCTGCTATTTGGAAGTTGTAGAGTCCAGTGAAACAACAGCAGGGTTTTCTTTGTTTGATTGGCAAAACTGGACAGTAGGAATTATGATGCTGCAGAGAGGAGCTGGTATTTGAAAGATGGACTGGCATATCAGCAAAATGGAGCTCATACGAGAAACAGAAGCAAATCTCACCTAAATCATTTTGACAGCAGCAGGAACACTATTCACGATAATGCATGTGCAGTGGGAGATGGGAAAAGGGTTACAGTGACAAGCTGTAACTCATCTTTTATGCAAATTCTTCTTCTTCTTTGTCTTTTCTTCTTCTTCTGCCATATCCGATTCTGAATACTGTATTGGCTATCATCATGGCAAATAGCCATGAAGATTGTCCTGGTGACAATATAATACAGTGGCCTTCTATTTGCCTTCCACATAACAGTGTGACACCCATATCACTGATCTAGTTCCGTGCCTCACTTTCTGGTCCTGAGCCCTTTTGGCACACAAAGTTCTCATCAGCCCCAGGGTAGTATGGATGAAGCTGCTGCCCTCCATCAAAATGGATTCAAGTGAAATTTAATCCACTTGGGGAACATCACCCATTCTCAGGATTGTCAGGTTAGTTAATTGCTGCCTGACAATCAATATTGAGTTGTGGTCTGTATGATCTACTCTATTACCATAGTAGGATAACCTGGCCAGACTGGAATGTAGACTCATAGAAAACATAAAGCTGAGGACCCTGTCAAATGCAGCCATGACTTCATAAGTGTGTCTGCATGTGTACAGTTTATATGCATACAAAAGAGCTTGAGACATTTTAAAAAAGAATTCATTGTTTTACTTTGGCCAAATATTTATCGCAAAAGTACCCTGCTGGTTTGTAGTTTATTAACTAGTTCAGGGGTGGCCAAACTATGGCCCATGGGCCATATCCAGCCCACGGTGCCGAATCATCAGCCCTTTCCATCCCCGTGCACTCCTGAAAGCAAAAGTAAAATACACCTGCGCATGCGCAAAATGCTCCCGTAAACACATTTAAGACAACTGCGGGTGCATTTATGGGAGCATTTTGCACATGTGCAGGCAAGTTTTACTTTTGCTTCTGGTGGGAAGAACCACATGACTGGCCCTCTGAACTATGTGACAGGCCCATGGCCCAAAAAGTTTGGCCACCCCTGAACTAGTTGCTATAAATTGAGTGGCCTATGAAAAAGACATAGGAAAATACTTTCTAGTTCCCTCTAGTGGGCAATTTTCACATCTTGAAACTAACAAATACAAATAAAATAACAACTCTCTTGCAATTTATTAAAACTAATAAGAGAACGGCATTAAATTCAATTAAAATGCCTTAATTTTTTTAAATGGCCCTGCAAAGTACCTAGAAAAACAACACCCTATATGAAAAAGAATATTATCACTATTCATTATGATCAGTATCTTATCATTTATCACTATATGTGGTTTCTGCAAACCTCTGCAAAAACCAATGTGCGGCTAATCCACGGCTAATCCAGATGCAAGTTGCTATGGTCTTTGCAGAAATGGGGAATGCATCTTTTTTTTCTAACCATGTTGCCAGAGGTTATGCATCACATACAACCACAATCTTCAAGCTGGATCTTTGTAGTTCTTTGTGGCTTGAGATTCTTAGCCATGGATTTCCATGCCCTTTTTAATCTGTCCCCAACATGCTTGCATGTTTTGTGCACTTACAACTGATCCTTGTAAAGGTATTGCCTGTGGATTTTGGAATTTATTCTAATAAACAAACTGTTGTGTAGTGGAGGAAGAATCAAAGAAAGATGCACACAGTAAAAAGGAAAGATGCAGCTTGTTTCTAGTCCCTACTTTGACTGCTCTCCAATTAGAAGTTTTAAAAGCAATGGCTGGAAACTTGAAGATGAACCTCAGGCAGAGATAGTTGTGAAGCATCTCTGCTACTAGCATCATGCTTGTCAATAAAGGAAATAAAAGAATAAAATTGTGTGCGCACATGTGCACAATAAATAAATAAATAAATAAATAAATAAATAAATAAGTGCAACCTGCTTCAAAACAATACTCAGGGTAGTGTAGTGGCCAGAGAGATGGTAAAGGGTAAAGGCCACCTTTGCTTGAATGCCAGTCATATCCAAATCTAGGGTTCAGTGCTCATCTCTATTTATTACCAAAGAGTCAGTGCTGTCTGCGTCTGCAGACATATCTGTGGACATGTGGCAGGCATGCCTCAACACCAGAGTGCACAGAATGCTGTTTACCTTCCCACCGAAGTGGCCCCTATTTATCTATTTGCAATTTATTGCTTTCGAACTGCTAGGTTGACAGGAGCTGGGACAGACACAGGAGTTCACTCCATCATGCAGTACCAGGGAATCAAACGCTGACCTTCCAGTCAGTGAGTCCAGCATCTTAGCCACTTGAGCCACCACAGGGACTGAATTCAAATCCCCACTTTGTCATGGAAACTCACTGTGAGTGTAGAATTCATAAAGCCACTCCTTAAATATCCCACTTACCTTGAAATCCTTATTAAGGTTGCTATAATTTAGTTCCAACCTGGTGGCATGTATCAACAAAGTGAGTGGGGAAAGGAAAGCAATGAAGTTTGTTTGAACTCATTTTGACTACTCCCCCCTTATTAAGCAGGGGACAATTTCGTTGTTGCCCTCACTTTTTGTTACTACTCTCCTTATTCTGTTTCTGCTTGTGTGTTCCTGCTGTTGTGTTTGTGGTGGTAATGGGACAATGCAGTGCTTTAGAAAGAGGTCAAGCATTCTTAACAGGCTGAAGTTGGAGAGATTTTCTTTTTAATTCACAAGTAAGCCACTAAACCAGGAGACACCCACTGACCTCCCCTCCCACTCCTTTGGACTTCTACACTCCACTAAACAAAGCCAACAGAAGAAAAGGATGTCATGATGACAGCCAGTTGTTTCACTTAAGCTACTGATTGGCAGCCTTACATGTATATGGAGACTCTTGGCCACATTTCCCAGAAAAGAGATGGTCTAGGACCGTGATGGCAAACCTTGGCACTCCAGATGTTCTTGGACTTCAATTCCCAGAAACCCAAGCCCCCTGTGAATCTACACAAATGGGTTTACTGTGATTCATCTGGCCCACACTGCCCTCATTGCTCCCGGAAGCAGAAGTAAAATGCGCCCGTACAAGAGCAGTAACATTTTTTCCACAAAAATAACTGTAACAGAAAAGGCCATTACCCCTTTCCTAAATTCCAATATCCAGTATTGATTTGTTGCCATTTATCTATTTAAGTGCAAATCAACCGAACTCCAAAATGTTCTGTCCTTTGCCTTCTGTTTCCACCTCTGGCTGAACAGCTTTATCATGAGCTCATCCCATTGTTGTCAGGGTCTGCCTAGTGGTCTTTTGTGGTCCTTTGGTATCCAGTCTAAATTAGGCTACTGAAATCAAGAAAGCTTGATTGAAAACAAAAGCGAGTTTAATGTGAAAGCAGAGATATACGAAGTCCAGTTCTAGCAGTGACCAAAATCCTAATTAATAAATACAGTTACTCCAATGGTGGAAGGTGCCTTGGTGATATGAGAGGTGCCTACCATACCTGGGGCTGGGTCCTACCATCAGGCATACAACCAGCACCTCATCAGACTGCCATAATGGGGCTTTCCCCTTCGCTGAGGAAACATTTATAGTATTGCACCATTAGTGAGTATGAAGATTCATTAACAATAAGAATTCAGCTATTTCCATAACACCATTCATTTTCCCAATGACCTTAAAGTAATGTACATGGCACTCCCCTTGCTTACTTTTTCTTGGTAATAATATCCATGCAAAGTGGGACTGGAACAGAATGACTGATCAAAGATTGTCCTTGGTATACAGGGAATCTAGAGTGAACTAGAGTGAACTAGAGTGAACCTCAGATTTCTCATCAATGCTCAGTCTGGAACTCTGACCACTACATTGCAGTGATTTAGAATAAAATTTAATAAAATTAATTTAAAAGTTAGGTCAGCATGAAAGGTAGGTCAACAAATTCTTGTTTTACAGGTGAGCATTGTTCATTAAACCACACATATGTGCATGAAGTGATTTCCAGTGCTTGACAGCTCAGGGCACGCAACTCTTCTATTCATCTTTTGCAAAATCAATACACACAGGCTGCTGATTCACTCCCTTCCTTTTGAAAGCAACAAAAAGCTTTGAAACCGGCCATCACCTGTCCATGATGTTGACAGCCATTCATCCAAGCCCACAGAACTACTTTGAAGTCTTCCTATGTCTCTGCTCTTAAAAATTCCTTGCCAACATCTCCACTGAAAGAGAAGAACACCACAAAGCAAGTGTCTCTGTGACTGTCTGTGTAAATATTTAAGAGCAGTTCTCTGTTCCTCTCTGTCTTTTACCTCTCTGTATTTCAGCTTTTTAATCAATATGAGCCTCTGTCACCTGGCCTAAGAATAGATGCTTCTTGACAGTTTGTTGTTCATGTTTTAACACTGCAGGTCATTCTACTGGGGAATGACGTTTGTTTTCAGGTAGATGTTGTTGTTATGCTTACCTAAGAAAATTGCTATGAATAGATGTAACCCAAATACATATTCATAAACATACTGGTGGTGTGATAATAATATATCTGATAAAAGCAAGATACTATACAGTAAAACCCTGACTTACGTATGCATCGGGTTACATAAGATTTGACTTACGTAAGGGTGTTGTTGTTTTTTTGCGTAAATCACATCCTGATTTATGCCAAAAAATAAACAAACCCCAACTTATGTAAGGTGCCATTTTGAACTCTAAAATTCCACCGCAGTTGGTATAGGCACAGGGGGAAGGGCAGCAAGGTCCTCATCCTGCCCTGGCTTCTTCTTCCCTTGGCAGTTGGTATAGGCACAGGGGGAGGGGCGGCAAGGTCATTGCCTTGAAAATATGATATTTCTCTCAACATCTGCCATATGGCCATAACAACATTCTATTCTTCTACCATCCTTCATCATTCACTGAAAATTAAACAGAAAATATGGGATCCCACAGATATGAAAGTTTGCCTCCAAGCACATAGCCATTACATTCAGGGAGAAGGGTAAGGGGGTGAAGCTATCCCCAGTGTTGCCCTATGCTTACACTATCTCTGGGATTTTATGGGCCATGCAGAGCTTGAGAGAGCAAGATGTGTACTATGAAACAAATCTACAAAATTACTTATTTGAGCCACATTTCCCAGAATCCCTTAGTTACCATGTCCCATGGCCATACTAACTAGATAATTCTGGGGGCTGCATTCCAAAAAATTAAAAACACCACTTTACTGAGCTCTTATACTGAGATGTATTCAAAAGAAAGGTAGAAATGAAATACGCACAGGTGAAACAACACATTTTGCAAAATAAGAAACCATCAACAGCATGTGTTCACTCTCACTTTAATTTCCCTTATAAGGGGAAAAATCAAAAGGATACCCTCATAACCTTTGGGTTTTTTTCTAGCTTGGTTAAACAAAATGCAATTAGACATATCTATTCAGCAGCTCCTTAACTGGACTGACAAGACTCTGCTGAATGGGAATGGCCTCAAGCATGGTAGCCTTTCTTTTCACTGTCTATGACATCCCACATAAGATGTCTTTCATGCCCTAGTTCTCTATGCTGGTCCACAAGCTCTGTGGATTGGAGTGTTTTGACAAGCTAATGAAATCCGTAGTGCATTGGAGAAGGCTGACACCATCTGTAAAACTATACAATGCCATCCATGTAATCTCAGGCTAGTACTACATTGCTGATGAAATCATCTGAGCTTTACATGGCCATTTTTAAAACACTTTGATTACCTTTGTGGGACTCTTTCTTGCGGTCTTTTGTTACCGTATTTTCTTTCCCAGGACATGAATGACCTGTATCATTTAACAAACAGTAGGGCATAATCTCCATGGCATTTAGCAAGATCATGTGTTTGAGAAGGGAACTTGTAAACTGAGTAATTCTGGGAAATTATATGTTTCCATCCTAAGAGGGTCTCTATTCCATTAAAAATACTGTAATAGTAATGGAATACTATTGCTGAAGTGGGACCAGCCTAAGACATTTTGCTGCCTAAGGCTGAGCCACAAATGATGTCCTTTATGTCCTACTTAGGATATGTGGCACTTGAGGTTAACTCAGTTATTTTGTTATATAATAGTCACCTTGGGTGCCAT
The DNA here is from genome assembly GCA_030440675.1 of Furcifer pardalis. NCBI lineage: Eukaryota > Metazoa > Chordata > Lepidosauria > Squamata > Chamaeleonidae > Furcifer > Furcifer pardalis. The sequence goes on along the minus strand of CP126895.1, from coordinate 95,985,098 downwards.
TCTTGGGGGAAAGGCAGCATATAAAGAAAATAAACAATAACATAGATAAATATATAAGAGATAGGAAAAAGCAGCAGTACCTTTTTCCATCCCTGGCATTAACAATATAATAACAACAAAGCAAATTACTAAAATTTGGTTGACCTTAAACAACACTCACAGTCTGCTACGTGGAACAATCACCTCACTTTTCCCTTTTTTTTTTAATAATACAAAAGAAAAATAAAAGAGGGTATTACTTTCTTTATCATATTATATTTCTCCCATTTAAACATCTATTTAAATCTACTTATATTCATATGTTACTATTTTTATTTATCACTAATTTTCTCATTACCTATACCCTAAAAAGACTAAAACAAAACAGAAAAAAAAAATTAATACCTGGCTGGCGGCTGAGAACATCGCCCCTTCCTCTGGGCCCATACCAACAGCTAGAGGGGAGTTAGTCTTTTTTATTTGTATCCATATCCAGATTGTCTATTTTTGTCAATAAGGCGATACCTGAACCTCACTTTTCCTAATGGTGGAGACTACTGCTTTTCGTTATTGGTTGGGCTTGGAAGAAAGTGTAAACCTAATCTGGCCTGCAGAGTTCATTAATACGTCTCACAATGGCCACCCCAGCACCTCCAGAAGCTCCCCACACCACTGGAATTCCCAATACGTCACTTACCACAGCGGTGGTAATCACACCATTTTTGTGACTTCTTGCACAGCCTCCGCTGCTTCCCAGGGTGGTGTGAGGCTTTTCGGAGCATTTTTTCACTGTTTTGGGAATTTTTTAAAACTGCTTCTCTGCTGCATTTCGGCAGCTAAACCAAACTTCTCAATACTTTGATATAACTAAATCTGACGTGTCCTTACTGACAGGATGATTAAATGTTGTCAGAGTTTCCCATTCTAGCAGGGACATAGCCAGGGGGTGGCCAGGGTGGGCATCACCCACCCTGAGTTAGCAGTTTGTCCACCCGCAAACTCCAGGCCGCTTATATATATGACATATATATGAGACATTGATGCCCATCCTGAAAAAATATTCATCCGCCCACATCTAGAATCCTGGCTATGGCCCTGCATTCTAGTATTTTATAAAGAAAAACTGTCTCATGTAGACAATCTTCTTCTTCACAGGATATCAATTATTGTCCATCACATCTCAAATGGCCACTGCTTTGCACATAAGTGCCATCATAGTTGTCAGGTTCCATTCCTAGCAGCTAGCTAACCCATCTGGAAGAATGTGGTATAACAAATTTCAATGACAGAATACCTTTGATCCAATGCCAATCTCATTTTTCTCCTTTGTATTACCATGGTACATCTCTAGTCATACTGATGTGCTTAGTTGAAATTGTTGCTTATCATATGGTTAAAAAAAAGATAGCCATAGGCTACTGGGGAAAAAAACCTCTCAGCAGAGATGACAAATGCTCCACCTTCCCTCTTCATCTTCTATATTGGTTCAACCTGCACATGAAAGTCAAAATGTGTCCATGTTAATTTTCTTTGAGATAAAGAATGCTTCTTGACACCAAGAGCCAATGCTATAGATCAAGAGACATTGTACACCTTTCTGAATCTTGTTGTTGTTGTTGTTGTTGTTGTTGTTGGTGGTGGTGGTGGTGGTGGTGGTGGTGGTGGTGGTGGTGTCAGTGTTGATATTGTTAGTCATCATCAGGTTGCCTCTGACGTATGATGACCTTACGAATGAGTGACCTCCAAAATGTCTTGTTCTCAATAGCCCTGTTTTTAAACTCAAGGTCTTGTCTTTCTTGATGGAGTCAATCCACCTCATAGGTGGCTTTCCTGCTGCCTTCAACTTCTCCAAGCATTCCCCTCCCTCAAGAGACTCTTGCCTTTTCATGACATGCCCAAATAAAGACAGTCTTGGTTTCATCATTTTTAGTTTTATTTATTTTTTGCTTCTAAAGAAAGTGCAAGCTTAGTTTGACCCACTTGTTCATCCTTCTGGTGGAGGATGTCCACAAAGCTCTAGCACCATATTTCAAACAAAACATTTTTTCCAGTTTTTCTTTACCCACCCATACATGGTGATCAGGTAAAAAAGAGTGTAGATGATCTTGGCCAGTGACACATCCTTATACTTGATGGTCTTTTCAAATTCCTTCACTGCTGACCTTCCAAGTCCAGTTGCCTTCTGATTTCTTGACTTCAATCTCTGCCTGGATTGATGATTGAACCAAGGTGTACAAAATTTTCATTGCCAACAGTAACATTGTGTAATTCTTTATATATTGCCTTCTTAATATTCAACTGCAATCCTGCTTTGGTACTTTCTTCTTTCACTTTCATTAGTCATTTCAAATCATTGTTGCTTTTCACTCATTAAAATGCCATCATCTGCATATCTTAAATTATTGGTGTTTCTTCTACGAATTTTCTGTCTTCCACATGAATCTAGTCTGGCTTTCCATATGATATGTTCTGCATATAGACTGAACAGATAGATAAAATGAACACTTGTCTGATACCTTTGTATATAGGAAATATTCTTTTTCTTTGTTTTCTGTTCTAAAGGTAGCTGCTTGTTCACAATATAGACCATGAATCATACAATCAAGTGCTCAAACACACCTATTTCTTTAAGAAGAACCCATAGCTTCTTATGCTCCATGCAGTCAAAGGGTTTATTGAAGCCTATAGAGCATCTTCTTCAGAATGCTATGCTCCGGTAGCTAATAAATATTTGTAATATGATCTCTTGGAACCCAGTTTCAGCATCAGGCATTTCTTGCTCCATATAGGGTAGAAACCTTTGTAGCAATACCTTGAGCACCCATTAGTGTAATGGTCCTTTACTACACTCCATGGCATCTCCTTTCTCAGCACTCACAGTCAACTTCCATTGAAAATGTGATGGCAATCAATTAGCAATGATAACATGATAGCCAGGTTTGGCCCTACTGTTGGGCAGGGTGAGGTAGTGAGTAGTAGAGGTTCTGAACTCTATGGGTCATATGGCTTTTTCTACAGTTCCTTCTGCTCTCATGTATAGTTGAAGTTCTCTGTTTTTAACACGAAGTAAGATTCAAATGTTAATGTGGGTGGATTTAATATGTAGAGTGAGGTGGGCCTGTCTTAGCTGCCTCAGGCAGCAAAATATTTCAGACTATTTCAAAGGACAGCTCAATTTAGGAAAGGAAGCATATAACTATGATCGCTGCTGCTGTTTATTTTTATATTTATTCTGGTTCATTGCCCCTCAAAGTGGTCTAGATTAGAATATGATGAAATAAGAACTATAAAACAATAACCTCAAACTATCAATCAACACCCACACAGTCAAATCAGAGAAGAAAACTAACAGCCGATGCTATCATATCATTCCAGAAGAAATTCTTATTTGATGCTCAGTTATAGCTCAGGGATCTTAGCAATAAAACATCTTACTTTTGGTTCTTTCAAGAACTTGGCAGTGATGTTTGTTCCCTACTTCTTCCTCCTACTCCACTTATTGTTATTTATATATTCCAACTTTCCTCCAATGATTTTAAGATCATGTGCATGACTGCTCTCTTCGTCATTATGTCCTCACAACAGTCTTTTGGGGTACACAGAAAGAGCCTCCTTGAAGATTATGGTATTTTTGAACCACAATCAGGTATACCCTAGTAACAGCAATCTGGTGTTGCCAGCTAATCTTTCCCACACTGGGTCAGACGAAAGGAACTGCAGAGGGAGCTCACCAAAAGGCACCTTCATTTTGGCAGTTTCACGTCTGGCCTAGACATGGAAGAAAAAATGTCTTAGGAGGCAAGTTACTCTCTGGGAGAATGATTGATTCAAGGTTTCCAAACAATTCATGGCTCAGAAAACAGAACAATCGTCTGTGGTTAAAGAGGAAAATCCTTAACTGTTAAAAGCATCTGACTACATGGTGGGTCTTTTTTTTTCACCTGGGAAATTTACTTGCCTTCTTTTGTGATTTGTTTTTCAGGACATAAGCAGAAGACTCTTTTGAATTATAATTAATCAAAAACAAAAACCAGCTTCAGGTAAAAACACTGTGAATGGCTTGTTAAAAGAACTGAAAGCACATTAGTGTTTGAGAGATGTGCTTCAGATAGACTTGGGTGTTTGAGAAACCAGACTTGAAAGACCACCTGTGTAAGGCCTGAAAAGTAATCACCAAAACACAGTAAAATAATTTGCAAATTGTATGAAATGAGAAAAGCGCCTGACCTACAACAGAAGCTCCTCTAATGATAGATTATGAGTTTCTGTCCTAAGCCATGTTTCTCAGATTTTAACATGACTCCAGCTCTAATTACAAACTATCTGTAACTTCCATTTCTCCCTTCAAAGTGAATTGGAACCTGAAGCTCTCACAATTTCATCTATCGTTCTAATTGCTAAACCACATCCTTTTTTCCTGTATTTGCCTCCATTTCTGCTTAATTCAAACACACTATAACCTGACTTTACAATTCATGCTGTTTTGTAATTAAACATGAGTGGCTATACAGAATCTGCAGATAAAAGCTTTTCTCCCACAAGAAGCTTTGAGTGGATACTCACAGCTAGCAAAGGCAAATAGATGTGTTTTGTTACTGCCATCTTCTGGCAAAAAACAATATTTGCAGTATTATGGGAGTATTAAAATCTGATGTGGAAACTTTATTGATAGAAGGCCGCAACCTCTTGATGCTTATGGAGAAACCAGCTGGTTTATGGGAAACACTCGTAATTTGTATAGGCCAGAAGCAGAGGAAGGCTTCCATCTATAACAGTCCCCAGCTTGTACGATTGATGGGGATATAATTGCAAGCCAACATGGACCATTTGCATGGCTAGTCTGCCACTGTTAGTCATGGGATAACTTTAACTGGCATCTGCCTTTCAGTAGATAAATTAATTTTGTCAGACTGCCAAATAAAATCCACTGCCACTTGCTTCAGCATCTTAGGATCCAGAAAAAGAGTGACAGAGAGCCAAAATTTAGATATGCTTATTTTGGAGAGAAGAACTCAACGCCCCTCAGTTCTAGTCAGTTATGATGATTGGAGATACCTGGCTGAAGAATTCTAGGAATTTTCATCAAAAAAATTCAGAAGTCTAAGTCAGTACATTGCTGATCAGCACTTTGGGGAATTGACTTAGGCTTCTGGGAACTGAAGTCCAAAACCCAAAGGCTTGGAAACACTGCCTTACGTAAGTTGCTCTTTCTTAGTCTCTGTTTCATCTGATAATGTTGCCTTCTGGAATAGAGGCAGAATGTCCTGAGGGACATCAGTAGCCTATTGGCCTCATGGTTCTTTGCTTGGGCATCCAGATGACCACTGTGTGGAAAAAGGATACTGGATGAGATGAACCTTTGGCCTGCCATTGTGGCAGTTGAAAGGAACTAAGTAGGAAGGTTCTGTTGAGCATTTACACTGGATGTGGGGAGATACAGTACTGTGTTGCCTAAATGCAATGCTGCAGAAAGTTCTAGAATGAATGTCAACAAAGGCAGAGAACCCTCTGTGTCCTATCAGTGGGAACAATATTGCAGTACTGTACTTGGATATGCAAGAAAAGCACTTCTTTATCGTAGCAGCCTGATTGTGAAAGCCTAGAGGCTCAACTGATGCTGATAGTGGTTTCATGTCATAATTCAATCAAACCCTTGGCTGTTCATTAAAACTTTTCAGACTTGTGATCATGGTTTGATTTGATGTGGAATTCTATTTACAGACAACCTGGTATAAGTCATTTTGAAATTACTTTAAATTGTTTATTGTTGTAAACTGATTTATTGCCTGTAACCTACCTATAACATCCAGCTGACTAAATAGCTCAATGGTTTAGATTTTTTTTTGAATAGTAGCCATGTTAGTCAAGGACTTGATCCATGAAAACTAACATTAAAATATAACAGTTAGTCTTCAAAGTGCTGCAATGTTTTTGTTTTGTTTATTTTTGGATATGGTTTAAGTATGTGGCTGTGGAGCCAGAGATCAGGGGTTCAATTCCTCACTGTACCTGCTGTGAGTAGATACAGAATGTGTGGCCTTGGGCAAACTGCACAGTCCTAGAGTGCTCCTAAGCTAGGAAAAGGGAATAGTAAACCACTTCTAAGTATTGTCTGCTTTGAAAACCCTGTAAAGGGTCGCCATAATTCCAAATTGATTTAACAGCAAATGATGATGATGATGATGATGATGATGATGATGATGATGATGATGATGATGATGATGATGATGATGATTATTATTATTATTATTATTATTATTATTATTATTATTATTATTATTATTATTATTATTATTATTATTATTATTATTATTATTAACCTGCCCTGATATAGGGTGGGATATAATCAATCAAATAGACAGACAGACAAACAAACAAACAAACAAAAGAAAATAACTGAATCAAAACTATGGATCTTACAATACAAGGCTTTTTCAAGAATTGCTAAGATCACATGAAACATGTGCACTCTCTGAAACACTGTAAACATGTAAACCCCATGGGCTACCATCCGACTCAGGGCATAAGGGGCAAAGAGGCAACTGTGGTGATGGGCAATAGGACCCTCCACCACTGCCAGCATCCTAAGCCGGGGCACGAAAGGCAGCTACAGCAGCGCATGACAGGACTTTACCGCTGCCACCCTTGGACTTGCCTGCTGCCGGAGTGGAGAGGCTGTTGTTCTATTGTATTGTTGTACTGTTTTATATTAAGACATGTGCTTTTGTTGGATGAATATGGTATAATTATTGTTTATATTGTCTATTGTATTATTGTGTTTACTGCATAATATTGTATGAGCCACCGTGAATCAGGTTTTCTGCCTGGGCGGCATACAAGTACAGTAATACCTCATATAACATTAGTATCGAATAACACTAAAATCGCATAACATTAAGGAATCTGGGGGGAAGAATTGCATCAGATAACATTAAGATCCTATGGGATGCTTCAGATAACAACCGCTAAAGCCTGTGTGGTTACAATGTATCTCTATGGATCCCATAGGATTTTAACATGCATCAGATAACACTAAAAATCATATAACACCAAGACTTGTGGAACCAGGTTTTAGTGTTATATGAGGTTTTACTGTATGAGAATTAAATTAAAATAAAATAAAATAAGGGTAACTATGTAATGTTTCCCTGTGAATGTACAGGCTGATAAGAAGTTGCATTATACCACATCAGATGTTTGGTCCTAGTAACTTTCTGCTATATCATGTTGTGATTTTCCATGTTATTTGGTTACAATTCTCATGACCCCACACCATTGGCTATGCCAGGCGAAGTGGATGAGAACTGCTATCCAATGACCTCTGTAGAGCAAACATTTCCACATCCCTATCTATAGTACCTGGAGATTTGTGGAACTGAATTTGGGAATTTCTGTGTACAAACCATGCCCTTTAGCCTCTACCACTGAGTAGCAGACCTTCCCTGCCATTGTGTGGTGTATGCTGTGTCATAATCCCTTGCAGTACCTTGTTTCTCTGAGGATAATTAAAATTTTCCACTGAAATGCTTGACGTAATCTCTGACATGTGCTGGTACTGCTTTACACTTCATATTGTTCTCATTGCACTATCCCCTTTGGAAGAAGTTTGCTGTCCCTCAAAATTGACTGCTTTTGATTAAATTTAAGCTTGCCTTCCAGCTGTAACTCTCTTAGACTAAGCATCCCTAATCAGTTTGGACAGGAACCATCTGTTAAACTCCTCAGTTACAGAGAAATGCTAAAATCAAAGCTGTAAGACCCAGTAGCAAACATTGTTTGAAAAGTGTTCCATGAGGGCATGACACTCTACTGTAGTAGCTAATTTTTTGAATGCTGTTCAAAGGGACAGTCCAGGGCTAACGCAGAAATACCAAGATGGATTTTAAGTGATCTGTCTTTGCTTCAGCTAAAAAAAAAAAACATATTTGCTGGGAGTCTCTGTCTCTAAGCCCTTCATATCAGCCATGTCATTTTATTTCACTTGTCTCTTATAAATAATTTATAATAAAATTGACATCTCCCATAGCCTCCAAAGTTTGTAAACAAAGGTTCAAGGGAATGGGTACTGTTTGTTCTGAGAAAAATAACAGAACAAATAATGGAGTTGTGAAGGGACATAACAACTTAAAATGCTGCCATTACTATTGGGGAAAAATATATGTTGAAGTATCCAGGAACAAATTGGAAATATTTGTTAGCTGTCAGATGATGGTAACCATCACAAAGATTTGGGTAGGTTTCAGATCTAGTCCTACTAAAGTCTGTCTGTCTGTCTGTCTATCTATGTTTATATCCTTTTTAATTCCAATGATCAGGGCCTCAACTGCTAACATTTAGCAGTAATACAACATTGCTTTCCTCCAGACATTATGGTGGACTTTGGACTATTGAAACACTACTGGCTGGCTTTAGATGTATCCCAGCTGTCCTTCTAAGTACCTCAGTTGAGAAGAAATGTCTGTTTAAAACCTAATTTATTAAATTCTTGGGGTGTGTGGAAGTAGTCACAGACTGATACCTATCTCTGGCCAATTCACTCTCCTGTAATAGTTACTTTTCTGATTGAATTGATATCGTTCTCTTAAGAAATACTAGCATATGGGGCTGAGTAGCTATGAGCAAATAGATAATTCCTTTCAAAGTTTTAAGAAGCCTTTCCACAAACAAACAAACAAAATAAGTATCTACAGGAAAATGTCAGCTCTTCCACAATTCTCTTATTAAGGATTGAAGCTCCATGATGCATAATAAATGTTATAGTTCATCAATAAGGGAGTACAGAGGGAACCTGTTCTTTTTGACAGCCATGTTTTTGATGTCCAGCATTTTGAGTATGTCTGACTTTTAAGAACAAAACAAGAACTGAAACAGGCCTTGACTTATTGTGGTACAGACCTCAACTGCTCCTATCTAGGTTCTGTCCAATGTTCAAAATATTTTCATCTGTTCTTCTCACAAAGCCTGATAGTATTGAAGGTTTGGTGTATAAAAACCATGCCTGTAAGTTTCACTCTTTGTCTGAAGAAGTGGACTTGATCCACAAAAGCTAACAATAAAAATATAGCATTTAGTCTTTAAAGTGCTACAGTGTTTTTTAATTTAATTTGTTTTCTGATATGCCTGAGCCACAGATTAACATGGCTACTATTCCAAAAAAAAAAATTGTGGCTTTGAAAGTGCTTAACTGAAAAGGTCCAGAATTGTTTTGTCATTTGTAGTTGGGATACAGACTTCTCCTCCTTGATGTTCTTACAACTAGAAGTATAATTTTGCTCTAAATTAGACACTTTGATTTCCCTTCCTCCCATAAAGCCTCCTAGCAGCAAGGCCTTCTAGGGTAGCCTCATAAAAGGCCAGGTCATAGTAAAGTCAATATGAAGTAGTCTGTTGATCAGATATTTGGATGGGTGTACAAATTATCATATTGACTTCACCTTGTGAAGAGCAAACTTTCCTCGTGGGTGGGTAATTGTAGATTTAGTGACTGAGAATACTTAGGGCTACACCATACTTCTATGCTGAATCACTGAGCATGTGACTAAATTAAGCTCTCATTAACTAGAGTAATTTGGATATCCAGACCTCCAGTTTGTTTCCACAGTAGGGAACCAGATAGGTTATTGGTCAATTGTAACAGATCTGCAGCAAGGAATAGGGAGAAATTTTCCTGTAGAGTTTTGGAATTATCAGACCAGTGTCAATCAGCATGTACTCAGGGCCAAACAGATGAACAAATAGCTTGTGATTTGCTTTGTTTTGAGTACACTTTGGTTTGCCTCATTTTCACATGTGCTCTGAGTAAGAGCGATCCATCCCTCCTCTTTCATGAGTTGTAGAGCTCTCTTCTAGCGCAGAGTTAGTGCTGCAGCTTATTTGGTGCAATTGTGAGCGCTCCTGATTACCCGGTTTTGCAATGTGTGTGGTTGCTTTAGTTTGCTCTCAAATAGCACTGTGAACAGGGTCAACCTGGTATGCATGAATGCATAAGCAGTGGGTTGCAGCAGTATGAAGGTTGGTGGTAAAACACCCTCTTCTAGTTACCCCTTCTCACAATTTAAAAAAAAAAATTTTTTTTAAATAACCCAGCACTATTTAAGATATTAGTGGGTATCCGCTGCTAGGTTGCTTGTGAATGCTACTTACTAAAATAAAAGGGGTACATAGAATAAGCCTCCTCAAAGACTGGTATTCTTGAACCAGAATTGGGCGTACTTTGGTAATGGCAACCTTGTGTTGCTGGCTAATCTTTCTCACACTAGGTCAGGTAAAAGAAACTGCAAAATGAACTCACCAAAAGGTGCCTTCATTTTGACAGTTTCACGTCTGGCCTAGACATGGAAGAAGAACTAAATTTAAAAAGGGAAATAGTCACAGCTCATAGAACAACAACCATGACAAAAGGCAAGGAAAGGGGCAGCAAAAGAGGGTCAATAATCAAAACAAGAAGAAATTGGAGCAAGAAACATCTCCCACGTGAATGGAACAATTGCTCAAGTTTGAGATAAAATAGTGTGTACTGAAGATAACAGCTTTTAAATGTGACCTAGATTACTCCATATTCTCCCCTTTAGTCATGCTCTTCATGAGCTTTCAAAATGAACAGAAGCAAAAAAAAAAGCACCAAAGATAAAAACAACCAAGGGTGATTTTAAAATCTAGATCTTTGGCATATTGTTTAGATTTTTGAGGACATTAAAACAACTGTTTCTTGGTGTTGAGCTTGTGACAGTAATATGGAAATACTGTACATTGTTTTTCTGGAAATGGGATCAGTAACAAATGAAGCAGGCAACATGTTCCTTGATCTGGTCTGATGCAGAGGTCTGTGAAACTGACTTAAGACTGTAGATGCATTTCTTGAAGTGGGAAAATGTTGCTTTAAAAAAAAACTACAGTTCTTGGAAACACTCAGTTTGTTCAACAATCGAGATGGCTTGTGGATTCTGGAAATTGCAGTTCAAAAACTAACTTTTACAAGTGCCAATATTTTACCACATATGGGTACATTTTGCATACCCATTGGGATGTTTAATTTACTGGATAATAATACAATACAACCTTGGGTAGTCATGTTTTTAAAGACTGCAACTAAATATGCTTGCTGGAGGACACTAAGAGTTGTAAGTGCAAAAATACATAATAGTGTGCCTACTGGATCCTGGATAAAAGGCACCTCCATCCATAAATGTACACTAAGTCATCAGAGCTTTCACTTGCCAAACAGCCAACTATTTATGCAAACGATGTTTTTCCTAGACCAGGAGGCTGTTCCTTTCCAGAATACTAAGCCCAAATGAAATTCTGGAAGGGTAATTTGATGGAGAAAGGGGATATTTGGCTCAGTTTTACTGCAAGTGAGAAGTATCTTGGAATTGTTGTAGATCATAGGCTAAATATTTTTTTATTTATTTAACTTTTCTAATTTGTATTGCCGCCCAACTCCAAAGGCCTCACTGCTAGGAGGCTTTATGGGAGGAAGGGAAATCAAATATGAGTCAACAATGTGATGTAGCTGCATTAATAGAAGTATTACTCTCCAAAACCTGTGAGGTACTAGTCGCCTTCTATTCGGCACTAGTTAGACCACATCTAGAGTATTGTGTCCAATTCTGGGCACCACATAGGTGCAAACAAATTAGAGCAAGTGCAGAAAAGGGTAACAAGGATCATCAGAGGACTGGAAACCAAGCCATAAGAGGAAAGATGAAGGAACTGGGCACCTTTAGCCTTTGAGAAAAGGAGATTGAGAAGGGATATGATAGCACTCTTCAAATATCTGAAAAATAATCATAAAAATTAAGGAAGGGATCTCTTCTCCTTCGTCCCAGAGTGCAGGATGCGTAATAATGGGCTGAAACAAAAGGAAGCCAGATATAAGCTGAATATCCGGGGGAGGGGTGGAGGCAGGGGCGTAGCTACCGCCGTATCTGCCGAATCAATTATATGGGGGCCCTGGGCCACGGGGGCCCCCAACGTACATAAGCAAAAATTAATAAAAACTTCCCATTTTTTTTTATTTCACAAATGACAAAAGTCAAAAAAAGCAATTTCTTTTTTTCCCATGTAAAGCGTGCGTTCAAAAGTTTTTTCTTTTGTGAGAAATCTTTACCCTTCCTAAGGGCCCCCAAACAAATGTTTATATGGGGCCCCACCAAGGCACGCTACACTTCTGGGTGGAGGGACTTCTTAACTGGTAGAGCAGCATAACAGTCGAACCAACTGCCTCGAGAGGTGAGGAGTGCTCCAATACTGGAAGCATTTGAGAGAGAATTGGACAGCTATTTTTGACAGCCCATTGCTATATAACCCACACTTAGCTTAATTTAATTTGATTGGTTTCTTTGCATCTATGCATATAACTATAGCTCAATACATAAGCATAACTACGTATGAGTTGTGGTCCATTATTTATTGAGGGTGCTGGGCTGGGGAAGACTAGGTAGTCTAATGCAGATTTGGTTAATTCAGGGGTATTGGCTCTTCTTTTTAACTATTATCCTAAAATTCACCTTCTGGATTTGGCACAAAGATACACACTTGCCGCCACGCCGCCCCCCGCCCCCCAGTCTTTCATATTTTTAGGCAAAGGTGTAGTTGTTTTTTGTTGTTGTTGTTTTAATAAGGAGCGCCTGCAGTTTTGTTTCTTTGTCCTCTTCCCCCTGCCCATTTTTTTTGATCTGATGCAACAACAGCACTGCAGTTTGCACTACCCCTGCTACAACCCCACTACCACCACACCAAGAGCCAATTATTGGAGGCAGGTAAGTGCATAGTGAAATGACATCTTTCCAACCTTCATGGCATTATTCTACACAAGGGGTGCCCAAACTATGGCAAGATCCGGCCCGCAATGCCAAATCATCCAGCCCACAAAGCCCTTGTCGCTCCCGGAAGTGGAAGTAAAACTGCGCCTGTATGGGTGTGTTTTACTTCTGCTTCCAAGAGCGATGAGAGTTTCATGGGCTGGATGAATTGGCTTCGGGGGCCAGATCCAGCCCCTAGGCCATAGAGACTGGCCTCCTGAACCATTTGACCAGCCTGAGAAGTTTGGGCACCCCTGTTCTACACATTAACTGGGGTGAAAGAAGAAAGAACAGTAGCACCTCTGGTAATGTCCATTTCTGTCCTACTGAAACGGGGTGTGGGAAAATCCAGTCAGTTTATCAATAATGCACTGTCCAGCAACTCACTGAATCATTCATTGGCACCTGTAAGAAAATGGCATGAAGGGGTGAACGCTAGGAAGTTGTCAGTGTGTGTAGCCTGTCTGTTCCTTCATGGCTGACAGAGCATGTGACGGTGCAGTGAATTGACAAGAGCAGAGTAGATGAGAGATTAATTACTCCTAACGAATAGCACTATGCTCTTTTTAAAATGAAGATAAAATATTTCAGTCCTCGTTCTACTTTAAATTAATTCTCCTCAAAATGTATCTTTTATATCCATTCTTTCTGTCTTACACCCGCACATAAACCCAAAATACATGTTATAAAAATTTACCCAGGAAATTACATAAAATAGCAAAGAGAAAGGGAATTTCTAATTTAAGCACAGATTCGATAGTATCCAAGAGGCCTATTGAAATTGGCTGTTGTTGTGTAGCTGCCTTGACTTTCCTTCTACTTTCATCTCCTGATTTATAGGAATTAAACAGAGCTCTGTGCTCTATGATGTATAGCAATGTAAATCAAGAGAAACCGTCAGATTGCATTTCATTTCGTGACTTTGATAGCAAATGCCTAAGAACAGATTGAAGGAAATATAAAACATCTCAGGATATGAAATACCATTCTGTGATACGTAATAACTTACAATCGTTAGTGAGACATACTCCTTTTCATTAGCAAGAGTTTCTTCCTGTTCCTCTTTGTTCCAGTGGTAAGGAAGCTGAATAGCCAATGTCTCTCTACTTCCACAGCCCCATTTCAGTTTTGGCTTTATCAAAAGGTAAAGGTAAAGGTCGCCCTTGCTTGAAAGCCAGTTGTATCTGACTCTAGGGTTCAGAGATCATCTCTGTTAATACCCAAAGAGCCAGCACTGTCTGCGTCTGCAGATGTTTCCGTGGACATGTGGCAGGCATGATTAGACACTGGATTTCAGGGAATGCCCATCTACCTTCCCACCAAAGTGGTACCTATTTATCTATTTGCAATTTCTTGTTTTCGAACTGCTAGGTTGGCAGGAGCTGGGACAGAAACAGAAGCTCACTCCATCACACAGCACTTTGGTTTCAAACTGTTGAGCTGCTGATCAAAGTAATACAGTTATAAATATAAATAGTTATACTATACTGTATTTTAGAAATCATAGAATTTTAGGTATAACAAATAACAGCTAAGCTACAGTACTTGCCTGAAACAAGTAACAAGCAGCTGCTTTCAAAAGTTACGGTACTTTTATGAGGATTTTAAATGCTCTTTGATAGGATTATTCCCCAAGTCAATAATAAAACCTAACACATCTGCACTTACCTTATCAGTTTTAAAAGACGAGGGATGCCACTACCAACATTCCCTTGGACATAGTTGGTGGGGTTGAGTCTACGATGTTTTTTCGTATATTGTCTTTTGAAGTGTTTTTATATCATGATAATTTGTTATTCTGTAATTGTATTTGGGATTTTTTGAAATATTTTGAAATGTCTTTGTATTATGATAATGTGGTGCCTTGTAATTGTGATATTTTGTATCTTTGTTATACGCCCAGAGTCGCCTTGCGAGTGGGGCAGCATACAAGTTGAATGATGACGACGATGACGACGACGACGATGATATTTGGTTTCATATTTGAATTTTTATAACGATTTTCAACCTTAGAATTAGCCACTTGAAGGAACAAGAAATTATTTCTCCCTATTTCCTAAAAACAATGCAATACATTAATAACCTACATCACAGCATTTACTTCTCTAGTAAGAGCAATGAGAACAATAACAGCAGAAGTACCGAGTAACGTAACAGATTTCTTGTAAAATAAAATACTCTGAACTATGTTTTTCATGTGTCCATACTGGTGGTTCAAAGATACAGTATTTCACTAGAGGAGGAAGAGCAGCAAATTTTGCCTGCCACCTTCCCAGCCCAAAGTGCATATAACCCAAAGCCAGCCAAATTCTTTTTGTGAAGTATGGAGGAAAAATCTTGTAAGCATTGTCTCTATTTCTGGCAGTATAAATATAACATAGCAAATAAACTAAAGTAAAATTGGTCAGAAATAGGGCCATAATCTTAAATGCAACTTCTCAGCAAGTGGCTCTTTAGGACATATGACAGGATCTCCTACTAAAGGTAAAGGTTGCCCTTGCTCAAAAGCCAGACATATCGGCCGCTAGGGTTTATCTCAGTGGTGGGATTCAGCAGGTTCGCCCGGTTCGCCAGAACCAGTAGCAGAAATTAAGGCTGGCCCCGCCCATCCAAGTTTTGAAATAAAATAGTCCTAATTCAGATGCAATGCAGGGCTTTCCCTCTGTCCACAGCCACCATACCATGCCCACAGAGTGGGTAGTAAAAATGTTTGAATCCCACCACTGGTTCATCTCTGTTTATAGCCAAAGAGCCAGTGCTCTGCATCTGCAGAGGTTTCCATAGACATGTGGCAGGCATGACTAAACACCGAAGTGCAGGGAATGCTATTTACCTTCCCACCAAAGTTGTACCTACTTATCTTCTTGCAATTTCTTGCTTTTGAACTGTTAGGTCTGCAGGACCTGGGACAGAGACAGGAGCTTACTCCATTGTGCAGCACTTGAGTCTCAAACTGGTGACCTGCCAACCTTCCAGTCATCAAGTTAAGTGTCTTAACCACTAAGCCACAACAGTCCCTAGGACAATGATGGCCAACCTTGGCACTCCAGGTTTCGTGGACTTCAATTCCCAGAAGCCCAAGTCAACACACATCAGAGCTTCTGGGAATTGAAGTTCAAGAACATCTGGGGTGCTGAGGTTGGCCATCACTGCCCTAGGACCTCCTAGAGATTGTTAATTTGTTAAATTGAAAATTATCTGATGTCACATAACAATAACAATCAACTGCTTATTTGCTGCTCTTTCATCACAGGCCAAAATCTGCTACCTGAGGCAATCACCTCCATGAAGCCTAATTGTATGGCTGGCTCTGTACATCATTTCATTATACTTTATCTCCATTTATAAATATATTTGAACTTCATCTTTTTACCCACCAATGAGGTTATCAAAATTGATAAGGCATTACACAGAGGACTAGAATTTTATATACACAAATATGAAAGTATGACAACAGGGTATCATTTGCTTCAGATTGTCAGAGGAGAACAATATTTTCAAACGGCAGTGAGAAGAAACAAACAGAGAGAAAGAGAGAAGATATCAGGAGTTAAAATACATGCAGCAGTTATTCTTAGCTAGGCTTCAATTATTTATTATGTCAATCCTGTAAAATATTTAAACCCATTTCTTTTGTGATTTAAAAAATAATCAGAGAGCACCGTTGTTCCAGCTAATGGATGATCTCCTACAGCAGGCCACAGATGGACTAGTTCATTCTTGTCTTTCTTTTATTGGATGAGAGGGCAGAGGTAAGGGAACATCATTATATTGAAGGGGGGGGAGAGATGTTATAAACAGCTTATGACAGCATTGCTAACCCACATTTTAAAAGGGGGATGGGAACTTGGCTAGAAGGTAATTGGCCTAACTTCATTACTGTTGATTTTGCTTCAGTTTCCATTAGTGCTAGAACACATAATAGATTTTTCAGCACCAAGTCAATACTTGCTGCATTTAAAAAACCTTCCATATAGTCATGATTATTTTTAAGGGCACTGCATTCACATAACACTGGTACAAAATTAACAGTTCCTAATACTGTACAGTCAGTCTTGCTTAGGCTTCTTTCCCTTCATGATTATCATCACCACATGGGTTATTTTTTCTTTTAGAAAGAGCATGGTACTAAAATATCTTTCCACACTACCATAGGCAGCTCTAGTAGTTCCACTCCAGGAACAGATTTAAGACAAATGAATTCTCAGACCAGATATACTATTGATAGGGATTTTGGTCAAAGAGCACCTGAAGATGAAACCTGTCATTCTTTCCAAATTGCCTGTGATATGTTCAAAGGGACTGATTTATGACTGTTCCTAACTTTGTTGTTGTTCAGTCGCACAGATGATTCCAACCCTTTGCAACCCTATGGACCATTGCCCTCCAGGCACCCCTGTCCTCCACCATCCTCCTCAAACTGCCCAGCTCTGTGCCCATTGTGTCTACAATATCATCAAGTCATTTCATTTTTGGCCGCCCCCTTCTTCTTTTGCACTCCACCCTTCCCAGCATCAATGCTTTCTCAAGTGAATCCTCTCTTCTCATTTGATGTCCAAAGTACTTTAGCTTCATCTTTACTATTAGACCTTCTAAGGAGCAGTCAGGGTTGATTTCTTCTAAGATCAACCCATTTGTTCTCCTCGCTGTCCAGGGCACTCTCAAAACTCTCCTCCAACATCACATCTCAAAGGCCTCTATTCTTCTGCGCTCAGCTTTCCTAATGGTCCAGCTCTCACAACCATAGAGTATCACTGGGAATATCATTGCTTTGATTATGCGAATTTTTGTTTGCAAGGTGATGTCTCTACTTTTCACTATGTTCCCCAGGTTTCTCATAGCTTATATCCCAAGAATCAGTCGCCTTTTTATTTCATGGCTTCAATCACCATCTGCAGTGAGCTTTGATCCTAGGAAAGTCAAATTCTGAGAGTAATGCAATTCTCTAACATTAATTTCTATTCATGATATTATTTGGGAGGGGGTTTGAATTTCTTGGGTAAAAAGGCCTTTAGCCTTCCACTTCATACAAATTATCATGTACAAATCTTCTTTTCCCCACAGTTTTCTCCAAGTACAGACAATGAAACCAGAAATGAATCCATATAGGAGAGAAAATATGCAGTAGAACATAGTAGCCATGCATTAAAAATAAATAATAATAATAATTTCATATCAGAAATTATTCTAGGTTGAAAGGATTTTTGCAGAAGAAACTCAACTCAGGGAACACCCAAATGTGGCTCCTTTCATGTCCCCAAGAGCTGGGACAGAGATGGGCACTCAATCCATCATGTAGTACCTGGATCTTGAACTGCTGACTTGCCAGCCTTCCAGCTGACAAGGTGTGCTTCTTAACCACTGAGCCATCGCAGATAGAGGATATCCTTTATTGAAAGGCTCTCAAAGGAAGGCTGTCATTTGGGGTCATATTGTTGAAAGAAACACATTGTTGAAAGAAACAGGACCTAGTTGGTGTAAATTGATCACAACATACAATTTTCTTCACCTATGCATCTTGCATTTAGGTGTTTTTTGGTTGTTATTGTTCTGAGATCTATCATTGGAAGATGACCACAAACTTAAATTCTGATGTGGAAATGATAATAGGTTAGGTACAGACAATATGCATGCCCCTTAACTGTAGATTTACTTTTGAAGATTGTCTTCAATGGAAAGCTGATTTGTAACAGAGAGGGGGGGGGGGCTTGAAGTTTCCATCTACAATTAAGACCTGGACAGCAAACAGAGCAGTCAAGTAGGTAATGTGGTCACATTCTTAGCTAGTCTGTAGACTGTATTTAAATTATAGTAATTAATTCCAAATTTGGATCTTAGCATAATTTAGCAGTGATTTGGGGGTTGCAGGAGAGATTAAGTACCATTCCCTCCCTGATACTTTAGCAAATGTGGAAAAGGGACCATGCATTTGACAACATAATGCCTAGCTCTGCCTTCAAACATGTATTTTAGGCCAAAATATTCCCACCCATCCTACTTTCACATGATAACATAGTCTTCCGAAAACAGCCCTTTGTGAAAAAAATGGCCAATTATCAAATTCTGAAAATTGTTCAGGAAACAATTTTTGCTAAATCAGAAAAAAAGTCACATATGTATTGTGGTAATATTGTTTTAATATGGTATTAATATGGAATATTCCCATGTTCTGTATCATATCAATCACATTTGCAAGCAATACATTATAACCTTCAATGGCTATCTATATATATTTTCTCAAGAGTAACAATCCCCATTAAATGCAATAGGACTGAGCTATACACTGGACTGAGCTATAAAATATGCTCTTAATATCACTTGAAGTAGAAAAAAGACGCCAATTGGTTTTAAAATATATCAGTAGATTGGTTATTTTTATGATAAAAAGTCTGGCTTTAAATATTCAGGTGCTGTTCTTTATAGTTGTAAAAATAAACATATTTTCATGAATGAAAATTATTTGCAAAAACCCATCTTACTTTTAGAAACGAAGTGGGAAAAAATGTGTTTTGAGAAAGCCAGACTGATTCTTGGATGGGTGAAATCTCCCACTTGAATGCATGTAATGTCTCTCATTAACAAGCTGAATGCTACCATCAGCAGCTGGCGAGGAATCTGAGAATAGAATTATTCATTGCCATGGTTACTGGGTTGGAAATATTACCCCGTTCTATTAGTGTAAACAAAGATCCTTTCAAGACTGTTTAAAAATTAGAGCATTTCAACAATTAATGAAAATTATACATTGTACAGAAGTGAAATTCACACACACCGTTCGGTGGCTCAACTTTCCCAATGGATAAGAGAGGGTGGGGTGGGGAAGTTAAGTGAAAGGTTCTTTTATGATCAAGCCACTAATCCAGGATTAAAGCTGTCCATCTTTCTGGAAACTGCAATACAAGTTCAACAACACAGATATTTTTTCTGATCAATGTACAGTAATAGATAACAATCCTTTGAAAAATATGTAAAAGT
Organism: Furcifer pardalis; assembly: GCA_030440675.1. Classification (NCBI taxonomy): domain Eukaryota; kingdom Metazoa; phylum Chordata; class Lepidosauria; order Squamata; family Chamaeleonidae; genus Furcifer; species Furcifer pardalis. The sequence continues at coordinate 95,965,341 of CP126895.1, read as the reverse complement.
TTATGGTGTAAAACAGACATTCAACACAGAACTCAGCAAGTGTCTTTAGAGAGCAAAGTACCTCTTTTGTCATCAATGTAAATGAATACTGCTTGTAAATCAGACCTTCACTGCCATTACCTCTTATCAGAAATAGTAACCACAGATTAAATCTATTGGCCCCAAACTATGTTCTGCGGAACACTGGTGGACTTCAATTCCCAGAAGCTTCAGTCAGTACATTGGCTGATCAGTGCTTTGGGGGAATTGACTTAGGCTTCTAGGAACTGAAGTTCAAAAATCAAAGTTTGGTAAACACTAGCAGTTGGAAACTTATCCCTTAAGAACAAAGGGATATTCAAACAGAAGCCTAAGCTATAAAATGGACCTTGAGTTACTTTAGTTGACTTTGTTATGTCTCAAGAGATGCTATGCTCAGTTGCTGTCATGTGATGAATTTTGTGTATGCTCTGAGACTATAGTAGTAGTAATAACAGTCCCTTCTCGTGTTGCGTGGCACCTGCCTCCGCCATTACTGAATATCAGGCAACCAGACTCCTCGTTTCTTCAGCAATAAAATTCCAGAATGTGGGTATTAGACTAGAAAGGCTTTCTTCTTGTGTGTTTGCTCTGTCTTGCTTCTGCCTTAAGCTGTAATTGCTTATTTGCTCCAGAATGCTCATAATGTATCTTGAAGCCTTTTTGACTTTTCCCTTTTAGACTTTTCAATAAAATATAACATTTTCCCACATGTTTGTTTGCATGTTTAGCCAAAGAGAGTTTCTGAATGATTTCTCCCTATCATCTCCACATTGACTCTCCTAGATTCACACACACTCCAAGGTAAAACAGGGTTGTGCGCCTGGCTGGTTTTCGTGGACCTCTCTGTACCTGACTATCTTGAGAGAAGCCAGCTCTCACACTGATGACTGTACAGTCTGATCTCATTCTGAGGCTGTGATTGCTATCCTGGCTGCCTGTCTTTCATCAAAGTCAAGTCAGCCAAGACCTTGATGTGTACTAGGTTTCATTTCTCACCTGAATAGTAAAGGCTGGTTTGAGAGAATATTGCATATCAAAACTGCATTACCTGACAATGTCTCACTGAAGTGGACAATGTCTTACTGAGTCTTTGAACCACATCTGTATATCTTTATGCAGCTGAATGTGCCAAATCTATTGAACCATTGTCTTAAAAAGCAGTAAGATGTCATCACATAAGAAACACAATGTGCACAGATTTTTAATGGATTCAGATGTTATAAGAAACTCTGATTGCCTGTTATTCCCTCATACATTTAGAAACACCTGCCTAACTTCTTTTGTCCTTTTGCTTCATGCAAACAATTTTTTCTGAGAGAGTGTAAAATGATAAGTAATTGAATAGAAAGCTTACCACCTGGAGCAGTTATTTATGTCTCACCAAGAAAGAAAGCATCACCAAACAAGAAGGCACAAATCTTCATAATATTTAAATATACAAATTTATATAACAGAGCTGCCAATTTAGAAATAATTAAAACTTAAAGAGAAATGCAGCACTATGTCACCATAATATGGGAAAATACATAATTCAGATACAGTAATATCTCATATAACATTAGTATCGAATAACACTAAAATCGCATAACATTAAGCAATCTGGGGGGGAGAATTGCATCGGATAACATTAAGATCCTATGGGATGCATCGGATAACAACCGCTAAAGCCTGTGTGGTTACAATGTATCTCTATGGATCCCATAGGATTTTAACATGCATCGGATAACACTAAAAATCGGATAACACCAAGACTTGTGGAACCAGGTTTTAACGTTATCCGAGGTTTTACTGTACCAGTTTCTGTCTGTTGTCCAGATAATAGGAGTTGATGAGAAACTTTATGGTACCTGTTCCCTGAATGGCAACCTAAAAGCAAAGTTTGGAAAAGCCAAGAAAGTTATTTGGAAATTGGCAGCAGTTTAATGAATGATTAGTGAACCAAAAATATCCAATTTAGTTCAGTTTAAAATAGGAAAGTTTTAGTAGGTGAGTTGATACTAAGGTGCTGTTTCTGTGAGATGACTGTAAAAAGCCCTGCCAGGAGAAAGGTTAAAAACTCTCATCAATTCTTTTACTCCTTATCATCTAGACCAGGTGCTCTCCAGGTGTTCTTGGACTTCAAGTACCAGAAGCTCAAGTCAGTACACCTGCTGATCAGCCCTTCTGGGAACTGAAATCCAAGACCATCTGGAGAACCAAATTTGCTGACCCGTGACCTAGACTTAGGCTTTGAACTTTGGAGAAAAGGAAACAGCTACACATTGGGAGGGGAGGGAGGGAAATTCCCCACCCAATCCAGCAGAACCATTTCCCCTTCTCTGATTCCCTTATAATTTTTCCTCTTTACCCGCATTTTTGTAACTTGTTGGTCCCAATTAGATCCAAGCAACAGTACCAGGAAGCTAAAATTTGCTTCTTGGGACAAAAGAGAAATGTCAATGTGATGTCTTTTGGAGAACACTAGAAGACTACCAACTTAATGCTGTTCACAAGTAATGCCTATTATGACTTGTCATTGACATGTATTCTTTATTGTCTTGTTTCACTGTTTTGTAAATCACCTATAGTAACTATTAGAATAAATGGGTAATATAGAAATGGAATCTTTTAACCTTGCAGAATAATACTAATTAAATCATGAAGTCTAATAAAGTTCCTCACATTCATTTAAAGTGCTGTACTGTACTATTAACATGCACCAAGGCACTGAATTCATTGTTCACGAATCTGGTTCCCAGGAAAAGCTTTTGTAAGATTGCAGTTACTTGCCAATGCAAGCTGAGATTTAAAAGAACAAAGTCATCTTGCCTATTTGTGCCAATGTAATGCAACAGCATAGGTTTGGGTGGCAAATTGTCTCAAGTTAAGAAATCATGATGGAGATTATTTGTTGCTTACTGGGTCTCTTGATTCAGCTTGTAACAGGTTATGTCTTTGGCGGCATTAACCTGGGGCAATTCACCTCCAAAAGTCACACCATTTTCTACACAAGAGGATTTAGGTTAATAAGCTCTACAGAAGAAAAAAGAAAGAAGTCTTATGAGTACAGAGCCCATTACGAATTCAGCAGAGAGAGGACTTTTTAGTCATCAGTGCTGTTTCTCTGGTCATTCTCCAGTGTGATAGAGGAACACAAATGGTGCTAGTGAAAAAGAACTCAGTCCCTTAATTGGACCTGCTACTACTTCTCACAACGTGGATGCCGGGTTGGACTTTGAGAGGAAGGTGGAGAGATAACATCAAAGAAATATTACAAGAACACCAAATAAATCCTGTGGAGGCCTCTAGAAGTGCCAGAACAAGAACCACACATCTCCCTCGACTGCCAATGGGTAAAAGAGGAAACAAAGAAGAGGAGGACTATTCTATGAGGACTATTCTATAAGAGTATGATCTTATTGTACCTGTCAACTCAAACATAATGGACCTGTACTCTAGATTGTGTTTGTGAGATTACAGATGGAAATTTCATAAAAGGTAAAGTTTTATTTCAAGTAGTAGCAACTGTATCTAAAATATTGGTCCTTTCATCTGTCAAACTAAGTGAAGTGCAGGAAAGGAATACATTCCATAAAATTTATACATAATTTCATTACCAATTTTGTTCAACGTGACATTAATTTCCGAGCCAAATAATTCTTCTTCCTATCAATGTCAACAACAGGAAATAAGAGAAATGTAAAATTCCAAATAATGTATCTTTGAAGCCAAGAAATAAGAAAGGCAAGACAGAGATTTCAGACTAATGTCTGTTAACTGGTAATGAAATTATGCATAAATCAGGTGAAACCAGTTCTGGATTGACTGAGGTTTTTGTGCAGATCATTCAGTGAAAGATTCTTGGAGAAAATATTTTGCACTTTCATGTAAATACTAAATTCTACTCAACATTGCTAGGATTTGGGGCTTTAGACCTTTGTTCTACAAATGATATCCACTCTAGCAATAGACATGGTAAAATGACTGTCGCGGGCAGAAGATGCTGAAAGACAAGTAGCAGGGGAGTGTTGGAGAAGATACCTGTGCTATGCAGACTGCTCTGCTCTGTGTTAATTTTGAATCTCAAAATCTTGCCTCCTATCTAGAACCTATGACAAAACTTTACTAATAATATTCTACAAATCATGGGTTCCATTCCACCAGACCAATGTTTATCCTGTGGACTCAGAGTAGCCACATCACCCCCTACAAAGCTATGCCAAACATACTGTACACACTAGTTGTGTTCCATTACATGCCATAAACTTATATTTGGCTCCCATTACTATTAGCCTAACAGGGCTGCGGTGGCTTAGTGGTCAAGACACTGAGCTTGATGACCAAAAGATTGGCAGGTCAGCAGTTTGAGCAGGTCTACAGTGACATATGATAGAAATGGATTTATCTATAAGGACTTTGTAGTTAAACCTGAATTCTTGATAGGGTCCCAAGACTTCTTAGCAAAAGGACTAAAACAGGGATGCCCAAACTTTTTGGGCCATGGGCGAATCATGTGGTTCAGGGAGCTGGTCACTAAGGCCCGGGGGCTGGGTGCAGCCCCCAACTCCAGTTCATCCGGCCCATGAAGCCCTCATCGCTCCTGGAAGTGGAATAAAATGCGCCCGTACGGACACGTTTTACTTCCGCTTCCAGGAGTGATGAGGGTTTTGCGGGCCAGATGAATTTGCGCTGGGGGCCGCACCCAGCCCCTGGGCCTTAGTTTGGGCACCACTGGACTAAAAGTTAAGAGAAAATGCATTATCCTTGTGATGTAACAAAGAGTGGAAGAGAGTTGGACTTTTTAAGAGCTGTGAATTAATGTCCTTCCCGTAGCTTTACTGTAAACAGTTAAACATTAATAAAGAGTTCATGTTTGCAGCTGCTTCACATCCTGGAAGGGATAGGGGTGACTGGCTCCACCAGAGGTAGACCCACTCACATTACAGTATATGGTAGCAGAATAAAACCTGGCATCTGTCAAACATAACAGAACACAACAGTATATATGTTTGGCATGCTTTTCAGACATGATATGAGACTGGGGAGTTTGCAGTTAAGACAAGTTCCACATCCCATCTCCAAGCTTAAGCTTGGCGCTTAATCTGACCTCAGCTCATGTTGCTTGGTACTTGCCTGGCCAGATGGCTTCCACTTATATCCAGCCACTTTGAGGTAAATTAAATTTCCAGCAGTATTTAATTACTTAACCAACAACATAAAATACTTAAAGGGATATGAAGCAAAGGGAGATTGAGCAGGATGTGTTGAATGTGTGGCAGGATGAGGTTTTAAAAAAGGCAATGAGAAGACCAACCCTCAAGACTGGAAATGAGGATGATAGATAAAGAGAGACAGGCCAGAGAGAAAAACAGCCATGCCAGAGAAAACCAAGCAAACAGGGCAACAAAAATGCAGGCCTGTTAGCTGTCAACAGTTCTGTACAAGAGAGGCAGAATTGTACTGTAAAAAAACCCAAGATGCCCCTTTGGGATGAAGCCATGATATCTCTTCACCACTGTCAAGTTGGGGGTCTGTACATGGAATGGCAAAGGTGCCATCTTGTCTCTTATATCGGGCAGTAATATTTGGGCAGATCTGCTCACCAAGAATTCTTGGCCGAGTCGTTCTGTCCTGATTTCATTGTTTTATTCAAAAGATGAGAGAAGCACTGGCACAGAGGTGGGCAGCCAAAAATTTTACTACCACACTATGGGCGGAGCCAACATCATGATGTCTTGGGTGGAGCCAATGTCATGACATCATGGGCAGAGCCAATGATGTGGCAGAAAAACAGGATCCCTAAGGTGGCAATAGCTTGGACCCCTCCTAATGCCAAACAAGGAGGGCACCCTTGAAATACATGGCAAAGAACTTTAATGGCAGATTTAAAGACCCTGAAAATGACATGAGAGGATGCCGAAGCACTCACTCAAGACCGAAACCATTGGAGATTCCTTGCTGCCTGGTATGCTACATAGCATGGGAGGATCTAAGTAAGTAATGGAAGCAGCTGGAGGGCCACAAAAGCTGCACCTTCATAGCTGAAAGACTCCAGAGGCCACAGGGAGCCTCCATGATGCACAGTAAAGGGCTTTCAGAACAAAACAAAGATGAAACAATTTTCATTGCAACAGTGATTGAACCTTCTGTCACATGAAGTAACTGGCTCCTATGTATGAATGTTTTCTGTGACCAGTGCTCTAGTAAAATGACCTGAGGTGAAAATATTCAATTTGAAACAGACCTTGATGGCTGGTGAGATCTTAGAGAAGCAATATCTGACCTGCCTAATGCAGATCACCAGCTAGGGGGGAAATGAATGTGACAAGACAAGTTTGAAATGAAGTCCCAAAGGGAAAGGGAGATTAGAAAGCTTGTTAAGTAACCTGCTACCATCTGGCTATAAGAGACACAAATCTATAGAAATTAGTCTTCCCAGGGGACAAACTAAGGTGCTAGCTAGCAGCTGCCCTAGCAAGATCAAGTGGTAGTAAGAACTACAGATTTGCATTCTTGAGGGCAGACTTTGGACTTGCGATACAGGTAAAAATTGAATACAGTAATACCTCGGCTAACGCTAAGACTTGGTTCCACAAGTCATGGTGTTATCCGATTTTTAGTGTTATCTGATGCATGTTAAAATCCTATGGGATGCATCGGATAACGTTAAAGCTCCATAGAGATACATTGTAACCGCACAGGCTTTAGCGGTTGTTATCCGATCGATCCCATAGGACCTTAACGTTATTCGATCCAATTCTCCACCCCAGATTGCTTAACGTTATGCGATTTTAGCATTATCCGAGGTAAACGTTATCAAGGTATTACTGTACTGTATAGTGATATAGCTAGAAAAAGTTCCTTTTAAATACTATAGTGCTTAGAACTCTCCAGCTAGCTTGGCCACTTTTGAAAGTTCCCTGAAAGTTCAGCTACATTTACATCAGATTTGCCAGGGTCAAAATTGATTTAAAGGTTGGCAACCATATAATGCACATCTAAGCACACATTATTTTGGCTACCAAGTGGTGTAATTTAAACCACCCTCTGGAGGTCATTTATTTTGCATCGATATGTGAGTCATGTATCATTACATGCTATACTTCTGGTGTTTCCACTGTCAAGCGACTTGATAGTGAAAACCACAGAAATTCCAAAATGCCAATCTCAGTTGATCAGTAGAGGTGGGTTCCAGCTGATTGGCAGAACCCTTATCCATTGATCAGCTGAAGCTCTTCATTTTTTCTTCTGAGTCCTTCTCCTCCTCATCTCTGTCTAGGCCAGACATAAACCTACCAAAACAAAGCCACCTTTGGGTGAATTCATTCTGTAGTTCTTTTCAACTGACCTTGTGTGAGAAAGATTAGCCAATACAAAGTTGCCATTGCCTGGGGTATGCGTGATTATGGTTAAAAATGCTACAATCTTTGAAGAGTCTCTCTCTGAGTACCCCACAAATCCAGCTGATTGTTGGAGACAGGGACAGAATCCAAGTGGCAGGTCCAAGCTCCATCAATAAGAAAGTAACAAACAAATTCAGTCAGGAGGGGCAGGTGGTGGAGGGACTGGTAGGAGACACCTTCCCCTCATACTTAGATATGATCAGCTGATAAAGTATAACATGAGCGGGGCATTTTTACATGAATGTGCACACCGACTCAAATACCAGGTGATTTTACATCAAGTTCATAAAGCCCCAATTGTTTAAAATGTTAAGACACACCCTCATAGGAACTCCCCCTTTTTAATTGTAATGTTTGGGCCAGAGGCGTAGCTACCGCCGTATCTGCCGTATCAATTATACGGGGCCCCAGGGCCACGGGGCCCCCCAACGTGCGTAAGCAAAACAAATCTTTACCCTTCCTAAGGGCCCCCAAACAAATTTTTATACGGGGCCCCGCCAAGGCACGCTACTCTTCTGGTTTGGGCAGAACTCTGTGAAAACAGTACCTGGCTGAATTTCTCCCCACTCTCCTTAACATATGAGAAGGATACATTATGACACATTGGAAAACTAACATCTTAGAATCACTGAGTTGGAAGGGCCTTACAGGCCATTTAGTCCAATCCCTGCTCAACACAGGAATCCGAATCAAAGCAGATATGACAGATGGTTGTCCAATTCTCTCTTAAATGTTTCCAGTGTTGGAGCACTCACTACCTCTTGAGGCAGTTAGCTCCACTATTGTACTGCTCTAACCATTAAGACGTTTCCCCTAATATCCAGCCTATATCTGTCCTCCTGTAGTTTCAACCCATTATTCTTCGGCTGGCTCAGCTAAGAAGCATCATATCACAAGGTGTGCAATTTACAGGCATAGCAATTTTTGCACCAGGTCTAAACACTCTTATGCCAACAAAATATTTTGAGGTCAAAAGGCTTTATGCTCATGTTTAATTCCAACTAGACTATGGAACCAGTTTTGCTCAGATTAAAATGCATGAGTCCCATCTTTAGCAGATTGCTCTCTCTTTCTTTTCTATGCACTCATTTCTTTCCTTTGCACTGGTCTATCTTTCTCTCCACACCTCCTTTTCATCCTGAAATTCATTCAGCTAATCTGAGCACAGCAGTCAGATTCCCCCAGCCAGCATGGTTTCCAATTAATGAAACATTTGGAGCCATCCCAGTCCGTAAAATTATAGCATAATTCAAAACATGTGAACTTCTGAAGTCAGCTTTCTGAAATCTTTGAAATGATGTTCCATGTGATTCTGTAAGTTACAAAGGGTGTGTGTGTGTGCTCCCAAGAGCCCCAAGAATCATGTCTGTGTATATCACATAGATTATAATTTAAAGCAGACCACCTTGAAGATACCATTTAAATGTGAACAGCCATTGAGCTGCCTAAAACAAAATAATTAACTACATCCTGTCAAGTCAATTCTCACTCACAGCAATCCTTTTCAGGTACAGTGAAACCTCGCATAAAGAGCATCTCGCTTAAAGAGTAACTTGCTTAAAGAGCAGAAATTTCTCAGAATGTTTGCTTCGCTTAACAAATAAAACCAACCAAAAACACACTTAACAAATAAATTGGGGTTTGCAATCCCCCCCACACTTGGTCACTTACAATGGTGTTTTGCTTAAAGAGCAAACTCGCTTAAAGAGCAATCCTGTGGAATGCATTATGCTCTTTAAGCAAGGCACAACTGTATTTCTAGATAGAGAGCATTCAGAAATGGTTTATCGTTCTCTTCTTCTGAGAACATTCTGGGACTGTGAAGCTTGTCCAAGGCCATATAGACTGATTCTTCTGGGAAACACAGTGGGAAATGAAATCCCATACTCTGGCTCCACAGCCAGATACCTAAATCCAGTGGTGGGCAGCAACAGGTTTGCACGCACACACACCGTGTGTGTGTCTCTGTGTGTGTGTGTGTCTGTGTGTGTGTGTGTGTCTGTGTCTGTGTGTATGTAGCAAAATTGGGTGGCATCTGGGCAGGGTGGTAGTGAAATTGGGTGGCCTTCGGGCAGGAAGGTAGCAAAATTGGGTGGCCACGCCCACCTCCCTGCCCTGCCCCATCAGGTTTTGTCCCTGCAAGTGGTTCAAAGTCTCTTTGCTCAAAATCCAGTCATATCCAACTCTAGGGTGCAGTGCTCATCTCCATTTACAGCCAAAGAGCCAGTGCTGCCTGTGTTTGTAGATGTATACATGGCCATATGGCAGGCATGACTAGATCGTCCACAACGTAGGCCCTGCCCACGACATAGGCTCTGCCCATGATGTAGGCTCCACCTATGACGTAGGCTCCACCCATGACGTAGGCTCCACCCATGACGTAGGCTCTCCCCACAGTGTGGTAGTCAAAATTTTTCCTGCCCACCACTGCCTAAACCAGTGAGCTATTTAGCCCTCAAACTAATTTTCATGTATGCCACACAGCTTGTATCTTAGGTCTCAGCATCCAAAACATACTTTCCAAATTTGGTGGAAATCCATCCTGGTATTTAAGACAAACTAATTGGGTTCCAAATGAATTTTGTGTATACAGTAGAGCCAGTTTTTTAAGCTGGACCATTCTGAACCTACTCTCCAAACTGATTGAAAAGCTGTATAGCCATTATTGTGTGATGCAGTAACTAACATACAGGCAGGCAGACAGCCAAGTCCTTACTTTAATTTATAAATTAAAGCTGCATTGTAAAGAATAGGATTTAGATGTGTGAAATTATGCATTCCTAAAAGATGAGGCGATCCTCATGGCAACCACCCATGAAGACTGTCCTGAGAATATAATGTAGTGGCCTTTCATCTGCCTTCCACATCACAGCATGACACCCGTACCACTGATTCAGTTATCCTTTCTGGTCCTGAGCCCTTTTGGTACGAAAATTCCTCTTCAGCCCCAGGCCAGTATTGATGAAGCTGCTGCCCTCCATCAAGATGGATTCAAGTGGGATTTAAATCCATTTGGGGACCATCACCCTTCCCTGTGGACTTTGGCACCCAAGCCATTAGTCCTCAGGCTTGTCAGTTAACCTGACACTCGGCGTTGAGTCGCTGGCAGTATGGCATCCTCTTTACCATAGCAGGATAACTTGGCCAGACTTCATTGGTGCCTGGAGATAAGAATTTGTAGAGCCACTGACAGACCTACTCTTGAGAAGTAATCACATCACATCGGAAGTTGAACATTCATTCCAATGAGTTGTAAACTATAAGATTTCTCCACAGAATGGTTGGTTTCATCCAGGCTTTTCTGTGTCAACTCAAATAGGCAAGACTTTTTTCTTGGGTTAGTCACATAGATTCTCAGAGGGAAGATATGCTAATAGAACTGTAAAGCAATGTTCTATAAATAGTGCCAACAGAATCACTTGAACTGAAGCAGAAATTGAAGTCTTCATAGCTTAGGCTCAAATCACAGCCCTGTCTCATTTAGGAAGTTCACATTCAGCTTTTTGTGTTTTTCTGCACTGGTATCATCTTTTACCTATAAAGCCATTTAAAAATATATGTTTTCATATAAAGTCTTATATATGTATTCACAATTATTCTATATTGACACATGCCATCATATTTTTAAAAAGAAAAACATTGCAAACCACAGGTCAACAAAAAGGAAACAAAAAGGAGAAAAATGTCACATATTTCTCAAACAGTACTGCCACCATCACATTTTACAAAAATGAAAACAGAATTATTTTAACTAGAATGAATGTTGCACTTTGCAGGAAATTCAAGTTTGAGACCAACTGTACTTACAGAGAGTCATTTATACCAGAAGAAAGCAGATAACAATATCCTAGAAAATCTTGATGCTCTCCAGCAGGATTTCCAGTTCCTAATGGATTAAAAACAGAAACAATAGACTTCTTCCTTGTTCTAAATTAGGTTGCTGAAATTGAGAAAGTTTGGGGGCAACCCAGTAGTGGAATCTTGTGTGAAAGAACCATAACCATAACTAGAATATTTGGTGTTTGGTGATAACTGATTGAAATTAAAATTGACAACAGTTATGGCATAATACAGAATGACAGAGTGGTTTAGAATAGGAAAAGGAGTAAGACAAGGATGCATTTTATCACCCTGCTTATCGAACTTATATACAGAGCACATAATGTGCAATGCAGGGATGAAAGAATCACAATATGGGATCAAAATTACTAGGAGAAATATCAACAATTTTAGATATGCGGATGACACTACCCTAATGGCAGAAAGTGAGGAAGACCCAAAGAAGCTCTTGATTAGGTTGAAAGAAGAGAGTGCAAAAGCTGACTCTAGACTAAATATGGCTAGGTGGTATTTATTTATTATTTATTTATTTATTAATACTTGATACCCCGCCCCAATCGGGAGGACCCGACTCTGAGCGGCTTACATGAGACTAAAAATAAGAATAAAAACATAAGACAATCTACATCAATAAAAACATCAAGTTAAAAAGTCATCAGAACTTAATCACAAAAATTAAAACAATACACAGTCCCACTACCAGACCCAAGGTGGCAGTCCATCAGATAAGCCACCTGGTAAGTGAACTCGCATTCCCAGGTCCCCACACTTGTCCTGCCAGCCAGGTTTTCAAGCCCTTCCGGAAGGGCAGGAGCTCTGTCTGAAGGCGCAGCTCGGTGGGCAGGAGGTTCCAAAGGGCCGGGGCGGACACAGAAAAGGCCCTCCTCCTAGTGCAGGCAAGATGCGCCTTTCTTGCCGAAGGGACAACAAGGGAGCCTCTCCGATCCGCCCTGGTGGGACGGACAGATGTTCTTGGGGTGACACGGTCTCTTAGGTATCCTGGCCCACTACCATAAAGGGCTTTAAAGGTAATAACCAGCACCTTGAATTGCACCCGGAGACATACTGGCAACCAGTGCAGCTCCCGGAGCAGCGGTGAAGCGCGAGCATAACGCCCACACCCCACCACTACCCGGGCCGCCGCATTTTGGACCAGCTGGAGTCTCCGAATGGTCATCAGGGGCAGCCCCATGTAGAGCGCATTACAATAGTCAAGTCTGGAGGTGACCAACGCATGTGTGACCATAAGCAAGGCGTCCCGGTCCAGGAGTGGGCGTAACTGGCGTATTACACGAAGTTGTGCAAAGGCCCTCCTGGCCACGGCTGCCACCTGCTCTTCGAACAGTAGCCGTGAGTCCAGGAGGACCCCCAGATTACGCACTGGGTCTGTTTGGGGCAAAGCTGCCCCATCCAGTACCAAAGATGGCAGCTCCTGGGTTAACACAGGACCCCTTACCCATAGCCACTCAGTCTTGCCGGGGTTCAGCTGTAGCCCATTGTCCCCCATCCAGACCTTAACAGCCTTCAGACACCTGGAAAGGACTTCCACCGCACCGCTTGGGTCCCCACGGGCGGAGATGTATAACTGGGTATCATCTGCATATTGATGATACCTTACCCCGTGGGAACGGATGATCTCACCCAGCGGCTTCATATAGATGTTAAACAGGAGAGGAGAGAGTACCGAGCCCTGAGGCACCCCGTATTGCAGGGGCCTAGGGCTGGACTTCTCCTTCTCCAGGCACACCGACTGGGTCCTGTCCCTCAGGAATGAGGAAAACCAGGACAGCACTGTGCCCTGGATCCCCAGACCCCGGAGCCTTCCCAGAAGGATGCCATGATCGACAGTATCAAAAGCCGCTGAGAGATCGAGAAGAGCGAGGACAGACGGCTCCCCTCCGTCCCGCTCTCTCCAGAGATCATCCACCAAAGCGACTAGTGCAGTTTCAGTACCATATCCGGGCCTGAATCCTGACTGAAACGGGTCCAGATAATCCGCTTCATCCAGGACTTCCTGCAACTGCTGCGCCACAGCCTTTTCCAAAACCTTACCTAAAAAAGGTAGGTTGGACACTGGACGGTAGTTGGAAATTATCGTGGGGTCGAGGGACGGCTTTTTTAAGAGGGGGAGCACCAAAGCATGTTTAAAAGGTGCAGGAAAATGCCCCTCTTTTAATGAAGCATTGATGATCGCCTCGACCCAGCCACTTGCCACAGACTTAGAAGCTTTTATTAACCAGGCAGGGCATGGGTCCAGTGCACAGGCTGTGGCGCGAACAGATACAAGAAGCCTGTCCACTTCCTCAGGGCCAACAGGATCGAACCGATCCCAGGTAACATGGCTAGACTGTGCTATGGTCAGCCCCAGCTCTGTACGTTCCACGCCGGGATTCAACTTCGAGCGGATCTGAGCGATTTTCTCCACCAGATAATCGGCAAAATCCTCAGCCGATCCCTGCCACCCAGGGCCCGGCCCCCCTCTACCGAGGAGGGACCTGGTCACCCGGAACAAGGCCGCTGGGCGATTATCTGCGGAGGCAATAAGGGTGGTGAAGTATTGGCGCTTCACCACCCTCATCGCCACTAGGTAGTCTTTAATAGCAGCTCTGACCAGTGTTCGGTCAGACTCGCTCCGAGTCTTCACCCAGCGGCGCTCTCGGCGTCTCTTAGCCCGTTTGAGCTCCCTTAGTTCCTCAGAAAACCAAGGGGCAGATCGATCCCCACGGACTCGGAGAGGCCGTAGTGGCGCGATTACATCCAAGGCTGCCGTCGCTTTCTTGTCCCAAGCGTCGACAATGGCCTCAGATGAATCGCTTTGCGGGTCAAGAGGACAATCCCCCAGTTCCCTCTGGAATCCCTCTGGATCCATTAGTCGCCGGGGGCGGGCCCATTTAATCGGCCCTGCCTCCCTGCGGTGGAGACCAGCCCCTAGGAAGTCTAGAGTCACCAGATAGTGATCCGACCATGGCACTGGAGTTATATCTAATTTTTGTAAATTCAGATCACTCTGCCACAGCTCCGACAAAAAGATTAAATCTGGGGTGTAGCCACTGCCTCTGGTAGGACCCTGAATTACCTGAGTCAGGCCCATGGTTGCCATGGAAGCCATGAACTCCCGAGCCACCTCTGAGCCGGTCCCCAATGACGGCAAATTGAAGTCCCCCAGGACCATCAGCCTGGGGGTCTCCAACGCCAACATGGAGACCGCCTCGAGGAGCTCAGGCAGGGAATCTGCTACTCTGCAGGGAGGCAGGTACATGAGCAAGATTCCCAACTGACCCTTAGGGCCCACACGCAGGAGCAAGGCCTCACAACCCGGGATTTGTGGAGCCGTGGCCCTGGCGACTCCCAATGACTCCCTAGCAATCACAGCGACTCCACCGCCCCTCCCCCTCTCCCTAGGCTGGTGCCAAATACCGAACCCGGCCGGGCATAGCTCAGATAGAGGAACCCCATCCTCTGGCGCCAGCCAGGTTTCGGTGATGCATGCCAGATCAGCCCGCTCCCCTGAAATGGTATTGTAGACACAATGGGCACAAAGCAGGGTGGTTTGAGGAGGATGGTGTTAGGACAGGGGGACAATGGTCCATGGGGTCGTAAAGGGTCGGAATCGACTGTGCGACTAAACAACAACAAGCAACAAGGAAGAAGGGGAGGAATGAGGAGGAAAGCCCAAGTCTGAGTGGGCAACAGCTACAATACTGTGCCAAGTCATAGGTTGGCACATCTGGTTTGGGGAAAATTCAATGAACCACTTAGACATGGCATCATTGGAGACAATCATCTGCTGACTCTCCTCTCAACTCTCTCCATGTTTGGTGAACTTTGGAGTTAGGTTGTACAAGTTATGTAAGTCATTCATGGACACACACACACACACCACAAAACCAGCTGGTGGTAGTAGCCTAAGACTTTTGCACAGCACTGTATATTGGTTCCACACACTGATTCAATGTTTTGTGCTTCCCTCTTTCTGGGGAAAATGGCTAGACATACTATACATGCTTGAGGGAAATGGGTTTGCACTCTTCGGACAATAAATACCAATGGTGTTTTATAGTTCTGGAAAAGGACTGTGGGCTCAATTTTGATACTGAAACCATATATAGTATACATATCTCGTGTCAACTATACTGTACGTCCCCCTAAATTCAATGGGGCTCAGTCCCAGTTGAGATAGGATTGCAGCTTTTCCATCTACAGGGTGCGGCAGCATAACTTCCTGTTTTCAAAACTTAATAAAACCCATTGTATGAATCAGAAAAATTTTATTTGCTTTTTATAATGTAGCCGCATACCTAAAGTTTTGTTTTACACAGTTTTGAAGATCTAATCAGGTAGGTGACGTCCCCCATTCTCCATACACTGAGTAAACCAATTTCTGGCATTTGTCATGACTCTTTCCAGCATAGCAGGCTGTATGCTGGGTTGCGATCACTGAACAACCGCTCGAAAAGTAGGCCTCAACGGCAAACACACGTTCCACACTATTCCAACTCATGATGGTGACTGAACTGTGTCGGGACAAAACGTTATAGTCCCGCCTCTCAAACAAGGGCACTAGCGCTCCGCTACGACATCAACCGACTGAATTGTGTGCATTTTAAAAAAGAAAGTTATGCTCCCGCACCCTGTATTTGAAAATATCTAGAAAGATAAAATATTTTCAGTTTTCCTACAGTGCATGCCATCCATTGTTTAACCAAACATGGTGGAAATGCGAATGAAGTATTGAATGCCTTAAAGGAAAAGGAAGCATTCAGCTGTCTAGAAGACTTAGGAGATAATTATGCTGCAAATAGATCTTTCACATTTCGGTGGAGAAATATTAAAAAGCCTGTAGCTTTTTAGGAAAGGACAGCTCAGCACATGGACAGCTGTGTGTCTACAGAGTCGTTCCTGGCTGGAAGCGATAAAGAAACATGTTTGAATATGGCTCTGTATGCATATCAGAGGACACAGGGAACAGTAGAACAGCAATGTATTTAGCTATGTTTTAGATAAATCTTGATACAATGGATGGAAAATATATTGGGACTTTCCTCACATTATCTCAGAATGTTAACTACTGTACTGCAATCCACTAATCTGTAAATCCTGTAAACCTGAGTGGTATGCTGCCTGAGAAACATATAAGCTGCTCTGAGCTCTTTAGCAGGAAACTAAGGGACTGATAAGAAATGGTCTTTCCCCTATTGCTTGGCACTCCTTGGCACTCCAGATGTTCTTGGACTTCAATTCCCAGAACCCCCAGCCCTTGTGAATCCATACGAATGGGTTTACTGCGATTCATCCAGC
Organism: Furcifer pardalis; assembly: GCA_030440675.1. Lineage (NCBI taxonomy): Eukaryota > Metazoa > Chordata > Lepidosauria > Squamata > Chamaeleonidae > Furcifer > Furcifer pardalis. Next base: position 95,948,800 of record CP126895.1, on the reverse strand, counting down.
CCACACCGCCCTCGTCTCTCCTGGAAGTGGAAGTAAAATGTGCCTGTATGGGAGCGACAAGGGCGGCGTGGGATGGATGAATAACAGTAAACCCATTCGTGTGGATTCACGGGGGCTGGGGCTTCTGGGAACTGAAGTCCAAGAACATCTGGAGTGTCAAGGTTTGCTGACATTCGCTCAGGTTCCCTAACGATCTCTCCTTCATGTTTAGGTAAAGGAAAAGGTGCCCTTGTTCAAAAGCCAGTTGTATCCGACTCTGGGTTTCAGTGCTTATCTCCGTTTATTTATAGCCAAAGAGCCAGCACTGTCTGTGTCTGCAGACATTTCTGTGGACATGTGGCAGGCATGATGAAACACTAGACTGCAGGGAACAATGTTTACCTTTCCTAACGAAATGCTCCCTATTTATCTACTTCCAATTTCTTGCTTTCAAACTGCTAGGTTGGCAGGAGCTGGGGACAGAGACAGGACCTCTCTCCATCGTGCAGTACTCGGGTCTTGAACTACTGACCTGCCGACCTTCCAGTCATAAAGTACAGCATCTTAACCACTTAGCCACCGCAGCTCCTACATGTTTAGCTGGTTGGTAATTGTATCATATGGACTGTTCTACACAATTTTATGCCATGTTGGTTTGTATTCATCATGGCTGTGCACTTGTACCTGAAAGTGTAGTTATTTTTCATGCATTGTTGTTGTGTATAAGTGCATGAGTGTGTGCTACCTTTATATAAAGCTAATTCTGTCCTATGTTGCTACACTGGAGATAGTTCAGCATGAAGAATGCACATGAAAAAAATTCTTGCCATAAAAAATGATTTGCCATTTACAATGTGCTGAGCACAATATTCCAATCAATATTTTATAACAATACAAATCCATCTCAGTCCGCTTACAGCAAGCCTCTACTAGCTTTCTCAAATGTATGGTAAAACTCTCCCAGGTGCTTTTTCCTTGCTAGTGAAAATAGAAAGGAACATAGAAGACTACCATGTACTGTATCAATGCCTTCATATTTTAGATTAATATCGTCTACTCACCCCTGCTAGGTGAGAGCCTTGTCTGGGCATGGAGGCTTGAGTAGTCTAACTAGGCAGTGTTGCCTACAACTTGTCAATGATGTTAGGCCAGGACTAAATCTCACTAAAGCATACTCCGTCAGATCCCTTGGGCAAGGTGAAAGCGGAGGGAACATGTCATTGTCCACCTAGCCAGCGGGCGATGTGATATCCAAATGACTAAACAAAATGCATGCAGATGGACTTGATTTCTCAGGTCCATTTTCATGTCCAGAATCTCATCTTGGAGATATCTACCCTTGCGCGGACTCCTTGCTGAATAATACTCCAAGGTATTGTCTACTTTACTCCCTGGATGGCAGCACTCCTAGAAGTTGATTTTCCAACCAGACCTGAAGAAGTTGGGAACTGAAACTCGAACTGAGTCTGAGTTAAGGCTTGTCTACATGAGCTCCTGAAAAAACAGAACAAACCAGTTTATCCTCCCAGCAAACTGAACAGTGGGCTAAATGCCTGTTTGATTGCACCCTTAGTTTTAATCAAATGTATTTCTTATCCCCCCCCCCCTTTCATTGGGGAAATTAATTGGTAGTACTGCAGCCAAATTTTCTTCACATTTTCGTTATCTTAGCAGTAGGTATTCTACTGAGCTCACACAGCTTTTTTTAAATCTCTTACTTAAATTGTATGTAAAGGTCATCCTTGCTCAAAAGTCAGTTGTGTCTGACTCTAGGGTGTGGTGCTCATCTCCGTTTACAGCCAAAGAACCAGCGCCATCTGCATCCACAGATGCTCCCATTGTCAGGTGGCAGGAATGACTAGACACCGGGAGCCACAAACACTGTTACATTTCCCACCAGAGTGGTTCCTACAGGGCCGTAGCCAGGATTCTAGATTTTGGGGGTGGTGGTGTCGAAAAATGTTTCAGGAGCGCCAAAAAAAAATTCAGGAGGGGCAACAATGTCAAACTCACATATATAGCACTGGCATCACAAGATGAGTTGAGAGGGCTGTTAGCTCAGGAGGATTTTTGCCCCCCTACCTCCTGGCTATGGCCATGGGTAACTATTTATCTATTTGCAATTTCTTGCTTTCTAACTGCCAGGTTGGCAGGAGCTGGGGCAGAGACAGGAGCTCACTCTGTTGTGCAGCACTTGGGTCTCGAACTGTAGACCTTCCAATAGTCAAGTTCACTGTCTTAACCACTAAGCCAACACAGTTCCTCCAGCCATCTCTCATACTAGAGAATACAAACAGAAACATTACTGCCTCTTTCACTGAATGTTACTGGTGTCCAAATGATGCCATATTCCACATATTATTCTTCTGAGTCTACCTACCACTTCTTCCACCTCTTTTTCTTATGATACATAAAAACACCCAATAAGGTAACTAAAACAAAATAGCTGCATTGTTATTTGATTGGTAGCAGCAGGCTACTGGTGGGATTCAATTTTTTTTTACTACCTACTCTGTGGGCGTAGTATGGTGGGCATGGCCAAGGGGAAAGCCCTGTGTTGCATCCGAATTAGGACTACTTTATTTCAAAACTTGGATGAGCAGGGCCAGCCAAAATTTCTGCTACCGGTTCTGGCGAACTGGTGCAAACCTGCTCAAGCTCACCACTGCAGTAGGTGCTTCCCATTAGGAAGCACCCTAGGTGTTATGTTTACTTTAAGTCTAAGGGTTTTCCAAAAGCGAATCAACACCCTCAGCTGGATTGATTCCCTGATTCAGGAATACAGCACCATTATTTCCCTTTATTAATTTTCCACTGTTTATTAGTGATTTTTAGAAAATAAAAAGACAGAGAAAGGGCGACATGAGAATGCCCTTTCACAAAGCAGAGCAAGCTTCCTATCATTTCAGGAAATTTTCCACAACTTCTAGGACTACAGAATTTTGACAGGTGAAGCTAGTCATGCCCAGTGAGAAAGCTACATCCAATTTGTTTTCCCCTGTACATCTGTTATAGGATATAGGAACCCTGTCCTCTTTGATCTAATCACTTTTTGTAAAAGGACAAGAAAGAATATTTGTGCCTTCAGAATGGGTAAGAGATAATGTTTGCCCTCCTGAGTCCTAAATAAATTGTTTTAAAGTACACAGAACAGGTACACTTTGCAATAATGATGGATGTCATGTGTGCAAAAATCACACAAGCGTAGCATAATACACAGTGATGGGCAGCAGCCAGTTCGCTCCAGTTCACCAGAACTAGTAGTAGCTTTTCCCAGTGTCCCAGATAACTGGTAGCAGCTTTTGGGGGGGAACTACCTCAGGGGCTTACCTTTTTATCAGTTCCCCCACTGTGCATGCACGCCAACAGTGCTTGGTGCGCATGCATGCCTACAGCGCTCTGCCTGCCGAGCCAAGCAGCCATTCACTGCTTGGAGTGTAGCAGTGCAGAGCGTTGGGCGGCCACGCACAGCCACGGAAGAGCCGGTGGCTGCTGGTGAGGCCCTCGGTGGCCTCCTTGCTATCCTCCCAAGTGGGAAGGAGGAAGAGCAGCTGCTTGCCTAAAGCTCCCTACAGCCTGCTCCCCAGGATAAGTGACTCGCCTTTGGGCGTGGGGTGGGGTGGGTGGGTATATTTTAAATGTACATTTAATGTGTATTTATTTTAATGTGTATTTTTGTGTTTTATGTGTATTTAATGTGTTTTTATGTGTATTTTTATGTGGTTTTATGTGTATTTTTATGTGTTTTTATGTCTATTTAATTTTTATGTGTACTTATTTTTATGTTTTTTATTTTGACTCTGCTCATGTCATTGGCTCCGCCCATGACATCATGATGTTGGCTCCACCCACAGTGTGATAGTAAAAATTTTGTCTGCCCATCACTGATTATACAGCTTTGGCCCATGGAAAAAAATCTACCAGTCTCTTGGACACATAAGCAGTGGAAGATGGACCCTAACTCTAAAAAAATGCAAGACAATTTGCTTTATTTAGATTAAATATTCTTTTTATCTTTATTGATCTGATATGGGGTTTTATTTTATTTGATATTTTGTAAGTTGCCCAGAGTGGTGTTTTACCAGATATAAATTCACTAAATAATTAAATTTACTAAATAAATTAATTAAATATTTACATCTAGTTACACATTTACCTCTAATTACACATTGCAAACCCTGGAGACAATGATTCCAAGCCAGCTATCACTACAGGCAGTGAGGAGTAAATTAATGCCTACCATTTACAGTTATGGATATACATTCTCAGTCACATAAATACACATTATTAATAAACTCAAAGAACTCAAGATGAGCATCACAGTGCAGATATACTTCTACCTATATAACTGCATATGAACCTTTTCCATCCATGAAAGGCTTACTGAAAGAAGCAATAAGCAAAGACAAGCTGTGTGATCCATACATAAAATCAAATAAATGCAGGAAGGTAGTACCTTTTCTAGGATCACTTTAAAAATCAAACATTGATTTTTAAAGTGATCCTAGAAAAGGTACCACCTTCCTCCTGCATTTATTTGAAAGAAGCAAACATTTGTAGCTATGAGGCACAAATGTCTGTCTTTTGAATATTTGTTTGCATCTATGATTTATGGCTGCCCAACGGATAACTCTAATGATAAATAATAGAATACCATAACTTTGGTTGAAGTTATCTATAGCCATTCTTGTAAAATTAAATTATTTTTTAAAAGTCAATAGTATCGCTCCCCCCACCCCAGTGCGTCTGTCTGAGGGGAAAAGTAACCCAAACTACTTTGTTTTTAGTGCTGATTTTTTTTTATGTGACATAGGCAATGGTGGTGTTGGTGGTATTTATATTCTCAAACTAGCATCAATTTGCTAAAGTTTTATTAATTTTCATTCAAAAACTGAAATTAAAGTTTAAAAGTATTGTTAACAAATCACAAAATGAGGTGATGGTAGGCAGATTGACGCAGTAGACATTTCATTGCCATCACAAATTAAATTAATAAAGGCAATGATTGTTTTAGCTTCAGATTGCACATGCTAAAACCAGAGTCAAGCCCTGGAATGAATTGCTTGTTAAAATGGAACAATAGCAACAAAAACAAGTAAACATGATTTGCATTTAGTTTAAAGAGGGATGAGATCACCACCACAATATACAAAATAGTGTGGATTTCTGTTTCACAGTGAAACAAAATAGAAGTGGATTGGTGGGATCATAAGTTGTTCATGTAAACTAAATTGATTAGTGTTACAAATGTTTTTTCTTAACGCACAGTAGATTTGGTATTTCAGATTCAACAGCATATATTCAACGCAAGAACCCTTCTAAAATATGTGGCTCCAGAATCACTACCAGCCTCATTTGAGTAGATTGAAATGTATGTCAAATATGCTATTGTAGTGAAAACAGGATGAAAGTAATCTCTCTCACTATTCAAATCATTTGATTGCTATGCACAAAATAATTGTTAAAACTTGTTAACATACAAATTATTTTGTGTTAAGAAATGCTGGGTATACATCCTAAAATTCTGATTGCTTTAGTTTTAAGCAAAACAACTAGCCTAGTAAAGAGCAAATTATTTCCTCTATTCCTTTATAGCAGGGGTTCTCAGCCTACAGCCTGGGGGCTAGATGTGGCTCATGACACAATTTCATGTGGCCTCTTACCACCTCTGTCAAACCCAGAAGTGCCATGTGTGGCAGGCAGGGCAAAATGGCCATCTGGCCCCCAAAGCTGTCTGAGGGAACATGACCTGGTCCTCTACTTGAAAAGGTTGAGAACCCCTGGCTTAGCAACTGCAATTTGTACCCTTTCAATTTTTCTGTAGTGAGATAAATCAAACATAATTCAGGAGCACTGTTGATGTTAGACCAGAATAATTTGGCATTCCACAATGCACTGCAAGACCCCATTCTAAGCAAGGCAGGTCCTCTAACAACAATAGCATTTACTTGCAAACAGGATGCTTTTTAAGCTTCTCTTTCCTTGATGTTAATAAATTTAGGCTGTTTTGAGTGGTGGGGTGGAGGGAGAGAAGAGAGAAGCATGATTCCAACAATGAGAGAGCAAAGTGAAGCAGTTTATTCATTAAAAACATTGTCGAGTGTATATGGCAAAACCAAACAAAAATAAAACCTTTAAGATTACAATAATCTGATTTTAGTTTCTGAAAAAGATTGACATAGGAACCTCTGTGAAAAGGGTTTTCTGGGAGAAAGACCACTACTGATGTGTATTATCTGTAAATAGACGATGCGCATACAGCCTGCAGCATGTTTGAGTTGCAGAAGGATGACACATATCTAACAGGAAGAAGTAGGGCAATGTTCCTGAAAGATGCATTTTTCCTTGGGTGAAAACTGCAAAAGCGTTGCTGGCAACAAGCAAACAGAATTTAGGCTAAATTGGACGTAATCACTGCTGGCATGTAGAGCAAGAGGGCTGTGGATGGCATAGTTCACAAAAATATATAGCAGTGGGAAGGTAATACATTAAAATGTTGGGCTGGCTATAGAAAGGAGCTAGACAGAATCTGCTCAGAGTATGAGAGATAAGATGTCTGTACAAAGAGTGCAACGACAGGGAAAGGCAAATGGCTTTATGTCTTTATATGGAGAGTGGGAGGGGTAGGTTTGTGATGGTAAACAACTGGTAGTTACATCTAGCTTCATTTTGAACAGGTAATATCCACTTGTACTGCTCACAGTCCATGGTTGAAGAGTATAACAGAGAGTACAAGAGATTTCATATGCAAAACTGTACATGTGTATGTAAGATAACAAGAACTTGGCAATAAAGATACAGTACTTTGTCTTTATCTCTTTCTCAGGGCTGTTTTACTGGGGCACACCAAGCCCAAAATATTTTTTAAAGCATTGCCTGGATAATAACTTTTAGAATTCCCCAGTTGATATGGCCAGTTGTTATGCTGACTACAGGACTCTAGATAAGTTGTAGTTCAAATAAATAGCTTTTCCAAGCTCCAATCAAGCCCCAGATTTTTTTTTTAAAAAAACCAACCCAACAAGATTGGCACCATTATTACATATGGCATTGAGACACGCACAGGCACCATGGATGAAAATGGATAGCATGTTTTCCAGTGATGGGATGTAACAGGTTCTCACCAGTTCTCCAGAAGCGATAGTAACTTTTCCCAGTGTCCTGGAGAACCGGTTGCAGCTTTTAGGGGGAACCACTTTCGGGGCTTACCTTTTCACTGGTTCCCCCACTGCACATGCGTGCCAAGCAGTTGGTGTGCATGCATGCCTACAGTGCTTGGCGCGTATGCACGGCCTCCTTACTGTCCTCTCAAGCGGGGAGGAGGAAGAGAAGCTGCTAGCCTGAAGTTCCCTATAGCCTGCTCCCCTAGATATCCTAGAGAACTGGTTAGGCAAAGACTTAGTACCTAACTTCTTTAACTGTTGAAAAGTTGAAAAGTGCCAAAATGAAGCCATCTTGTGGGGAGTTCATTCTGTAGTTCCTTCCATCTGACCTAGTGTGAGAAAGTTTAGCCAGAATAAGTTTTAAGCTCTGGTTTAAAAGCTCTGGTTGATTTGTGTTGTGGGTGGGTGGGTGTATTTTAATGTATTATTTATTTATTTTATTTATGGGTTTGTGTTGTGGGTGGGTGGGTGGGTTGAGGTGTGTGTGTGTGCTTATTTTAATTTTATTTTTTATTATTTTTAAAATTCGTTTTCTTTGGCCCCGTCCACATCATGACATCATGACATTGGCTCCGCCCATGATGTCATGATGTCAGCTCCGCCCACACTGTGATGATGTCATGGTGGGATAGTATAATTTTTGACAGCCCACCACTGATGTTTTCCCAGGATTCCCATTGGTCTTTCTAAGCTCAATTATGTACACCATTACAATGTTACATCAAACTTCCATATCATAGCACTCTGTACCCAGGTGTGTGCTGGTATATCGGGCCATTGGGCTTTTTCCCACCCGACCCTCTCCTCTGGTGCCCTGGGGTGCCAACAGCAATGTATGGGATTAACCCCAACTCCCAAATAGGCACCCCCACCACTCCCTATCCAGCGCCTTCCCATGGTGCCCTGCACACCCCTGTCTGTACCTGGTCCTTTTTACTGTAATATCTTCTATGGCACACAGTCTCTGATGTGAAAGTTTTTAAATATTGCTTGCGACTACAATGATTAGGAGCAAAAAAAAAAATTCTTTGCCTATCAAAGCCAATCACCTCCAGAAGCTTCAATGCAAATGCTGCACACATATTCAGAAAATTGTCAAGGAAAAGCAAGGTAGAGGGAAAAATGTAAAATGGGACTCAAAATAACCTATCAGGAAATGAATACACACACAATCATTAAGTCCATGCATGTTCTTACTATTCCTCTACTGAACAGTGCCCAAAACACCTTATATTTTCAATCACTATCTACCTATTTAATAGCCTGCATCACAGAGGTCGGTCACAGCATGACCCCATATATTGCATGATTGTCAAAAATCAGCTTTGACACTAAATGCACATTTGAAAAGGAACCTTATTCAGCCTTGGCTCTATGGTTATGTGTTTTTATGTTCATGTAATATATACAAGGAATATGCACAAACAACATGGTATTTCTAGCAGCAATCAGAGTGGATTCTTTCAAGTCCATTTCAGCGCAATATGCATACCTGTACATGCATTAAGCTCAAACTATATGTAATATGAGAGTTCTGTGACTAGTACTTCCAGTATCCTTGTTTTTAGTAGCAGCCAGAGGATGAAGGGGAGTTTCGATTGAAACTGCTATGTAGATTCACCCTTTGTATTCACACCAGTTCTTAGAAATGTACCCATCAATTAGGCTGTGGGTGGTGAATGAGAAAATTTATGAGCTTGTTGCCTCCATTAAGAACTAATGGAACTAAAAACAGGTTTGGGGTTTATTTATTTTTAATCATGTCAGAAGCACACAAAAGTGCTTTCTGGGTTGAAAGGATTTTTGCTGGAGGGACCTTGCTCAGGGGACACCCGAATGAGGCTCCTTTCATGTCCCTGACATCTTTTCCCACTGAAGTGGTCCCTATTTAACTTGCAATTTCTTGCTTTCTAACTGCTAGGTTGGCAGTAGCTGGGACAGAGACAGGCACTCATTCCGTCATGCAGTACTCGTGTCTTGAACTGCCAACTTGCCCAACCTTCCAGCTAACAAGGCATGCTTCTTAACCACTGAGCCACCGGATGTAGTTAGGCTATGTCTCTACATACAGTACGTGTTTTCTGTCAGTTTGCTTTCCATACTTTTGCCATGTTTAGTATTTTTACCCACAATTGTTTAGCATGAAGTTGTAAATGCAGTTACTGATGGTACAATTCACACATGTACCAATTCCAGTTTCAAACTATGACAGTGGGAACAATGAGAGCAGTCTCTACCCCAAAACCTGACTTTCAAATGCACTGCCAAATTACTCTAATAGAAAGGTAATATTGCCACCATAATTCTACATAGGCAAATGAGTAATTTCTGTTCTGTATAAAATATACCAAAAATAATTGTTATTCAGATTCCATATAGTATCAATTCTGCTTTATCTCACCTAAAGAAAACATAGTATAATTTTAATTTCACTAACAGACTCGTTTCCCTTAAAAACTTCTAAATTTTTGCTGTTAAATACATATTTGACAATACATCTCTTTATGGGACCAGACTGTGGTAATACCTGTATCTAAAAAGAAAAAGTATTTTTCAAGAACACGGCATTTAATACAAGCTCAGAATCAAAGCAACATGTTTCTTCGACCTTTGGTAATCCCATATATTTTCAGATCAGCTAATAGTTTTGCTTCACTAAGCAAAGCATGGCAATTTGGTTCCTCTGCAGTAGAAACATCAGAGTGAAATTGTCCTCACAATCAGACATTTCAAAGACTTTTGCACAACATCATTTTTGTAAATTACTCAGTAGTGGGAATGGAAAATTAAGCAACTGAGGATTTTCATGGGATGAGTTTATAAACACAGAGATTCTGTTCCTTGCTAACCAAATGATTTTATGACAGGGATGTTTACAGAGCAACCAGTTCAGTTCTTTAGTAATCTTGATCATGTATTTTACTTCATAAAGACAAAGCCTGTTTTAAAACTACTGCAAGTGTTTTTCCCCTCTGACTACTAATGGTTTATCCCAGACTAAAGTCAACTGAATTGCTCCAGAACAATTGTGGGCTGTGGATTCCTGCCAATGAGAGCAAGGCATCTGCAGTGAGATAAGAACAAAGTCTTTGTCTCAGAAGCAAACCACACCTATGGTGGAACCAATGTCACATCTGTGGGAGCAAATTAAGATCACAAAGAACAGTTCACATCACCAAAAGAAACACATTTCCTTAAAAAAAATATGCCACACGAAATCCTGCATATATGCAGTATTACACAATATATTTGAAGAACATATAAAATTTATCAGGTGACTTGTAAAGAATATAAAATGCCAAATGCCTGCTCTAACACTCTTTACTTGTTATATACAGGTTTACAACTGTACAAGCAACCATCCCAAGCACAATTTTACAGTTTTCTTTAAATAATAAAAATAATGACATCAGTGTTAAAGAATACAGCATCTTTGCGACCTGAAAGATAATTTCTGCCCACTAAGGCTGCAGAAATACAGGGATCTTTTGTGATTAACATGCACTTCTTCTTATAATACCTCTACCACAGCTGCCTCCTCATGTTTCATTTATTTCCAGCACTTTATTGTTCTTTTTGATCACTAATCCAATCAAAGTGCTCTACAGGCTATAGAAATAAATGAAATATATCTAATTTAAATTTGTGAAACATCCTTTTCAGTATATTTTAGGCACTGCTAATATTTTCCAATATACAAATATAATCTATTCAAAATAAAAGCATCCTGGGGAAAATTAACCGTAGTGTGTATACTCTAAACAAAGTGTAAAGATTTAAAGCCATTGGCTAGTGAAGACATCAATCCTATACACATTTGCCTCAAATTAAGACCTTGAACAGTAATATCTATTTAAGTAAGGCCTATTTCAGAGTTAATAGATGTAAGATTGCACTCCATAAAATGCTGTTTTGTTGAATAATTATGAGCCATTTCTTATGACACTGATCTAGGGTTGAGTAACTATGTTGGTATGAGCATTGCAAAGGACATTATGTAAGTAAGGGATCAATCAGATGGCCACTTGTCCTGCTTTTGGTACGTTTTGAGGGTGGGTTGGTTAACTTCTTTTTCTGGTGATCAGACAACCTGATCATTAGAGTGGACAAATCTACCCCTGCCTCTGATATGGGCTTCAATTTTTTGTTGTGAGTTTGTGAACTCTAGTTTAGTCCATTTCCATAATGTGTGATCACTAGTAATGGATTAAAATCAAACCTTGCAGCTATCAAAGCTGCCAAGGCTTCTTTCAGTGACAATTTCTGGTATCATGAAGTGGCTTAATAAGTGAACTACTGTACTTCTGGAAATGAGAAATCTGAATATTTTCTCTACTTCTCTGCAGAGAGGCAGGCAGGGGGAAATGAAATTATTATTTTTTAACTCTGCTAGACTATCACTGATGTACTGAATCACTTACTTTAAAAGAATGTATTTGCCTTAGTGTGAAATGCTGATTGAAACCATAGCTGCAGGCAGTTTCTCAAACAGCACTAAATACAAGGCAAAGAAAATATTTTTTAAAAAATAATCTAAGTAACAGTTTCAGCACATCAGCAATGGTCTAGCTTCTAGCAGAGTCAAAAAATTAATTTCATTTCTCCTGTCCCTCCACAGCATTCAATTTGCCAGTATCCTGGAGAGGCTTGTTTAAGCGACTTCACAATACTGGAAGTAGAATTACCAGATGTTGGTGTGCCATCTGGATGTAACAAAAACACAAAATGACATGTCACTCCTCCACTCAACCTCAAGCAGCTCTATTTCGATTGCACCAGCCTGCACCAGGGGCAGTGTGGTTGCACTTTAAGACACAAATAGTCTGTACCGCTATTTGTTATTTATTTGCAAATGTGAGTAAAGTCTCCTCTTTCCCGCTTTCAGATCAAAATATCATGTATCTAGGTTCCCATATTCCTGGCTCAGCCTTCAGCCTTTTGGCAATAGCACATTGAATTCACAGATCTTGGCAGGAAGACATCTGTAAAACATATTCTCACTAGACATATCTCCACTCACACCAAGATTCTAGGAATGTACCTGAAGTGCTTGTCATGCCAATTAATGCATGTCTTTAATATCATTATCCTCTTTCTTGTCAAAGTTCAATTTTCAGCAACTTACAAACACTTTTAGCCAGCAAGTGGATTGCTACTGCACTGGAGCGTACTAGTTGGTTCCTACAGATTACTTCATTTCTTAATTCCTCTTCAGACTTCTCAGATGCCAGCCACTTAAAGAGTCATACGTTTTAAGGGAATAGCAATTTGTATTTTCCTCCTCCCATATGTCATTATTCAATAGCACAACTAGGGAAGTTTTAACTCTATGCTGGCACTACTAAGTTTCTGTTATTGGCACACCATCAATGTGCAAGGTAGAACCTAATGTATTTGCTTTTCAAACGAGGTACAATATTATTGCTAGTAATTGTTTACATGGTTCTACTCTCTTTGTCAGCAAGATCGTGGGTATGTTTTTAAACATGGGAACACTACTTTATGGGAAACTTTTTAAAATTTCTGTTACTAAAAAGTAACGAAGACACTGACAGTAATTAATGTAACTGACTGTTTAAAAAAAGGTGCATTACTCCTTGGACTCCATCTTTGAGCCTTTGGAATATGATTAACAAAAAAGTGAAATATGAGCAAGTGAGGCAATTTTTAAATGACAAAATAAATTTAAAAAGAAGTATTTGAGTCAAAAATGGGAGGACAAATGAGATACAATGGAATACTGCAAAATAAATTAATCTCAAATGATGAAGTGCACTTTTACTGATGCACCATTATTTTGAGCTCTATTTCGTTCTTCCTACATATAATAACATGCTCTTTTTACCTCAACATATGGCTCCCTGATCTATTCTCCAGTTGCTCCTTTGAAAGAAAACAAACACTAATTTGATAATTTTGCATAAAATAGCATGCAAACAGAGATTATGACTTTCACTAACATAAAAAAGAAAATAAATATTAGATGACTAGAATTAAAATCATCTGCCCTCTAATTTTTTATTTCCTGAATGTTACAGCTACAAGAACTTTATTTTATCTAGTGTACTCTCAGTTAGTGAGACTGAACAAGGGCAAGTAAGTCATCTTCTTCACCCTTGTTAAAGGTGTTAAAAACAAACAAGTCAAATCAGGACAAATGGCAAAGGTAAAATACCTGTCCAAATGATTTGGCAAGATTTGCTCTACATACCCATGGTCTATAAATCTATGGATGGAAGTGTAAGTGCCTTTCAACATACAGTATTACAGAAATCTGTGCATGTACATTTTGTGTGTCCATGGGAATATACATACATATATACATTATGTGAGAATGGGTGCACCTGGGTTGGGATCATTAGCAGTCTAGATTCTAGAAATACGTTTAACTTGGGGAACTATTAACAGAATGTATTGCTGACAAAACACTCTTAGAGCTCAGCTTTCAAATTCTAAACCAGGGATTCTCAACTTGCGGCCAATGAGCTGAATGCGGCCCATGGCGCCATTTCATGTGGGCCCCCAGCACCTCCACCAAGCCAGGAAATGCCATGTGGTGGAGGAAGGGCAAAATAGCTGTCCGGCTCTGGAAGCTGTCTGAGGGAGCATGACCCGGCCCTCGGCTCTAAAAGGTTGAGAACTCCTGCTCTAATCACACCAACAAAGTATACATAGTGTGAAATGCTAACATTTGGTTTTTGCTTCCCTCCTTAGGGATAATGGAAGACACAACCCACCTTACCCTTGTTGCACACAATCTATAAAATATGAAGAGCAATGTTCCATTTTTCTCCATGATAAAACTGGAATATCATAGCCTATATTTGTATGGTTACAGGTAAAATATATTATTGACTAGGACAGGGGTTCCCACCCTACAGCCCATGGGCCGGCCCTGGCCCATGGCACCATTCCATCTGGCATGTCACTGCCGCCACCACACCTGGAAGTGGATGCATTTACAACAGCCATTAAATGCATCCTTGAATGCGCAAACACAGTTATGTCAGCTGTAAATGCACCCACAGCTGTCATAAACGCGGAAGCGGTCACATTTACTTTCACTTCTGGGGTGTGTGGCCTGGCTTGCTCAGCTATCTGGAGTGTGTGGTCAGGCCCACGGGTTTAAAAGGTTGGGAACCGCTGGACTAGGACATGCTCTTGCTTAATTGGCTTTTGTTTTAAGAAGCCATTAAAACTGTTTTTGAATCTGTCCCCTCCAAAAGCAATGGCTTTTTCCACTATGTGACATAGGAGTTACTGTTTCAGCTTATTTTTGAAGAATAAATCTGAAAACACCTTAAGATAACTGGACTAATCGAAAATTCTTAAGAACATGACTGTTGTGAGTGGTAACCATAGCTATTCTAAAGACTTATTTGCTTTACTAGGACCATGTGCCCAAAGGATAGAATGTCGACTATACGTCTTACCCTTTATAAAAAAGGATGTTAAAACGTAGATGGTATCACTGGTGTAGATGGATGGTATCACTGGAGGCAGAGGAACGATAATCCCATGTGGTAGGCCCTTGGGGGTGCTTAAAGTACAGTATCTGTTCTAAAACTTGGGTTTTTGTAAATAAACAGCCTGCTTCTTGATACCCTCCACACCTAGTACTGCACATAGGCTGTCTAAATTCTATTTGAATAAATCAGATATAAGCAGCCTACCTGCTGGTACAATTACAGACAATATTTTTAGTTTTTCTTCATTAGCATGCAGCCTTAATACTCTTATTAATCTGTATATTTTGTATATTTGCATTTTCTTAGCATAAAATATGAGACGTTTACAAAACCTTGACTAAGTGAAATATCATTAACTTGTGTAAGTAAATTTAAGATTTTCTAGGTCATATAATAAATACGAATTTAAAGACAAATTTTACTTTGTTAAAAAAATATGCAATATTTCCCAGATGCTCTGAAACAGAATCTGTGTTGTTCCCTTTATATTTATTTTAAAGAACTGTTCCATTCATCTTCAATTAAGTTTTTTCAATCTGTATTTTGAAAATAGTTCTTTAGGCACATCATGCGATGGTGCTTCATTGAAAAGATGCCAATATAGTCATCCCATTTCAGTAGCACTCCTTATACTGTATTCACTGGCCATTAATGTATACCAGGGGTTTTCAACCTACGGCCCATGGACCAGATCTGGCCCACAGCACCAAATAATCCGGCTACCGCCCTTGCTCCAGCCATCACCAGAATCGGCCACGGATTCATTTACGGCTGACATAAAAGCGTTTACAACAGCTGTAAACGAGTCTGTGACCTTTGTAAACATGTTTACGACAACCATAAACAGGAGGGGGGCCAAACAATTTGGCCCCCTCAACTGTTTGAGGGAGTGAACCAGTCCCCGACTTGAAAAGGTTGAGAACGCCTGATGTATACATTGCATCCACAGTGATGAAACTGTTTCATGACTAATCTTCCTCTCTTTATTACAGCAAAATAATTTTAAAGCCTACATTTGGGGGGAAATTAAACTTCTTTAATAGTCAAAACTAAACATACTATCTCTGGAATATATATATATATTTATTTATTTAATGGGTTTGCAGCCTTAGGTTGTAACTCTGCAAGAAACTGAATTAAAGTTCTATTTTAGAAACTTCTGAAAACAGGGGGTTTGGGAAAATAAAAGATCATTTAAAACCATGACTCCAGTATTTTGAATCCACCATTCTTGTAAGATTAACACAACAGAGCTAGTATATCCCTAGGGTATTAGAACTCAGATTTTTTTTTTGTTCTGGTTTACTGTACTTTTAAGAAAATCCACACATTTAGAACTGTAAAATTATCAAGCTATAAAAACTAATTTTGTTTCAACTGTAGGAAATACAGAAGACATTTTAATTTAAAAAACAATAGCACTAAGGGTAACATATGCATCTACTTATACACAAAGAACAATGTGTAAAAATGTTGTAGCTAACTCTATATTGGCATTAGGAAAATTATTCCCTTAAACCTGATTATTTTATGCATCAGAAAAATATTGGAGTTAACATCTGAGAATTCATTAGATGTCTTCATTACCCAGTACCATTAGAATAGAGCAAAAGCAAACAGACAACAAACAAAAATATCTCTTATTATAGAAATCCACCTAACTTATTCATCAGAGTTACCTTTTACAAGTGAGTAGTATCTGTTGCTCATTAACAGTGCACTCTATACTTCAGGTTAAATACCTGGGATTTTACCATTGTTGCTCTTACTACTATTATTATTTTGATTGACATTTCCCATATAATATTAAAACAGGCATCTTCTCTCAGTATAGGCCAGAACATTTAAACAAAAGAAAACAGATGCCACCATAATATCCTGGAAAACTTCATTTGGTCCTGTCTCCCATAGTTTCATCCATCTGTTTTGAAGAACTTATGGCACAAATTTGCATTATTATATTCCTTATCCAAGTCCCGCTTCCAGAAAAGGCATGAAAAGTGGTCACCGAAGTAGTTTAGTGCTTCAGAAAAACAAGTATGTTTTAAAAGTGCTCAAAAAGAACTTAATTTTACACATATGCTGTATATACGAAGATGGAATTCAGAACCCATGTTCCTTGCATTCATGGGACCACAAATATGTATCTTCCTTCAGATGATGCCCAAAGGCTTATTGGTGGGCTCCTGTGAAGACTGATCTGCCATTTCTACCTCCTTCTATTTTTTGGCACCTTCGTGATATGTGGCTATTTTACCTGTTGTCCCTGATAAGCTCCGGTAACTGGCCCGATGTACAAGGACTTTAGAAACTGGGATTTTTGTTCTAGGGATCTCACTTTTGGTAAGCTGATGATGTACGAGGTGATGGCTGTTACTGGTGTCTGGGCCATGGCTGCTATGGGGTGATGTAAAATGCTTGATACTGATCGGTATCTTTGAGTCCTTGAGTGATGTTGTATGTATTTTGACTGGACATGTGGTTGCTACTGGAGACACTGGCTTGCTACAAGTCACAGAGGTGACATCTGCAGAAGTCACTGTGGCTGAGTTTTCATCTGGATCAGCATACAGATCGTAGAGAGCATCCCCACTGTAGCTGTCCCTAGGAATTGCTTCTTTCTGGATACTGCTAGCATTGTCCTCCTCAGGTCCAGGCGTGGTAGAATCCCAGTACCCTTCATCACTGCTAGGGACAGCTTCCTGTGGCTCTTTTTCTCTGCTTTTCTGGTCTTCCTTGTGGTTGTGGTGAGTTGGAATCTGACTGACACCAGCCTGCTGCACAGTGGTTGATCCATCTTTGACATTTTGGGCAAAGCTGCCATCTTTGGAGGCTTTAGGAGATTCCTTCCTGCCAGGTGTCTCCTCCTGTGGCTTCCCCTCACTTTGTGACAACACCTCCCAGAATCCTGGTGTCGACGTGTCCCCCACCTGCTCAGGGCTAGCCATCTCCTCTCCTCCTCCTTGGTAAGTCACCACGCTGGGAGGCTTTTTGGAGGCTCCCACCTTGTTGAGGCCAGGAGAACCCTTGTCACTTCCAACCGCATCACTGCCGCCAACTTTGCCGCCGCCAACGCCCACATCCTCCTCCTGGTCCGCAATAATGTCCCCACAGCCTGTAAGAGAGTCAAAGCTTTTCAGTGAAGTCACGTCAGCAAACATCAAACAAATACGGTCAATGGATGGCTCAGAGGGTGGATCAAGAGAGGAAGGGTCAGGGGCCGCTGCCTTCTGATGGCCACGTTCGGGTTCAACAGGGGGGGGAGGCTTGAGAGGAAGGTCACCTGTTATGGCTGCGTCCTCCTGGGTCTTCTGCTCCTCGCCGTCCCTGTGGGGCTCCAGACGGCTCTCCATCACCCGAGGCTGGACCCTAGCAAGGTCCTCTCCCTGCAGGAGATACGGTGTCGCCAACAGCATCTCCTGGAAGAAACCCACACCTTGCTTCTCTTCCACCGTGGGAGACTCCGCATCCTGGGGGTCCAAGAGCTGCTCCCCAACACTGGGAGACCTCACAGCCTGGGAGCCTTCCGTGGGGGGTGGTCGAGGCGGGGTCTCCTCTTTCACACACTCCAGGCTGGCCGTGAGGGAGCCGGGCATGAGGCGGCCGGTGTGTCCCTGGGGTCTCTCGCCCGGCCCTGCCTCCTCCTCCTCCTCCTTCATGCCCGGCTTCTCCCTCCGGTGCCACCTCATGCTGCTGAAGAGCCCCCGGAGCCCCCCACGCCCTTTCGGCCTCTCGCCTTTGGCGCCTTCGCTGGGGCGGCCGTTTTTCCGCAGCAGGGAGAAGAAGCTGTGCGACTTGCCCACCGAGGCGGCTGAGGCGGCGGCGGCGCCGGGCGAGGAGGCATCCTCCTCCTTGGCCCCGGGGCTTCCGACGGCCGAGGCGCCGTGGTCCCCTCCGTCGCCGGGCTCTCCCTTCGTGCCGCCCTCCAGCAGCCCCACCTCGGCCAGCCCGTCGTGGGTCTTGCTCCTCACCATGCCGCCGCCTGCCGCCTGCCCAGCGCCCCCTTCGCCGCTTTTGCCTTTGGCGCCGCCGCCGCTGCTACTCCTCACGCCGAAGATGCTCGGCATGGCGCCCCCGGATCGCCTCCGCTTGAACAACTTGAAGGCGGTCTTGTTGAGCTTGCTGCCAGATGGCGGCGGCGGAGGCTCGGCCACCACCGCGGTGGGCTCGTCGCCGTGGAGGTCCATGGCGATGGCGGCGGCGGTGGCCGCCCGTCGTCTCCCTCCTCCTGCTGCTCCTCCTCCTCCCCCTCGCAGCAGCCCTTGCGCCTGGTTCCCCTTCTTCTTCGCCCGCCGGCTCACGATGCCTGACAGCCCCGCCGCCGCCGCCGCCTCTGGTTGATCACCATGGAAACCTGGCCCGGCCTAAGCCGCTTTTGCTCAGCCCAGGGCTTGGGCCTGCGCCAGGCCCCCGCCGCCCATTCCCAACCAACCTGAGCTACAACGGACACAATAATCAGAGCCAGAGAGAGAGAGAGAGAAGGAGGGAGGGGTTGCGAGAGAGAGAGAGAGAGAGAGGCGACTCTCCCCTCCCCTCCTTCCTAAAAGCGGGGAGGGGGAGGGTTTATATAACTTAATCCATTGGGGGCTGCTATGACTGCGGTTGCTCTCTCAGCATATGTCTAAAGGAGGGGGGGGGTCTGGTTTATTTGGGGCACACGAGGCTGTTCCTTGCACATAACAGAGAAACAGGGATACACGCTTGTCATTAGATGCTCTCCTCAGTCTTACCACCACTACCACCGCACGCACACATTTCAGTGCTTATATATATATATTGCCAAGGCCAGGTTATTCTGCTATAATAGTAGAGTAGTAGACCTTCGAAAGCAAGAAATTGCAAGTAGATAAATAGGGACCACTTCGGTGGGAAGGTAACACAGCGTTCCGTGCGCTCCAGTGTCTAGTCATGCCTGCCACATGACCATGGAAACGTCTGGTGTCTAGTCATGCCTGCCACATGACCATGGAAACGTCTGCAGAAGCAGACAGCGCTGGCTCTTCGGCTTAGAAACAGATGAGCACTGACCCCTAGAGTCGGATGCAACTGGCTTTCGAGCAAGGGAAACCTGGGAGTAGACCATACTGCCAGCGACTGATCATCAGGCAGCAGTTAACTAACCTGGCAGCCCTGAGGACATGGGTGTCAAAAGTCCACAGGGAAGGGCGATGATGGTCTCCCAAGTGGATTAAAATCCCACTTGAATCCATCTTGATGGAGGGCAGCAGCTTCATTAATACTGGCCTTAAGCTGAGGAGGACTTTGTGCGCCAAAAGGGCTCAAGGCTCTGTTTAGGGAAGCATTTGAGTAAGGGCACTCGCTGGACTAGTATTGGGCTTTTTTTCCCTCCCCGGTTTTAATTAGGTTCAATACTTGTATTTTATTATGTGATTTTATTAGGTGTTTTTAATGTGTTGTTGTTAGCCACCCGGGGTGTGTGTGTGTGTAACCGCAGATGGGCAGGATATAAATAAAAGTTAATAATAATAAAAGGACCAGAAAATGACTTGTAGAATTGGATCGATGGTTGTTCCTTGCACATATAATCATCATCATTAGAATTTCATTTCAGAAATTATTCTGGGTTGAAAGGATTTTTGCTGGAGAAACTCCGCTCAGGAGACGCCTGAATAAGCCTACTTTCATGTCCCCAAGAGCTGGGACAGAGACAGGCTCTCAAACTATCCCTGGTTTCGAACTGCCGACTTGGCGGCCTTCCGGCTAACAAGGCGAGCTTCTTAACCACTGAGCCACCGCAGCCCCTTAACATAACAGAAACAGGGTTACATGTTAGTTGTCATTAGATGCTTTCTCTCGCTCTCTCTCTCTTTCACACACACACACTTCAGCACCTATAGACAACAAGCTGTGTAAATGTGGAGAGATACAAAATCTGGCTCATTTACTGGTCTGCCAATTACTGCCAGAAACAATTGCCGATGAGGACTTAATTTTTGCCAATGACAAAGCCAAGAAAATGGCTTCGTTTTGGCAGTCCAGGGTTTGATCAGGTCACGAAAGAAGAAGAAGCACCTATGCATTGCTAATGCTAATGTTACAGTGCCAGTCTGGCCGGGTTATCCTGTTTCTTCTTTCATGTCCAGATCAAACTTTGGGCTGCCAAAATTAAGCCACTTTTTTCATTAAATTAAATTTTCATCAGTACATGTTTCTGGTAGTAACAGGAAGACCAGTAAATGAGCGGGTGTTCGCCCCACTGCCACCAAAGGCAGTGGTGGCAGTGGGAGAAATGGTGGGGACTCGTAGTGGTCCCACAGCCACAATCACTCCCCCCGCCCCCGATGGTAGTGGTAACAGAGGGACACCAGTCTGGCCCACCAACAGTCTGAGGGGCGTGATCCGACCCCCAGCTTTAAAAGGTTGAGAACCCCTGCTCCAGAAGATAGCGGATGATAGATGAGACTGGTGTGCTGTTGTTCATTGGGGTCGCAAAGAGTCAGATTCTGCACATGCCCAAAGGCATTTTCTCAAATAGAGGATAGCACTGGAAAGACTGAACTCCTAGGCAGACTACAATGCTCCATGGTGAAAATCCTTTTAAACCAAACTTTGGGTATGGTGTTCACTTTCATTTCTAGAAAAGAGTAGATACAAAGGAGTCAATTTATGACATGCTACACAGCATGCCAAACCAAACAGTTTCCACAAGGTCTGGCGGCATTAACTCCCCAAGCTTTTAAGAAAGAAATACTGATGTCAGAATGACCTGAGCTAATGACAGGATGTTTTGGAGTTTATTAATTCAGCAGCTTGTTCTACATTAGAAATGGTTGGACAGCCAGATTACATCAATAAATTATGTATTTGATTGCAATACAGAATTCTTTTCATATTGTTGTAGCATAACCCAACCCAACAATTCAAGTGAAGATTAAGAAATGTAAAACATCCATTGTGATAACAATAGTATGCGGCACAGTTCTCTATTAAATAAAGGTTTGTGGATTAATTAAAAAGGTTCAGTTCAGTTGTGGACATATTCTAGTACTGGGTTAAGTACATTCAATTTATACCATTAATTAACACAGATGATGAGAAAATTGATTTGACTTAGGGCACAGTACAAAATCAACAATATTAGGTTGCAGGGGAAAGATTTAGATCAGGAAAATGGTGGAAGAGAAAGACTCTTGTTCAGTGCAATTTATAGGTCAAATTTAGAACTCCTCCTTCCCTTGGATCTGCTTTTTTAAAAAGTCAGGAGATCCTACTTGTGACATTTTTGAAATGGTAGCCATGTTAATCTATGTTTCAAGCACATCAGAGATTAAAGAGGAAAAATGTTGTGGCACTTTAAAGATTTAACTACTGTATTTTAATGTTAGCTTTTTTGGCTCAAGTCCACTTTTGTCAGACATAAGAGTGAGACTTTATGGCATCAATTTATACTCATAAAGTGCAGAGGTACCGTTGGTTAGCATAACAGATACATATACAAATCAAGGTGGTGGGTTTTTTTTACAACTTGATGCTAATAAATTTCTTCTAAATAGCCTGAAAAGTTTTGCTAAGAACTCATGATACTGTATCAGAATATTTGGCATCCACAGGATAGTGGGTTGAATGGTTTTTCACAGGTGAATAGGATTTCTGCAATATATATTGCAAAAACCCTGTTCCTCAGTATAGTAAGTTGCAATTAGAGTATGCCCATTGAATCAGTGGGGACTTTCTCCAATTGTAACTTGCCATGCTAAAGCAACAAGATTTCAGGCAATGTGTATTTATTGTAGACACATGTGCACACACATACAATTCCCCCGCCTCAATTTGAAGATGTTGAAAATATTAACAATAAAATGTATACAAAATACTATGATATAAAATCATAAAACTCAGTTATATGTATGCTATATCAAGAGGACAGCAGTTCCAGTTAGGGGACAACATTAATCCACACTGTTTATGTGTAGGCTATTTACTAGGCAATTTGTTACTTTTAACAGAGAACACATATTTGTAATTTAAAAAAACCCTCACCTCTATAAGAAAAGTGCAGAACAGTGGCCTTGTTTTCTAGTAGTTTCAATCACTACCAAGTACACTGTTCTTAAAAATACTTCAGATATTAGGAGAAGGAATAAGATTGTAGCAAGTAGTAAGGCAAACTTACCAAGTCATTACATTTCTATTATTTTTTGCTGTACTTTATATTTTACGCTGTCTCATTGTGCTTCCAGAGCAAATATGTTAAATAACCAAATCAAATGCAACATACAGGAATTCAAATACTTGTACAGTATATGCACATTAGAATATGTAGAACAGTGTCTAGAAACACGAAGTGGCGAGTGGGCAGCTATATTAAATCGTATTATAAATAAATAAACCCCACAATATAAATGTAGGAAAATCAATTTGGCCAAAGCAAAAATAAGTGCTACATCATATGATTAAATTATAATAAATTATAGTAAAAGTTGTAATGTAAAATTAATGAAAATATTGTTAAAACAATAAAATAACTGCACAAAGTAATATTAGCATCAGTAAAAACTATAGAATGCATGGGAAAGAGGTGGCCAGTGTGAAAGAGATTAGGCAGTGTGAAGTTATTACCGTAGGCAGCAGATTTGGACTGCCATGAAAGAGTAGCGATTTGAATTGACTGGGAAAAAGTGTGGATTGCAACCAGAAAGGATGCTAAATAAATAAATAAATAATCCTGTAGCAAAACAAAAACATGTGAATGCATGATGGATGAAATTTATGAAATTGTTTACTACAGACAAGAAGCAAATGTAGAAGATGAAAGGATATCATCAGAATATTGAATGCAATCTTTCAATGACTGGCACACTGCGACAAACAACTACAGTAATACCTCATATAACATTAGTATCGAATAACACGAAAATCGCATAACATCAAGGAATCTGGGGGGAAGAATTGCATCAGATAACATTAAGATCCTATGGGATGCTTCAGATAACAACCGCGAAAGCCTGTGAGGTTACAATGTATCTCTATGGATCCCATAGAGGATCAGATAACACGAAAAATCATATAACACGAAGACTTGTGGAACCAGGTTTTAGTGTTATATGAGGTTTTACTGTATTATAATCATCATGGCAAAATGTTATTGTTTTTGTAATGCTAGTGTAAATATGTCATTTTATGGTGAAAGAAATTAAATAAAAGATTTAGGGGAAAAAAGACTAACTGATATATTTTAATGGTGACCTTTTGCAGATCAGACCCATTCAATGTGATTTAATAAGGTTCCTCAAGTCCAACCTCCTGCCAAATCATGTTGAAGTTGAGTTGTAAAAGTTACATTTTTATGACAGTCCCTCCTCAGCTAACACAGACTCTTGCTATGCTGACTGCAACATCTGGGGAACTGTCATCCAAAAAGTAACTTTTCCTATGGGAGCAGGAGATAGAAAATTATGCTTCCTTTTCTGTTTGTCAGAAAGGAGAAGACAAGACTAGAGGGAAAGGAAGTTGCTGTCCATACTCAGAATGTGATATATTCTGCCCATGTGGACTGCCAGTCACAAGATCTTTTAATGCAGATTGCTTTTGTTCACATAACCAGAGTACTTTCAGCGTGATACTCTTGCTTCATGTTATTAACTATGGAACACTATGTATATCTGGAATCTGGGTCAGTGAGAGTGTGCTTTGTGAATTTGCTATAGGGCTTGTTCTTTGCTCTCAGGAAGAAAAGGCTTCAGATCTAAGGTCCAGAGGTCTTGCATCCAGTGTTCATTGCCAACAACCCACCCACAGCTGCCACATTACATAATGCAGATATTCACAGAAAACTATTCTTTCAAAGCCCAAGTAAACAGAAGCCCGTAGTGGAAAAATGAACAAAAACACACAATTCAAACTGGAAACAACTGAAGCATATAAGTCAAAGGTTCACAATGATGAAATATTATAACCTAGTATTTCCATGTAATAGCACATGGCACTTCAACATCGCAGGGGTAAAAAAAGGAAAAGAGCTTTCCTTTGTGATCATGGTCACATCTAGGCTGACTGCAGCTTTGTGGTGGGAGGCTGGGAAAGTGGCCTCTAGTTTTCAATATTGTCACAAAAATGAAATCAGAAGCTGAACTGTGAAACCAGTGAGTATTTCCTCAACCTTTGAGGACACTTTGGCAATGATCTTTTAGTTAAGCCTTGTGAAGCAAAGTCATTTCAAAGGGAGACTGATGAGTATTATTAATTACTGTATATTCATGAGGCAACTCTTCTGTAAGTGTCATTGATTGAAAAGGCCCTACTCTAGCTGTGACTTACTACACCAATGTAAGTCGTGACTAGAGTAGGTCCATGATAGTCAATGGAGCTCATGGAGGCGTTGATTCATCAAATCTCCACTGATTTATTGGGCCTACTCTAGTGCAATGTACAATGCTAAACAACAGGATTTTAGCCAAAATGAGTTAATTATCTTTCCTGATGACAGGATGTTTCTCTTTCTGGAAATGGTTCTTTGAATTGGCAGTGTGAATGATCTAATTGCCACTATCAGTTACATTTAATTTCTCTCAGACCTTATTATCTATAATCTTGTCCTTCATTTTATAAAATATAATATATGGAACTAAAATTCTGGATTGCACACATCCCGTAATGTAGATTAATTAAAATACTGTACTGATTGTTTAAAATTTACTGATTTTGAATGGGTTTGGCTTGGATTTATTGGTTGCTTTTTTAAAATGTATGCAGTCTAATTAAAGGGAACTTGCCATTGGATCATTTTTTTAAAAAAAAATCCATAAGGGAAAGTAAAATAAAACCAGAAAGCTATACTCAACACCATCAATCTTAAAGCATTTCTAGCCAGAGCAATATCATGAAGTGATTTGAGAGAAAGAGGAGACCTAGTTTATATTACACCTTTTGTGTACATACACACAAAGGACTGCTTTATTATCTTTTATCTCCAGCTATGAATTGTCTATTGCAGACAGCAGCTCCAAGATGCACTTTGGCCACCCCTGAGTTAAACTAAAGAGAACAAAGAAAGGTTTGTTTTCAGTAGAATAACTAGCATGACTTGGATAATAGAAAGAGCCAGGAGTCTTGAGTTCCTCTCACTTATGCCTCTTGATAAAATGAGACTAATATACAGTAATTTGTTTGCCTAATATAATCAGTTATCTTACAGAGCTGTTTTCAAAAGCAAATCTCTGCAATAAAGATTTCGTTTCTCTCCTCAAAGTGCTGTGATGAGCCATGGATACTGGTTTCCAGAGGGTTAAATTTTAATAGTGTCTAACTTACACAAATAAGTGGTTACTTAAAAAAAAAAACTTTGAAGTAAAGCAGAGATTCTCAACCTGTGGCCCACAGCACCACTTCATGTGGGCTCCCACCACCTCCACCACACCAGGAAGTGCCATGTGGTGGAGGAAGGGCAAAATGGCCATCTGGCCCCCAAAGCTGTCTGAGGGAGTGTGTGGCATGACAGGCAATGTCTATTATCCTGAAAGGCGTCTGATGGCTCATCTTGTGAGTCTGAGGCAATGTTTGTATTAGTTAAATATATTTGGAATAATAATAATATAACTAAATAGCAATGCATTCAATAATATTAATGAGTTTCTCTCATTTTCATCCTGCCTATTACCAATAAGAGACCAGCTGACTTCAGACACTTTGCCTGGCTAAGGCTAAGTGTTAAATAACAGGCATATTTTTCTCTAAGACTCGAATCAGATTTTCCTTCAATAGGGAATCTTCTTCTGTTTTCCCCACTCCTAGAAGTATGTTTGGCTCCAGATTTGCAATTTTAAAAAATCATTTCCTCCATTCTTTTCAAAATTTAACCTCTCTTCTCTCAGGTGCATTTATCAATGCCTTTAAAACAGGAATCCAGGTTTGTTACTCTATTTTTTAAAAGTAGTGTCATTATTTCAGAAAAGACCAGCAAACCAGAAATTTTGCACAAGTGGGAAACTAGAGTTAATACTAAGTTACTGATGACACACAAACCAAATGTTGCACATCTGTCTAAAAACAGGTGCTGCAGTTTTAAAAGTTACTTTCCTGTTGAAGCTGAATACAACTTTTTTGGGCCCTCAGCTCTTTTGGACTGGGAACCACAGTGGTGCAGTGCTTAGAGCAGGGGTGCCCAAACTATGGCCCATGGGCCAAATCCACCCCCTGGTGGCAATTCATCCGGACCACACCACCCTCGTCACTCCTGGAAGCAGAAGTAAAATGCACCTGGGCACGTTTTACTTCCAGGAGCGACAAGGGTGGCACAGGCCAGATTGATTGGCATCAGGGGCCAGATCTGGCCCATGGGCCATAGTTTGGGCACCCCTGGCTTAGAGTGTCACACTAGAACCAAGAATATAATGGTTCAAATTCCTATTTACTGGTATCTATTAAGTTCACTGAGTGACTTGGACTTATTGCTGTCTCTTAGACTATCCTACGTCCAGAGTTGTACAGAGAGGAGAAAGGAGGAGGAGGAGGCTTTACATATTGCTCTAGCTTTCTAGGAAAGGGAAATAATTTCTAAAAATGTAATGTAAAATACTTTACAAAACAGAGACGCTTATTTACACAGTAATCTTGCTTGGTTCATGACCTATATAACGAGGCAGTGAACATGTGGTAGTTCAGATGCTGTTCGATAGACTGGAATTCCCATCAGCCTTTGCCAGCCTGGTTGATGGTGAGAGAACTTTGTTGCTGTAAGTCCAGAAACATCTGGGAGACAAGATTTTGCTAACCTAAAAGATAGTGTTGCTATTTAACCGTGAGAAGTAACTCTTGTCTTGAATTTCTTCTTTGTGAAATTCAATGTTTATGTAGTTTCTGGACAGAAGGAGTTTCTTCTAATATGTTGTGTATTGACCTACTGCATTTTATTCAAACCTTCTCTGATTAATCCTTCCTTGTTAGCATTATGTATTCTGTGACTGGGTACTCTAAGAACTGCACAACATGATTCCTGATTTATTTCCCTATGGATAACTGCCATAGTTGGGATTTCTTCCATCTACTGTCTAGATGGGGAAATGGGCAAACCAAAGAAGTAAACAAATCAAAATAATGTAAATGCAATGTTGTTTATTCTTTGTAAGTTTACAACTTGACAAAATTGAGTAAGGTCAAATCACTTCATTATAAATATCTCTGGAGTATACATCTCTGCTGGAAAAAGAAAAGTAAGATTATTACTTAATAAGATAATTATTAGGTCACCCTTGCTTGAAAGCCAGTTGTATCCAACTCTAGGGTTCAGTGATCATCTCCATTTATAGCCAAAAGCCAGCGCTGTCTGCATCTGCAAACATTTCCATAATCATGTGGCAGGCATGACTAGACCCTGAAGTGCATGGAATGCTGTTTACCTTCCCATCAAAGTGGTACCTACTTATCTACTTGCAATTTCTTGCTTTTGAAATGCTAGGTTGGCAGGAGCTGGGACAAAGATAGGAGCTCACTCTGTCATGCAGCACTCAAGTCTTGACCTGCTGACCTTCCAGTCATGAAATTCAGTGTCTTAACCACTAAGCTACCACAGTCTCCTTAAGATTATTACTCCAGTATTATTTTGTAGTATTATACAAGTGAAGACGTTCATGCTGTGCTTCATTACAAGTCTGTACTTATATATGGGTAGCACTACAAATCATTGCCTTCTCCCAGAATCTCCTACCTATTGGTTCCATTGACCCTCTTATTCAAAAGTCTAGCCCAGGGACTCTAAACCTGCGGCCCACAGGTCATATGCAGCGCACGGCACCATTTCATGTTCCCACCCCCCACTGTCTCCACCACAGCAGGAAGTGTGGTGGAGGAAGGGCAAAATGGCCATCTAGCAGCCCCTGAAGCTGTCTGAGGGAGTGTGACCTGGCCCCCGGCTTTGAAAGGTTGAGAACTGCTGGCCTAGCCTGACAACAATATATTTTGCAATATGAGAAAAGCCATACTAATTAACATATGAAACTGCTTTATCCTGAGCCAGGCCATCATTAGTTTAACTAGTTTACTGTCATCCCTAAATGTAGCTCTCTAAATGTATTGAAATCCAACTCTCATTACTCTAGTCAACGTACTTGGGGAACAGCAGTCTAATGTGATAGGCCGTGGGTTTCTAGTATCCCAGACAGAAATCTGATCTACCTCAGATTCTTCTAAGTGGACTAGAGCTGCCAAAGATTAAATTTCAAATCTTCTGATTGCAAATTATGTCCTCAACCCAGTAAAGTCACACTTTTTGTTGTCTTGATTAGTCCAAACATATAGATATCAACATGTAGATAATATTGTGCTGGGAGAGAAAAAAACCCACAGAGGGAAAACTGCTGAGGGAATTTCTATCTGGAGTATAGGAAGCACAGAACAAATTAAGAGTTTTTCTCCTAACCACTTACTCCCTCAAATTTGCCCTCTCCTAAATTTCTTAGAAATATTTTGGTGGCTTTTAAAAAAAAGGAAATAAGCTGAAAACAGATCCATGTAATCAACAAAATGAAATCCACCTTATAGAGGGATATTTACTATTTAAAAAAAATACAATCTTGCGTGCTAGGTATCTTTGAAGAGCATGCTCTGTATCTGCCACTAGACTTAGAAGTTTTCCCCCCATGACCTGGAGTATTTGAAAGGCCTCTTCCTCCCTCCTGTTTCCTCTGTTAGCTGTCTTTCCTCTCACCTCCATTTCCTGCTTTCTAAAGAGAGACATGTAGAAATTTAACTCATCTCTCTCCTTCTACTCATTGCTCATTTCCCCACTAAAAGAAAAAAAGTCATAAACTGTAAATAAAAGTATTTTCTTTTTTTTTAATCAAAAAGTCATCCAGATGATCACTTTGTCCTTTTCTGAGGGAAGACATGAAACTAAGTACAACTTCTCTGTGCTTTCTTTGTGCTAAAAAGGGAAATTGCCAAATTCCAAATCCTTCTTATGTCCACCTGAATATTTTGCCACAAAAATGCCACATAGGATGACCTGTCCCCGATTTCAAATTGAACGTTTTGCTATGTTTAATTGTGACACAGACTTTTATTATTTAAAGACCATGTCTTTAGATGCATAAATTATAATAATCACTTGCTCCGTATATGAGTTTCACACAAACATAAGCAAAAACACACAAATCTTATTCAAAATCCAGCATTTTTTCTATGTGGCTATTTCTGTGGTTGTATTGAATTTCATTAGCCAACCCATTTGCCAAATGACAGTTTCATTCACCAATGACAGTTCAACCCTGAAACTAAATATAACTGATAAAATAGAAATCCATTGAAATTCAGTGACCCTGTATATTTTCGTTGAGAAAGAGACAGCGTTGTAAGCAAGGGTATGGAATTAGTCAAAAGGCCAGAAAAAGGAATGCACCAGGGAGGAAGAATTTTATGTCATTTCTATGTAAAGCTCCTATGTTTACAAAGTTTTAAAAAAATAGCTATGCAGAATATAGAAATTTACAAAGACTGTATATGTTAGTTTAGCATTCCTCAACCTTGTATCCTCCAGATGTTCTAGACTACATGTCCCACTGCCCCCAAATTCTAGCATGCATTGACATCCTAATCCAGGAGGTATAGTTTGTAGCCTACCACAGTTGGACAGTACCAGATTGTGGAAGACTTTGTTAAAGGCTTTGCTTCTTTTTCAGTAAACAGTTAGCAGACTCTTGATGGTTTGGAGCAGGGGTGCCCAAACTTTTTGGGCTGTGGGCCAATTGTGTGGTTCAGGGAGCTGGTCACTAAGGCCTGGGGGCTGGGTGTGGCCCCCGAGGCCAATTCATCCGACCCACAAAGCCCTCGTCGCTCCTGGAAGGGGGCGCGTTTTACTTCAGTTTCCAGGAGTGACGAGGGCTTCGTGGGCCGGATGAATTGGCCTCGGGGGCCACACCCGGGACCCGGGCCTTAGTTTGGGCACCACTGGTTTGAAGTGACTCCATGTAATTGTTTAAAAGCAATCACCCATTCTTATAATCTGTTTATACTGCTGCCATGGATCAAAAATTCAGTTTTAGGGAACTTAGTGCCTGGCTAATATTTGGAATTAAAAGAGGCCCAATAAGATGCCTAAAAGTAATATAATTTATGCTGGATGCAGTTTTTGATTAAATTTTTGGTGACTTAAGTGGTTGTATTGCCTCCAAATGAAGAATATGAAATCCTTAATGACTTCATGAACTACATAATATATCATACTAAAATAACAATAAAGCCAAAAGGTAGAGATAAATGTAAGGCCCAGAGGCCTTATGCAAATACTCTGGGGTCTGTATGTCGCCTACGGTAATTTTACATCCCTCCAATAAAATTATGTTTGAACAAATGCAGTTTGTTAACATCTACCCTATGGTTGTTTTATCATGCTAACAATAGGTAATGAATTCAACTTGATGGCAAACACCCAGTGGCAGGAACGTACAGAAAATGTGGGTCAGAACTAAATTATGTATGCATAATCTAATTAATTAATTAATTAATTTCCTTCCTTCCTCCCTTCCCCTATTTATGAAAGACTTTGGTTTGCTGTAGCACATGTTTCCCCTCATTTAGCTTGTCTGACTTTCATACATGGAAGCCAGTCAGATTGGCAGTTGAATTTTACCTCAACAGTGATGATAGGACAGTATCTTCTACTGCACCTGATACCACAGGCTTGCTTATAGAATATGCAGACTATCTGGTGACACACACAGCTTTGCCCAGCAGAGGAGGAAAATGCAATGCTGTTCTCTACTTCTGAACATCAGCCATTTAAGGCTGTAAGCTTTCAAAATAGTCTGCCAATCACAAAGTTGTGAGCTCTCATTTCATGAAATAACTTTATCATATATCTTTTTAGAAAGATATTTATCATATTTTTAAAATGAGATCAGAACATCAGCAGGATGTTCTGACTACAGCCAGGACATATAAAGTCCATTGCTATATTGCACCTAAGCTATATAATGAAAATATATACCAAACCATTGCAGGCAATAGGCTTAGAATAATGGAAGGATTGTGGTAGGCTTAAGGACACAGGCAGTGGAATCCAAATGCAAATATATATTGCCTATGGTAGGTTTGTGTGAAGAGGAAAGGAACCTGAATGCTTTTGTCTGTGAGATATCACGCTCCAACCCAGGGCCTGAGCCCACTACCCAGCCATCAGCAGAGCAAACTGAGGGAATTAGAGGTCCAGGAAAGAGAGAGAGGGGTAGGTACAGAGACATGTCACTTCCATGAAACTGGGACCTAGGTAGAGGCCAGGTGGCCATGATAGCCCCAGGGATCAGGGGGAATGATCCTTAGAGGAAAGGAAGAAGATTGCCCACCTTTCATGGATGGTGGATTTTGTAACCACCATTGGAAGCAGACCTCCCAATGAAGTGTGTTAGGAGGCTGGGTGTCAGACTGACAAGCTTAAGGAGCAGGAAGAAGAGGGCTTAGTTGAGAAATCCAAGGAACCTTCCTGAATCCACCAGGAAAGAAGATAACCTTGGAGAAAGAGTGTGAAGGGAAGCCTCAGAGGAGTGGTCTGGGACATTCTGGGCTGAAGAATCCCCAGAAGAGGAACCAAAGACCCCGGATGAATTGAATTAGATTTATAAGGAGGATCCCTGGAGTGGGGCTTTGGTTCAACTCTGTGTTCCAAGGAAGAGGAGGAGAAGTACAAAAACCGCAAACCTCCTCCACTACCATCATTCTGGCAGGAAAGAAAGAGAAAACTGAGGCAAAGTCAGGCGAGCCAACACTGGTGGAGGAGACTTCAACACAAGCATCAGCATTGGGACAAGCAAGGGAAAAGGAACCTAGGAAGCTGGCCCAGACATGGGACTAGCCATCACTCTTAGGAGCAACACAGATCCCTGACATCAGGACCAAAGCAAGTCAACAAGCCAAGAGCTCAGTGATTGGGATTAATCTCACTGGAGAAACCAACATTGGACTAGAGCAGGGGTTTCCAACTTATGGCCTGTAAACCAGACCTGGCCCACAACACCATTTCATGTGGCCCATACCACCACCACTGCCACCCTGGAACCAGAAGTGGATGCATTTGCAACAGCTGTGGATGCATTTTACAGCAGAGTTTATGCTGGGGGAAACCACCAGTCTGGCTCACTCAGCTGTCCAGGCAGCATGGTCCGGCCAACAGCATAAAAAGGTTGGGAACCCCTGAACTAGAGCAATTAACTAGGACCAAAGACTCCAAAGCAGTTGTATATCCATTGGCTGATATCACCATCCAAGTTTCAATAAACTGTGTTGAGTTTTACCCTTCCTGTCATAACTTTATGGAACAAAGGCTGGGAGAGGGGTGACCTACCGAGATGGACAGGGCTGGTGGAGTTCACAGTTTCGAATAGATGGTGGTCCATATGCCTTTCTAACAGCACTGCCCCCTTGTGCTGTCTGGTCTCAGATCAGCAGGGCCACTGCTAGAAGTAAAGGCCGCCCTTGCTCGAAAGCCAGTCGTATCCGACTCTAGGGTTCGGTGCTCATCTGTTTATAGCCAAAGAGACAGCTTTGTTTGTGCCTGCAGATATTTCTGTGGACATGTGGCAGGCATGCCTAAACACCAGAGTGCACGGAGTGCTGCAACCTTCACCAAGTGGTACGTATTTATCTACTTGCAAATTATTGCTTTGAACTGCTAGCTTGGCAGGAGCTGGGACAGAAGTGGAATGATATCTGAACCAGAGATGTCATAACTATGACTAAGCTACATTAACTCTCAATTATAACATTCTTCACTCTGGAAAAAAAATCCCCCAGTTACTGAAGCATAGCTATTTTGCCTGGGGGGGTCTGCTCTGTAAAGGGCATAGTATAATGATTAATCCAGTCCTGACCTTAATGCTCAAGTCATGTGGTTAATGTTGCCTTCTGTTGCTATTGAAGGTCCATTGAAACAAGAGGAGCAAAGGCAGAAGACCTCCTGTTTATTTTTCTATGCAAACTGCTGATCTTCTCTCACTGCCCTTTGCTACTTCATATTATTTAAACCATCATGCTGGAGATCTTCAATTTATTTTACAAAGGATATTAAGATATATAGAGTAACAAAGAGCAAAAATGTATTTACCGGTAATTAAATGTACAGCTCTGCCTCTTCTGCCATAGGATGTCATGTATATGGCAGCTAGCATAGAAAGAGATAATATGAAATATTTTATTTATTTATTTATTTATTTATTTATTTAGATTTATATCACCACCCACTCAGGGCAGTTTACAGTCAGGAAAAAAAAGAAAAAGGGGAAAGGGGGAAAAAAGAAAAAGAAAAAAGCACACAGCTAAAATCCATTCCTCCTCCTGGCCAGAGGAGGTTAGTCTTATCCTTCCCTGGGCAGGCAGGGCCCAGGATTAGGAAGTGGAAGCTTCCATCTAGGAAAATGTTCATCTCTTGGACTACAACTTCCAAAATCCCCATGCCAACACAGCCAGTAGCTATACTGGCTTGGAGATTCTGAGAACCGCATTCAAAACAAGTAACATTTCCAAACCCTGGAGACAGTTCCGCAGGTACAAACTACTAGAATCAAAAGTGGATATTTTATTTATTTAAAGGATTGCTCATTTCTTATTAGTAAATGTACAAGAAAAACAGATGGGGTGGGCGGGTTGAGCACTGGCAAGTTTGTCCCATATCCCTGGGGTATTCTCTGACTCCTGTGGCTACGCAGGGTCTCCAACTAAATGGGTCATTCCTTTCAGCCAGTGTGGTGATTTGTATCTGTATGTTCTTTAGCTGGAATGGCCAGAGCTTGACATATTATACTTTTAAAGGAACTGATTATGTTACGTACTGAGATGGGCAAATGATCATTATAGTCATTATTATATTGCAATGTTATTAACAACGTACCAGAAAAATATAATGAAATGTCATTTGTTTCTCTCTAGCACCTAACTCTGATATTATAGCTTAAAAATACAAAAGGTGAAATAAACAATCCTTTCCTTGCCTCTTAGAATTAATGTGAGAGGGCCATCAAAAACAGCAAAGCTGTCAAAATACCTCCGAAAATATCTTAAAATGTCCCTGAAAAGTAACATTTGAAAGGAATTAGAAATGTTTCTAACTAGGCTAAAAATAGTTTTGCAATAGCCTAATATGGTTGTTGTTTTTAAATGTAAGTCAGATACTGCATATCATTGTTATTCCAAAATGTAATGAGTAACAGGTTACTATGTTACACTCTCTGGGTGGTTCACAAGTCAATTATCATTTTGGGCCCCAACATGCTGGGTACTCATTTTATTGACCTTGGCAAGCTGAGTCAACCTTGATTCCTGGTCAGGAATGAACTCACAGCCTTTTTGTTGCAGTACAGCAGTTTAACTACAGCACCACCAGGGCTCTTCAAACATTTAAGCATTTCTTCCTAAACTACCAATATATTTTATTTAGTCTTTTCCATATTTAATTTAAAAAAAAACACCTCCCTATTGCTGAATAATGCTGTTAGATAACTTATTTTGTTTTCTGATATGCTGTTAGATAACTTATAATTCATTTTCATAATATCCAAAAATCTGCCATCCTGGGCAGCTGCCTCCAACTATCCAATGACAGAACTGGCTCTATTCTAAAGAGACTGATAGCACAGAAATCTTTTCATTTAGATAGATATGTATGCTGAAATCTAGACCTATACATTTCTTTTACTAGATTTTGTAAACATCTATGTACCCTTACTATAGAGACAACAATGCCAGCAATCTTGGATAATCTGTTGTCAGGATGGCTGCCATCAAGATCGGGACAGGTGCAGATATTTCACATCCCCAGTCTCACATCTGTCATCTTTTCTTGTTAGTCCAATTAATGAAAAGCAAATGAAGGGCACTATGTCAAATCCAGTATGCCTTAGGATGGGAATTGTTGGCTTATATATATCTCTACAGGTGAATGCAAGAACATTCATTGAAGAATAAAGTAAATTATTTCCTTACCTCTGTTTTTACAAAATTACTTCTATACAATATAATTGTGACCAAATTGAAAGTTTAAATTAGCTACTGCACAGCTCTCTAAATGTGCAAGGCAAGCTGTGCGTTTTGATCATGATTACTACTTTTAGACACGGTGTAGAAGAGATTACTCTACCCAGCACTCTAGCTTAGAAGTTGCAAGCAAAGAAGAAACACTATATAAAACATAATGTAAGACCAATTTACCTTCAAATGTTTGTGAAGGAAAGAACAGCTGAAGACCAAACAAGTTTTAAGAGTCAGTGCATTGGAGGGTTGACCCAAAATATTTTGCAGCCTAAACCCAAAAAATCCCCCTGTAGTGCAGGGGTCCCCAAATGTTTTTGCACCATGGACCAGTTTCATGTTAAACAATTTTTCCACGGGCCGGTAAGTGGTGGTGGTGGGGTTGGACAGTGCAAACATGTAATAAAATACAATAAAGTGAGGTATTACACTGCACACAGGTGGGAGGGTGGAGTCCCACTGTAGTTAAGCAACATGGAGGAGGGGCCTGGCCACCTGTCTATCTGCTGTGTTTGAAGCCCGTGTTCTCGCTCAGTTCACCAGGCAGACCCGGTGGAGCTGAACGACTAGAAGGTCAGAAGTTCAATACCTGAGTGCTGCACGACGGAGTGAGCTCCCATCTCTGTCTCAGCTCCTGTCAACCTAGCAGTTCAAAAGCAAGAAACTGCAAATAGATAAATAGGTACCACTTCAGTAAGGTGGTAACAGTATTCTGTGTGCCACATGACCAAGGAAACAGCAGCAGACACAGACAGTGCTGGCTCTTTGGCTGTAAGCACACATGAGCACCATACCCTAGAGTCAGATATTTATTTATTTATTTATTTATTTATTTAGATTTATTATCCCGCCCCAATCAGGCGAACCTGACTCTAGGCGGCTTACAGAAATTCATAAATTAAAACCTTAAGGTTCATAAATTACTTAAAAGTCAATTAAAAAAGAATTAAACGCTGAATTTCCAAAAATCTAAAAGATTTAAAAAGGTTAAAAGGTTTAAAAAGATTTTAAAAGTTTAAAAGAGTGAGGGAGGGGTGGCTGTCCCATCATATCAGCCACCCAACATGGGACCCCAAATTCCTGGAGCCCCACACCTGCCCTGCCAGCCAGGTTTTTAGGCCCTTCCGAAAGGACAGGAGCTCTGTCTGGAGACGTAACTCAGTTGGCAGGAGGTTCCAAAGGGCCGGGGCGGCCACGGAGAAGGCCCTCCTCCTGGTGCTAGAGAGATGCGCCTCTCTAGCCGATGGAATGATAAGAGAGCCTCTCCGATCCGCCCTGGTGGGACGGACAGATGTCCTTGGGACGATGCGGTCTCTTAAGTATCCTGGCCCACTACCATGTAGGGCTTTAAAGGTAATAACCAGCACCTTGAATTACTGGCTTTCAAGTAATTGTGACCTTTATCTTTCATAGGAAAACTTTGGGATTATTTATGTCATTTTAATTGATTCTAAGTGGCAAGAATAGTACCATTTGGTTTCCTCTTCTGTATTTTTGTGCTTTCACAATTAGGCAGCTTCTTCTGCCATGATTGTAATAAAATGCAGCATGTCAATAATGGGAAACAAAATCCTGTTATGACAAAACAACAATGATAAGAGTACAAACTCTTCTGTGTCAAAGTAACATGTAACATTACAAATTCCTTCAAAATACTGTTCTAATTTATGATCTGTCAGCACACTGCTGTTCCCTTCCACATCCCCACTTCTCATGTTCCATGAGATGGCTGCTTCCTTCTTCCTCATGGAAGGGCCATCCCTCATGGATTGAACATGAATCAAAGGGACTAGGGTTGCTGAAGAATTTGGGCTCTGTTCAGAGATACCTGCGAGAACTACACGATGAACAGCAGAGTAAAATAATGCAGTTTCAAAAGGAGCCCATTCTACCCAAAACAGATGACTGCCCAGTGTTGATCCAAAATCTTTATCTGTAGAAATTCAATTTGGCTTTTCCCTAAAGGAACTAATACAGCCTGAGTAGTTTAATCTCTGCTGAGTTTATCTGTGTTTCTGAGCCTCTGGATAATTTAACTGGTAACCCATATTTTAGCATGTGTGGATTACTGACCTATTAACCTAAAGATCTTCTTAATCTGATTTGAATTAATGATTTAGTTTGTGTAGGACACAAGGAAATACTTTCAATTTTAATAAATTATTTTTTTAAAGTTATGCATTGAAGGCTTTTCCTTTTAGCAGAATTTAGCAAATATTATTATTTAAAATAGTCCTAATCTGAGAAAAACAATCTGTCATGTATTCTAAAATAAATAATGTGTGTGTACTCTTCCACAGTAAGCAAGACCATTCACCTGAAAGTATCATTTTGAGATGTAAATCCTGATCCAGAAAGAATCATTAACATCTGGATGTTATACCATACTAGATACATGCAGGAACAGCTGTCTGAAACAGTCCCAGATACCGATGGACTTGAACATTACTATCTGAGCTAACCTAAAAGTAGTGGCACATCTGTATCCCATCTCTATGTTTTATGTGTTACATTCATTGAACACTAGTGAGAGGATTGTAGAAATAAGCTTTGTTTTACTTTAAAAAGAATGTTAAAGTAACTTCTATATGTGCCCCATATAAGACTGTGTGGCATTGAGCAAGCTGTACAATCTCAGGATACCCCCAGAAGAAGAGAACGATAAACCACTTCTGAGTATTCTCTACCTAGAAAAAGGGGTCCACATAAGTAAAAAATTAGGATTGCAGTGGCTTAGTGATTAAGATGCTGAACTTGATGACTGAAAGGTTGGGAGGTCAACAGTTCAATATCCAAGTACTACACAATGGAGTGCCCCAGCTCCTGCCAACTTTGCAGTTCGAAAGCAAGAAATTGCAAGTAGATAAACAGGTACCACTTCGGTGAGAAGATAAACAGCATTCCATGTAATCCAGTGTATAGCCATGCCTGCCATATGTCCACAGAAATGTCTGCAAATGCAGACAGCACTGGCTCTTGGATATAAACAGAGATGAGCACTGAACCCTAGAGTCATAAATGACTGGCTTTTGAAAAAGGGCGACTTTTACTATAAGTCAAAGTCAACTTGATGGCTAAATATATATCTAGGCATCAACTTGATTTTGACTTACACACACACACTTCTTCAAGCAAAAAAATCACAATGATTTACAAAATTTAAGGTAAAACACATATGTGGACCCATAGCCTTGGATATCTTTTACATATGCAAATAAAATCTATCCTGGCTGTGCACTGTTATTGTGCCTGCTTATGCCATTCTCAGTTTATATGCTTCCAATTCTCCAAGTTACTTATGGGATATCACTGGCTTCCTAAGGAAACTACAATCCACTGACAATCTTTCAGAGAATATTATTTTGTAGTTTTAAGGTCCCCGTCTTCCTTTCTTGGGTTAATTACTTTCAGACCAGAGCTGATTTGCATAGCGCTTCAACTAAGGAATGATTTCAACTGCCTGACTTGCTTCTGATAGTCTTTTAATTAAACAACTATTTTTATAAATAAAAACATATACAACTACCAATCAAAATACTACAAACAATTTGATATGAACTACAAAATTAAGATTTCAAGATTATGGGACTTCATATGTGCCTGTAAACACCACTATGTACAACTTTGATTGTATTTTCATGCACAACCAGGATGGATTTCATTTGCTTGTGTAAAATAACTTCTGCAAGGTTAATGTCAACATCCAGGGTGTGGGTGGGTGGCAGGTGGCACAAACACCAGGACCCAGGGCAACCAGATAAAAGACCAAGTAGTGACCATATCCAGAGTCCAAGTCAAACCAGGTATCCAGGAAGAGTCCAGGTGACAAGAACTTAGTCCAAACAAGCCAGAGATCAGACAATCAGGAGAAAAGACATGGTAGAGAATCGTCACGAACTGGAACAAGGAGGGGGTGGAATTTAAGAAGGAAGGGTCCAGGCAAGGCAAAGCAACAGTCCATATAGAAACAGAGCAGGGAGTCTTCAGGTGCAGGAACAAAGTAAGAGATCTTCTGGAGCAGGAATCAGAAACAAGGCAGAGATCTTCATACAACAGGAACAGGGCAAAAGATCTAGGAACCAAAGTACAGGTATCTGTATTGCAAGTCTGCAGACCTTTGCTACTGGAAGATCCCGTTCTTATATAGCTAAGCCACCCAGGCTCTCCAGGTAGAGCTTATGAAGGTCTGAAAACTTCCCCAGTGCTCTCAGGTGGTGCTTAGAGGATGTCAAAGACCGAGGGCTCCAATCCTGCAAGGCTTAGAACAGCTACTGCAAATCCTGCCGGTTAAATCCAAAAGAATATCACAGTGAGCAGATTCCTTTTATATATCTTCTCAGAAGTAGATCTCATCTACTTAATGAGATCTACTTAACTGAGCTTACTCTGAGATAAGGCCAAAAGCGAGATCACATAGAGAAATAGATTGCAATTTGGATAGTGTATGGAACTTTCTGGTGCTGTTTCCCAATGTTCATAAAACACATAAATGCACTTCAGCCTGACTTACAGTCCACACCCAAGTTGGATCTTTTTGATTTAGCTCTAGCTATATAGCGTTTACTTTGGAAGATGGGTTGAAGTAATTCCCCCAACAGGAAGAAAGATCACTTTAAAAGAGATCACGCTCATTAAAGTGACCCTTTCCAGTACAATCAAGCATACATCATCTTTACAGCCATCTGTTCTCAACCTAAGACCACAGACATAATTTTATGGTGCAAACCCTCAGAAATGTGGTGAGTGTTCGAAACCTGCACAAATGCTACTAATACATTATTTACTACCTCAAGCACAGAAATTTATTAATGGAGGTAAATAACTGAATGAATAATTGACAAAAATACAATTTAAAGTAAAGCATTAAAATGCAATGAAGTCATTTAATGAGGCTATATGGACAACATGTGGAGACATCTCTGCTAGGAAGAAACCTTCAGGCAAATGATCTGTTGAAAGGCGTAAGTAGATAACTGGAGCTGATAAAAAAACAGATGGAAAGCCAGAATTTGAAGCTAAAAATAAACAAAAAAAGGTTAGACATAAATCCTAATCTCTTTCCTTAAAAGATATGGATACCTCACATGACCCACAGATGGTGGACAGGGTTTATAAAGGCTCAAGTACATAGGCATTCTGCTGAACAACCTCTGTTACAACCTTGATCTCAAATGCAGAGCTGCTGGGACAAACAAAAGGGAAAGGATGTGTGCACAGAAGACTGGCCAGTGTGACAATTTTTAGTGTGTATGCTGCCCACATGATCTTGCACCTACCTACTAACCTTTTGCAATTGAAAGGGAGAAGTTTCATGACTAATTTGAATAACAGGCATTACTAGTTGTAAAAAACCACATCGATCTGTATACTTATCTGTTATGCTAAACATTCTGTACCTGATATGTACCCGATGTTAAGGGACTGTGGTGGCTTAGTGGTTAAGATGATGAACTTGATGGCTGGAAGGTCAGCAGGTTAGCAGTTTGAGACCTGAGTACTGCACGATGGAGTGAGCTTCCATCTCTGTCCCAGCTCCTGCCAACGTAGCAGTTCAAAAGCAAGATATAAACATGCTAATTGAGTGAGTGGGCAGCCATACAAACCTAAATAAATAAATAAGAAATTGCTAGTAGATAAATAGGTACCACTTTGCTGGGAAGGTAAACAGCGTTCTGTGCACTCTAGTGTCTAGTCATGCTGCCACATGTCCATGGAAATGTCTGCAAACATAGACAGTGCTGGACCTTTCGCTATAAACAGAGATGAGCACTGAACCCCAGAGCTGGATATGACTGGCTTTTGAGCAAGGGCAACCTTTACCTTATATGATGTGTCTAAATTGATGCCAGGAAGCCTCATGTCTGATGAAATGGGCTTGATCCACAAAAACTTACATTCAAAAACAGCCATTGGTCTTTAAAGTGCCACAATGTTATTGTCTTTTTGTTTTGTTGACTCTGATACACATAATCTTTGTTTTAGGAGGAAGTGCAGGAAATCCACATTGCCTGTTTTTCTCTCTTATGCACACACAGTGAGAATTTTGTAATTTTGTCCTGTGACATCACGATGGCTCATCTCCTGCTAGCCCTGAAACTTCAGGAGATGGGAAGCTGTTACCTGGTATCCCTACGAGGGGGTTTAGTGTAGTCAAAAAAGGGATGAGACCTTTTCTGTTGATTGTTTTGCTCCAAATAACAAACTGACAGTTTAACGCCTATTCAGCCAATTTATTATGGGACAGTCAGGTGTATGGACTCCTTTTCCATACCACTAATGCATAATGAGGCTTCATCAGTATCTGTCTGAAGGAACCTGTTTCTATGCACATCAACTTTCTTTCATGGAGATGGGAACTACAGGATTTAAGACTAGGCAACCATAGTTTACAGCAAATAACAATGGTCATTCAAGATAAAACAGTTTTAGCATGAAATTGTGAATTCTAGTAAAAAATAATCTATGACTGCGAAACCTGGAAGGCATCAGCAAGTATCAACAAAAGACTTTATGTCTTCCAGC
This sequence comes from Furcifer pardalis, assembly GCA_030440675.1. Taxonomy (NCBI): domain Eukaryota; kingdom Metazoa; phylum Chordata; class Lepidosauria; order Squamata; family Chamaeleonidae; genus Furcifer; species Furcifer pardalis. Next base: position 95,906,700 of record CP126895.1, on the reverse strand, counting down.
AGAGGTGCCTCCGCAGAATTTTAATGATTTAATACTGTATTTTAACCATATTATTAATGAGGAGCAGTGATGGGCACCCAAAAAATTTACTACCACACTGTGGGCGGAGCTGATGTCATGGGCAGAGCCAATGTCATGACATCATGGGCGGAGCCAAAGTTAAAAATACATAAAAATACATTACACATAAAATGCAAATTAAATACACATAAACATAAAAATACAAATTAAATACACATAAAATAAATATTAAATACACATAAAATACAAATTAAATACAAATTAAATTTATTTATTTTATTTATACACACAAAAGCACACATTAAATATATAATCCACCCACCCACCCACCGCAAACCCAAACCTGAGTCATTACTTACCCTGGGGAACAGGCGGCAACAGCGGCAGTGTGGTGGCGCAGCCTGGCCCGGTGGTGTGGCCTGGCCCCGCCTGGCCCAGTGACATGGTCTGGCCTGGTCTGGCCCTGCAGCCTGGCCCGGCGCCACGGCCTGGCCCGGCCTGGCAGTGTGCCGCTGCCTGGCCCGGCGTGCTGCCGCCATGCGGCATAGGCGAGCAGCATCAGCAGTGTGCAGCGTGGGCAGTGAGTGGCGGTAAGTGCCGTGTGGCAGCAGCGAACAGCAGCGCTGCTGCCGCTGCCGCCGCCGCCGCCACCACCACCGCACCTCCGAGGAGGCCGTTGAGGGCCTCCCTGGCTGCCTGACTCTGCAGCCCCAAATGGCTGCTGGTGAGTGCGCATGCATTAAAATACCAATTGATGCATGTGCGCTGAGTACTGGAGGTGGCATGCATCAATTGGTATTTTAACACATGCACACTCATCATCAGCCATTTTGGGCTGCAGAGTCGGGCAGCTGGTGAGGCGACCAAACCGGTCACCTAAAAAAAAAAAGGTAACCACTCCAGGTGGTCTCCCGGGAAGGTTCCCCCCCCCCCCAAGGAGACCACCTTGGATTGTTACCACCAGTTCTACCGAATCGGGGCGAACCGGCCCATGCTCACCACTGATGAGGAGGTGTTTCAAAGGTGTGGCTTGTACACATTACATAACATTGTTGCATGAAAAAGACTCCAAATGGCAGGCCATATTTTCCATATGAAGAAAAACAGGATCCCTAAGGTGGCAATAAGTTGGACTCCTACTAATGACAAATGACAAAGTTGGCAGGAGCTGGGACAGATGACGGGCTCTCACCCATCCCACGGCACTGCTACCCTGTCAACCTTCCAGTCATCAAGCTCAGTGTCTTAACCACTAAGCCACTGCGTCCCCTTCTTCCTAGCCAGTGCCAGATTTCAGTGACCCACTATAAAGGTGTTTGTGTATATATGTTATGTTTGCTTTGCTTCCCAACTTTTTCTGCCACACCTCTGTGACATCACAGCAACTCACTCCCTAAAATCTCAGGGAATGGGGTGCTGCTGATCTGGCAACACTAATTATAACATCAACCACATACTACATAATAATTTGCCCATGGATTTTGATGCAATTCACTGAACTTGACAGAATAAAAAAGACCTTAAAATGGAGACTAATACCAATTAATCTTTTTTTTAAGAGTGCTTATCTTCTGACTAAACAGAGTTGGAACAAATGGGTCCACTTGCATTAACACCACATTCCCTCCTTTCCCATCTGTTTATACTGAGAAATGCTGGACAAGGTGAAGGAGAATAGTGATGAGAGCCATCAAGAGAATAGATGGCTTTCCCCCCTGTGTCACTTGCCATCTGGGTACATTCACTTAAAGTTTTGCTTCTGCTGGCAGGAGTGTCCCTTCTGTGTCCTTCATTTCTAGTGATGCAATGCCAGAGACTGCATGAAAGTTCCTCTGCCAACATCCTATTTTCTATCCTAGTTCCCAGCTTTGGTCTGCTTGTCTGGGCTGCTGCTTTCAATACTGAATTGAAGCAGTTCCGTAACAATAACTTCAAGGGTGTTTAGAATCAACCAAGGGTGAAAACACATGGCAGGTACAGGAATTTTGCATGTTCATGGAAGCTGTTCAAAAACCTTCACCAATTAGCTGGGATCAATGGTATGAGGCATTCATTATTCTTCCGTGTCTAGGCCAGAAGTGAAACTGCCAAAACGAAGTCACCTTTTGGTGAAATCATTCCGTAGTCCCTTTCACCAGACATAGTATGAGAAAGATTAGCCAGCACAACAAGGTTGCCATTGCCTGGAGTATGCCCGATTGTGGTTCAAAAATACCACAATCTTCAAGGAGGCTCCTTCTGTGGGCATTCATATTGAAGAAGTGGCATTCTTTGCTATTCACCTTATTGATTAGACTTTTTGGAGACTAGAGATTATGGCTTAGATTCATAGCATCATGCAACTGGTTCTGTGTGCCCAAAGAATTTTTGGTGTTCAGATTTTTGAAGAGCAGCCTCCCCTTGATGACATTTAGCAAGCCTCTTTTGGGACAAAAGAGAGATTTATAATCAGTTTTTGATATTCCCTGGGAGGTTGCAAAAATCCCACCCAGTATACGCCGATATCTAAAGTAGCCCCCTGGATACTGGCCAGGGAGACTGATTAGACCAGCAAAGGAAAAAACTAGAGTTTGGCTGAACTGTTAGAAACATTTCTGAGTCCATCCCATTTCACAATGTTTCCAGGGCATTTTTCTTACTTATCAATTGGAATGTACATGAAATATCAGATTACAATTCCCCAAATGAGGGTGGCTTACACAAATTGAGTAAAAAGTAGTTAGAAAGGAACAAAAGGGTGTGGCAAAGAAGCAGCGTGTAAACACTGCCTGTTCAAGACCACCTGAAGTCTAATCAGTTTCAGCCACACACACACACATAAAAAGCCCCAAGCCTCTGAAACTTAAACAGCAAATCTGCTTATTTTGTCAAGCTCCAAGCATCACTCAAAAGTAGACTTATGGAAAAGTTTATTTTTCAAAGTGAGAGAAGAATGGGGTGAGTGTTGTGTGTAATATCTATGGTTCCCTGCGGAATTTTGTCACATTACTGGTTGATGCATAAAGACAGGACATATGACGTGATGTTTCCACATCCAAAGGATGCAGATAAAATGCCATCTGTGGCATTTTGTTTTTCCATGCTGCAAAAAGGCCAGTGAAATCCATTATTAGAAGATAATGCAAGCTGTTTGGTAGCATTCCTGAAAACGATGGACATCTGAGAGGCAATGGAAGTCATATTTTATTTGGTGACCAAATGTTGGCTATAGTGGCTGTGTCCTTTTAATATTTTGTGGCTGGATTTTTTTACTTCCATTATTTAAACTTGTCCCTCCTGTGCGCAAAAGGGGAAAAGTAAAATGGGGGAAAGTGTGTGGAATAGGAGGAGGAGGAGAATGTAACAACAATAGTAATGTGTCCAAGCTAAGCTTCATACCACTCCTGTCAGTTAGAACTGACAGAACTGCACAGAACTGAGAGGGACCAATGGTATATATTCTGTATCGTATATTCTGTATCTTATATGTGTAAGATTACTTATGAGTTTCTCCAGATACACAGGGAAATTGAGCTGTGGGCACTAAGTACATTATTTAACACATTAGGTGGGCCATCTCTTATGCCTCATAAAAATAAATATAATGTTGTATTGCATTGTAGCTCAATTACTTTTGCAGCAGGTTTCTCCCACATTGCCAACAAATTACAGTACAGTACACTGAAATGAATGAAAAACAAGTTAAGGAAAACCATGTCTATTGCCTCATTGCCCACCAAAGAGAGAAGCTGATTTATATCTGTAACTTCCACAGTTGGAGTGAGGCTTATGAGCCATTGAAAAACTTCATTTTTTGCAAGAGACCCAAGTAGCTCTAAAGAACAGAAGAATATATGAAGCATTCATTAAGTATTCTAATTTATTCAGGGTCTCTCCAGGATCTGATTTACCTGCCCCATTACTGCAGGACAAAGTCCTGCTTTTCCTCATTCAGGGAACTTCAAGTAGAAACAATTCCCTAGACTTGAATGCTATTCATGTTAACAGCTGCGTGATGGAAATACAAATTACTGTAGTACCTGATTTGATGGCCTCATGTCTGCCCCAATTGATTCTGAGATAAGCTCTACTTGCAAGTGAGCAATAACTGTGTTTATCACACTCACAGGTGGCAATTGTTCAGAAAGGGGCCCCAATTATTGTTGTCCTTCAGCACAATCCAGCTCAGTTAATTTACACTGTTCTGCTGAAATAACAGGTGTAGATAGTGCTAAAATTTTAGTTTGTACAGAACAGGGAAACGTTACTTTACTTTAGGACGGTGTACTTTAGAACTGCAGTGGCAGTATAGGAGTCTAAGGAGTCTGGGAGTTGTAATCCTAAAAAAAAAATAATTAGCTGAGTCACTGCACACTGATGGCAAATTAAATACTTTGTTCCATTGTCTGCGGGCAGTCAGGGGAAGTATAATTTTTTTATTAAGTTTGTTAGATGATCACTGTTACACCTCAGCAATCGTCTACCAAACTTAAGGTAAGAAAATTACCTGTATTTGCCAGTGTATAAGACGCATCGAAGTACAGTATAAGACACCCCCTGTTATTACCAAAATAGCCCACTATAGGCAACTATATACAGTATAAGACACACTCCATTTTCCAGTGTATTTTAAGGGGGGGAAAGTGCCTCTTATATGCCACCAAATATGGTACACTTTCCCTGACCATCTCTAGATAGTCAAGGAAAGGTTTAATATGCCACTGTCTTGCAAAGGTTGATCAGTTAATGAATGATAGTGAATGTTTACACCACAAGCAGCATCCACACACACTGAAGATGGAATAAAAGAGAATGCTGCAAAACATGGAAACCCTTGGCATGGGCTTAATAAGCAGTATTATTGGAGTGAATTGCTCCACTCCAGTGCCCAACATGGGTGGACACCAGAAGAAGTGAACCAACCCACCACAACACCTCCTCCCTGAAGAACAGGATAAATACCTAAAGATAAACACCTTAAAGATGAATATAGACAGTGGTGGGCTTCGGCAGGTTCGCACCAGTTCGCCAGAACCGGTAGCAGAAATTTTGACTGACCACACCTATCCAAGTTTTGAAATAAAATAGTCCTAATTCTGGTGCCATGCAGGGCTTTCTCCTGGCCATGCTCATCATACCACTCCCACAGAGTAGGTAGTAAAAAATTTTCGAATCCCACTACTGGGCAGGCATGACTAGATCACCCAACCAGTCATATGGCCATGCCTGCAGAGTAGGCCATACCCACAAAGTAGGCCATGCCCACAAAGAAGACCACACCCACAACGTGGTAGTAAAATTTTTGGAGCCCACCACTGAATATAGAGGTCTTCAAACCTAGATATTCAAGAGTTAAATACTCAAAGCCATCAGCTTTCTCTTTTAGTTTGTGCCCCCTCTTTTCTGAATTGAATAAAACAGGAGAAGTAAATAAACACCTCATAAGAAACAATCAATGAATTGCAAAGCTTACAGGATGTACTTGGGAAATCTAGCATGCACAGAACTGTTTGTGTCCTTCAAAACGCAAACAACAAAAATGTACACAATTTAAAAATATGTTCAGAAACACTTACGTCTTCTTCTTCCGTGTCTAGGCCAGACATTAAACTGCCAAAATGACATTTATAAATGTCCATGTTAGCAAAAGTCTGTTAAAATGCACATACTTTTTCATACCTCCCTTCACCACCACCACCACCCCGTCTTGCCACCCAGCATGAAAGTATGGGAAGAAAATGCAGATGGGATTGAGGGCAGAAATGCAGCAAAACCAGACTGAGAGAGATTCCTGTTGACCACTCCGCCTGGGTAAATGGCAAATGTCTCTATTAAAGGCTTTTTAAAAGCTCCTTCCATACTATAAGAACCACAAAGATCTCTGAGGTGCTGATTCCTTAAGAAACCCAACACTGTCCAAATGGACTTTTCTCCATTTGCACGTTACCCTGTAAGGAGGTAGGATTTGCCTGGCTCCGTGCCCACAGGACCTTAAACAGATCCAAAAATTTGAAAGAGGACAAGTCATTAATAAGGGATTATCTGACTCAGCCATTTTTGTCCTTTCAAGGCAGTGTTACAGTTAAGCAGTCCTGCTCCAAAAGTATAAGACCCCTCCCCAAGAACATCAGTTTCTCCCTTTGATATCCCTAATCTTTTAAATTTAAGGTTTGTAATAGGTAGAGAAGCATTAATTTTTCATTTTAGGAACAGGCTTTAATATCAGAAAGGAAACATAACAAAACAGCAAAAAAAATATGTTGTGGCACTGTAATGATTAAGTCCTGTATTTAAATGTGAGCTTTCATGGACCAAGTCCATTTCATCAGACATAAGAGTGAGGCCTTATGACATGAATTTATGCACAACAGATACTTTTCTATTTGGCTGGCCAATCATTGTGTGCCTGTGTACCTGATGTGTATAATTTAGTGCCGTGAGGCCTCACTCTTATGTCTGATGAAGTGGGCCTGGTCCACAAAAGCTCACATTTAAATACAGGAGTTAGTTTTTGAGGTGCCACAACATTTTTTGTTTCTCTCTCTCTTCCCCCCCCCCTCTTCTTTTTGCTGTTTTGTTTTGTTTACTCTCTGATATGCTTGCACAGGCTAACACGGCTACCACTTCAAACTTTTCAACTAGGCTTTAAAAGTGTTTTTTAATGAAAGAAACACTTCAGACCATGTTGAAAGAGCAATAGAAAAAGAGTTCATCCCAGAAGAAACAGAAATAAAAAATAAATAAATCAGGCACTTAGGAAGGATTAAAAAGACCAGTGACAAGGAAAAGAAGCAGTATGGAGTGGAATACAGAGAAATTTATCTGGATCTCAGGGCAATCTGGAGTATGCACAGAGTTTAGGGACAACTCAGAGACACAAATGCTCCCACTCTAAAAAAAAGTCCCCAATTAGATAGGTTGTTGTTGTTTTTTTCATTTTAACTGTGCAAATTGGGAAAGAGTTAAACATACATGTAGTTGGTCTTATTTCTCCCAGGAATTGAAATTATCCTTGAAAAATTGCTCAGATGGCACATCGGCATCACCCATCTCCAGTCTGTTCCTTTGAGCAATTTATTCTGCTTTCCAGTTTATTCAGAATTCTCTGAATCTGGTTCCACTATAATCCTGGTCTGACTGAACAGAATGCATCTGGGAAATAATTATTTGAAGCAGAGGAGTAAAAAGAGAAAACAGTCCAAGTCTTTTTAATATCCATCTGGCATTTCTATTCATCTAAGATTGTCATTGGCTATCATCACACTATTGTCAGTCTGTCGTGTTTTTTTGGGAGCAGCCTTGTGATACTCATAACATGTACTTTTGTGCTAGGCCTGTAGAGAAGAGCAAAGCAAGAGAATGCCTTTTGAATGTGTGTGTTTATTTTGAAATGGTATAACTTGCTTTTCAAAAGTTTTCCCCCAAAGTAGCGCATAGTAAAGTACAGTAATGGGGGAAAAGCAACCATTGCAGCCACTGGTAAATAAAGAAATCTACTACTCAGGGCTACAAAAATTCTTGGCTTGAGTCCTGTTGCAAAGTTGCCAGAAGTGTACTTTCCAAACAGACAATAGTGTGATGGCCACAGTTCTAGATGGGCAGACATGCCAGACAGATTTTTTTAACAGTACAGTCTTGTACATTTAGGAGTCCACTCTTATGCTGCACAGTTCTATACTCAGAAACCGCTTAGAATGTGAGGCTTAAACATTAACTAGGTCTCCCTTGCTCAAAAGCCAGTCGTGTCCAAATCTAGGGGTCAGTGCTCATCTGTATCTACAGCCAAAGAGCCAGTGCTATCTGCATTCACAGACATTTCAATGGTCATGTGATAAGCATGACTAGACACCAAAGCATACAGAACACTGTTATCTTCCCCACTGAGGTGGTATCTATTTATCTACAGTAAAACCTCAAGTTATGAATAAAATCAGTTCCATGACTTTCTTCGTAAGTCAAATTTGTTTGTAACTCGAGGCATTCCCATAGGGATAAAGAAGCCCCCCCCCTCCAAAAATCAAATCAGTGCTCCCACACACTCCAAAAATCAATCAAACCACCCAAAAACAACAGCAGCATTGAAAGGAAAGCATACATAAGCAAAAACGCTGTTCCTTACCTTAAAGAAGCTTTGGAAATGGATAGAAAACTCAGAAAAATCCAGCAAGAAACAGCAACCGGCAGCCATTTTGGCGCCAAAAGTCCAGACAAAGAAATCACTCCAAACACTCTACTGCCACATACAGGGATCAGAAAGGCTGCATGTGCACAGTGCATTCTGGGGAATCAGATTATGTAACCTGAAGCAAACCCATAGGGGAAATGGAGGTTTTTTTGCTTCACTGGAGGCAACACAGAGGGAAAAGAATTAATTCGTAAATCGGGGCATGTTCATAACTCGAGGCATGGATTTCAGAGAACCAATTCGTAAGTCAAATTATTCATAAGTAGGGGCATTCGTAAATCGGGGTTTTACTGTACTTGCAATTTTTTGCTTTCAAACTGTAACTAGATGGTAAAAACTGGAAAATTAATGTTGCCATTAATGTTTAAACCTGAAAGATTTAACTTGTCTGCTGGTATGTGCATTCAAGTCATCGCTGATGATTAGAGAACTTCAAAATGTCCTGTCCTCATCAACTCCGATGAGCTGGCTTTCCTTAAGGCAGGGGTGCCCAAACTTTTTGGGCCACAGGCCAGTCATGTGTTTCAGGGGGCCAGTCACTGTTGCCCCTGACACCAATACAAATGGGTGCATTTTACTTCCACTTCCGGAAGTGAGGAGGACTTCATGGGCCAGATGAATTGGTGTTGGGGGCCGGATCCAGCCCACAGGCCATAGTTTGGGCACCCCTGCCTTAAGGAGTCAGTTCATCTCAGGTTTGGTCTTACTTTTTTCCTGCAGCCTTACATTTTCCTCAGCATTATTGTCTTTTCCAGAAAATCCCACCTTGTCATTATGTGGCAGCCATCGATAGCTAAGCTGTTACATTTTGAATCAAGTTCTCTCTGGCCATCTCACGAGTAGCTCAAAGTTGCAACATATGTGTGCTTCATTATAACTTACACAGTCCAATTCTAAAAACACTTTATCTTTTTTTTTAAAAAAAGAACACTCTACAGACAATCCAGCAATAAGCACTACAAGATGAGAAACCCAGTTCAGAAGGCACACAGTCAGTTGCTGAGGTAAAAGCTATAGTATTGGATTGTTTTTAATGGACTAAAGTTGAAAGGATATTCAGCTGTTGGTGTGCAAAGGTATAAAAGGAAAGTCTGAACTCGCATGATAGATATAATTGGATTTTAAGGCTGGGAAGTTCAATCAGATGCAAACAGTCCTTTGAGTGACCTGCTCCTAGGCCATTTAGGGCTTTAAAGATCACCCCTTGCACTTTGAATTTGACCTGGAATGACATTCACAATCACAACGAAGGAAGAAGCTTCAAGGTATTGATTTGTTTCTCCAGTTCTGTAAGCTTGTGAAAATAAATCTCAGGGTGAGCAGTACTCAATAAAGAGAAAGTCTGATTTTTTGTTTGTTTGTTTGTTTGAATTGACTTTAAAGCCTGGGTGTCCTCCTCCCCTGGTTCCCAGCAGGGAGTGGTGCTCAGTAGCTTAGTGTGAGAGGTGAGAAATCTGGGGCAAAAGCTGATGGATGCATGCATTTCAGTCATTATGTTTTTTGGAACAAGGCGGGAGTGGCATATTTCTGTCTTGACTCATGAGTTTTCTTGTTGTCCAAACTCAGGCAGCATAAGTGCAAGACCTGGCCAGAAACAAAAAGTCCCTGATGGCCAATAGTGAGCCTCCCACACCTCCAGCAGCAACATGGGCCCTGGGAAATCTCCTTAGGAGCCCTGGCGGTGTAGTGGTTAAACTGCTGTCCTGCAACCGAAAGGTTGTGAGTTCAATTCTGATCAGGGATCAAGGCTGACTCAGCTTCAGTCCTTCTGAGGTTGGTAAAATGAGTACCCAGCATGTTGGGGACAAAATGCTAATTAACTTGTGAACCGCTCAGAAAGTGCACTAAGCACTATGGGGCGGTATATAAGTGTGATTGCTTTGCTTTGTTCCTTTTGTCATCCAAGTAAGGATGTAATTTGCTCCTTGGCTAAGAATTGAATGAATGAATTGAATATACACTTTCTTGAGTAATAGCAGAATGCTGAACAATTTAAAAGTATTAATGCATATAAAATATAAAGAAAACCCATACAAAATAAAATACAGTACTGTAGTAAGATTAGACTGTTTTTGACCAGAAGTGGGCTACTTCAATGGCATTATCTATACATATCAGAGAGTAAGCAAAGCAGAAAGAGATTAACGTTGTGGCACCATAAAGACTAGGTGCTGTATTTTAATGTTAGCTTTTGTGGATCAAGTCCACTTCATCAGACTTGATCCACAAAAGCTAACATTAAAATACAGCACTTAGTCTTTAAGGTGCCACAACACTGTCTTTTTGTTTTGTTTTATTTATTGTACTCTCTGATATGCTTGCATAGACTAACATGGCTACCACTTCAAAAAAATTATCTATACATTCATTCATTTGCCCATCTCTCCATCCATCTGTCCTACCCTGGTCCTTGTTCACTGTATGATTTGATTAGGTTTTAGATTCTGCGTGGATTTCTCACTACATTTCAATAGCCAGTTAGCCCAGAAGCCGTTTGACCTCCTCAGGTCTTACCTGCCCAGCTCACCTGCAGGGTCACAGCCTGCTCCCCCCCCCCCCCGCTCCCCTGTCTATGGCCCTGCTCCCCTGGTGCCATCAGAAAGAGACATTCCTTTTTTCCTGACCTAACATCTCAAGAAATGGGATGTTGCTGACCTGACAAATTCTAGTGGCCAGTGTAACTGATACAAAATTGATATTATGTACTCTGATGACTTAATAATTTGCTTTCTGCTCATATCCAAATTCACTCACCTAATGGTTAAGTCACCTCTCTTTCAAACATAAGGTAAAGATTTCCCCAGGGAGCAAGCTTCAGCCGCAGAATTTCTGCACATTATATAGCTTCCAAAAATACACAGGTGGAATCTGCCAGGATATTTGAGAGGCTGCAGAAGGATGGCACAATTTTCTTAGATGACTGGAAACACATTCTGCCTGAACCTATTATATTTTCTGAAGGATACACACAGTAGTGATAATATTTTGTTCCTTAGTTAAGAAATGGAATGCTTCTAAAAGCTTCCTGGTGTAATTTTTTTGTATAGAAGGAAGTGGTGGATAGAGCCCTAGAGCTGCATCCACAATTCAGTATGCACATTCACTTGGGAACCTCATCAAATCCAATGGTATTCATCTCCAAGTAGTCATGTATATATGTAAATCAGCATCAGAAAGGAAGAATTAACTCCCTGCCAATACCATTACTATACAGTTTCTTTCCTCCCCCTTCTAGCACACTTTTTGGCAAGATATGATGGGGGTGGTGGTGGTATAAATTTATGCATGTTGTTGTTCAGTCGCACAGTCGATTCCGACCCTTTGCGACCCATGGACCACTATCCGCCAGGCACTTCTGTCCTCCACCACCCTCCTCAGCCCACTCAGTTCTGTGCCCATTGCGTCCACAATACCATCTAGTCATCTCATTTTTGGCCGCCCCCTTTTTCTTTTGCCCTCCACCTTTCCCAGCATCAAGGCTTTCTCAAGTGAATCTTCTCTTCTCATTTGATGTCCAAAGTACTTTAGCTTCATCTTTACAATTTGACCTTCTAATGAAGGAAATGAATGAGACAACATCTCTCTCTCTCTCTTTCAATCTTTCCTTCCAGGAAGGATTGAGCACAGTTTGTCAACTCAATCTGCCTTACAGGGTTGTTACAAAGGTAAAGGGTATGCTGTACATTTCTATAGTGGTGCAACTTGATTGAAGTGAATAGGGAATTACTTTGAAGTGATTTTCTCTTTTCCTCCTAGGAATGAAGTTAGACAGTGGAAGAGTCGAGACAAATGAAATATTTTCTTCACAGCTTATAGCAGGGGTGCCCAAACTTTCTGGGCTGCTGGTCAGTCACGTGGTTCAGCAGGCTGGTCATGTGGTTCCTCCCACTGGAAACAGATAAGATAGATTTCAAGCTGCCATTTTCTTTGCTTAAATTAGGGGTGCCCAAACTACACTCTGTGGGCCAGATCCAGCCCCCAACACCAATTCATCTGGCCTGTGCCACCCTCATCGCTTCTGGAAGCGGAAGGAAAACGTGGCTGTCTGGGTGGAGGGGCTGGATCTGGCCCACAGGCCATAGTTTGAGCACCCCTGCCTTTTAGTTTTAACTGTGGTATTTTCTACCGTAGTTGTGTGATCACCAGCCTGGAAACAATCTGAAGGGGAAATTCGACAGAGAGGTTAATTTAATCAATAGCTACTCACTATAATGGCTATGTGTTGCCTTCAATGTCAGAGGCAATGTGCCTCTGAACACTACCTGCTGGAAAAGATGGTGGTTTACTTGTGAGTTTCCTATAGGCATCTGGTTGCTACCATGGCTCAGTGGTTAAGAAGCTCACCTTGTTAACTTGAAGGTTGTCAAGTTGGCAGTTTGAGACCTGGGTACTGCTTGATGGATTGAGTGCCTGTCTCTGTCCCAGAAAGGGAGCCTCATTTGGCCATTCCCTGAGTGGAGTTTCTTCCACAGAAATCCTTTCAACCCAGAATAATTTCTGACACAAAATTATTATTATCTGGTTATCTACTATGTGAACAGCATGCTGATCTAGATTCACAACCTTTAGTCAGATTTTTCAGGACTCTTCCCATGTCCCTAAGAAATAGGGATACAGGTTGCCACCTGTATCCATGGGTCCCTTTTCTATGGTTTCAGTCTTCAACATGGGCCATGGGAGAAAAGATCCCTCTTTTCAACAGAAGTGACACCCTCACACTACTATGTTATATCTGGCAGTATCTATTATTCTTCCCCAGTAAGAGGATATCCAGGGTGATATCCTAGAGAAGCCAGAAGGAGTTATATTAAGAAGGGTACCTAGACTGAGCAATTGAGTGTGACCTGTAGTGCAAAGCATGCAACATGGGCCACGGGAGTAGAGAGTCCTCTTTTCAACAGAAGTGGCATTATGGCTCTGTTATATCTGGCAGTATCTGTTATGAATTGCTAAAAAGTTAGGTAGCCTGTTTCATAGAAAAATTAAACAGGCTACCCTATTTTTTTTTTAACTATTCGTATGAAATAAAAACATCTTTTACATTATGGCTGTGAGAGTTGGACCATATGGAAGGCCGAGCGCAGAAGAATAGACGCCTTTGAACTGTGGTGTTGGAGAAGACTTTTGAGAGTCCCCTGGACTACAAAGACCAAATCAGTCAGTCCTAAAGGAAATGAACCCAGACTGCTCCTTGGAAGGACAAATACTGAAGCTGAAGCTCAAGTACTTTGGCCATCAAATGAGAAGAGAGGACTCACTGAAGAAGGCCCTGATGCTGGGAAAGAGCGAAGGCAAAAGGAAATGGGGGTGACAGAGGATGAGATGGCAGGATGGCATAGATCTGGGTGGACTCCAGCGGTTGACAGAGGAGCCTAGTATGTGGTGGTCCATGGGGTCACAAAGGGTCAGACTCGACTGTGCAACTGAACAACATTTTAGTTACAGTGGGTCAGTTGGTTGAAAATGATTACAGGATTGCACCCATTGCCTGCATATTTGTATACAATGAGTATGCCGCTTAATATTCAGCTGATGTTTACTTTCTTTGCTTAGTTCTGCTTATGAAAGACACTTTTCATAAAAGCAGCCTTGACAAGTGTTATTAACCATGTTTTGTTTAACTAACGTTTCTGGATTTTCTACAAGCTGTTGATTATTCCCTTTGGAATCTTTCTCTGTGCACATCAGGAATTAGGCATAAACAATACAAATATTTGGATAACTTGTCTCAGATGCAGTGGTTGGATTGTATGGTAATAATTTGCAATTCAGCAAAGGATTTGCTGACCAAATTTTTTATTAATCCAAGGTCTCTGGTGATGCTGGTACCACATATATAGTCTTGTATATTTCCTGCTGCCGTCTTTGCCCATTTTCCACGACTAAAACGTAAACATATAAACAAATGGGATCACCATTCTCTACTGCACAGAAAGATCTTCTCTTGTGCAGGCTGTCGTAATGTCAGGTTAAGGGTTCAACCATGTTATTATCCAGTATCACTAACAAAAATTAGTCAGGTCAGAGATTTTGATACGTGATCATTGCCCCAAAGGCATTACAGAAGTTTATAGAGCTTTTGTCACAATGAACATTTATCACAATAAAGGCTTACACTGAGAAAGAAATCATACAATCATGTCCAATCATACCAAAATTCATATAAAAAGAAGGTGTAACTTGCAATTTAAAAAGGCACATTGGAAATGCAGAGAATACATCGCTAAAATACTAAAGTTCCTGAAAGTAAATATATATATAAAGAAAAAGCATTTCTTAAGCATATTAAGAATACACATATGGGAAATATTACATTTTCTACGTGTTCACCCATCACCCATCTGTTGTTAAAATCTGTGAGGGAAAATCCTTGATTATTTCCTGCTGCTGAAGTAGTTGCTCTGCTAAATGTTGTCAACAATGCATGCAATGTATTATGATGACGGTGTGGTGGAATGCTGAAATCAGAAATCAGTGCCTCAGTTACCTTTTTCTGGCTGTTATTTATACCCCTCTCTGTCCTTCACTGACCGTAAACAATTCTTTCTACAAAACCTTCAAACTCTAGCACCATGGGCTGCCAGGAATATATTTTCAATAGGAATTTCTATTGAATTAGCATGTCCTGGTGCACCAAGAGTCTGTAAGGTGGAATTTGGTGATCTGACACTATAATAGCGTCATTTGTTTTGGCTTGAACTCTATAGTGCTTAGAGCAGGGTAGGAAGTCTACATCCTGTGGGCTGGATCCAGCCCATGGTGCCCAATCAACCACCCTGCGCCCTCGCTCCAGCCGATGCCACCAGAATTGGCTGCAGACTCATTTATGGCTGTTGTAAATGCATTTACGACAGCCGTGGATTCATTTACAGCTATTGTAAATGCATTTACAACAGCCATAAATATGTCCACAGCCAATTTCAGCTGTGGTGGTGGTGGCTGGCCCACCAGTCTGGCCCACCAACTATCTGAGAGAGTGAAACCTGGCCCCCAACTTCAAAAGGTTGGCAACCCCTGCCTTAAGAGTGATAAGAGTCTGTAACAATTTGCCTCTGATGGATCAGGATTCTGTAATTTCAGGGACTTGGAATGCAAAGAGATTGTACAACCAACACACTGAAGAATATTGTAAGTACCAAAGGGGTGTGCTCATACCATTTCCAAATACAGTATTCAACTGCATGATCAAATATGTTACACTAATCTGTAGACACCAGCACTTTGTTTCTCTTCTTGTTTACACATTACAAGATAAGACATGCTCAACTCTCAAAATATTATGATATAGTGACCTTGCTTCCAAGGCCAGTTGGAAAGCAGTTTGCTGTTTTGCAAATGACTATATTTAACAACGATTCAAGCCTAATCTTTTAAAAGCACTTTTATTTTGAGTACTGTATTACTTTTCTTATGGTAGGGCAAAGAAAGACTCCTCCTTAAAAACCATGTACTGCTGCTGATGCCTGACAAAGTTGAGAGTTCTAAGCTAGCCGGACTAAACTCTGAACTAATATAAGGAAGCTGCCTTGTACATATGTAAACTCTTTTCTTTTTATTCAAGAATGTCTATAACAGAAAATAATCAGTGCAAAAGACAACTATATATAAGTTGCAGTAGTTCATTTTCCTGTGTTTAGGCTTTGTGCAAAGTCAGGGCCAGTCTATATTCCTAAACTGGAATTCCACAACCAGGAAGTAGCCAATGAAAAAACCTTTCTTTCCATCCTTACCAAAAATGCTTGTTAGGGTAGCAGGAATGAAAGAAAAGGTCTCCACATAACTGAAATCCTGGACAGGCTTATATTGGAGTACACCATCCTTCAGATAGCCTGGACCTATCTGTATATGCCTCTGTACAGTATGTCATAACTCACTCTGATTGCTCTAGCTTCGTGTCTATGCAACTGAAAAAAAAAATACTTTCAGTGATGTTGTATCACTGGGCAAAAATAGGTTTTCTATTAATATAAAAGGATTCAAATAACTTATTTATAAGACTATTCTTAAACTGTATTCAGCCATAACAAGAAGCCCTGAGGCAGTATGGAATATTGAAACAAGCATTCTGAGGGAGGGATGCTTTTTTTCTTTCAGCCCAGCTTTTGTAGAACAAAAAGAAACCTTTTACAAGGTCTACATTAAACAACATGAAACAAGGTCCACATTAAACAACATCTTTTCCAGTTGCTTTTAAAGTAACATTTGCTGCAGGAGAATATTTTCGGATGACCCCCAACCAAGTGCTTCCTTTAGAACAGGCTTGGGGACACTGAGACCTTGTGGCCACATCTGGCTTCCTGAAGCCCTCCAGATGGCCATAACACCTTTTCTATTATGCCATTGTTTGTCAGTTCCTCAGTTTTTGCATGGAGAAGTCTTTTCATCCTAAAAGCCTGGATGCATTTCTTAAAATCTTAAGGCTCCTTCAGGCATAGTAAAAGTTCTCCTCACATTTCCTTGCTAGGTACCAAGAAAATGAAGGATTTCAGTTTCTAATCTCCCTGCAAAAAAGAAACCCCACTTTTTGTAAGAAAATTCCTTCTGTTTGGGGTGTGTGTGTCATTTTTTTAAAACAATTTTTTTAAAAAAAAAACCACTTTTCTCTTGCCGGGGGGGGGGGGGGGGTTCTGTCATTTGAAGCTTTTGTTTAATAGCTAATTGACTAATTAAATGCTTCAAACTTGGTGGCCCTGACCACAAACACAAACTATTTCAAGACAAAATATCAGAGCATTAAACTCCCGCTCTCAGAAAAAGCAAGGAGAAAAATAAACCAAGCTGAAATAAAGCATGAAAAGTCTCAAAACAAAACACTTAGGATGCAAACCTGACAGGGAAACATCTATAAGTAGAATCAAATCTCAAGTCTGCTAAAAAGTTCCTCATCATTGCTCAGAGTAAAGACAGACATCTTTACAATGTGTTTTATGTAGCTTAACTCTGAGCCATGCTTAACAAAAATGAGAACAGTACTGCAACACATTTTCAAGTGGAGTCCTCCATTGTTCAGTAGGGAACACAGATATATTTACAGGAACAACTACATTGACTCATGTACTGTTTTGGTGCTAAGCAAAACACATAGCTTAGTGTATAATAGATTTGTAGGGTATGGGTACAATTTTAGGATTTGATTTTAAAATGATATTGATATAGGCTGCACAAACATACTAGTATCTCCAGTGATGGGATGTCAAAAATTCTACTACCACGCCATGACGTCACGGACGTCATGGGCGTGGCCAATGTCATGACGTCATGACGTCATGGGCGGAGCCAACGTCATGACATCATGACGTTGTGGGCAAGGCAAAAATAAAAATAAAAAAAAATAATAAACACGGCACACAGACCCGTAATTAACTTAAAGAAATAAAATAAAGAAATAAATAAAATAAAAATTAAATAAAAGTACAACCACCCACCCAAAACACAATTAAATCACCCACCCACCCACCCAAAATATAAAAGCCTCACTTACCTTCCGTGGCTGCAGCCAGAGCCGGGCCGAAAAGGCAACGGCCCGAGGAAGCTCCAGGCGCCCGACAGAAGAGGATGCGGCGGTGGCGAGCCCCGCCGGGTTTACCCAGGGCATGGGGGTTTGTTGGGCCCAAGACCCTAGGACGGCGCGGCGCGGGCGGACGGCGCGGCGCGGCGCGGCGTGGGCGGACAGCGCGGCCAGGCACCAACGTGCCTGTGGGAGCCAGGTAGCCGGCTAGGGGAGGTGCCCTTCTCTTAGGGTGGAGCTGGAGGCTGGGAGGGGGGAGATAAATGAATGGACGGGGAACCTCCCATCCAGCTTCAGAAGATTTTTTTTTTTTAAATTGGAGCCATTTGGCTCCAATTTAGTGCGCATGTCCAGAAACTCAATTTGACGCATGCGCAATGCATCAAATTGAGTTTCTGCGCATGCGCAGTCAATTGGAGCCATTTTAGCTCAGATTTAAAAAAAAAAAATTCTTTTGGTGAGGCGTCCGGAACCGGACGCCTCAAAAGTGGACTCCCCTCCCGGAGAACTCTCCGGGATTAGTCTTACCGGTTCCAGAGATCCGTCTGGAACCGGGGACATCCCATCACTGAGTATCTCCCACCCCTCCCCCACCAAATCATACCCAAACTTAGTTTGAAAATCACATTGTGGTTGGATCTAAATTGACAGGCTGTTGCTGACTCTCTTTAATTACAAGGCTCGCTTTACTGTTCCCAAACTGTGTCAACATAGCAGGTTCATAAAGTCAATTAATCCAATGCTCTACTTACAAGTCGATTAAATTCTGGGAATATTGAGGGGTCTGCTGATGTAACTTTTTGCCTACAATGCAAATAAAGAGGTTCTCGCATGACAATTTTCCAGTGCTTATTGAACAAGCTCATTGACTTTATGCACCAGTAAGTAAGCCAGTGGGAAGAACCAATCAATACCTGTGGCACATTTTATAAACCAAAAGATATATTAAGCATGTCATATTTGATAAAAAAAAGCAGTAGAAATGGCTAAGTGAATATTAGGAAGCAGGATTGCACTCTAAATTCAAGAACACCTGGAGTGCCAAGGTTAGCCATTAGTCCTAGCTCAAGGGTCAGCAAACTTGACTTTCCAGGTGTTCTTGAACTTCAATTACCAGAAGCCCAATTCAGTACACCTGCTGATCATGGCTTCTAGGAATTGAAGTTCAAAAACATCTGGAGAGCCATGTTTGCTGACCCCTGTCCTAGCCCACTCTGATTGTGTCTCTATCAAAACACTATACCTGTGTGATGTGTGTATAGATATATATCTTATTATGTATCATTTATTTGTTGAACCTTGGGAGCCCATTACAAGTCACCATCCCATAGAGAAATAACTCCCTCCAAATTTCTGTGAATACAAACTGGTCACTACCAAAGATCTTATCCTTTTTTTTAACTGAAGAATCAAAGTCAGCATGGAAACAATCAACTTTACTGGCACACTGCCTCACCATCTGGTCACGCCAGGCGAAGTAACTCCATGCATGAATGATTCTTGTGTCCCTTTCTGCTAAGAGGAGGATAGATAGGTGGGTGGATTAATAGAAGAGCTTACACAGACTATCCACGCTTTCCATGTTGAAGACATGATAGAGCAGTGATGGTGAACCTTGGCACTCCAGATGTTCTTGGACTTCAATTATCAGAAGTCAGCACTCTTACTGATCAGGGCTTTTGGGAATTGAAGTTCAAGAACACCTGGAGTCCCATGGTTCACAATCACTGTGAAAGAACATGCTTTCACCAACAAAACCATGATTATGGACAGCAGGAGGCAGGAAAATATAGAATTAGAATTTTAGAATGCATCCATTCAATGAGCGAGATGTACACAGTGACACAAAATTATATAACAGTGCATGATGAGAAATTAATGTACGATCTGCCAGTTTAATGCTTTCTTGTGTGTATATCATGTGTATCTAATAAACAGTGTTCATTTCCTCCCTCCCCCAAATATGCACACTCGATTACGGTGGATGAATAACTTGAGATGCAAAGGGAAGTAGTGGAGGAGGGTTCCTCAACAATTAAGAGCCATGAAAGGACAGAGCTTTTCAAGTTCAGTAGCTCATGAAAAAGCCCAGAGAACTACAAAAGGAGGGCAGTAAATCAGTTAGCTTAAAGGGAAGCAGGCTTCTCAAAAGAACTTAAAAGTTATAGGCTGGAACCCTTTTTAAAAAACAACTACCAAGAGGCTTTCAAAATGCAAATGTCACTGAAAGAAACACTCCCATCCCCTCTTAAAACAACATAAACTTTATTCTTACTTGTGGAGAAGCATAAAAAGAAATAAATACACCAGAAACCTTTGTGAAAGTGCAAAAATGTACAGTCAAACCTTGCATAAAGAGCGCCTCACTTAAAGAGTGACTCACTAAAGAGCAGAATTTTCCCTGAATGTTTGCTTTGGTTAGCAAATAAAACCAACCAAAAACTTGCTTAACAAATAAATCAGGGTTTCCAATTCCCCCACCCCCACTCCCCAGTCACAATTGGTCACTTACAATGGTGTTTCACTTAACGAGCACTCCTGTGGAACACATTATGCTCTTTAAGCAAGGTACAACTGTAATGGAAAAAACTGGTGTGAGCTTGAAAGTTAGGTGGTAAAATAAAGGAACCCAAGAGGTAGTCCAGGGATTCCCAACCTGCAGCCCACAGGCTGGATGCGGCCCATGGCACCATTTCATGTGTCCACCCACTGCCTCCACCACACCAGGAAGTGCCATGTGGTGGAGGAAGAGTGAAATGGCCGTCCACCCCCCAAAGCTAAGGGTCGCCCTTGTTTGAAAGACAGTCATGTCTGACTCTAAGGTGTGGTGCTCATCTTTGTTTACAGCTAAAGAGCCAATGCTGTCTCTGTCTGATGACGTTTCCGTGGTCATGCGGCAGGCACAACTAGGCAACACCAGAAGACATGGAACACTGTTACCTTTCCACTGAGGCAGTTACTATTTATCTACTTGCAACTTCTTGCTTTCAAACTGCTAAATTGGCAGGAGCTGGGACAGAGATGGGAGCTCACTCCGTCATGCAGCACTCAAATTGCTGACCTGTCGACTTTCTATTCATCAAATTCAGCATCTTAACAACTAAGCCAACACAGTCCCACAGTTGCATTTTAGAAGGCATTAAACTGTTATGTTTGGGTGATATGGGGATTGGTTAGATATTAGAAGCAATGTTCTGGAAAGCACCACTGATGGATTTAATCCACTTTTGAAAAACAAGTAGATGTGTTGAAGAAGGGAAGAAGCATGGGCTCAGGGAATTACTGTATTCAGAAAAACACACATGGGTTATGGAGCAGAAAAGATACTTTGGATAAGGGCATATGCACTCAAATCACATATCAAAACTGAGGAACAGTTCTTGGGAAGGGTTGTGACTGGGAAAGGAAATAAATTTAAACCTTTTAAATGCAACCAGTTTAAAACCCATCAGGTGTTTTAAGCTGCTGTTTTTTTTTTCATACTGGATTTTAGCATTTTGATGCACGAATTTAGTCTCCTCACAAATCCCACTACTGTTTCATCCTACTATTGATGCTATCCTCATTTCTCACACTGTTGTATTAACATATAATTTTCCAGTGGTACTTGGATCTACTAGATACCTGTAAATAAAGTGGACATCAAGCACCACCCTAGGTAAAGGTCACCCTTGCTCGAAAGCCAGTCATATCCAACTCTAGGGTTCAGTTCTCATCTCTGTTTATAGCCAAAGAGCCAGCACTGCCTGCATCTGCAGATGTCTCTGTGAACATGTGGCAGGCATGCCTCAACACCGGATTGCACAAAATGCTGTTTACCTTCCCACTGAAGTGGTCTCTATTTATCTGCTTTCAAACTGCTAGGTTGGCAGGAGCTGGGACGGAGATAGGAGCTCACTTCATCATGCAGTACCCCTGGAATTGAACTCCGACCTTCCAGTCAGCGAGTTCAGCATTTTAACTACTTGAACCACCGCAGTCCCCTAGCACCACCCTAGCATGCCTTGAATAACTCTTCAGTCTTTCTTTACCAAAGGTTATAGGTCAGTGGTGGCGAACCTATGGCACACATGCCAGAGGTGGCACTCTGAGCCATCTCCGTGAGCACCTGTGCAGTCACCCCAGCAGAGTTTGCCATGCCCCTCTGCCCAGCAGCCCAATGGGAGCACTTCCTCCCTCCCCCAGCACAAAGTTCACCCCCCCATCCAGCAGCCCAGTGGGAGCATTTTTTCTCTCCCCCACTACAGAGTTCACCCTGCCCCTCTACCCAACAGCCCAATGGGAGTGTTTCCTTCCTCCCCTGTTGCTGTGTTGATACTTTGCAATAAATACGTGGGTTTTGGATTGCAGTTTGGGCACTCCGTCTCTAAAAGGTTTGCCATCACTGTTATAGGTGATACATCCAAACAATTTACTGTAGCTCAAATCCTAAGGCCCTAAAGGCAGCCCAGTTGCATGATCCTAAATCAATATCTAACCCTGTATGTCCTCTTTCAGATTATCTGGTGGCAATTCTAGATCCTTTAACTTTGAAGTAAGCGCAATAAAAAATTAAAACTTCTACTGTGTCTAGGCCAGACATGAAACTGCCAAAAGGAAGGCACCTTTTGTTGAGTTCATTCTGCAGTTCCTTTCATCTGACTTAGTGTGAGAAATATCAGCTGGCAACAAAAGGTGGCAGTTACCAGGATACACCCCATTGTGGTTCAGAAATACCACAATCTTCGAGGAGGCTCTGTGTATCCTGTATCCCTATTTCTGAGTGAATGTATATAGGGTCAAGCTCTTAAATCTCTTTAAAAACAGGAACTGAAAAAAATGATGGAAACATTAAACAACATTTCAGAGTACATGATTGGAAAACTAAAATACAGTGCAGGTCCACATGCATAACCATGTTTGATATTTATGCAAGCAGCGTTCAATAGCCTTGACAGGTTATACTGCTATGGTAATAGAATATTAGAACATACTACCAGCAACTCAACACCGATCGTCAGGCGGCGGTTAACTAACCTGACAACTCTGAGGAATAACAACAGGGTGGCAAAGTCCACTGGGAAGAGCAATAGTCCCCAAGTGGATTAAATCCCACTTGAATCCATCTTGATGGAGGGCAGCAGCTTCATCAATACTGGGCTGGGGTTGAGGAGGACTTTGCATGCCAAAATGGCTCAGGACCAGAAAGTGACTCATAGAACTGGATTAGTGGTATGAGTGCAATGCGGAAGGCAACTGGAAGGTCCATTGCATTATATTGCTCCCAGGACAATCTTCATGGCTGATCACCATGAGGATATCCAATATTCAGAACTGGATACGGCACTTAACAAAGAAGCATTCGACAGGCTATTTCTGAGTTTGTGGTTAGTGAAGAGGAATAAAGACTCTGGATATCTGTAACTGAGCAAAAACAGAAAATTTATATTAACTGATTGAGAAGATCCATTCAGATCTACTGCAGGAGAAAGAGCCCTAAACAATTTTACAGGAGACCCCTAAAGCTGGTTCGATGTTTGTAGGTTTCTTTAGCCATCTGGTGTAGCCTTGCTATTCTGTCGCTAGAAAACACAAGAGATGAAACCAAAGTGCAGTTATCTGTCAAAATCAGTGTTCTGATTTCCTCAGATCAATTTGCATATGCACTGGTGCTCTGTTCCAATAGATGGGACTCCCCACAGCACTCTGTGGGCCTATAAGTAATGTTGGGAGGCCACCCAGTTAGAAAAGCTATATCTGGCACTTTGGCAAGGGACCTCGTTTTTCTCTTTTTGATGTGTAGGAAACAGAGATGCGGAAAATTTTGAAACAGAGGCAGGCACAGTACATTAAAAATGCCATTAATGCTCCAGAGGCTTATGTGTTCATGACTGGGGCTGGAGACAAAATGGAATGACAGGAAGAGGGGAACCAGCTGCCATTACTTCTTGTATAAACACACAAATGGGTTACCATTAGTATGACATTTGAATTTTCAAACCCTTTAGCTTTCTAGGCTCAGAGCTGACAAATGATGCTTTTTGGACTGCAACACTCAGAACCCCACAGTTAGCAGTGACGCCAAAAGAACTAAGCAAGAGAATGACCCTTGGACATCTTCCGAATGGATATGAGCCCCAGGTCCGCAGGCTAAGATCCAGGAAAAGCTTTATGGCAAGAACAAACATTCTTGAGGGTACGCAAGAGCAAAATCAAATTAGAAGATGGAGAAAAGAGCTCACTGGACGAAGAGGATATAGCTGAGGAACTTGACCTCCTCTACATCACTTGGAGGACTCTGAATAGGCTGAGGGTTGGACTGCCTAAATGCAAGACCAGCAAGCTCAAGTGGAGCCTACTGACAGACAACAACGTGCTGTATGAATGTGGAGAGATACAGAATCTGGCTCATTTATTGGTCTGCTGATTACTGCCAGAAACATGCACTGATGAGGACTTAAGTTTGGCTAATGGCAAAAGCCAAGAAAGTGGCTTCATTTTGGCAGTCCAGGGTTTGATCGGGACACAAAAGAACTCCACAGTTAATATGAGCTAACATTTCCAAACTCTGCCCCCAAGAATATTTAGATAACCACTTTGGGGCATTGTGGTACAGACGGACAGAAGGCAGCAGCTCCTTAAGATGATATACAGTAAAACCTCATATAACACTATAACCTGGTTCCACAAGTCTTGGTGTTATATGATTTTTAGTGTTATCTGATGCATGTTAAAATCCTATGGGATTCATAGAGATACATTGTAACCACACAGGCTTTAGCGGTTGTTATCTGAAGCATCCCATAGGATCTTAATGTTATCTGATGCAATTCTTCCCCCCAGATTCCTTAATGTTATGCGATTTTAGTGTTATTCGATACTAATGTTATATGAGGTATTACTGTAGCTTGTTCAAAAAAAAAAAAACCACACACACAACAATATTCCAAGCGAGATTTGGGAGGTGAAACAACCAAAAAGATAATCAGAAAGTATTCCATGGTCCCATCTGTGAAACAGCCAACAGCAATCTTCCAATACTTGCTTCATTCTCTTTTGGTAAAGCAGCTATGAAAATCTTTGTTGAGCAGAGAATGGACAGATAGCCTTCTTTTTATAACATAGCACCTTCTGAAAGCTGTGTTAGCCCAGCACTTTCCAGATGTGCCATATTACAGCGGGGGAGTCTGATGAAAAGGTTTTTGGGAAAGAAGAAGGGAAGATAATTGTGGGATAATAAAATATCCTTGAAGGATTTTGTTCCATGCTAAAGCAAGAACAGGATCTGATCTTTTCACATTTCAGTCTATTCTTGAAGGCATATAATGAAGTCCCCCCTCCCTTCAAACTGAAAAGATGTGGGAGTCTCTACAATGAAAGGGAAGCTCCTGCTTTTCTTTATGGTTAGATGCTTTTAGATTGCAGCATTTCCAAATTCAGGTCACTAGTAATTGGATATGTATGGAAAATGCATAAGCTTAGCAGAGCACCGCTGCATTTCTTCTTATGCCTATTTGGCACCTGTCTTACAGAACTCAATGGCCGGAAATTTAAAGCTCCAATTAAAATGAGTCCCACTAGGCAATTAACTCTTACCTATAAGGCTGATAGAAGAGCCTATACGTACCTGGCAGAAGGTTTTAAAAATGAGTTTTCTTTCTGCAAGATTCTGTAGTATTTTAGGGGGGAAACCCTGGAGCTTCTGAAGAGATGGCTTCATTATTATGATTAATCCTGCCAAATACAATTCCACTTGTAGGCAGATTTTTGTGCTATAGGTTAAAATAGAAGCACACTGCTCATGCAATGTATGTGGCAGACCCTTGAAACGTTAAAACAATATTTCACTCTGAAATAAGATCTCCCCTTAAAACAGTTGTATTATTCAGGAGAAATCTACCTGAAATAACACAAAGAGTTGAAGTCTGATAAGTTGAACAAGGATGTTCTTCTCAAAAATGTACAGTAAATGTGCCATTTTGTTTGGGGAAAATACAATGAGTGATTGTGGGGGGCATACTTCAGCCCAAGCCACTTAGATGCAGCAAAATTGGTGAGTTTTCTGCTGACTCTCCTCTCAACCCTCTTCATGTTTTGTGAAGTTTGTACTTAGGGCAGTGATGGTGAACCTTGGCAGTCCAGGTGTTCTTGGACTCCAATTCCCAGAAGCCCAAGTCAGCACTCCTGCTGATCAGGGCTTCTGAGAACTGAAGTTCCAGAACACCTGGAGTGCCAAGGTTTGCCATTACTGACTTAGGGTGTCTGAGTTATGGCCCCTCCAAATCATTCCTTGAATTTTCCCAAAATAGTTGGTGTTGGCCTAAGACTTTTGCACAGTACTGTATTTTAGTCTGGTTCCTTAAACAAATAGCATGGCTCCACAATTAATTGCACATTTTTCCTGATGAAACTGATGTTAGGGAATATGCAGTGAAAATTTTCTCTCTTCTGTTTTGGGTTATTCTGGAAGATCCTCTCTCATTTTCAATTCATTCTCTCTCTCTCTCTCTCTCTTTGAGATAGAGGGGGTGTCTTTTGTTTTACATAGCTGAGAACATGCTGGGTCTCAAGTGTGTGTATGGAAGCGCCTCTGAGGAGTTGTGGGTTTGTTTTTGTTTTTTTGCTACATGTGCCAGAATTCTAGCTGGGGGAACTCCTGGTAAATTGTGGTAGTTGTAGTGAAGATTTTTTTTTTAAATCAAAAAATCCCACACCTCATAAATATATAATTAACTGAATAATGAAGGAAGTGGGAAAAGTTTCCTGAAGAATGTGAAGACTATGAACATACTGTATAGAGGCATCCCCTGAGTAACAACAGATCCTTCCACTCTAGAAACACTGCTGGATTGCTTCTGACACATAAATGAAGATGAACTGAATAACAATTTTAAAAAATCCATCAAGCACAGAAGGGAGAAAACAGCTAAACAACACACACACACCCTTCTCAACAACAAAAAAGGCAATCAAGCAACCAAATAATAGAATATGGGGAGATTTTTCTCCCACCGCTTGATGCCTTCTTTTATCTTGAGTGCAGCAGAAAACAGCAACAAAAAAATAATGCATATCAGAGTAAACAAAACAAAACAGAAAAAAAAGATAAAAATGTTGTGACACCTTAAAGACTAACTCCTATATTTAAATGTGAGCTTTCGTGGATCAAATCCACTTTGTCAGACATAATGCAATAAAGGAAGGTGCCAAAAAACAAACAAAAGGGGAAAATCTCCCTTATGACATCAAAGGGAGAGGGGGATAGAATCCCAAAAATAATCCCAAGAAGGTATACTGGCACAGGCAAGGCTGCCTGACAGCAGGGGGGAAACCCAAGAAAAAGAGTCAAGAAAGAAAAGGATCCCAGATGGAGGCACAGCAGGAAGGCAACAGCAATCCAAGATGCAGGCTTCCTAGAGCTCAGCATATAGTGGTCCCCTAAGGCAGAGGTCCCTGACCTTTGGGTTTTGGACTTCAATTCCCAGAAGCCTAAGGCGGTACGTAGTGCTTTGGGGAACCGACTTAGGCTTCTGGGAATTGGAAGTCTAAAAACCAAAGTTTGGGAACCCCTGGCCTAAGGAACATTAGAATTCAAAATTCCATCTCCTCCCAAACATTCTGACTGATTGCTGAAGCCCTTGAGACAACTGGATGAAAAACTTGATGGGAGACAACCAAAGTGAAAGGATACCAAAAGGGTATACACAAAAGAGGAAACACAAAAGGGACGTGCCATTTTGTGCATGTCAGAGAATAAACAAAACAAAAAGAAAAACATAGCACTTTGAAGTGTGTTATATTTTAATGTTAGCTTCTGTAGATCAAGTCCACTTCATCAGACATAAGAGTGAGACTTCATGGCATCAATTTATACACAGCAGGTATAGTACAGAGCAGGGGTTACTAACCTTTTTGTGGTGCAGGCCAGACCACGACCCCAGACAGCTGAGCAGGCTGATCATGTGGTTTCTTCTGCTGTAAATGCTGCCATAAAACACCTCAGTTGCTGTCATAAACGCATTTAGGACAGCTGCGGGTGCATTTACGGCAGCGTTTATGGCTGACGCATGCATGTTTACACATGCACAGGCACGTTTTACGGCTGTCATAAATGTGTCCACTTCCGTTTCTGGTAGTGGCAAGGGCGACAGTGGGCCACATCAAATGATGCCACGGGCCAGGTCCAGCCTGCTGGCCATAGGTTGGCCACCCCGGTATAGAATATAGTCCTCTTCAGTATAGACTCCCATATCTGATGAAGTAGACTTGATCCACAAAAGCTAACATTAAAAGATAACAGTCTTCAAAGTGCTGCAATGTCTGTTTTGTTTAGTTCAGGGGTGCCCAAACTAGAGTCCGCGGGCCCAACCATAGAATTAATGCAGCCCATGGTGAGCACTCGGGCTCACCACGGACCATCACCCCACCTGCCCTCACCACCTGACATCAGCAGTTGTGTCGGGGGCGGGACTGGCCCACAAGAAAAGAAGTTTGGGCACCACTGGTTTAGTCTCTGATATGCTTGAAACACAGACCAACACTAGATCTAAGAGAAAAATTAAAAATATTGTGCAAATTGAAAAATAAATCAAGGGAAGTTTATGAAAAGACTTGGAACCCATACAGAATATTTGAAAAAAATTATGGGGATACTATGATAACCATTGGATGAGTGGTGGTATTTTAAAATATTAAAATTTGAAGTTAAATCAAGAAATCAAATACTATAGTGTATACAAGGACATAAAATATGAGTTAAAATTCAGGGAAGGTGGAGGAAGTCTATTTTATCTTAAAACATTTTGTGTATTTTTTTTCCTTTTCCTTATTGTCTTTTTTCTCATAGTAAGTTGTCACAGAAAGTCCCATTTGATATGTGCTTTTCTCTCATCTCCGTTTCACCACGAGTGTGTTCCCTCAATGGATAATGGATTTGAGTAGGAGGTTGGTACATACATTCCAATGTGACTCTGAAGTATGTAAATAAATCACTATTGGCTAATTGTTCCCATGTGGGGAAAATGATACCAGCATAATAAAATCACTGTCCAGGAGACTATCGCTCTCTTTCACCGTGGATCTGCAGTAGGAGGGCCTCGCACAATGTAACTGTGAGTCAGATAAAGGCCAAAGGGCCTAAAGCAACCAGTTAAGCTTTATTTTTGTGTACTTAGTTTGAATGACTAGTTTTGAAACTTTGATTCCTTATGCTATACTAATTATCTTTAATTTCTTAATAAATTTAATTAACCTAAGACCCTTTGTGTCTTTTGAATTGGGACTGGGGTTGACTGGACCACGCAATTGCAGCCACATCCAGCTACCTAATTCAGATCCCCTGCACTCTCACTAGCCTGGCCAAGCGGAGCCAAGCGGAAATCAGAAAGGGGGGATTGCCACAACAGGAAGGGCAGACGCTGCTGGTAAGAAGGTAAAATGGTGAGGGGTAACAGGAAGGTGTCAGGAAACGACATATTTCCTCATGTTTCCCAAGGCTTGAAATTGCAGTTTTTAGCTAGGCCTCATAGAAAGCCTCAAAGAAATCTCTTCCCCCTCTGTCTCATGGACTCATGTCACGAGACAGCTTGTTTTGCAGCCGTGTTTCGGCCAGTGTTCCTGTGTTATCTCTCTAGCTAGCATGTTTTGACTTCACTGACTGCACATGTGTGTAAACAATTCAATGTTTTGAGAATGTTTCTCTTTCTTACCTGATTGGCCAAAGCTAACTCACCTGACTGCAGATTTTCCATTTTGCAGAGAAGTTAGTTAGTTCGTTTCTGGATATCAATGGCTTAAGACCTTGTTTTGGCTTGTGAGATTTTCCTTTCTTTTCACTATGATTACCTAATGTACCTGTGGACTGTTTGCTGGACTGTCTTATGCTACTGACCTATGCTTTATGAACCTGATCAATATACCTGATCAATAAACCTTCGTTTGCTTCCACAACGTTTCTTCATTGGACTAAGGGGTAAGAGAAGCAATGTATTCACACACAAGCCTCTGAATACGCTACCTGTTTAAACCTCCTTGTGGAAGAGAAGCAGCTAAGGGCTGTAAAGCTGCATTGCCGGCCAGCTTGCCCTCTAGGGGCTTTGGTACAGGAGGGCCAAGCCAGAGGGGGCCGGCTGGTTACGTGACAGAAGGTATGTTAAGGTAACCACAAATAGGGTCCCTTATATGACAAAGTCCAAAGGGGAAATTCTGAGTAATGTAATGCAACAACATATTAAAGTTGTTACAAAATTACTTTATTATTACTTTGTATGTATGTATGTATGTATGTATGTATGATGCACACAAACCGCACACAAAACAAGAGATACCTCATTTAGCCTTGTATTTTCAGTTTTTCAGTTAACATACTGATCCACAGCAGAAAACTAGGAGAAACAACCGAAGGCACAAAGTTATCTGTATTCTCCCCACCAATGCAAAACCCTCATCAATGTTTTAAATGACAGATTATGTGAGAATATATAGTTAACATAGGATTCATCACAGTAAATGCTAGAATTATTTTTTTCATCATCCACCACTTGTTGGCAACATCATCATCATAACAATGTTAAAAAATACAAACCTTTAACTTCCTCCCTCTGCTACTATATTACAATGGAAAACTGATAGCTCCCTCAATGTCCTTTATTGCCCCCGTTTATGAACATTCTAATCTTCACTGATGGCAAAAGGAAACACAACAAATTGTGTCCAGTTTCATTCTATGTTGTGTTGCCAGCTTTGCTCAGACAGCTTTCAGGGATTAAAATGAGTCTCAACTCATTTTCTGAGCCAAAGCAGCATTTTCTCTTTCAGGTACAAATCAGGCCAGCCTACCACCCAGGGAGCTTAATATCGCAAAGTGTACATATTTACATCCTCAGCTCTCAAAGTTAGTTTATTTTCCTTCATTTGCACCTTAAAAACAAATTAGGAAGAGTCAAGAGAAGAGGGTCCCACACTGAAAAAAAAATCCATTCTCTTTTTTAGTGATGAAGAAATCCTAATACTTGGGACACATTTGATTTACGTACATGAGATGCACAACTTCACTCTCCTAAACAAAATCCATCTTGTTAACTAGAGATAATTTCAATCACAGGCGGGAGAGCTACCTACGGAAGATGTGATCATTAAGAGGCTTTTTAAAGCAAGAGACTTTAGGCAGCCAACAACCAGAGAGCCTGTAAACTTGGTGTTTATTTCTACCTCCTTCCCAAGCAAGAATAGCTACTCCCTCTCTTATCTGAGGGAAACTGTTTGCAAATTTTGCTAATGCAGCAATTCTGATTAAAGCAAGGGTGCCCAAACTTTCTGGGCCATGGACTGGTCCTGTGGTTCAGTGGGCTGGTCACGTAGTTGCTCCCACCGGAAGCGGAAGTAAAACATGCCTTGCCATCTGTTTTGCAACAGGATGAGACAGGTTTTAAGTTGCCATTTTCTCTGCTTAAACCAGGTGTGCCCAAACTACGGCCCACAGGCCAGATCCAGCGCCCGACACCTTCATCTGGCCCTCGCCACTCCTGGAAGCAGAAGTAAGATGTGCCGCAAAAGCGTGTTTTACTTCCGCTTTTGGGAGCAACGAGGGTGGCGTTGGCTGGATGAATTGGCATCTGGGGCCGAATCTGGCCCACAGGTCGTAGTTTGGGCACCCCTGGACTAAAGTGGTCCCTTTTCAAAGAGAAAAAACCATGCTGCCCCTTTTAAACACAATTCCTCAAACTGAACAAATATTATATACACAGTGGCCAGTGTAGCGAAGAATAGGTGGTGCTCCAAAACTCATCTTTCTGATTGATTACCCAAATTGTTTTTTTAGGCAAATCTGTGGAAGGACCAAAAGCTTGATCCATTTGAAACAAAGGCTTTCTAAGTGCCAGTTTTGTTTCAAATGAAAGGAAAACATACACATAAACATACACACTTTACAAGTACACAGAGATTACAAGTCTCCTTGTACCACTTTCAGCTAGCCAAAGAAGAATTATGCAGAAGATACACAGTCTCATAGGTGCAATTTAAATCCTTTAACAATGTAGGCAACCATTTTTTCAGATTACTATAAAAGGTCCTTTCAAGAAAAGAGTCTGAAATTCTATAGCTACTGATGTGAGCTAAATATGTCCACAGGCAAAAGCTTCTAAGTATCTCTCACTTAGATCTTAAAACCTAATTATTATTATTATTCTGAAGGAAACTAATTTCAGAAAGTCTCTGTGCATACTCTGAGGTACTGGAGACTGAAACATGTTAAGGATAGCACTTTCTAGCATGAGACCTGGTATTTTCAATGGCAACTGAGACATTGCAGATTAGTAACAAGCATCAGATGAAACAGCAGTACACATACATCGTATAAACACATAGTTATATTTACATTCAAGAGTCCCAATAAATAGCCTATTTTGTGTAAGCAGCATCTCTTCGGAGGACATTAACCATTTGGCAATAAACACATTCAAACATTCTGAGTTGTTTAGTGCAAACTGTCACCTGTCGTACTATTCCATTTCCACTACTCCATTTTTAAGCCATAGGACACTAAATTCGCCACAATTCTACTGATACTCTTAAATTCAATTACTTCTCACTATATGCATTTTTAAAGCCTGCGTGCAGTTCTTGCCTACATTAATGAGGCTCTCCATCACTCATAATGCCTTTTAATCTTGAACTTCCTTGTTTCCAGAAGAAGCCCACAATGCGCTGCGTGATGCTCAACATGTCATTTTTGCTACTTCATACTCCAGAGTGACAACACCAGGCTCGGCTTTCGAGAGCTCTTCCATGTACTCGCTGTAGCGATTGTCTGCTGCGTTGGAGCCCTCTATCGTTCGGATGCAGTCAGTGCCATGTAAGAGAAGAGGCTGCTCTTTCGTAAAGCATGGCGGTGTTTTCAAGACTGAGGACTCAGGACAAACGGACTGCAAAGGCTCCTTGGTGAAGAATGCATCCAACTCCTTCTTTCCATGGCACTCCAGTTTCTGGGTAGAAGAGGAATAATTCCAAGGGGGAAAACTGTTTGGAGAACATTTTCTTTTTCCCTTTCCAGATTTGATAAAACTCTCACTCACGTCCAGTCTCTAACCAACTGGAAACTGATCCTTCCAGAAATTGGAAAGTTACTTTTAAGAAGAATGCTGTAGCCAACCGTAAGTGCTCTCTGGCTTTAAAGTAATTTTCCAAGCTCTGGATCCACTATCTTTCCTGCCTTCTCTGTTATTCCTCAGCAACAGTACTACATACACATACATTACTCTGGTTATTATCTGTTTTGGTTAGCATTCTAGGCAACTGCCAAGTTTGCCTAGAATGGTTGCTAGCAGCATCAGTTGTAGAGATGGATTGTACAACTGTGAGAAAATATGCTTAGATACAAAGGTAAAGGTCTCCCTTGCTCAAAAGCCAGTTGTGTCTGACTCTAGGGTTCAGTGCTCATCTCCATTTACAGCCAAAAAACCAGTGCTATCTGTGTCTGCAGATATTTCCATGGTCATGTGGCAGACATGACGAGATGCTGGAGCACACAGAACACTATTACCTTTCCTGCCAAAGTGGTAACTATTTATCTACTTGCAATTTCTTGCTTTCAAACTGCTTGGTTGGCAGGAGCTGGGGCAGGTGGTGGAAGCTCACTCTGTTGTGCAGTACTCTGGTCTCAAACTGCTGACCTGCCCACCTTCTGGTAATCAAACTCAGCATCTTAACCACTAAGCCAACATGGCCCCTTAGATATAAAGGTACAATAGGGACTGAAACCAATGGTTACTGGACAATACAAAATTAGAGAAGTATCTTGTGTGGGCAAAGAGAACATGCAGTCTTCTGCATGTCGCTGGACTCCAGCCCCCATCATCCCTCACCATTAGCTACGCTGTCTAAGTCTGATGGGAATGGCAGTCCATTGCTACTGAGTATGCTGGCTAAGGACTACGGGAGTTACTGAAATTTTGAAACCACATACACAACCCATCCCTGCTTTAGTGGAAACCACTCTTGAGGTCTTTCCAGTCAACTTGCTTTTACCTCCTGTTACCAAAGACAAAAAACTCAGCAAGTATAAAAGCAATGAAGGGAAAATTACCACTTTCAAAAGAATGTATGGGGATGTAGCCTATAACAAAGGAAGGGCATTTTAGGAGGAAAGTTCTCCTGTGTCAGAATCTGAAATAAAAAATAGTGACTCGCTAATACTCACAGCTTCCAGTTCCTTTATTTCTTTCTCCAGCATTTTATTTTGTTCATTCAAGCTCATGACATGTTTGAGTACAGACTGCCTTGGATGCATCGTGTGGTCAAACTGATGATACATATTCCTCCAAAATCTGTAGATACCAGAAAAATTGTCTGTTTAATGCAGGGGTGCCCAAACTTTTTGGGCAGAGGGGCAGTCATGCGGTTCAGGGAGCCATTCACTGTGGCCCAAGGCCCGGATCCATTCCCCAACGCCAATTCATCTGGCCTACAAAGCCCTCATCACTCCTGGAAGCAGAAGTAAAGCACGCCTGTACGAGCACATTTTACTTCTTCCAGGAGAGACGAGGGCTTCGCGAGCCGGATGAATTGGCATCAGGGGACGGATCCAGGCCCTGGGCCATAGTTTGGGCACCCCTGGTTTAATGCACCATTGTGATGGATGGAATAGGGAAAAGAACAATTTACAAACTTACTTAAAATTAAAGGATACTGTGTCAGGCTCCATGACTGTAAGTGACTGAGAAAAACTGTCATTGTAGAAAACGTTTAGGTATTTCTGGTGATCGTCCAGAAGGAAAGGCCACAAGGAATATGTCTTCTCTTTCAACCTCAAGATAAAAAGAACTTTCAATCAGTTACTAGCAGTGGCTGGAGAAATTTAGTACCATTATCTCAGTGGCATTGCTGCTTCTTTTTTCAAAATTCGAATGATGTGGGGAACTATGATCTTAAAGCAGAGACAGTGGTTCCAGTGCTACAACAGTTTTTCTTTTAACTTCATGCGCTCCTTCCTTACAGTGCTGTTTCTGCAGTTCTCAAATGTGGGAGAAGGACAAAAGAATCCAACCCTTGTATTTTATTTCCTTGGAAAACAGCACTTTGTGGGCAGGCAATTTAAATTAGTAAAATGCATTCTGAGTGGTGGGGAAGCTACTAAGGTTCACAACATCCTCTCTTCCTGGATCAAGGGTGGAGTCCATGGAGTCATCAAAATATTGCTGTACTAAAATTCCCACCAGCCAGTGATATGGGCTGAGGTAAAGGTAAAGGTTGCCCTTGCTCAAAAGCCAGTCATATCTGACTCTAGAGCTCAGTGCTCATCTCTGTTTATAGCCAAAGAGCCAGCACTGTCTGCATCTGCAGACATTCCTGTGGACATGTGGCAGACATGACTAGACACCAGTGCACAGAACACAGTTTACCTTCCCACCAAAGTGGTATCTATTAATCTACTTGCAATTTCTTGCTTTCCAACAGGAGCTGGGACAGAGACAAGAGCTCACTCTGTCATGCAGCACTAGGGTCTTGAACTGCTGACCTTCCAGTCATAAAATTCAGTGTCTTAACCACTAAGCCACCACAGTCTCTTGATATGGGCTGAATGGGGGTTGCAATTCAATTATAGTTGAAGAGCCAAAAACATTTCCATCCCTCTCCCCAAAAATGAAATTTCAGGAAGAGTCTGAAATACTTGCTATACTGTATTTCAGTTTAGCAAAACTTTAATTTTTAGGCATTAATTAATGTCTAGATATTTATACCGCACCATGGGGAGCCCCTTTAATTCCTTTTAGTAGGGAAACCAGGAAGTGGTGCACTGTAGAAAAATGTATTGTTAGTTGGAATTCCTACTTGAGTTCTTCCCGTTCTTTCTGGCAGTTTCCAATGAAGTTTCCAAACTGGCATGAATGGATGTGTTCATGGATCTGAAGAAGAAAAGCCTCATTGTACTCAAAAGCCCGGGGAAACTGCTCTGTCAGGTGCCAGACGCTTTCTAAAAACTGGGCAAACACTGGCGAGATTTCCCTTGGGTCACCATCCAGTTGGCCACATCTATAAAATATATTTGGTGTTAATGACAGAACAGAATCTCATATTTTAATGTTCTTGCTTTTTTCATATTATACGAAGACTAACAAAATAGTCTCTTTCGATACACTTGTGTACTGGTTCGAAACATTGGAATTTCTACTTTTCACATTAACAAAATTAAAAGTAGTTGCTACAAATGCATTATAGGATAATATGAGGAAGTAATCACATCATTATAACACAGTCAAGATTATATCCTTATACTTTATATTGTTTGGTGTCATCTAAAAGACATCTGTGAGGCATACACAACTCTTTGTGATTCAAAAAGAACACTTTTCATATGTGTAATCTGAATTGTAATGCCTTTATTTAATAGCAGTACCATTGTGTATCACAAACTGCATTTGGGAAGTAAATTTAATTTCTAATGCAGTTTATGGTGCAGCAAGCCGTGGCAGGATGATGGAATGGACGATTAGATAAACATACACTTATATATATTTCTTTCTTTCTTTCTATCTATCTCTATATACACAATTACACACTCATGTTCCCATGGTTCAAATTAGTACTGAAGAGAACGAACAAAGAAGCCTAACTTGTAGCTCATCCCTAAAATTATAGATCCTAAATAAATTAACACCACCACAAAATGCAAGACAAATGATAGAAACAGGGAAAGATTCACGAGGCCTGAAGGAACTACTCTATTTGCTGGTGTATAAGACACATTAGAGTATAAGACACACCCCATTCAGTTGTATTTTGTATTTGTATTTTGTATGCTGCTCTATTCGCCGAAGCAACTCAGAATGGCTAACAACATAGATAACATACAATACAGTCTTTTTGGTGTTCAGTCGCAGTTGATTCCGACCCTTTGCGACCCCTTGGACAACTGTCCGCCAGGCACTTCTGTCCTCCACCATCCTCCTCAACTCAAATATAGATGCAACAGCATAATATAAATATGGCACATAATGTAATACAATACAGTCAATAAATCTAACTGTACAGTTAATAAATCTAAGATAAAAGATGAAAATACAATACAGTCAGAGAATACAATCCCTATAATATTTCTCGTTTAAAGCGCATAATGTGTTCCATGGGATTGCTCTTTAAGCGAGTTTGCTCTTTAAGAGAAACACCATTGTAAGTGACCAATTGTGATTTCTGGTGGGGGGAACTGTGAACCCCGATTTATTTGTTAAGCGAGTATTTGGTTGGTTTTATTTGTTAAGCAAAGTGAACATTCAGAGAAAATTCTGCTCTTTAAGCTAGTGATTCTTTAAGTGAGGCACTCTTTATGCAAGCTTTGACTGTATAATCAAAATAGCCCACCATAGGCCACTATATACAGTACAAGACGTACCCCATTTTTCCAGTGTATTTTAAGGGGGGTGAGTCTTATACGCCAGCAAATAGGGTAATTGTTTGAGAATTTGGGGTCAGGCAAATTCAACAGGGAATAAGGAAACCAGAACCCACAAACTACCTTAGTGTTGCTCATTAGCTAGAACTGAGTAAAGTTTTCTGAAGACTGTCCTGGGCAAAGAATTCTAAAAACAGAATAGCACTTCTTCTCTAATAAAGTGGTACAAACCTCTATAGCTTTATGCAAACATATACTCTAGATGTTAAACAATTAACACCTGCTAGGTGAGAGCCTTGTTGAGGTGCTGGGTCTTGAGTGGTCTAACTAGGCAGTGTTGCCCATCACTTGTCAATGATGTTAGGCCGGGACTAAGACTCATCAAAGCGTCCTCTGTTGGATCCCTCGGGCAAGGTGAAAGCTGAGGGCACACGTCATGGTCCGCCTAGCCAGTGGGTGAAGTGATATCCAAGTGGCTAAAAAAATCACACATAGATGGACTTGTTTTCCCAGGTCCATTTCCATGTGCGGAATGTCCTCACAGAGATGTCTACCATTGCATGGACTCCTCGCTGAATAACGACTCCAAGGTATCCAAGGTTAAACAATTCATGAATAATTCTAACAAAGTATTTTTGAAACAAGGCACCTTACCTATCTGAAAATTTGTGCCCAAAAGAAATCCAATCTTTTTCTATCAAAACCTAAAAACAAAACAAAAAAAACCCCATCAATTTTTATTTTTAGGCTTTTCATTGTATCTCTGGAGTCACAATTTTCATAATGGATATCTTAATTTGATTGTTCAGAGCAGAAGCCATCTATAACCCCAGCTCACAATATATAACTGACTTCTAATGACAGCAGTGTTTCCCAGCCTTTGGTTTTTGGACTTCAATTCCCAGAAGCCTAAGTCAATTCCTCAAAGCACTGATCAGCCAACGTCTGACTTAGGCTATTGGGCATTGAAGTCCAAAAACCAAAGGTTTGGAAACACTGATCTACAGCAAGAATTAGGGGGAAGAAGGCTCAACTAATTCAACCAACATGTTTAGTACACAACAGTTGGGTTTTCCTAAAATGATACTGAAATTCATCATTATATTAAAGTGCAAATGTATGCAACTTTGTCCAACTAAGGCTTTTTTACCTGGACTAGGATCTTTTCCATATACTGTACAGTGGTACCCCGTATAACGAATGCTTTGTACAATGAAAAATTCAAAAACAAAGAGTTCAAGAGCTATTCGCGATACACCATATAAAGAAAAAAAGTTCAATATATGGATCCCTATGGGTGATGCACCGTATAACAAAAAAATTTTGTTTGTTGTACGAGGTATCATCAATAGCGATCTGTACAACGAATATTTTTTTCCTTATACAGTGCATCGACCATAGGGATCCGCATAACAAACAAAAAAACCGTATGGCGGAGAGCTCCGTGGAACTGAATTTTTTGGTTATACGGTGTTCTACTGTACAACACAACAGAGATAGA
Source organism: Furcifer pardalis (assembly GCA_030440675.1). Taxonomy (NCBI): domain Eukaryota; kingdom Metazoa; phylum Chordata; class Lepidosauria; order Squamata; family Chamaeleonidae; genus Furcifer; species Furcifer pardalis. Next base: position 95,868,140 of record CP126895.1, on the reverse strand, counting down.
CTTTTCTTTTTTGCGTACCTTAATTTTTAAAAAACTCCATCATAATCTGCGACATACAGTACATTCCAATAAACTATTTTTCTGCGCATCAGCATATTCACCAAAGCAACTGTATTTTAGCATGCACCTATTAGAATAACTGCTCACCATGAATCCTTTAATTGTTCTATAAAATGGATCCAAGAGTAGAGATCCCAGAGAACACACTTGAGATGTCCGGTCCCAGCCATCAGAGCAGTGCACAAGAACACTTGCACCCTCAAAAGCTATGGCCTGTGAAGAGAAGAAAACTTAACTTGCACATCCTACACAAACGGCAACAAATCATTCAAGCATATAACCATTTCCTGTCTAGCAGCAACCTATGAGCAGGCATGGGCTGGGCCACCGGGACAGGGGGATTCATCCTAATGTGCCCTTGACTCAGGCACCCTGGGGCACAAATAATAATTTTATTATTATTTTATCTGCCTGGCACACTGTACTTCAGATTAAGCCATTGCTCCAAGCTTCTTCCTTCAGCTTGGAACAATGGTTTTTCTAAGGTGCCAAGCGCCGAGCGAAGCAAGCGAGGTGTGGTGACCAAGCAGTTCCCGGGGACAGCCTTCTCCCTCGTCCTTTGGTCACCACCTCTCACCCTGTCCAGCACCCTCCCATGGTGCCCAGCACATCCCTGCCTACGAGTGCATTCCTGGTGCAGCCTTACTTGGATCTGCTCTAGTTGTGCCTACAGATTGCAGCTAATTGCCTGAGGATGTAACATTTACACACACCACACACCCCATTCCCATGCCCTGCAGGGCAAAAGGAGACCAGCCTTCTGAAATGGATGATATTGATCTTTGGAACAAAGAAAGCTATCTTATACTCAATCAATCTATTGCCTGGTGCTGTTTTTTCCAAATCAAAGCAGTAATTCTTAGGAAGAGGGCATTCATGCCACCTGTAACCAAATCCTCTCTTTAAACTGGAGGGGCCACAGATTGAGGTCTGCGATGGCTTAGGGGTTAAGACGCTAAGCTTCACAACCGGAAGGTGGGCAGATCAGCAGTTTGAGACCCAAGTGCTGCATGATGGAGCTCCTGTCGTCTGTCCCATCTCCTGCCAGCCTAGCAGTTCGAAAGCAAGAAATTGCAAGTAGATAAATAGGTACTGCTTCAGTGGGAAAGGTAACAGTGTTCTGTGTGCTCCGGTGTCTAGTCATGCCTGCCACATGACTACAGAAAACGTCTGCTGATGCAGATAGTGCTGGCTCTTTGGCTGTAAACGGAGATGAGCACCACACATCAGATTCGGATATGACTGGCTTTTGAGCAAGGATGACCTTTAACTTTAACTTACCACAGGTTGAAACTGGGTCTTTCTGCATGCATAACATATATTCTGCTACTGAGTTACACTCCCTATTCATACTAGGAGATGGGACACTCAGAACATGATAACAGAGTGAAGAACCTCCTAGTTCCGAATTATTCCATAGAGAATGATAGGTGGGGTTCTGGCACTTTTGGTAACACAGCTTAGAAAATAAAATAAGCATGCAAACTAAGAGCTCCATTTCCTGGTGCATAATACTAGCATTCCCCATTTCCAATAAACTAAAGAATACTAATTACTTTGGCTAGGAAGATGGCAGCATCTAAAACAGCTTTGATGTGTCGTAGCCACCCAGAACTCTCCAAACCAGACAGAAAGTCATTGACTGTCAGTCCTCTTGTCCCACAAACTAAAAAAAGAAGAGAAATCTAGTTGTTGAAACACAATTTACATTTCCATGGATAAAAAAAATTACCTAAAGTTTTTGGGCAAACACAAAAGTGTAATGCACAGAGAACACCGGGGAGGGGGGATGAGAATCTGGAGACTTGCAAAGTATGAGTAAATCTGTCTCCTCCCCCTCCACCAATTTATCAACCTCACATGAGATATCCTCAAAAGAGGATATTAAGTTATCTGTGTTATTGAGAGATTGAATGAATTTAATTGAGCAAAGAGGACGGTCTCAGGTAGAAAGCAATAGCTCTGTTCATACAGCTAGCGGCAACTGTGCAAAGTACATTCCTACCTCTGGCCTCCCATTTAGCCTTTAACCCTGTGGTGACCATCTCATGCATACTGTCCCTTCACGCAGTCAGGTTAATTCCATAACTACAACTTTACTTTTGGGGGGACTGCGGTGGCTTAGTGGTTAAGATATTCAATTTGATGACTGGAAGGTTGACAGGTCAGCAGTTTGAGACCCCACTGCTGCATGACGGAGTGAGTGCCCGTCTCTGTCCCAGCTCCTGCCAAACTAGCATTTCAAAAGGTACAGTGTTCCGTGCACTCTGGTGTCTAGTCTTGCCTGCCACATGTCCATGGAAATGTCTGCAGATGAAGAAAGTTCTGCTCTTTGGCTATAAACAGAGACGAGCACTGAACCCTAGAGTCAGATACAACTGGCTTTCAAGCAAGGGTGACCTTTACCAACTTTAGTTTAAAGGGATAAGTTGATCATGGACAATGACCATGGTCTCTTAGTGTGTTCTTGGTGTTATGATCAAACTAGGTATTCAGTTATACACAGTAAAACCTTGCATAAAGAGCACCTTGCTTAGAGACTAACTTGCTTAAAGAGCAGAATTTTCTCTGAATGGTCACCTCACTTAACAACTAAATCGGGGTTCGCAATCCCTCCCGCAGAAGTCACAATTGGTCACTTACAATGGTGTTTCATTTAAAGAGCAAACTCGCTTAAAGAGCAATCCTGTGGAACGCATTATACTCTTTCAGTGAGGTACAGTACCACTGTATTATACTCCCTAGGATCAGGGGTGGCCAAACTATTCAGGCCACAGGCCGGTCATGTGGTTGAGCGGGCTGGTCATGTGGTTCTTCCCACCAGAAGTGGAAGTAAAATGCACCCGCGCACATGCAAAATGCTGCCATAAATGCACTTGTGGCTGCTGCAAACACATTTACAACAGCTGCGGGTGCATTTACGGCAGCATTTTGTGCATGTGTGTTTCACTCCCACTTCTGGGTGTGGTGCAGCTGCCACAGGCCAGATGGAATCGTGCCCTAGATTTATCATTCTAATTATTTTATCTGCTCTTTAAACTTTGCATATTTTCTCTGGGAAACATCAAGATAGCTCTGGCAATTGCAACTGCCACCAGAAATGGTTTTTATTCTTATTTGAGGTTATGGATATGTTAAGAGCCATTCAAGTAGGCAGAATAAACTCATGAGATTCCTATTAATTCAAAGCAGGTTTGTCCTGTGTTAAATTTATGCGACAAAAATAGGAGTACTTCCTTGTTTTGCCACTGCTACTGCCACGTCTGCAAACATCCACTGTTATACCTGGTCCCATCCAACCTGGGGACCAGGCCACCTAGTTGGATAGATGGACCCTCCAACACCAGAACCTCCATCTTGTCAGGGTTCGGTCTCAGCTGGTTAACTTTGGTCCATTTCATTACTGCAGTCAGACAGTTGTCAATTTTCCCTGGGGAGGCTCCTATGAGTCTTGGATCAGGATGTGTTTTAATACTTAAAAATTGCTACCAGAATATCAGAGGAGGGTCTGATTGTGGCAACAATAATCTGGTAGTAATTTAGGTCAACTAAATGCTCCCCACCAACTTCCCTAGGCTTGCAAATGTTTCCCCAGGACAAAAATGATTCCTATGGATCTTCTGAAGATGAAAGGGCAAGGGGTAGGATGCTTTCAATTCCTTCAAGTTAATTATTTCTGGCATTGAGAAGCAGTTAATGCCAAACTGACTATGGTAACAGTACCTTATGCACTGGTTCAGTAACTTCTCCAAGAAGTCCTTTACAAAGATACTTTTACAAGAGCGCTAGTGCTATTGTTTTTCAATCAACCCCTTGATGCCGCTTACAAAGATCTATGCACATACCTTCCAAAAGTTTCTGCAGGCTGGACCTCATTACATGGATGTTTTCAATACCAACAAACTGGAATCTAATATTGGAATAATTATCTTCATTTTCATAGCCTTTTCCTGCTGCTCTGTTTGCCATTGCATTCAGCTTGAAGAAAAGAAGGTAAGAAAGCAATTCTGAAAAATTCTATACGTTCAAAGCAGAACATGCTTAGGAGTGATGATTATTATCAATCTTAGATAGCAACTACACTTATATACCACCCTATAGTGTTTAGTGCACTCTCTGGGTGGTTCACAAGTTATTTATTTATTTGTTCAGATTTATATTGCCGCCCACTCACCGAGGTGAGTTTTCCACTCCATACTGCAGCTCTGCTTATTTTAATGAATTCTGCCTAAATAATGTAAATCATTAGATACATTGAATTTCAACTAATTGCAGTGAGTAGAATCTCATTTCATGTTAGTACCTAAGGATGAAATAACATTATACAGTCTTCTACTCCTTTTGAAGTTAGACTGTATGTTTCATAGTGCAAGAACCACTTATGACAACCACATCCACTGACTGATTATGAACAAACATTATTATACTGTCACTGGGCTCCAAAATCTATTTTAGGACTTCACAAACACAGTATGAGATGAAAACATTTTCCATTTTGAAATTCCTTTACCATGTCACACAGACAACTGTTCTTTTGAGAAACACCAGATTAAAATCATCTTGGAGACACTGACTTAACTGCACAGCTCACTGAATCTTGAACAGGGCCTTCAGTCAAAAATTACTCTTCCAAAAAGTATTTTTAAAAAATATATAAATGGATATGAAAGATAGAGAGGCAGGCTCTGGGGAAATGACATGCAGCTAGCACAGTAACGAAGGTACTACAGTGGCTTAGTGGTTAAGATGCTCAACTTGACAATTGTAAGGTTGGCAGGTCAGCAGTTTGAGACCGGAGTGGTGCACGACAGTGAGCTCCCGTCTCTGTCCCAGCTCCTGCCAACCTAGCAGTTTGAAAGCAAGAAATTGCAAGTAAATAAATAGGTAACACTTCATTGGGAAGGTAAACAGCATTCCGTCATGCCTGCCACATGTCCACAGAAACATCTGCAAATGCAGACAGTGCTGGCTCTTTGACTATCAATAGAGATGAACACTGAACCCTAGAGTCAGATATGACTGGCTTTTGAGCAAGGGCAACCTTTCCCTTTCTCTAGCACAGTAAGGGTAACAGTAATCCAAAATCATTCTTCCCAATTTAGAACTGAAGTACCATCTAATATGGAAGACCATGCAGGATGGAAAAATACCTACTTTAGGTCTGGTGTCCACAACATACATGTAGTGATTGGTAGGATTGGCTCTACTGATTGCTTGCAACATATGTTCATCCTCCAAACATCTGGCACTGAATCCTGAGAGTGGCTGACTACATCGGCAAATGGCAGCCTAGACAAAAGATAAAGGGAATGAATACAAAAATAATAATATAGAAATATAAAACCTCTTTAATAGATAATAAGAGCATTGTGAATGTTTAATCTAGTTTTCAATTTTCTTGTAATTGTAGCAAAAGATGAAAGACAAAACCACAACAGCCTGGACTGTGTACATGAAGTACCTTCAGGAAAAAGACCCTAAAAATGATATACTGCATGCAGTTCATTTTTCCATTGTTATAGGTACGCATGATTTACCTAGCTTTTAGTATTAAAGCTTAGAGACCTAAGTCGGCAGATCCAGGCCAATCACTTTAAAGAGACGCAGTTTATAATATACACAGGAAGCATATTTGCAACTGTGACTAACTGAAATCAGTTTCAGTGCTGAAGACATATTACAGTAAAATCCCAATTTACGAATGCCCCTACTTACGAATAATTTGACTTACGAATTGGTTCTGCACTGAAATTTATGACTCGAGTTATGGACATGCTCTGATTTATGAATTAATTCTTTTTCCTTTGTGTTGCCTCCAGTGAAGCAAAAAATGCCATTTCCCCTATGGGTTTGCTTCAGGTTACATAATTTGATTCCCCAGAATGCATTGCGCCCTGGGAGGTGTATATTTTATACACATGCTGCCTTTCTGAGCCCTGTAGGTGACAGTAGAGTGTTTGGAGTGATTTCTTTGTCTGGCATTTCAGCGCCAAAATGGTTGCCTATTGCTGTTTCTTGCTGGATTTTTCTGAGTTTTCTGTCCATTTTCAAAGCTTCTTTAAGGTAAGGAACAGCATTTTTGCTTATGCATGCTTTCCTTTCAATGCTGCTGTTATTTTTGGGTGGTTTGATTGATTTTTGGATGGGGGACTGTTTTGATTTTTGGAGGGGGGACTTTTCTTTATCCCTATGGGGGATGGCTCGGGTTACAAACAAATTCGACTTACGAACAAGGCCATGGAACTATTTTTATTCGTAACTCAAGATTTTACTGTATCTCGATGGCTGAAATCCAATTGCTCAGTGTAGCAAACTGCAATTTGAGCTGACAGCTGACTCAATGGAAATTATGGAACTGCAGAATGAACTCACCAAAAGGTGCCTTCATTTTGGCAGTTTCACATTTGGCCTAGACACAGAAAAAAAAAGATTAAACCCCCACTGATTCAATGGGCCTACTTATGACTTACGATGCTAAGCAACATGATTTCAGCCAATTTGATTTTAGAGCAGTACACAGAGCATAAGTATTAGGTCTGACATCCCAGACAACAATTTTAGATTGTTCTACAGTGCGAATAATTGCTATATAAAATGCTAATCTGTAATGGCTCTTCAAAAAAATTAGTTGAGATAGGAGACACCTAATCAAGAGGGACACTCCATTTTGTTACACACCATTAGAATCCATTTTTGCTCAGTTACAGTACACCTAGGGACTTAGGTGACTATACTCACCTGCTTGTCTTTTCTGTGTTGGAAAATAACCTTTAGCCCAGTTGGACTGAAAGGAAATCAGACTATACCTCATTAACTTTATGATAATATGACAGCACAGGGAACCTTCCTTTGCTTCGGAACTTAGAACTGCCAACAATTATAGGCTTGCTTGCGCTCCGGGGAACATAAAGTTCTCTGGGATATGTTTCACAAATCTGATGAGAGAAAAAAGGAACTGAAGAGTCATCATATTTTTTTAATATGGTGAACTGTTGACAACAGTCACTGAAATCAGTGGAGAAGGACTCATAGGCAGAACTCAATCTGACAAGTAGACACCATTTGTGCCACAATTAGATGCACTGAAATTGTCATCCAAAAGTGTTCTGATATTAGGTCATTAGAAAAAAAATTCCCAGTCTGGCCAGGTTACCCTGGTATGGTAATAGACTAGACCATCCTGCCAGTGACTCAACAACAAGTGTCACGTAGCGGTTAACTAACCTGACCACCCTAAGGACTACTGGCCTTGGATGCCAAACTCCACAGGGAAGGGTGATGGTCCCCAAGTGGATTAAATCCCACTTGAATCCATCTTTCTTGATGGAGGGCAGCAGCTTCACCAATACTGGCCTGAAGCTGATGATGAATTTGTGTGCAAAAAGGGCTCAGGACCAGAAAGTGACTTGCAGAAATAAATCAGTGGTATGGGTGTCATGCTGCCACCAGCAGATGAAAGGCCACTGCATTATATTCTCAGGATAGTCTTCATTGCTGATTGCCATGAGGATTGCCAATATTCAGATTCAGATATGGCAGAAGAATTTTTCGTGGAGTAAATCCTAGGGCTAATTTAATGAAGGAACAGAATGAAATTCTAGATGTAAAGAGGTCCAAAGTTTTATCTATCTCTCTTAAACATGGGTTCTCAACCTACGGCCCACGGGCAGGACCTGGCCTGCAACACCATTTCATTTGGCCCAAGCTGCCATTGTCGGAAGCAGACGCATTTACAACAGCTGTTTATGACAGCAACCTATGCACTTTACGGCAGCATTTATGGCGGGGAAACCACCAGTCTGGCCTACTCAGCTGTTGAGGAGATGTGGTCTGGCCAGTGGCTTGAAAAGGTGGAGTACCCCTGCACTTAAGGCTTAATGTAACTAGAGTGAACAACGAAAGTAGCCAAATAGCAGATAACATGCATGATCAACCCAATTCACCAAGAAATATATGTGGGGTAGTACAAGTGCTTCCTGAAACTCATTAAAGGTCTTCTTTAAGAAACTAGTTATTACTCTTAGAAACAAATGAAAACAGAGATAATCAAACAAAATAAAATCTCACTCTTACACATTGTTTCAAATTATTAACTGAGTTATAGATTTCCATAACAGCTTTCAATTTCAGTTTCCCACACAGTTTAAAACAAATAATTATACTTTTTAAAAATATTCTTCTTCTTCCATGTCTAGGTCAGACATGAAACTGCCAAAATGATGGCACCATTTGGTGAGTTCATTCTGCAGTTCCTTTCGCCTGACCTAGAGTGAGAAAGATTAGCCGGCAATACAAGGTTGCCGTTACCACGGTACGACCGATTGTGGTTCAAAAATACCACCATCTTTGAGGAGGCACTTTCGATGAAGTAACTAGCTAAGATGGTATTTCTTGATTATTTATGTACAGATGTGAAAGTGGACTTGATTCATGAAAGCTAACCTTAAAATACAGCAGTTAGTCTTTAAAGTGCTACAACATTTGTTTGGTTTACTCTCTGATATGTTTGAAACACAGACTAACAAGGCTACTATTAAAAAAAAATTCAACAAAGAACCTAGAATCTTAAGAAACAATCTCCACAGACCATAAAACATAATAAGTTGCAATTTATTACCTTATAATCACGGTTCACGTCTGATAACTGCCAGTCAGAGTTTGGCACACCCATCCGATTGTATTCCTCTGCCAAGTCAATGAGCTGCCAGCCTTGCACTCTCTCCGCTTCATTCTGCTTTGGATTGTACGAAAAGGCATACAATTCATCGTATCTCACTGAAAATAAAACAGGAAGAGAAGAAAACAAGGACTTTCAGACCAGCACTCTAGCTTTAAGACAGGGGTTCTCAACCTTTTTCAAGTTGGGGACCAGGTCACACTCCCTCAAACAGTTGGCAGGCAAAACTGGTGGTCCAGCCACTGCTGGAATCGGCCACAGAATAATTTATGGCTGTTGTAAACATGAGTCCACAGCAGCCGTAAGTGCATTTACAACACCCATAAATGAGTCCATGGCTGTTGTAAAAACATTTACGATGGCCATAAATGAATCTGGAGCTGATTCTGATGGCGGCTGGAGCAAGGGCGGGGCCCAGATTATTTGGCACCACAGGCCAAATCTGCCCTACAGGCCATAGGTTGAGAACCCCTACTTTAAGAGATCACATACAGGAGCACTTCAATTGTGATATGGAAGGCAGTCACCTTACCTGGCTTTGACAGCTGAAGCAAGGAGTTATAAATATCATGACAATCCCTTTCTCTGGGAACAATGAAATGAACTACTCTGAAGTTCTTGCACTGAATCACTAGGGGGCAGCCAGATGTAGTCAAGGCAAGTTTTTCCACTGCAGCAATATGATGATGTAAAATCTGTAATACACAAGGTCCTACAATAGTTAAGACTAACTGAAAAGTACTAACCATGGAATAACATTCAATTACATTTTCACAATCTATAGCTTCCATACAAGAATCATAAATTCTGCATGTTTATATAATATTACAAGAAATACACCAAAGTTGTCTTTTGATATCCTGTCTCTCACATTGTTTAAAGATACGACACAAATCTGGTGGGATTTTGACCTTTTCTCTGACATAAATATTACATCACAAAATATTTAAAATTTCCCCTCATCAGATCAAAAGAAATTAACCATGTGGGACCACCAGGCACCAAATGTGGGCTCTTATTGAAGAACATAATGCAAAATTCCTTGGAGTGTCTGGAAATGGCTAGATGGATCCTAGACTCCACTTCACATCTACCCTGACAAAACATGTCATAATAGCAGAGATTCTCACTCTCTTATCTTGCATAAATAAAATAAAAAGAAAGCAAAGCACTTGTATGAAGTAGCTGAACATAATCAGCTGCCCCGGCTGTGTGGGTGGCTGACCACTGCCCTGGCCGTGTGGGCAGCTGAGGATGTCTCCGCCCCCCTGGACTTTCTCCACCTGCCGGGGGTTAAAAGGGCAGCTGGACAGAGCCCCAGCTGAAGATGCTGCCCCGGTCGTGAGGGCAGCTGAGGACGTCTCTGCTCCCCTGGACTTTCTCCACCTGCCAGGGGGTTAAAAGGGCCATCTACCCGAACTTTCATTAGCTTTCCCTCTTGTTGCTTTCTTTTTTCTGTTATCATCCTGTGTACTGTACTAATTTTGTAAGCCACCCTAAGTCACCAAGATGAGGAGTGTGGGCAGCTATATAAAGTTGAACTATAAATAAGTAAATAAATAAATAATCAGAAATTTGTTAACTGTTAATATGTCCCTTCAAGTTGCTTCTAAATTAGTAGTCCCCAAATAAGTCTTGCTGTCAACAGCACTGCTCAGATCTTACAAACTTGATGCTTGCTTTACTGAATTAATCCACTGCTTATTTGGTCTTCTTTTTTTCCTGTTGCCTTTCAATCTTTCCATATTACTGTTTTTTCCACTAAGTCTTATCTTGTCATGATCTGCCCCAAATACGATTGCCTCAGGTTCATCATTTTTGTTTCTAGGGAGGGTTCAAACTTGATTTGACCTTGTTTTTCAGTCACACAGTTGATTCCAACCCTTCGCGATCCCATGGACCACCGCACACCAGGCACTTCTATCCTCCACTACCCTCCTCAGTCCGCCCAGCTTTGTGGCCATTGGGTCAACAATGCCATCTAACCATCTCATTCTCAGCTGCCCCCTTCTTCTTTTGCCCTCGACCTTTCCCAGCATCAAGGCTTTCTCAAGTGAATCCTCTTCTCATTTGATGTCCAAAGTACAGTACTTTAACTTCACCTGACCTAGCACTCACTTAACTGTCTTCCTAATGGTTCGAGGTATCCATAAAGCTTTCTTGCAAAACCATATTTTGACTGAATCAATGTTTTTCCTTTTAGCTTTCTTCACTGTTTTGGCTTTCACATCTGTACATAAATTATCAAGAAATACCACCTTCTCTAGTTCCTTCATAGCTGTATTTCCAAGACTCAATCTTCTGTTTTCCTGGTTGTAGTCCCCAGTTGATGATTCAACTGTGTGCAAAATCGTTAAAATCAATTTCTTCGTTGTCAACAATATTATGAAATTTTTGCATAGTCATGATTTCTGTCTTCTTGACTTTCAATTCCAGTACAGTACTGTCTCCTTTCATCTTTTTCAGAAAATGTATTAAGTCACTGATACTGGCTTTTTGCCAGTAATATGGTCATCATCTGAATATCTTAAATTCTTGATGGTTCTTCCATCAATTTTTCTACTCACTCTCCTACATTTCTAATCCAGCTTTCCATCAGATATATTTTTTAGGTCCTAAATTTATGCCTTGTTATTTGGGTAGCTAATATATATACCTTGCTCAATTTCTCTTTAAGAACTCTGTATGTGTTATAGCAGCTTTACTGTATCAGCTCATTAGCCTTTCTCAAATGTGTTTAAAACCAAGGCTTTAGCCACCATTTAAATTGCTGGCTGAGATGGTGCATTTGGAGAAGTTTTGCTCTTGATATCTGCATAGAGGAGAGCGGTCCATCATTAGATTTCTGCATATTCAACTGCTGTTTTGCTAACTGGCTTTTGCACTGGAATGCTGCCAGCCAATACGCCAAAGACTGCAAAAGACTGCAAACTGGAATCTGTAAGCTAGACTGTAAACAACTGTCACTTTGGAAGTTGCTTTGGAAGTTTACAAGACTGTTATCTTTGATTACTTGCACAATGAACTGTGTTGCATATCCGAACTGTAAATAGCTGAGACAAAAACTGACCAGAGGACAAGGAGATTATATCCAATTTACTTTCTGCTTTTGCTGTAAATACTTTGAAGCCGGAACTTTATTTTTGCACATTAAGTAAATAACTTTGCACCAAAGCTGATCTGTATTTGCCCGTGTGTACTCAGACTCTTGCTGCCACCTTCTACACGAAGATTACTCTGACATAAACCCCGACATATTTTACATACAGATTGAATAGACAGGGAGATAAAATACACCCTTGAATGACATGCCATTATGATTCTTTCAGTGTTCCTTTCCAATTTTCTGAAGCATGCATGGTCAGAACCACAATCTGCTACTGGTTTTGTTATAGAACAGATAATAAAACTCCATTTATTACTTCCAACTATATCATCTATTTGATTTCTATATTGGTCATCTGGTGACATCCATGTATACTATTATCTGTTTGGTTGCCTAATGCATATATTTACAGTAAACTGGTTGCTTGCTTCACATAATCCTACACACTATTAGTAAATTCAATGATTTGTTAGTAAAGTAATTTAACTGCCCCTCTTCAAAGATTAAAATTAAAATGTAAAGGGCAGATAGCTTATTCAGAACTCAATAAAAATTATTTGGATTATACATATCATCACACAATACAAATAGCACTTTTTAAAAATGTCAGCTTGAAAGAAGCAATCTGCAATGTTACATGTAGAAGAGACCAACCATGTGCCTTAGACCAGCATTTCCCTGACCATGTTCTGCAGAACACTGGTAGACTAATAATAATTTCGTGTCAGAGATTACTCTGGGTTGAAAAGATTTTTGCTGGAGAAACTCCACTTATGGATCACCTGAATGAGACTCCTTTCATGTCCCCAAGTGCAGCCCTCGGGTATCAAAACCCAATCTCCCTGTCTCTAAGCTCAGCATCTTAACCACTAAGTCACTGGGGCAGCTGCACTGGCGGACTTCAATTCCCAGAAGCCTAAGTTGGCTGACCAGTGCTTTGGGGAATTCGCTTAGGCTTCTGGGAATTGAAGTACAAAAACCAAAGTTTGGGAAATGCTGCCTCAGACCTTGGCGAGCAGGTAGCGATTCTACATCCTTAACATAAACTCTACATGCAACTGGAAACTAATAGTAGAAGTAATAGTCCACAATTCCTGGAAGAGTGCACTGAAACAGCGAGGTTCAAAATAAGCAATCTCACAGATGTGTACCCTTCAAAGTAACTTAACATACTCTTCCCATCTCATATGCTCAAGACTGCTTGCAGCTGTAAAACACTGACACACGCCATAATAATTATTTCATGAATCTGCCCAAATCTGACCACCTAGCTCAGAAGGCATTAAAGCAAACATGGTGTATTTGAAGAAGCATAATATGAAAAGGGGAACTCAGTATCCTCACCCAAGTTTCCTTCTGGCTAGAATCAATAAACAACAGATGAGTGGCTGTGAGATAAAGAGTTCCTGCTTGCGACTTGATACTGGTGCTGAAGCGGTCTAATAATTTCACCTGTTCAACCTGTCGGTGAGAGGGGAAGAAAAGCAATATACTTCTATGAGATACAACTATGAAATATAAAATTAACATTGCAGCACTCTAAGTGATCAGAATATTTATAGGTATTTTATTCAAGTTATCTTTAGACAATATGACAGATCCAAAACTACAATACAACTCAAGGTGCATTCCAGTATGGGGTTTCTAGAGATGGATTTGAACTAGAGATGGCTGCCCTAAATATCTGGAAAATACTTCTCAGATTAGATCAGTTGTTCCCAATGTGGGGCACACACAGGGGGACTTCAATTCCCAGAAGCCTAAGTCAGTACGTTGGTTGTTCAGTGCTTTGGGGTGAGGGTGGGAGCAGGCCACATGAAATGGTGCCATGGGCCGTAGTTTGGCCACCCCTGTTCTAAAGCGATTCACTCTAGAGACTTCTTTTGCCAAGGTGATTTTCATACCTACTTGGTGATGCCTCCAGTAACAGTGGAGATTCCATAAAAGTTATGGGGTCTCAAAGAATAACAAACCATGACAAAGAGCAATGACTACCACAATACAACCTTGACCATATTTTTAAAAATTGGTTTCAGATATACATTAAAGTCCAGACTGTTTAATACTTAGATGGAAGATCATCACAGAGTACTCTGGATATCCAGGTAAGACAAGGGAAAGGATCCTGCCTAAAATCTCAGAGAGCTGTTGGCAATCAGAACTGACAGTTCTGGAATGGATGGCTCAATGGGCTGACTCAGTGTAAGAATGCACGTGTTCCTGACTATAGAGAAATACCCATTTTGCAGGAGTATGTACAGCATTGTGCTCAACTTATATTCCTCAGTCTTTAAATAGAAGACTGTGTGCTAAATAAATGGTTAGTCCCCATGCCCACTAAATAAATGGAACTTAAACCAACATATATACAAGCCCTATTGATTCAGTGAGGGCTCAGGTTGACTCAGCCTTCCATCCTTCCAAGGTCGGTAAAATGAGTACCCAGCACATTGGGAGCAAAATGCTAATTAACTTGTGACTGCCCAGAGAGTGCACTAAGCACTATGGGGTGGTATTGAAGTATGATTACTTTGCGTCTGCTATGACAGGGACTGGCAAATGGATCTATTTTACCATTATCTTTCCTTGTCCATATCAATATGAAGGAACATGTACATTATATGATACCACAATATGAGAATGAAATGTCATTGGAGATGAGCAGGTATTGAAAATTACTGTCTCCTGTCTCTTTTTCTTTTCCTCTTCCTTGTGACAAGTAGAAAAATATATAATACAGTATGGTTTTATTCCACACTCACACTACTTCACTGACTACCTCTTACATAGACAGAAAACACAATGCACAATGAAATTACACAATTATTTTAATATATAATACAAGGAGAAAGAAGAAGATAGATGCCTTTTTGCAGTGGAATTAGTTGTGTATCTCTTGCAAGTGTTATGACCATAGATGATACTGAGATCTACCCCTACACAAACACAGAAACCTATTTGGAACACAACTGCTGTAAGAGGTGGTAGAGGGTCTTTCATGCAATATTATATCAAAAGAACACGGTTTTAAATTATAACAGTTTATTTAAAGAAATTCAGCCATTTCGCCTGTTTTCTAAGGTTCCCTTAATTTGAATCCCAAAAGAGAATAATATTATAATAATCTTAGAGCTGTAAGGGACCTTATGGATAACTGAGTGCAGCCCCCATCAAGAAGATAGAGTGAAAATTGACCTCCCACCTTCTGGCTCTGCAGCCAAATACAGTAAAACATCGGATAACGTTAAGACTTGGTTCCACAAGTCTTGGTGTTATCCGATTTTTAGTGTTATCCGATCCATGTTAAAATCCTATGGGATGGATCGGATAACATTAAAGCTCCATAGAGATACATTGTAACAGCACAGACTTTAGCGGTTGTTATCCGATCCATCCCATAGGACCTTAATGTTATTCGATCCAATTCTCCACCCCAGATTACTAAACTTTATGCGATTTTAGCGTTATCCGATCCAATCGTTATCCAGTGTTTACTGTACCTAAAAGCCTGGGATACAAACAGCTACAGAGAAAATTTTACAAAGAAACACTCTTCATATTTTCTTGGCAGGGCTATCCCATTAGTGCTGATTCAGAAGTCTGCACACAATGGGTCTGCCACTAGACTTAGTGAGTGCAAAACTCTTAAATTTTATATGCAGCAGAACTGGAACTCAAGGTACAATTAGCACCAGAACACCCCACATTAGCAATGCAGAAAATTGCACTTCCTGGATACTATGTCAGCATTTTACTGGCCAAATTACAAGAAAGGTTTTGTGAATGCTTATTCTACTCTTTCCTTTTCTAAAATAATGGCAGCACGGATACAGTATGTAATCTCTTCCCTATAATTTTCAGGAAAAAATGGGAGGAAAGGAAAAAGGAAATAGAGAGGAAATAGAAAATATAGCACTAATAAAATTTTAAGGAACCAAACAGATCATACCCTAATCAGAGATAACTGAAAATATTAATTTGATGAAAATCAACCCTTGAACTGACAAATAGCAGATCATAATCCTGACACTGTTGTAGTTTGTCTCAAACTAGAGAAAACACAAACAAGTAAAAGCTGAATAAACACAGAACATAATATCTGGTTTCCAACTGTCATGAAGGAGGATACGGTATGCAAAGGACTATGAGAAAAAAGCTGATGGGAGTTGCTGGTTCTACCATATAGCATGGAACTTTAGACTTTAAAACAAGCAACTACTATATAGAAGCATTTCAAGCACAGATTTATTACAGGACACTAAGGACCTCTGAGATCAAGAAGGTGATCAATGAAGCAGTACTAAAGCAAATGTACTGAGACAAAGACAGAACAGAGAGATACAGAATCCTAAATCTGTCACAGAATAAGTAAAAAGTAGATTGTTAAACTGTTATCATTCAAGGTAATCATAACAAAAATAGGGGAAAGTGTAAAAGAAAGAACTTTGAAAAACCTGAGAGACTGGTTTGGATACAACCTCACACAATTGTTTTGAGCTGCTGCATCCAAATAAAGGCCATAATGACAACATATTCTGGTGACTGTGTTGTTGTTAGAAGACTGTCTTTGTGCATTATGCTCCCTATATATCCGTGGCTGACTCTAATAGATCTCGCTTTTCTACAGCAAACACCAAGATTTCAAAGAGAGGAGAACTGTGGCTCATTCATGAAGATATTTAATCAGAAGAAAGCAGAATCTCATTTGATTCAAAGTTCAACCCTGACACCTGCTATGGGTCGGAATACCAACATGTGAAGTAAAGATAGCAAATGTGTCTCTGAACAACTGCAGAGTTGTTTCTCTGCCCTACTAAAGAATCAACATCACATGTCAGATTAGATATGGGAAAACATGTCCTGCCCAGTTTAATGGGATTGACTCCCTTGGCAGGATGCCTCTATTTGAATTTTACAGCTATAACGCTATTTACACGGACGTCGCCCCACAAATTTCAGTAGGAATTGTTTGCAAGTTACGTACGTTCAGCCTAAAACCTTTCATTAGTTAAAATCTTTTATCAAGAGGTTGGGAAAAATTATTTTTGTTTTACAGAAACAGCAGAAAGAGTATGGAGGACATTATTGTACTCTTAAACACATGCAAAAATGCAGAACTCCCTCCCCTCCCTCCCAAATCTCCTCCTAGCATATTTTTTGGAATAGTAGCCATGTTAGTCTGTGGTTCAGGCATATCAGAAAACAAAACAAAACAAACCTCCTAGCATACTCTCCTTATCTATAAACAAGGTTGCTATTTATTCTACTGAAGGGACACACAGCCTTGCATTTTCATCTTCTGAATCCTCTCTCTCCTTTGTTCCTCAAATACAGCTGTTACCCAATCACATTTCTTTTCACCTAAAAATACTTTAAAGTTCTGGCCCTTCCTCACTGTGAGCATGAGGAACAGCTGCAGAACTGAATTGTGAAACACTGTAGTGAAGACAACTACATATTGCTTCCTTATTTACCCTTTCCTATAATGCTTCTGGGACTGCGGTGGCTCAAGTAGTTAAGACGTTGACGTTGACGATTGAGTACTGCATGATGGAATGAGGTCCCATATCTGTCCCAGCTCCTGCCAACCTAGCAGTTTGAAAGCAAGCAATTGCAAGTAGATAATCAGGGATCTTCTGTTATTACCAGTTGTAAAAAGCCACACTGATTTGTAAACTTATCAATTATGCTACCCAACCATTGTATCCCTCTGTAACTGATATGTATACTGCACACTGATGCCATGAAGTCTCACTTTTGTCTGACGAAATGGACTTGATCCACAAAAGCTAACACTAAAATACAGCAGTTAGTCTTCAAGGTGCCACAACATTTTTTGTCTTGTTTTGTTTTCTTTACTCTCTGATAGAATAAGGCTAGCATCCTAACACGCTTATTTAGGAATAAGTCCCACTGAGTTCAGTGTTGTTCACTCTTGAGTAAACAAGCCTAGGACTGCACTGTACCACTGCAATCCTATACAAGCTCACCAGGAAAGTCTCTTTTAAGCAACACTGTCTGAATACCAAAGCTAAAGTTAGTACTGTACAAGGAACAGTATCATCAGGAAACTAACAAACTATAAATGGGGAACTCAACCATCCACACTGTGTACATCAGCTTTGGCCCTGAGTGTCTCTGCAGCAGAGTATGCTGCTCTAGTATGGAGCAAATACACACACACAAAACAAGCCTACGCCAGTTGAGAAAATATCCCCCCTTGTTAGTATTGCACCACCTAAAATAAGGAGAGAAGTAGCAGTGGATGTCAAACCAAACAAAAGAATAACCTTCAACATCCTCTGAACAGATATGAGACTCAAGCCCACCGGCTCAGATCCAGGAAGAGCTTTATGGCAAGAACAAACATTCTTGAGGGTAAGACCAAAACCAAATTAGAAGATGGAGGAAGGAGCTCATTGGACAATGAACAACATTAAAAGAGGGTATGGCTGAGAAACCCGACCTCCCATACATCACTTGGAGGATCCTAAATAGGCTGAAGGTCAGAGTCCCTCAGACAACAACATGGACTGTGCATGTGGAGAGATACAGAACCCAGCTCATTTACTCATCTGCCAACTACCACCAGAAACATGTACTGACGAAGATGTAATTTTGGTCAATGACAAAGCCAAGAAAGTGACTTCAATTTGGCAGTCCAATGTTAGATCTGGACACAATAGTAGTAGAATCTGGAAAGTCATCTCACTGGGTGCAATACACCTTACTCTCGAGGAACATACACAGGATCGAAGCACAGGTAAGTAGCATCCAAACGCTATACCTCTCCTTGCTCTTTGCCGGACTCATTTTGAAATGGGCTCTTTATATTTTAAACATCACTATTGCAAAGGGACTGCAGTGACTTAGCGGCTAAATGCTGAGACTGATGACTGAAAAGTCGGCAGGTCAGCAGTTCGAGACCTGAGTGCTGCATGACGGAGTGAACTCCCGTCTCTGACCCTGCTCCTGCCAACCTAGCAGTTCAAAAGCAAGAAATTGCAAATAGATAAATAGGTACCACTTTGGTGGGAAGGTAAACAGCATTCCATGTCTATAATTTATTTGTTTATAATTTATGTCTAATTTTCTATAGTAAAGATATTTTAATATTGTCTAGTCATGCCTGCCATATGACCATGGAAATGTCTGCAGAAGCAGACAGGGCTGGCTATTCGGCTTTGAAACAGAGATGAGCACTGATCCCTAGAGTTGGATACGACTGGCTTTTGAGCAAGGAAAACCTTTACCTTTACCTTTAAACTGCCCGGAATGGGAAAATATCCCAGAAGGGCGGGATCTAAATGTTATAAATACAGTATCTTTCTTTCTTTTTGTATCCCAATCAAATCCTGGCCTGCCAAAATGAAGTCACTTTCTTGACTTTCTCATTGGTCAAACCTAAGTCCTCATTGGTGCATGTTTCTCTCATCTTAGGTGGGATGATACCAACAAGAGGGTTTATTTTCTCAACTGGCGTAGGTTTGAGGCAACCTGCCACCAAATTCATGCCTTCATTAATAGCAATGTCAAATTATCATCATCATCAAAATTCAAAGAGACAGATATCTGACGCACAACACACCTGATATAACTGTTGTCGAAAAGATGGTCTGGTTTATTGACTTTGCTATACCAAAAGATGTACAAATTGAAGACAAACAACTGGAGAAAAAAATCACAAAATATTGTGATTTGCAAATTGAAATTGAGCATCTATGGAGGGGGAAAAAATCATCTTCTTGTACCCATAGTGATTGGAGCCCTTGGGAGCATTACCTAAAAGGCTCCCTAGATATTTGGAAATTTTGGACTTATCGAACTTGAACATCCTAAATCTCCAAAAAACAACTCTACTAGTAACTGCATATATACTCAGATGTTACCTTAACAGTTCTTATGTCCTTGGTTAGGGCTTGAACTACTAATTTTATTCCAGTCCTCAACTGTGTATCAAATGGTAGCTTTGTATCCCATCATCATCATCATCATCATCATCATCATCATCATCATCATCATATTATTATTATTATTATTATTATTATTATTATTATTATTATTCGCTTGCCATCATCTTATTTCAGTCCTCGCTTGTGAATCAAATTGTTGATTTGTATCCAACAACAACAATAATGCCTGCTATATGTCATTTCATTCATTCATTTATTCGATTTGTATACTGCCCTACTCAGTACAACCGACTCAGGGCGGTTTACAGAGACCATACATATAAGATAATCAAAAGAATAAAATATCATTCCAATTACATATACAGTACATGACATAGAAAATAACACAGCAATCACAGTCTCATAAGCAAAATCCTAAAAAACGAAGACTTCTTAAAAAAAATTAGTATACAGTCAACCAATAAATTGGACAAGGCAGAAAAAACATACAATATGAAAATGGAACAACCTAGCAACAAAATAACAATAGCGATAAACAGCATAAATACGGTCCAACACTACAATATAAATATAATCACATATTATAAATACTGTACACTATCACCAAAGTGAGAGGGGCCCGGGGAGTCCGTCGACGGAAACGTCTGCAGACGCGGACGGCGCTGGCTCTTTGGGTATAAACCGAGATAAGCAACGCCCCCTAGAGTCGGATACGACTGGCTTTCGAGCAAGGGCGACCATTATACCTAATGCAGACCGAATTCATTACTGAACGGTCTACAGAAGCAAGGGCAGCCGTCATGCCGTGCAAAGCTGTGCCGAGACTGCTTAAACCGTCATGGCTTCCCCCTTTAGCCGTTCTTGGTTGCCAGGCCCTTCTCCTCCTCCTGCCCAAAAGCCGCCCAACAAGGGGGCGAGCGAGAAAGCCCGTCTCCATTATTACCTTCGTGGTGCGGATGTGCTCCATGATGACCACCGCGCCCAACCCGGCTGCTCCAGGCCCAGCCACAACGGTCACCGCCCCTCTCCCAGCAGCAGAAGCCCCGGCGTCTCCTAGAGACGCTTCCTGGTAATCGGAGGCCCAAGGAGGGAGAGCCACCATAAAAAAGGGATTGGGAAACGACCCGACTGCACTGCTCTGCAGCGGCCCCTACGCTCTGGATGACAGAGTTTGTGGTTCAGAAAAGAACACGTTCCCAACTTGAAAAAACCAATTTGCTTTATTTAAAAAAAAACACCATATTGAGAGGGACAGTCCCTACCACTGACCACCCATTGACCAAAAAAATAAAATAAAAATAAAATCCTAATATTGGCCATCGTCTTTGCTTTCTTTATTCGTGTCAGAGGCACCACCAGCATATAATATTTTTTTGTTGTTCAGTCGCACAGTCGATTCCGACCCTCTGTGCGACCCCATGGACCACTGTCCGCCAGGCACTCCTGTCCTCCACCACCCCCCTCAACTCGCTCAGTTCTATGCCCATTGTCTCATACCATCTAGCCATCTCATCTTTGCCCTCCACCCTTCCAAGCATCAAGGCTTTCTCAAGTGAATCCTCTCTTCTCATTTGATGTCCAAAGTACTTTAGCTTCATCTTTATTATTTGACCTTCTAAGGAGCAGTCAGGGTTGATTTCTTCTAAGATTGACCTATTTGTTCTCCTCGCTGTCCATGGGACTCTCAAAACTCTCCTCCAACACCACATCTCAAAGGCGTCTATTCTTCTGCGCTCAGCTTTCCTAATGGTCCAGCTCTCACAACCATACATTGCCACAGGGAATACCATTGCTTTGACTATGCGAATCTTTGTTTGCAATGTGATGTCTCTACTTTTCACTATGCTCCCCAGGTTTCTCATAGCTTGCCTCCCAAGAATCAGTCTCCTTTTTATTTCATGGCTGCAATCACCATCTACAGTGAGCTTTGATCCTAGGAAAGTAAAATCTGTCACTGCTTCTACTTCTTCCCCATCTATTTTCCAGGGACTGATAGGGCCTGTTGCCATGATCTTGGTTTTCTTGATATTGAGTCTCAAGCCAGCTTTTTCACTTTCTTCTTTCAACCTAATCAGGAGCTTCTTTAGGTCCTTCTCACTTTCTGCCATTAGGGTGGTATCATCTGCATATCTCAAATTATTATTATAATATAATAATATACAAAACTAAAATTAACATATCTAAAACAAAAAGGAATTAAAAGGACTAGATGACATCCGTGTCATCGTGGCAATCAGCCATGAAGACTGTCCTGAGAATATGCAGTGGCTTTTCATCTGCCTTCCGCATGGCAGCATGACGCCTGTACCACTGATCTAGTAGTTCCAAGAGTCACTTTCTGGTCCTGAGCCTTTTTGGCACGCAAAGTCCTCCTCAGCACTGCAGTACCAGTATAGATGAAGCTGCTTCCCTCCATCAAGATAGATTCAAGTGGGATTTATTTTAATCCACTTGGGGACCATCTCCCTTCCCTGTAGACTTCGGCACCCAGGGATTAGGCCTCAGAGTTGTTAGGTTAGTTGAGTTTTCAGCGTTGAGTCGGTCGGTGGTAGTATGGTCTACCATAGCAGGATAACCTGGCCAGACATTTTTACATTTTAACATGTTTTGGTTGGTGCTACTTTTTTGAAAAAGAACTGCGGTGGCTCAAGTGGTTAAGATGGTAAACTTGCTGAATGGAAGGTCAGAGTTCGATTCCTGGGTACTGCATGATGGAGTGAGCTCCCGTCTGTCCCAGCTCCTGCCAACCTAGCAGTTCAAAAGCAAGAAATTGCAAGTAGATAAATAGGGACCACTTCTGTGGGAAGATAAACAGTGTTCTGTGCACTCTGGTGTTGAGGCATGCTTGCCACATGCCCACAGAAACGTCTGCAGATGCAGATAGTGCTGGCTCTTTGGCTATAAACAGAGATGTGCACTGAACCCTAGAGTCAGATACAACTGGCTTTTGAGCAAGGGCAATCTTTGCCTTTACTTAATTAAAAA
The DNA here is from genome assembly GCA_030440675.1 of Furcifer pardalis. NCBI lineage: Eukaryota > Metazoa > Chordata > Lepidosauria > Squamata > Chamaeleonidae > Furcifer > Furcifer pardalis. The sequence goes on along the minus strand of CP126895.1, from coordinate 95,845,399 downwards.
AAACTGTCCAACAGTCTGTTTATTTTAGGTTCTATGTTGCTATTGCAAGATTTTATTACCCTCTACAAATAGCATTTTGTGCGGTCCAGTGTCTAGTCATGTCTGCCACATGTCTATGGAAACATCTGGAGACACAGACAGTGCTGGCTCCTTGGCTGTAAACAGAAATGAGCACTGAACCCTAGAGTCGGATATGACTGGCTTTCGAACAAGGGTGACCTGGCAGGCGACTGAGAACATTGCCCCCTCCTCTGGGCCCACAACAACGGCCTGAGGGAGAAGACTCCATGGCCTGGCAGGCAGCTGAGAACATCGCCCCCTCCTCTGGGCCCACAACAATGGCCAGAGGGGAGTTAGTCTATGTTCTGCTTTGGTTGTTTTGTGAGGTTGTATTTTATGATAATTACTGTACTATTGCTGTTTTGACTGTAAGCCCCCCTGAGTCACCTCGGTGAGTGGGCGGCAATATAAATCAGAACAAACAAACAAATTTGTAGAGTATGGCTAGGAAAATAATGTTACTGCTAAAATTGCTATGGCTGAATAGTTGCCAGAGTTGTCAGGTATGCTTCGAAACACTTCAAGCCTACTCTCTATACTTCTTGCATTTTGTGGGTTTCTAGGGACTGCAGTGGCTTAGTGGTTAAGACTTGATGAGTGGAAGGTGGGCAGGTCAGCGGTTCAAGACCCAAATGCTGCACAACAGAATGAGCTCCCTATATCTGTCCCAGCTCCTGCCATCTTAGCAGTTCAAAAGCAAGAAATTGGATGTAGATAAATAGGTACCACTTCAGTGGGAAGTTAGTAGCATTCAGTTTACTCCAGTGTCTAGTCATGCCTGCCACATGACCACAGAAACATCTGCATAGGCAGACAGTGCTGGCTCTTTGGCTATAAGCAGAGATGATCAGTGTGCCCTAGAGTCAAATATGACTGGCTTTCGAGCAAAGGAGACTTTTACCTTTACCTAAGGAGGACACCACTCCACACAGAAGCCAGCAGGATTAACTTTTGACTTTTACTTGAATGATGGCAATAGGATAGCATCTTCCAAAATCCAGAACACCCGAAGCACTAGTCTTGTTAAAGATTTACAGTTCTGTCCACCAACAGAAGGGAACAGCGAGGGGGCTTAGGAGAAATGAGACATTATTATTGTCCATACCACTGCACCACTTGAGGCACTTGTCTGAGTTTTGTTGTGGTTGTTCAGTCACATAGTCAAGTCTGACTCTTTGCGAACCCATGGACTACCGGACGGCAGGCTCCTCTGCCATCCTCCACAGCCTGGCCAGATCTATGCCCATCGGATCAAGGATTCCACCCACCCACTTTATCCTCTGCCACCCTCTTCTCCCTTTGCCTTCAATCTTTCCCAGCATCAAAGCCTTATCAAGTGAGTCCTCTCTTCTCATTTGGTGGCCAAAGTACTTGAGCTTCATCAGAGTGGGTAAAGTCTGATAGTGACTATATGCAGTTACTATTACTCTTGCCTCAACCTCTCCAGGTTCCCCCTGAGCTTCCAAGGCCAGCAAGCTCACTTTGGAACACCTGAGACTCTGAGTACCTAGCAGCTGATAAGTCATCCTGCAAATTACCTTGCAGCAACCTGGGATTACTGTACTCTTAATTACCAAGAGCCCAGACAACACTATGGAGAGTATGAATATGTGGTAGCATATGGCATGAACTTGGCTTTACTCTGTAACTTTACCCGCTTTCCAATAAACAGATGTTGAATTGCAGAAAATGTTGTTTATTTATCTTGAAGCATAAGTAAAAGGTTACAATCCATCTGTTGGTTTCAGAATACAGATAAATCCAAAACAATCTCTAATCAAAAGTAAACAGGGATAGCCACTCAGGCTTTCCCCCACAAAAAGAAAGAAACCTGACTAAACTAGGTAATCATGATTATGCTTGGGTGGAGTATGGGCTCTGTTGTAGATAGGAATCCAACTCTCCCTCCCGAGTGATCCCACTCAGAAGCAAAATTGAACTAACTCCCAGTCCCATGTGTCTATAGCATAGAACATGTGTCTGGGTTCCTTACTTAGCATATAGCCAATCAGAGTCAAGGGTTTATGTAAACACATCCTGTTGTCTTCAGGATCTGGATGTTGACACAGGTAGATATTCCAGGCTTTGAGAGTAAGACAAAACACAGGCCTAGGGCCTTGAGAAGTCTCTACAGCTACACCTGTTTGATAAACAAGCAGGAAGACAACAGGGCCTTTGCAAAGAAGCAAATCTACAACTTATATAACAATTTCTGAACCTAAGAAACTCCATGTTGAATAATTTGTGACACTATTTCATTACATAGGCCTTATCAAAACGTTTAACCAAGCTAATGTCACAATAAGTATGAGGAGGCAGGAGATAAACTGGAATATTTGTGACATCATCCACCTGGCCAATCAACTGGAGAGTTTGGGATAACAAAGATGCTGCCTTTAGACATGTTGACTAGTTGGGGGAGTGCATTTTCTTTCTCATTTTTACAGATGAAATTCCTTGTGGAAAAGAGTCACACTAACAGCCATGTCAAAGAAAAATGATGTTACGAATCTTGGGCTTTCCTGGAGGGGTGGCTGTAAAACCAACAATTCAGCCAGGTAAAAAGATTCACGGCATATGTAGGCCAGAATGGATTGCTTTTATTGACAATATGTTCTCTTAGCAAGGTTTACTTTATCCATACATAAGCTCTATCAGTGCTTACCCTGCTGAAGCCAGGAGTCAGTTGTAGTGAAGACTATGGAACAAATCTTCTGCCAGATGTTTCCATGTTCCATTCTTTCAAAACTTGGCAGCTTCAGGGAGTCCTTAAAAGAAAATCCAAGAGGCAAGGCACTTCAAACCAATGTGCTTCCACCACACCCCCACAAATACTAAAGACCGCAGTAATGGGTCAAGACCTAGTTTTAGTACTCCAAACCCTTTTGAGTGAGAAAAACAAGACCATTGGTTGAGTTTTTAAATATTTTATTAAAAGTACCATAAAAAGGTAAAAGGGTTTCAAAGAAGCATTTGGGGCAAAATACATTCTTGAGTAAATCTAAAGCATTTGAGGATATTGCACCAGAAAATAGCAAAGCTAAATTAATCTATCTGATACTCACACCTTAGGGCAGTGATGGCGAACCTTGGCACTCCAGGTGTTCTTAAACTTCAGTTCCCAGCTCTGATCAGCAGGACTGCTGACTTGGGCTTCTGGTAATTGAAGTCCAAGAACAGCTGAAGTGCCAAGGTTCACCATCATGGCCTTAGGGAGCTGCGGTGGCTCAGTGGTTAAGAAGGTTGTCTTGCTAGTTGGAAGTGACAAGTCAGCAGTTCAAGACCTGGGTAGTGCATGACAGATTGAGCGCCTATCTCTGTCCCAGCTCTTGGAGACACAATAGGAGCCTCATTTGGGTGTTCATTGAGCGGAGTTTCTTTTGCAAAAATCCTTTCAGCCCAGAATTTCTGACACAAAATTATAGTGCTAATTTAGTATAGTTTTGAGGCATACAGAGTGAATTTGTCAGATTTTAGGAGTCCTGGTGGTGCAGTGGTTAAACTGCTGTACTGCAAACAAAAGTTTGTGAGTTGGATCATGACGACTCGAGGTGGATTCAAGTCTTCGATTCTTCCGAGGTTGGTAAAATGAATACCCAGCATCTTGGGGTTGTTGTTGTTGTTGAGTCGCACAGTCGATTCCGACCCTCTGCGACCCCATGGACCACTGTCCGCCAGGCACTCCTGTCCTCCACCATCCCCCTCAACTCGCTCAGCTCTGTGCCCATTGTCTCTACAATACCATCTAGCCATCTCATCTTGGGCCGTCCCCTTCTTCTTTTGCCCTCGACCTTTCCAAGCACCAAAGCTTTCTCAAGTGAATCCTCTCTTCTCATTTGATGTCCAAAGTACTTTAGCCTCATCTTTACTATTTGACCTTCTAAGGAACAGTCAGGGATAATTTCTTCTAAAGATTGACCTATTCTCCTCGCTGTCCATGGGACTCTCAATACTCTCCTCCAACACCACATCTCAAAGGCGTCTATATTCTTCTGCGCTCAGCTTTCCTAATGGTCCAACTCTCACAACCATACATTGCCACAGGGAATACCACTGCTTTGACTATGCGAATTTTTGTTTGCAATGTGATGTCTCTACTTTTCACTATGCTCCCCAGGTTTCTCATCGCTTGCCTCCCAAGAATCAGTCGCCTTTTTATTTCATGGCTGGACAAAGTGCTAATTAACTTGTGAATCGCCCAGAGAGTACACGAAGCGCTATGTGGGGGGCAGTATATAAGTGTGATTGCTGCTTTGCTTTTACTCTCGTACCCTGATAAGGAGAGTATTTCATTACAGTAAAACCTCGGATAACATTAAAAGCTGGTTCCAATCCACAAGTCTTGGTGTTATCCGATTTTTAGTGTTATCTGATGCATGTTAAAATCCTATGGGATCCATAGAGATACATTGTAACCACACAGGCTTTAGCGGTTGTTATCCGATGCATCCCATAGGACAGGGGTGCCCAAACTTTTTGGGCCATGGGCCGATCATGTGGTTCAGGAAGCTGCTCACTAAGGCCCAGGGGCCGGGTGTGGCCCCTGACGCCAATTCATCCGGCCCACGAAGCCCTCGTCGCTCCTGGAAGTGGAAGTAAAACATTGTACGGGCGTGTTTTACTTCCGCTTCCAGGAGCGACAAGGGCTTCGGGGGCCGGATGAATTGGCGTCAGGGGCCACACCTGGCCCCCGGGCCTTAGTTTGGGCACCACTGCCATAGGATCTTAATCTTATCCAATGCAATTCTCCCCCCCAGATTGCTTAATGTTATGTGATTTTAGTGTTATTCGATACTAATGTTATATGAGGTATTACTTGTATTTACATTTCATTATTTACAAGCAAGCACACATCTCTTCAAAAACCAGGAACAGACTTAGGCACGTAAACCCAAAATCTCAGCTTTCCCCACCATTGGTAAAGGGTAGCTTCTGTCGCTCTCTCGAATGCGGGGGGGGGGGGGGGGGGGAAGAGAGCGGGCAAATGGCTTCTGATTATAACCCGGAAGCGCATCTTCCCGGCTTCGACTCCTCTTTTTGCCCGGTTTCCGGGTGACGTCAGGTATCCCATAGTGCAGCGGGGATCTGGCGCATGTGTAACGAATATCCCTATGCGACGGCGTTGGCTTGTGAGTCACTAGAGCTGCGCCTCCGAAGGCGCCATTCGACTCATTGGGTGCTCCCGCCATTTAAACTTCCCGCCTGGGAAGGCTGTGGGCCTTCCGTATAGCCCTTGCGGTGAGCCGGGTCCAGGCCTGCTGCCTTGTGTCGGACAGACTTGGAGGTTTTCCGGGGGCCCCGCCATGTCGACGGGCTTCTCTTTCGGAGCCACGACTTTGACTTCGGCTCCCGCTGCGGCTGCCGGGACTGGCGGAGGAGGAGGCTTCTCCTTTGGGGCCACGCCGAGGTAAGTAGTGATAAAACAGGGTGACGAAGAAGGCCCCTTTATTTATCTTCGGTTGGCGTGGAGGGAGTAAGGTGACTTTAATTTAATTACATTTTAAAAAACTAAATAATGGACCACATTGAAAAGTGAAATAATAGACCACTACACTGTCAGTTTATTTAACTAAATTATTAATTTAAAATAATTTAGTTAAATTAATTTAAAATATTCGCTTGCCTTGGAATGGCAAAGGGGACTTCTTCCTCCGTGTCTAGGCCAGACACTGCCAAAATGAAGACACCTTTTTGGTGAGTTCATTCTCCAGTTCCTTTTAGCCCGACCTAGTGTGAGAAAGATTAGCCGGCAACACGAGGTTGCTGTGCACTGCGGCGGCTTAGTGGTTAAGACGCTGAGCTTGGAGACTGGAAGGTTGGGTTTTTTGATACCTGAGTGCTGCACGTCGGATCTTGGGGACGTGAAAGGAGCCTAATTCAGGTGTCCCCTGAGTGGAGTTTCTCCAGCAAAAATCCTTTCAACCCAGAATAATTTCTGACATGAAATTTATTTTTCCAGGTTACACCCAACTGTGGTTCAGAAATACTGTACAGCAACCTCGTGTTGCCGGCTAATCTTTCTCACACTAGATTGGGCTTATTCATATAAATAATTTTGATTTCATGAAGATGCACAGTTATGGAACAGAATCTGCTGTTAGTACATATTTTACATGATAATGAAGAGAGGAACCGAGTCTGAGAGCACATGTGAGTCATGTTTCATTAATAATTATTTGCCCTTATAATTTAGCTCAACTGGAGGGCTTAACTTTGGGACACTTGGCTCAACAGCCACTGCACCTACAACAGCATCTGCAGGCTTTGGAACTGGACTTTTTGCCTCAAAACCAACTACTGGATTTACACTAGGAGCATCTAATACAGGTAAATCTGCATCTCTTTTATGCCAGAATGGACATGTCAGAATAAGCATTGATTTGATAATTTGCATTATTAGTTGTTGATAGTTAATGTATGCAACTATGTTACCTAATCAGCAAAAGCAGTTGTGGCAGCTCTAAGAGAAATCTGAGATCTGTATTAGGATAATACCCTTATTAACATAGGTCAGAGTTACAAACCTGTAACTTTTGATGTCAAGCCTGATGATTGAGTGTTAAGGATGGCCTAGGACAGTGGTGGTGAACCTATGGCATGCATGTCATAAGTGACACACAGAGGCTTTCTGCTGGCATGCACACCATATAAAGGAAGCCCTGCCCACCCTGGTTGGCATCTCTTCTCCACCACCCCTCTCCCTCCACCAAAGTGTAAGGGAGGCTGCTGCTGGGCGAGGTAAGGTAACCAGACACCCCACCCACGCCTCCTAGGAGTCGGGTGCACCCATGGGTTGGAAGCACCCATGGTGTGGTCAGGAACGCCCGCAGGGGCGGTCACACATGTGACATCGTCATCGGGCCTCAAGCAGCATGCATGCACATCCGTACACATGATTTCATTGGAGGCACGCCAGCAATGTCACATGGATGCGTGCGTTCTCGCCGTGCCTGTTGTGTGCCTCCTCCTCGGGCACATGGTCTCTAAAAGGTTCATCACTGGCCTAGGAATTGGGACAGTATTGACCCAACAGTTTGTTAGAATGTTTCCAAAAATGGGAATCAATCATTTTTTCCTATACTGTATAGATAAGTTCAGTAAATAAATACTTTGCATATATGTCCTTCAGACAATTATTTATTATTCATACTGATTATTTCATACTTTCAACAGATTGCATATTTGTTACTGCTTAAGATAAAAAGCTACAACAAATTTGTATATTACGTTCCATGATAATCTGGATGCCAAATAATACCTGAATGGCACAAATGGCAATAATATGTGATGTTCCCATTTAAACACAGTTTGTTTTTACTTCTAAAGTAATACCTCGCATAACGAGCAAAATGTGTTCCATGCAGTTACTCGTTATGCAAGTTACTCGTTCAGTGAAACACATTTCCCCCCACCCTTCTCAAGTGTCCCGCTGACACATGCTCTGCAGCAGGGGGGGCGCTTGCGAAGGGTGGGGGGACCTTTCCAGTACCCTTCGCAAGCTCCTTGCTGACGTGCGCGTGCATGCGGGGCGTTAGTGAAGGGTATGGAAAAGGTTCCCCCACTCTTCCCAAACCCCCCGCACATTGGGAGAGCTGGTTTGGTTGGAAGGAGGTTGGGTTGTCCGATCTCCTCCAAAACAAACCTGCGCTCCCAACATGTGAGCGCAGGTTTGTCTGGAGGGAGGTGGGCAGCCCAATCCCCCCCCCCAAACAAACCTGCGCTCACACGTTGGGAGCGCTGGTTTGGTTGGAAGGAGGTTGGGTTGTCCAATCTCCTTCAAAACAAACCTGCACTCCCAATGTGTGAGCGCAGGTTTGTCTGGGGGGAGGTGGGCAGCCCAATAGCCCCCCCAAAAAACAAACCTGCGCTCACACATTGGAAGCACTGGTTGTTTGGAAAGAGGTCGGGTTGTCAGATCTTCTCCAAAACAAACCTGCACTCACATCTGGGGTGACCATTCCAGTATCCTTCGCAAGCTCCCCGCTGATGTGCGTGTGCATGTAGGGTGCTTGCGAATGGTACTGGGAAGATCCTCTCACCCTTTTCAAGTGCCCCGCTGCTGAGGAGCGTGTGTCAACGGGGCGCTTGCGAACGGTGGGGGGACATTTCCAGTACCCTTCCCAAACGCCCTGTTGACTTGCACCGTGGATCTGCGGAGTGTTTTGGAATGCGGCGGGGGATTCCCCTGCCGTGTTCCAAAACACCCCACAGAGGTGCCGCCCATCAGCTGGGCATTTTGGAACATGGTCAGGAGAGTCCCCCGCAGAGTTCCAAAACACCCCGCAGAAGCGAAGCTTCTTGTTAAGTGAGTTTTTGCTCGTTCAACGAAGCAGACCTTTTGGGGAAAAGTCTGTTCGTTAAGCGAGTTACTCGCTATGCGAGATGCTCGCTATGTGAGGTATTACTGTATATTGTATATAGAATTGCCATTCTCTGGGTAGTTCACAATTTGAAATAAAATTGCATTCTAAAAATACCATGTATAAGTACAATAAAATAAAATATAAGACAATATTCCATAAAATGCATAAACCATGTTACTAGCTAAAACATGTATATGAGGATGCACAAATAATAAACCTATTTGAACATCTCAGGATAATATGCTCGCTAGTAGAAGGCAGCTTGATATAGTTTGGTCTTAATTAGTTTCCTAAAAACAGAGGAATGGTGCCTGGTAAGCCTCTAAGGTAGCTGCTGTGTCTGTGGGCTTGGTTATTACAGTAAGAGCTATGCCAGGGGTTTGCAACCTATTCCCTGTGGCGCCATTTCAGGTGGCCCGCTACCCTTGCTCCCACTGGTGGAAGCAGCAGAAGCAGCGTAAACACCTCAAAATGTCCCTACCTTGCTCCCACTGCCACCGGAAGTAACGAAAACAGCCGAAAACGTGCTATAAATGTGCCTGTGGTAAACACATTTATGACATCTGTGAGTGGGTTTACGGCAGGAGGAACTACATGTCCAACCTGCTCAGCTGTCTGGGTGGTGGTGGTCTGGCCCGTGATGGGAAAAGGTTGAGAACCCTGGATCTACACTGTTGTCTAATCCTCTGACTTGGAAAAATGAAAGAAACTTTAAATGTACCATAGCAGGCAGGAGCATGATGCTTTCATACATAAGACCTTGACTTGGTTCTTGCCATTGTGCTATAATTTATACCTCATGAGAAATGTTCCTATTTTTAATTTTTTGATAGTTCACATTGGGTTATTCATTCCCCACCTAACTCAGGGCGACTTGCAACCATATAAAATATCCAATATTGAAACAATAAATTACAACGACAAATCAACCTCCAAAAAATAAAAAATACTTTAATATACATTTATTTATTTATTAGTTCACATTTATATTGCCGCCCACTTGCCGTAGCGACTCAGGGCGGCTTACAAACAATACATTACAATATGTTGATGGGGGTTAGGGGGAGGGGCGGCAAAGTCCTCAACCTGCCCTGGCTTCTTCCCTGGCCGTTGGTGTGTTATATACATAACAACAACGCAATAATAATCAATCTAAAAAGTGCCATAAGAAAAAACAACCTCGCCTATGAGAACCAGAGAGCATCAGCCAATAACAACCTCATAAATATATCCATACAGTAATAAGCCATATTGTGACAGCAATAAAAGACAGCAGTAGCAGCATTCAGTGCGAATCCAGGACAATCACTTTGCAAACCAAATGATTTTATTGGCTGTGAAAGGCCTGCTGAAACAGGTACCATATTTGCCAGTGTTTAAGATGCATCAGAGTATAAGACGCACCCTGTTGTTACCAAAATAAGCCACTATAGGCCACTATATACAGTACAAGACGCACTCCATGTTTCCAGTGTATTTTAAAGGGGGAAAAGTGGGTCTTACATGCCAGCAAATAAAGTATGGACTTATGAATGGTTAATAGTGAAGGAACCATATGGAGCACATCTAAAGGTATTTCATAGGCAGTGCTAAATCTATAAGGTAGTTGGCAACATAAGTGATTTAAACAAATTTTTGTTTGTATCCCTACACAGGAACAGCTACATCCATTGCTGCAGGATTACTTGGTAAGCATTACATATTAATTGCTAACTTTGTTCATTTTTTAACTTGGTGTGATGTTGGAGATTCTCACATGAAAAAAAATGGATGATAAGATATTAGAAATACTTTGTAAACATTTTGGCTACAGTTGGACTATTGTGTTATGGTTGTTTAATAAGCCAACTCCTCTGTCAAACATTGATTAAGATTAACCAAACCAGAGAAAAGCTAGAACTATAGCAGAGGGGAAACTGTAATGGTGTCTGGGCTCCAGTAATGCCATGTACACCCCTGCCAGTTTGTACCAATGATCTTTAACATCACTTACCATAATTTACAGTAGTTGGCCTTTTTGGTCACTTGTCACTTCATGCAGAAGAATTAATTTAATGAGAATTACATGATCTAAGCCAGTATTTGACATACGTATTTCTGTGGATCTGTTCATGAATATCACAGAAAAGAAAAGTGAAAAATAATATATCCAGTTTATTTTAAGGTACAGCTTTTCTAATTGTGGCATTGCTCAGGTTCTCATTTTCCAATATACACATCTGGAGTAGCGCACCTTTTACTGGACCCGCCCAATTTAAATAAAGTAATGAAGAGAGGACTCAAAGCAGAATTGAAATTGAACCATTCTTTTACAGGCACATCTGCAACAACATCTGCACCTACCACAGGCCTTAGTTTAGCATTCAACAAACCTGCAGGATCAGCAACACCATTTGCTTTGCCAATAACATCTACATCTTCTGGCCTCTCTCTTTCGTCTGCCCTCACATCAGCTCCAGCAGCAGGTAAGGTAACTGTGGTTTTGTATTCAGACTGTGTTTCTTTCAATTTCATAATGCCTGTTCATTTGCAAATGCTGACATCTTTGTATCACTTAGTATTTGTTTATTAAATTTGTCTCTCACATTTCTCCCAAGAGGAACCCATTATGACATATAATGAGTTTTGAAATAAAACTAAGCAATTAAAGATATAATAAATTACAGTAAGGTAAAGGTCACCCTTGCTCAAAAGCCCGCTGTGTCCAATTCTAGGGTGCAGTGCTCATCTCTGTTTACAGCCAGAGAGTCAGTGCTGTCTGCAAATGTTTCCATGGTCATTGGCAGGCATGACTAGGCACAGGAGCACACAGAACACTGTTACCTTTCCTACAGGAACAGTACCTATTTATCGACTTGCAATTTCTTGCTTTCAAACTGTTAGGCTGGCAGGAGCTAGGAGCTCACTCTATCGTGTAGCACTCAGATCTCGAAATGCTGACCTTCCAGCTTGAGAATAAATTTTTTTGCTTGGTTTTGGAAAGAGAACAGGGTGGACAGCCTTATCTCTTATGGAAGGGAGTTCCATTGCCTGGGTAGAGAGGCTGAGAGAAAGATTATTTTGGAAGCTCTTAAAACCTATAGAAGTTCTTATGAGGAGATACAGTCCTTCAGATAGCCTGGGTTCAGAAGTTTAAAAGTCAAAAACAGCACTTTAACTTGCCCCTACTAACATACTGTTAACCAGCTCCGGTCAAGAAGCTGCAGCATCCTGGAATTGCTGAAGTTCTTGAACACTTTTCTGAGCCAGCTCCCCTGGAATATATTAAAGTAGTCCAGGTAGGATACAACTATAATGTGTTCTTCTGGTCAGATCAGATATCTCAAATAATTGATACAGCTGTTGTAATAACTTTGACTGCAAATGCCCTTCTGGCTACTGTTGACACATGAGTGTCTGAGTGCAAATGTTAATTCTAAAAGCGCACCTAAACTGCAAACCTGTGTTAAGCCCATCCAGCATAAGTAAAAGCCTGCCATTTTGACTGACCAGGAGCACATCTATTTTGTCTGGATTAAGCTTCAGTTTATTTGCTCTCATCCGGTCCATTACTGACACCATCCCCTGGTTCAGGCCCAAAACAGCTTCTTTGGAATTTGGTAGAAAGAACAGATAGAATTAGATGTCATCTGACTACTTATGTCAGTGAACTCCTCAGTTCTGGCCAGCCTCTCCTAGCAGTTTCATCTTTATGTTATATAGAGACCAATTGTCCAAGGAGGAGGAGGCAGCTCACCGGCAGGTACTGTGCATGCCCATGTGACATTGCCAGCATGCCTCCGGCCACATCACACACACGCGATGGATACACATCTGCTGTCACCTCTGCCTCCTTGGAGGAGTGGGTGGGGGTGTCTGGTTGTCTCACCTCGTCCCTGCTGCAGCATTCCAGGCGGGATTGCCTCGCCATTGGTGGAGAGAGAGTGATAGGTGGTTAAACAGTGGGACTGGTGAGACAGAGCTTGCCATGATGGTGTGCATGCCCGCAAAAAGGCCTGTGCATGCCACTTCTGGCACGCGTGTCATAGGTTCGCCTACACTGTTATATAACATGAGGGACAGAACAACTTTCTTCTGAACATTTGAGCAGCTTGTGGCTTTGCTTAGAAATACATCTGTACCAAGCCAGTGGGGATAGCTTAATAACTATGCATGGGTAATTCATATAAGGCTATGAGGTCTCACTCTTATGTCTGACAAAAAGGACTTGATCCACGAAAGCTCACATTTAAAATACAGCAGTTAGTCTTTAAGGTGCCACAATGTTTTTTGTTTACTCTCTTGTTTAAGCGAATAAATTAAGTGAAGATAACACCAGGTAGAACATTTGTAGTGCCTATGAATAACTTGAAGAAGTATATGTAGCAGATGTCTGTTTGATATGAAGACACGGTATATCCCTTCAGATTATATTTCTACTTAATTATTCAGGAACTACTGGCTTTACATTAAACTTGGGAGGCACAGCTGCACCAACCACAAGTGTATCCACAGGACTTTCTCTGGGAGGAGCTTTGGCTGGCTTAGGGACGCTGTTTCCAAATACAAGCACATCGGCAACAGGTGACATTCCTTTTGCGTGTATCCATTCTTTAGCATTTGTTCAAGGCATGAGTCTTGCATGGACAGTTTTAAGATATTATGCCTCTTGCTTGTCCTTTTATGAAAAAAGCAAAGCAATTTCACATATATACCATAATACTTAGTGCACTCTGGGTGGGTCACAGAGTAATTAGCATTTTGCCCACAACATGCTAGGTACTCATTTTACCAACTGGAAGGATGAACCAACCTTGAGCCTTGGTCAAGATTGAACTCAGCTACATTCTGGCTGTAATACTGCAGCTTATCTATTGTGCCACCAGAGCTCAACTAATTGTTGATCCGTTATTCTAAATTTCTTGGGTGTTGTGGCCACTTGCTATGTAAGAATAGCCACAGTGATTAAACTGAAGTATTGCAGCCAAAATTGCTCACATTGTATGTTCAGTTCTGGTAGGTTCAAGGTTGACTTAGCCTTCCATTCTTCTGAGGTCGGTAAAATGAGTACCCAGCTTGTTGGGAGACAAAACAAATGCTAATTACATTGTGAACTTCCCAGATAGTGCTCTAAGCCCAATGGGGCGGTACATAAGTGTAATTGCTATTGTCAAAAATTTATACACTACTTTGAGCAACATTGTCATTTTTCTTTTTGAAACCTAGTTTTTGAAGAGGTAGTCGTGCTAATTTATTCTAATGTGTAGTGATAATAAAATAAAAATGTAATCCATGAAAATTCACACTGAAGTTACTGGTTTACAGTGACTTAATACTATACTACCCTCACCCCTGCAACCCTATGCATTTTTTCACAGAAGTTAGTCACTTTGAGCTACACAGGGATTTAATTCTGAACAGTCGTGCATTGAATTGTGCTTTAAGATGTTTTGTTGCCTTCTGGATATATCTGAAGCCAGGGCAACATGATTGGCTTCTTCCTCTGTTGTTGTTGTTGTTAAGGGACAATTATGAAGTTTGCTCTGTCCCCTGTAGAAGGCAGAATGGGATTGGTGATAAACTTACATTTCCATTGTCTAACTAAGCTGCATAACCTGTGGATGAATCTTTTCCAACATGTACAGTACCTGCCCTTGATGACCATTTGGAGGCTGCAACTGGTCCAGAATGCAGCTGCTTGGATGGTGATGGGGTGCAGGCTGTACGCCTGTGTCTCACCACTGCTTCGGGAGCTGCACTGGTTACTAGTGTGCCTCTGGGTGCAATTCAAGGTGCTGGTAATTACTTTTAAAGTCCTACATGGTAGTGGGTCAGGATACTTAAGAGACCACGTCACTCCAAGAACATCTGTCCGTCCCACCACAGCAGACCAGAGAGGCTCTCTAATTGTTCCATCTGCTAGAGAGGCATGTCTCTCTAGCACTAGAAAGAGGGCCTCTCTGTCTCTGTCTCTCTGGCCCTGTGGAACCTCCTGCCAATTGAGCTGCGTCTCCAGACAGAGTTGCTGCCCTTCAGGAAAGGGTTAAAAACCTGGCTGGCAGGGCAGTTGTGTGGGACCAGCTAATGTAGTAGAACACACTCTCTCTTAATCTTTTGTAACTTGACAGTAGTATTTAATGGGGGGGGGGGGGTTATTGCTTTTTAAACTGCGATTGGTTTTATATCCGAGAATGCTAAGAAACCTGACAATTGTTGGATTATTTGCAGGGCTTGGGCAGAATGCTTTTGGCTTGGCCCTGGGAACAACTACAGCGCCTGCTACTACAGTCAGTGAAGGTCTTGGAGGCATAGACTTCAGTAGTTCTTCAGATAAAAAAAGTAAGTTTTTCATAGAGAAGGTGGGCTTGCTCAATGGCAAGTGAGTAATGGCTTTTCCCTGTAATACCAACGAGAGCAATGAATTCCTATAAATACAGTTTTTTGAACTTTTGACATTATGATGTCTGCTGCAGAACCCATGTTTCTTGCTGCACAAAAAATAGGCAATACCGTTTCTTTTAATAATACAGTAATAATTTATACCAGGAGTGCCCAAACTTTTCTAAATTGCCGGTACACTCATTATGGCAGACCTTTGAATGGGCAGTTCGACTGAATGCACATGGGAAATTTTGAATTTGCAGAAACATTACGGTTGATGACATCAGTTTCGAGCAGTATAAATTATGCTGTTGGGTTGCAGCCATTGTACTCTAACAGATAGATAAATGTGAGGCACTTTGCTAATTCATATATGTTATGCATATCTTTTGTGTAGTGCTTTATTTTTCTATAATCTTGCAAGAGTCCTGTGAAACGGGGCTCATGGTGAAAGTGAAGAACTTTTTTGAATCTGTATTGAGTTCTTAGCAGAAGAATGTGTTCTTCTGTAACAGGTAAAGTAATAACCCGGTTAGCATTTGCACCACACAATTCTAAAACCGGATAACGTTAGAAAATCTGAGGAAAAATTTGCACCACACAGCAATGTTAAGTTAACATTGTGTGATGCATCCTGTTTCCCCCCAGATTTCCTCCCGAGATCTCTGCCCCAAAGCCTGCAGGGCAGGTCTCCGTCTGGGAAGGCGCTTCCCAGTCGGAGACTAGCCCTGCAGGCTTTGGGGCAGAGATCTCTGGCAGGACAAGCCCCAAAAGCGGCAGGGCTGGTCTCCCCCTGGGAAGGTGCTTCCCAGGCAGAGATCAGCCTTGCCAGAGCTGGGAAGCGCCCTTTCCAAAGAGGACAACGGATCAACTGCTCACTTGGCTCTTTGGAAAGGGTAGTGGGGATTCCACGCGTCGGATGCCCACTGCCCTTTCCAAAGAGGCAGGTGAGTGGTCAATTCATCTGTTGGCAAAATCCCCTTTGAGGCAGCGAAAGGAGGGTCCTCTTTGGCTGCCTCAAAAGGGATTTTGCCAAGGGACCCATGCAAAGTGCCTTTTGAGGGAGCGAAAGGAGGACCCTTTCCTTTGTCACCCCAAATGCACCTTGCAATTGGCAGCTTAAGGATTCTCCCCTCACCCCAGCTGATTTGACAGGCGCTGAGCGTGCCTGTGATGCTTTGTATTCAAAGCAGCTGGGGGGAGGGGAGATTGCTTTACTGTAGCTGCTTTTGAGTGCAGCCCCCTGTGCTCCCCACCTATGCTTTGGGTTCAAAGCAGCTACAGCATCCAAAGCAGAGATGGGGAGCATGGGTGGCGTTCAAAGCAGCTACAGTAAAGGAATCTCCTTCCCCCCCAGCTGCTTTCAACACAAAGCATCGCGGGGGGGGGGGGGGGGGCAGCGCCTGTCAAATCAGCAAGGGGTGAGAGGGGAGTCTCCTTAAACTGCTGATTGCAAAGTGCGTTTGGGGCGATGAGGGGAAGGGTCCCTCCTCACCGCTCCAAAAGCCACTTTGTGTGCATCTGTGGGCTTGCCCTCCACTGGGACTCGAGGCTAGGCAGAGCTCCGAAGGTAAACCCGGACTTTGTAGCCTCATTCCTGGTGGAAGGCAAGCCCGGGTGGGGGCTAGAAGCTGCCCTGGCTGGCGCTGGGTCCGGCCCTTCCGAAGTCAAAGCAGCCACCATGGGCTAGCCCTCTGCTTTGACTTCGGAATGGCTGGGGGAACCCAGGACAGCTTCTGGGTGCTCCCTCCAGCCCTTCTGAAGCCAAAGCAGCCACTGTGGGCTCACCTTCCTCTGGCCGCTTTGACTTCAGAAGGGTCGGGGAGAGCACGTAGAAACTGCCCTGGCTGGTGCTGGCTTCCCCCTGGCCATTCCGAACTCGAAGCGTCTGGCCAATGGGAATTCGGAGCAGCTGCTGTTGTGGGACGTCCGTCCGCCCACCGACGGACTCCCTCCCTGGACCATCTGGCCAGTGGAAAATACATATACAGTTGTGCGATACAGTACCGTACATTAAAAACCGCATAACATTAAAGCTTGTGGAACCATGCTTTAATGTTATGCGGGGTAGTACTGTATGTTCATTGTAAGAAAAAATTATGGGCATTGATGAACAAATGAAATTTCCATGAGATATCTCTCTTTCGCACGCACTCTTCCCTTTCGTATTCATTATTAATAAAACTACTCCAGCTGCAGAGACAGTATTAGCACACTTTTTCATTGAAATGGAAACTTGCACCTGGATGACATAGACTTAAGTCCTTCAAGATTTATGCCAGATAAAACTTTTTTAATTTTAGTGTCACAAGACTATTTGTCATTTATACTTGAGTGAAATATTTGTCTTTGTTGTTAAGAGAGAAATATTTTCTCAAGACACACAGAATGGAAAGATTTCCTCAAGTCAGTGGCAGTATAGGTAGCACAATTCCGCTTCTGGGTTTCCAGGAACTTCATGTGCCCCTTGTACAGTGCGGGGCAATTTTGTTATGTCCAGAGGGGTGTATACAGATTCCAGCATTCAAGAAGTTGCCCAGTCATATGCTAGGAGAATATTCCCACTTCTGCTCTGTTGAAAAGATACAGGTTATTGTTGGTAAGTTGACCCATGAGGATTTGAATTCATTTTTAAAGTGTGATGTTGATTGATGCAATTATTCCTGTTCAAAGTCAGTGAAAGTGCCTGTCTTTAAATAAATTTGTTTGACATTTTAAATTAAAAATTAAAATGTGCTTCTCAGAGGTATTATCATTGGTTTTTCCTAGATGACAAAACAGGAGCAAGACCAGAGTAAGTGTCAATATTGCTTATTGTTTCAGAAATATCTAGACTGTGTTATGTATAATATGTAGAAATAGTTGACCGTATTCGTTGGATTTATTGTGAATGTTAGCAGTCTAAAATTGTTAACCTAATGTAGATTTTGCTGAGATGTTGAGGAAAGAAAATACTGTTTAAAAGGGAAAATCTCTGAAAATTGTTCCTTTTTATTTATTTATTTACATTGTCCTAATTTCTGTGTGGGAAAGTTATTTGAAATGATTGAGTAGAATAATAAGAAAATAAAAGATGGAGAAAGTTTTGGACATTTCCCAATTCTGCTTTACATGATTTATAATATTTAATATAAAAGAAGATGATAAAGCTCAGAATTGAATAGGAAATGCAGTTCCTTTCAGGTACAATATGAAATAAAAGCTGCTCTGCTAGTTTGGCAGTTTTGTGCTGATAATAATAAAAAAATACATTGTCTGTTGGCAGGGATAGTAAAGCACTAAAAGATGAAAACCTACCTCCAGTGATCTGCCAAGATGTAGAAAATCTCCAGTAAGTATTTCCTCATTTCCTCGAAGTCACATTCTGTTACAAGAGAAATAATTCCCTAAAAACAATTCCCTTCACTCGTAAGTATACCTTTTTATTGATTGAAATGCTGAATTTTGACAATTGCATACAATTCTTCAGGTTCTGTGCAGGAAGTTTTAATAATGTGATATTGGTTACCTTGCCCAGTGAAAATCTCTTTAACTAAAACATAACTGGACTACAGTATTTATGTTCACATGAATTAACTTGCCTCTTCTGTAATTGTTTCTTCTTGCCCCTCTGGCCTTTCATTCTCATCCAGGAAGTTTGTAAAAGAGCAGAAACAAGTTCAAGAGGAAATTAGTCGAATGTCTTCCAAAGCGATGCTTAAAGTCCAGGAAGATATTAAAGCTTTGAAACAACTTTTAACAGTGGTTGCCAGCGGATTGCAGAGAAACACTCTTAACATTGATAAACTGAAAGTGGAAACTGCTCAGGTATAACATTTGTCCAGATTTAGAACTACTGGAACGAACTATATGCTTATGTTCTTTGGAAGAGTGCTTTTTTGACTGGCAGCTGTACAGGTCTGCCCTATTTGTACAGCTGAGACCATCTTTGTATTAGATCGTAATTGCACTTTTTAAATAATATTCCCATATAATGGAGAAAGCTGGTCATTTTATGATTGGCTCTTTCATCTGATCTTCATATTCTAGAAGAGTTATTGAGGAAATTAGAGGTCTAGCCTCCTTCAGCCCCTAATCCGCTGCATTTGTAAAGCCCTCTGGGTAAAAGTATTGAGGCAAGGAGTTTAGTATTATGGTTTTTAGCCTCATGGCATGATTTTAATTTGATTTGATTTGATTTTTAGATTTCTATGTCACCCCGCTCGCAGAGTGACTCTGGGCAGCTAACAGAGATACAAAATATACAAGTATACAAGTTCCACACAGTCATAATAAACATATTATCACAAATCATAACAGTTTCAGAAGATAACAATAGAATATAACAAAGCAATGAGATAGAACACCACACAGCAAAAAAAATGACAATAAAATGTAGCAACACAAGCAAGCAATATAAGCGATCAATGTAAACAATGCAGCCAGATACCACACAGCAGCGGCAACACAGTTCTTCATTGTTCTCACCGCCCACAGCTGACAGCGCTTTTCCTCCAGACATTGATGGTGTGGCCCAGAGGGGAGGTGGGAGCATCCGTCAACCACCCGCGGTCCTTTTATTCTCCTCCAGGCATTGGTGACAGGGCCCAGAGGGGTGGCTGGGAGCAACCTCCAACCGCCCCAGCTGACGGCGCTTCTCCTCTGGGCATTGGTGGCGGGGCCCAGAGGGGGGGCGGGAGCATCCTTCAACTGTCTGTGGCTAATGGTCCTTTTATCCTCCTCCAGGCATCGGTGGTGGGGCCCGGAGGGGTGGGCGGGAGCAACCTCCAACCATCCCAGCTGACAGCGCTTCTCCTCCAGGCGTCAGTGGCAGGGCTGTGTGTGCTATTTATTCAGGGTTTTGCTGCAGAGTAGACAAGATTGAGTTCATTGTGAACTGAAGTGTTTGGAGTGTATTGTTCTCTAAGAGAAGCTTTATATAATTTTGTGTCAGAGATTACTCTGGGTTGAAATGATTTTTAGGAGCGCCCAAATGAGGTTACTTTCATGCCCCCAAGTGCAGCTCTCGGGTATCGAAACTCGACCTTCCAGTCTCCAGCTCAGCGCCTTAACCACTAAGTAGCAGGGGAGCTGCTACTTTCATAGAAATTGTATTATTTTCAGAATAAAGATGTACAAGACCAATTTTTCTCTTTGTAGGAACTTAAAAATGCCGAAATAGCATTAAGGACACAGAAAACTCCTCCTGGCCTTCAGCATGAAAATACAGCGCCTGCAGAGTAAGTATAGGCTTATATTTACAGATTCTAACATTATAGTTAGCCATATATTCCCAACGTTTTATATCCAAATTGCTATTTTTTTTAAACTGGAGGATTGTTTTTGCCTGTTGGCATTTCATATTAGAGTACTGTGCAAGAAATAAGATTCCAGTGATACTGGAAGAGTTTGCTTGACTTGTTTGATAAGGACACTTTGTACTAAAAGCTAATTTTTCAAATGCTTTGGGGTAGAGAAGCAGGCTGTTTTTCATTTAAGTTGATACCTGTATTATAATGTTTAGTCAATGAAGTACACTTACAGTCTATTCTGCTTGCAAACTTACAATCAGGGAAGAAATGGAAAATAAATACATGCAGTTACCTTGTGCCCTTCCTCTTTTCAAAATAGATAAATACTTTTTTGTGGGAAATATTTAATTTTGCCACTTAAAATGTTTTGAACTGTGCTTAATCTAGCTACTTCAGAGCCTTGATAGAACAGTTTGAAGTACAACTGCAGCAGTATAGACAACAAATTGAAGAACTAGAAAATCATCTTGCTACCCAGGCAAACAATTCACATATAACTCCACAAGGTAAAAGTTACTTTTCACTTGTTCTCTCGACTGCCTTTAGCATTTGGTAAACATGCAGAGATTTTGGTTTGGAGCTCATCAGGACAGTAAGATTAACTGAGATATCATTTGGAGTTCACTTATTAAATGTTAGGCTTAAACAAAATCACTGTCTCTTTAAATTGAAAATAGAACTGTTGATATAGTTACCTGTGTGCAGACAGTGGGCTCCCGCATTCAGTCATCAAATAACATTTTACTATAAACACTTTATTTGGCTGAGGTCATTAGGGATCTCCAGAATAGTGTTTACCATGAGAACTGATTAGAAGACACCCATTTTGATACATTTTGATTTTGCTCACAGTACAGTACTGTACTAATATTTGCTACTACAGTAATACCTCAGATAACGTTTACCTCGGATAACGCTAAAATCGCATAACGTTAAGTAATCTGGGGAGGAGAATTGGATCAAATAACGTTAAGGTCCTATGGGATGGATCGGATAACAACCGCTAAAGACTGTGCGGTTACAATGTATCTCTATGGAGCTTTAACGTTATCCGATCCATCCGATAGGATTTTAACATGCATCGGATAACACTAAAAATCAGATAACACCAAGACAACCAAGTCTTAGCGTTATCCGAGGTATTACTGTATATACACTACATAAGACTGCATTGGCTCAAGTGGTTAAGAAACTGATTGGGAGGCGGAAGGTCAGCAGTCCAAAACGTGAGTACTGCATGACAGAATGAGCTCCTGTCCCTGTCCCAACCTAGCAGTTCGAAAGCAAGAAGTTGCAAATAGATAAATAGGTACCACTTCAGTGGAAAGGTAAAACAGCGTTCCGTGCACTTGCCTGCCACATGTCCACAGAAATGTCTGCAGAAGCAGACAGCGCTGGCTCTTCGGCTATAAACAGAGATGAGCACTGAACCCTAGAGTCAGATACAACTGGCTTTCGAGCAAGGGTGACCTTTACCTTATACTACATTGACAGATTTTAGTACTCTTCAGGTGTTCATATTAAAGTGATGGTTTGGAAACTTGTTGAACGAAAAATAGCTTGTTTATAAAACATCAAAATATTACTTCTTATCTCTTTTATAATCTTGGATTTTTTTCCAATGTTGTTTTGAAACTCTGAAAATGCCTTACTTTGGTAGCTTTCTGGTAAGTTACATAATGGCCAAAATCCTGTTGTCTATTACACTAAATCACACTAAAATAGGCCCATCAAATCCATGAGATTATACCAGTCTAACTGTAACTTACTATGCTAAAGTTTTCTCACTATATCCCTTTGGTTTTGTTTAGCCTACTTTAGTATAATTTACTACACTAAGCAACAGGATTTTGTCCAGTAAGTCTCTCTCCTGATCACAAGGTTGCCCAGAAAACTTGTGGTTTTGATATTGGTGCCAACATAATTTATTTTATAGTACCATGTAATTTTTGAAATCTTCATATTTCACAGATCTGTCCATGGCTATGCAGAAAATTTACCAAACCTTTGTAGCTCTTGCTGCACAGCTTCAGTCAATACATGAAAATGTGAAGGTAAAATTTGTTTCTCCATCTAATATGAATTATAAATTAAAATTTCTTTTGGCTTGATCTGGCGTGAGATTTAATTTTAATTTAATCTGATGAAGATTTAATTTTGACCAACAACAAAACCAAGAAAGTGCCTTCATTTTGACAGTCCAAAGTTTGATCTGGACACAAAAGATGCTAAATTAAATTGAATATATGTTTGTGTTTTTGTTTGTTTTTAAATGGCACTAGTTACTATGAGGGCCCATATTTCACTAGTGACCTCTTCTTTGTATTATAGTGTGTACTTGGTCTGTTTGCTTTTTTCTTTCAAAAGGAGTAGGCTGCTGATATATTTCTTGAAGAGGAAAGGGAACAGGGGTTGATCTGTCTGCCTCTTTGGAAAAGGCAGCGGGGATTCCATGCGTGGAATCCCTGCTGCCCTTTCCAAAGAAGCAGGCGGATTGAGCCAAGCGCTGGTTTGGCTGGGGTGAGAGCACGTGTGAAGCCCATAGATTTAGCTACAGACCTGTGGCTGTTTCTGCCGCTGTCGCAGGTCCGCCAGCCGGATTCGCGTATTGGCCCTCGTCAGTCTGTGAAGCCCATAGACTTCGCTACAATCGGAAATGTCCCCCAGACTTTTTTGATTGCAGCAAAGTTCTCTGCGCTTCGCAGAATGACGGGGACCGATGGAATCTGTCCTCCTAACCCTTCTGAAGTCTACAGACCAAGGGCCCTCTCCGCTGGGTCCGTAGATTCCAGAAGGGTTGGGAGAACAGATCGTATTAGTTCCAGCCATTCTGTGAAACCCATAGACTTCGCTACAGTCGAAAAAAATCCGGAGGACTTTTTCAATTTTAGTGAAGTCTATGGGCTTTGCAGAATGATGGGGACCAATACGATCTGTCCTCCCAACCCTTCTGGAACCTGCGGACCTGGTGGACTGGCCAGTGATAGTGGCAGAAACAGTCATGGGGGCATTTTTTACGATGTCCATGTGGTTGTTTCTGCCACTGTCACTGGTCCACCCGCTGGGTCTGTAGACTCCAGAAGGGTTGGAAGGAAAGATCATATCAGTCCCCGTCATTTTGCGAAGCCTATAGACTTCGCTGCAATCGAAAAAGTCCCCTGGAAGATGTCTGGCCAGACAATAAATGTAATAAATCAATAAATTTTCTAGGGTCAAATAATCAGATGTGATGAACTAAAGGTACTTTTCTGTTTCACTTCAGATGCTCAAAGACCAATATCTTGGTTACAGAAAAACATTTCTGGGGGATGCAGTAGATGTCTTTGAGGCGAGACGATTGGAAGCGAAGAAGTGGCAGACAGCCCCACGGGTTACCACTGGACCAACTCCCTTCAGCAACATACCAAACGCAGCAGCCGTTGCCATGGCTGCAACACTTACACAGCAGCAACAGCCTGCTACAGGTCTGAGTGCATTCAAGTTATAGCTTTTAGTGTTACAAAACTAGCAAGCTTGTAGGATGTTTTATATACAGTCTTCCTTTGTTTTTGTTTTTTTTTTTTAATCTGAAAGTTACAAGTAACCATTCATCAAAACATAAGTAACAGAAAATGCAGGATAGACTTAGCAATAATTATAACACCCAATATTTAATCTTGTGATTTTTACTTGTAATAGCTTGTTTAATGTATTACTCAACCCTTTGAAATGTGAGTCTTTGTCATCTCTGAATACGCATAGGATAATAATTCAAAAGATTATGATATTGTTGTGTAAAGTTTTCTTAATTTGTTTGGAAAGTCTAATTAAAATTTGTTTTCTTTGTGGAAAATCATAATTTTTCAAATTACACTTTGTAATTTGAAGTATGCTTCAAAAAAAAGTGATAGAGCCTGAGGGCCATTATTTTATCTTTAAAATAGATTTGGCTTTAAAAAAATGTTAAAACTAGGAATTCAATTCTGTATAAGAAAGAAGAATTTTGTGGTGATGCTCATTGGAAAGTAAGGAAGTTTTTTTAAAAATACCCTTTATTGGCTCTTTGCTTAGGTGCTTGAAGGTAGGACCTGAAGGGACTGCTTAAAGTCTCTGCCTTCCAAAAAGTTCTGTACCTACAGGTCATATTTAGAGAGATGTGAACACTATACTGCATAGCTATCTCAATATGCCTTGTAGCCAAACTCAAGGAAAACAGCTATAAGCTTTGTAATCTCTGCTGTTGGTGCACTTGAGAATTTGTCTGGGTGTATTAGCACCATTTCAATTGCACCTTTTATGTTTTTAGTGCTTAGCAGAAAGCAAGATCATTCATCTATAACGTGATACCTGGGTAGCCACTAATTAAGGTACTGATGTTAAGTAATGGGATCAACAGGGTATTTTCAGCTTCTAACATTTTTGTTCAAAGCTAGATCCTTTAATAGAGGAATCCAAATAGAAAATGGAAAGAATGAATGGACTAGAAGTCCAGTTTACCGGTAGCAACATAGTGTAATCTTAAAACCTTTTGTTGTATATTTAAGTAATGTTAGAATGCTTCTTACAGGTGTTTGTTTGTTTGTTTTTTTACAAAGGGAGTTATTTATTTAATTGGCATCGGGGGCCAGGTGTGGCCCCCGGAGCATAGTTTGGGCACCCCTGTTTTAAAAGTATGATGACTTCAAATAAAAGTGGGAATCCTTCCTCCCATTGTGTTGGGAGGGGGGCTGGGTTGAAGATGTTATTAGGATACAGTATCAAAAATGAAACATAGATGGTCATGACTACTATACTGCTGCTTATGGGAGGATTGCAGTTCTATAGTTATTTCCCAAATTGTGCAATGTAAAAGTGCTTTTGGGTTTAATATTTTTACACAAGTTCATAATGCAAAGTGTGGTTCTGTGAAAGAAAGGCACTTTGCATGAAAAAGACACCTTTGACATCCAGTCTTTTGTCTTATATGCTGAGGCAACAGAGTACTGTTGAATTGCCATACAGAAATTTTATTGGGCTATGAAGATAGCAAAGTGCCAAGAGAAACTTTTAATTTGACCTTATTGTCCTTAAAATATATTAAAGCAGGGGTTCTCAACATTTTTCAGCTGTGGGCCACACCATACCCTCTGAGACAGATGAGCTGTAAAATGCATCTGCTGCTGTCGTAAACACATTTACGTATGGCCACAGACTCATTTACGGCTGTCGTAAACACGTTTACTACAACCATAAATGAGTTCGTAGCTGATTCTGGCAGGGGCGGCTGGAGCGAGATCAGGGGCTGGATTTTTTGTTGCCACTGGCTGGATCCGGGAAATAGATTGCGAACCCTGTATTAGAGTATCTTAAATTACTTAAGTGTAGATATTTTAAATAACAGAAGTGTCAGAATTTGGCAGTGGGATTACTCAATGGCTAAAATGCACATGTTCATTATGTAGAAGATTCCAAGTGCAAATTGAAGGTACTGTACTTGGGAAACAGGGTGGAGAAAACCCTCTGTTTGGGAGCTTGGAGAATTACTGTCTCCTAGTGTACTAGACCACAAGAAATTGGAACAGTTGGGGGGGGCTATAGTCCTCAGAATTACTAGCTATGTGAGAGTCATCATCCTGCAGGGACTGTTATTCTACCTTCAGTGCTGCTTAGTGCAGGGGTGCCCAAATGTATTCGCGGCAGCATGCTGTGCATGTACGGCCATGTTTTGCTTCCGCTTTCAGGAGGGGCAATGGCATCGGGGGCCAGATCCAGCCCATGGGCTGTAGTTTGGGTACCCCTGACTTAGTGCATCCTTAAGCCATTAAATTGTAGCCAAGAGATTTTACCCATTCTCTGAGCCAAACTAGTAGTCTTCTATATCTGTAATGAATATATTGTAATTTGATGTTAATGTGGTTTAGTATACAGTAGAACTCTGCATAACGGGAAAAAACTCTATTCCACAGAGCTCTTCGCTATGCGGTTTTTTCGTTATGCGGTTCCCTATGGGAGATACACCACATAAAGAGAAAAGAAGTTCGTTAACCAGGGTTCCCATTAAGCAGGTATACCCCGGTTAACAAAAACCCTGCATAATGAAAAAAATTCCATTATGCAGGGTATCGCCATTGCATAACGAACGCTTCATTGTGCAAATTTTTCGCTATACGATGTGTTCGTTAGGCAAGGTACCACTGTATGAGAGGACTTGTGTTTGTCAGGTTAAGGGGATTTTCCCTAGAGAGAGAGAAATATTTTTTCTCAAAAGTATGGCAGAATCCATAGCTTGAAAGATATCACTCATTCAGAACTGAAGTATTCAGTGTTACTGTACTATGCGTTTTGCCAACTCTTGAAACATTTTCTTAATTACAGACTATTGCCTATAAAATGGTTTACTCTTCGGGAATAATGGTGCTTGCTCTACTGTAGACCAGCATCTAGTATTTACTTGGTGCAGCCTGTAACTTAGCCAGTTAAGGTGACTTAAATTGTTAAAATAATACTTATTGCCTCTTTTTAAAACAGGTGTTCTCAACCTTTTAAAGCCAGGTCATGCTCCCTCAGACAGCTTCAGGGGCCGGATGGCAATTTTGCCCTTCCTCCACCACATGGCACTTCCTGGTGTGATGGAGGTGGTGGTGGTGGGGTGTCACATGAAGTGGTGCCGTAGGCTGCATCTGGCCCATGGGTCTCAGGTTGAGAATCCCTATTTTTAAAACCTTGATGTTCCATCAAATATGTTTCTTGTAAAAATGTGATGGTTACAGCCTCAGCTTGTAGCAGCTAAATGAGCAATTAAGATCACATTTGGCTTACCTAAAAAGCACTTTGTTCTGCTGTTAATACCTTCTAGCACTTAAAGCTTTAATTATGTCATTTGTTTTTGCCAAGATAAATTTAAAGTTTAAAATATTGGTTGGCTCAAATACCTTACCAAATTGGACCATGTGTTTGAGCCAGTTTTGTGGTTTTGCGTACAGTTGAAGCTAATCTAACGTTAATTCACCTTCTTTAGGTGGTAGACTAAACTAATTAGACTTTGAATTGCACCTTTATAGAAGTGTTTGATATCCCAGCAAACCATGTTGGGACCTTGCCTATGTTTACACTAACTGACCTTTTAGATGGCATTCCTAAACACAATAACTAGAGAATAAGCCAGGCATAGGATTGTACTACTAAGAGTCAGCTTTGTTTATTGAAGTAAAATTGCTAGAGCAAAACATTTTAAATTCATTGCTGCAGGCAATTATAGGTTAAATGTTCATAGCATGTTACCCAAAGGTTACAATGTTCACTTGAAAATGTTGGCATGGAAGATTTGTAGCATCTAAATTATGTATACATACCTAATTCTTAATCAAGCCTTGTTTGTTTTTCTGATAGTCATGGTAATTGAAGGTTATTAAGTTGAAGAGTTGTTGTTTTAAACCAGGGGTTCTCAACCTTTTCAAGCCAAGGGCAGGGTCATGCTCCCTCAGACAGCCTCAGGGGCCAGACGGCCATTTTGCCCTGCCTGCCACACATGACACTTCCAGGTGTGGCAGAGGTGGTGTTGGCCCACATGAAATGGTGTTGTGTGTCGTAGGTTGAGAACACCTGTTTTAAACTATGAAATCCTGTTTTTCTTTAACTTGAATATAGGTCTGTCTTGAAATTTGAAAATAACCTTTAAAACACGCTCAAATACAAACTTGACTTGGAGGACTGTGATATCATCAAACTCTTAAAGGGTCTTCCATCAATGGTGCCTCCTCCTAAGATGAAAAATTGATACATTTCCTTTAATAGAGAACACTCAACTCTGTTTTTGATTTAATTAGAAGCCTAGCAGATTTTGGACTGGAAACGTTTAAGGGAGCTGCTAGACAAACAATATTAACTTGTTTACACCCAGTTTTTAAATCTGTAAATGCAACATTGCTATAAAAGGTTCAAACCTGATTAATTTGAACTTAGATTCCAGTGATTTAAAGGGGCAGTGATGAATTTATTTTGTTCCTGTTAGTTTCAGAGAGGAATTAAATTCAGGTTAGTAGCCTGAGTCTCCCCAGTTCTGTAGCTGGTAGGGCACATTTGGAAGGCAGGTAGAACCGTGACTTGCCAAAATAAGTGCTAAATGTTAGTTGCAAATTTGCAGCTCATTTGCCCTTTAACTTACTCTACTACCTTGAACATAAGGACCTCATTTTTGTGTTCCATCACCTAAATGTGAAGACGTTTCCTGCAAAAGACATAATGCAAAACAGTGCCTTCTACTTGATATTTGGTTATCTGTTAAATTAGCATAGTTGAGAACCTGAATCTCAAATATTTATATAACTGTAAGGTCAGAAGGGGGACCACAAACACTGTCTGACCCATACAACGCTATACAACACATCCTACAAACTCAATGAGATTTTATTTATTTCCTTTAAGTCATAGATGAATGTGCTGTAATGTGATAATGAGGTAGAGAAACCTGGAAATTTTTAATAGATTAAATCAGTGTATGGGGGGAAATGGTAAACCTGAATCTAGAAGTGGTATTTTGATAAAACATGTATTGGCAAACACTCCTTTTTTGTGCATTCTATACTGGTACTGTTGAATTCATTTGGGTCTGCAAGACATTCATGTTTAGGAAGCACTTCAGTTAATGTTGCTGTGCATTCTTCATTAACTGAGTGCACCTGAGAACAGCATTATGTAGATTGTATCCTTGACCTTTAGCTTGGCAGAAATAGACAAATTCGAAGAGGCAGGTTCAGTATTTGAACTTGTCAAATCCTTCAAGTTTAGCCTAATGCACTGATTGCTATGCTAAAAGTAGGAATACAGATTGTACTGTGAAAGCTGTTAAGTAGCTTTTGAAAATTGCTAATATACCCTTGAAATTATTTGTTGTGACTTATTTATAATGAGGGGGTAGTAATAAGCTTTCCTCCTTGCACAGAACAGATGAATTAATGATGTAAATTTAATTTTGGTATATTAAAAAGTAGACTTTGGCAGTGTGTATAGGTAATGAAACCACTGTCTCCAATCCTTTAAATGATGTTGGAAATTTCTGAAACTTTTTGAATGTATTGGTTAAGGTACACAACTGTGCCTTTTCTGTAAAAATGTTTATTTAAACAGGCAAAAATGGTTGTAAATGTAGCAAAGTTCTGACAACTCAGTAACTATCATTTTTGTGTGAAACAGTTTGAATTGTCATGTTACTGTGTAATTGACTTGCTTTAAAATGAACAATAAATTTAATAAAACAAGGTCATTGTCTTGTGTTTAATCCACTTGTTTCACTTTGTTTTCTTAAAAATTGATAAAATACTCAAATGAGTATTTAATATCAGACATTGGTAACATGATGATTTTAATCATGTTAGTGTAAAGCCTGATTTTTAAGGAACTATTGCTAGTACTTATAGGGCATATAGTCCCATCAAGAAGCAGAAATTCTCACATTGGCATGCTGAGTTATCATAAAACTATGGCCATATGCTTTGGCATAATCTAAGGTTAACAGTGGCTTCCCTTATATTGCACAGTGTACTTAAGACTAGCTAAGGCACAAAAAGAGTTCAGGGAAGAATGCTAATGAAAGCTTGGATACTTTGGAAAACATTTGTGATTTATTAATTTTTTTAAATAAAAGAATTTACATCATGGATCTCTGTTGCGAAAGAGTAAGGCAAGCTTTGTTTTCGTTTTTTTTCATACCAGGGCCACAGCCGACTCTGGGAATTAGTTTTGGAACACCATTCGGTTCAGGTATTGGCACTGGCTTGCAATCAAGTGGCTTAGGCTCTTCAAGCCTTGGAGGTACACTTTAACTTTTCTCTCATGTTTCACTGAATTAACTATACAGCACTTCCTAAACTAAAGAAGGCAGCACACTTCACTGGTAGAGCTAAACATCTGCTTGTTTTATGCTAAATACACAAGGCCACTCCTACTTACCAGCCTCTATTGTTACTATAGTTTTACCCTGAAACTTGGGTGAGGAAAATCCACTGCATTTGTAAGCAGATGTTGAGAGAATGGTGTGATTCTTCTCCATTTGTCCCCTAATACTCTTTGATCTTTTTATCTTTCATACTCACTCGGTTGATCCGTATTTCACATGTCTAGTTTGACATGGTGGATCGAAGCATTGTCTCCCACTGTTTCCGATCCTGCTCGATGCTCCTTTAGCCTTTTTTAAAACGACACAGCTGGCTGGGCTCATGTCGAAGTTGGCCATGTAAGAGCAATGTGCTGGTCAGGTTCACTGTCCCAAGTACCCAATCCCACTTAGCTGGCCTGCGGTTCCAGAATGAAGAACCGTTTCAGACTGCTAGCTGACATCTTTGTGGCATGGCTGAACCTGCCAGGGGAATACACTCCCGCCACCACAGCTGTCGGATGGCCAGGGTCACCACTGCATCACATTGAGGCATGAGGTGGGATTTGCAGCAGTTACCATTCATAAATAAATGTGTTCTGGGATCTTTATTGCCTATTCTGCCCACTTGCTCAGTCATCAGTGTAGGGAGCACCTTTTTTTTTAATAAGGTGAGATCAGCTTGTCTTCTATCACTTCTTAAATATGTCTAGGTTTAGGCTTATGAATCAGTTCTGTTTAAGTGGGAGTTGGGGGTAGAGGTCTTTTCCCAAAGCAGGGAAAGGTAACCTGGTCCCCTCCAGATATTGTGATTTCCACCAGCTGTTGTTTGTACAGTAAATTATCTGGGATTATGGGACAGTACAAAATATTCACTCCAGCCTCAGACCACCCGAATTGGCCCTAAACATTTAGTCTTCTGTATTATGTTTAAATAAATATGCTTATTTTGGGATATATATTTTAGGAGTTAGGATGTACAGTACTTGAAAACTAAGTTAGGTCTTGATTCATAAGACATACTTCTACTGCGTTAAGCAGGTTGATATACTGGTACTTGCCTTTTCTATCCTTGGTGATAATGATTTTCAGATTTATTACGGCAGTGTTCACCAATCTTTGATTTTTTTTGGACTTCAACTCCCAGAAGCCTAAGTTAATCCCCCAAAGCACTGATCAGCCATTGTACTGACTTAGGCTTCTGGGAATTGAAGTCCAAAACGCAAAAGTTGGGGAACACTATTACGGGACTCAACTGATGCAGCACATACTTCATTTTGAGTGTTATTGTTGATAACCACATTTATGAAAACAAAACAAGTAGTCTTACATCTAGAAAGGTTCTAATTTTCCTACATTAGAAAATATTAAGAACTTTTTCCTGCTCTGTCACATCATACTGTTTGGAAAAACATTTTTGCCTCTCCTTAAAGCTAATGTTCAGCACTTCTCATGCCTTTCTTCCTACTGTGAAGAAAGGTGCCCTGGCATGTTTTTACCTAATCTTTCAGATAGGTTGGTCTGTTTTGATTAAAGCTGTACACTTCAGAAAAAATACAGCTGTGAGAAACAGAACTAGAAGCACTAGGATAGATGTCTAACCTAATAAAGTGGTTGAGATTACCTGCAAAGTATGAATGAGTTTACTTAAACAAAAAGCTGGAAGAGGCAAAACACATTACTAAAGAGTTGTCAGGCCCAAATCTAATTGTTGGTCACAACGGGAATGAACCTGTTGAAACAATAGGACGTTGTTGAGTCAACATGTATATAGGTCCCCTTGATTCAGCAAGTCTACATTAGCTGCTATGTCAACCTGATTGAAGTAGGAGGAATATGGCAACTGTCCTACATGATTGCCATTTCAAGCAATGGGAGTTAGGATACTAAGCGCCACCTGTTTATTGCATTGAATAATTGTCAAACACGCAATTCTGCCCTGTGTATATCTTAACCTGTATTCCATGTCTCCACTGCTGTTCTGCTAGGATTTGGAGGTAGCTCTGCTTTTGGAAGCACTGCCACAGGTGCACCATCGTTTGGATTTGGAACTGCAAATAAGCCCTCAGGAAGCCTTAGCGCAGGTTTGTTCTGTTCTGAATGTTAAGGTGTTTTAAGTTAATCAGTACCAAAATGAACAACAGGAATGTGTCATTCACCTTTTTTTAAAAAAAGCTTCAATTCACAGGATTTCCTAAGAATTGCCTAATCAGAATTCTGGCTTATGTGTCCATACATACAAACACCTCTGCATTTCATGGAGAAGGCCCTTGCTCAAAGTCTCTCTGCTCTAGCCCTGTGATTCCCACAGAAGGACTCCAATTCCCAGGAGCCTAAGTTGGCTTATCAGTGCTTTGGGAAATCGACTTAGGCATCTGGGAATTGAAGTCCAAAAACCAAAGGTTGGGAAACTGCTCTGGCCCCAGCCTAAAATCCTGCTAAAAATGAAACTGCTCCAGTGCCACCTGGAACTCCTGACTGCTGCTTATAAGGCTGTGTAGAGGTTGCCTCCAAGAATTACACCTCCTGTGGAGCCCTACAACTCCCAGGTAACACTTAGGGCAGTTTCCTTTTTTTAACCAGAAGCTAGGCAATTAAGCTAGGTTTTTCACCCAAAATTGCAAAATGTACACATGATACTGTGTGCGCACAGAGTTCTATTTCATTCTTGACCAACATCTTTAGGAGTGAGTTGTTATTCTAGACTTCAGTCCTTGTTTACCAGAAATCTTTAGATGTTGTAATGCTGAAGCCAGCTACAATTTCCTCAAAATGTTAGATCCCAGTTAGGTTGGGCCTGACTTAATTTTATATAAGAATCTAAAGA
Organism: Furcifer pardalis; assembly: GCA_030440675.1. NCBI lineage: Eukaryota > Metazoa > Chordata > Lepidosauria > Squamata > Chamaeleonidae > Furcifer > Furcifer pardalis. The sequence continues at coordinate 95,812,669 of CP126895.1, read as the reverse complement.
TTTTGTTGCTGATTTAAAAATTAAAGTTAAGAGAGTCTTTGAAAAGCTGATGTGAAATAAGTACATTTGAAATTTAAAATGTGTAAAAAAAAAATAATTCAGTGTTAAATATCAGATCATAGTTGAAACAGGCAGAGGCTTAAATCCAGTGTAACATTACCAGTAAAAACAGTACATTAGTAGATTTCCATTTTTTTTCATTTCCACATGCAGTAACACAAACTGTTATTGCTACCCTTCCCACTAGACATGTTACTACTTGTGAAGTGGAAACTGCATCTGACCCTACCTTCCTTTGTATATAGTCCAGAATGAGATGTTTGCAAATTCAACAAGATTTATGATAGTGCAGTGATATAACTATACTAAAACCCCATATAATGATTTTAATTGGTTCCAATGGGTCCATCGTTGTATGAAAAAATCGCTGTATGATACATGTACAGTAAAACACCGGACAACGTTTGGACCGGATAACGCTAGAATCGGATAATGATGCAAGATTTTTGGAAAAACCTTGCATCGGATAACGATCTTTTTAGTGTTATCCGAGCCAATCGTGTGTGTGTGTGTGTGGGGGGGTTGGATTGGGTAGAACATCTACCCAATCCACACCCACCCACCCCAGTGATGGATCGCTGCTACTGAACTAGGGTTGGGGGAAAGGCACACGGGTGCCTGCCTTTCCCCCGACCCTAGTTCAGCCTGACCGATCGCTGGACGAAGCCTAGCGGCGCCTGGGCTAGCTAGCTGAAGCGCTGCTAGGCTTTGTCAACAGCCCATTCAGGCTGTGTTCGAAGCCTAGCAGCTTCAGACACAGCCCACACGGGCTGCGGGAGAAGGCTAGCCTGTGTATCCAAAGCCAGGGCTTTGGACACAGCCCACAAGGAGCTGAGCTTGACTTCGGCGACAACGTGCGCACCCGCTTGGCTGCGTGGGTTGTCTCCAAGCTGAGCTCTGGCTAGCGATCACTAGCCAGGGCTTAGCTGTCAAACTCGGCTCCGGGTAGCGATTGCTAGCCGGAGCTGAGTTTGACTTCGGCGACAAACCGCGGGGCTGCGTGGTTTGTCCCCTGAAGTCCCCCCCCCCCAGCCCCATGGATCCCTGGTTTGCTTCGGGAGGGAGGGTGCTTTCCCTCCCCAAGCCAACCTGATCTGCCCCCCGTTCACTTTTCTCTTTGGAAAGGGAACAGGGCTTTTTTTTTTAACATTGTTCGATCAATGTATCAGACAATGCTAAAAATCGGATAACGTCATGACTTGTGGAACCAAGTCATAACGTTATCCGATGTTCTACTGTATAGGGATTTTCCCTATGGAATGATTTGTACAACGATTTTTGCCATGGAAATGCATCCCTTTCGCTAACAGGGCAGGGTTGCTTTTACCCTGAAAAGCACTTTCCTAGGGGTAAAGCATTTCCCAGGACAATAGCAACCCTGCGCTGTTAGCGAAATGGATTCTCGGTGGGGGTCCTGCTGTTTCCGCAAGGGGACCAGCAGGAATCCCTTTCACTAACAGCGCAGGGGTGCCTTTGGCCAGAGAAGCACTTTCCCAGGGGTAAAGCGCATCTCCAGCCAAAGACACCTCTGCGTTGTTAGCAAAATGGATTCTTGCTGGTCCCCTTGCGGAAACAGCAGAGGCTCCACCGAGAATCCATTTCACTATCAGCACAGGGGTGCCTTTGGCCAGAGAAGTCCTTTCCAACGGGCAAAGCACTTCTCTGGCCAAAGGCCCCCCTTCGCTATTAGCGAAAGGGATTCTTGGTGCTCCACTTGCCGAAACGGCAGAGGGACCACCAAGAATCCCTTTTGCTAACAGCACTGGGCTGCTATCCCCCTGGGAACACACTTCCCAGGAGGAAAGCAGCCCAGCGCTGCCAGTTCACAAATGGGGCTTTGGGTGGGGTGGGGGAAAGGCACCCCCACGCCACCCCAAAGCCACCTGGCTTTTGCCTTTAAAAAAAATCGTATCATACAACAATGAAAATAGTTGTACGATACAATTTTTTAAAAAACATATGATTTCATCGCTGTAAAATGCAATCGTTATACGAGGTTTTAGGGTACTAGCCAAATGTGAATTAGCTGTGTTATTGCTATACCTCTATATTGAATACATTTTCAAATGCTAATTTGTTTCAGTTTATCAAAAGAACACATTAGTTATGCTATTTTCACACTTAGACATAACATTTTGTAAATTAAACAAATTTCTCTGTCACAAGATTAACTTTGTTAGTTCATAGAATCAAAAATAATAAAAGAGTATTGTGAAACTTTAACAAATGTATCATAGTATAAGCCTACATAGCATATAGGCCATCTCATTAGATACACAAAGCCTTATTGTCTGTTGGCAGGTATGTGAAAGAGAAAAGCAGCCTTCTGTTTCTAAGTTCACTTAGTCAGGCTCAGCTTTACAAAATGTGGGATGTAGAGGAGAGGAGTTTAAAATCCATCCTGGCTGGTCACATGACCTGTAGTTTCTTTAGCATCAGAATGGAGATTGCAGGCTTGGAGAGTCAAGTAGAGGTGTTGGGTGGTGAAAGGCAAGAAGTGTACATGGCACTTTGACACAGAACATTAAAGCTTAATTATATGATAATACAAAAATGTTAGTGTTTCTCATAAAATTAATGTCTGTCTTGAGGCTGGAGGCCACAGTGTCTTTTAGACCTAAAAGAAAACATCTTTTTGATTCAAAAATATCCTAAAATGGCTCTGAAAAATAGCAGCAATCTTCTCCCATTTAACCAAGGAAAACAATTCATGAACTGCACAAAACCACAAAATACCCTTCAGACTAACTTTCCCTTTTTCTCTTAATACATAACATGATAAATGTTTAGTCTTTACTTGGGTAAAGGTCACCCTTGCTTGAAAGCCAGTTATATCCGACTCTAGGGTTTGGTGCTCATCTCGGTTTATAGCCAAAGAGCCAATGCTGTCTGCGTCTACAGATGTTTCCGTGGGCATGTGGCAGGCATGACTAGACACTGGGGTGCATGGAATGCTGTTTACCTTCCCACCAAAGTGGTACCTATTTATCTACTTGCAATTCTTTGCTTTCGAACTGCTAGGTTGGCAGGAGCTGTAACAGAGATGGGATCTCATTCCGTCGTGCAGCATTCAGGTCTCGAATTGCTGATCTGCCAACCTTCTAGTCATCAAGTCTTAAACATTAAGCCACCACAGTCCCAGTATCCAGTAAATGCTAAACTTTATAAAATATGTGCGGAAGTTGTTTGCCATGCTTTCCAACCCTTCTCTCCATCCACCACATTTCTAGAAAAATGGGGAGGGTGTATCCTTCCAATTAGGGAAAATATTTGTGCTGATTGGTTTCATTAATATATTGCACTGAGCACGGTTAGTGGAAATCCAGCTGTGTAAGCTGGAGTGGGGGGAGGAAGAGTAGGCTTTCGTGAATGCACAGGTCTCCTTGTGGACTAGAAGAATGGACAAAGGAGTGATAGGCTATAAATAACACAGCATTCTTGGTTGAAGTGTTTGCAAAGAATGCCAGCCTTGTAGCTGGGAACCTCGCCTGTTTTTGAAGCAGTAGAACCCACCCCACCCCAGTTCCCTTTATAATGCCTTTGAGCCTACTGTGGTGGCTTAGTGGTTAAGCCACTGAACTTGATGGCTGGAAGGTTGGCAGCTCAGCAGTTTGAGACCTGAGTGCTGCATGACAGAGTGAGTTCCCATCTCTGTCCCAGCTCCTGGCAACCTAGCAGTCTGGAAGCAAGAAATTGCAAGTAGATAAATAGGGACCACTTTGGTGGGAAGGTAAGCAGCATTACATGCACTCCGCTATCTAGTCATGCCTGCCACATGATCATGGAAATGTCTGCAGAGACAGCCAGCACTGGCTTTTTTGACTATAAACAGATATGAGCACAGAACCCTAGAGTCAAATACGATTGGTTTTCAAGTGAGTGAGATCTTTATCCCTTTTTTTTTTAGTCTACTGATAGAATACACAAATTTTCACAGCGGAGTTATATCGATTCCCTGAAATGATGATTATGCAATATAGGGTGCAAGGTTGACACTTAAAAGTTAATTGACTTAGATTTAACAGAATTATAGCATCTTCTCACCTTGAAATATTTTCCCCTCCCATACAAGGCTTTGGCAGTTCAAGTACATCCGGGTTTAACTTCAGCAACCCTGGCATCACTGCATCTGCTGGCCTGACATTTGGGGTGTCCAATCCAGCATCTGCAAGCTTTGGCACAGGAGGACAGCTTCTTCAGTTGAAGAAACCCCCTGCTGGAAACAAGCGGGGGAAAAGATAAAACATGAAAGAGGCCATTGGGTGGAGGAAGATTAGGGTCAAAGAAAAGGGGTGAAGCATCCCGTTGGCTGATCCTGAAATAATCTATTTTTTTAAGCTGATTCTGTGTGTCCTTGGAGGTTTATAACATTTTGCTACTCTTTCCCATTCTGGATTATGGAAAGAGTGATTGTAACAAACAGCTATTTTTTGCAGATAAGGTTCACCTAAGAACTCTTTTTTGTCTTTTAGATAGGTGTTTCATTGTTAAAAGCTCTTATAAATCCATTTATTTAACATAATGTTAGCAATGGGATATTTTTGTCAACATTCTGTAAACCTTGTAGACAAGAAATGCATATTTGGTTTCTTTGTACAAATAAAATATATTCTAGTACAAATGATCATATCTTTTGTTTATAGCCTCTTAAAAACATTAGGATCTTTTTTGTGTAAATGTATGTAAATATAAACAGTAGAGACGCACACTCATGTGTATATGAGTACAAATACGTTTCAAAACTTGTCAAGAGAGAATGTTTTCCCATTCACATTTGGGTTATTTCTCTCCACCTAAAGTTAGCATAGCTGTTGTACCAATTCATAATGCCCTCAAGACATTTGTAGGCTGTTTAATATGTTATTTTCAACTTCTGTTTTGTTTCCCGTTCAGTGCCGTAAATAAAATGGGCGTTCATAGACAATATTTTAAGAGTGATTCGGTTCAGAACTATAGCTGTATGTCTTTAAGGTTGCATAATCCTTCAGAAAGATGATTTCAATGTAAACTCAGTCTGCGTAAATTGTTCTAAAAGTAGGAGGAAGGTGATATCTTTAGTGGGATATCATCGTGAGCTTTCATGATTCAAGATCATTTCTTCAGGCAGGCATCAGTTTCTTGTGGATAGGACAGGGAAATTATCAATGAAAGTCCCAAACGTTTGTGGCATAATGGTTCTGCCAGGCTCTCTTCTTAAAATTACCAGCTCAGGCAATCTGTGTAACATGATAGAAGAGTTCTTGGGATGATACAGTTTAATCTTCCACAGAAGAGCATCCTAAGAGTACAGACACCGGTGCCTCTCTTTTATGGGCCGTATTCCCACACTGTGCTGCTCACATGAACTGGCTAGCATATATTTGCACAAGAAAGGGCTGTTTAGGAAGTACCGTATTTGCTGGCACATAAGACACATCAGAGTAGAAGACACTGTTTTTCCAGTGTATTTTTTTGGGGGGGGTGTCTTACATGCTGGCAAATACCGCGTTTTCCACTTCCATGGCAGAAGTGGAAACTCATGCTACACCAAACACTATATTTACCAGTGTATAAGACACATTGGAGTAGAAGACAGACTCCGGTTTTCTGGTGTGTTTTAAGGGGGGAGTGCATCTTATATGCTAGCAAATACAATACAGTTGTACCTCACTTAAAGAGCATAATGTGTTCCACAGGATTGCTCTTTAAACGAAACATCATTGTAAGTGACCAATTGTGACTTGGGGGGGAGGAGATTGCGAACCCCGATTTAGTTGTTAAGTGAGTTTTGGTTGGTTTTATTTGTTAAGCGAAGCGAACATTCAGAGAAAATTCTGCTTTTTAAGCGAGGTGCTCTTTATGTGAGGTTTGACTGTAGTTGGTGTAGTATGAGTTTCCATCTCTGCCATGGAAGGGAAATGCTGAGCTATTCTGAGTTTGATCAGGCCATTTTAAATGGATAGATAACATCTCTCTTTTTCCTTAAGTTGATGTTTTTCTGTCTCCAGCAGCACTGACACATGATCATTAGCTATAGATATATGACAGTCAAATTATTCCACATAAATGCAGTAGGGTTGGTCTCATGTTAGAATTCAGATTGTAGAGACTTTGTTAATTTGCACTATGTGTTCAAAACAAAAGCAACAGGAACATTTATTGCCTTAACTGAGGAGCTGCAGTCATAATTCTTGTCAGGACAATTCACATTCATTTCAGCAGGACTTAAGCCAGGCTTTTGAGGTTCGGGCTATACATTAGCCTTTCCAGTCATTGCTGTGTATGTATGTTTGCATATATGCCTGTATACACAGGATTTTGATGAGGTCCAGTCTTTTTATAATATTTTGTATATAATTCAGTTTAGTCTTCATCTAGGCAGGGTTTTTTTTTAAAGCAAAAACTATGTAGTGTGTGCACTTAGTTCCTGATTTTGAAGTTGGCTGCTTCCAATTGTTGAGTTTTATTTTTGCAACCTTTGACTGTTTTCATATTATATGATAGCAAGTTGTCTGGTGACTATGTGCATCTTGAATGTGATAAGTTCAAAAGTAAGGGGAATAAAGAGGGAGCTTTTAAACTTGTCAGGATTCAGGAAAACCTAAAACATTGTCTGACCACAATATTATTTTAAATTTGTCTTGAGCTTCAGTTAACAGATCTGATATATGTATGTTTACCCATTCAGTTGTTGAACTATTGAATTTTCTTGTTGTATATATAGTCTGAAACTATTTTTAAAAATTGTCTTGTTGTCTTTGTCCTTTTGTGCAACTTTTTGTTCTTCCAATAATAAAACTGTTTGAAGTGAATTATGTTATTATTTCTGGTTTGGGTTATTTGTTTTAAATTGTGACACAACCCCATCCACCCACCCGCACATATGCACACACGGAGCCATACACAGTGAAACTCAGTAGGTTTGTTTCAGACAATGTATCGTTCTGTGTGCATCTTCCTTAAGTAGTGTAAACACGTGGATCATGGATAGAAAGCCCTGGTGGCACAGAGGTTAAACTGCTGTACTGCAGCCAAAATGTTGTGAGTTCGATCACAACAATAATGGGCTCTATGCTTTGCTGAAATTGTTTAGAATTTGATCATTAAATAGAATTATTGGAATTAATTGTTTGTGTTCTTCAGTTTGTACTGAGATACTATAAGTTAATTAAATGTTTATATTCTGTTTCAATGGAGATTCTCCGGATATCCAGAGTGACTTTAATCTTCAGCTACCTGCTTCAGATGAACTGATACGGAGGTCCTCACTGAAGACTGCCCCAGGTTAACAACTTGCTTTGAAACTGGTACTCTTATGTCTTACCTTGACTTGAGCTCAGGAGTAGTTAATGCATGAAGTGTTTTTCTTTATGCAAAGTGTTTTACAAGCCACAAACAACTATCCCAATAATACTGTGAGAATAGACGTCGTCAGGTCCAAAAATACTGGAATAATGATAACCCTTTTTAGCATTTGGCTCTGTGCCCCACCACAGTGAAGATGAATAGCAACACTTAAGATATGAGTGAAGTCAGGACTATCAGCTGTAATACAGGGGTTTGATAAAAATGGGGCATTAATCAATGAGTCTATTTTAGTTAGTAAACAAAACAAAAAAATTGTGTCACCTTAAAGACTAACTCCTGTATTTAAATGTGAATTTTTGTGGATCAAGTCCACTTTGTCTAATGAAACTTGGTCAATGAAAACTCGCATATAAATACAGGAGTTAGTCTTTAAGGTTCCACAACTTGCTTTTATGTTGTTTTGTTTACTCTCCGATATGCTTGCACAAACTAACATGGCTACCACTTCAAAAATTTCATACTTTAGTTGGGACTCAGATTGGATGTACTCAATATTAGACAATTGTCAAGTTCTTGCCAGAGGCCAGAATCTTATTATAACTGCATTGGGAAAATCCCGTAAGTGGTGTCAAACTGACTCATTTAATAATGTGCTGGTTATCTTGGGTATGCATCTGATCACGTGATTGAGCACACCCTTAACCTGTTGACAATGGCTGAATAGAGCCATGGTTCAAAACAAGTGGGTTTTCAGTCCTAAATGTTTTAAGAATTTAGCAGTCAAAGCCCCAGCTTGGATGAGTAAAACTCCATTTTAATCACAAAGTTCTTTCCTTCTTCCAAAAGAAGAAATTTCCAAATTTGAGGCACTGTAGCTGAGTGTGCATATAGACTATATCCAAAACACTTCAGGTTCTAAAGAATAGCAAGAAAGGCTTGGGGGGGGATCCTTAGAGGTTAAGTATCAATGCAAGGAAAGCTAACCTGATCAAAGATCTGAATAAATATAAGTCAACTTCATAGGTTATGATCTTATTCTTGTAAATTTCATGCTTGTCATGAAATATATGTATTTGGGACAAAATTTAAGATTCTTACACTAAATCACATTTGGTCTATCTGTCAAAATAGCAAGCTGATACAAAGCAAAATAAACTCAGCAACAAAATAGATCAGCTTGTTTTGATCACAAGTTATTTTTTGTATTTGTTAAAGAATAAAATGCAGAGAACTGTTGTGTACATTTTCTATTCTGTCTTTATGCTGGAATACTGTCACACACCATCATAACCACTAGGTGTCAACATGTGCCTGGTTTTTCCCCCTCCATGTGCCCAAACTTTCCCACCCATCCCCACTGAAAATACCAAGCTGAACCTTCTGGACCTACTTGCTTGAAACCACTCTGAACTGCTACAAAGCTACCACAGGTTTTATTTCTGCCCTGCATTTTTTTAACATACATATTTCAAGCTCTTATGCAAGAGTGGCACACAATTTTGTAATGTATCAGTGATTTCCTCCCTCCCTCCCTCCCATTCATTCATTCTTTCTTTCCCAATCAAGCCCTGAACGGCCAAAATGAAGCCACTTTCTTTGCTTTGTCATTGCCCAAACCCAAGTCCTCATCAGTGCATGTCTCTAGCAGCAATTGGCAGACCAGCAAATGGGCCGGACTCTGTGACTCTCCACATTCAGACCGTGTGTTTTTGTCCACCAGCAGTCTCCACTTGAGCATGTTGGTCTTGCATTTAGGGACTCCAACCCTCAGCCTATTCAGGGTTATCCAACTGACTTACGGGAGGTTCAGCTATATCCTCCTTTAATGTTCCTTCTCCAGTGAGCACCTTCCTCCATCTTCTAATTTGATTTTGCTCTTGTGTACCCTCAAGAATGTTTGTTCTTACCATAAAGCTATTCCTGGATCTGAGCCGGCTGACTTGGGGATCATATCCGTTCAGAGCAGTAGTGCCGAAACTAAGGTCCTGGGGCCGGGTGCGGCCCCTGGGCCTTAGTGACCGGCTCCCTGAACCACATGATCAGCCCACGACCCAAAAAGTTTGGGCACCCCTGGTTCAGAGGGTAATTCTCTTGTTCTCTCAGTGTCCACTCCTACTTTTCTCCTGATCTTAGGTGGTGTAGGCTTGAGGCATCCTGTCACTATATGCATGGGTTCATGCTTTTATTCACCCTGTACTCAGCAGGGCCACTGACAGAGGAGGAAACATACACATTGGACTTCCAATAGATTTTGGTTTTCACTTAGAAGCAGCCAAAGGGGGGGGGGTCTGTCCTTAACTGAATCAGAGCAGTATAGCAGAGACTTAATCTCCTCTCTCACAAACTATTGTTTCACCAACAATAGTGTGTCAGTTCAGTTGAGACACAGAATGACTGATTGGGAAACTGAGAAGAATTAAATATCCTTTTCTCCATCCATCGCTGTGGTTGACCTTCAGTTCAGCAGTGCCCCTGCTGCTTTTAAATGAAAAATAATAATCTACAGATCTGAGCCAGGAACTCCTGCATTACATGAAGGCTGGTCCTAGGAACAACAGGATGGAAGTCTTGAGCCTCAGGGAAATGTATGAAACTGGATCATAGCCAAAGAGCATTCAACTGCCGTAGATCCTAATTTATCTTTTGATCTCTGGGTCAACATGTCTGTTTCAAGATGGGAGCTATGTTAGGCTTTTGTAGCAAAAAATAAGTCCTGTAGCACTTTACAGTGTTAAAACTTTAATTATGCCATAAGCCAAGAATTCTCAACTTGCGGTCCGTAGACCGAGTGTGCCCCACAGTGCCATTTCATGTGGCCCACCTCCACCACACCCGGAAGTGCCATGTGGTGGAGGAAGGGCAAAATGGCCGTGTGGCCCCCAAAGCTGTCTGAGGGAGCGTGACCCAGCCCCTGGCTTAAAAAGTTTGAGAACTGCCATAAGCTTTGCTGAGCTACATGTCACTTGATCATAGTCCACAATGGGGTACACCTAAATGAGGTTTGTTAGTCTTTGAGTCACTGTAAGGCTGGGGTGCCCAAACTATGACCTGTGGGCTGGATCTGGCCCCCGATGCCAATTCATCTGGCCCATGAAGCCCTCGGCGCTCCCGGAAGTGGAAGTAAAATGTGCACGTATAGGCGTGTTTTACTTCCACTTCAGGGAGCGTCAAGGGCTTTGTGGGCAAGATGAATTTGCATCATGGGCCAGATCCAGCCCATGGGCCATAGTGACTAGTCCACTGAACCACATGACTGGCCCACGGACCGAAAAGTTTGGGCAGCCCTTCTGTAAGACTTAAATTCAATATACATCTTGTTCAAAGTATGATTGGATAGGGTTAGTTACATATGTGATGGAGTTCCAGGGCTGACTTGCTTTTTATTATTAAAGTCAGGTACAGTATCATCTTTGTTTCTATTGATGCTTATATTCTTTACCCTTCTGTAGCCTGGAGTGATGCACATGCTCCCCAATATCCCAGTGCAACTACCTTGTAAGGTAGATAGGGTGAAAGCGGTGGTGGGCTCAAAAAAATTTTACTACCACACTGCGGGCGTGGTATGGTGGGCGTGGCCGGGGGAAAGCCCTGCATTGCACCCGAATTAGGACTACTTTATTTCAAAACTTGGGTGGGTGGGGGCAGCCAGAATTTCTACTACTGGTTCTGGTGAACTGGTGCGAACCTGCTGATGCCCACCACTGGGCAAGAGAGAATTACCATACAAAGGTCAACCGGTAGTCTTTGTGGTGTTCAAACCTGGAGTCATAGTCCAATATTCCAGTTACTATGCTTACCTCTTTGGGAGTGGTTTTTGAATGGAGAAACGGCAAAGGAGAGGAATCATTCATTTTCCCCTCCTGCTGTCTGAGGTCCAGATTGTCATCTGCAAACTTCATCTGGATTGTGGGCTTCAAATTAACAACCCTAGATCACAGAAGATAGGAGTGAAAATGGCACAGGAAGCCTTGGAGTGGCAAAACTATAGGCAGGGAGTGCACAGAACACTCAGTTTTCTCCTATGCTACTTCTCCACTTATGTTAACCCTCCACTTCTTCTTCAAGTTCCATATCCAATTCCAAATATTGGCTCTCATCATGACAATCAGCCATGAAGATTTTCCTGGGAACAATATAATACAGTGGTCCTCCATTTGCCTTCTGCATCTGACAACTGCACCATTGATCCAGTTCCACTAGTCCCTTTCTGGTCCTGAGCCCTTTTGGCACACAAATGCCTCATTGGTCCCAAGCCAGTATTGTTTAAGATGCTGCCCTCCACCAAGATGGATTCAAGTGGGATTTAATCCACTTGAGGACCATCATCCTTCCCTGTGAACTTTGCCATCCAAGACTGCTAGTTCTCAAGATTTTCAGGTCAGTTAACCACTACCTGACAATTGGCATTGAGTTGTTGGCAGTATGATCTATTCTATTACCATAGCAGGTTAACCTGGCCACACTGGTAACCCTCCACTACTGTATAAAAGAATAGTGTCATGCTGTCAAGTTGATGCCAAACTATGCAGTGGTGGGCATCAGCAGGTTTGCACCAGTTCGCCAGAACTGGTAGCAGACATTCTGGCTGGCCCCATCCATCCAAGTTTTGAAATAAAGTACTGTAGTCCTAATTTGGGTGCAACGCAGGGTTTTTTCCCTGGCCACACCCACCATACCACGCCCACAGTGTGGTAGTAAATTTTTTTGGAGCTCACCACTGAATCTATGGCAACTCTTCTCAGAGTTTTCTAGGTAAAGAATACACAAAAGTGGTTTACCAATCCCTTCTTCTGGAAGTATCCTGGCAGAGTGCAGCTTACTCATTATTTATAATCTGTCTCTGCTGATAAAGAGTTACAATGGAGAATCAAACTCCTCTAACCTTTGACTGCAGTCAGACACCCAAACTACTGAGCTTTCCAGCCAGCCCCACTACCATATATACATTTCAGGAGTTAGCCTAATGTGTTGTGTCTATGCATAATTTTGATAGTGTTGTTCTTCTTTGAAGTTAACTTATCCATAAATCCACCACCATATACACATAAGTTATTTTTTTAAAAGTATGCATTGACACATTAAGTTAGTCCTCCAATTAAGAGAATTCTTACTACAGATTGCAGATTGGCATTGCTCTGTTTAATTCCCACCCCATCCCTTGTCAGAATGCTCCTGAATTGCTGACCAGCACATCTATATGGTACTAGGGTGAAGAATCCTGCTTAAATAGAATCTATATGGAATCTTGGATTTGTATTTGTCTGCTATTTTTATTAGCAACTGACTGCTTGAAGAAAACTTCTGTCCAAATTGAAAATGTCACATTTTTCCAAATCAAGTGCTACAGTAAGAGATAGTTTCCGAACAGCCTTTATGTCTTCTGGATTCCTGTAACTCCTTTTTACTGGAGTTGTAATTATACCCATACTTCTTAGTATTATTCCTTTGACACTGCACGATTAATGTAGTTTCCAGAGTGGTAGCTGTGTTAGTTTGTGCAGACATATCAGACAATATTGAAGAGCCATCCATAGATTGTTATCATTATTAAAAGAAAAGACAAAACAAAACAAAGATAAAATCATTGTGGTACCTTAAATATGAATTGCTATAGTGTATTTTAATGTGAGCTTTCATGGATCAGGTCTGACAAAGAGAACTTGATCCACAAAATTTCACATTAAAATATAGCAGTCTTTAAAGCAGGGGTTCCCAACCTAGAGCCCATGGGCTGGACCCATCCTGTGATGCCATTCCAACTGGCATGTTGCCATATCCCCCACACCTGGAAGTAGAAGCGGGTGCATTTACATCAGCCATAAAATGCACCCATGCATGCACAAACATGCCTGTGGCTGACATAAATGCGGAAGTGGGTGCATTTACGTCAGCTGTAAATGCACCCACTTCCACTTTGGGGGGGTGTTGTCTGTCCCACACAGCTGTTCCAGGAGCATGGTCAGGCCCATGGCACAAAAAGATTGACCACTCCTACTTTAAAGGGTCACAACATTTCTGGCATGGATTGGGAGTTGGTCAAGGTGACCTTCACAAATCTCTCACAACTCTATGATTTTTTGATAACTTTCTCCAACCAGCTGGCAGCTATGACTGGCAATGTTGGGAGGTGTGGAACCACCAGATTGGGGGAAATCCAGTCACTCATAATACTCCATCCAAGGAAGCCTTGGGTGACATCAAAATATTACCTTGCAGTTGGTGGTGGTGTGGTGGTACAGTGATCAAAGTTGTCAGCCCTGCTAAGGATTGCAGTTAGGGTGGCCAGATCAGTAACAACCCATTCTATGAGATGCAGAATCGAACCCTGAGCCTAGCTGCAGATCCTTGTGATATCACAGAAGTGAGGCAAGCCAAGATGGGGTGATGGGACTCCTTCAGTCTATGTAAGTGGGACCAGAATGTGAGTAACACAGAACTAAACAGATAACACAGAAACTCAGAACCAACTGAAAAGAGCTTTTTAATTTTGTAGGATGGCAGCAACAAGTGGCCAGCTGTTGCTCCAGTTTTCATGGGCCCTAAGCTTGTGATGGCGTAGATTTCCAGGCTCTACCACTGTTTCTGCCATGGCTAGTGCAACTAGAAGTTTCACTAGATATGTTCTACTGCTGTTCCTCCTACCTCACTCCAATGACATATAATAATAATAATAATAATAATAATAATAATAATAATAATAATAATAATAATAATTATTATTATTATTATTATTATTATTATTATTATTATTATTATTATTATTATTATTATTATTATTATTATTATTATTATTATTTCATGTCAGAAATTATTCTGAGTTGAAAGGATTTTTACTGGAGAAATTACACTCAGGGGATGCCTGAATGAGGCTCCTTTCATGTTCCCAAGCTCTTTTCCCATGAACTACTTGCAACTTCTTACTTTCGATCTGTTAGATTAGCAGGAGCTAGGACAGAGACGGGCGCTCAAACCACCATGCAGTACCCAGGTGTCAAACTGCCCACTTGCCTGCCGTCCAGATAACAAGGCAAGCTTCTTAACCACTGAGCCACCACAGCCCCTAATGACACAGAGATCCCAAACATATGCATCCTGAATCCTCCCCTCCCTGTAATGTTTGTCTCCTTCCCTAGAGATCTGGAAAGCATCACAGTTCCCTGAGACTTCAGCCAGTGTCCTAAGAGTTTCCAACCCACGGCATCTGTCACAACCATTATTTTCCTTCTCATTCCAGGCCTCACTAAGCGGCGTTCACCTACACAGACATGCCTTAGCACGATCTTGGAAAATGGTGAGGGGACATCCAAGTTCCAAGGTTGACCAGCTACTCCTGGAAACCACACCATTCATCTTCTGAGCAAGCAAGGGTCAGTTTCCCTACTATTACCATGGCTATAACCTTGATTGAAAAGTACTGCTTGGTAGCAAGACTGGTCATTGTCTCTACTTTTTTCCCCTTGGCATTCCAATGTCCATTTAGGTGTTGTTGTTGTTTTTGTTGTTGTTCAGTCACACAGTTGATTCCGACCCTTTGCGACCCTATGGACCATTGCCCGCCAGGCACCTCTGTCCTCCACCATCTTCTTCAGCCCATCCTCCAACACCACATTTCTGCACTTCTGCGTTCAACTTTCCTAATGGTCCAGCTCTAATAACCATACATTGCCACCGGGAATACCATTGTTTTGACTATACAAATTTTTGTTTGCAATGTGATGTCTACTTTTCACTATGTTAGGTTTCTCATAGCTTGTCTCCCAAGCATCAGTCACCTTTTTATTTCATAGCTGCAATCACCATCTGCAGTGAGCTTTTATCCTAAGAAAGTAAAATCTGTCACTACTTCTATTTCCCCATCTATTTTCCAGGAACTGATAGGGTCTATTGCCATTACCTTGGTTTTCTTGATATTCACAAGCCAGCTTTTTGCACTCTCTTCTTTCAACCTAATCAGGGGCTTCTTTAGGTCTTCCTCACTTTCTGCCATTAGGGTAGTATCATCTGCCTATCTCAAGTTTTTGATTTTTCTCCCAGCAATTTTGATGCCAACTTGTGATTTGTCCAACCCTGCATTGCACATTATGTGCTCTGTGTATAAGTTGAATAAGCAGGGTGACAAAATGCAGCCTTGTCTTACTCCTTTTCCTATTCCAAACCACTCTGTCATTCCGTATTCTGTCCTAACTGTTGCTTCTTGATTCATGTACAGATTTCTCATGAGGTATATAAGGTGCTCTGGTATTCTCATCTCTTTAATTACTTGCCACATTTTGTTGTGCTCCACACAGTCAAAGGCCTTGGTGTAGTCAATGAAACAGAAGTAGACTTGTTTCTGATATTCCTTTGTTTTCTCCATGATCCATCTTATGTTGGCAATGTGGTCTCTAGTCCCTCTGCCTCTTCTGAAACCCGCCTGCACTTCTGGTAATTCTCTCTCCACGTGCTGCTGCAGTCTATCCTGTATTATCTTGAGCATCACCTTGCTAGTGTGTGGGATGAGTGGAATTGTTCGATAATTTGAACATTCTTTGGCATTACCCTTTTTGGGGATTGGAACATTTACTGATCTTTTCCAATCCTGTGGCCATTGTTGTGTTTTCCAAATCTGCTGGCATATGAAGGTGAAGGTTTCCCTTGCTCGAAAGCCAGTCGTATCCGACTCTAGGGGTCAGTGCTCATCTCTGTTTCTAAGCCGAAGAGCCAGCGCTGTCTGCTTCTGCAGACGTTTCCATGGTCATGTGGCAGGCATGACTAGACACCGGAGCACATGGAACGCTGTTACCTTCCCACCGAAGTGGTCCCTATTTATCTACTTGCAATTTCTTGCTTTCGAACTGCTAGGTTGGCAGGAGCTGGGACAGAGACGGGAGCTCATTCCGTCCTGCAGTACTCGGGAATCGAACTGCTGACCTTCCGCCTCCCAGTCAGCGTCCTAGTGACTTGAGCCACTGCATAGAATGCAATAATTTGATTCCATCATCTTTTAGGGCTTTGAAAAATTCAGCTGGGATACCATCATCTCCACTGGCTTTGTTGTTTGCAGTGCTTTTTAGGGCCTTTCTGACTTCACTCTCCAGGATGTCTGGCTCAGGTTCAATATTCTCATCATTGTGATTATCAGGGGTATTGAGGTCCTTTTTGTAAAGTTCCTCTGTGTACTCTTGCCATCTTTTCTTAAACTCTGCTGCATCAGCTAAATCCTTGCCATTTTTGTCCCTTATCATAGTCATTTTTGCTTTAAACATTCCCTTGATTTCCCAATTTTTTTTGAAAAGATCTCTATTCTTACCCCTTATTTTGTTTTCCTCTATTTCTTTGCATTGTTCATTTAGGTAGGTTTCCTTATCTCTCCTTGCTTTTCTTTGATATTCTGTATTCAATTGGTTGAATTTTTTCCTTTCTCCTTTGCCTTTTGCATTCCTTCGGTCCTCTGCTATTTTAAGAGCCTCATCAGACAACCACTTTGCTTTCTTACATTTCTTTTCTTTTGGTATGGTTTTCCTTGTTGCCACCTGTATGATGTCCCTGCCTCTGTCCTTAATTCCTCTGGCACTCTGTCTATCAAGTCTAAACCATTAAATCTGTTCCACACCTCCACTGTGTATTCTTTAGGGATGCTGTCTAGGTCATACCTGTCTGTCCTAATTGTTTTCCCTATTTTCTTTAGTCTAAACCTGTTTAATCTAAGCCTGTTTAGAGTATTGATTTATTAGTAGATTAGTAAAGCTAACATGGAGTTAGGAGAAGCAGCTGATTCCTCCTCCCTCCACACACACATTGCAGCCTTGGCCATTTCATTGCCTTTAAGCAACCTGTTCTGCAGCAATTAATACATGTCTATGCCTAGGCCATTAGAGAGCTTCGTCTGCTTATTTTTCTTTATTGAGCAGCTGTTCTCAAATGCAATGTTGTCTGTAGATCTTTCAGCTGAAAAGGAGTTGGTTGGGGTGGAAAGTTTTCTTGTAGTGGAGAGGAGCTTCACGGATACGAAAGTGAGGGATATGCTGCAGTACACACTAACAAAACACCAGGATTATTAGCAGTGGTCAACCTTAAAATGGAGTGTTCTAGCAGCAGTATCAAGAGCTGGTATAGTTCAGTGGGTTGGAACATCTGGCTGTGAAGCTAGGAGCCAGGAATTGAAACTTCAATCTGCTGCCTGTGAAAGAGGATAGTCAAGATTCCTCCATGTGTGTCTGTGGCTGATGGGTTGCATACCCAGTCTCATCAAGCTGGGTAAGTTTAAGTAATAACAAAGCGAACAAAGTGGCTTCATTTTTGGCAGCCCAGAGTTTGACCGGGACACAAAAGAAGTTAGAGGCTAGTCCAATTGTATGCATTTTTAAATTCTTGTTCTTTGGGGCATCTAGCTATGGGGACTATCACCATGATTTCCTGTACTTCCAAACTTACCACTGCAGATAACAACATAGGAAGCAGCCTTATATGAAAGCAGACCTTTTCTCCATCTCTAGTCCAAGCAATGTACAGCTTTCCAGATGTTACTAGGCCATAATTCCCATCAGCTCTAGGCAATATAGCCAGTGGTGACAAAGGCTGGAAGTTGCATTTCAACAGTACTTGAAAGATCACACCTTGACCATCCTTGATCTAATTCAATAGATGGACACCTGGCCAGCTAGGCTATTCTGACTATCAGCAGCTGTGCAAAGTATCAGGCATACCTCATCTTTTTTTAAAAACTGAAGATGTGAAGGATTGAACCCAAGGCTCACTGCATACAAAATGTGTGAGTTATAGTGATGTTTTCCTGCTAGACAGGACCATCCTGCCATGGCTTCAGATGATGATCAGAAATACAGTGCCCTGCTGTTTGTAAGATGTATCATACAGAGCCTCTATTCTCTTAATTGAAATGTAAAAGTGGGAATCTTTTTAATATTAGCTACATTTATATCCCTTCACTCCAACACACCTGGAGTATGTCCTGTTTTACTTGCACAACCTCTTCCCTCGAAGGGAGAGGTTGCAGTGATGGCCAACCTTGGCACTCCAGCTGTTCTTGAACTTAGATTCCCAGAAACCCTAATCAGCAGATGTGTTGACTTGGGCTTCTGGGAATTGAGGTCCAAGAACACCTGGAGTGCCAAGGCTGGTGAATCACTGAGTATGGGGAAGAATGATTTAATAACTGAACCATGCTCTGTGGCTGAGAAAAGGTTTGAGTTCAGATCTCCTCTACTGGCGTTTTGTTTTGTCCTAGTAAATGTATTCCCTTACTGAAGATATTGTATATAAACATTCTATTTTAATTTTGAGGGCAAGTGTTCCCTCCAATATATACAATTTTATAACTTTTTTTCTAATTGCAAATCTATTTTGAAATTGGGGATCAAGGGCTGAGGAAAGATACTCATTTTGTTTTATTAAGCATTCTCAGTGCTTACTGAAGGTGTAAGATTGAGGGCACTTGGAAATGAGGTCATCTGTTTATATCCACAGAATAGATGCAGAATGGCCTTGAGTAAAACTAACATACATTCAGCTGCAATTTAAAATTAATTTCAACAGTGCCTTAATCTTTGAAATTAACACCATTGAAATTTAATCTAGCCTTTAGCTAATTTAAAGACTATGTCAGATGCAATTATTAAAATAAAGCAATAGGCTGGGGGAAAAACAAACATTCCTGAAAGATAAGTCATAGACCTCTAATTCTGTTTCATTACAGATAAAAACCGTTTGAGACCCAAAGAAAGGACATATACATGTGGGAAAGATTGTTTAAAATTAATAGTGGGTTTGTCTCTTGAGTTGTAAAAGGTCTCCACAATGAATAGCATTCCTCTACAGCTACGAGGAATCAGCCACAAACTCTAAAAATTACAACCTTGGCCCCATGCTACGCCACAGAGGAACACACTGGCCTAGTACGAAACAATGTGGCTCATGAAAAACAGGTAGATAGGCATAGTACTCAATGAAAAAAGCAGAATCTTAATGAGATGCTTGAAGCCAACTCCTATTGGTGTGGGTGGGGTAGTAGTGGTGGGAATCAATTACCTGAATGGTATTGCATCCAGTGATGTGCCAAGAGTGGTAGCAACTAGGAGTGAAAGACTCAAAGCATTTAGGTACCTCAAATTAGCACCCAATCTTTGGCTACCATTCCATCCCTCCAAGATTAAAGTCAAAGGAAAGTCTTTTTAGAATATCTGTGTATCCTGAAGAAACAGCAGAGAATGCCAAGACTGTAATGTTGAGAGAAGGGAACTACTAATCTCTTAAAATGGATCAAACCCCCGAAATGTCTAGCCTCTGGTCACATGAAGAATTGGATTCCTGAATAGGCTGTGGATTTGAGTTAGCAGAACCAAAGCGAACCTAAGACAATGGGGCTTTTTCACTGACACAGTTCTTTATGACTGTGGAGAAGAACATCTGTGTCAGTGTATTGTATGCCCCTCAACACATACTATGGGAAATATTGTTAGCTACCATAAATGCTCTTGATATTGCTCATTATTAGGCAAAAATGGTTTGATATGTTTATTAATTGTACTGTAGTGTTTCTGAAACAAACAATGAAAAATCTGCTGTTTTGATGCTCTTTGCCTTTGTTCCTATCAACTGATGGTCAAACTAGTTGAGTACAATTTGCCACATAAAGGCTTCATCTGGTGTCCAGACTCTTCTAATCACACAGAAAGTTTTCTTGGCTTGACGAACAACATCCAACAGCAGCATAAATATTTGTCATATGACATGGCTAAGCCTGGCAACCCATATGTTACAATTTGCTTTGAGGGTCAATTGTTCAGCTGTCTTTATGTGTGTTAATCAAAATACTGTACTGTATGTAGATTGTTGCTGGCAGAAGAGTTCAGGAATAGATTCAGGCAACTATTAAATTTCACTTATTCAATGAACATTGTTAGACCACTTTTCCAGTTTAAAAAATTCCTAAGCAGTTTTTAATAGTAAAAACCTACCTCGTGTTAATCTGACATCCTTCAGGCATTGCATTTTAGCACCTATCCAGCACAGATAACCAGAAGAAGGATTTGGAAATAGATGGCAGCTGACTCTCTGACTTTTATCTGCTCTTTCATCTATTCTTAGGCTATTACTTTTAGGGTTCACATATCAACATCAACTTTCTCTTTTCTGTTTCTCTCAGAAGGAAATCTGCTTTTATTTCTCTTCTGCCTGCCCTCCTGGGCACTTGCCCTCTAGTTAAGATGAGGATTTAGCCTTTTGTATCTGGAATGTAATGTTCTTAATAAAGGTTAATTCTAATTACTTCTCCTACTTTATTGTGGGTCTGTTATGAGACTGACAGCTCACATACCTACGCAACACCAATTCCACTGTAGAAAGAAGAACTTTAGTATTTTTCTTCTTTCACCTTCTGAAGATTCACAATACATTATACAACATGTATAAGTCTTCTTCTTTCATATCCAGATCAAACTTTGGACTGCCAAAATTAAGTCTAAATAAATAAATAAGCCACTTTCTTGGCTTTGTCATTGGCCAAACCACATCGGTACATGTTTCTGGCAGTAATTGACAGAGTAAATGAGCTGGGTTCTGTATTTCTCCACATTCACACAGTGTGTTGTTGTCTGCCAACAGCCCTCACTTGAGCATGTTGGTCTTTCATTCAGGGACTCCAACCCTCATCCTATTTAGGGTCCTCCAAGTGACGTAGGGGAGGTTG
Source organism: Furcifer pardalis (assembly GCA_030440675.1). NCBI lineage: Eukaryota > Metazoa > Chordata > Lepidosauria > Squamata > Chamaeleonidae > Furcifer > Furcifer pardalis. The sequence continues at coordinate 95,791,638 of CP126895.1, read as the reverse complement.
AGGTCCTCAGCCATATCCTCCTTTAATTTTGTTCCTTGTCCAGTGAGCTCCTTCCTCCATCTTCTAATTTGGTTTTGCTCTTGCGTACCCTCAAGAATGTTTGTTCTTGCCATAAAGCTCTTCCTGGATCTGAGCCAGCAGATTTGAGGTGCATATCTGTTCAGAAGATGTCGAGGGACATTCTCTTGGTTAGTTCTGTGTCTGCTGCTACCGCTCTCCTAATCTTAGGTGGAGCGATACCAGGAGGATGGGTATACAGTATTTTGCAATGTGTTTCATACTGGAGCAGCATACTCTGCTGCAGAGATGCTCAGGGCCAAAGCTGATGTATGTAGAATGGATGGTTGAGTTCCCCATTTATAATTTGTGAGTTCCGTTATGATGTTGTTCCTTGTACGTACTAACTTTGGCTTTGGTATTCAAGCAGTGTTGCTTAAAAAAGAGTGTCCTGGTGTTCAATGCTGTAATTTGTTCCCTTGCCATGTAACATCCACCTCAACCCTTGGCTCTCGTTTGGAAGGTGGAAATCACACATTTGATTCTTGCTTGGATTAGGATTCAAATGGCTGGTGTTGTAATACTGTCCTAATTCTAACAATAAATAAAACCAGGTGTTTAGTAAAATAAAAGGCTCTTAACTTGTCCATTCAAGACCAAACCACATTTAATTACTTGGCAATACAAGAGGAGCAACTTGCAACAATGTACTGCTCCCACATATATTCATCTCTGTCCCATCAACTGTGATCATTTTAGCTAAACAAGAAAGTCAGAGGTTGCAGGTGGCAGATGATACCTAATCCCTACCACTGAAAAAGTCCTGGGGTTCAAATCTTCTGAGCCGTACAGCCCTGGTTATTTGTGAACTGTTATGACTTCTGCAAACTCTTGGTTAATTCCTACTTGGCATTGCTGTTTCAGCACAGTTCAAACAGTTACTGAATTTCCCTTCCCACCACCCCTATGTTTTGTCAGAGCTGCCAAAAACCAACTCCGAAGGCTTCCAAGTCCTTTCGTGAAGTCCGGGGTGTGTATGTGTCAGGGGTTGGATGTAGAGAGCCCTACTGGGAAAATGGAATTGCCCTTCTCCCCTTGGATTCCACTGTTAATGGTTTGAGAAATTAAGGAGAGGATCCTGTATATTGGTTCTCTATGAACTAGAAAATGTCTAGAAAGTGCCAAAGCATCATCACCCTTCCTGCACGTTGTTTGTGAGATGTAATGGGCTAAATCTAATCGTTTGTCCCAATTACTCCAGCTCCACAAAATCAATGTGACTTATACAGGGCTTGACTTTAAAAGTCCCATTCATTTAATACAGTGGTGCCCAAACTAAGGCCCGGGTGTGGCCCCCAACGCCAATTCATCCGACCCTTGAAGCCCTCGTCACTCCTGGAAGTGGAAGTAAAATGCACCTGTATGGAAGCATTTTACTTCCACTTCCAGGAGCGATGAGGGCTTCGTGGGCCGGATGAATTGGTGTCCGGGGCCGCACCCGGCCCTTGGTGACTGGCTTCCTGAACCACATGATCGGCCCATGGGCCAAAAAGTTTGGACACCCCTGATTTAATAGGTCTACTCTTCTTCTGCTGTATCTGAATCCAAATATTGGTGATCCTCATGGTGATCAACCATGAAGACTGTCCTGGGAATATAATGCAGTGGCCTTTCGTCTACATTCCGCAGCACAATGTGACATCCATACCACTGATCCAGTTCTGTGAGTCACTTTCTGGTCCGGAGCCCTTTTGGCACACAAAGTCCTCCTCGGTTCCAAGTCTGTATTGATGAAGCTGCTGCCCACCATCAAGATGGATTCAAGTGGGATTTACTCCACTTGGGGACAATCACCCTTCGCTGTGGACTTTGCCACCCAAAACCATTAGTCCTCTGGATTATCAGGTTAGTTAATCCCCGCCTGACACTTGGTGTGAGTCATTGGCAGTATGGTCTATTTTATTACCATAGCAAGATAACCTGGCCAGACACAATGGTCTACTCTAGTTGGGGTTAAAAAATTAGATTTAGGGTAAGAATGTACGTCTTCCTAGTGCAGTTTGCAACCAAGTAAAAGCATATGCTGACCTGAAACAGTGAAGGATTTTGCACATACAGTATTTGACTCTCCCTTATTCTCACTTCCTGTCATTTGGTCCCAGTGACTTTGCCAAATCTGACAAGTTGTGATTTTATTTCCTGATGTCTGATAAAGTAATCACCTAATACTTAGTCATCCTTACATCATCTACTTTATCATTCTTTCCCCAGTTGGTACCTCCAAAGGACATGTTTTTAAAAGATGAAGATAAATCAGCTAGCTAGGAAGAAAATGTTGCTGAAAAGCAGCAGTTAGGAAAAATAGCAGCACCAAACCAAATTGGGGGAAAGATGGCATTTGTGAAATGACTGCATCGTAATACAGCTAGTTCTCAACTTAGTGAAGGGGTGCCCAAACTATGGCCCATGGGCCAGATCTGACCTGTGGGTTGTATTTTGGGCACCCCTGATTTAAGCAGATAAAATGGCAGCTTAAATTCTATCTCATCCTGTTGCAAAACAGTTTGCAACACATGTTTTACTTCCACTTCCGGTGGGAAGAACCACATGACCGACCCACAGCCTAAAGTTTGGGCACCCCGGCTTAGTACCATACACTACAGTTGTGTCTAGTGACAGTTCTTTTCTGATTGGGTATATTGCAATGTATCTTAAAGGTGGGACTGTGGTGGCTTAGAGGTTTAGATGCTGAACCTGATGACTGGAAGGTCGGCAGGTGAGCAATTCAAGACCTGAGTGCTGCACAACAGAGTGGGCTCCCATCTCTGTCCCACCTCTTGCCAGTGTAGCAGTTTGAAAGCAAGAAATTGCAAGTACTGTAGATAAATAAATATCACTTCGGTGGGAAGGTAAGAGCATTCTATGTACTCTGGTGTCTAGTCATGCCTGCCACATGACCATGGAAACATCTGCAGGTGCAGACAGCACTAGCTCTCTGAGTGTAAACAAAGATGAGCACCACACCCTAGAGTCAGATATGACTGGCTTTTGAGCAAGGGAGACCTTTACTTTAAAATTACATACCTATGGCTTGGAACTTGATGATCAATATATAGTTGGATCCTGTGTGGCCTTACTGTAGCAAAAGCCTTATACTGTACTGTATTCCATAGAAAGACAAATACAGTACTGTAGTCACTACCCATAACTTAGTGGTTAGATCTTATTTCTTTATATGCTTAAATGGTATCTTACAGATGCCAGTGAGAAAGCTGTTAGATTGGCATCTGTAAGAAACCATTTAAGCATATATAAATGCATACATATGTGGTGAGCTTATTATTAATTAAAAGATTACATTGTACACATCACCTTTCTCTTTTTCTGAATTTGCAATTAAAAAAAACAATTACAAGAGTTTCCGTAAAAGATGACATCTCCATGATCTGGAACCCTCTTGTTCAGGAGTATTTTCTATCATATGGAAAATGGTAATTGCTCCCAGTTCTGCCTTTCTTCCAAAAAAATTGATAAACAATTGGTGCCATCCATTTTCAAGAATTTTTAAACTGAAGTAGAAACATTTTTAAATACAGTGCTGAAGAATAATCACCGATGGTGATTTTTAACAAGTGGCATTTGAAATGTCTCCTTTGTTCCAGTTTTAGACAAATGTTTTCCAGGAAATACGATCATCTTTTTAAATATTGCAGATAGATGGATTCACCTTTCCTGATTCTGCCCTAAGGCTAATGTATCTGGTATGAACTCCTCTTTAATTTTTCTGACACTATTGTCACACCTCATTCCGACTGATGTGGATGTCTTTTGCATGCCAGAGGAACAATATCTTTGAGCCTAAATGGGAAAAACATGGCATGGGAAGACACATGTTAAAATGATAAGAGAAGCAAGGGTTTCACAGCATATCCAGATGTTGTGTTCCACCTGTACAGTGTGAATATAGTTTGGGAGTTAGCATAGTGATACTTGTCCAAGTACAGTATCTGTAAAAGCTGGCTTCGACTTCACTTTCTTACGACTTTACATAGTTCCATTTCATGGGAATCCTTTTTACTCCAGCAGCCAGATGTGACCCATAGCCTCCCTCTCTTTCTTTGATCCCATATAAAGCCTCCTACTGGAACCAATGGGAGGCTCCCCCCCCCCAAATTGGATGGGAAGGGAAAGGTTAACCCTCTTCTTCTACCCACTTATAGTAAATCTCCTCTCCATCTCCCCCTTCAACTAATATTGTACTCATGTAGCATCAAGTTGATTCCAACTTGCTGTGACCCTTTCTATAGTTTTCTGGTACAGAGTGCTCAGAAGTGGTTGACTTCTTCTGGGGTTTGCCCTGGGACTGTATAGCTGTGGTGGCTTAGTGGCTAAGAAGCTGAACATGAGGACTGGAAAGTTAGCAGTTGGAGACCCAAAGTACTGTGTGATGGAACGAGCTGGACTGAGTGAGCTCCATTTGTCTGTCATATCTGACTCTAGGCCGTCTAGGGGGTTCTGCTCATCTCCATTTACAGTGAAGGAGCCAGCATTGACTGTGTCTGCAGACGTTTCCGTGGTCATGTGGCTGCTTACTTTCCCACCAAAGTGGTACCTATTTATCTACTTGCAGTTTCTTGCTTTCAAACTGCTAGGTTGGCAGGAGCTGGGACAGAGACGGGAGCCCACACTGTTGTGCAGCACTCGAGTCTCGAACTGCTGATCTGCTGACCTTCCAGTCAACAAGTTCAGCACCTTAACGATTAAGCCACCTCAGTCCCACTATCTCACCACAGGTACAATGAAATAATAGTGTGGTCACTCCTCTCACTACAACCTCACAGGGGGGATTTTCTTTGGTCCACTGGCAACAGGCTTTGGCTTAAAGAGCCACTTTCCAAAAGAGAATCAACCTCCCCTCCGGCCCAGTTTTTATCCTGTTCTTGTGAGGATGCTCTGGCCTGTGGCTGACTGTGGTAATGTAAAGCTGTTGGTCCAAATGATTTAGATATACCTAAAGCCCCGGCTTTGGTGGTTTAGATGCTGAACTAGATGACTGGAAGGTCGGCAGGTTAGCAGTTCAAGACCCGAGTGCTACATGACAGAGTGAGCTCCTATCTCTAGCCCAGCTCTTGCCAAACTAGCAGCTTGAAAGCAAGAAATTGCAAGTAGATAAATAGGACCACCTTTGGTGGGAAGTTAAACAGCATTCTGTGCACTCTGGTTTTCAGTCATGCCTGCAACATGTCCACGGAAACGTCTGCAAATGCAGACAGTACTGGCTCTTTGGCTATAAACATAGATCAGCACTGAACCCTAGAGTTGGATACGACTGGCTTTCGAGCAAGGGTGACCTTTACCTTTAAAGCCCCAGCACATGAAAGTGCTAAAGGGGAGAACCATCAATACAGAGGCAGTGGGTGAGCACCTCCTAGCTTAACCAACCTCATAGGGTTGAAGTCAAGAAGGTAACTGCATCTCTTTATACTCCTGGGAGGAGAGAGATGGGATATGAATACAATATATTTTTTAAAATTAAATATTATAAGGCATTTATTCGTTTTGTTTGAAGCTCTCTCACTCCAGGCTTCAACAAAAGGCTTTTAAAACAAAGCACCTCCAAGCTATAGGATTATACATTTCCTGACTAATTAGTCTGGATTCCTCACTTTGGTTTTGCCTAAAGCAATTCCAGGAAGAAAAACCCTGGCTTGACAAAAGAGCTTTAATGTTCTCTTAAGGAGAGTGGGTGTATCTCTGAATGGGCCGTTAAACTGCAATGATGGGATTTTGAGTTGTGACTTGACACATTATGTGAGAGGATCAGCAGGTGAGATGGGATAAAGACATCTATGAGTTGGCTGTAGGGGAAGCAACCTGGGGAGGGGGGCTAGAAGGAAATGACATTTGATTTTCTCCTTTGTGGCCTTCTAGGATCTAAAGATCTTCCAAAGGATCTTCATTCAACTCAGAATGCATTTATGTTCCTTTGATATCACCATCTTCAGATATCTGGAATTCTGCACAACCAGAATTGTTACTGGTTGCTGCTTCCATTATCTCTGGCTATGCTAGCAAGAGCTGATGAGAACAGCTGTGCAAGAACATCTGGATGACCCCACTTTGCCCACTCTTGGAGGGAGTCACCTGATGAAATGGACTTTATATGGATCATGAAAGTTTGTGCTACAATAAAAGTAAAAGGTAAAGGTCAACCTTGCTTGAAAGCCAGTCATATCAGACTCTAGGGTTCAGTACTCATCTCTGTTTACAGTCAAAGAGCCAGCGCCGTCTGCGTTTGCAGACCTTTCCATGGATATGTGACAGGCATGACTAAACACAGGAGTGCAAAGAATGCTGTTTAACTGCCCACCAAAGTGGTACCTATTTATCTACTTGCAATTTCTTGCTTTCAAGCTGCTAGGTTGGCAGGAGCTGGGGCAGAGAAAAGAGCTCGTTCCATCACACAGTACTTTGGTCTCAGACTGCTGACCTGCCGCCTTCCAGTCAGTGTCTTATCACTTGAGCCACTGCAATAAAAACAGGGGTTCTTTTTTTTTATAAGACCACAAGACTTTTGTCGTTTTCTTATCCTCTTACTTCCTCATCTACACTAACCCTTCGCACATGGCTGGCCTTACCCAGAGAACACAATCCTCAACAAGAGTGTTAAGATAGAGGTGGTCGAAACTCTGCAAGCTCAAGCGGAGGGGAGCTCAAATGAGTGAAGAATTGGCAAGTTGGCAGCTCCTTTCTGAACCAATTTCCCTTATGCTGATACTGCTAAGGGCAGTATACTTATGTGGTCAGAGCACTAGATTAGGACCCCTGAGACTTGAGTCTAAATTGTTAATTAGTTATATGTCATCATGTCAGAATCAAATTATATCAACCCTAACAGGGCTTTCAAAGTGAGTGAGCTATTTAAGATGTGATTTTACCAGTTCCTACCTAGGCAGTCTGGGAAGAGTCATGATGGCTTAGTAGTTAAGACTCAGACACTGAGCTTGAAGGTCAGCAGTTTGAGACCAGAGTGTAGCATGACGGAGTGAGCTCCCAGCTCCTGCCTACCTAGCAGTTTGAAAGCAAGAAATTGCAAGTAGATAAACTGGTACTGCTTCAAGGAGAAAGGTAACTGTTCCATGCACTCCAATGACTAGTTATGCCTGCCACGTGACCACAGAAGCATCTGCAGACACAGACAGCACTGAGTTGGAACACTCTCCCCTAGAGTAAGACATGACTGACTTTTATAGCAAGGGAGATATTTACCTATGCTAGGCTGTTTGGATAGCTCAGTAGTTTAGGCAAGAGGTTAGGAATTTGATTCTCCACTGTGTTCCCAGGGAAAAGAGCCAGCTTGTGTGGCCATGGGTAAAACTACACAGTAGTTTATCTCTGCTGTCTCTCTTTGGATAATTGTCTTGTAATTTTTCTGTCCCAGAATGGCAACTTTCAAGTCTTGTGCAGTGTCCAGATAGACTGAAGTGATCTGAAACAGGTTTCTGTGTACAGTATTGCCATTCCTGATGTCTGATTTATGTCCATTGACTCTTTTGGGTAGAGATTGTCCTGTTTGTCTTATGTAGAGCGCAGAGGGCCATTATCAGCAAGAGATGGCACAAATCACATTACCAGACTTAGAGGTTAAGACACTGAACTTGAAGAGTGGAAGGTTGGAGTTTGTACCACATGATGGAGTGAACTCCCGTCTCTGTCCTAGCTCCTGCCAGCCTAGCAGTTCAAAAGCAAGAAATGGCAAGAACAGTACAGTACTGTACTCTAGATATAAATAGGGACCACTTCGGTGGGAAGGTAAATGGCGTTCCGTGCACTTGTGTCTAGTCACGCCTGCCACATGTCCATGAAAACGTCTGCAAACACACACAATGCTGTCTCTATAAACACAGATGAGCACCGAGCCCTAGAGCCGGATACGACTGTCTTTCCAGCAAGGGCTACCTTTATCTTCGTAAAACACAAGAACAGCTCTCTCCACGTGAGGTTATCAATCAACACGCATCCGTTTCCCAGACTTGTCGCCCGGTTCCCTAATAATCCCTCCGCCTGGTCTCCTCCCTCTTCTTCCGCCTCCCCCACCTTCCCTTCCCCTCCTTTTTTGGCACGTTCCGCAGAGGTGAGAAGAAAACCCAAAGCGCTCCATTCATAGAGAAAGGCGGCGGGGAGGGAGGGGGGGGAGTAGCTGGGGGGTGGGTGGGTTTGAGAGAAGAGCACTCTTCAAGCGCATGCGCGCCAGGAGAGCCGAGGGTGCCTATAATAACAACGGAGGCGGCCAGTGGGGCGAAAAAGGGGGCTCCAGTCCAGAAGGAGTTTTGCGCCTTCCTGGGCGGACGGGCTTCACCCACAGAGGCGTCGCCTGCGCGCTCCCCTCACAGGAGAAGGAAAGTGGGGATAAACCCGGGTCCCGCGGGGCTCTTGGTGGCCTCTCCAGACCGGGGGGCGGCAGCGCGGGCGGGAGAAGCGGCAGAAGACCAAACAAGGGGGACGGCGGCGGCGAGACTCGACGGCTGCCGCCGGAGCGACTGACCGGCGTGGCTTCCCTCAAAGTTCCCGCGCGTGGAGAACTTCCCACCGGCAGGGTTTGGAGAGAAGCGCCGGCTTTTCCCGAGCGGGCGGCGACGGCAGCAGCAACCGCCTCCCCGCGGGCTGGCAAGGGAGCCAGGCGCGTCGCCTTCCCTCGCCCCGGACTCGGCTAGACAGACACGGTCCAGCGTCTGAGGGAGAGAGAGAAAGGGAGCGCGCGTCATGGTTCCCGGCGCCTTTCCGTCCGTCGCGCCTGCCCGGCGACATCCCGACCCCCGCCACACCTCGCCCGGACCCGCCCCTCCTCGGGCTCTGTAGGCGGCGAGACGGAGTTTGGGGCAGCCGTGGCGCCGCCAGGGAGAGCCCTGAAGCCTCGACGGGGCCGCGCCTGAAGGGCTTGGCCTCCTCTCCCCCACGTCTGGCTGCTGCTCCGCCCGGACCCCGTGGAAAGAGGAGCCCTCCTTCTTCTTCCCCCTCTCGGGGAGGTCCTCCACGGCCGGCTGGCTGGGCGCGGAGTTGCCCCGGCGGCGCTCGCTCGGAAGGCGCCAGCGGCGGCCTCACCAAACGCCTCCGACGGGAAGCGCCACCTCGGGGGAGTTGGGCTCGCCAGCGGACTTTCCCTTCCTCCCCGCCCTCCCGGGTGTCGGCTTTCCTGGCTTCCCGCTCGCCTGGCCACCCTCCGGGAAGGGCTGCCGGCTGTTGAGGGAGATATTCCAGCGGGGCCAAGCGGGGGGGATTGTGTTCCATCATCCTACCCACATTTCCCACCCACCCCGGGCGCCTTTCCTCATCCTGGACGGCTGCGGGACCTCGCGAGTGGGCGGCGGCGGCGGCTTCTTCACACTGGCCCGTCCAGCCCTCGGCGGCGAGCGAGGAAAGTAGAAGGGTAGAGGTCGCCGGTGCGCGAAAGCCAGTCGCATCCTACTCGAGGGTTGGGGTTCATCTTTGTTTACAGCCAAAGAGCCAGCGCTGTCTGCATCTTGCAGACGTTTCTGTGGTCATGTGGCAGGCATGATTAGACACCGGAGCGCACGGAACGCTGTCACCGTTTCCCGTCGAAGTGGTACCGTTTTATCTACTGTATTTGCAATTTCTTGCGTTCGAGCTGCTACAGGAGCTGGGACAGACGTGCAGCACTCGGGTCTCGAACTGCTGAACTGCCGACCTTCCAGTCGTGAAATTCAACGTCTTGACCACTAAGCCGCCGCAGAAGACCCCCGATCGTAACGAGGCGGCGGCAGGTGTGGCCACGACGCCACTTTTCGCGTAGCTAAAGGCACCCCTCGGGCCACGTTTTTTACCTGCCTGCCGAGGGGCGCGGCGTGACCTGCTATGCTCGTTCGCTCTCGGGATCGCGCCTCGGCCTCAGTCGCCCACGCCGGCTCCGAGCCGAGTGCCATGCGGAGGTGCGGCGCTTCCGTGGGGCGGGCCGGCCGGCCTGGGCTGCTGCTGTTGCTGCTGGTCGGGCTGGCCGCCAGGGAGGCGCGGGCGAGCGGCGAGTATTGCCACGGTTGGCAGGACGGCGCAGCATGGCGGGATGGCTTCCAGTGCCCGGAGCACTTCGACGACGGCGACGCCACCATCTGCTGCGGTACCTGCGCCCTGCGCTACTGCTGCGCCCGCCCGGAGGCACGCCTGGACCAGGGCGTGTGCGACAACGACCGGCAGCACGGGGGAAGCGAGCACGGCCGGCCGGACAAGGACGTCCCCGACGGAGCGGCAGGTACAGAAGGCGGGGGAGGGGAGGGGGCGATTCTCGGGTACAAAACTTTTCCAAGAGATCCTTCTAGATGTCCATATTTCAGTTTTGTCCCCTCCATCTCCGACGGCATCTGTGACATAACCGGTGCACCACCAGGGCTCAGCCACAAGTGGATGGCCTGTAACTTACTGCAAAAAAAAAAAAAAGCATCTGTAATGACGGGGTAATTCCCCCAAGAAAGGAAAGGCAAAATCACAGATGGGATAGCATCCAAGTTGGAACATTATGGACAGGATCCAGCAAAACTTATCACCATATTTTATCTTATCTCTCCCTTCCTGAAGATCTGAAGATTTAAAGGTTTTCTACCTACGGGATTTGGTGTCTGAAAGTGATATTTTTATTAGACATCCTGCATAGAATGGGGAAAAGCAATGTTGATGAAATATGAAAAATTATTGCTTTAACCATATGCAAAACTTTTCCAAGAGGTCCTTATAGATTTTCCCCATATTTCAGTTTTCTCCCCTCCATTTCCAACAGCATCTGTGACGTGACAATTTATTGCCTTGGCACACATTATATACAGGAGCAATGTGGCTTAATGGATAGTGTCTCACTCAGACTCAAGAAATCTGGGTTCATGCATAAGTGACTGACTTCAGGAGTTCTTACTTGCTAAACTATAGCTAATACTAAATCATGTATAGAAATGTATTTATAATTTTGGTTGGACTATTTTTAAAAAAATGTCCTAACTCTTTTCAGATGTTCCATAAGTGTGATGGGAATTTAAGCTACCCTCCATTTGTCATAGTTTTCAACTTGCACCACAGCTTGTAGGGGCAGGAAAGGAACACATATACAGGAGCAATGTGGTTTAATGGATAATATCACACTAGGACTCAAGACATCTGGGTTCAAATCCCTCCCATGGATGTTCACTGGGGAAGGACAATAATAAGCCACAATTTGAACAAATATTTAAAAAGGCCTTTATTTGTCCCATCATATCCCCAAAGGGTTCCCCATGGGCTCCTCTCGCCCTACACATGCAAGGCCAAATCACATAAGCATTCAACCAACATAGGCTGGTTTAGAAGGAAACCCCACCTGGCCCACTGACCCATAGACACGTAGATCAAAATGAAGGTGTATCCTCGATGCACACTTGTTAAAACCTGACTTTCCTTACTTGCCTGTGTTAATTCACAGAGATAAAATCAGTTCAATTCAATGGGACTTGGCTCTCTGGAAAACAATTAGGATTACAGGCTCCCCAAGGTTTGCTTCCTGTTTAGCAGACACCCCACTGGGAACACTGGTAAGCCTTTCCCCACATGTTTCCTCTTAGGTTTGTACCTGTCGCTGTTATGAGTCTTTTTAATCAGTATTTTCAAGTTGTTGCACCTTTTGGTCTTTAAATTACAATAGTATATCCAGTGGAGGAAATGGATATGGGGCCCCCAAGGGCAGTTTTATTACACAGGGCATGGGGGAAATGCATTCTAACCTCTCTTCTGCCTGCTTGGGTTGGGTTGATATTGCTGAGGCAGAGTAGAAAGGAAACTTTTCTGTTATCTATGAAAGTACTTAGGTAAAAGTATTAGCCATCACCAGCTGGTTTGGGGAAAATTAAGTGAGTGATAATTCAGAGACCCTCTCCAAATTTCACAATACTTTTGAGAGGGTTGAGAGGAGAGCCAGAAGAAGAGTCCAATTTTGGTGTACTGTATCTAGGTGGCTACAGGACTGAGTTATACCCCACCCCAAACTTGGTGGTCTTTTAAGACTTTTGCACAGTACTGGATTTCAAGAGAAGTTTCTAGTCAATGTAAAGACTTGTTAGAGGTGTTCAGAATTAAAATGTGTATAGTACCTCTAAAATCAAAACACTTTGAAATGCAGTAACATTAAGTTCAGAAGCAGTGGGTCTGTTGCTGTATTGATGTGATGCTTTGCAAACCTTGGTCTCTTCAGATACATTCCTTGTGTAAATATTCAGTTCAGTTTTAAACATAAATGAACCTTTAAATTTACCACCTTCTTGCTTTTCTGCGATGGAAGTTCTGTTCTGCGCCATCAAGTTGTTTCTAACTTAGGGTAACACTTGTGAAAAATGCAAGCTTTTTAAAAAAAGATATTCAAGTTGTGGTTTACCGTTACCCTTTCCCAGTGAGTATCCATGGCAGGGAATTGAACACAGATTTCTTGAGTCCTAGTGAGACTCTATCCATTAAACCACATTGCTCCTGTATATAACGTGCCAAGGCAATAATTGTAAAGTCACAGTTCCTGTCCAAGATGGAGGGAAGAAAATGGAAATATGGGCAACATCTAGAAGGGCCTCTTGGAAAAGTTTTGCAACATGGTTAAAGCAATAATTCTTCATACTTCATCAACATTGATTTCCCCGCTCCATGCAGCATGTCCCAACAAAAACATTACTTTAACGATACTACACTCTACAGGTAGAAAACCTATAATTCTTCAGAAAGGGAAAGATAAAAATAATATGGTGTATCAGAAAACAAAACAAAAGAAACAAAACTAAAATAAAATAGACATTGTAGCACTTTAAAGACTAACTGCTTTATTTTTATTGTTAGCTTTTGTGGATCAAGTCCACTTCTTCAGACAAAGTGAAACATACAGGCATGGTTTTAATACACCAAATTCAGGGGGTCAAAGGGAGATGGGTGTGGTCAAGCAAGATGACAGACAAGAAAGCACAACAATACAGCTTCACACAGCCGCCCACGTCGCTCCTGGAAGCGTATGGGTGTGTTTTACTTCTGCTTCCAGGAGCGACGAGGGCGGTGTGGTGTGGGTCAGATGAATCAAAGCAAACCCATCCCTGTGAATTCACAGGGGCTTGGGCTTTTGGGAATTGAAGCCCAAGAATATCTGGAGTGCTAAGTTTCCCATCAAGGGACCAGACTATCCAGGGATGAGTTCCTGCTGGTTGTAATTCACTTTCCATGCCTTTCACTCCTGTGCTCTTTGACTCCCAGGTTCAACCAAAACTTCATAATTGGGTCTTCCCATCTTTTTTTGTGTGGGGCGGGGGATGCCAAGGGGTCTTTATTCCTCTGGGCTACCAATTGGTGACAACTGCTGTCCAACATTTGAGAGATGTGTTTAGCCCAGCACAATTTCGGTTTATGATATTTGATAACCACTTTGTTGGAGCTGTATGTAATGTTATTGCTATTGTGGTTGACTTGGGTAGGCGTTGATATCTTGCCACCGCAACCAAGCCTCTCTAAACTTCCTAAAAAGACTACCAGCACTTACATTATTTCTAAAACATCCCAATAGGTGGTTCTCATCATAAGTACTTTTCACATATGTTTCCCTCATTGGCATGCAAAGCTTCTTTCATTTCTTAACTTTGTGATACAAATGATCTGAGAGGCACAAATCTGCATTTGCCATCACACATCCACAAGGCCTGCTAGAACAACACCATTAACTTTAAAAGTCACTGCTGCAGGATGTTTTGTGGGCTGCAGTTAATTTCTTGTCATTTGGGGTCAACTGGTTCACGGTCTAGAAATCCATCATCACTTAACATTTGGTTATCTGAGAGGAGACTGTGAAGGGCAGAAACAAAGAATGAGTTAAAAATCTGTCTGCACTTATATGTTTTGGGGAGGAAAAAATTGCAAAGAGATATGCTTAGAAAAGGAGGTGTACCATATAATTCACAGGAAAAAAAATGACTTGACACAGTTCCTTGAAGTCACAGTTACATACATCTGAGTGATTGACTTCAGGAGTTCTTGCCATCACTAAATCATGCCCCAAATTGTTGTGGAGTATTTTAAAAAAATGTTCTAGCTCTTTTCAAATGTTCTGTAAGTGTGATGAGGGAGAACGTTATCTACATACCCTTTTAGAGACAAACAGTTTCATTCATAGAGACTTCCCATGTCCACCAAAATATGGGTACATATGTGTGTTTTGGCTCAATGGGGGAAGTCAGCATGGATAATATAGTCTCCCTCTCTTCAGGCTGTTGCTTCAACTTGTTAGCCTCAATGGAAGTAGAGCTAGTGTAACCTCATCGTGTGTGAAGTAAGCACACTTAGCAGAACACCTGAATAGGGTTTCCAACATCTTCATTCCTGCTGCTAATTAATCAGACCAATTAAAAAAAAACACTATTAGTGTTATTAAAGTATAGAAAGGTAAAGGTTGTTCTTGCTCGAAAGTTGTAGCTAACTCTAGGGTTCAGTGCTCATCTCTGTCTACAGCCAAGGAGCCAGCTCTGTGTCTGCAGACATTTCTGTGGACATGTGGCAGGCATGCCTCAGCACCAGAGTTTATGGAATACTGTTTACCTTCCCACCGAAGTGGTTCTCAATGAAGAGCATGCTTGTTTAACCTTTAAGATGACACTTTCGTAGTACAGCAAAACAAGTTCTATAAAGAGGTATTCTTGCTCCCTGGTCTGGTCTGAAGGGACAACTTTATGAACTTTAGTTTTTTCTTAACTGATTAATGGACTGAATTGACTAATGTTTCTTTGACTGGGTGGCAGAATAACATCTTGTCACTTTTGAGAGTGTTCATACCTCATCAGGAAAGAGGGGAAATGGTGATTTCACAAGGTTCATAGTTACACATGTTTTTAAACCCTGGTCTCCTCCAACCCAGTTTGATCAACTTTCTTACTCTCAGTTGTATCTACATTTGAAACTCCTACTTGAGCTGGAATTTGTATATGCCAGAAGGGGCTGTGAATGCTAACCTATAAAGATGCATTTGACCAGGAATCAGTGATGCAGGTAGAATAATGCTAGACTATGGACTTTGTGCTCTTAAAGTTGGTGAGGCTTGTGTTGGGTCAAAAGAGAGAGTACAGGGTTGAGCAGCAGCCAAAACTGCTCGTGATCTGAGTTCGACTGTGACAGACTCAGTGTTGACTCAGCTGTCCATCCTTCCATCTTCTGTAAAATGAGTACCCAGCTTTGTTGGAGGCAAATGCTAATTAACTTGTGAACTGCCCAGAGAGTATAATTGTTGTTAAAATCAAGAGAGAGAATTGTGTGGTTTGAGAGCTACATGTATCCAAATTATTGCTGTTCTTGTGAGTTTCTCAAAGTACCAGTTCTCCTTCAAAACAAGGTACTCCTACACATTTTGTTTCATACAAAACTTTATTTCCAACTTTTTCTGGTTGCTTACAGGTTCAGTTTATTGGACACGTGTGGCTTGTTGTGTCTTTGAGTAAGGGCATATGTGGATGCTTGGAGCTTACAATGCATTATCAAACTTATTTCAATTTATGGCAAGCTAGCCTTGCAATTTGTGAGAGTCCAGTGTTGTCTCTGGTGAATGAGTGTTGGACATATTCCTATCCTGGCAACAGTATTGCCAGCAGTACACAGTAGATCAACATTTCCCAAACTGTGTTCTAAGAGAAGAGGAAAGTGTACTGTATCTTCATCTGTGGCAGTGTTTCCCAATAGTTTTTGGGCTTCAATTCCCAGCCTGTCAGGACATTGGCTGATCAGTACTTTGGGGAATTGAAGTCCGAAAACCAAAGGTTGGGAAACACTGATGTAGATGAAGATACACTTTCCTCTTCTCTTGGAGATACCAAAGATGGTGACAACATCAACAGCACTTTATTCCAATAACTCTACTATTCATGACAAGCCAAGAACATTTGATTTCTACTGTGCTGTGAAGCAGACATCTCAGTGAACTTATCAAGAAAGAGGTCTTCTAAGATGTAATCTCAATGTTATTATATTTTTGTGTGGGAGTCACTGCTGGAAGTTTTTGAGAGAGAGAGCTCTTTGGATTTTTATGCTCTGAAAGGAGTCACATCTTAGCTTGGTTGTTGGGCAGAATGAGGCAATTGTCTCAGGAAGCAAATGGAGAAAGAAAGCAGTAGAGTATTAGCTTCCCGTCTCTTCTGCCTCTGTTCTGCTGTACAACTTCTGTTGGGTACCCTAAATTAGTTCTCTTCTTTATCAATGATGAAGGCCATTGTCATTGTCGGTGACAGCAACTTATATCTGAGAATACATTTTTCCTGAAGCAGGAAAATGTCATTGGTGTGAATTTGTTTAAGGTGGATCACAGGTTGCCATGAAGTGACCCACACACTGTGATCATGGACCCATTTCCTGTGGCACGCATGAAACAAGACATGCAGGATTCAGCACTGGGACCGCAGGGGACTGCTGCAGCCTTGAGGATATTATCAAGGCATGCCTTCATAGCTAGTCTGGTGTGGCCTCTTCTGTTTCCATGACCGTTGGGAATCAGAGTTCTGAATCAGAGTTCCTTCTTTGCTCATTTTGCTGTTTGGCCCAATGTGATTATTTCCAGTGGCATTTCCTCCACCAAGGGGGACCATCACCCAACTTAAATGGGCTTATCCACCGCAGCTGTTGGCCCCTTTAGCCCGGAGTCAGGTTAGCTAACTAGTTAACCGCCACCTGACACTTGTCATTAAGTCGCTGGCTGTATGGTCTACTCCATTACTGTAGTCAGATGTCCAGGCAGACATAATGATGAAGACACTGACCTGCAAATCAAGGTGGCTTCTGTATATCACATAAGAAGGAGAGGCCTTCTCCTTGGAAAGCAGAATGTCTTTGGCTGCTAGGAGACTGTATAACAAATAAACATAGGAATTCCTTTGCACTTTTGTCCAGCTTTGCCTGAAGAGTAATCAGAACAAACTGCTTAATTTAAATCTTATCTTCCCTTCAGTAAGGACAAAGTAGCATACATAGTTTTCCTTTTCCTTCCTTTATTCTCACAACCATCCTATGAAGCAGGTCAGACTGAGAGCTACTGGCACAGGGTCTCCCAGTGAGTGTCTTGGTGACTAGAACCTTGATCTCCCAGTTCTAACACTCTGATGATGTCATTGCACTGAATTTCCTATTTATTTAGCAGTATTGTGGAATTATATTAGCATTTAAGACATTTGGAAAAACCAGAGTAATGTGTGTTTAATATCTTAGTCCTGTGGTAGGTTGGCAGTATCATCCTCCATACCGTAGGTCAGGGGTGCCTAAACCACGACCCGTGGGCCTAATTAGGCCTGTGCATATCATTAATGCAGCCCGCGGTGAGTACCTGGGCTCACCACAGACCTGCCCCTCTAACTGCCCCGACCACCTGTCGTCAGCAAGGGCACCGATGATGCGCTTTGCCCCTGCTGCTCAGAGCAGCCTCTGGCTCAGTCCCATCCCCTCTGCCCCTGCTGCTCAGAGCAGCCTCTGGCTCAGTCCCATCCCCTCTGCAGCCTTTGCCAAAGCCGATTGCCACATTGGGAAAATTTTCGGAGCCACCTTTGTTTCAAAATCTGCGGCACTAGGAGAGCCCCCTGGCGTGCCCAGGATGACATCACTGCAGTGCACCAGTTTTACCCTTCCAGTGCAGCGGATTTTGAAACGGGAGGCTCCAACAAATTATATCGGTTTTAGCAAAGGTTGCAGAGGGGATGGGACCGAGCCAGAGGCTGCTCAGAGCAGCCGGGACAAAGCACAATTGCAGCCACTACCGCTGCTGATATCAAAACTGTCAGCTGTGGGAGCAGCCCGTCTCCGGCCCCCACAGTTGTGTGTCGGGGGTGGGACTGGCCTGCAAAAAAAAAAGTTTGGGCACCACTGCCCTGGGTGAAGGATGGCTACTTGAGGCTGAGGGTGACACTAAAGTTTCTGTTGATATTTGAGCAGAAGTGAAACTTGATCAGGGCTTTTTAGTGCACCCCTTTATCTTCACAAAAGAACATTCCACCCTTAGAATCCCTGTGATAAAAGGAAGACATGTTTTACTCTATGCTTTAGCCAATGAAGATACAGTTGCAAGGAACCTATTTCTGGTTTCTCTTGGGAAGAAAATTTTCTCTTATTTAACCACATATTCTTAAGGCCAACCTACATGCTACTTTGGAAACAGCCAGAATTTGGGACCTTAAATTTGAAAAGTAACCAGTTACTGTTAACGCTTAATTAAAGAGTAATATTGTTGTTATTCAGAACCAGCTAGTCACTTTAAATTTTTTTGGCCAAAACCTAGCTGCTTGAAGCACTCTGAAATTGTAAACAGTAAGTAGAAGCTCTGTTACAGAAACCTTGTGTCCTGTGTAACAAACATGTGCAGGTAGTGATATCACATATTCCGTGTGCCATCTGGTTAATTCTTCACCAATTTAACATGCACAACAGAACACAAGGCAGGAGCATGAGCCAGCATTGGAACCATGATACAGTCCACCAGTTTGGGAGGCCATTCCTCCATAACTGAACGTATCGAAAATATAACCTTATCGCTCATTATGTTATGTAAAGCAATTTGGTTGTATTTTCATTGTTGAAAAACCGACTGAATTATAAGTAGCCTCCGTAACTGAAAGTAACTAAAACTTGACAGTTATCTCACATTAAGCTATGTAAAGCAATTTGGTTATACAGTACTTTCATTGATGAAAACCAGACTGAATTATAAGTAGCTTATTTGCCAAAATAGTCTTGTGTTGCCAGACAAATGGTGTGACTTTTCAAAGCAAATTGCCTTGAATAAAAACATTGTAGGCATTATCAATTACATGCTAAGTTACATAACTCAATCACTACTGTGATTTATTAATTTGCAGCAGTTTGCTTCCATAAGTTACTCCATTATTGTTGTAAGTAATATTTCCATATTCTCCCTCTATACACCAGACCAAATGTAATATGTGACTATGGGAGCCGGAGGGTATGGATTCAAATGAATATCACAGCAGATGCAAAAAAAAAAAAAAAGTGGGGGGGAGATTAGAAGCAGTATCGGAATGCTGGAGTCATTATGTAGCATGAATTCTTTTTATTTATTTTGAAGTATGAAAGAAAAGAAATAGTGGACAGAATTTGTTGCAAATCTGTATTTGCTTAAGGAGAAAAGCATGGGTTGTGGGAACAAGTTGCCACTTATTAAATGCTGATTGAGTTCCTGGGTGTGTATCTAGGAGTCCAGCAGCACCTCATTAATAAGTGTCAAGTTGCCACCAAGACTTGCATGATTTCCTTTATGCAAGCATGAATTGGCAGTAGAATTCTGGCCTGCTTATAGGAATGAGCGTGCTCTTTTTCTAATGAGCCTTAATAGGTTGTATAAGCTGCCTACTGAATAAAAGGTTGAAGAAAGGGTCAAAAAAGCCAAGGGTAGATGGGTCCACAACTAGCCCTGGTCTAGATGCTCTGGAGTGAGTTATGACCTCATTTTGTCCATCTGGCAGCGGATTGTGGAAGTTATAAGTGCTCGTGTTGTTCAGGAAATAACTGAATTAAAAGAAAAAATGTTTATGGAAAAATTGGTGAATGTTTTAATTCTTCCTTGCTGTCATTGGAGACAATAGACCAGGGGTGCTCAAACATTTTGGGCCATGGGCTGATCATGTGGTTGAGGGAACCGGTCACTAAGGCCCAGGGGACGCACCCGGGCCTTAGTTTGGGCACCACTGTAATAGACCCTAGCAGCTAAGCACAGAACTATTAATTTTACTTAGCAGTTCATTTGTGTTTTATAAATGATAGAACTCAACCTTGTCTTCTTTTCGATGGAAAGTACAGATAGGTTAGTCTTAGTTTTCTAGATGGCAGTACTGTACAGTACAGTATTCCACAAGATATCTTAAATGGAGTGTATGTCAGACCAGATGGAATAGCATTTTGCAAGGCTTTTATTGCAGAGATTTTGCTTCCAGTTTAATGAAACAAACAAGAACTCACTTTTTTAAAAAAAATATTTTACAAAAGAAATAACTAAAGGCACAGAGCTGAGCGAGTTGAGGAGGATGGTGGAGGACAGAAGTGCCTGGCAGACAGTGGTCCATGGCAGTGGTTCCCAACAAGGGGTACACAGCCCACTAGTGGTCTTCAATTCCCAGAAGCCTAAGTCCAGTACATTGGCTGATCAGTGCTTTGGCGAAATGACTTAGGCTTCTGGGAATTGAAGTCCCAAAACCAGCATTTGGCAAACACAGGTCCATGGGGTCGCAAAGGGTAGGAAACGACTGTGCGACTGAACAACAAAAATGTAATAGCAGCTTCCAATTCAACCTGTTGCTATAGTATTAAGGAGTAAATAGCATCACTTCCTGATCATGTATTTATGTGCCTTGACTTCAAAAATAAACTTCAGCTTTTTTACTTCTCTTTGGGAAAGTCTTGGATGTTTTCAAACAGTTTTCCTGCTGTTCACAAATTCTTCACCACTAGCCTGCAGTTATGTTATAATTAGTGCTGGTTTACTCCTGGAAATGGTCCGTGTGAAAGTGAGGGCATTAATTTCAGTGAGGTTCAGAGAGCAGGCACCATTATTCATAGCACTTGTGCGATTGCTCCCCACCTTTCCTAGCATTTTAACTTAGAGACTGTTTCTCTTGTTATTTTGAAGTCATACTGCGAAACTTCATTGGCAAACAGTGTCATTCTACTGCTCGGACACGAGCCCTGCTGAACTGAGTGAAACTTATTCCCGTATATGTTTGTATGGGATTGTAGCCTTAATCTTAAAAGAGGTATGACCTTGTCTTGTTGTCATAGCTTTGTGACCACTGATACTTTCTAGCGTTTGTAGTTTCAAGTGTCACAATAGCTCCTGTTAGAAACTGCTTATCAACAGCTCTGCATGCTAATTATGTCTCTGGAGGAGGGAGAGATTATACACATGCCCATGTTTGCACACATTGCTGAAGCAGATGTGGAAAGCAAGGCATGTACATAGTGCCTACACTAGGAAAAGCCTAGTGTAAATTTAGTATATCCAAGGTTGCAAGCAGATGTTAGTAAAAGCATGGCGTCACAACACAACAATCAAGTCCTTGGTGTGACTTTTTCCGTTTCTCCCCACACCTCTACTTGTGTATTAATGGAGGTGCACAACGTTACCTTGTCACAATGTGCATTTCTCTTCTGCCCCAGTATCAGCCAGTGATGTGGGGTTGCAGTTGATAAATACAAAACATGAGGACAGCATGCCATGTGTAATGTGCTTTACATAATATGCTGTTCAGAAGTAGGGTTGTGAGCCACATTTTTTTGCTTCTGGCCTTCCTCCCCGTTCCACAAGGTCTGGAAATTGTCCATCTTGTGGATTGCAGGGGAGAGATAAACCAGGAAGTGACAAGAAGCCTGATTCTGTTTCTGATTTGTTTGATTGGAGGAATTAATTGGTCTGTAGGGGTGGGGTCTCAAAATCTCCCTCAGTAGAATAGACCCTGCAGTTTGGTGCACCCAGGGGCAAACGTACTCTGTTATTTTTAAAAACAAATAAGAAAAAATATCAGTAGGGCCTGGTCGCCGTCTCCTCCCCCCCCCCCCCAAAAAAAAAAAAAAAGACCATGGCTTCCCTTGGGTCACCTCTATCTAGTTCTCTTCTTTGTACCATCAGCTCTAATACTGGAGTGATGCCTTGCTTTGTTTGTTTCCCATCGTAAATATTAGGAAGGCTAAGTAGGAAAGGGCAGTATTCTATTGCGGAAACACAGAGCAAATTGGTCAGTCAGGTAGACATCCTCACATTCTGACAGACACCCCGCACCATCCCAATTTTTGCACTAGTTTTGAGATCAGCTGGATATCAGGAAGTCTATTAGAAACAGAAAAGACACTTCCGTGGTTGTTCTTCCATTCTCTGTTTCCACAACGGGTAAAAGTCACCCTTGCTCGAAAGCCAGTCGTATCCGACTCTTAAGGTTCAGTGCTCGTCTCTGTTTATAGCTGGAGAGCCATGCATTATCTGTGCCTGCAGATGTTTCTGTGGACATGTGGCAGGCATGCCTAGACACTGGAGTGCACGGAACACTGTTTACCTTCCTGCCGAAGTAGTCCCTATTTATCTACTTGCAATTTCTTGCTTTCAAACTGCTAGGTTGGCAGGAGCTGGGACAGATGGGAGCTCATTCCATCATGCAGTACTTGGGTATCGAACTGCTGTCCTGCTGCCTTCCAGGATGCTGACCTAAATCTCTACTTCCCAGACCATTTGGTACCCTTGCGATTTAATCATTGCCAGTAAATAGGCTTGCAACTCTCCCCTCTGCTTTTAATGTGTGGTTCTGCCCTGGCTGTAGTTTATTTAACAGAATGTCTTTTCTCTTGGCAGTGCCTATTTATGTGCCGTTCCTTATCGTTGGGTCCGTTTTCGTTGCCTTCATCATTTTTGGATCTCTGGTTGCAGCGTGCTGCTGCCGATGTCTGCGGCCCAAGCAAGAGCCTCCGCAGAGCCGCGCTCCCGGAGGAAATCGGATCATGGAGACCATCCCCATGATCCCGAGTGCCAGCACGTCCCGAGGGTCCTCTTCTCGCCAGTCGAGCACTGCGGCCAGTTCTAGTTCGAGTGCCAACTCTGGTGCCCGGGGAGTCCCTACCCGGTCACAGACCAATTGCTGTTTACCAGAAGGGACCATGAATAATGTGTATGTGAACATGCCAACCAATTTCTCCGTATTGAACTGCCAACAGGCTACACAGATTGTGCCTCATCAAGGCCAATATTTGCATCCACAGTATGTGGGGTACGCAGTGCAACATGACTCTATGCCCATTGCCCCCATGCCACCACCGTTTCTGGATGGCCTGCAAAGTGGATACAGGCCGGTTCAGTCCCCTTATCCCCACAGCAATAGTGAACAGAAGATGTATCCTGCAGTAACTGTTTAGCTGTAAGAAGGGCACTGACGAAGACTCGGAAGCAAAACAAATCGACAGAAATTGTTCTTCCAGCAGACTGTAAGCAGAGGAGAAAGGCTTCTGGACAACGGTTGGCTGAACATAATTAGTAAAAAAAATTGGAAAGCTGATGCATGTCAAATGGTATTTATAAACAGATTTCTTTTCATTTGGGCTGGGATGCCAAAAAACAAACAAACAAAAACCAAACTAATAGTAAGAGGATATCTTAGCATTAACGTTTCTAGATAATGCTTCCATTCCAGTGCTTGATTTATAGAGGCAACGGATTATAGAGGACAGGCATCTACATTTCAGTTAGACAAGTGTATGGAAAAGTGATTAAATGTCTGAGCCACTAACTGCCTTTCAGGTGCTTTACAAGTCAGCAGTATTTCTGCAGTTAATAGGAAATACTCTCTAACATGGTACATGATAATACTGTATAATTTGTCTTCTCTTATTCCCGTTGCCCTGAGCCTAACCACACTTCCTATTGCTGTACTGACAATCACACAAGTGACAAAAAGGTGAATGGTGCAATTCCTGTTAGTTGTATAGTCCTATGAATGCAAAAGCATGGGGGGAGGGGCTAGATGCACATGTTTTGCATACAGAGAGCCCAGGTTCATCCCCTGATGTGCCCAGTTGGATCAGGGCAAGACTGAGTGACACATGACTGGAGAAAACCCATAGGTATAAAGCCATGGAGAACAGGTCAAATCAAATCACTTTATTATGGTCATTGACCAGCATGTAATAATAGATCAAAATAGTGCTGGACTAGACAGACAAGAAATTTGACTTTATAAAAGTCAGCCTTCTAGTTTATCTAGGTGATTAGGGCTTTTTAGCTCTTCCCCTAGGGCAGTGATGGTGAACCTTGGCACTCCAGCTGTTCTTGGACTTCAATTCCCAGAAACCCACATCTTGGTTAATCCACACAAATGGGTTTACTGTGCATATGTGCAGTAGACTCATTCATGT
The DNA here is from genome assembly GCA_030440675.1 of Furcifer pardalis. Taxonomy (NCBI): domain Eukaryota; kingdom Metazoa; phylum Chordata; class Lepidosauria; order Squamata; family Chamaeleonidae; genus Furcifer; species Furcifer pardalis. The sequence continues at coordinate 95,767,722 of CP126895.1, read as the reverse complement.
GGATTCACCGAGACTTGGGTTTCTGGGAATTGAATTCCAAGAACAACTGGAGTGCCAAGGTTCACCACCATGGCTCTAGGCAGTTCTCAAGTGAATTAGCATTTTGCATCCAACATGCTGGGTACTCATTTTACTGACCTTGGAAGGATGGAAGGCTGAGTTCACTTGGATCTCTTGTTAGGGTCAAACTCACAACCTTTTGGTTGCAGGAGAGCAGTTTAATCACTGTCCCACCAGGACTACTACTGCACCCCTAGGGAGCACAAAAGGACATTTTAAGAATTAAAAATTAATCTAAGGTGTGTCAGGGTCTGGGGGGTACATTTTGGTCTCTTAGGACTACATTCCATGCATGTTCAGCCCTTGCTTTAAAAGAAATGTGCAAAAACCCCAGGGTTTCTCTGAAGTAGGTGTCCTTGCAAAGAAGAGTTGGGTTGGAACCATCTCTGTTGACCTTCCGACAGGTATCCAAAACGATATTGTATAGAAACTATTTCTGGTCTTTAAGAGTGGCTTTTAGAAAATGTTTTCAATATTCTTTTAAAGAAGGCTTTAAAAATCTGCTTTTTTAAAATAGTATTTTTTATTAATTTAATTGTCTTGCGAATTTCTTTCAGAGCCTTGGTGAGCTGAAAAATAATAAAGATGTTAAATAAGTTTTTTTTTTAAATAAACGCAACACCACCAAAATGTGGACGGGGCATTCTATCTTGATATAGTTCCACCTTTGTGTCAGATATTGCTTTCATAGCAAAAGTCATGTGTTAGGGTCTTTGGAGAAGGTAAAACTCTCAAGCAAATGGTAAACCCCGAGGGATATTATTGCACTATACTTGAGTGACTCCATCTGTCATCAGCTAATTTCCTGGCAAATGTTTTAAGAGAAACAGAAGGCCTGTTAATTGTTAATGCATTTTGTGATTCAGAAATCCAGCACTCTAGGGTTTGCTTTCTCATTTGAAAAAATCAGCATGTAGCAATAAATTGAACATGTTTACAGAAGCTTGACACTTCTAGATTAAACACTGTGCAGATGTTATATTTTCTTCAGAATTTTTCCTTCACAATTGTTAAATGCACAATAATGAATTACAAAAACATTTATACCAATATTTGGATCTGGACAATTATATGTGCTTTTAACTTAAATCTTGGGAGTTCTTTTAGGCATGCTAATATGTTTCGGATTGGTGCACCAGTCTGTTTTTATTGGTTGCCATCTTTAAAGTGCTGCGGTATCTCCAGGTTGTTTGTCAAAAAAGAGTTTTCTGCATTCGTCCTATTGTGTTTGGTCAGTAACATCTCAATCTCAACTTTGAGAGGTGCTACATGGAACTTCTTGCAGAGGAATGGAATGATATGCATTTAGCTTGGAAAGAAACAGGGTGAAGAAACGTCTCTGAACTGGGTGTTGGGATTGTTTTTTTCACAGTGGTGATCTTAGAAAACAGTTATCCTTGAGTAAGATCAATTGAACTCTGTTGGACTTACTTCTGAGTAGAGTTGCATGGAGTTGCACTCAGAATTCAGTGAATTTCTTTGCACAGGCTGTATTAACTTACATAAGGAGTGCCCAAACCTTTCAGGCCAGTCATGTGGTTCAGGGAGCCAGTCATTACAGCCTGGGGGGGCGGATGCGGCCCCCGATGCCAGTTCATTCAGCCTGCGAAGCCCTCGTTGCTCCTGGAAGCTGAAGTAAAATGTGCCCATATGGGTGCGTTTTATTTCCATTTCCAGGAGCAACACGGGCTTCATGGGCCGGATGAATTGGCATTGGAGCCACATCTGGCCCTCAGACCATAGTTTGGGCACCTCTGACTTACATGAAAATCAGGTGCATTTCTATTTACTTGTTTTAAGAAATGAGTAAGATGAATGGAAAATAGGTAGAAACTAATTTACAACAAATGGGAATGCTTTTGTAATAAAATATGTTTGTGACATGTGGTGTTTTATATGTCATGTATAATAATGTAAAAGCAATGTTAATGTTTTGTATAATTTTTAAAAATTCTTGAGTGATTCTTACAAGTGAAAAAGATCTTTTGTTTCATAATAAATATTTTATGGTGTGAGGTTTTTTTCCTTTAAGTTTTTCCCTCCAATCACTGCTTATTTTCTTTTTTATAAAATGTTTTAGGTCTATACCATATTCAAAAACTAAGTTTGGAAAGGTTGGGATTTTTCAGGCTGACATTTCTCAAAACCTCCAACTGAAACACTTAACAATTGACCAAGCAAATGTTAAGCACTAATACAGTCAAACCTCACATAAAGAGCGCCTCGCTTAAAGAGTAACTCACTTAAAGAGCACAATTTTTTCTGAATGTTCGCTTTGCTTAACAAAACCAACCCAAAACTTGCTTAACAAACAAATCGGGATTCACAATCCCCCTCCCCCACCAGAAGTCACAATTGGTCACTTACAATGGTGTTACTCTTAAAGAGCAATCCCGTGGAATGGATTATGCTCTTTAAGCGAGGTACAACTGTACATCTTTTTGCTTTTGGTAGAAGCACAGTAAATATTTGTGTAGGTTGTCTGCTGACATGGAGGGATTCTTAAAAGGGTCTTCATCTGCATTTAAAAAAAATAACAAATGCATTTATATATTAATCAGGAACACCAACTTTGGTTAAAAGTAGAAAGTTGATTAAATAACATCTAATAGAGCTAGATTAATACATGCTTCATCATAAATAGTGATAGTAGCTTTAAATTCTGTCAACCTTAAACAGAATAAATATATGAAGGATCCCCCCCCCCTTTATTCCTTCTATTGTACTGTAGTTGGCTATACTGCTGAGGTTAGCTGTCTTTGCTTCTTTACCCCCATCAGGTGTCGAGGTACAGTAAGGCATGGATTCCAACAAAATATGGAGATTTGGACTTCACTACTGCCATTCTAAGGACTGTGGTGGCTTAGTGGTTAAGATGCTGAATCTGATGACTGGAAGGTCGACAGGTCAGCAGTTCAAGACCCGAGTATTACATGACGGAGGCAGCTCCCATCTCTGTCCCAGCTCCTGCCAACCTGGCCGTTTGAAAGCAAGAAATTGCAAGTTGATAAATAGAGACCACTTTGGTGGGAAGGTAACAGTATTCTGTGTACTCTAGTGTCTTAGCCATGCCTGCCACATGTCCAAGGAAATGTCTGCAGACACAGACAGTGCTGGCTCTTTGGCTATAAAAGGAGATGAGCACTGGACCCCAGAGTTGGATACAACTGGCTTTCAAGCAAGGACAACTGTTACCTTACTGCCATTCTGCCGCTATAGCTTGAATCAGTTTCATATATTTTCTTTGTTTTCACCAGTAAAAATAAAGAATCTGTTTCCATAGCAATAAGTCAAAACCCACATGTGGGCAATACCTATATTTTAGTATCAATATAAAATCTCAAAATAGGCATGTAGGGATCAAATGAACTCTGGCAAATCTCATTGGGGAGAAGGCAATTTGGCAAATTCCTCTTCTCTGCAAACACAAATAGAACAGCATTGCTATCAACCCAGTCATCTGGATCTAGCCTTAGATGAAACGCACAAGACACTTGTGGCATTAGCAAAGACATAAATAAACCAGAGTCCCTCTGTAATAGTGCTGAAGACTACAATTTTGGCTGGCTAGAAATCCTGAGAGCTGCAGTCTTTTGACGTTCAGTTTATAACATTTGTTATTGCTGTTAACGATGTCAAGTTGCATCTGAGTTATAATGACCCTTCTAGCAGATTGAATTGAGTTACCATGGCCAAGCAAGGATTTGAACTGTCTCCTGGAGCCTTGTCAAACACTATCCACTATGCACTAACTCACTGATAAAAGTTTTTTCTGCTTCCTCCTTTACCACTTTGGGTGTCGAGGGAGAATACTGTACAAGGCTCTTGTTCTGGCACTTCTCATGGCCTCCACTGGCATTATTTGGTGTTCTTGTAATATGTATTTGACATACTATATTTACTTATAAAGTTAATGGTTATTAATGCATAGCAAAAGTAGCTTTTTTTACTTAGGTAAATAAAGCTGCCTTTGGCCTGATCTCTTCCACACACATGGAACAGATGTAGGAAACCTCTACACCAGGGGTGGCCAACCTACAGCCCGTGGGCCGGACCCAGCATGCAGCACCATTTCATGTGGCTCGCTGCTGCCCTCAACGCTAGCAGAAGCGGATGTGTTTACAACAGCCGTAAAACATGCCTGCGCATGCATAAATGCACCTGCCATAAATGCACCTGCAGGTGTTGTAAACGCGTTTTCAGCAGCCATGGATGTGGTTTATGGCAGCATTTATGGCAGGAGGAACCATGCAAGTGGCCCACTCAGCTCAGGTGTAGTCCGGCCCGTGGTGCGAAAATGTTGGGAACTCCTTCTCTACACTGTCAGTGAATGACTACTGTGCTGTGGTAGTTTAACAGATCCCTTATTCTCAAGCAGTCTATTAGTATCAAATAGTGTTAGGACCTGTTTTGAAATACAGTAGCTTTCTTTCCCGGGAACAGTATGTCAAATGCATGAGGAACCTATTGTTTGGGACTACAAATCCTATACACCTTAACTATGGGCAACGCCTGCTGGGGCCTCTGGGAAGTCCAGACAGAGCTTCTGTGTTCCACTCTCAACTCATTACATGGTTGAAGCAATGAAGAATTGAACAGTGAACAAAAGTAGAACAATAGCTGAACAGAATTTTAATTCTGTAAACTATTATTTAAAAAACTACAACAACATTTAAAAAGCATTACAAATTAGATTTGTTTAAAATTAAATTAGATGGCATTCATCACTTCATACATCATCCCTGCTTTGCAGCCTATTTGGCGTAACTCCTAAGTCTCTTCTCAGGCAAAGCAAGAACAAAGATTTTGTGGCCTTAGAGGTAGCCCCTCCTTGAAAACAGGTGGCAGAAACCCTATGCAAAAGCAAAGAAACAAATACACCTTTTGGAGCATAGAATTTCTTTGCAAAAAGAAGTGCTTTCATTCAGGCGCTCAACTTGCCAAGGTATTCAAGCATGCCTGCATGTGGTTAACTTGAAGCATGCAATTAAGCCCTGATTATACAGGCGCTAGTCTCCTTACTGAATTAATGTCTAAAACTGCTTCTCATGGAAAGCTGCTGGATTGTAGCTCCCCACAGCATCCAGATCATTTATGATCTTTCACATTACAGCCTGCACCTGGCAATATCACATAAAGTACAAAATCCTGGTCCTATTGAAGTCTTGTGGGCATTTTGCCACTGGCTGCAACTGGAGCCGAAGCCTGTAGAGTTTTTTCCCCCTCAGCAGGGAAAAAGGTGGTATAAAATGATACAGTTTGCTTGAATAGCTGCCAGACTGTTAAATCTGTATTCTTAGACTCAGCTCAATTTGGGGGGCTGCAGGAAAGGTAGAGGGAGGGGGAGCAAAGCTGATTTTAGTGCTAATTTCCACGGTAATGTGTCAAGATAATTACCAGTACTTTTAGTGAGCACAAGGAGAATATAAGTTTCCATTAAAGAGGGTCTCCATGAATATTCGCATTTCCCCACTTGGAGAACATTGCAACTAGTAACAGGATAGCCAGTTTGCTAGAAACTTGGATTTCATGTCTGCAGTCAGGGAGAGGTTTCTACTTTCAATGTATGGTCAATACATTCCAGTGAAGGGAGAGGCTCACAAAAGGCATGGAAATCCTAGTGAACCCAGCTTGTGTAAGTCATCCTATAGAGTCACTCTCACTTGAGCACCTGTTCTCTGTCTGGTCAAGCCACAAATATATATATTTGGGTCACTGGGATTTTGTATCATTTTGCACAGTCAATCCAGCTGAGGAATAAAGCAGTCATGTCTTACAGTATTTACTTTTCTCAGTTCACATATAATATGAATTGACCCAGAGCTTGAAAAATCACCTTATTGGACCACAGTTCCCAAAGTCCTCCAGTCCACATAGCCAGCTTCGCAAGAAAAAGAAAGCCTAAGGCCATTTTCTGGTTTGGGGGGCGGGGGATGTTAGTGATAAAGGGCAGCTAGAACAAAACAAACAAAAATCCATTAAAACCCAGCCACGGTCAAGAATTCTAAGGGTACAACTACAATGAATCTGCTGTGAAGTTGCATCTGGGAAATCGGGTTTTCCTGGGTGAATTCAGCAGTGAGAAGGGAGGAAATTGGCAATTATCTTTTGTTTGCAACTCACTGGAGTATCTGTTGTGGGCAATACAAATGTGCAGGAGACATGGTTACGTCAGAACTACTTTAACAGCTCATTCCAATTTCCTTCTTACACAAATACACTCATGTGTAATAGTGCTTCTGGGGAAGAACCAGAAGTTAAGACACTAATCAATTGCAAAACAACAGCACACTTGTGTAGATTATGCAAAGGAAGTCTCTAGAAGATGGGGTTAAAAAAACAGCTTTCTTCCTCTTCCTGGGTAATTAATACTATTGATTTAGGTGTGTTACCAAAGATTCATTGCCAATTTCCTCCTCTACCAGCTGGTCTTCTAAAGGCTGATTACTTAATTCCTTCTCTCCCCCCCCCCTCCCTCTGGCTCATTTTTAGTCTTCTAAATTGGTTGAGGGGAACTAATGTTTATCCAACTCCAACAGCTTTTTTACTTCCTCTCTCCCCATCTATAACTAAGTAGCTGAGAGACATTTCTTCTGGTTGCCTGTCTAGCCTTGAAGCTGCATTGGTTGAAGCAATCACACTGCCTGAATCAGTGCAAATCCATTCAATTTGAAAAAACGTAGAAGTCACAGAAGTAGAGGGAAAAAGCGGAGACTGTGAAGAAAAGGTTGGGCTAATTCACATTGACTGTATGTCATGTCAACAGAAAATAATGGAAATCAGACCTGAATCCTAGAGCATTTCCTTCATTATTTGTCAATGTAGTCACCCAGAAGACCAAAGCCCTATATACATTTACCTAGGAATAAGTCCCACTGAATAACATCTGCTTTTAAGAAGATATGCATGAGTTTCAGCCTCTGTTTTGTTAAGATCAATAAAAGGTTAGTTGTTCAATTCAATAAAAGTTTAACTGAAATGAAAACTAACTGGAGTGTCATTGATTCCAACCAGATGTACAAGGAACTACTATTACTAGATTGGAATCACTTGTGAAAAGCTCAGTGTCATTAATATAAAACACTTCATACTTTCCCTTTTTAACTGCTTGCCAAGGCCTGAGCACACATAAGTCAAAATGAATACAGTGGGCAAAATCCTGTTGTGAAGCTTTGCATCTCTGGAATTTGGCTCAGGAACCTGGGGTGCTTGATTTAAACTAATTCAGGAGTTCTCAACCTTTTTAAGCCGGGGGCCGGGTCACACTCCCTCAGACAGCTTTGGGGGCTGGACAGCCATTTTGCCCTTCCTCCACCCCATGGCACTTCCTGGTGTGGTGGAGGTGGCAATAGGTCACATGAAGTGCTGCTGTGGGCTGCAGGTTGAGAATCCCTGGACTAATTAAAAACATATCCTCCACTTTGGGTTTAAATTTCTCTTGGGCTCCCTTTTACCTGGGGACAATATTGAGAGCCTCAGGGAAGAAAGAGGAGACATTTTAAAAGTCAAAAATTGCCACCAGATCCCTGCCAGCAGAACCAGGACTGCTACCACTGAACTGGCAGTTTTGGCATTTGAAAGGCTACCCCCTCCATCCCAGACTTCTAAAGGTTTCCCCAGAGCAAATGGGAGCCTAAGGGAGACTCATATGGTGTATTACGGGAAGGAAGGAACTTTATGTTAGCCCATGTGTTATTCTGGCATCTCGCCACAAAAACAGCTCGTATTCACCAGAAAGTGCAAAAGGACAGCCATTAAACTTCAGTAGGACTGCAGGGGCTTAGTAATTAAGATGCTGAACTTGATGACTAGAAAGTTGACAGGTCAGCAGTTTGAGACCTGAGTGCATGATGGAGTGAGCTCCCATCTCTGTTCCAGATTCTGCCAACCTTGCAGTTTGAAAGCAAGAAATTGCAAGTAGATAAAGAGGTATTGCTTTGGTGGGAAGGTAACAGTGTTTTGTGCACTCTAGTGTCTAGTCATACCTGCCACATGGCCATAGAAACTTCTCCAGATACATACAGCACTGGCTCTTTGGCTGTAAACAGAGATTAGCATGGTCCCCTAGAGTTGGATATGACTGGCTTTCAAGCAAGGGCGACCTTTACCTAAACTTCAGTCGGTGTGCGTGAGGACTGTGTCTGGTATTATTATGTGTCAACCTACAAATTAATGAAAGCTGAACAGGACTGTTTATGATGTTTTGGAAACCATACATTTACAGAGTCGCTATAAGTTGGAAGCAACTTGACAGCACTTAACAACAACATAAATGAATGACCTCCTCAAAGTCTTGCTACCATCAACAAACTAAAAACCACAGCTTTCTTTATTAAGTCAACTAGACTTAGTCAACTGGAGCTCCCAGCACAGTACTGGTCAGGCCCAGAATTGCCTAATTTCAGAGACTAATCGCCTTAAGCATGAGGTATGTCCAGACATACAGTATATTTTTCAATGCTTCATTCATTTTCTTCTCATTTCTGCTGCAACTTTGCTCTTCTTGGTGCACAGCCACTTAACTGTGTCTTTCCAGTCATCTGCAGCTCTGTAATCGCAACAGTCCTCTCTGCCTTTCCCAGAGTTAGTCCAGCTCTCTCTGCCAGGTTCCCTATTGGGTGGTTAACTATGCTGCTCATGTATTTTTCCTTCAGATAGAATCAGTCCCAGACTTGAGTGTGTAGTTTAAAAAATGTGTTCATATTCCCACTGACAGCAGTTTCTTGGTACCTCTAATTGTGTCAGACATGAACGACAAACGACCCTTACATTTCTCTCGTAAGTGACCTATAAATGGAGTTTCTATAGCATGAACTGGGAGATAGAGCAAGAAAGGTTTGCCTTGCTTGGCAAGTACAGAGCGCCAAAGCTATGTCTGTGTAATATTTTGTTCTCCCAGTGGTGGCACAAACTTGTTACTCAAGTGTCATATCCTGGAAAAGTCTAAAACAAATTTGCTGCCTGAGATGGACCAGCATTTGGAGCTCCTAAGTCCATCCCTGTTAAAAATGTATAGTATCCGGAATTGGGACTGTGGTGGCTTATTTGGCTAAGATGATGAACTTGAAGACTGGAAGGTCAGCAGACATTTCCGTGGACATGTGGCAGGCATGCCTCAATGCCGGAGTGCATGGGACACTTTACCTTCCCACCAAAGTGGTACCTCTTTATCTACTTGCAATGTCTTGCTTTTGAACTGCTAGGTTGGCTGGAGCTGGGACAGAGACGGTAGCTCACTCGGTTGTACACTACTCAGGTCTTGAAGTGCTGACCTGCCAACCTTCCAGTCATCAAGTTCAGCATCTTAACTATTTGAGCCACTGCAGTCCTTTACCTTTATTCAGAACTAGTCACATTATTTTGGTCTGTGAAGCAGAAAAATCCCGCAAAGCTCCCTCCCTCCGTGGTAATAAACCAACAAATTAAATTAGTAACCATTTCATGCCCTTGTCTTAATATTCAAAATCTGGGACCAACATAGCTCCCTCACCCATCCTAATGGGAAGGTTTGGCTCCATTCATCTTTCCTTTTACATCCTGTTTTCTCACCCGTATAATTTGCCATGTAGGAAAAATAACTTCAGCTAGCCTTTCTTTAGTCCCGTAAATGAAAAAAAAAATTGTTGTGGTTTCTTAAAAAATTATTTACGTTTTGTTTTAATGGATAATGCCAATCAATTGTATTTTTAGAATATGTAAGCAGAGAGATTGGACTGTGTGGGTGTTGATGTATTGGACAACAGAGTGGTGCAGTGGCCAGAGGTTTGCACCTGGGCAAGTGTTCTCTTGTAAGAAATGCAGGCAGTCCAGAATTAGATGCATGAAACTCAAAGCAAGTTTACTTAAAAGGTGGAAGGGTGGCAAGTATTTACAGGTGAACCAACTGGAACACAAAATAGATATAGTCTCGCAAGCTGCTCAGTTAACTTCACTGAAGTAGTACAATTGTGCTACATACAAGTCCTTCAACAGCAACAGTCCAGTTCAACAGAGTAAAGGCCAGATGTAGCCCAAAAACAAGGCAAAGGAAGTTCTACAGCATTTGTTCTTCCAGTGGAGGCTCACCACAGTTAGTTCTCCTTAGTTCAGTAAGCAAGGATGGAATATTCAGCAAAAAGCCATCAGCAGGAACAATGGCAAAGGTTCAGTCCATATGGCAGGTTTCAGAAGATACAGGAATCTTCATCCAATGTACCAGCCTGTTGGCATAGCAAGGTGTGCATTTTTTTGGGATTTTTTTTTTTTTGCAGTGTAGCTGAAGATATGCAGGCTTGCTCTTTCCTGTATACATTGGTCTCTTGGAGCACAACAGGGAAAACACTCAGCACCTGTTGTGCCCCAGCAGTATATACTATAGTCTTAAAGGTATAATAGGCATAATATGCCTTGCAACTAGTTAGGGAGAGCAGCAAAGACTAACATTCCCTATCAGCGGGTCAGTAGACAAAGCACTAATTGATGAGCATTATTTCAGCTTGTCTGTAAGCACATCGTGGGCAAACAAGCCTGACTAGGACTGCTCCAAGTAATGTATACTTCAGGGCACAAGTCTGAAAATGAATTGTCTCTCTGTGTAAAGACTCTTGAGGCTTTCTCACTCACTTGCTCCATGAAAACAAACATTCTTGGGGTATTTTTCATTCAAAAAGAACTGACATTTGATATACACATAGTTTAACACACCCTGATTTCTGAAAAATTCTGAAAACAAGAGTTGTTAGAAACCTTTCTCTGACATAATAAACAATCCGGAGTCAGGGGGACATAGATGAGGGAAGAACAGGCAGGGGCAGGCATTCATACAGGCTACGGTTTTGAAAAGTTGATGAAGCTATATTTCATGTTAAAGCTTCCAGCAACTTTAGGTAAAGGTAAAAGTAAAGGTCACCCTTGCTCAAAAGCCAGTTGTATCTGACACTAGGGTTTGGTGCTCATTTCTATTCACAGCCAAAGAGCCAGCACTGTCTGAGTCTGCAGACATTTCACTTGTACAACTTTCTTGGCTTTGTCATTGGCCAAAATTAAATCTTCATTGGTACATGTTTCTGGTAGTAATGAGCAGACCAGTAAATGAGCCAGATTCTGTATCTCTCCACATTCACACAGTGCGTTGTTGTCTGCCAGTATCACCCACTTGAGCATGTTGGTCTTACATTTAGGGACTCCAACCCTCAGCTTATTCAGGGTCCTTCAAGTGCTGAAAGGGATGTTGAGTTGATAAACCATACCCTCCTTTGATGTTTTTCCTTCTCCAGGGTAGACCAGGGGGTCCAACAGACACAATAGAATCTTTTACAATAGCAGCAAAATTTTGTGGGATGGGAACATACCAGGCAGATTTCTGATGTTAAGAACATCTTTTCAACATCAAGACAGGCATAGTAGTGTGGAGAAAACAAGAGAACCATTCCTTGCCTCAGAAGGACCACAATAATTTATAGCCAAAAACAAGGATTTTTCTGGGGAAAGTTGTTTTGCTAGCAGAAAAGAAGTACAGGTATTAGCAAATCTACACCTCCTCTGCCCTATAAAATAGTATGAAATCCATTGAAGGCATTTTGGCACAGGAAGAAAAAAGTCCCTCAAGCACTCTTACCACCCAGACAGTAAAAATGCAAATAATAAAATATGAAGTAACTAGTACATTTCCAGCTTTTCATGACATGCAGTATTGGATTAGCTGCCTTATTCTGCCTGATTTTAGGGCCAGCTTTCCACAGGGAACTAAAGAGAGAAGGACAGAGAAAAGAAGATCTGAATGGCCAAGAAAAACATGTTTTAATTTTGTTTCATATGTTTATGCACATAGAATTGAAGGAACAGTGTTCCAAGGATTATGCATACTAACTAGTTATTTTGTTAGTTGTTATATGCTGTGGATTTGCTCCATTTCATTTACTACTGTTATTATCATCATCTTGGGTTGCCCTAACCAATTAATCTTTTTCTCTCAGGGTTCACACCCATTAGATTTATGTTTCTCCTTGGTCATAGTTGAAAACCACCATGGAGATATAATCTCTCCCCCCACCCCCACCCCGTGTGTGTGTGTGTGTGTGTGTGTGTGTGTGTGTGTGTGTGTGTGTGTGTGTGTGTGTGTGTGTGTGTGTGTGTGAGAGAGAGAGAGAGAGAGAGAGAGAGAGAGAGAGAGAGAGAGAATATAAATAAATAAATAAATAAATAAATAAATAAATAATCTCTGCTTGGTTAATTTGTGTTAATTTTTTCCCTCTCTTTGAAGTTTTTAAGAAGCAAAAACTCTCACGAAGTATCTGTAGTTGAAGAAAGGAAGGTTTAAAACAGGGGTGCCGAAGCATTTCGGGCTGTGGGACAGTCACATGGTTTTTCGGGCTGGTCACATGGTTTCTCCCCCAGGAAGCAGAAGTAAAACACGTCTTGCAATCTGTTTTGCAATGGGATGAGATGGGTTTTAGGCTCCCATTTTCTCTGCTTACACCAGGGGTGCCAAAACTATGACCCACAGGCCGTATCCTGGCCCTGACGCCAATTCATCCAGGCCACACTGCCCTCGTTGCTCCTGGAAGTAAAATGTGCCCGCATGGGCATGGGTACATTTTACTTCTGCTTCCAGGAGTGACGAGGGTGGTGTGGATGGATGAATTGGCATCAAGGGCCAGATACGGCCCATGGGCCATAATTTGGGCACCCCTGGTTTAAAAGGTAGTTTTTATGGGTTTCCACCTGGAGGGGAAAAATAAGTCTGAGATTTTAAATTCTGGGTTCATCTTGACTGGCAAAAGGTCCTACGTTTGTGTTGGTTTGAAGTCAATTCAAAAATAAGGAATACACAACACATTAACTTCCCAAAATGTGGGTTATTATAAACCACCCATTAGAGGTTGTTTATTTTTGCACTGATTCCCACACTGCTGTATTCTTCTGTGTGCACACCTGTGTCAGTGCGCATAAGCTGCCAGTATTTACTCCTCCACACAGTAAATTACTTTCAGCCATTCTTTAGTTGCCAGACCTCCCAGCAGCCTGCAAAAATTAATTTTAAAAAAATGAAATGCACAGAGCTGTCCTTTAGGAACCGAGGAAATCAGCCTAACAGCTGACTGGTGGCAGAAGTGGGGTTAAAATTAAAAAAAAAACCAGAGGGGAAGGGGGAAATTGGCAGGTTGTTTGGCAGTAGTGCCTGAAGGGTTAAAAAACCCACCACCTTTGGGCAAGATTTCACAAAGGACCTGCAAAGGGACAAAGCACCACCTGGTTTAAAACAACAATGACACATCAGTTGGAAATCGGATCCTTTTGACAGTCGAAACACCTCCACTCTGTGTGCCCAAGTTGTGTGTCCATATGTGTAGAAAGAGGTGGATGCAGAAAATTGCATTTTGGACTACAGCTCCCAGACATGCACTCCCAGGCAGCATGGCTAAGGTTTCCGGGCAGTGTAGTCTCAGAAGTCATTTTCCCAGGTTCAGAAAGTAAGCTGATCTCCCATATCTGTGAGAAGATCTGGCCTCTATGTTGCTTCCTACTGCAAATGGTCCTTGATCTAGATTTGTGCTTCACATCTTTTTTTTCCCAAACCAGTGCAATGGTTTTAACCAAGCAGTGATTATTTATTTATTTATTTTCCCTGCAATTGGATGGTAAAAATAGAAAACAATCTTGGTCATTTTGTTGTTATTTTGGCTCATTCGATTTTTTCCCTTGTTGGAAACAGAATCTAAGTCAGGGATTCTCAACCTGCAGGCCATGGGCTGGATGCGGCCGATGGCACCATTTCAGGCAGCCCCCACCGTCTGCACCACACGAGGAAGTGCCATGTGGTAGAGGAAGGGCAAAATAGCCAACTGGACCCAAAAGCTTTCTGAGGGAGCGTGACCTGGCCCCTGCTTTTAAAAGGTTGAGAATTCCTTGTCTAAGTCCTCTGACTATACAGTTACAGTTTGGAACTGTTTACAGAGGCAAATCCTGCCTTCCTACTCCTCCAGGCCATACTGTTTGTAAACAGTTTGTCAGCCAGGTTTTGCTTTCTCAAGAGGGACAATGACAGTCGTGGGCAGCAGCAAGGGATGTTTGCCTAATGGCCTCTGATCTTCTCCTCAGAAACCCCCAGAGTCAAAAATGCACTCACATTTTGAAGACAACAAGTTTTGTAGCTGCCACAGGTCTCTTTAGCAGGGTGTGAAGTGTGTGATTTCTAATTCTCTTGTCTCAACAATGGCTGGAAGTGATATAATCAGGAAAGAGGAAATTCACTAAGGCTTAATTCTCATGATTAGTAGGTGAGGTGAGATGTCTGTGTTTGGACTGTCACATTTCAACTTGCAGGAAGGGACTTTTATGTGTGGATGTGACTTAATCTTAACACTGTCCTCCACCCACCCACGAGTTGTCATGGAGAAAGATTCCAGTCTACCTACTTGCTAGTAAGCTGACATGCTAGTTGATTGTGTGTAGGAACTTTTAGTATTGGGGGAACATTTTCCCATTTAAACTCTGTATAGTTTGAGATAGGGCAACTCTAAATAGGTCTATCACACATGATGGCCCTGATTCAGACAACAAGTGCTACTAAATTATTACAACTAAGCAAAGTTTGGAAAATTCACTTTTTTGGGTTATAGTTCTCAGAATTCTCCACCCAACGAGGCCATCCAAAAGAGTAATTTTCTAATATCTCTCCCTCCCTTGCTCTTTCTCTCTCTCTCTGTAAATATTCCATGAGAGATTCCCAGGATGTTTTACACAGAACTAAAACAAAATGATACATACATACAATCACAAGTGTTACGATTAAAAAAAAAGTGAATCAGCTGAAATAAATGGAGACACACCAGAAACAGGAAGCATGAACTGTGTAACTTTCTGGGATGTAAGACTGTTTCTATTTAAGCAGCATTTGCGAGCCAGGAATGAGCAAGTGAAATTTTAAAAGAATGACCGAAAAAAAGGAAGATAAAAAGATTTCTACAATGTGTTTCAAAATATTATCTGCTCTCTCCATTTGGGGAACATTAAACTCTCAAGAAAATATAAGTCTCTTCTTCACATACTAAGTCAAGCTTATGAAAAATAATTTAAGAAATGTTTGAAGCACTGGATGTCACAGTCACTAACTATTACTACGTATTATTCTTTTTCCTCTGAATATAAATAAATCGTATTGGGATGCAGGGTTGGAGAGGGAAGGGTGGAATTACTTCAAATTCTTAAAATTTGTTTTACTTTTTTGTGGTTTGGAGAGGTGGGCATTTAAAGGCAATTTTTTTAAAAAGAAAGTACAAATCCCTTTATTGTTGGTTCTTTGTGAAAATTTGTCATATTCCTTCAGCTCTTCTTATCAGTTCTGTTCTGATAGTGGTCTTCACGTCTAAACTAATTGAGAAGCAGGACTGTATTAATTTTTCCAACTTAAATGCTAAATTAATTTGCTTGGAGGTATTCTTCTTCCTTTACAAGATTAGCACTGGATTTTCCGCCTCCCAATTATACATCCAATATATTTTCTCTTACCTTTTCTTTCTTATTTAAGCTCCTTTCCCCACTGCCTTCTTCCTCCTCATAAAAGAATTGAATAAAGCTACAGTTTCCATGCTGGACAATATAAAGAAGAACAGTTAATGCTGCCATTTTGTTCAAAACATATACACTGCTCTCAGTTCCCCAGGATGGAACAGCAGTACTGTATCCAAAATGTAACCAGTCAACTTTCATTTATGAATAGGTATGTTCTGTGTGAGTGAAATGAATATTTTTTTGAAAGTGGAGTTTGTGCACAAGAGTTGGGGTTTACTTATGGCTGAGGACATCATATGGGTAATGTAACAGTGTTCTGTATTAAATAGTAAATTGTAGTACAGTACTCCATATCACTCAAGTCACAATGCTGCTTTCCTTGCAGCAAAAATGAAGGCGCTTTGCCCCACACAAACCCCATAGCAAATTGTCTTGAATATCTGTCCAAAACACACATGCACAAATACACACAGCTGCCTATTTTTTGGTGCATTCATTTGCTCCTCAAACAAACCTGAGGAGACCTGTTGCCAGACAGGCAGGGTCAGGAAACCAAAGGCATTTATGGCATTGAATATGGAAGTTTCAGAGAACGGGAAAGCTATGCTGAAGTTAACAGTAAAAGCCAGTTATCTTTCAGCTTGACAAACTTACTGGGTGGTTTGGCTGAGAAGATCTTCCAGATGTAATTTTGGCATTTATGAATCCATTCAGAAGAAATCTGCAGGGTTGCTTGGAGAGTACAACTGAACAGCTGCTGTGTCCACTGTCTTGACTTCTCATGTTGGTCTTCTGCCTTCAGGAAATGGAAATCTGCCACTTGCAACTTAGCGGCTGTTAGATTTCAGGATCCATCAAAATGTCTCCTTGCCTCACATCCAGGCCTCTTGAGAATAATAAAAGGACAGGGGAAAACAAAGAAATCCTCACCACACCACCCAATCTTATCCCCAGTTCAGTGGTGGGCAGCAACAGGTTCGCACACACACACCCCTGGAAGGGGTAGCGAAATTGGGTGGCCACGCCCAACTCCCTGCCCTGCCCCATCAGGTTTTCTCCCTGCAAGTGGTTCAAGGTCTCCCTTGCTCAAAAGCCAGTCATATCTGACTCTAGGGTGCAGTGCTCATCTCCATTTACAGCCAAAGAGCCAGTGCTGCCTGTATTTGCAGATGTATACATGGCCATATGGCAGGCATGACTAGATCGCCCATGACATAGACTCTGCCCATGATGTAGGCTCCATCCACGATGTGGTAGTGAATTTTTTTGCTGCCCACCACTGCCCCAGTTCTAGTTTTTAAAAAAGCATCCTGTTTATCCATCACCAAAAATGTAGCCCGGAGTTTGCAGAAGTTAAATAATTGTCTTTTGAGTGTAAGGATATTTTCCATGCACAACCACCCCCTCTTGCATTTTTTTTAATTGGGAAGAGTGGAGGCATGAGACTAATAATTGTTTTATCATGTCAGAATAAATGTTTTTCACATTATTAGTCTGGCTATAAAGGGAATACAAATTTTGTGTCAGAAATTATTCTGGGTTGAAAGGATTTTTACAGAAGAAACTCTGCTCAGGGAAGGCTCAAATGAGGCTCTTTTCATGTCCCCAAAAGCTGGGACAGAGACAGGTGCTCAATCTGTTGTGCAGTACCTGGGTCTCGAACTGCCATCTTGCCAGCCTTCCAGGTAAAAAAAGGTGAGCTTCTTAACCACTGAGCCACCACAGCCCTGCAGGAAATAACACGGGATAAATATTCTGTGTTATTTTTTTTTTTTTGGGGGGGGGGATGTATAATAGACTCCCAACCATTGGAAATAAGCCCACTTCTCCAAATGTTACTATTTTACCTCCAGTGAATGCTTTCTGACAGTTTAAATCAGGGATTCTCATTTCACGTGCCCCCCACCTGTCTCCACCACACCTGGAAGTGCCATGTAGTGGAGGAAGGGGAAAATGGTCATCCGGTCCCCAAAGCTGTCTGAGGGAGTGTGACCCAGCCCCTAGCTTTAAAAGGTTGAGAACACCTGGTTTATATACAGCATTGCATTAAAGTTAGGGTTATTTCTCCCCCAGGGAACAAAAGGGCAATCATTTGACTTGTGTGCCAACACGTTTTGATAGGATTTTTTAAAAGCAAATCTGCACCTTTGAGCAAACATATGTATGGATATGCAAACAGATATTATTTCCAGTAAATCTTTTCATCATAGTAAATATGTCCACGAGGCTTTTCCATACTTGGACTTTTGGCTTGTTTTCACAGTTGGTGTATCATTTTCCAGAACATACATCCAGTAGTTTATATGTAAATTGTGCTGTCAGGGCCCATTAATGTCATTGCTCAGGCTTAAATCTCAGAGCCAGCTAACTCTGAGGGGTTGTCTTGTGTTTCTCCTTTGTGATCACACGAGTGTAGGATCCAAACCAAGATTCTGTCCACTACTTTGCCTGAAGAAGGAAATATTTACTTCTTGCTGGCGGGTGCCCCATCCATCCATAGATAGACAGTTATCCCAGCCCAGAACAGTCTCTCCCAGTTACTCTAATTGCAGTTAGCATGTGTGATTGTAAAAAAGACAGACGAAAGAAAGAAAAAGGAAGGAAGGAAGGAAGGAAGGAAGGAAGGAAGGAAGGAAGGAAGGAAGGAAGGAAGGAAGGAAGACAGAAAGAAAGAAAGAAAGAAAGAAAGAAAGAAAGAAAGAAAGAAAGAAAGAAAGAAAGAAAGAAAGAAAGAAAGAAAGAAAGAAAGAAAGAAAGAAAGAGCCCCAATGATATTTGAGTGTGACTTCCTCTTGGACTGGCAACTAAGACCCATTTATTTTGTCCAGATCTGCTCCTGGAGGAATGGAAACATGTGAATTTGGGAACAATATTGCTGCCTGCATTTTGAAGTTACACCTATCACTGACTAGCATAATGTTACCTTTATGCCACTGCTGCATGTTGAGGAAAGACCCTTGTATGAGCAGAAGCTTTGCAGGGACACCAATTAAAGATCCTGCCGAGCAACTGAGTGATCACAATATTGGGTCCAAATATCCCACTATAAACCCTGAGAAGAAGTATTCAGAAATATTGTCTGAACCATCTATAGCAGAGGTTCTCAACCTATGGCCCACAGGCCGAATCCAGCCCACAGCACCAATTAATCCAACCCGCTGTCGTGAAAGTGACTTTACCCTGGAGTAAGACCTTTCATGCTTCTGAGCTGCAGCCCCTTGGCTGAATAACTCAGGCCTCTAGATTAGTGTAAATAAGGTAGCGTTGAGCCAAGTAATCACTCCAAGTCTCTTCAGCTATTTCAAAAGTATATTGAAATCAAATTAAAGTCCAGAACAAAGTCCAGAAAACAATTCAAAATAAAGAAAGCTGCTCTCCAGGGAAAGCTCAGGGGCCCCCTTGCTGGCTAAAGCGACTACTGTACATGATTTCAGTTCAAAGTCCAAGAGAGTCTGTTCCTTGCCCCCCCCCTTCTTCTGGGTTTTATCTCCTCCCTCAGGGTCCACCTTCTTGCCATCCCTCTAAAGGAGTCCAACCAATGATCTTACAGCATGACATGTTCATCACACAACTCATGAGGGTAGTAGTATGTTTACATTCCAATGCCTTTTGTATGTGGGAAAGTGTTATCCCATGCATTGAAATCTCCATCTTGGGTGGGCTAAAGCACACAGTAATTCAGTGGGCAAAAAGATCATGAAAAAGCACAGCCCAAGGCCAGGATTTTCATGACACCCACGACCTCATTTCAGCCGCCACTGCCACCTCAATCCTTGTCTCCTCTGCTTTGCTTGGCATGTCCCTAATGGTGCTCTGCAGCAGTATGGATGTTGTAAGCATTACAACATCCGCTCTGCTATGACACCCCAAGCCAAGTGGTGGAGACAAGGATTGAGGTGTTGCCTGTGGAAGCAGAAGCAGAGGGTGGAGTGAGGTCACAGGCTGGATCAGTTGGTACCATAATCCTGCTGCCACTGCCACCTATCCAGCCCACCAGCACTATTAGGGCCCTCCGGCTTAAAAAGGTTGAGGACCCTTGATCTACAGCCTAGTTTAGCAAAAGAAAAAAGTGGGGAGGGGGCAGTAATATAGCTCAAATGTTATGGTGGGGTCTAGAGTCTCCTCCTTTGTATTCTTCATTTTCCGGTGTGCAATAAAATAAAATGCTTGAACAATAAAGTTGAACCTTACCACCCTGCAGCAGTTAAGCTATTCTGAGCATGCCCCATCTCATCTGATCTCTAAAGCGAACTTGGATGGGGGAATGCCATGGGTATCTAGGAAAGGAAAGAATTCACCCTGAAGCCATGGTGAGTCCTTGCTGCTGGGCAAAGCTGACACTACTGGGAAAAGTTAAATCTATGTCCTGATTCAGAATAAGGAAGAGATCTATGTTCTGAACCCTTGGTTGGCCCTCTATACTTTCTGGTTCTACCATTAGAAGGTTAGCTCAGATAGCCCATACTGATGGAATAGAGTGAGGAGCCATATTGAGGTGTGGAAAGACAGAGTTATTGGGCTGCACAGTTTTACACTCCCTTAGTTACAGTTTTCAGATTTATTTCAGATATTGTCCCACTGCTAGATTTGAAGCAAGACTAGCACGTAGTTGGCTTCTATGTGTGTCATAGGAACAAACACCATTTTCTCTTTTGCCATGATCAGGAAAAATGCCCAACCCTGCTTTGATAGCTATTTGAGCCTTGCTTTCACTGGATTATATAGTCTTGTGCCAAGAGTGCCCAATGGTTGTTGGGAGGAAGGAGAGGAAACAGGAGACTGTATGTGATACGCTGAATGGGAGAACTTGCAGACATTGCACTGAACAGGTTCTAACACATAGATGAGTTTGGAAAGGCTGAGCAGGACTGCTGAGAACAGGACTTTTGGGAGGTCTGTCATTCATAGGGTTGCCAAAAGTCAGAGGCAACTTGATGGCCCACAATGACAACAAAAACTTTCTGCTCCATGCAGAAGCATGAGCTGAATATGTACTGAGGTACTGTATACATATTGTGTGCTATACTAGGACATGCCTTTTCACAGTTTTCCTACTTACATCTCCCCATCTTTCCTCAGTTTAAGACTTCTCACATCTTTCTTGAATTTAGGGCTTCAGCTCTTTGGGAATCCTTTAAAGACCAAACTTCCCAACTTTTCTCCACCAGATTGTATTGTGTTGTGTAAGGTGATGGTGCCTCTGGCTATGGGATGTTTGGGGGTTCTTCCTTGTCTTGGAGTGGGGGACAAATCACACATATTTTCTTCAGTTTTCTCTCCCTGTATTCGGTAGTCAGTATAGCTCCAGTCTTTCCATCCACAAATGGCCAGGTTAGCTAACTTAAAGACCACAACAATAAAATTGACATAAATGTTCCCTCCCCTTTGAACTACAGTGCCCAAGTTCCCCCAGTCGATTGCCAGGGCAGTCTAGAAAATGTCATCAAAGCAAAGAACTTTTCATTCTCTGATCAAAAGTAGCCAAAAAATGAAAAACAAGTTGTGTATCAAGTAATCCTGAAAGGGCAAAGGAGGGTAGAATCTGAGCTAGGAGAATCACCATTTCCTAAATCAGGGGTGCCCAAACTTTTCAGGCCATGGGCAGGTCACGTGGTTCAGGGAGACAGTCACTACGGCCCGGAGGCTGTATCTGGTCCCCAACGTCCTTGTCGCTCCTGGAAGTAGAAGTAAAATGCACCCATACGGGCGTGTTTTACTTCCACTTTCAGGAGTGATGAGGGCTTTGTGGGCTGGATGAAATGGCATCTGGCCCTCAGGCCGTAGTATGGGTACCCCTGCCCTAAACTCACAGCTCTCACTGGTTTTTCTTTTGCTTTCCCCACTAATTGGTTTCAGTGGGAGAGAAAAGAATGAGGCCAGCTCTAGGGTTAATGTAGTTCTCCACCTTCCAGTAGAAAAAGGCAGTTTTGAATCCATGCTACTTGCCCACCTCCTTTCTCCTTCTTGCCAGAGCATTCTTTGTGTGTCTGTGTATGTCTACATAGGTAGGTATTATTTATTTATTTATTTATTCTTTAAATTTATACCCCGCCTCGCTCAGGCGAACCTGACTCTAGGCGGCTTCCATAGTAAACAAAAGAACAATATAACAAAAGAACAATAAACAATATCCCACCAAAGACCCCCCCCAGAGCCCTCTATCGCCACCCAAGACCCCCAGGTTCTCTCCCTTCGAGAGAAGGTATATGTGACAATACTTATGAAAGTCTTTTCTAAAAAAATTCAGATCTCTCAGTATTGATAGATAATTGTATGAAACTATGTAATAACATTATATGAGATCTTGAAGGAATTAATAGACCAGGAAAGAAGATCTGCAAGAAATAGGAGTTTATATTTAAATAATAATAATAATAATTTAGTGTCAGAGATTACTCTGGGTTTAAAGGATTTTTAGGGGATGCCCAAATGAGGCTCCTTTCATGTCCCCAAGTGCAGCTCTCAGGTATTGAAACTCAACCTTCCAGTCTCTAGTTCAGCGCTTTAACCACTAAGCCCCCCAGGAGCTGCTATATTAAATATTGTTATATATAGATACCGTAAAGGTATCTTTTGCTTAAAAGCCAGTCATAACAAACTCTAGGAAATGGTGATCATCTCCCTTTTCAGCCAAAGAGACAGTGCTTGTCTCCATCTGCAGATGTTTCTGTGGTCATGTGGCAGGCATAACAAAACAGAACACATGGAACGCTGTTACCTTTCCCACCAAAGCAGTTCCTATTTATCTACTTGCAATTTCTTGCTCTCGAATGGAAAGGTAGACAGGAACTGGAACAGATGACAGGAGCTCACTCTGTCATGCAGCACTCGGGTCTCAAACTGCTGACCTGCCAAATACCAGGTGTCAAATCACACATTAAAGGAAATTTGTATTTCCTGATGTCACAATGTTTCTCCTCCAGTCAGTCAGGAAAAACAGAGTTGCAAGTGATACCTGTGTTTATCGCTTGACGATCCAGCGCAAAATTAAGGCATTATAATTTGTAAAATGGGGGAGTGAGGCAAACGAGTGCCAAGACGTCCAAGCGTCTTTTATCATTCCAAGGAGCTTTGCTGCTAATGATATGCTGACTTCATTGTCTAGCTTGCATTAAAATGGAGCCACATTTGTGCCTGAAATTCTCTGCTTTTAATGGGTAAAATGTCTGGGAACATTTAGTACATTTGGAGAGCTGGCAGAGAAATAATCTAAAATTCTCAAAATATTTGTGGGCAAACCAAGAAAAATGACTTCAGCAAATTTCTAATTTTTTAGAATTTTCTGTGGAACTCTAGACAGAAGGATGAACCCAATAGAAAACAGCACCGAGCACATTATCCCTATTTTATGTTAAATGGATGTTCAAGTTCAAATAACCAAGGCTTAAACCAAAAAGAAAGACAGTATTTTCTCAATTATTTTTTAAATAAAGGTAAGGCATTTTATTTACATGACTGCAAGGTATAATAAAGCCATGTCTGTATGGAAATTATACAGGTAGGGTCTTGATCTTATACACAGAAACATTACAAATTATTACAGTTTTGTGAAAAGAGTACATTAAAAGCTGTTATTTCAGGTATTCTTCACACTGACTTGCCTGTTAATGACTCTTGAAATATAACCAGAACCATTTTCACACATCCCTTCCCTCAATCAACCCTTTTTTACGCTAGATTAGACCATATGCAAATATGAAATAAAAAGAGGAATGTAAATAAAAGCTATGTTGAGTAAATATGTATGAACATGGAATGGAAAGAGGTGTAAATGTGGAATAAAAAGAGAATGGTATTACACTCTACTCTAGTTAATGTCTGGAGCCTAGAATCAGGTAGAACTACTATACTCAGTCTGATCCTGGTAAAAGGGAAGTGATAGTGATGACAAGGCCGAAGGCCACATACTATGCTAGAGGGAAGCTATTGGTGTAGCATTTCTCAAACTATGCTCCACAGAACACCAGTGGACTTCAATTCCCAGAAGCTTCAGTCAGTACATTTACTGATTAGTGCTTTGGGGAATTGGCTTAGTAGTCTTCTGGGAATTGAAGTCTAAAACCCAAAGTTTGGGAAACACCGGTAGCTGAAGGCATGTTAATGTTCAAAAGATGTGGTTGAGAAAACAGTTTGTGTATAATAAGTCAAACTTGTAAATGAAGAATGCTCCTGTGTCTTGAAGGCTAATCAAAACAGGAGTACCTGTACTGTAATATGCAAATTATGGGAGAAGAATAAAACTGTTACTGTGACAATTATGTGCAATCAGCACTTAAGTAATTCCCTCTTCTAGTTATGGGTTATGTGAAATGCATAATTTCGTTCTGCACATTCAAATAAGGGAGGTTTGCCTGTTTCAATGGATATGACACTGTTGCCTCTCTGAACAAGGTTGTATCTTGGGGTTTCTCCTGAACCTGGCACTGTTTTATGCCCTTTTTGTTGACTGATTTAGACATAACCCAGTGCAAGACCTTGCATGTGAAACTATTGACCATCTATATATATGGCCATGGTGGCTATTTTGGACACTGTGACAAGTCCCGGTGTTCTACATAGTCTGGCGCCCCCCAGAGGCGGGCAGAAGTATGACACTGGGTGGCTACACAATGGCACAAGTCGATTTCTGCCCAAGGTGGAACCTTTGAGGCAGCAGTGTGCTGTTTCCATGGGACAGGTATTCCCATGCACCAGCCCAGCCTCCTGCCATGACCTCAGTCACTCCCCACCCAACTTCATAGGCTCTGCCTCCTCCCCCTGTCCACCGCTCTTTTAGCGTAGCCAGCACGCCCCTGTACAAAAGTATTTCCATGGCTTCTTTCAAAATAAAACTAACAAAGGTTTTGAAATAAAGAAATCTGTCAGGTTTGGTCAGGTCTTTACAGAATTTGGAGAAGCTCCTTTTTGTAGTAAAACATTCAGAATCTTCCAGCCAGTATGCCCATTTTGGCTTTCTCAGAAATCCTGCATAAATCTATACTTTACGGGGTGGGCTTGAGTCATTCATAAAAGTACAAAATCATTTTTTTATTTCAAAGAGTCAGAAGTGACAATTTTAAGCCATACACAAATTCTATTTCTCCACAGATGTTTCTCTGTTTTTATTACATTGTCTTTGTTTTCATTTACACAAGCCTTTTCATTTAATTGCTTTACACTTGAAAAAAAGAAGATAATAATAAGATCAAATATGAATGGATGGACTCCCTAAACATTTTGTTGACAACAGAACATTTTAGATATTGCTCATTCATAAGGACACTATAAGTCAGGAGTGACTTGTCCATACATAACAACAAAGCCAAGTAATACTGCATTGGTTATGTGCAAAGAAGGGAAGTTTGAAGTAGACCCTCTGCATACAATTCAAAACAAACCACAATATTTTGTCAAACCATTGTGTGTTTAATAATTCATGATCACAGCCAATCATCGGTAAACACAATTCTGCTTGTTTCTAAAAATAATGTTACTATACTAACAAGAGGTTTTCCTCCAGTTCCTGCCATTTAAAATGGTTGGCTGTAAACTAGATAGAAACTATAGATTTTGGCATGTTTAAAACTGTGTGGTCTAGCCAAGCATGGGTTAACATGGCTAGAGTGCTGGCATAATTTACAACCCATATACATTGTTTTCTTGATATGCATGTTCTAAATTTCCCCTTAGTCCATTAGCAAGTGGCCTTAACTCCAACAATTTTATTAGCAATTCTGTGCTGCTCTTTTGACAAGTTATTGTTGACTCCCACCCACCCCCACCCTGGCAGATCCCTACAACTAGACCTGAAGCCTTGTCAAGGAATAGACAGCATTAGCAGATTCCTCAGCAGAACTTGACTCAACTCCTGTTCCATGTTTTCTAATTTGTGACAAGGAAGCCATTAAAGGAATCAAATCTTTTGTGCACCTTGTCTCGGCAGCACATCAAAAGAACAAGTCACATCTGGTTTTAGCAAGGGGAAACAGACATTGGCTTCTCCTCAGAATGTTCTAGAAAAATCTGGAAGGCCAGTCAACATATAGAGTGGCCAAAGGATCCTTTCTGGTTTCCCTCCTGCCCTGTAGATTTTTTGATTAGGACAGAATTGTTCAACCAGATTGGCAAGTACAAATCTATAGCTTGTTCTCCCTGGAGTGTTGACAGTATATACACACAACATTTTCAATGTTGCTCCCAGCCTTTCAACAAATGGATGTGGAGTATGTTTATACAAGGTCTGTTTTTCATTTGGCCAAAAAAGTGTCAGGAGATGCTTCTTGTTTGCCACTGATTCACTCATGAAGATGAGAAGATATTATATGGTAGACAAGAGGAAAGTTTGGTAATGATGCCAAAGGATATAAGGAATGTTGGGTCTCAATTTAGGTGGGTTTATGTAAGATTAACGAAGATCCAGATTAAGGTTCTCCAATCCTGACAAAAGTTTGCCTCACGAGTCCAGATTTCACATTCCAAACAACTTTGTGACAAACTCCATGTGTTCTTTCTATTGAGATGACACTTAACACATGTATCTCACTTCATGCTCATTGGTCACTGTGGGGAGAAGCTGTATCAAACACTGGCTGACTTCAGTTCCAAGACAGGTCAAAATGGCACAGCCCTTATTGGTATTGTTGGTGAAATAAGACATGTCAATTGACAGCTGAACCTCCTCTGAATTCTTCATGTTCTAATTTTAAGCAAGCAGCTGAGACTGGAGGAAATTTTTAAAAGATTTCAAAACAATGTGAGAGGGCAACATTATTCCATATGGCATGTATCCATAGCAGGCATATTTATTTTGCTCTTCTGGTCAAATATTTTGGCTGGTTTAGTTTAGTAGAAAAAGAACTGAACCAAAAAATCAGGAATTTCTGTTTAAAACTTATGAACTTACTGTCCAGAAAACACCATGCAATGCATTTGTTCTACCATTGAGCTACAGTTTTTTATAGTGTTGTTGGAAAGACAATCATGAGATGGTGCTTGTTAAATGTTCTTGGCATTCAAAAAGAAAAAGATAACTTGTTTTTATTGTAATTTGTGGAAACAAAATTAAGGTTTGCAAATCCAGAACTAGCTACGAATCCAGGCTTTTCATCATCTGTCCTCTATGTTCAACCCAGACAAGAGAGTTTTGTTCCCTCTCCTTGCCATAACTTTCATTTTTATCTATCTAAAGTATTAATGCCAGCCACTAGTAAGGGTGATAGTCTGATGATTCAGCTGAAAACACTGCTTTATCAAAAATATGCAGTGTCTTTGGAGGCATTCTGAATCCCCCAACCCGATACCATCCAAATGTACTGGACTACAATTTCTGCCATCTCCTAGGCTAGTTGCATATGACAGGAACCATAGTCTTGGAGGATATCTGGTTTAAGGATGCTTTAGACTTGATAGTATATAAAACCAGTCTAAGAATCTGCCGGCAGACCTTTTTATAGCAAGCCTCCCATGATATTTCTACATGGCTTGTTAGGGATTATATATGGGCCCTCCCCTACTTATATCTCAATTTCTTTTCTTGTCTTCCCTCTTGCTTTCCATTGCCTACATATCTTCCATCAGAGGGCCTCTTTACAAACAGTAAAGGAGAAGGCATCCTAGAATTATGACATGGAAAGGGCTCTTTAGCCCTTCCAGTCCAGTTCCTGTTTACTCTGGGCCATCTAGAGATTGTCAGGGTCCATGGCAGGCAACACAAACATCAGGACCCAGTACAACCAAGTAACAGGCCAAAGGACCAACCAAATCTCAGTCCAGCATCCAAGTGAAACCAGATGCAGGATTAGTCTGGGTGACAAAAATGTATTCCAAACAAGCCAAAATCCAGGCAACCAAGACAGCAGACATGGCAGAGAATCCTCTGGGGTTGGAGGAAAATGAGCATGGAATTACAGGAGCCAAATCCACAGGAATAGGGCAAGGATTCCTCAGCAGCACAAACAAAGTAGGAAATTTTTTGGAGCAGGAACAAGGCAAGCAATCCAGGAACAAAGCAACTGCGAAACTGCTAACCTTCAACGTTGAGGCAACCTCTGGTAGGAAGGGCAGATTCTTATACTGTATAGCTAAGTTATCCAGGATCTCCAGGTGGAGCCTAAGAAGGTCTTGCACCTTCCCCAGGGATCTCAGGTAGGGGGCATAGCAGGAGGCTAAGGGCTCTAGTTCTGCAGGGCTTGAGAGTAGTAGCTGCAAATCCTGACATATATAGTACACCTTGCATCTGTCTAGTTCCTGAGGGTTAAACTCAACTGATTCCATATTAAAAAAATAATAAAGAAGTGATTTCACTCTCCCTCCAAAATCAGCAGAACTTAGAAGTATATAATGCTGCCTTTTCTCAAAAAAACAAAAACAAAAGTAAAATGGGCTCTAATACTAGAAGGCTGTTTTATATTAAAAGATTTTACAGTCTGCTCAAAAGTAAATCCAACCATGTTCCATTCTAGATTCTAGTAGACATATTTGTGACTGCAACCTTGAATGCATTATCCCCTTTTCTTAAGATTTTATTGATTTCTACTTTCAGTGCCACATTCTTACAATGAAAATAAAATACATTTACACATTTTGGCCCCTTTACATCCATGAAAATTGGCAAATTGCTTCCAAGTTTCCCATTTTATACTACTATCTTTGCCCAACCTTCTATTTCCATTGAAAACTGGGGTGCATGCACAGATGTTCCTTCCCCATTGTGATCCACCAAAGAACAAAACAAAATAAAAATATCCTGTGGAAAGATCAGAACACAGTGTGTTCCATATGGAAGGCAGGATCTAGAACAGCTTGAGCTCCCAGATATTCTTGGACTAAAACTCCCAGAAACTTTCACCATTGGCTGTACTGGCCAAGATTTCTAGGAGCTGTAGTCCAAGAACATCTAGGGACCCAAAGTTGGGAACTTTTGACCTAGAGCCATGATGGTGAGTCAGGACTCCTGCTGATCACGGCTTCTGGGAATTGAAGTTCAAGAACAGGTGGAGTGCCAAGGTTCGCCATCCCTGATCTAGAGACTTCAAAGTGGCATTCATGGAAACAGTGAAAGTTGCACCACAGGTTCCACATTTATTTCAGACCCTTTAAAGCAGGGGTGACCAAACCAAGGCCTGCAGTGCCAAATCATCCGGCCCGCGCTGTCCTTGCTGCTCCTGGAAGCGGAAGTAAAATGTGCCTGCATATGTGCAAAATGCTGCCATATTCAAAATGCATTT
The DNA here is from genome assembly GCA_030440675.1 of Furcifer pardalis. Classification (NCBI taxonomy): domain Eukaryota; kingdom Metazoa; phylum Chordata; class Lepidosauria; order Squamata; family Chamaeleonidae; genus Furcifer; species Furcifer pardalis. The sequence continues at coordinate 95,738,965 of CP126895.1, read as the reverse complement.
ATGACAGCTGCGGGTACATTTACAGCAGCATTTTGCACATGCATGGGCATGCTTTATTTCTGCTTCTGTTGGGAGGAACCACGTGACTGGCCCTCTGAACCACGTGACCAGTCTGTGGCCTGAAAAGTTTGGTCACCCCTGCTTTAAAGAGAGTTGGCCAGTAAGGGAGTCTGATGGCTGCTTTGCTTTGGCTTAACTTGGTGAGCATAAATATTCATGTGTGAGTAGTGTTTAGATATAATCAAATAAATGTGTAGGGCAGTGAGTAGAAGGACAAAGCTAGTACTGTACTACCATTTTAAGGATCTATGTGCTGCATACTTGCAATAACAGAACAACATGGGTAGAGACAAGGTTTACAATAGTATCTACCTCAAATTACTTGCACATGGAGTCTAGATGCCAGAATTAAAAGGATTTCTCTGAAGGATGGTACATGGTGAATTTAAGAGTTCTATTCTTTTTTTCTTAGCTTTCCTGAGAGCAATGTAATTCCACGATAAAGGCCATTACACGCCCAATCCATTGAACAAGTTAGCTAATTAACTAAGCAAGAATTCTTTGCACTTCTCATGATTCTAGAAAACACACAAAAATAAAATGATACGTGCTAAGGTGAACAAAAACAATGGAAACTTTCTCCCTAGTGTGCCAAGAACCATTGAGTAAGGATCTTACTGACTGTGATAGGACTGCAGTGGCTCAGTGGTTCAGAAGGCCAGCAAGTCAGCAGTTCGAGACTTGGGTACTGCATGACGGATTGAGTGCCTGTCTCTCTCCCAGTTCCTGCTAACCTAGCAGATTGAAAGCAAAAAATTGCAAATAGATAAATAGGGACCACTTCATTGGGAAAAGATCTTGGGGACATAAAAGGAGACTCATTTGGGCATTCCCTGAGCAGAGTTTCTCCAGCAAAAATCCTTTCACCCCAGAATCATTTCTGACACAAAATTATTATTACTGACTGCAATGCTTGCTAAGCTACCAACTTTTTTCCTTAACAGAGCTTTTGTGCTCTTAATAGCTACGTGACAATAATAATTTAGTGTCAGAAATTATTCTGGGTTGAAAGGATTTTTGCAGAAGAAACTCCGCTCAGGGAATGCCCAAATGAGGCTCCTTTCATGTCCCCAGAAGCTGGGACAGAGACAGTTGCTCAATCTGTCATGCAGTACCCGGGGCTCGAGCTGCCAACTTGCCACTGCACCACCGCAACGTCATAAGCAAAACATAGTACATAAAACCTCCCCAACAGATCAAAGCTTATGTGATAAACATATCCTTGTCACAGAGATCTTCAGAGCACAGAAGCCCTGCCAAAAGAACCTTGGCTATATATTTATCTCTACATAATTTATATATTTGTAAAATCACAGTCCACAGTTCTGAGCATCATGTTCATTCTTGGTTGAACTGTTTGGCCCCATATACATATTTCTCATGGGGAGGCTTAGTCTAGTATTTTATCTCCCCTCCCTATCCAGATTCTGCTTTACAATACTGTACTGGGTTTCTAGTCTTGACTCTTCTGGTGGAGGAAATTAACTATCTCAAGAGTGTGACAGATTCTTGCTCCACTTTCTCATCTATTGTGCAAACACAGGATGTTAAGGCACTAACTGCTCCCCCCTGACTCCCTTAATACTTCTTTTACTGTGGTTCATGAACGTGAGCAAGGGGACGAAATGTTTGAATCCAGGTGATCTACTTGGAAACTAGGGAGTTGCTTGGTAGGCTTTACATCCCATCTGAGAACATTTTTTGTGTGGATAATTGCAAACAGATTTGATAACACTTAATACAGCACTTGAAGAAAAGGGTTACAGTCCAGGAATGCATATGCCAAAAAAAACTTGTTGGTCTTCAAGGTTCCACAATCCTGTTTGTGATTTTTGTTGTGGCAAATAAACGCTAAGTTTCAGCTAGGAACATCGCTGCTTCAGATGGTTAAAGCCCAAACCCATGGAAGACAGCTTTTAGACACATGCCAGCAATTAACAAAAGGTTGCATTTCAATCATTGCTGCATCTTGGGCAGAAGGCCATGCAAACAACACCCCTGGTCTTCTCATGCAGAGCAGTAGATGGATAGATGCTGTGGTATAAGGGAGCGTGTGTGTACGTGTGTGTAACAACTAACAATGCTGTGGTGTTTTTAATGTTTTTTGTGTACCATGTGATCCAGACTCTTTGCAAAAAAAGCTGGCAGGGTGAGATCTCGCCATTTCCTCCACAATAACGTTTGTTTTCCTTCCACCCTCATCTCTCTGTGAACATTTCAGTCAAATAAACAGTGAATATGAGAAAGATTTCTTACATATACAGCCTTGCGCGCTTGAATCTGAGCAGGACAAAACAGGAAATGCCAGCACCTCAGTACGAACGAAGCAAAGGCAAACGTCACATGAAATAGAACAACCCTTTTGCTTTTCTTTCTAGAACTGTCTGCTTATTTCCCCTTTCTTTTATACATGGTAAGAAAACCCTGAAGGTTTTTTTTTAAAGGTAATTTTTACACCTTGCACAGCATAGCCAAATGTTTCATAAGCAACATAAACACTCGTGAGGCAGAGCAAGGTGGCTGGCTTCAAACAATGACTCTCCACCCATTCCCTTTACCCCCACAATGCAAACTGAAGGTCTTCAAGAAGCATATGTAACAAACGTGTTGGCTAAGGCCACAGTAAAGGGTTTTCCGGTGTTTACTTTGCTGCTGCCAACTCGACTCAAGGATGTATTAACAGTGGGTTCATTGATCCCAATCTTATTACTCCAGCCACCAATCAGGTCAAAGGATGGTGTTATTCTACCCCAGCTTTCTGTTTTGTAGTGTCGTAGGATCGAACGACTTGAGACTGGGAAACCACCCCATGTTCTTCTTGAGAAAATGCATAGCCATCTGCAGGGGGGGGGGGACAAAGAGAGGAAGAAAGATTTGGAATTAAGAATGTCAGTGCGATGCATTAAAATAGTTCAGTGGGATGGGATGAGAAACTGGATTCACAGTCTTGCTTAGACACAAAATTCATTGCACAAATTTTTTAGACTTAAACTTGGGTCAAAATGAGAACCTAATGTAGGGTCAGGAATTATGTCCTGCGTGTCGCTCATAAGACCATGTAGCACTGCTTCAAATCATTCCTAAAAACTGTGCTACATTTACACTTATGTGTGAGGGAAAAATAAGATCAGGCTTAAGCTATGCCAGAAAGATTCTGGGAGGTCCATACTATGAGCTCTTCTTTGTTGGTTTATTCTAAGAATCCTGAAAAAGTTTACATAATTAATAGCTGTTTGTTAATTTTCTTACATAAGTAAATGTTTATTTCTCAACATCTCTCTGCTTCATTCTTTACAGGACTAAATTTGTAGAAAAATTTGGTATAGGCAGACTTTGTCGAGGGACTGCATGTTTTTCCCTATATCCCTAGTTCTATGTTGCTAAAGACTCAACTTTAAAAAGTAACCCTGAAGGATTAGAACAGGGGTGCCCAAACTTTTTGGGCCATGGGCTGGTCACATGGTTCAGGGGCCCAGTCACTATGGCCCATGGGCCATATCCGGCCCCAACACCAATTCATCCGGCCCATGACGCCCTTGTCGCTCCCGGAAGCGGAAGTAAAATGCGCCTGTACTGGTATGTTTTACTTCTGCTTCCGGGAGCGATGAGAGCATCCCAGATCAGATGAATTGGCATTGGGGGCGGATCTGGCCCACGGGCCATAGTTTAAATGCCCCTGGCTTAGAACATGGGGCTGCTAGTGGTCTAAACAGGTGGCAGGCTTAGAATCCAGGTAAAAGATCACCATATGTCAACCCTATTTAGATCTGCCCATCCCATGCCTCATGAGACAGTTCTTGTGTTGCATAAGAACACTTCAACACTCCTTATGCTGGCTATTTCATTAATCAGGGGTGGCAACTATGCCCCTCCATGCATGTATTGGACTGCAGTTCCCATTAGCCTAGCCAGTGGCAATGGAACATGGCAGTTATAATCCAATACCATCAGAGTAGCTATCCCACTCTTGCTCTAAATACTCTTTAAGTTGGAAACATAGTTCTTTGGGCCTTCTTTTATGAGGAGGAAATTCCAGCTATGTTCTGACCTGCAGGAATCTTTAAATAAATCTTACGTCAGCCAGAAGGAAAACAGACATGGTTTTCAGATTGTGACATGTAAAATAATTGAATTATAGACCCTTTCTCCTACCACAATGGGCTGGGACCCCACCATATCAGCTACTTCCCATTATTTGTTAATTGAATTTTGCTTTGTACTATTACACTATGACCGGAAAAACAAATTAAAGCTGTGGAGGGGAGTATAAAGTCCTCCTGACACAGTGGTTAAGTTGGAGTACTGCAGCCCAAGCTGTTCATACCGCAAGTTCAATTCTGATGGGGCTTAAGGTTGACTCAGCCTTCCATCTGTCTCAGGTCAGTAAAATAAGTACCCAGCAAATTGGGGGCAAAAAGACTAATTAAACTGTTAACTGCCCAGAAGTGCTGTAAGTGTTATGGGGTGGTATAAAAGTATAATTGCTACTGATAACTATCCCCACACCACCATAAACAGTCCAAGTATGGATCAACATATGTTTCCACTGGTTTCAGAAAGCAAACAATGAAAGATTCAATTTCCCAATTACAATTGAACCTGTTGAAAGCCCGAGAACCCTCCCAAATCCCCCCATCATCTGTTTTAAATTGTTTATAAATTTTATTTTACTTTTCAAACATATAAAAAAGAGAAAATAAAAACAATACACATATACAAAAAGAAAAAAAGCATAGCAAAAATATATCAACATTAGCTTAATACAAAATTTATATTAATAATTAATATTTGTTTATCTTATAAAAGCAAAAAAACAACAACCAAAAAACCCAAAACCCAGCTGTGCACCCTCCATACTCAGGACCTTTTCTTCTGTTTCATAAATTTTAGTTCTCAATTTTAAGTTTAATGTAGTAAAGGTAAAGGTTTCCCTTGCTCGAAAGCCAGTTGTATCCAACTTTAGGGTTCAGTGTTCATCTCTGTTTCAAAGCCGAAGAGCCAGCGCTGTCTGCTTTTGCAGATGTTTCCGTGGTCTTGTGGCAGGCATGACTAGACACTGGAGCACATGGAATGCTGTTTACCTTCCCACCAACGTGGTCCCTATTGATCTACTTGTAATTGTTTGCTTTCGAACTGCTAGGTTGGCAGGAGCTTGGACAAAGACAGAAGCTCATTCCGTCCTTCAATATTAGGGAATCGAACTGCTGACCTCCCACCTTCCAGTCAGTGTCTTAGCCACTTGAGCCACTGCAGTCCCTAAGTTTAAAATACATTCCCTATTCCCAGAAACTAGTGCTTTCTTGACCTGGTTTGAAACCTGGTCAATAAAACCTCCCCATATCAATGAAAAATCATTATTCTTTATCATCCCCTTTTATTTTTAGTTTACATATCAGCTTGCCATTTGATGCTATATTCCATATTTCCTTATACCCTCTTCCTTCCTTCCTTTTTTGCCATATCAGAGCAGAGTGATGTGGCTTTCAGGAGAGGTTCAACCAAAATCAAGACTCCTGTATTCGTAGCCTTTTCAATTACCTCACACATCTGGGAAAGATTTGTTTGCTATCTAATTACTTAGTTGTGATGGTGGTAGGAAATTAGGTTTCTAATATTCCCCACTTTCAGCATGTGATTAAACCGCTTAAAGGGCAGATGCTGTTCCTAGCCTTGATAAGGGAGGGGGACCCCACTTCCATTCCTACAGGAGTAGTCATACTATTCCGTCACATCAAAATTAGCAGGAGCCATGTGGCTTTTCTAAAAAATTAACATGTTTATTATGTAACCTGAGTGCTTGTAGATATATAGCTCCCATCTCTATGGACATGGTATGCAGTATATCTCAACTCTTCAAACTGCACTCAATGCATCTAATGAAGTGGGTTGTAGGCACAGGTATATAATAGACATAAGAAACTGTACCCGATTTTCTTCTTCCACGTCTAGGCCAGACATGAAACTGCAAAAATGAAGGCACCTTTTGGTGAGTTCATTCTGCATTTCGTTTCGCCTGACCTAGAGTAAGAAAGATTAGCCAGTAACACAAGGTTGCCATTGCCCAGGATACGCCCGACTGTGGTTTAAAAATACCAGAATCCTTGAGGAAGCTCTTTCTGTGTACCTCACAGTACCAACAAATCTCTGTTACTACAGTTCTCTCCCCCACTAGCATGATAGTCATGTGCTAATGGGAGCCCGTTTTGTAAGCTAACTGGTTATTTTCCTAATGTTATTGTTGAGTGATGTGCAGTGTGCAGATGGTAGCCACATCATGCTTCTTCCTTTATTTATTTTTATGGCATTTTCATAGATCAGGATCTTGTCAAGAAGAAACAGGTCTCCAGGAAAAGTTAGCTCTGGCCCGTGATTGCAGATGCCTAGAAAATTCCCTATTTAGACTACTGTAATATGCCCTGCAGTGAAGTTGGCTGTGAAGAATGTCTGGAAATTTCTGTTGGTTGAGAATTACTGTTTTTCTTAAAAAATTGTTTAAGAATATCTATAAATTGCATGGATCTAAAAAATTCAAAGAAATGTATAATATTAAAAACGATATACACAAGGCACAATATAAAATACAGAAGATAATCAATATACCCTATACACAAATCATCATTGGCTGGAAGTAGTTTTCACAGTTGATGGATGTGTCCCTGGTGACTCAATAAACTGATCCTGGCACAAAACATGTGACCACACACATTACACTGAGTAGATGGTGGAGTGCATAGTTGAGTTTGATGAAGCTTGCATCCTTGTCACTTAACCTCTTCATGTTTGCGACATTCTCCTTTGAAGTGATTGGTAGCAGCAGAGATGGTTTGGTGCCAAAGTGGAAGGTCTACAGCTGCCCATTTGGCATTGATGACGCATGAGATTTCATCATTGTTGTGATCAAACCAGACTTGCCTCTTCTTTTTCACAAAACCAATGGTTTCCTCAGCAGTTTCTATAATATTTTGCAGTGAGGCCTGTTCTTGTTTGACATCATGAGTGCTGACTGGGTTATTCAACAGTTGGTCAGATATCTTATTCTGAAAATCCTCAGCAGTGGACTCATCCCAAAGTTTAGAAATGTCAAATTTCTGTTTAGGCAGGTCAGGTGGTGCCTAGATGCTGTGGGTGGAGCCTATGTCATGGGTGAAGCCTATGTCGTGGGCGATCTAGTCATGCCTGCCATATGGCCATGTATACATCTGCAAACACAGACAGCACTGGCTCTTTGGCTGTAAATGGAGATGAGCACTGCACCCTACAGACAGATATGACTGGCTTTTGAGCAAGGGAGACCTTGAACCACTTGTAGGGACAAAACCTGATGTCAAATTTGAATACCAATCAGGGATCTTCTGTTATTAGGTAAAGATTGCCTTTGCTCGAAAGCCAGTTGTTACCAACTCTAGGGTTCAGTGCTCATCTCTGTTTATAGCCAAAGAGCCAGTGGACTTGGTCCACAAAAGCTCACATTAAAATACAGCAGGTAGTCTTTAAGATGCCATAATGTTTTTGTCATTTTGTTTTGTTTACTCTCTGGTATGTTTGCACAGAATAAAACTTTTTAAATGGTAGCTGTGTTAGCTGGGCCGGGAGGTGGGTGTGAGCACCCAATTTCGCTACCCCCCCCCCTGCCCGAAGGCCACCCATTTTTGCTACTCTCTCTGCCGGGCATGTGTGCAAACCTGTTGCTGCCCACCACTGCCTAGATAGTCTTCGGCATAGAGAAATCCTAAGTCTTGAAATTAGAAGCTTATGGTCTATCCAACAGTCATTGACATTTCTAGCTGTCCTGGTGATGAGGACATCTTTCTTATCACACTGCTGGGTGATGATGTAGTCAAGGATGTGCCAGTCCTTGGAGCGGGGATACACCCATGTGGTCTTAAAATGGTTGGGTAGCCAAAACTGAGTGTTGGTGATGAAGAGTTGATGTTCTGCACATAGACCAAGAAGCAGTAGTCCATTGGAATTGCAGTTACCAAGTCCTTGCTTACCCATCTCCTTTCCCCAGAGTTGATAATCCCTTTCAACTCTGCCACTGAAGTTCCCAAGCAGTAAAAGCTTGTCCCTAGCTGGTACCTTAATGATGGTAGAGCTCAGCTGATTGTAGAACTGATTTGTAACACCTTCATCAGCATCTGAAGTGGGGGCATAGGCAGAGATGAGTGTGATGGAGATATCTCCTGAGAGAGGTATACAGAGTGTCATAAGCCTTTCAATAATGGTGGGAAGAGTGAGTTGATGGTCATTTACTAACTTTGTCCTCACAGCAAAACCTACAGCCTCTCTAGCTGATGGAACTATCAAGGGGCCTCTCTGATCTGCTCTGGTGGGACGGGCAGATGTCCTTGGGGTGATGTGGTCTCTTAAGTACCCTGATCCACTACCATATAGGGCTTTAAAGGTCATTACCATCACCTTGAATTGCACCTTGTGTATCTAAACTACACAATCATTTCAAGAAGGTCAACATTAAAGACATGCATTTTGAGGAACTGATCCAGTGTTAGGTGTTTCAATGCCAAACTAGAGCAGATGTGGGACTGGATTTCCCAGTGTTTCTCTTTCTGCTCAAAAGCAATCCTATGTATATGTGTATGTCAGGAAGAGACTAGACTGGAGCAGTAGGACTGGCTAGGGCAGGCATTCGCAACCTATGGTGCGTGGGGGGTGCCCTGGCTCTGACACCTATTCATCCAGCCCACTCCACTTGTAAAAGTGGAAGTAAAATGCACCTTCACATGCCGTAAATTCATTCTGTGCATGTGTGGGTGTGTTTTACTTCCGCTTCCAGTGGGCAGAACCAAGCTTTGACATATACAGGAATCCTTGGCTTTTGCTTTGTGTTCTACTTATTGTAAGAACAGCTGAAAATGAAAAATCCATATAACTGGACTTAACAGTGAAACCTACTACCGGCACTGATTTCAAACAGGGGCCAAAGTAAGAAGCACAATTGCTTCTAAAGTCTTAAAACTGCCTAAGATTATTAGAATATTTAGGACTGCAACAAACGCCCCTCCAGCAATCCAATCTATTGAAACCCTACCTTTTCATACAACATGTGGGGCAGAGAGGGAGAAGCAGCTTTGCATATGTTTATATATTTTTCAGGAAGCGACAGTAGCCTATAATTTATAACCTTCAGGGCACATTAATTGAAATCAGATTGGCCTGTTGGAAGCAAAGCAAAAATGTGTGTCAACGCAAGCTAAAAAACTGAGGGTGAGATTAGACGGTGAGAAATGATTGCATCTGAATGTGCTAGAAAGAGTTGCTTCATTGGTGAATGGTGAATTTGGGAGCTATAGTGAAGAAAATTAAAATTCCAAAGCTCTGGCTAGAATATTAAAACTCTAAACATTCCATCTTATTGACAGGAATCATGTTATGTATTTATGCTAGTGCAACTCAATTGGCATAAATTGCAGTAGTAAATAGGAAAAGGAGTAAGACAAGGCTGCATTTTGTCACCCTGCTTATTCAACTTATACACAGAGCACATAATGTGCAATCCAGGGATGGAGGAATCACAATTTGGGATCAAAATTGCTGGGAGAAACATCAACAATTTGAGATATGCAGATGATACCACCCTAATGGCAGAAAGTGAGGAGGATTTAAAGAAGCTCCTGATTAGGTTGAAAGAAGAAAGTGCAAAAGCTGGCTTGAGACTCAATATAAAGAAAACCAAGATAATGGCAACAGGCCCTGTCAGTCCTTAGGAAATAGGTGGGGAAGAAGTAAAAGCAGTGACAGATTTTAGTTTCTTAGGATCAAAGTACACTGCAGATGGGGATTGCAGCCATGAAATAAAAAGGTGACTGATTCTTGGGAGGCAAGCTATGAGAAACCTGGGGAACATAGTGAAAAGTAGAGACATCATATTGCAAACAAAAATTCGTATAGTCAAAGCAATGGTGTTGCCTGCGGCAATGTATGGTTGTGAGAGCTGGACCATTAGGAAAGCTGAGCGCAGAAGAATATATGTCTTTGAGATGTGGTGTTGGAGAAGAGTTTTGAGAGTCCCCTGGACAGCGAGGAGAACAAATAGGTCAATCTTAGAAGAAATCAACCCTGACTGCTCCTTAGAAGGTCAAATAGTAAAGATGAAGCTAAAGTACTTTGGACATCAAATGAGAAGAGAAGATTCACTTGAGAAAGCCTTGATGCTTGGAAAGGTCAAGGGCAAAAGAAAAGGGGGGCGGCCAAAGATGAGGTGGCTGAATGCTATTGTAGACACAATGGGCACAGAGCTGAGCGGGTTGAGGGGGATGGTGGAGGACAGAAGTGCCTGGTGGACGGTAGTCCATCGACTGTGCGACTGAACAATTAAAAAATAGTCACAAGTTAAGAATATTGTAGGCACTTGGCATGTGCCAAGTCACTCGTTGTACGAAAATAAAAGCTCATGTTAACCTTTTAATTTGCAGCAACTCACCATTGAAATTTATCCTAACTTGTGCCAGCAGGTGTGACAAAGAAGAGTTTGCCCATAAAAATGATGACTATTTATAAAACCGTCCCTGAAAAGAAAGGTCTTTGTCTTCCAGAAAAAATGATAGCAGGGAAGGGGCAGAACTAGCCTCCTTTGCAATGAAATTTCACAGCCTGGGGGAAACCACTGGAAAGGCCCTGCCCTGTGTCCTTACAAGACATTCCTGTAAAAGAAGTGGGGTCAAAAGAAAGGCCTCTCATCAAGATCCTTAAAATCTAGGCTCATATGTAGAAATATTTTTCTTTAGTCAGTGCAGAGCTAAGCTGTACAGGACTTTATACATCCTAATAAGCATTTTGAATTGTTACCCTGGAAACACACTGGTAGCCGAAGTAGCTGTTATCAAAGTACAGTAATACCTCGGATAACGCTAAGACTTGGTTCCACAAGTCTTGGTGTTATCCAATTTTTAGTGTTATCCGATGCATGTTAAAATCCTATGGGATGTAGCTCATAGAGATACATTGTAACCGCACAGGCATTAGCGGTTGTTATCTGATCCATCCCATAGGACCTTAACGTTATTCGATCCAATTCTCCTCCCCAGATTACTTAACATTATGCAATTTTAGCATTATCCAAGGTAAACGTTATCCGAAGTATTACTGTACTTTCCACTCTATCTGTAACTGGTTCTTAACCGCATTATGGTCTCATCATCTTGCCATAGGTGTGCTCCCTGCTCTCTGTGTCTGCAGAAACTTGAACTGCATTGTTTTGAATTTTTTGGAATAATATTCATGTTAGTCTGTGTTTCAAGCATATCAAAGTGTAAACAAAACAAAACAAAAATGTTGTAGAACTTTAAAGACTAACTCCTGTATTTTAATGTTAAGCTTTCATGGATCAGGTCCACCTCATCAGACATGGAAGTGAGACTTCATGGCATAAATTTATACACATTAGGTACAGAGGTTCAGAATGGTTAGCATAAGTATGTGGTTATTTTTACAACTGGTAATACCTGTTATTTAGATTAGTGGTGAAGCTTTGCCCTGTTGAATTGCAAATAGATGGCAGACAACCATTACACATTTGCTCATGGGTTTACTCTTCAGCCCTAGCATCTATTGTGTGAGTGGCTCAGGCCAAACCCTTGCTAAGAAGGTGAGAGTTTTTTGTGGCCAGAGGAAAGGGCAATATAAAAATCCACAGCCCTCCATCAGGGAATTGGAGTTAAAATTTGGTTTACTCACTAGGTATACCAACTGTAGCCAAATCAAAGTGTTTAAAAATAGTTGTTTCTTTGGGTTGCCTTTTAATTAATAAATAAATCTGTAGTGCTGCTGTGCTGACATTGTCAAATTCTTGCTGGTGCAGTAAGGTTGCTTTTTTTTTACTAGTTAATATTCCTAATTGGCCTTGATTTGGCTATGATTTGTGCAAGTTGAATCAAGTCTTATTCGTTCCACACATCTGACCCATACTAAACACTATGTGATTTTGTCACTTGGTGATAACATTTAGATATACAGTACTGTGTATTTGCATATACTAAACTCCACACAGAATATTTTTTAAAATATACATTCCCGTGTTAAAGCAGTCACAATGTTGCGGCGTCATCATCTGTTCTGATGAGAGCAACATTGGTTGCGGCAAACTTTGGGTAGGGGGGACATTTTCCTGGATTACAGCTCTCAGAATGCACCAGCCAGCTGGAATACTTGCTGGAAGTTGTACTCCAATAAATAGCAATTGGACTTATATACTGCCCCCATGGTACTGAGTGGTTCTGAGTGGTTCACAAATTAATTAGCATTTTGCCCTCAACATGCTGGGTACTCTTTTTACTGACCTCAGAAGGATGGAAGGCTGAGTCAACCTTGATCCCTGCCAGGATTGAACTCATGACATTTTGGCTGCAGTACAACAGTTTAACTACTGCACCACCAGGGCTCTTATTTCAATAAAGCAATTTTTTTCTAGCCCAATGAATATTACTATGTTTCACCAAGCTGCCTCCTACTTATTATGAATCAAATAGGGCTCTCCAAGTACCGTATTTGCCGGCTTATAAGACATACTCCCCCCCCCCCTTAAAATGCACCGGAAAAATTGAGTGCATCTTGTATGTTGGGAATCAAAATTATCATGTTGAAAATTCATTCAGGCTACCTCTCACAGGTTTAAAAGACATTGTCCCCCATCTCCAGCTCCCGCTGATCCCCACCGGCTGGAGATGAGAAAAGGGCAACTTTAAAAAGACCCCTCTTTTTTCCCTTTCCTTGTCTTCAGTTGCCACCCCTCCTTTTTTTCCCATACAATAAATCATTTTGGAAATTCAGTGATACCTTGCTTAAAGAGCATAATGCGTTCCACAGGATTGCTCTTTAAGCGAGTTTGCTCTTTAAGCGAAACACAATTGTAAGTGACCAATTGTGATTGGGGGGATTGTGAACTTGATTTATTTGTTAAGTGAGTTTTTGGTTGGTTTTATTTGTTAAGCGAAGAGAACATTCAGAGAACATTCTGTTCTTTAAGCGAGTTACTCTTTAAGCGAGGCGCTCTTTGTGTGAGGTTTGACTTGTTCATATAAAAATATAGAAAATTATTTTTTCCTTAAATGTGTATAAAAACGTGGCACGCCTTATACTCTGATGTGTCTTATATGCCGGCAAATATGGTATGTGAGATATTTAATAAGTGGTTTTACCAATGCAATTCCCCTAGTGAACTTCTACAGATGAGCATCAAATTGGACCCAGGTCTCCTGAGTCCCATCTGCCACTCTGTCCACCACACTGCATGAGCTCTAGGTTATGTAATATTAAATATTTCTGTGAGCATTCAAAGATATTTGAAATCTTGGGAGACACAAATCCCAGTTCCAAATTTATGAGCTATTTTGGCTGCCTTACCTCCACGCCAGATCATCCTTGCCTAGCCTTTGATTTGGAAAACAGTACAGAACATTGGTATGGGTGTGCTGAGCCATTCATCGTATGTGCATACTATTCCACTTCTTCCAAGAGGATACGTGCAGGATTGTCTGCTTTTCTGACTCCTGCAGCATCTGGACCTGAGACACATTTACACATGCTCTATTACTTACGTGAGACTCCTTGCTGGACAGAATGAGCCCGGAAGAGACTCGGAGGAGTTTTCCTACCAAGCCTTTTTAACAAGTGGTCGCGTTCATTCATGCTGCAGTAACAAAATCAAACCAAGATAGGCATAATCAATCTTCAGTAAAAATAAATAAATAAACAAAAATAACATTTGATACTACAGGATCCATAAGCCTTCTCTTAAGACCCTTCCAGAACAAACACTCAATCAAGTCTGAAATGTTTTTGTGGGAAGGTTCAGTTGGCTGGACACAAAAGGATTGAATAGCATTAAAATTCCTAGTGAGATGAAATGTCTTATGAAATTTCAAATGCACACTCATGCATTTCTGTGGCGTCAAAGCAGCTGCAGAAAAAAAGAGCAATGTGAAGTTATGTAGAATATGGTAAATGCCGTAACATGAAGAAGTCGCTTTCTTGGACTAAAACTCCCCTCTGCACACTCCACACCAATATGGTTAGGGCTGTGCTAGACGGGGAATTCTAGAAGCTGTGGTTTAAAAATAATAATTTCCGGAATGAATTTCATTATACAGTACAGTACTTGTATGTGATCCTGTTCCAATGTATTGAAACTCATGCTGTAATGACTCCAATGCCCAAATCCATGGTATTTGCCTGCCAAACACACCAGCACAAACATACTGATTCACCTTCAGGATATTATATAAACTGCATTTGATTTTCCCCACATGTGAAACAAAAAACAAGTCCAGAAGGTTTGGCCTATATGATCCTGCAATGAAGGAACCTGGCACTTAAAATGGCTTTGTGCCAAACATACAGATTGTGAAAGAGCCCCTGCAGCAGACACATAACCTCCGTCTATGTAGCAAGAATAACGGCATATCAAGTACATACCAGGTGCATAAAAGCCTATGGAAAGTCCCTAAAAAGAATATAATAAAGCCACAACATGGTATTGGGCCCAGTAGCTATCCTTGTACCACCACTGACCACTCAGCAATGAATGCCAGTGGAATGGACCCAGGGGCGTAGCTACCGCCGTATCTGCCGTATCAATTATACGGGGGCCCCGGGCCATGGGGGCCCCCAACGTGCGTAAGCAAAAATTAATAAAAACTTCCCCAATTTTTTTTTATTTCACAAATGACAAAAGTAAAAAAAAAAGCAATTTCTTTTTTTCCCGCGTAAAGCGTGCATTCAAAAGTTGGCAACACCCTACATCGGTTATCGTGGGATGCGGGATTTCCCCGTTTAAGTCATTTACTTCAACGGGGGAATCCCACAATAATCGATGTACATACGATACGATGATACGATGATAAACCACGGACGGAGAGCAGTGTTTATTGATAGATAATTATGATGAATAAATATTTCTTTTAATTTTATGCAATTTTTTTTCTTTTGTGAGAAATCTTTACCCTTCCTAAGGGCCCCCAAACAATTTTTTATATGGGGCCCCGCCAAGGCACGCTACGCTTCTGAATGGACCCAAAGGCATCCTAGTGAAGCTCTAGTAGAAACTCTTCTAATAAACCGGGAGGCTGACTACACAGGCCATTTAGTCAGCTGTTTGGATGGGTTGGTGTCATCTTAAAGTCAGAAATCAGTTGACGTCTTGCTAGGGCACACCAGTCCAGCCCCCGGACTGTTCCTACCTACACTTTTCTGGTCCTTGTCAAAGGGTTCCTATTTTGTGTGTGTAGGTAGGATCACTTTGGTTTGGATCAGTTCCAGTGTGTGTCATCACTGGAACAGATACAAAGCAAACATTCCAGTTTGAATTTAACAATGTTGTGAAGTGGCTTAATAAGCAAGCCACTTCAGGATATTGGGAAATTAATCACTTCCCCTGCTTGGCAGAGGGCAGGGGAAGTGAAAGCAAATTCTTTTGACTGTATACCAGTATTTTTCAACCTTTGGGTTTTGGACTTCAATTCTCAGAAGCCTAAGTCATTTCCCCAAAGCCCTGATCAGCCAATGTACTGACTTAGGCTTCTGGGAATTGAAGTCCTCCTGTGGGGCGTGGGTCCTATGTTGGGAACCACTGCTGTATACAGACTATTGCTGATGTACAACATTAGTTACTACAAAAATAAAAATATTTTATTTGTCTCATCTTAAAGAACTGATGGAGAAACCACCTGTAGCTGAATCCACAGCAGTGGGTTTGCCTGCAGGCTATTTCTCTACTGGCCATTTAAGAGAAGGCAAAAAAGCAGAGAAGATTTTGTTCATATATATTTTTATAACTGATGTATCACATCAACAATAGTCTACCATAGAGTCAATTTTTTTAAAAAAATTCCTCTGCTCTCTGCCGAGTGAGGGAAGTAATTATTTTGCCAATATCCTAAAGCAGAGGTGTCCAAACTTTTTGGGCCCTGGGCTGGTCACATGGTTCACTTTGCCAGTCACATGGTTCAGCAGGCCGGTCATGTGATTCCTCACACTGAAAGCAGAAGTAAAACACACCTTGCAATCTGCTTTGCAACAATATGAGATAGATTTTAAGCTGCCATTTTCTCTGCTGAACCCAGGGGTGCCCAAACTATGGACCATGGGCTAGATCTGGCCCCCAATGGCAATTCATCCAGCCCACGCCACCCTCGTTGCTCCGAGAAGCAAAACATGCCTTTATGGGCTGCTTAACACCAATTCATCTGGCCCGCTCCACCTTTCTTGCTTCCAGGAGCGATGAGGGCAGTGCAGGCCAGATGAATTAGTGTTGGGGGCCCTGATCTGGCCCATGAGCCATAGTTTGGGCACCCCTGTCCTAAAGTGATTTGCACAGTAAGCCACTTCACAATATTTGCAAAAGCCATTTTTATGCAAACAGTCATGCTTGAACACATCGCTCCAATGCAAGCAGCCCATACTATCTTGCTCCCTGCTGTACCTGAGAGTCCAGACAAAAAAACTCAACTTTAAACTGTCGTCCAAGGAACAAACTATACATTATGGATAACCCGTCATTAGACCTGAAATCACGAGGAGGAGCAGAAACACCTGGCAGCTGGGGGGGGGGGGGCTTTTAAAAGCCCAGACAGTTCCATCATCCCACTGCTGCTGCCAACATTGGCTTGCCCCCCAGGACCTTTTCTATTCTGGCCGGGGGCCAATAGAGGAATGTGTAGCAGCAACGAGCCCCCCTCATCTTGGCTTGAGAGTCCCCAGTGGTGGGGCAACCGGCCCTGCCCTCTCTGGGGGATAGGAGGGCGGCCGGGGCCATGGCTAGCCTCGGGGGCATCCCTACTGCCCCAGCAGAGTTCTCAGCAGTGGGGCAGCCGATCCCACCCTCCTAAGAGGACATTAGATGGGGGTTGGAGGACTGGGGATGGGGGGAGAGGAGAACCTGCCGGCCAGGGAATAAGGATTGGGGTCTGTCTGATAGGTCTGGGGGGGGGGCTTCTGGTGCCCAAATTAGGGTGGTGACAGGCATGGGGTGCTACTGCGGGAGCCACGGGGCGGGCCGCACTCGAAGAACATGGGACAGATGTCTAGTGGCTGTCCCCTGTTCTAGCCCCCCGGCTACACCTCTGGTGCCTGAGCAGCCGGTCAAGAGTGACCCCTCCCTTAGGCTGCTGCTGGTGAATGCCAGGTCAGTCTGTAACAAGGCCCCCTTGCTCTCGGACTCCATCCTGGGGGCCCAGGCTGACCTGGCATGCATCACCGAAACCTGGCTGGCACCTGAGGATGGGGTTCCTCTTTCCGAATTGTGTCCGGCCGGGTTCGGTATTTGGCACCAGCCTAAAAACCTGGCTGGCAGGGCAGGTGTGGGGCCCCAGGAATGTGGGGTCCCATGTTGGGTGGTTGATCTGATAGGACAGCCACCCTTCTCGCTGTTTTAAACTTTTAACTTTAACTTTTAAATCTGTTTTTTAGTATTTTGCTAATTATAGCCAAATCTTTTAATTAATTGTGTATTTATTGTTCTGGGTTTATCTAAATTGTGATGATTTTTAATCCGTAGTATGATGTTATTTGATCATGTGTAATTTGTAACTGTATCTTGTATCCCTGTAAGCCGCCCAGAGTCGCTTTTGTGAGAGGGTGTGACATAAAAGTCTAAAAATTAAATTAAATTAAATTAAATTAAATTAATTAAAATCTACTCAAGGCTCCAGAGATATGATTTTTGGTAAACTGTTATGATTGAGAAGTCAGTGTTGTTGCCAACAGAGCTGGTATTTCTCGCTTGAGGACATATAAAAAAATACAACCAATTAATTTACAAACTCTATTAGGTGAGAGAAGATCCTCTTGTGACAATTACGGGCTGTCAGAAGTTAAAGAAATCTCTTATTAGAAAAAGGACTTCCTTAACTACTGAAAGCACGTGATGGGTTGTTTGTATTATATACAGTTTGGCCCTAAACAGATGTGTACAAGATAACAGTGGCCCTGATGCTGGGAAAGATTGAAGGCAAAAGATGAAGGGGGCGGCAGAGGATGAGATGGCATCGTTGACGCAGTGGGCATAGATCTGGGAAGACTATGGAGGATGGCAGATGACAGAGGAGCCTGGCGTGCAGTGGGCCATGGGGTCGAACTTGACTGTGTTACTGAACAAAAAAATCAAGGACAGGATGATTTCTAAAGAGATATAGGAGTGGTGCCAGAAGACTTTGGAAACATAACATGGGAAGTGTTCTCTCTGTGTCTCCCTCTTTCCTTCTTAACATGCATTTGTGTGGCCGAGTGTTTGATTCTAATTTCCAAATTATTCTCTTACAGTCTCTAGGTACTCACATTGCTTGAAAAATACCAGAGGTGCCCCCCAAGGGAAGGGGGAAAACAACCTCAAGATGCTAACTGATTATTGCTAATAAAATGGTTTCCTGTTTTATGCCCCCAAATGATGCATTTTCTCCTCTGGCAGAGGAAGTGGGTTGGGGTGGGAATAATTGTTCAGGGCATCAGCAAAGGCTTCAATTAACAGGCATAAAATGGCTCTTTGTTTTGCAGTCCCGCCTCTTCCCTTCTCTGGAAAGGCCAGCTTTTCTTGTGCCTTGGCAAGAAACATCTGTCTTTACACATTCAGATGAAGAGCATCAAAACAAATAGAATAATTCAAAGCTGACCACAGGGTCCCACTGGCTCTTTTGTGGAGGAATAATTAAAAAAAGATGAGCCTCACCACCAATTAACCTACCAGGCACTAATTAGCGTTAATGAGAATTCCAGGCAGTTGCTGCAGCTTGACCCAGAATGTCCTCCAGAGTTTACTAATTGGCTGATGGCAAAAGCAGGGCACCAGCAGAAGGGAGAGGTTAGAGTAGGAACAAGTGGCTCACCAATAGAAGAGGCACCCAGGGAAATGGAGCATCTATACACAGGGACCCTCTTATACCTCTTAACAAGAACTACAGCTTAGCGTCATTGCTCTGGCATGCTTCCTGGGCAACACCCCAGAACACTGGTGGGTAATTGTCAGAGTTTGGGACCAAAGGGATTTCAGCTTGTTAAATTATCCATCTAGCACAGGGGTGGCCAAGCTTTTTTCGCTGTGGGCCAGACAACGCCCCCTTGGACAGCTGAGTGGGCAGGAGGCATGGTTCCTTCTGCAGCTTCTGCCACTTCTGGTGGTGGTGGGAGTGAGGGTGGTGCGTCTTCACTGCATTTTGGCTGTTTCACCACATTTTTGGCACTTCCTGTGATATTTCAGCACTTCCCATGGGATTTTGTTGCTATTTCAACACTTCCCATGAGATTTTGGCACTTCCTGTGCAATTTCGGTGATCATTTATTTGACTTATACCTCCAGTGCGTTTTTGGTGCTACCAGTGGTGATGGGAGGGTTCTCACCATGGGCCTGATTAATTGGCACCATGGGCTGTAGGTTCGGAAACCCTGGTCTAGGATGTCTGGCTTAGGGTGCCAAAGGCCACTGGGAAGGTTGATGATCCCCAAGTGGATTAAATCCCACTTGAATCCATCTTGATGTAGGGCAGCAGCTTCATCCATGCTGGCCTGGGGTTGATCAGGGCTTTGCGTGCCAAAAGGGGTCAGGACCAGAAAGTGACTCATGGAACCGGATCAGGGGTATGGGGGTCATGCTGCAATGCAAAAAGCAGATGAAAGACCACTGCATTATATTCTCAGGACAGTCTTTATGGCCGATCACCATGATGATCGTCTATAGTCAGATTTGGATACGGCAGAAGAAGAAATCCTCAAGGAGGAACTTTGCTAAGTTCTTGTAATATTTAATAGACGGGTCACTTACTGGGAACATGAAATGGGCAAAAGCACTGCTGGTTTCTCATGCCTCAGGTTTTTTAATCTCATATCTATCCTCCTCCTGGGATCACTTGCAAGCAAAATGCATTTAGAACTGAGCAGGCTAGAGGCTGCCAACCAGTCGGGGATAAAGATATTCAATGGACAGAGACGACAAGAAAATGCTCTCATCCGGCTGGTGAGGGTTCCCACCCACTTAATGCTATCAGGCTTCTCTGTATTTATTAATGCCTTGCCATGAAATAAGCAATTTTCCCTATTAAATATGCAAATTGTTCTGTGAAAGAAGCACATTTTCACTGTGAAATACAAGACGACACATGGCCTACTTTAATGTTGTTGCTAACCTTGCAGTCCTTCTCTGCCCTCCCCCCCCCCCGCCCCAAGTAGAATTAATAATAGTAAAAAAATATTCCATTTACTAACATATGCACTGGTGATAGTTTGGAAAGAGAAGAATGAGAAAGTAAAGATGACAGTATCTGACTCCAGGCTGTAGTGGTTTCTGTGGTCATGTGTCAGGCATGACTAGACACCAGAGAACAAAGAACACTGTTACCTTTAATTTGATTTGATTTGATTTATTTTAATAGATTTATATACCACCCTATCCAATGGACTCTGGGTGGTGTACACAAGTTAAAACCAATATAAAACAATTAAAAAACCCTTAAAAACATAGCAATATTACCCACTGCTGTGCCATTTACTATCTAAAAACAAATATAAAATCTGCATACCTTAACATAAAAAATTAATTACAGGAGGGGGGGGGAGCCTCAGATGAGCCAGAAAGGGGAGCTTGTTGACAATCCTGGCACTCAGACCCATTTTGTTAACCATGTCTTCACTTATTTCTTAAATGGTAGCAACTGGGCCTAGAGGCATAGTTCTACCAGGAGGAGGTTCCATTGTGTGGGTGCTACGACTGAGAAGGCCCTTTTCCTTGTGCTGGAGAGGCGAGTGTCCCCAACAGATGGTATCTGAAGGGTGCCCTCTCTGTTTGCTGTAGTGGGATGGGTCAATGTCTGAGGGACAATGTGGTCCCTGAGGTATCCTGGTCCACTACCATGAAGGGCTTTAAAGGTGACAACCAGCACCTTGAATTGCACTCAGAGACACATAGGCAGCCAGAGCAGCTCCTGCAGCAGTGGCGAGGCATGGACGAAATAACTACACCCCACCACTGCATGGGCTGCCGCATTCTGGACCAACTGCAGTCTCTGGATTGTCATCAAGGGCAGCCCCATGTAGAGCACATTATAATAGTCCAAACGGGAGGTGACCAGGGCATGGGTGACCATGAGCAGGGCCTCCCGGTCCAGGAGTGGGCATAATTGATTAATAACACACACTTGCCCAAAGGCCCTCCTGACCATGGTCATAACCTGCTCCTGGAACAGAAGCCATGAGTCCAGGAGGACCTCCAGGTTATGCACTGGGTTGGATTGAGGCAACAATGCCCCATCCCAAACCAGCGGTGATAACTCCTTATGAGGACTGGGTCCCCTCAACCACAGCCACTCAGTCTTACTGGGATTCAGCTGTAGTCCACCGTCCCCCATCCAGACCCTAACCACCTCCAAGTAACTGGTCAGGATGTTGACTGGATCACTGGGATCATCATGGACAGAGATATACAACTGAGTATCATCAGCATACTGATGTTATCTCACCACGTAGGAGCAGATGATCTCACCCAGCGGTTTCATGTAGATGTTAAAGAGTAAGGGCAAGAGGACTGAGCCCTGTGGCACCCCACATGTGAGATGCCTCGGACTTGACCCCGCTCCACCCACCCACACTGACTGGGTCCGGCCATTCAGGAAGGAGGAGAATCAGGCCAACACAGTCCCCTGGATCCCCAACCCCTGGAGACGGTCCAGAAAGATACCATGGTAGACAGTATTGAAAGCCTCTGAGAGGTCAAGAAGAGCAAGAATGGAGGGGTACCCTCCATCTCGCTCCCACCAGAGATCACGGAACAGGACGACCAATGCAGTTTCCATACCATGACCTGGCCTGAAGCCTGACTGGAAAGGGTCCAGATAATCCGCTTCCTCCAGGACCCCTGGAACTGCTGTGCCACTGCTTTCTCAACAACCTTCCCCAAAAAGGGGAGGTTTGAGATAGGGCAGAAATTGGATGGTATATTCAGATTGAACAATGTTTTTTTAAGGAGGGGGCACACCAGTGCATGTTTGAGTTGCAGTGGGAACACTCCCTCTCTCAGTGAAGCATTGACCACCGCTCAAATCTAGCCACCCGTCACGGTCCTGCCTGCTTTCACGAACCAGGCTGGACATGGGGTCTATTTATCTACTTGCAATTTCTTGCTTGCAAACTGCTAGGTTGGCAGGAGCTGGGACAGAGGACAGGACCTCACTCCATCATGCAGCACTCAGGTCTCGAATTGCTGAACTGCCAACTTTCCAGTCATCAAGTTCAGTATCTTAACTGCATACAAAAGGACTAATTGTGGCTATTTTTAGGGCCAATTCACAGATAGACCCAGTATTCACTTGATTTTTTTTTATGGCTGAGGCAGGAAGAAGCAACACACAGTGCACATGAAATGGTTAAAGAGTGGGCTAAAAGTGCCATGTGTCCCTCACGCCTGGAAACTTTTCCTATTTAATTCTGAATATTTATTTCTCCCTGTTATTACCTACTTTCTTTCAGCGATGCTGCTGTACCTTGTTCCTCCAAAGCAGGGGTCCCCAACCTTTCCCGCAACATGGACCGGCTTTATGCTAAAACACCTTTACATGTACTGGCAAGTGGGGGTGGCGGGACCAGACAGCACAAGCGGACAACAAAATACAACAAAGTGCACGCACAGTGCAACCCAAAAACAAGGAGGGGCCCAGCTGCCTGCCAGCTGCACTGCCCAACTTGGCCAATGAGGCATCACACTGCACATAGGTGAGGGGCAGGGCCCCACCACAGTTAAACAACATGGAGAAAGGGCCCGGCCAGCTGCCCATCCACTGTGTCTAAAGCCTGCGCCCCTGCCTGCCGGGCAGACCTGGCAGAACACACAGAGGACAGAAGGCTGCCACTAGGGCTCCCAGGACCACCGCCCCGCAGCCCGGTTCAGGACAGCCCACGGCCCGGTGGTTGGGGACCCCTGCTCTAAAGGAGGGGTGGTTTGTTCTCCAAGTCTGAGCACCAGTCCCTTGACTTCTGGCAGGGCACACAGCTTCCTGAAAATGAATCTGGAAATGGCTGGAAGTTTATTTTTAGGTTTTTTAAAAAAAGAACTTAATTTTTAGCAAATGAGTGCACAATGGGTGTGTGCACTCCCATTCTGAATTTTTAAAGTGATCTATAAAAGGTATCACCTCCCTCCTGCAATTGATTGACCTTATTTCTAGCATCACAGTTTACCTTTCTCTCTTTTTTAATGGAAACCCCCCCCCCCCGGTTGCATGGATCCTGTTGACTGAATGTGTCCAAACCTGGTATAAAATTAAAATGTTGCTCTAGGGTAGAAGTACAAGCAGAGATTCCTCTCAAACTAATAGCAATTCAATTTCTATACCGTCCAGTGGTGGGCAGCAAAAAAATAAATAAATGTTACCACACTGTGGGTGGAGACTACATAATGGGCGGAGCCTATGTCAGGGCTCTAATCTGTTCTCCTGCACTGTATGTGGAATCAGTCATAAACCCTGTTGCCTTCTGCAACTCAGCCCTGAACATATGAGTTATCCATCTTAAAAACATGATGGAAGGGTTACATTAACTAAAGCGCACATGTGGAGGAACTGAGATCAGATCCCAGTGCACATTAAAGGGTCAACTGTGAAAAGAGGGAGCATGAGGCTTAGCCAGGATAGCAAATCAACATTTACAATGTGCATTATGGAGGCTGATGACGTCAGCCCACAGATATGAGAAAGAAATCAACAGAAAAGCCTGTTTCAGGAAAGGAATCATGATTTGTACTACTTTCTGGTAATTTAGCAACATTTGTTGGCAAGGTTTGGGAATTGCCTTTCCTTTTAAGAAGGATCGATTTCCAGAAGCAGATTTCATCTTGATGCAGACAGAGGGGATGGTAAGATAATGAGTGCAATTAGTTCAACCAATCTTCCGCTTATCTTGAAAAAGGCAATACACTGTAGCTATTTTGTGCCACTCTGTTGTGAGAAAGACTTAAGAAACCCAGACAAGAGTTTTACCACATTGACAGCTGGTTACAGAGGTGGGACATACAGAAGTGGGATGTTTCTGTCATGCTGTAAATCGCCCGGAGTCCCTTCGGGGAGGAGGGTGATAAACAAGTATGACTAAATAAATAAATTAACAAATGTTAAGGATCAACATCTCAACGTAACATCTATGACATTCCATAGTGGCCTCCCATACGCCAACTCCTTCTCTTCCAGCAGAAATAAATGTGGGTTCTTTCTCAGACTTTTCCAAATGTATAGATGTCAGTCTATTAATGTTGCAGGATAGGAATGGACACATTTTATTTTGTGACCAATCAGACACCTTCAGTCTACTGCAATCAAATGTGTACCTGCATTTCTGGGGTTCTTGCAGCTTAAAGAGGGGCGAAGGGGTGTGTGGAATATTTGAAAGCAAAATATGAGTATATAGAACAAGAGATAAAATAAGAGAAAGCTCTGCAGTGAAATTCTGTGTTGACTAGCATGAGATGAGCAATGTGGTCTCAATAATTTCAATAGACACAGAATATAAAAGGGAAATAACGGACAGTGCCCCAGATTGGGCCAGAGAACAATATCTGATGATAGATTGCACATCTTTAAAAAATGCATGAACCAAGCAAACTCTTAGCAGGGGATGCTTCTGGAAATACTGCCCACAAGCACTTATATTTATGGAAAAGAAACAAAGAGGATGCTGAAGTAGTCCTAACAGAACTGTGTGTACCTTCCCTATTCAAAATTCAGCAGAAATAAGGCTGTCCGTATATTAAGATAAATATTATCCATAACTTGAAAAACTTCCAGTATATTCTAGCAAGCATAAACAATGGCTGAGGGACTCTGGGCTTTGCAGGCAAAATGAAGGGGAAAAAGTAACACTTCTTAGCTGTAGTCCTGAATTGCAGAGGGCAGTCCTCTCTTTCTATGTCCCCCTGTACCAGTCTATACCAGTCTGGCCAGGTTATCCTCCTATGGTAATAGAGTAGACCCTATTGCCAATGACTCAACACTGATTGTCAGGCGGTGGTTAACTAACCTGACAGCTCAGAGGACTACAAGCCTTGGGTGCCAAAGTCCACAAGAAAAGCTGAGGGTCCTCAAGTGGATTAATTCCCACTTGAACCCTTCTTGATGGAGGGCAACAACTTCATCAATACTGGCCAGTGGCTGCGAAGGACTTTGTGTGCCAAAAGGCTCAGGACCAGAAAGTGACTCATGGAACTGGATCAGTTGTACAGGTGTTATACTGTGATGCAGAAGACAAATGGAAGGCCACTGCATTATATTCTCAGGACAATCTTCATGGCTGATTGCCATGAGGATTGGCAATATTCAGAAATGGATAGGGCACAAGAAGAAGAAGAAGTCCTCTCTATGAAGAATTTCCCACTCCAAGTCTAACTGAAGGATAAAGGATTATAAGACGGCAGAACAGGAACTTTGAAGTTGTCCACCACTCAGAGTACCAAAGCAGAATAGATGTCACCTAGTTGTAGTGACTGCTCACTAAGGTAAGATATTGTACTCTATATCAATAATATATTAAAATATATTGGCTGAAATCCTGTTGTGCATTTACACTTTTGGAGGCAAACTGCTTTAAGTTAAGAAATCTCCGAAGGCATTATGTGTTGGCATGTCAAGTTGCACAACCCAGTAGGCAACAGACAATGTCTGGAGCGATCTCTTGAGTTATGCCAGTTCACAGCACACCAGGATCTCAGCCATTATTTAAATGTTTGTCATTGTTTCTAAAATCTGCATCTGCACCAATAGTTTATGGAAATATTATGCCAATTCCTATCTTCTTATGCCTTCTTTTTAATGTTTCATTTCCTCTTTTCTAACACTGTATGTGTGGCCAAACTAGATCATACATCTCTCACATACAGTTTCATAGTAAACAGAAACAGTATCGTTATTAGTAAAATATAAATTAGAAAAATCAAAACAACACATCATCACCAGAACATGAAAATGTTACTTTTTTTGTACACAATTCCGAGAATCCCCCAGCTGTATGAATTTGGGAGCTCCAATCAAGGATGTCATGCTGCAATGTGGAAGGCAGATGAAAGGCCACTGCATTATATTCTCAGGACAGTCTTCATGGCTGAATCACCATGATGATCGCCAAGGTTTGGATTTGGAGACAGCAAAAGAAGAATTGGAGGATGGGGGGATGGAGACACTTTTCCAAAGTCTGAGTATCACAATTTTTTAAAGGCAAAAAACCCCAAAAACAACACTAAATAAGATAGAATGCATGTGCAGGAAATTCCCATTGTCTTTTGCCTCTACCCCTCATTTCCTAGGGGACAAGCACATGTTTCCAAACAGGTGTGAAAGAGCCAGGTCACAGACAAAGCGATAAAAGACAGAACAGTTCTCAGAAGGCACTTGAGAGGCCTCATCATAAGCATGACACATCAACTTCAGGCCGGATGGCTGAGACGCCATTATCTAGTTCACAGATGGACCACCCAGAAAAACCTGGGTGCAATTAGGAAGGAGAAAAAACAAATGGGGAGGAAGGGAGGGGGGATCCTTTTGGGAGTGGAAATGGGGGGAAAGGCCAAAGGACTAGCAGGAATTCCTGATATTGTCTGCTTATAAGCATTTGGGGAACGCTAGAAGCCAACGAAGAAAAGAAGTACTGATGAAAGAGTCTGGAAAGAGAATATAATGAAACAAACGGCTATGAAAACATACAATCCAAGAATGAGTCACAGCATGGCTGTTACATTTGTGGAATGCCAAAACAGTAAGTCAACATGACTGGGAAAAGAAAGTGATCACCCGTATTGAGAAAAGTTGTATGCACCGAGTTAGTTAAACACACACACAGGGAAAGAGAAATAGATAGAGACTTCGAAATGAGAAAGATCAAGATGTTTTATAAACAAGGGCTGCTTTGCAAACGAGTGTGTATAGAATTTGCAGATATTTGAGGCAGAGGGGTATAATGATGTGCTGAAGGCATCTATGGGTAAGCAACAGTAGAAAGCTAGTAAATCCGACCTAGAGAATCATTCATCTACTGCTCAATTACATATAGCGTCATATAATACACATCCTTTTGCAAAGTAACTTTCCAAACCCTGACACAGATATGAAATCCTACCTCTAGAAATGTTATGAAGATAGAAAAAGTTGTGTTATAATTAGAACATCTGAAATAAATGCTGAAATAAAAAGTAAAGAGTAAGTCAGTAAATAAGTGCAGTAATACCTTGGATAATGCTAAGACTTGGTTCCACAAGTCTTGGTGTTATCCGATTTTTTGTGTTATCCGATCCATGTTAAAATCCTATGGGATGGATCGGATAATGTTAAAGCTCCATAGAAATACATTGTAACCGCACAGACTTTAGCGGTTGTTATCCGATCCATTCCATAGGACCTTAACGTTATTCGATCCAATTCTCCTCCCCAGATTGCTTAACATTATGGGATTTTAGCGTTATCCGAGGTAAATGTTATCTGAGGCATTACTGTAATAGATTTACTATAAAATAGTAAAACCCAGTTTTACAGAAAAAGTCTGTTCCGTAGTTTTTTCCTTAACTCTATTTTCCCCCCTGTAAAACGAGGCATTCCCATAAGAATCCATTAAAAAAAAACCCGTTCCTGACCTGCCCCCCCCCCAATAAAAATAAAACACTCTAACTCCTCTCCAGACCACTCTACTGCCTCCCACAGGGCCCAGAATGACTAAGGGTGGTCTTTTATAGCCCACCAAGTGCAATGTGCTCTGGGAAATTGCATTCTGTAAAACGGGGTTTTTCTGTAAAACGGGACATGTTTCCAGCAAAAAAATAAAAATAAACCCTTCTATAAAATGAGGCTTCTGTAAAACGGGGTTTTACTGTATACCTTTTCTTAACATGAATTTTTAAAATAGTAGCTGTGTTAGTCTGTGGTTCAGGTATATCAGAAAACAAAATACAAATTTTATTGTGTAAAAAACATAGCAGTTAGTCTTTAAAGTGTTACAGGGTTTTTTTATTTTGTTTTGTTTATTTTATTTTGTTTTCTGATATGACTTTTTTTAAAACAGTAAGGTACTGTATATACAATCAGTAATGCAAACAGGTTTTGAGAGAGAAAAATAAGAAAGGAGTCCATTCTTTTCCTTTAATTGCAAAAATTTTCAGCTATGCAAACACACAAGACTTAACAAATCTAAGCAAGCTGAAATACAAAGCAACAGTTCATGGAACCTTTTTTTTAAAAAATAGCATGATTAGTGCCATAATTTTTCTATGGGTAACTGCTTCAGCAACAGCTACAATATGGCAATTAGCTTATTTCAAAATACTGTAGATGTAAAAAAAAAAACCCAAGGCTGACCCATGCCTTTGCAGAATGGGATTCTTCTCTGAAGTCCCATTCCTCTCAGATTGGTAGTTTGGAAGGTTGATTCAACTCCTACTTAATTATTGTTAAATTTCTCCACAGGTTACACAGTACCATATTATTTGAAGAACTCAAGTGTTAGTTATAAAACCTTTTTGAACTTGTGGAGTTTCCCATTTGCTCTGGCACAACTGATTTCTTAACAAGGGCTAAATGAAACTGTCTCACAGAGTGGGGAAAGGGGTGGGGGAGAGGGAGAAAGTAGTAGTATTACTAGAGGCCTGTATAGTGTCTTTCACATCAGAACAAAGTCCTTCCATAGCACAAGCATTCCTATAAAGTAAAGAATTCAATAATAGCAGAAGTATCCATATGGTCTATAGCAGTGATGGCGAACCTTGGCACTCCAGCTGTTCTTGGACCTCAATTCCCAGAAACCCAAGTCCCTGTGAATCCACATGAACGGGTTTACTGCACGGATTCACAGGGACTTGGGTTTCTGGGAACTGAGGTCGAAGTATAGCTGGAGAGACAAGGTTTTCCCATCATAGGTCTATAGTGACAATGGAGAAGCATATAAGTCATTGTTCAATTGAGATTACTTTTCAGTATCTTGCTTTAAAATGCAAGTCATCACAAGCAGCAAGGTGAACCTGAAATAATGTTTGCAGGCCAAGCATTCTACTCACGAGTAGAAGTAATCATTGCTCTGCTACACAAAGTAAAGTGTGGCAGGAACCACTGGATAAGAGCCAGCTCTAGCCTTATTTAGACTAGAGCCACGGAAATTAGTAGAGTTTCAGTTAATCTTGTGAAAAACTTTTCGTTCTTAGTTCTCGGTATTTCTCTAAATTACATCTTTATTTTCATCTCATCTATGCCTCACATTGTTGCAAAATATTGGCTTTGCTACCTATGTGGAAATTCATATCCATTTTCCACATGCATCAGTTTGGATGCATTTTCTCCCACAGAAAGCATTTGTACATCAGGTCTCTTCCCATATCTGCAGGAGATATGTTCCAAGACCTTCTGCAGATACCTGAAACTGCAAATAACAACAAACCTTATATTTAACACATTTACCTAAGTCATAGAGGTGGGGAAGGGGTTTCGAATGCCTCCATCATTCTACATGACAGCTACCAAAATGTCTGCCTCTGTTTCTTGTAAATATTACATTGCAGACATTCGCCTCTTGTGGCCAGGACTGGTAATGAGCCATAAAAACTTCCAGGGATGGTTTATATACACCAGATGCAGAGGTCAAGATGTCACAAGGAAAAAAGGATCACAAAGCAATGAATAGTCAAGCAGAATGTCAGACAAGCACATATATCAATACAGCTTCCTACAGCTAGCAGTAACAATAGATTATTCAGATTAGTTTTAAATGTCACCCTTTCAATCTCAAAAGTGTGAAGTTGCCAAGCAAAACATATGCTAATGAGTTTAACCTTTTTCTGGTTGACCTCTTACTTGTGTGATCACATCCTGTTGTGTTCATGTTGTAAGAGAGAATTTGTAGGAAGGTTAGTGAAGGTAGTATAATACACCAAAATATAGTATATAAAATATCTAGCAGCATATAGCAATCTGTGTATCAAATTTGGTAATGTCCCAGAAACACTTGCCTAATATGTAAGCCTCTGTGATGGGTGTCCAACAGATGGATTTGATTTCTGCTATCTCTCTTTGGATCCTAGTCTTGTAATTTCTCTGTTCCAGAATTGTAACTTTCAGGTCTTCAATCGAGTGTCCACGTAGATTGAAGTGGTTTGAGACAGGTATCTGTGTTCCCGTTCTGGATGTCTGATTTGTGTCCATTAATCCCCCCTCCCCGCAAAGATTGGGACATTTAAAACTAATCTGAATAATCTATTGTTACTGCTAGCTGTACTTTATCCCTTGTTATTGCTTTGTGATCCTTTTTTCCTTGTGACATCTTGACCCCTGCATCTGGGATCATGCCTGGAAATTTTAATCCTTGTCTGAAGAAGTGGACTTGATCCACAAAAGCTAACAGTAAAAATATAGCAGTTAGTCTTTAAAGTGCTGCAGTGTTTTTGTTTTATTATTTTTGTTTTCTGATATATATTATATACTGTATTTCAGGGATTTTTATTGAATATATTTAGACTTGTAAATAACTAAAACCACAGATACTGAACCTGCAGATATGGTGGTGGTGGGCAACTTGTATTTTTCTCAATTGATCTGAGGGTTCTCAATTGTACGCATTATTAGTGTTTTAATTTTAAAAACATATACCTGATTTTCTGTGCCATTTATTCCTCTGTATGACCTCGATACTTTTCAGTCCAAGCAACTTGGACGTTTTAGCACTACTGCTAATATGGTAATGTTATATTTTAAATATTATTAATTTACATTGCAACAATGAAAAAATCACAAGAAGAGTTTCATTACATTAATCATTAACAACTCCAGTAAGTATTAAGATGTTAAATAAAAATAACCTGAAATTACTCAAAATGGCAAAAAATAACCAACCTGTCAATTTACCAACATAAATATTAAATTAACAAAAAATTGCTACTTAAATATCATTGGCAGTTGACAATTAAAACAACTAATTTTAAGTCACTATAAAAAAAATCTAATGAAATAGTGGTAATAAATTAATTCAAACAACTAAAAAAGAAGAAACCATCTGAAACAACAACAACAACAACCACATTCTAAGAAGCAATATATAAAGCCTTGGTTTTGGTTTCATCTACTGGCATATGATGCATGCAGCAGTGAAAATGGAAGCTTAGAAAAATAAAATAAAGCAGGTGAATGGGTGAAGTTGCAAAAAGTTTGGAGGATTCCATCAGGCAGCATTGCATTAAAAATAATGATGGGAAAGAAGAGGAAAAATTGATCTGGCATGCTTCCATTAGATGGAATTGCCCCCACCTCTTTCCATTACTATCTCGTAGCATTGCTTTTCTTAGTTCTTTGGACTTAGCTTCCAATTCCTGAACCTGCTCCAGCAAAGTTTTATGGTAGGTATGCTTGGCCCTGCATCACAGGAGAAAAACACAAGACAAAGAAACCAATACATCAACATTCCTTTGCGGCAGAAAACAAACAAAGACATCATTTTGTCCAAGGTAGGGCATGGCATTTTCGCTTGCCCTCCGATTTCCTGAAAAGTTGCAGAAGATGTTGCCCCTCCTCCCAGTTATGGATCACATTTGACATTTTTAGTAGCACTAGAGTGGCTGAGTTAAGTGTCGACCTCTGGAATACTGAGAAAAAGCAAGAGAGTATAAAAATACAGGAAGCAAATTCAGCTTGATGGTTTCTTAGACGGTGTGTATCCAAAGAAAGGAAAGCAGTTTTACTAAAACAGTACCCTATCACCATGTTGAGAAATAAAAGAAAATCCCAGATCATATCGCCAGAATGGCTCCATTATCAGGATCTATGGTTGTCATCATGGGACTGCTGGTCACTCAATCAAGAAAGAAGAAATCTGCTATATTTTCCTAAACACAGAACACAATTCCATTCTGTTATTCAAGCAATGCACACCAGTGCCCAGAAAATCCACTAGATGCATAACTGATGTGGTTACTTTGGTTTCCATGGCGGTTTTAATTGCTATTTTCTCCTTATCATTGTCTCAGTGAAGAAGTTTACTTTCCCCTCTAAACACTCCACTTTCAGAAACAGAAAGAAGCAATGACAAAAAGAAAAAAGTATTTGTACCCAGAATCCTCTGTTTCTGTGTAGAGAGAACAAATAGTTTTGCAATCCTGGCCCAAAGACAATTTAGATGTACAAACATTTGCATCCTGTGAGTAACTGACAGACTTTAGGCAAGGATTCATTGATTTTAAAGATTAAGCCCCTGTAAGCTCCAAATATTTGTAGAGAGCAAATAACTGGTTGTAGCTCCATTACTATGGCAGGCACTTGTATTTTATGTTGCCTAAAAGAAAATTCCCAGGTAAGCCATGAGTTAACTTCGATTTCTATTCATTCATATAACAATGCAAATTCTATTAAAATACCTGAGTGTGGATGAACAGTATTGAACAATTTTTCCATGCTGGGTTGCTGATTGTTATATTAACAAGCACACAATCGAGTGTGTAACTTTTCCCCTGGATTGAGGAAACTGAGTACTGTATTGGGACAGCTGTTTGGCAATGCAGGTTTGTGCAATTTTCTACTTAATACTGTAAAAATCCTACAGGAGTGTGGCTAGAGTGTAGTGTGAATAGAATAGGCTCATTTAATCTGTGAGGATTTGGTGAGTTCTCCATAAATTCTATTAATCTAAATGTGCCTCCTTTAGTTGCAGTTTACAATTCCACTCACAACCAGAGAAGGCCCATCTGAATCAATGGAACCTAAAAAAGAGCTGACTCACCAAATCTTCACTGATTCAGTGGACCTACTCTAGTGCAATTTACCACATTAAGCAATAGGATTTCAATCAACAAGTAATGCATTACTTTAAAAAACAAACATTACAAGCTCTGTTCTGATACATTCAACATTATTCTCATTTGGTGACTGGGATTTTACTATGCTCTTGAAATTGCATATAATATTGGGAGACTTGATTAAATCTTTAAAATAATATGAGATTACCTAGAGAACTGCAATTTTTTTTTTAAAAAAAAGATTTAAATTATTGAACTTCTTAGTTAAACTGTGCTTCCCTTTTTAAGAATTGAACTTTATAATGTTTCTTTTTCCTAGTAGATAAAGCCTCCTTCAAGCTCTGGGCTAATAACTTAATCTTTTCTACTGAGTTTGCATTCCCATTCCTCTTAATTTGACTAAATATATTAAAAATATTAACCTTGAACTCTTCTTCTACTTTGAAAGAGACAGTCTTTATTTCAGCAGTCCTTGAAGTTAAAAATTAGGAACTTTAAACATTCTGTAGGTTTCCATCTTCACATGGAAGAATAACCCATAAAAGCGATGAGACTTTGAAGCTAAATGTGTATGAGAATGTAATGTCAGAATGCCACTTTAAGCAGAGAAATCTAGTTTACACATTACCCCTCCACTGTTCTTCCTATTCCCACATCACATTTGTGTTTCATCTCCAATATTTTCAGAAAAACAGTAGTTCTAATTTCTAATTCTGTTACACAGCTATCCTTACTATTGCACAAGGTGATCTAATTTGGGAGAATTATTAAAGGAAAGTAGATAATTTTGTACTGTATCTTATGCCACATTAACTTGAGAAGGGTTTTTGCCAAAGGGAACAAAATATCCTTGGGCATCCCTATTACGTTGTCTCACTCGGACTTCTAAAACAACCACAGGAGTTGAAATTAACACATATTACTGGTTCATTGCCTCTGATGGCAGGTCTTTTTATCCAACCTGTTAATTCATTGAGCAAAACGAAGATCATGCTGCTGCTGCTGAAGTGACACAGGAAAATGTTTGAGTACTGAGTCCAATTCAAAGCACTGGTTCAGAGGTGAGTAACTTTGTTAGGTCTAGTGGTCTACTTTATCCCTGGATGAATCTACGATCATCTTCAATCTAATTCGAAATTATATTTCTCCTCCCAAAACTGTAAGCAACAGCTGAAGTTGAAGAAAAATTCATTTCAATTTTTTTACAAGACTCTCTCCTGCCTGCTTCCCTTCAGCAAGCCCTACTTATTACTTTATCAAATTGATCCTTCTGGGATGAGTCTCCTTTTTTAATTGATTTTTTTTGAGGGGGAGGTAGTCAGGGTGGGCTCAGGGTCAAAGAGGCTGAAAAGAAGGCTGAGGGTGTATATGCCAACCAAAGGCCACATACTGCTCACCCTTGATCTAGTTCAGATTATCTCCACCTATTCAGAATGTCAAGATATTCTGGTTAAGATGGTACCCAACACCCATTCCACATGTATCTCACTTCAAAACTGGCAGGGTACAAGGTCCTCTGACACCCATGGGGAGTAGTTTAGTTTAGTCTTTCCAGCATACAAAGACCTGTCCTTCAGGACTAGCAAATGGGGGGGGGGGGGAGACACACACAGAACCCCACTCCTAGGCCAGTGATGGTCAACCTTAGCACTCCAGATGTTCTTGGACTTAAATTCCCAGAAGCCCTGATCACCTGGAGCACCTGGAGTGCCAAGGTCGGCCATCACTGCCCTAGGCTCTGCTACTAATAGTTATCGCTTCAGCTCATCAAATAGTAAGGCTGATTGTGCTAACCAAACCAGGGTCTTTTCTAGCTATATCTGAAAAAAGAAAAATATTGACACTGGGATATTTGAGTGCAGAACACTTATTTGGCCACAGAGTTACAATCTTTCCCCATCTTGTTATGAAGCAAAACAGAATTGGGCTCTGTCATGTACCTGGTAGGTATAAAATTTGGGAAAAGTTACTTTTTTGGCTAAACTATGCTGGCTGGAAGATTGTGACAGTTGTAGTTAATAAAAGTAATTTTTCCAAGTGTTGTTTGATGCATGGTTGATGGGTCACAAACTTCCCAGGACTATTTGCAACAGCTTGTGTGGCAGAGGTTCTGGGATTATTATTTTTTCTTCACTGGCCAAATGTCCCCCATATTTTCTTAAATTTGAGATGTAACTGTGATTCTGTTAATCTTGGAGAGTAATTCTGTCAGAATGCTGCATGAAGAAAAAAAAATTATGCTTCAATATTCATTCTGAACATTGGATCAACCAAAAGGAAGACATTCCCACATGATATGGTTGATTTTAGTAACCATTTATAACTTGGCTCACCAAATCCTTGAGGTCCTTTTAGCAGAGGATTCTGGAGTGCAGAAAGGTTAGTCTCTTAGTGGAGTGATAGGAGACAACCCAATTTTCTAACTGATTACTGGAATGCCAGAATCATTCCACATTAGACCTTTAGAATGGCTAGAAGCTTCTTATTATATACACAAGTAATTGGCCAGAAAGCCTCTAAAGCTCAAACTTTTCAACCTACACAAATCTTCTCATGTATATAAGGCTAAATGGATACATTGGATGACTGCACCACAAACCATGTTTCTATTTCCCAGTCGATTAATTATTGCAGATCTCCCTGAAAATCATAAGGGGCATACCAATCAATAAGAAGCAAGTATCCAAAATGCCATTAGCTATGTTGATAGTTCATTAAATTACAACTTCTGCTGGCCTCTGCAGTGAACTCTGTTCAGGCAGTTGGAAGTGGAATGTCAACAGACTCTGGCAATTTGACTTCTCTCACAACCCTCAGGTACATACCTGATGGGTATTATAAAAGGCTTCTGACATTTCATGACACTTCAGCCTGATCAAGACAATGAATTTTCTTACCTACTTACATATCAATACGTGACTGAATTACAATTTGGGGGGGGGAGAGAGAGAGAGAACGAGAACGAGACGAGAACGAGAACACTGATCTTGTACAGAAAGGAAATTCTGCCTCTGGCTTTGATAGTGATTACCCTGGCTGTCATTCACAGAGAGTTAACAAACACCTTGAGTGTGCATTCACTGACAAATGAAAACAGTGCACAAATGGAGTCCAGTTCGTTTTTCCATTTGTGCAAGCAGTAGCACATTTATTTGTGTGTTCCCAATGCAAGCTATTCTTATGCAACCAGTTCTGCAGCCAGTTACATAGCTAGTGCTACTTTTTTACTGTAATGTGATACTTTTTGCTGTGATGTGATATTGTGATATTTTGATGATTTGTATTTGTAACTATGATTGGGGACTCTGGGGACTTTGAACTGTAATTGTGATTGGGAATTTCTGACATGTTTTTGTATTATTTGAAGTGTTTTATTAATTGATTATAGTGTTGAATGTTATATTTGTGAGTTTTGTGAGCCGCCCTGAGTCGGTTGCACCGAGTAGGGCGGAATATAAATTGAATTATTATTATTATTATTATTATTATTATTATTATTATTATTATTATTATTATTATTATTATTATTATTATTATTATTATTATTAATAATAATAATAATAATAATAATAATAATAATAATAATAATAATAATAATAATAATAATAATAATAATAATAATAATAATAATAGTTCTCCAAATGATTGCACAACTGGAGAACTGTGTCCCCCCCCCCCCCCGGTGCTCACTCTGGATTAAGTTGGCCCAGAGCACAATATTACATGTACCAGTGGACACTGTTACATAGAATCCAGGATATATACAATGAAATAAATTGCCATTTATGTATATCATAACTATTAAATCAGTGGTAATTTTCCTCGTAACTTATAATAATCAGTTTCCCCCTGGTCAAAACTTCTCTCTTCTTTTTCAGATGTTCAGCATCTTTAGTCATCAACAGCTCCATGCAATTCAGTCTTCTATTTCTTGTTCAAGTCAAAACACATAGGCAGTTATCAGGCCAGTGGAACAGATCACAATGGAACCTGCCCCGTTCTGCTAAGATTTTGCTCCTTCCTACTTGTGTCCACTGCCAAAGTAAAGAGGAAAATATAGCTGGAGGTTCCTTCCTCGCTCTCAAATGCCAAAAATGGATCTCCTTGGGCACAATCAAGGAAATGAATCAACAAAGGAGTTATTTAAAATACTTTACTAAATGCATTTCTCTCCATCATAACATATGGGTTAAACTGCTTAGTAATCAGGGTTCTATGCAGTGCCGGATCAGCTATATAGCAGGAGTAGCAAATGCTACAGGCCCCACATCTCTGGGGGCCCTGGTCCCCGTGCAGTTAGAATGAAAATCCATATTTAAATATTCCGTGCATTCGTGTGGATATTAAAAGAATGTTCACTTGGAGAGACTCACTGACGCCTCATTGGAACATCCAATGCACGCCAAAGAGTAAAGATGTGCATGCAGGCGGAGCCGTCTTTGTCTGCATGCGCATCTTACACGCTACTCCATAGTAGCACGAATTTGTATTGAGTGGTAGAGTCGATTAATGTGTGAGTTGTGTTTTGCTTTATACATATCCTAAATCTTAAATCTAAGCAAGGGCCTCTGACGTGATTTTCTACAGGCCTCACGATGGCTTAATCCGGCACTGATTCTATGATGCACACGCTACATCAGTGATGGCAAACCTTGGCAGCACTCCAGGTGTTTTGGAACTTCAATTCTTAGAAGTCTTGATTAGCAAGAGTGCTGATTGGGGCTTCTGGGAATTAAAGAACACCTGGAGTGCCAAGGTTCACCATCACTCTCTGTATGTTCATTCCAATGTAGCAGTTGGGATCTCTGTCACTCTGTCATGAAGCATCTTGAGATATTCCTTCAAATAGAAGCAAGAAAAGCCAGGAGGCTTAAAGGCATTCTATCATGTTCAGGTAACACAATAGAAGACAAAAGTCCGGTAGTGAAAAATGAAATTTCAAACAAGGCTTTTCATTTGGGAGCTCACGTGAACATTTTCTTGTCCAAGCTGTAAACATTCCTACTGATTAAGAATCATCCTGGAGAAAGTGTGACTTTTATAGCCATATTCACAGGAGTGTTGTCTGTACTAGAGTTTTTATAGTACAGTGGTACCTCATACAACAATTTTAATCCGTTCTACGGAGCTCGTTGTTGTATAAAACAATTGCTATACAATGCTTGCATCGTATAACGATTTTCCCTATGGGATGCATCGTACAACAAATTTTTTTTGCTAAGTGGTTTTTCCCATTGAAAAATTGTTGTACGATTTTTTCCATAGGGAAAATTGTTATGCATGATGTCATTTCCACCCAAAACCTAATTGTTATGCGATTTCGTTGCTATACAACAGTGGTGCCCAAACTAAGGCCCTGGGGCCGGGTGCGGCCCCCGACGCCAATTCACCCAGCCCACAAAGCCCTCGTCGCTCCTGGAAGCGGAAGTAAAACGCGCCCGTAGGCCTTAGTGACCGGCTTCCTGAACCACATGATCGGCCCACAACCCAAAAAGTTTGGGCATCCCTGCTATACAGAGTGATCATTGCATGAGATTCCACTGTACTTTGAAAGTGGAATTGTGTATTGGCTGGGGAAAGAAATGGCTGCTTATATATAGCAAAAACTTTTATGAATCATATGAAGAATTGCTTGTGATAGGAAAGCATATGTACATTTTCTGACATTGCTTTTAATCGATATGCAGTTAATCTATAAGGGAGATTATTATAGACAGTGGTTGTTTAGACTAAAACAGATTTTCATTCAAAAATGAACATATATTTCTACAAGGGGAACATTTAGTAGTGATTTCCACCCAAATCTCTCCAACTTACGCTCTCCATGTTACATCTTTAACAAGGCACGCTGTGGGCACCAGCAATAAACCAAGCCAGAAGTATCCACACTTCAGCACCATTCCTGCCTGCAAAAAAGCAGCAATAAGTATGGAATTAATTGTGATCTTATTGCAATATGTAGCAGACTGAAATAAAAGGTTTTTTTTTCTGAACACATTGTTAAAAATATATTGCACACAATATGAATGATTAAAATCAACATTTTAGCAATACGCTAGATATGCAAGTGATCTTTCAAAGTAGCCTCATTGTATGGTTGTTGATTAAGGCTCCAATCAGAGGGGGTAAAGGTTGCACAGTGTTTTTTTTAATCTCTCCTTCTGAGGGTGGAGAGGCTTACTCTCATGTGGAGTTCCAGCCTCTCAAGTGTTGTTTACCAAAGGATTTTAGTCAATGCCCAGCCAGACACTGGAATTATGAAAAGAGAGACCACCAAAAAGAGTATCCTAAAGGCCTTTCAAGATAGGCCTCAATTGCTTGAGAGCAGGGAAAGAATGTCAGCCCTTCCATTCAGATACTTCACTATAATAATTTCGTGTCAGAAATTATTCTCGGTTGAAAGGATTTTTGCTGGAAAAACTCCATTTAGGGGACACCCGAATGAGGCTCCTTTCATGTCCCCAAGAGCTGGAACAGTGACAGGCACTCAATCTGTCATGCAGTACCCGGGTTTTGAACTGCTGTCTTGCTAGCCTTGCAGCTAACAAGGCGAGCTTCTTAACCACGGAGCCCTTTCATTTGATACTTCATTTGTCCACCATTACTCTAACATTTCCCATATCTGGGTGGAGCACAGTCTGTATAAGTCCAAATAGTTTTTAACAGAATAAACCTGTTGAGCCTCTTGACTGATCCATCTTATGGTAACGACAAATCTCCCCTCAAAGTTTAGTTGGTGGCCACTTTACAATTCATCTGTATTTAGCAACAGAGTCGCCATGGTGGCGCAAATGCTAGACAAGTGTTTTTTTTTTAATTCATCCATCAGTTCTTTGATGCTAAATCCTACTTCTATTGCTGGAATGGCAGCGAATGGCAAATCTTCTTCAGCAAATAAAACTAAGATGTGATAAAGGCTAAAGTATTTTAGGCTTAAGCTAGGCTCTCCTTGAACAAGATTCAAATACGTACTGGTAAGTTCCAGGGTTAGAATTAATTTTAACAGTGTGGCACGTAAATTCACTTACAGATAACACGAGCACTTTCAAAATCGTTCCATGAAAGCAGGCACAATTCAATAAATTTAGGAGAATGACAGCATAAATCCAATTGCTAGTCTGAATTGAACAGATCCATATGGAATGTATGTAAGCATTTGATTCAGCGGAGCTTCTGTAGTCACAATTTACACTTGGATTTAGGCCAACATGAGTGATCAAGATACTTGTTTCTCCTATGAAAATGACCTCTGATTGTTAGACAGTAATGATGATTTTGTGGTTATATTAAGGCTGATTTCCTCAATACACTGACCAAGAATAAAGTACATATTCTATATAGTTATATCATGTTGCCAGTAGGAATAAACAGATTTATCAATTTTAGATTTACTCAGTTTCTCATTTTTTAAACCTTGAATTTATTTTATCCTGTTTCTGCCCTAACTTGTAATTGGGGGAAAACTTAATGTGAAATTGTATGTTTGTGTCTATTTCCCCAAGATATATATATCTTTTAATATATATCTTTTAATATTCAATTTAATTTAACATTGAACTACTTTGTGAGCAATTTCTTTCAATATAATGCATTTTGCACTTTTTTTTGGCAGTATGCTATTCTGGATCAGGCCCTAACTAATAGAGAAGATCTGATCATGGAGGTAGAAATATTGATAGCTTTTAGTAAAAGTGACCACATTCTCTTGTGATTTTTTCTATACTGAGGGGAAAAATGAGATAAGTGTAATTAGTAATTCAGAGTTTAGGAAAATCACTTTCAATAATTTTCAATATTGGGTCGTACCCTGTGGTCAGAAAAACTCGAAGAGAAAGAAGTCCACAATGATCAAGACCTTTTAAAGGGCAAAATATTAAATCCACAAACACAAACAATTCCTATGAGACAGAAATAACTCAAGAGGTAAGGGTGGCTACACAAGAGACTTTCAGATGAGCTAAGACTTTTAAAAGGCATGAGTAAAAAAACTTAAAGGAGAACAAGTCACTAAGGAAGAGTAAAAATGAATGGCTAATTGCAAACAGTAGGTTACAAAGGCTAAAGCTCAGAATAAGGACCAGCTTGTAAGAGGGTTGAAAACAACAAAAAGGAGTATTTTCAGTTATACCTGAAGCAAGAGAAAGAACAAGGAATTAGCAGGTCTTGTATGTGGGTAGAATGGACAAGTACTTAATGGAAAGAAGGTAGAACTATTCAAAACTATTTTGCTTCTGTCTTCTTCCAAAAGGAGAACAGTGCTTGATCTAGAATGAAGGAAGAAAGAATGGGCTTTCTCCTTCTTCCCTGTCTAGGCCAGATGTCAAACTGCCAAAACTCCCTTGGGGAGTTCATTCTATAGTTCCTTTCGCCTGACCTAGTGTAAGAAAGATTAGCCGGAACAAAGATAATAACATTGGTCCAAGAAAGGCAAAGAGGTGATACAGGAACATCAAGTTATTTTAAATGAATTTAAGTCTCCTGGGCCAGATGAACTACATCCAAGGATATTAAAGGAATTTGCAAGTGTAATCTCAGAGCGTCTGTCTCTAATGCTTGAGAATTCTTGGAGAGCAGATGATGTTCCTGGACACTGAGATGAGCGAATGTCATTCCCATCTTCAAAAAGAAAAATCTGAGCAACTACTGACTGGTCAGCTAGACACTGATATTTGACACAGGAAATTTCTAGAAGTGATAATTAAACAGCTGATTTGTGAGCCCTTAGAAAATAGCAGTGGTTTCCAAAATGTTCTTAAAAACTAGTCTAAACTAAACTAAACTAAACTAAACTAAACTAAACTAAACTAAACTAAACTAAACTAAACTAATCTCTGTCTTTTTTTATAGAGTTACAAGCTCAGCAGATACGGGGAGTGTTGAAGATATAATTATCTCGACTGCAGCAAGGGTTTTGACAAAGGTCACTCATTATATTCTTTTGGTCAAGTTAGGAAAATAAGAACTAAATGATGCTACTGATGGATTCGTTGCTGGTTGAGAGGCCACACTCAAGGAGTGTTCACCGATGGTTTACTGCTATCCTTGGGAGAAGTGATAAAAGTGGTTGATACAGGGTCCTTTTCTGAGCTCAGTATTGTTCAACATCTTTATAAATAACTAGGATTAGGGCATCAAGGGGATGCTCATCAAATTTTCAGATGGCACCAAGGGTAGCTATTGTTTCAGAAGATACAGTCAGGATTCATGGCAATCCAAACAGATAGGAGAACTGAGCCGAAACAAACAAAACAAGTTTCAGCAGGGAAAAATGTAAAGTACTACATTTCGCATGAAAAACCAGATTAATAAATGCAAAACAGGTGACAGTTGGCTTGGCAGCAGTACATGTGAAAAGGATCTGGGAGTCTTAGCTGAGCATAAGCCAAACATGATTCACCAGTGGCAAAAAAAATCAAATGCAATATTCAGTTGCATCAACTAAGATACTGTCAAGATCTGTGGTTCCCAACTAGGCACCCATGCCCCACCGGGGGGGGGGGATTTAATTTTTTTGGGGGGGATTTGAGAATGTTTAGACCAGGTTAATGTCCTTTTAGGTTTTCTCCACATGAATGACTAAGATGCTGACTGGAAGGTGGCAAGTCAGCAGTTCGATACCCGAATACTGCAAGACGGAATGAGCTCCCATTTTTGTTCCAGCTCCTGCCAACCTAGCAGTTTGAAAGCAAGAAACTGCAAGTAGATAAATAGGG
Organism: Furcifer pardalis; assembly: GCA_030440675.1. Lineage (NCBI taxonomy): Eukaryota > Metazoa > Chordata > Lepidosauria > Squamata > Chamaeleonidae > Furcifer > Furcifer pardalis. The sequence goes on along the minus strand of CP126895.1, from coordinate 95,696,464 downwards.
ACCACTTCAGTGGGAAAGTAAACAGCATTCTGTGTGCTCAGGTGTCTAGTCATGCCTGCGACATGACCATGGAAGTCTGCAGAAGCAGACAGCTCTGGCTCTTTGGCTATGAAACAGAGATGAGCACTGAGCCCTAGAGTTCGATACAACTGCTTTTGAGCAAGGATGACCTTTACTTTGCATGAATAGGAGTTAACTTTTTGAATAATAAGAATTATATGTCATGGGGGTAGGACATCAGGATTTTAGAGAGGCTTAGGTGGGGTACAGCCAAAAAAAGGTTGGAAAACGACTGGTCTAGATTCAAGGGAAATAACAGTAAGATTTTATTTTGCTTCAGTCAGATTTCACCTAAAATATTGCATGCAGTTTTGTGCACCATAGTTTAAGAAGGATAATGACAAGCTGGCCAGTATGGTTTCTTCTTCTTCCATGTCTAAGCCAGACATGGAACTGTCAAAATGAAGCCACCTTTTGGTGGGTTCATTCTGCAGTTCCCTTTGCCTGATCTAGTGTGAGAAAGATTAGCCAGCAACACAAAAATACCACAATCTTCAAGGAGGCTCTTTACACCACCAGCATGGTAAAAAGTCCAAGCTCTGTGATGAATGACTGAGAAATGTGGGAATGTTTAGCCTGGAGAAGACTGAGAGGCATCACAATAGCAAACTTCTTTTCTTTAACTCCAGAAGTAATTGATTCAAATTACCAGAAAGGAGATTGTGGCTTAAACCAGGGGTTCTCAACATTTTTTCAGCCATTGGTTGCATCACGCCCCGCCAGACAGCTGAGCGGGCCAGATTGGTGCCGTAAAATGTGTCTACAGCCATCATAAACACGTTTACGATGGCCACAGACTAATTTATGGCTGTCGTAAATATGTGTATGTGTCCACAGGGCCATAGGCACAGGGGGCCCAGGATGGGTTTGGCCCACCCTAAGTTAGTAGTTTGCTCACCCTGGCAAAGCGCGGTTTCCCATAGGAATGCATTGAAAAGATACTTTGTTGCCCACCATGAAAAAATGTTCACCCACCCACATCTAGAATCTTGGATATGGCCCTGTGTGTCCGTAAATGAGTCCACAGCTGATTCTTGTGGCTGTAGGGGCAGCTGGAGCAAGGTTGGGGGGCGGATTATTTGATGCTACAGGCCGGGTCCAGCCCGTGGGCCGTAGGTTGTTAACCCCTGCCTTAAACACTGGGAAGAATATTTTGACAGCCAAAGCTGTTTGACTGAGGACTGCCTTGGATTGTGATGCTCTCTACTTCATTGCAGGTTAATAAACACAGGCTGGAAGGCCATCTGTCATCCACATCTTTACCTGTGGATATCCTGCTTTGCAGGGGTTAGATTCAATAATTTAGAGGTCCCTTCCAGCTCTATAATTCTATGATTTTGAAAACCACATACTGTGCATCAGGAATCACTTTGTCAGTTCTAAAACCCAAAACTGGGTATTATGAGGAAAAAGATAAATCGCTTCCTTTGCAAGGTGGAAGATGAGAAGCTCTCGGAACAAAACTGCTGAGTCTAAAATAAAGATGTGCCATTTGTTAATAAGTTTTTCTAAAGCTTTGAACTTTGCTCAGTTACCGGTGACCACATTGTCAGGACATCTGTTTTTCAATATTAATGTACAGGAAAGAACAAGCTTGCTATTAAACCCACCCATGAGGGTCATAAAGTAATAACTTAAGCCCTTTTTTTTACCTTTTTCACTCTTCAATTTTGGCAATTATAAAGAAAACCTTGTAGGAGCCAAAATCCAAGAGGAATTTATTTTATTTCCGTTCCTAGCTCTTCCAGTTGTTCAAAGATTTCCTTCCTGCACAGGTGTGGATTATAGTTTCCACTTTAGAAAGCTGAACAGGAAGCACGGAGAATAACCCAACTCCAGTTTTCTTAACCAGTGGAGAGAAATTCACAAGTTGGCTATTTCATAACAATCAGACATACAGAGATATTAAGAAGTCACAGCATGACTATAGAAACACTGTATACTCCTCTGCATAAGTGCAGTTAAATCTGTTAAACAGATTATAAAATGACAAATAGTTTTAAACAGACATGTTTTTATATATGTACCCCCCCTTCTCTTTAATGGAATTGTGCAGGCTGGATTAGAAATCTTGAAGAAGATACAGTCAAACCTCGCATAAAGAGTGCCTCGCTTAAAGAGTAACTCGCTTAAAGAGTAGCATTTTCTCTGAATGTTCGCTTCGCTTAACAAATAAAACCAACCAAAAACTCACTTAACAAATAAATCGGGGTTCGCAATCCCCCCTACAATTGGTCATTTACAATGGTGTTTCGCTTAAAGAGCAAACTCGCTTAAAGAGCAATCCCATGGAACGCATTATGCTCTTTAAGTGAGGCAACACTGTATATCAGCACATAAATTAGATAAAAAATGTGGCATTTTGCATATTGAAAGCATCTCCTTTTCACACAGTGACAAATGTACAAATGCTTTGTACAACGAAAAAAATCATACAACGAAGAGGATTTTGGAACAAATAGGTGCATTGTACAATGACCAGGTTCCTTTGGGAGGAGGTAGCTAAGCAGTTTGGCTGGCTCCTCTGAAAGCCCAGGACTGAGGTATCTGATCCCTAGCTTGCTTTCAGAGGAGGTAGCTGAGCGGGTCAGCTACCTTCTCCAAAAGCAACCCGGCTGGGGTGTCCAATCCCTGAGGAGGCAGCCAACCCACTCAGCTACCTCCTCTGAAAGCAAGCTGGGGATCAGATGCCTCAACCCGGGACTTTCAGAGGAGCCGGCTGACCTGCTCAGCTACCTCCTCCCAAAGCAACCCAGTCAGGGCATCCGATCCACGGGTTGCTTTGGGAGGAGGTAGGTGAGCAGGTTGGCTGGCTCCTCTGAAAGCAAGCCGGGGATCAGATGCCCCAACACTTGTGGAGGAGCCAGCTGACCCGCTCAGCTACTTCCTCCTAAAGCAACCCGGTCGGGGCACCTTCATGGCCAGGGCTTCCAACAAAAAAATTGTACAATGAAGAACCTTGTGGAACGGAGTATTTTCGTTGTACAGGGTTCCACTGTATTTCCTTTCAGAAGAACCACTCAGCTAAGAGCGTGTCTACCCTGTCATATAGCTTGCTGTCTGGATTGGTTTGGCTGTGGTTTGGCTTGACACAAATTACAGCAAACACACGTGTTTTGACTCAGAATAGGAATTATTTACCTCATTCTGTAGCCCATGTAGGCATTTAGTTCACACCAAATAGAGCTGTGGGCAGAGTTCTCCGAGGTGACAACCCAGTGACACATGCAATGGGTTGCAACTTTAAAATAAATGACAAGAAACCCCTTCCTATATTTTCAGTGAGTCTAATTTTTTATTAGTTCCCTAAATGATGCAGTGGGACTGCAGTGGCTTAGTGGTTAAGATGCTGAACCTGAAAAGTGGAAGGTTGAAGTTTGGGACACGAGTACTGCACAACGGAGTGACTTTCCATCTCTGTCCCAGCTCCTGCCAACCCAGCAGTCTGAAAGCAAGAAATTGCAAGGAGTTAAATAGGTACCATTTTGGTGGGAAAGTAAACAAAGTTCCATGCACTCTGGTGTCTAGTCATGACTGTCACATGTCCACAGAAACGTCTGCAGACACAGGCAGTGCTGGCTCTTTAGCGATAAATGGAGATGAGCACCAAACCTTAGAGTCAGATACTACTGGCTTTCGAGCAAGAGCAGCCTTTACCTTAAAGTGATGCAGTGCAACTCCAGATACAATGGCTAGGCAGGTACTGTATATGGCTGTTTCACTATGTCACTTGCTTTATTTAACAACAAAAACAATAAAATGAAAGTAGATGCAGCCCACAAAAAAAAAAAAGGTGGAGAATGTGGTGGGAAAGGGAATGTCAATGATTCAAGAGGTCACAAATTGAAGTGATCCATGTAACAACACATGAACTCTTGTCATGGGAAAAGGAACAACTCCTGTGGCGATAGAAAGATTGTTCAAGAGAGAAATGTAATGTACAGCAATACCTCGGATAACGCTAAGACTTGGTTCCACAAGTCTTGGTGTTATCCGATTTTTAGTGTTATCCGATGCATGTTAAAATCCTATGGGATGTATCGGATAACGTTAAAGCTCCATAGAGATACATTGTAACCGCACAGGCTTTAGCGGTTGTTATCCGATACATCCCATAGGACCTTAACGTTATTCGATCCAATTCTCCTCCCCAGATTACTTAACATTATGCAATTTTAGCATTATCCAAGGTAAACATTATCCGAGGTATTACTGTACAGTATCTCACTACAGAAAAGAAACTTTTCAGCATGAAACAGGCCACTCTGTATTCTCCCATGTAGACAGGTCCGAAAATCTATCTGTTTCTCCCAGCTAGACCCAATGAATGAATGAGGCTTGTTAAGTCAATGCTTATGAAAATACATGTCTGCTGTAATTGTGATCACAATTGGATTTAGCCCATTGCATTTCAGCCCAAATATAAGTTATAATGGCAGTATGTTATTTAATGCTGTTGAGATTTCTTAAATTATATTACAAAACCAAGCCACATCTAATAGGATGTGAGCGTGCCTTCTTACCTCTGCAGGCTATTGTCTGCCATAATATCTAGCTCATATCTCCAGAACGGACTGCACAAGATGTGGAGAGAAACTGCCTCCTCTGCAGAATACGAATTGTTCACACATGCAGTTCAGATAGATAAACAAGTTAATGTGTGAAGATTGGGGTGAGTATCAGCAGACACAACTTTACTTACTTTCCCATTGCAGGCAAAAAGCTCAGTTTTGAGAGGAAATGTTTGGGACCTCACATTCTTGTCACTTCGCTTTCAATGCTGGCTTCTTTTTGAGATTCTTTAGTACAGTACAGTACTTAATAACAGGAATGGTTAATGCCTGGGGTGAGGAGCATTCACTAAAAAGTTCAGAGTGAGGAATTCCCAATGTAATACATAAACTCCCAACACCATATATAGATAGAGTATTACCTTAGACAGAGTTGCCTGGGGGGCAATGGTCCATTGGGTCACAAAGGGTCAGAATCGATTGTGCAACTGAACAACAAAATTACCTTAGACAGTAGTGGTGAACCTATGACATGTGTACCAGAGGGGGCACACAGAACTCTCTCTGTGGCAACGTGCGCCACTGCCCCAGCACAGAGTTTGCTCCCAATGGGAGTGCTTCCTCCCTTCCCCCAGCACAGAGTTTGCCCCGCCTTTCTGACCAGCAGCCCAATGGGAGCACATCCTCCCTCCCCTATCTGGGGTAAGATGGGTGGCTCACATGCAGCATGGATAGCAGCCTATTGAGTCTGTGGTGAAGGTGAGTTTGGGCACTTGATCTCTAAACACACACACACACACACACACACACACACACACACACACACACACACACACACACACACACACACACACACACACACACGCACACGCACACGCACACACACACACACACACACACACACACACACACGCACACGCACACACACACACACACACAGGGTAATGTGCAATTGGATTGTCAGCCGTCCGGAGCTGCTTTGGTGATTGAGCAGCTATACAAATCTAAATAAATAAATAATAAATAAATACTGTATGTGGTTTTCTGCACGATTGTATGCAAAGTCTTCTGCAGCTTTGATGCTATAGAAGTTACACAAAAATGATTATTTTAATATTTCTCTGTCCCTATATATAAAAACTGCATCACATTACATTATAACTGTAAATTTGTTTCTTTGTACATATTATCTTTGGTAGTTATGCAGTAAATGGTAGAAGAACAATATTTTATAATTTAAATTCTAGTTTGTGCTACTGCCTCCAATTACAATTGCTATCATTATTGGGTAACAGTGAGGAAGACATGAGGAGCATGTATTTTATATCACAGACCAACAATTTGTACCATTCAAATGTTTTCTTCACAGTAATAGGGTAGTTGTTTCTCAACACCTTGGAAGGCAGAGGTTCAGTACAATTCTTTCTAATAAATATTAAGAAATTTAGAAAGAATTACATTGAAAATGTAAGTTCAAAAGCTACAAACTTTTCTGACCAAAATCCTGCAGCTACTAGAAGTCATACAAGACACTGCAAAACCTGCACCATGATGGAAGTAGTTTCATGTGCAGTTGCACATCTAGTTGCACACTCAGTTGTGCAGTTATTTAATCAGACATGCAGACTGCCTAGGAGTAACTCCCTGTGACCTGCCACAGGAGTAATTTTATGCTATGGAAAGAGCAATAAGAATCCAGCTTTTTGATTCTGGATCAATGACGACTAGTATTTAGTTTTTTAAAAGTGATTTTTCCAAGGACTTTAATAAGTTTCCTCAAAAAAATAATATATAGCCTAGTTACCAGATTCTATAATCCATCTTTCACCTGGATTATATTTGACTTGGCTTTGTTTTCCCATGTGCTGATCTACACGTGGAATGTTTTATGTGTACAAGAGAAATACATTAAGATATCATCATGTGCAAAGGCTCTGTATAGTTAAGTCTCTTCAAATAAAATTGAGATCTGGAATCAAAGTGGTAGATTGACAGCTAAAAAGGAAAAGATGAAAATCTGCAGGGAATGTTTGAAAGGCAATGTGCCTTCTCTGCTTGGTGTCCATCAGGTATACCTTGGATTTTGGACTAACTTTTATCTCCACTGAATGCAGTGGGAGTGGGAATGACTCATAACAAACAAATTTAAACCAGTTAATACTAACTAGTAGATAGAAACAGAAAACTTTGCTGCTGATAGATATTTTTTTTTCATTTTGGCATATTACAGAAAAAAAAATAGTGAAGAATTATGTTTGTCTAATGGAGTTTAAATAATATATTTTCTTAATGCAGGCACCCTGTTGAGACATCAGTTTTATCAACTAATGCCTTATTTAATTTATTTAGATGCAATAAGTTACTCTTTTTAACAGAAGAAGTCCAATCAGCTATAAATTATCAGAGGAGGGCTCACCCTTTGTTTAAATCCACTCATCCTAGATACTTTATCTAACAACAACAATAGGTTGTTAAAAGCCACATCTGGTTTCTTTGAATGACTGTTACTAAACACCAGAACTGATGAGATGCCGCAACAGGGATTTCTTGTTCTAATTTCCCATTATTTTTCCATTGCAAAGAATTAAGAGGTAATTAGGCTGTTTTGTTATGACTTATGTCACAATCAGTGGTGGGTAGCAACAGGTTCGCACCCCTGGGGGGATTTTAGCAAAATTGGGTGGCCTTTGGGGGGGAGGGAAATTGGGTGACCACACCCACCTCCCTGCCCTACCCCATGAGGTTTTGTTCCTGCAAGTGGTTTAAGGTCTCCTTTGCTCAAAAGCCAGTCATTTCTGACTCTAGAGCGCAGTGCTCATCTCCATTTACAGGCAAAGGGCCAGTGCTGCCTGTGTTTGCAGATGTATACATGGCCATATGGCAGGCATGACTAGATCGCCTATGACATAGGACCTGCCCACGATGTAGGTTCCGCCCATGATGTAGGCTCAGCCCATGGTGTGGTAGCGAAAATGGTCACAATGTGGCTATAGAGTACAGTAAAACTGCGTATAGCTACTTTAATTCATTCCACGGGGCTAGTCGTATGATTTAATCGCTATACAATGCATGCATCATATAGCGATTATCCCTATGGGATCCATTGTACAACAATTATCTCTATGGGAAAAATTGTACAGCGACAAAAAATGGTTGTACAATTTTTCCCACAGAGATGCATTGCATCGTACAATTATTTTAGTTGTTATATGGGGCACAATGTTTTTTCAAATCCTCCTCGTTGTATGATTTAATCTCTGTAAGAGGCATTCATTATACGGGGTTCTACTGTACATGATAAGGGTTTGCAGAAAATATAATCATTCACTTATTAGTGTCCTTGCTAAGCCATACAGCAGAAACAAAATAATTCTTTTTAAATATATTTAAGAGGACATTGCAGGTCAGCAGTTCGATACCCAGCTCCTGCCAACCTATAATTTTAAAAACAAGAAATTAAAAGTAAATAAATAGGTACCATTTTGGCAAGAAAAGTAACAGCATTCCATATGCTCCAGTGGCTAGTCATGCCAGCCAGATGACCATGGAGATATCTTCAGATACAGAAAGCACTGACTCTTTGGCTATAAATGGAGATGAGCACTGAACCCTAGAGTTGGATACAAGGAAGGGTGACCTTTATCATTACTAAGATGACTCCAACAGTTTGGAATCACTCTCAAAGGTTCATTTGTAAGTCGTTACATATACTTACTTACTTAGTTTTTTGTTTGTTTGTTTATTGCATTTCTATACTGCCCAACTGAGTGGTATCCCACTCTGGGCGGTACAGACACCAAAAGGTAGTATATTAATGTTCCCAATGAAGCTGTATAGACAGAGAGGTATATAGAAGAAAAATCAGGAAAACAGAGGTTGTTTCTAGGAAAACAAAGTTTTTCCTAGAGGGGTGGGATATAAGTTTAATAAATAAATAAATTTGAGACAGTGGGGGAAAGTTACATGCATACTCTTTTGATGTTAACTGCCACACTGCACATAGATGTTATGACATGTAGGGGGCATTCAGTGCCTCCCTTAGTTATCATCATTTTTTTACCAGTTAACAGGCTGTCATTTGCAGCCGCTTTTACAAGCAGCTAGGCTTACATAGAAGCTAGTTTTATATCGTTATGCCTTTATCATGTATGCTGCAGGCAAAAAGTAATTAAATTTTACAGAAACCCACCTTTGAATGAAAGGCTCATAGGGAGTAATTATACCAAACAAGCCAAGCATTCCCAATGAAGATATCTTGTACAGTAATACAAAATGCTATATCAGTGCACCAATGGGCCAAATTAGGATTGCACCATGAATAATAATTCTGAAATGTTCTGCTGTCTGTATGCTATACTAACAAGAGATCAGGGGGAGGGAATTGTATTGACCTTCTTCCTTCCAAGACATTATAGACAAGATGCTAGGAGAGGAGAATGAGACATTATAGTTTGTAAGACAGAGATTCCATGAGTATGCATATGTTCTTATGAATGGATAGAATTTTGATGTACATAACCATTATCCTATTTATTTTTCAAGGATCCCACCAATTTCATTTAAACGTGTCAGGTTCTGATCAACTATAGTCATGTGACCAATGGTAAAGGATGAGGGGAGATGTAGTCCAATACAGCTAGAGACCCACATGACTCATACCTAGGAAAGACAGCATTAGTGTAGGAAAATGTGTCCTGTAGACCATCTGTACATTAAAGATGGTGATTCTTTTTCAACCTCGCAGTTAAATTCAACTCCAGAGAAGTTCTTGGGGGCTGCCTGAGTGATGGTCAAAAGGGTGACCAGAGGCAAAAGAGTAGAATAAAAAAAAAGACCATCAGAGTTTAACTCAAACCTTTTGCTATCTGTAACTAGGCCAATACTGTATGATGTAGAACAGGAGTTCTCAACCTTTTAAAGCTGGGGGCCGGGTCACACTCCCGCAGACAGGGAGGCCATTTTGCCCTTCTTCCACCACATTGCACTTCCTAGTGTGGTGGAGGTGCTGGTGGGTCACATGAAATGGTGCTGTGGGCTCCATCCAGCCCATGGACAACAGGTTGAGAATCCTTGATATAGAAGAAGAGGTGTAATATTAGGACTCAGGAGACTTAGGTAAAAATCCTCACCTGGGCGTTGGAAATTCACTGGGGAATGACCAAGATCTATTACTTCTCAAACATTTCACATACTGTACTTTAAATCAGCGTTTCTCAACGTTTTCAGGTTGCAGGCCTGACCACGCCTCCTGGACAGCTGATAGAGCCAGTCATGTGGCTCCTCTTACCCAGAAGCAGAAGTAAAACATGCGCTGCGCATGCACAGAATACATTTAGCAGCATTCTGCACATGTGTGATTTACTTCCACTTCCAGGAGTGGTGAAGGCATCGGGGGCCTACTTTAAATAAAACCCATTATAGTCATAGTACCTTGGAAGTGACTTGACAGCATGGAATGATTAGACATTAAGGTTGGCATCTCAACCTTTAAGAATGATAAAAGAGCATATAAAGGCTCTGAAGTCAACATATCATGGAATCATGGAGAAAAGCACACAAGGAGTGTATTTAGAGGTCTGTAACAGAGATGAGCACTGAACCCTAGAGTCAGATACAACTGGATTTTGAGCAAGGGCAACCTTTACTTTTACTATCCAAATAATGAGGAGTCTGGAAACCAAGTTTTATGAGAAATGGTTTAGAAATTTACATAGTCTAGCTTGGAGAAGAGAATACTGAAGATTGATATGATAAGCATCTTGAAATATCAGAAAGTTGTCTTATGGAACATGGAGCAAGTTCTCTGTAATTTGTGACTTCAGCTGGTAGCACCTGGATTTATGGGTTCATATGACAAAAATATAGGGTACACAGAGCTTCCTCGAAGATTCTGTTGTTTTTGAACGACAATTGAGCATACCCCAGGCAATGGCAACCTGCTAGGTCAGCTGAAAGGAACTGTGGAATAAATTCACCACTTTTGTAAACTATTTTGAGGTACTGCCAGTAGAGTTGCATGAAATTTAAATAAATAAATAAACAATAACAAGAAAAATACACAGGACAAGTAAACACTATCTAACTCATATAAAATATTTATGGAAGTCTGGCCTACTGCCTTTACCCTTTGAGAAGCAAGTGTTAAACTCAGTTTCCCCAATGCTAAATTGCATTGTATATCCAAATGATCATGTTTTATCATGTTTTCTCTCTTTCCTATAGGATCTTATGCATGGAACAAAGCTGCTTGAAGGTAACCATTATCAGATGGAATCCAATATTGCCTTGTTTCAGCAAGTAATATTCTTTCAGCAGGCAAAAAAAAAAACAACAACAACAACCCAAAACAGGTTCTGTTGAGCACTGGACCCTTCCTGACCAACCAATTCTACTTTCTGAATTATAGATTAACTCCATGATCCTATTCTTGAATCTCTCAAATCTTAAACCATGAATGTCAACAACTGCACCTCTAAGTAACAAATAATTTCAGGCTATTGTTAAGGAGAAGGAAGAAATCTGGTAGCTCTAACCATCAATAATACTCTTCATGGCACTGACTTATGTTATCCTTTTAAGCAACATTATGAGGGGACAAAATTAGTTTGAGGTTTTTAAGGGGAGCTCTATGGCAGTCTGCTTTCAAGAACTTCACGGTGGAGTTTCCACCACCCCTGCCCTTGTCTCTACAATGAATTATTTCCGCAAACACACAGGCTGAAAGCCTTTCTGAAGCCTTCCCCATATAATCCCTAACATCTGTTCTGTGTCTAATCCAAGCCAACTGTGGGAATCTGCTGTCAGCATTAGCACAGATGAGTAAACATACAAGCGCTTGTGTCAGACAGCCCTGTGATTTCAGCTGAGAACTCCGGACATAAAGCAAGTTTGTCATTGAAAGCATTCTCAATGTAAAGGAAGCACCTGTTCAGAAAGGATCCAAAATAAAATGTCCAGGGTACTTTTAAAAAGGAGGAGGAAGAAAAAGGTGTGATTGACAGGCTTGGTTCAAGAAATGACAAGAGCAGGTCATTGTTCTTAAGTGAGTTCTATTATAAATAGTAAGTTTCACTTCTAGTCTGAAGACGTGGACTTGATCCGTGAAAGCAAACAATAAAAATATAGCAGTTAGTCTTTAAAGTGCTACAGTATTTTTTCATTTTGTTTTCTGATATGCCTATTATAAACAAGTTGCTTCTCCTTGGGGCTTCAACAAAATGGAAGCAGTTTCACTGTAGTGGATACATTCTCCAACTGATCAACACAAGTGGCAATCAACTACAGTCCAGTTGTATGTCAGACAACTGCTGAAGCCCGGTTCAACCTTTATGATCATCATTCTGCATCTAGTATTTTTGGGAGTAAGAAACTCACTGGATTTGTCAAATATGTTTTTGATTTGAAATTGATGTGTATACAAATCGCACTCTACTGCTGTTGTGCAGAGAACTATCTATGGATTGGACTTCCAGTGTTGCTAAAATGTAATCTCCATCATTTTAGTCAATATAGTCAGAGGATGACTGGAGCCCATCAACATCTGGAGTGCCACACTTTTCTCATTCTTGATCTAAAATGGCAGACCCATGTAGGTAAAGTATATTTTGATCTAAGGACAAACTGCTTCCAAATGCTAAGTATCGCCCACCACATCCTAAAAGAACATAGTACAGTAATACCTCATATAACATTAGTATCGAATAACACGAAAATCGCATAACATTAAGGAATCTGGGGGGAAGAATTGCATCAGATAACATTAAGATCCTATGGGATGCTTCAGATAACAACCGCTAAAGCCTGTGTGGTTACAATGTATCTCTATGGATCCCATAGAGGATCAGATAACACTAAAAATCATATAACACCAAGACTTATGGAACCAGGTTTTAGTGTTATATGAGGTTTTACTGTATATGGGTGTTTCTTCAGAACCTGTCACTGCACAATACCAATAACCTTTTGACTCCAGACAGCTAGTGCTAAGTTCAGTAAAAACCAAAAACTCGCTTAACAACTAAATCGGGGTTCACAATCCCCCCCAGAAGTCACAATTGGTCACTTATAATGGTATTTCGCTTAAAGAGCAAACTCGCTTAACGAGCAATCCTGTGGAACGCATTATGCTCTTTAAGCGAGGTACCACTATATATAAACAATTCATATCTACCAACATTAGCTCTACCAACTTCTCCAGCAAAAATCCTTTCAACCCAGAATAGTTTCTGACACAAAATTATTATTATCGGTATTATAGCTCTACCAATTGGAGATAGGTGCAAAGTTGTGCTTCAGGGATGAACACGTGCCTGTTGCTTCCCTGATCAGTACCCAAGGACAATTTATTGTCTTAATAACTACATTCGAAGATCTAACATAAAACTATTAAAATACCAATCATTTCATATTCTTAGTTTAGAAGAATATTGTGACTGGGAAATAAATGATTAGCTGAATGCCAGTAATGACCCATTTTGGAAAAAAAATTGTTGTTACTGGTCTCTAAAGTGCTAAGAGTCAGCGACACTTGTCCATCTACAAAGCATCCAAAAATACACCCCTGGATGTTAATCAATATTCTGCCTATCCCAATTCTATTTGAACTTGCAGATATTTCCCACTTTACTTTTCAATCTCCTTGATTTTATCTAGTTTTCTGAGGACGGAGCTTGTCTCTTCTTTGTTTGATGATATAACACATACAGTCTAAGAATTAAATTTGACATGATCACCATCTTATACAGTATATTAATAGCAAATTCATTCCCCAAATGTGGATTCTTATGTAGACAACAAGACACTATTGATGAACATGAGCAGCTTCAGGGAAGCTCCAAGGTTTGCAGAGGATTTACAGAAAATTTAGGAGAACAAATGTCTCAAGAATAATCCCAGTTTGCCCAGTGAAGACTGTGCATAGTGGCTGCATAATGCCGATGGAACATCAGAGTGGGGAGGCAGTTAATTAAAGAAAAAACAATAGGGGTGAGGGAATTCAGGCAGAGTGAAGAGGACACGTTTGCAACGATAAAAAAGACTACACAGAATCATGATGCTGATATTGTTATTATGAAGAGCAATACAATGCCACACATTTGGGAAGATATGAAAGTAGAGATGCAATGAATGGTCTCCACCTCGACTAAAAAACAGTGTCTCACCATATTGATGCCCTGCGCCCAAAAAAGCCTTGTGAACGTTTGCAACCCAGGCATGAGAAGGGCAAGCTCACCATTCTTAACATTATCATCTGTATCACCAACAATTGCTGTATTTTACACTAAAATGTTTCTATTTTGCATGAAAAAGTAGTAGCAGCAGTAATAATAGAAGCCGCAGCCACCACCACCATTTCAAGCTCTATTGATAATACCTTGTCTGCTAATTGAATGGTGTTTGACAAACATTAACTTCTGAATACAAATATATTCTCCATAAATTCTTCAGTCCTGGTTTCACTGGCCTGCCCTCAGCTATCAATGTTAAGTACCACAATGAAGCTTCTTTTATTCCTTCCTGGCCTAGAAAGACTGGCAAAGCTATAAGGCAAGTGCAAAGCAAGAAGGTGGGATTTGAATTTCTTAACACATCTTTCAGTATGGCTGGGCAGCTGTCTGTTTCAATGACACTGAAGTCCAGGCGAGGTGAGCTTCAAAGATCTTAGGGGTTTTTTTTCCACACAGACTGCCAAAGTAAAGCAAATCGATAGGGAGGCAATTTGCATTTTGACAAGCCTGAAAGGGAGAATGTGGAAAGCTGGAGCCGCATACACAAGCCTTCATGAAAGAACCACCAACTTTCTCCTAAAACAAAAACCACAGAGGCAAATTCTGTCACACAACTCTTGAAACTGTTAATCTTTTACAAACAGCATCACTGTGGCCAAATTGAATTCTTCCATTAAATGTAGAAGTTTTTTGGGGGCGGGGGAAGAGATCCAACAGGGAGAAAAAGTTTGGGTTGTACAAAGCAGCAGAGTTAGTGAAGTTTTATAGAGAAATAGCCTGTAGAAACATTGAGGCTAATCACACTGTATCCTTTTATTCTTGTGAGGCGGTGCTTCTTTCATTCAAGTCACCAAGCACGAAAATTGCTAGAAGAAAGAGCAAGGACGGAACATTAGCCTAAAGCCTCTCTCATTTCCCATCTAACTGCCAACAGATACAAATCTGATCAACAGCACAAGTCCCACAACCATTGGCTAATTGGATAACCCATCGCTTTTTTTTTTTAAAAAAAAATCCTCTAGTTGTATGAAACCTAACTGCATTTCTGATGCTTATTTTCCTCTGCTTTTTAATTAGACTTTCCTCGGGCTTGTGAGGGTATAATATTTTTGGAAACTTGTTTTTAGGCAAGGTAACTCCTAGTGCTGGCGAGTTCTCCCATATGAGTCTAGCGCCTTCCAATTTGCCATGAGCTTTATTTCTTAGCTATTACAGTTTACCATGTGGGCATAATGGAAATAAAGTTAGCCTAGTCTTCTAGGCAATATGGAAATAAGTTTTTTTTTCTTTGCTGGAAAACTTCAGCCGTGAAAACTTCAAGTACTGTTTGCAATCCCCAAATTAATGGAGAGCAGGTTCCTTCCCATGTGATCAGCATTGATTTACTGGACGGTTTCTTCTCCAGATTATGCGTACATTTTTTCTCCCTGAACAACTTCTAGATTGTACAATAAACCTATTTGCCACAGGCAACGCTGCATTATCAAAGGTTTCATTACAGTTGTCAAGCACTATGTATCCTGCAACTGTTGGGGGAAATGTACTCTTGAAGTTAGGCTAAATATATTCAGTTGCCTGCCTTTGCCAGATGCCTAAAATGACCAAAACTAGACCAAAAAGAAATGTATTAAGAATTTGCAACACAAAAATGAATGGTAATAGAATAACACTTCTAGTGGTGCTGTTGTTTCATCAAATATCAAAATAAATATCTTTACTATAAAGCTCAACATGAAAAGCAAGCAGTAAAAACAAAGGACTTCATACTTCATAATGTTTTATTTGAGACCCTGCCTCTTCTAAGTTCCAAGACCCAGAGAAAGAGAGAGTGGAGCAGCGTGGGGTGGGGAAAATGATTTGAGGGCACAGTAGTGCAAAAATAGCTAGAGGAAGATTTAAAGTGCCAATTCTCCATTAAAGATTCAGAATAATTCAAAGTGGAGATGATTCTAAAGCTCTAGGGATTCAGACAGCCCTGTCTCAATTCAAGGAATTAATAACCAATCACCAGCAAAGATAAGACTCTATAAATATTTAAAGTGGTTAATCTTTCCGCAACCATGGATAGCATTTCCCATCATGCAATCACCTTTTACTCATATGACAATAATGGGATTTTCCAGTTGGCATTAAAGGCACACCTGACGGTTGCTAGGGTGTGAATCTTGTTTAAATTAGAAAGTCGATTGTTCCCATTGATCTGTCTTTATGTTTGTAATACAGACTGTGTTTGTAATATAGTCAACAGGGAACAACAACCGGAATGTACTGTTCCTTCCCATGAATCATAGGAAATACTTGTTAAATGAAAAATTGGGAAATAAAACTGGACTTCTCTTCCTGGAGTCTAGTAGTACTGATCTCATAAAATATTTACATGTTCTAATACAGGGGTGGCCAACCTTTTATGCCATGGGCCTGACCATGCCCCTGGACAGCTGAGCGGGCCAGACCACGCCCCCAGAAGTGGAAGCAGGCACATTTACAGCTGTTGTAAATGCATCCACTTTCACATTTATGACAGCCATGGGCCAGATGGAATGGCATTGCTGGCCGAGTCTGGCCCATGGGCCATAGGTTGGGAACCCCTGCCCACTCAACAAACATTACATCTATGCAGTGTGGCAGAAGGATCAATGTTCCTGGGAAAGATGGCTCATGTTTGGATATCTAGCACTGAGCAACCGTAGTCATGGAATGACCCAGTGTTTCAGGTCTATATTTTCCGCCTGGTGCCCTGGATTGCCAGGTCTCAAAATGGCAGCTGAAGTCTTGGAGAAATGCTATGAATCCCCAGAATTCTAGGTGAGGAGGCAAACCTTAGTAGAAGTGGCACTAGAAGAGATCAGAGAGTAAACAAAACAAAACATAACAAAAAGACAAAAACGTTGCGGCATCTTAAAGAATAATTGCTGTATTTTAATGTTACCTTTCATGGATCAAGCCCACATTGTCAGAGATAAGACTGAGACTTCATGGCATCAATTTATATACATCACGTACAGAGACAATATGGCTTTTTACAACTGGTAATAATAGAATATCCCTGTACCTGATGTGCATAAATTGATGCCATGAAGTCTCACTTTTACATCTGACAAAATGGACTTGATCCACAAAAGCTAGCATTAAAACACAGCAGTTAGTCTTTAAGGTGCCACAACATTTTTGTCTTTTTGTTTTGTTTACTATCAGATATGTTGCACAGACTAACACGACTACCATTTCAAAAACTAGAAGAGGAGTGATTTTTGTGTGCAATGTAGCTTTTAAGGCCTGGGCATGTATCTCTATTCATTCCCAGCTAGCTTCAGGGTTCACTTGGCTCAATACAAAGCATGGGTTGTAGTTACATAATGTTGTGCATTGAAAAGCCAGGAGCAAAGGAAGTGAGTAGGCTTACTCAGACACAGAGCACCATTTATAGCAAGGCAGAGAATACAGTTTGCGACTCATGATGTTTCTTGTAAAAATCATCACAATGGTGTAGAATAGGGATTCTCAACCAGCGGCCCGTGACACCATTTCATCTGCCCTCCCTGCCTCCACCGCACCAGGAAGTTCCATGTGGTAGAGGAAGGGCAAAATGGTCATCTGGTCCCCGAAGCTGTCTGAGGCAGTGACGTCACTGGGGGGCTAGGGCAGTGGCAAATTTGGCTTCAGCCCCGGGCGGCTGAATTCCATGCGACGTTACTGGTCTGAGGGAGCTTAACCTGGCCTCTGGCTTTAAAAGGTTGAGAACTCCTGGTGTAGAACCCATAGCAACACCAGCATCCCTGTTAATGTAAGTGCCTGGTCAGCACTGAGCTACTATTGTTGCAAGGTGAATATGGCCATGTCGCTTTAAGACTGCTTGCAGAGACTCACTGAGGACGGCCAGGTGTAGTGAGCCAGCACAAAACCAACGAGCCTCGGAGCATATTAAGAGGCACATCTGAGTGCGGATTTTGGCTTGCATCTTTTGCCTCCCCTTGGCCTGACATGCTGTTGTTTGCATTCGCTATCAGCCGTCTGCCATGATTTTATGATTTATGCCTGAGCCAGTGTCTGGAGTGTGTTCGGCTAAGGGAGCTTCGTTGTGACAGCTGAAAAGCCACAGAGTTACCAGAAGGATTGCTTCACAGCTTCTTCTCAGCTACTCTCTATTGTGGACCTGAAGTCAAAGTGTTTTTGGATCAACGAAGCATGCTACCCATTCTGTGTGGTGATATGTGGGTAAGCAGAGACTAGAACTGTGTGCTCTATACTTGGCAGAGTAAAAACTGTGTGTGTTGGACTGTGGAACTTTGTATATACTGTTACTGCTGAAAGTCAAGCTAGTTTGTTTTCTGCCTGCACTATATATATATTGCACTCCTCAAGAGTAAAAGGCTTTTCATTCTTTTGCACAAGAACCTGCCTGGCTTCTTTTGTCTACAAGCTAGCAAAGCTAGCACAACCAGCACGGGGGGGGGGGGGGGAGGTGCCAAACGTCAACAATTCCTTTCTTTACATGGACTTAAAATAGCACCAAGGACCTGACTTAGTGACTTGAGATGGATCTGCCTCCTGGGTTCAGATTTTCTCCTTGACATTGCAGGGCCTGGGTTTCTCTTGACATGGCAAAACCTATCTAGTTGCCTATGTATACTCTAAAGGTAGAGCATGCTTGTCTCTACTGTGCCTTAAGCACTATGGGCACAAATTTCCTGGTGTCTGAATACTGGGACAAAAGGTTGTCATTAATGTTTTTCCTAAGGAGCTGTGGTGACTCAGTGGTTAAGAAGCTCACCTTGTTAGATGGAAAGCTGACAAGTCAGCAGTTCGAGACTTGGGTAGTGCATGACGGATTGAGCGCACATCTTTGTCCCAGCTCTTGGGGACATGAAAGGAGCCTCATTTGGGCATTCCCAGAGTGGAGATTCTTCCACAAAAATCCTTTCAGCCCAGAATAATTTCTGACACTATGAGAACAACAACAGATTTCTTCTGTCATAGATGCACAACAGTTATAACATGTGTGTTGTGAGGCAGATGTCTATCTGCTTGAATTTTAAAGTCCCACAGTATCTTGATTCTCTCATTCTATAAAACTTTCTCTACTTGATGTTCTCAGTGATTTTACTGCATTCAAATCCAAACTTCTGGCAAAGTTTCCAATGAATAATTTTTGCAACCCTGTTATGAAGGTGCAAATAATCTGTCTGTTAAATTTTGCTGCATCTACTGATCAGATGATCTACTGTTTCTTCCTTTTCATTACAAAGCCGGCATTTGCTATTGTTGGATATGTGCTGTATTTTTGTCTTCATGAAATTTGTTGGCAAAACTTGTTCCTGAGCTGCCAAGATAAATCCTTCCATTTCCTTCTTCAAAACTCCTGCTCGTAACCATCCCCATGTCATTTTTGGGTCAGCCTTGCCTTCTATGTTTTTCAAATATTGACCATGCATTGGCTTATTTTTCCAGTTTGCAGCTCAACTGACTATCCTTTCCTTTCGGTATTCAGCTTTCTTCATTGTTTTAAAAAATTCTCCTTTGTTCACTTCCTGAAGCATAGGCTCTTCACTTTTCTTAATGTAGTCATTCAAGCTATGCTTTTCTTCCTCTACTGTCTGTTTCACCTGTAGGAGTCATCTGCCACCCTCAGCTCTTGGTAAGTACAAACGATCGACATCACTTTTTGGGTGCACAGCATGATGCATAGTCATTAGATTCCTTCTTTTTCAGTCTAGGCTGTCTAATTCCATTTGGGTCCAATCAATTATCCCAGCTGAACAACGTATAACAGGCACTGCCCAGGTATTAATTCCCTTGATAATATTGCCCCCATTCAGTTGTGACCTCAGGATTTTCTGGACCCGCTTTATATATTTTGAAGAAGTAGTTCTTTTGACTTGGTTGTGTAGGAGGTCAGAAGCTTCCAGAACCCCCAGGTTCTTGTACCCCTCTTCTGATGTTATTGCTTTGATATATTCTCCATTATCTAACTCAAATCAATGACCTTAACAATAATTGTTGCACATTTATCAATTCCAAATTGCATTCCAATATCTTTACTAAATTTATTTGTAGTTTCCAGCAGTACTTTTAGTTCAGCTCTTATCTTTCCAAACAATTTTAGATCATCCATATAAAGCAAATGTGAAACCTTCAGTCCTTTCTTAGCCAATTCATATCCACAGTTTGTTCTATTTAGAATAGTTGTCAGTGGTGCCATTGATAGCACAAACTGTCGTTTTTCAAATGTCCATATATTTGATTTGCAATTATGCCTGTGAGTAATTTGTAAATTGTTGGTAGATAAGTTATTGGTCTATAGTTTCCAGGCTCATCTCCCTTTAATTTATCTTTGTGAATTAACTGTGTCCTTCCAGTTATTAACCATTTTTCATCTGTTGGTGTTTCCAAAAACTTATTCATTTTGGGAGGGCTGCCTCCTTTAAGATCGGGCTGGCTGGAGGTGTCAGGCTGAATACTGGAGGCGCACATGCATCAATTGCTATTTTAACGCATGCGCAGTCACCAGCAGCCATTTTGGGCTGCCGAGTCGGGCTGCCAGTGAGGCGACCGAATTGGTTGCCTAAAAAAAAAAAAGGTAACCACTCCAGGTGGTCTCCAGGGGAGGTTACTCCCCCCCCCCAGGGAGACCACCCGGGATTGTTACCACTGGTTCTATAGAACCAGAGCGAACCGGCCCATGCCCACTACTGACATTATGCCAGGACTTCAGTACAGAGCTGCACAGAGCCTTCTATTCCAGTGAAAAGGCTACATGGACGGTATTGCTCTGAGAATTTATCAGGGATGAGAGAGAATCTGAGCTGTACCTTTGCTTATCATACACTTAACTGGTACTGTGGCTTTTGCAGATGGTACTGCAGCAAAGCACACTTGTTCGGCAACTGTAGATGGAAAATTAATCTTGTCTTGGTAATGTTACAAATTGTGGAAACATTTTGACGTGAAAAAAATTAACTTTTTCCATATATTAACATATGTCTCACATGTGCTGACTTCTGCTCAAATAAGCTATGTAATAAATATTTTCCACATTATAAATAGAGTGCATGTTTTAATGCTTAGAGATACATCACTTAATCAATCAAAAAGCAGAAGCCTGTTTCAACAATTCTGCTCTTTATGGCATGCTTAGTTTGTAAAGAAAGTAAACAAATTATTTCCTCCAGACAGTTTAACTTTGCTTCCTGTTCATATTTCTCTCATGAACATAAACACACACAAGCAGTAGCTCTGCTGATCTGCATTTAGGGAGAAAAAGGTTACAGTTAAGTTAAGTTGCAATCCTGTACCTGTTTACATGGGAGCAAGATTTTTTGTACTCAATGGGATTCACATCTGAGTAACTATGAGTAGACATGGATAGGTAAAGGTCGTCTTTGCTGATATCCAACTCTAGGGTACGGTGCTCATTTTCATTTACAGTCAAAGAGCTAGCGCTATCGGTGTGTGCAAACATTTCTGTGGTCATGTGACAGGCTTGACTAGATGTGGTAGATGCACACAAAACACTGTTACCTTTGCCACTGAAGGTTTACCTATTCCTCTACTTGCAATTTCTTGCTTTCAAACTGCTAGGTTAAGGTTGACAGGAGTTGAGAAAGATAACAGGAACTCACTTCCCTCGTGCAGCACTCAACTCTCGAACTTCTGACTTTCCATCATCAAGTTCAGAATCTTAACCACTAAGCCATGCTTTCTGAATCAATCCAATCATGTAGAAATGCCAATCTTAGTTATTGTACTTACAAAGAGATAACTGTTTTTTCAAATTCTCTTGATACTTGATATTGTAAAGCAGGGATTCTCAGCCTGTGGCCTGTGGGCCGAATGCAGCCCACGGCACCATTTCATGTGGCCCTCTCACTGTCTCCACCACACCAGGAAGTGCCATGTTGTGGAGGAAGGGCAAAATGGCCACCCAGCCCCCGAAGCTGTCTGAGGGAGGTTGAGAACTCCTGTTGTAAAGCATAAAGGACCAAATGTTTCCATCCTCAGCCTCCCCTAGCCTTATTTCATTTTGCTTTGCTTTGTTTACTTACTTTCTTACTTATTTGTTAGGCCTGACCTTAGTGAGTACTGAAGGGTGGAGAGACCTCATAAGATGGTTCAACACTCTTCAGCAGAAACCAGCAATATCCTGGCCTACTGCGATTTGATCTTTGTTGTAAATTAGGTTGCGAGGAAATTTCCCATAGGAAAAAAACTGTATGCCTGTTTACATTATCAAACTGCAGTGAGGAGGAAGGAATTTCCTATGCGTGCATATGCTTTCCATATTCATTAATAGCGACTCTTTCCAGAGCATCACTTGAACTAGGGCATCTACTTTCTCTATTGTAGGATTTGTATTTCCTATCTGTGAATATAAAATTGACTAATTCGTATAATTTAGGCAACAAGGAATAATCAACCTGAACTTGCCACAAATGCAACTTTGTTGCTTAAATAATGTTGCTTACTATTATAGGTCACACTAAAGTAGACCCATTTAATCAGTGAGGATTTGGTGAATTAACTCCTTTCTGATTTCAGTGGGTCTACTCTAGTGGGGCATACTATGCTAAGCAACATGACGTAAGCCTATATTCAGTCTTTGAAACCCTCACTATGGAAACAGAAAGCTTTAAAATAGAGTAATAACAAAATACACACAGTGGTGGGATGTCAAAATTTTTACTACCCCACCATGATGTCATCAAAGTGTGGGCGGAGCTAACATCATGATGTCATGACATCATGGGCGGGCCAAATAAAAAAATACAAAATAACAAAATAAAATAAAAATAAGCACGCACACACACACACACCTCAACCCACCCACCCACCCACAACACAAACCCGTAAATAAGTAAAATAAAAATACATTAAAATACACCCATCCACCCAAACACCCACCCACTCACCTCAAACACAAGTCAACCAGAGCTTTTAAACCAGAGCTTAAGCTTATTCTGGGTAATCTTTCTCACACTAGGTGAGATGGAAGGAACTACAGAATGTAGATGGTTTCATTTTGGAACTTTTCAACTTTTCAACAGTTAAAAAAGTTAGGTACTAAGTCTTTGCCTAACCAGTTCTCTAGGATAATATGCCTTAATGCAGTGGTCAGCAAACTTGGCTCTCCAGCTGTTCTTGGACTTCAGTTCCCAGAAGCCTTGATCAGCAGGAGTGCTGACTTGGGCTTCTGGGAATTGAAGTCCAAGAACACCTGGAAAGCCAAGTTTGCAGACCCCTACCTTAATCTAAATGTAAAACAGCTGTACCTCCTTAAGGGTTCTCCAATTGGAACAGCACAGGTGTTGCTTATTGATGAGGTAAATCCAAGACTTTGCTTAAAAACCCCAAGCCAGGCCACCAGGCCGTTTTAGGAACTGTGGTAGTACGTCAATATAGGTAAAGATATTAAATACACATTAAAATACACATAGACACACCATATCCAAAGGTGGGTCACTTACCCTGGGGAGCAGGCTATGGGGAGCTTCAGGCTAGCAGCTTATCTTCCTCCTCCCTTCTTGGGAGGACAGCAAGGAGGCCATGCACACGCACCAAGCACTGTAGGTGTGCATGCACACCAAGTGCTTGGTGCACATGCGCAGTGGGAGATCCAGTGAAAAGGTAAGCCCCAAAGGTGGTTCCCCCCAAAAGCTGCTACTGGTTCTCCGGGACACTGGTAAAAGTTACTACCGGTTCTGGCAAGCTGGTGCGAACCTGTTACATCCCATCACTGCATACACAGTACTGTATTATTGTAAATAAAGTACAGGTACCTTAAAAATTAACATTCACTACCATGTTAGTATGAACTGGATTCTAGATACAGGCTGCAAATGAAAATGAAAACCTCTGAAGAAACTACACAGGTGACTAAAAACCTTACCACACTCCTGTTTCAGTTCTGAAAGGGAAGACTTTTAAAAATGAGTGCTGGTGTACTTGGACTTAGAGTAGTAAAGATACTACTGGCTAGAAATGGAGAAATCCGTCCAGTTCAAAAACAAACAGCTGCTCAGGGCAGATGAGTCTGGTAAACTGGTAAAACATCAGCAAACACTTAAATTCTAGTAGGCGCACAATGTAAAACAGAGCTTGGAAAATTTCCTTCTTTTCCTTCTATGTATATTCAAATTTCATTAAAATATGTTAAAATGGCATTCTCACTCAATAACCTTAATCAAATTCAGTAGATACTGTACTGCTATTTCCAGCCTAGAGGAATCTAGGCCTGCTAATTTCAGTGCTAACATGACTGAACACACCAGGATTCAAACTCAGACTGGACCTAGAGTGGTAAAATTGTCAGGAGCCAGAGGATGAGAGTTTGATACTCCAAGAAGAAGAGCCAGCCTATGTGGCAATGGGTAAAACTGCACAGACTCAAGACTCCACCACTGAAAGGAATGGTAAACTACTGTGTATCCTCTACCCTGAGAACCATGGAAAGGGTCAACAAAATTCAGAATTGACTTGACACCATGCAATTATTATAATAATATTATTATTATTTATAACATAATCAGCAACAAAAACTCAAGGGTTTTCTACCTTAAATATGAGGAAACATGATTTTGCATACGTTTTTAAAACTAGAGCAGGGGTGTCCAAACTTCTTGGGCCATGGGCCGGTTATGTGGTTCAGGGGAATGGTCACTATGGCTCAGGGGCTGGACCTGGCCCTGACACCAATTTATCTGGCCCATGAAGCCCTCATCACTCCCAGAAGCAGAAGTAAAACGTGACCATACGGGTGCATTTTACTTCCACTTCCTGGAGTGACGAGGGCTTCACAGGCCAGATGAATTGTTGTTTGGGGCCAGATCGGCCCCCAGGCCATAGTCTGGGCACCCCTGAACTAGAGGAAGAAAACTGAAATAAACTTTCCTTTGATTTCTTATTGATACAGTTGGTCAGTGACTCTCTAAGACCTGAGACTAGTGGCCATGTTGACCGTGGGATTCTGGGAGCCTAGTATAGTCCCAACAAGAAACTTACTCAAGGTTTTGGTCAGACAGTAGGTTTTCCCTGACTCCTCTGGAAGTTCAAAGTACTGAACATAGGACCTTTGGTTAACACAGAGTGTGTTATGCCACAGAGCTATTTCTTCTTCTTCTATGAACTGATCAAACCCTGGACTGCCAAAATGAAGCCACTTTCTTAACTTTGTCACTGGCCCAACTTAAGTTTTCAGCAGTGCATGTTTCTGGCAATAATTGGCAGACCAGTAAATGAGCCGGATTCTGTCTCCTCCACATTCACAGCACATGTTGTTGTCCACCAGCATTCCCCACTTGAGCATGTTGGTCTTGCATTTAGAGACTCCAACCCTCAGCCTATTGGGATCCTCCAAGTGAGTTCCTCAGCCATAGCATCCTTTAATGTTCCTTGTCCAGTGAGCTCCTTCCTCCATCTTCTAATTTTGGTTTTGCTCTTGTGTACCTTCAAGAATGTTTGTTCTTGCCATAAAGCTCTTACTGGATCTCAGCCAGCAGACTTGAGGCTCATATTTGTTCAGAAGATGTCAAGGGTTATTCTGTTGCTTAGCACCTCTTCTTAGAAGAGTGGTCAACATTATCGGAAGAGAGGCAAACACTATGAGAATACTAAGTAGCAATATAAGCGGAAAGGGAGTGAAAAGAAAAGTAGCAATATAAATTTGAAAAGTTATGTGTTGACTTTAAAAGTAAAATCTTCTCAAGGCAGTTTCCACCAGCACAGCTTATTCCTCTCTGGATGCTTTTAAACTGCAATTCACATCATCTTTCACATTGGCTGTGCTGGCTAGGACTGCTGGCTTTTGCAACTGAGCAATGCTTGGAAAGCAACACATTCCCAATTCCCATAATGGTCCATAAAACATCAATAAAGTGCTTTTTCAGAGTGCAAATAATAAACTGTGAAACCAGGAGCTATTACTGAAATTGTAATGGTGCACAATTATACTGGGATGTGGTTATTCTGTGATGATACATACATATTACCTATGTATGTAATATTTATATTATCTTAATACAATCTGATAGAAGTATTAAATATAGAAGAATGAATTCCTCTGTCAAGTAAAGAGCTGGCTATGCAATTGCCTGCTGTAAGAGTGATTAGCACCATTTGTAAACTGGCAAATTACCAACCTTTTTACTTTCCTCTTTTTTCATCCTGTGGATAAGCCTAAACCCTCTTTCAGGCATTTCCTCTCTGCTCAACTGAAATTAGTCCCTTCTGCTGGACTCCAACTGGGCTGCCCTTGGTACATCACAGGGGTCTTGCTGAGAAAATCTCTTTTCAGTTGAGAACAAAAATCAACTGGAGCACTACCTGCTACTCTGTCAAGACCTGTGCCTTATTACATAATAAGCCCTTGCTGTTGAGGGTCAATTATTCCATTGACTAGGCATTACAATAATTCTCCCTAATTAAAAGAGGTACTTAATGTGAATTTGGATGCATACTGAACGAAACATTAGTCCTTTTGTTATCTTGGCAAGTCCATTGTTCAGAGCCAAACCTCCCCAATTAGCATCTTCTGCCAATCCCTGTCAGCTGAGGTTTGGGAAGGCAGTGAAAGGAAGGTCATCCCTGATGCTAATTTAGATACAATTGTGACAGTGCCATTTAGAGGCACTTGCTCTAAAGGCGCCATCAGGGTTTAATGAAGCAAACAGCCAGGGTCTCCATGACCCTGTAGAGTTAATTAAAAGAGATGTGCTCTATGTTGTGGTGCCAAAAGAAGGGGTGTGTGTAGAGGGAACAAGGAAGAAAAGAAGAGCTTTCCTTAAAAGTGGTATCGTAAAGTCCTACTAGATCTCTTTTCTCCTTCTAAACATAAGCACTTTTAAAAGGACATATAAGCATCCCTTTAATCTGCTCATTAAACAAGTCTCTCATGCAGACTTAACACAAATTAGCACTTTTGAAACAAATCAAATCTGACACAAAGTAGATGGCTTCAAATGATTCACCAGGTCAGGCATCAAATCGTTTCCCATTATTAATGTTATTGGATCAGGGATGTAGACCCAAAATTTCAAGACTCCAGCATTTAAGGGGAAATGTTCCTTTGGTGACGCGCATATAAAGAAGTGAGTTTGGGGTTTAGTTTTGGCAAAGGACGTGTGCTATTAGTATTTGCTTCATGAAACATCTAAATGCCATTACAAATTACATTACACCAGTCAGCAAAATTTAAGTGCTATTACGTTTTAGCTGTAGCTACTTGTTTCCATATGAATCTTGCTCTATGTACTATGAAGAGGAAGCTATTTTGCTTAAACTGACACATGCTAATCTGAACACTTCTCAACTTGCACACCTCCAGCAATTAAATCTTGTGGTTTAGATCCAAAGAGCCATGTAGCTTCCTGAAAAGAAGTTTCTGTTAGTTTGGAGGAATTTAATCTACCCACCCCTGGAAGAGCTGAATTTCATGGAACTCTTCTTCTTCTTCTTTTAGTGCTGTATCCATTCTGGATATTGGCTATCATCATGGTGATAGACTTCCTGTTTTTAACTCCACGGAATACTTCTTCTGAGGACATGCCACACCAGTCTCTCAGGTTCTTCAGCCATTAAGTCCATCTATGTTCCGGGCCTCTCTTCTCAGGAATCTTCCTCTGCATAACAAATTGGAATATTCTATACTTCATGCCATTCTTCATGATATGTCCAAGGTATTGGGGCTTTCTTTATTTAATGGTCTTCAACATGGTATCCTCAGCAGCCATCTGTAGATCCACATTTCAAAACCTTTGATTTTCTTTTCAGATGCTTTTCAGATGTTTTAGTCAATGTCCCAAGCTTTGACTCCATATAGCAACACTGGGAATACGTAACATCTCACTATTCGGATCTTGAAGTGAGAGTTAGAGCTGTACTGCATAACAAATGTTGCATTTTTTATTAAGGTGGATCTTACTTTTTCTATCCGTATTTTAATCTCTACTTTGGGATCCCAATTTTCATTTAACATAAGGCACTGCACAGAGCTTGGAAAAATTACTGTTTGGGACTACAACTCCAAGCATTTTCCAGACAGCACTGCCACCAAAAGTCTGCCATTGTGTCACATAATGCTTTTGAACCTGTACTGTTTTTCAAAAGCAATCTGATATAGAGATAGTAGGATCTGATGTTTGAGCAAAACAAATCTCAACACACAGAGAGAATACAAATTTAGAGCCTTGACAGTTTTAGTCTAAACATCAGAAGATGAACAAATGGCCTTTACCCATGCTCACAGAACAGCAGAACATCTGCCCCAATTGGCACACAGGTACCCATAGCAGTGTTCTCAGATCACAGACTGTGCTCAAGCAGAGTGGGCCAGACCCTAAATAGCTGTTTGTGTCATCTTCATAGACAAGGGATCACTGGCCTATAACACATTTTGCTGTTTAAGAATTGGGAAGTTTACACCGAAGCTATAAAGATTTCACAGAAATCACGTGTGGTTACTGGTTTTCCACATGAAATCAGCATGAGAACTGTGTTTTATTTATTTTAAATGTCATCCAGAGGTCTGCAAATATACATGCAGAACATTAAAAAAAGGTATATAATCTTAAACTAATGCACCTCCTTTAAAAAGTAGCACAATTAATGAGAAATAATAGTAGCCATTTTATCTCTAGTCTGGCCAGGTTACCCTGCTATGGTAATAGAGTCAACCATACTGCCAGCTATTCAATGCTTAGTGTCAGGTGGGGATTAACTATCCTGACCACCCTAAGGACTAATGGCCTTGGATGCCAAAATCCACAGGGAAGGGGATGGTCCCCAAGTGGATTACATCCCACTTGAATCCATCTTGATAGAGGGCAGCAGCTTCATCAATACTGGTCTAGGGCTGAGGAGGACTATGCACGCCAAAAGGACTAAGGACTAGAAAGTGACTCATGGAACTAGATCAGTGGTACGGGGATCATGTTGCAATGTGGAAGTCAGTTGAAAGGCCACTGCATTATATTCTCAGAACAGGTTTCATGGCTGATTGCCATGATGATTGCCTATACAGTAATACCTCATATAACATTAGTATCGAATAACACGAAAATCGCATAACATCAAGGAATCTGGGGGGAAGAATTGCATCAGATAACATTAAGATCCTATGGGATGCTTCAGATAACAACCGCGAAAGCCTGTGTGGTTACAATGTATCTCTATGGATCCCATAGAGGATCAGATAACACGAAAAATCATATAACATGAAGACTTGTGGAACCAGGTTTTAGCGTTATATGAGGTTTTACTGTATTCAGATTCAGATGCAGCAGAAGAGGAAATAGTAGCCATTTTGAGCATTAATTTAACCCCTCCAGACATTCCCAGCAATGTATGTTTTTGTACTTTTATTTCTGCCTGGTCTAGTTTCCAGAGAAGTCAAATACTGATCATTTGGTTTTATTTTGAGAGATTTCTGTAAGTAGATTTGTAAAGATACAGTTTCTAGTTTAGAATAAATTGAAAATTGTTGTCTAATAACACTGGGGATCTAAACACAGGAAGCCTTTCCAGAACTGAGTTCCTTTCCATAATATCCTCAGTTTCCAGAAGTGAAGTATCCCTTGTATGTTTTCTCTGACATAACTGTCAAACACATTTTATGAACTCCAAAAGCCACTATTTATTGATTTATTGATTTATTTAGATTTAGTAACCTGCCCCAGTCAGGCGAACCTGACTCTAGGCAGCTTACAGAAAGGGGGAGAGACTATACACAATGCAAAACAATTAAACAATCCCCCTACAAATTCATAAATTAAAACATTAGGGTTCAAAATCACTTAAAATCAATTAAAAAAGAATTAAACTATGAATTTACAAAAATCTAAAAGATTAAAAAAGTTAAAAGGCTAAAAAAGGTTTAAAAAGTTTAAAGGAGCGGGGGAGGGGCTGTCCCATCAGATCAGCCACCCAACATGGGACCCCATATTCCTGGAGCCCCACACCTGCCCTGCCAGCCAGGTTTTTAGGCGCTTCCGAAAGGGCAGGAGCTCTGTCTGTAGGCATAACTCAGTTGGCAGGAGGTTCCAAAGGGCCGGGGCGGCCACGGAGAAGGCCCTCCTTCTGGTGCTAGAGAGATGCGCCTCTCTAGCCGATGGAATGATAAGAGAGCCTCTCCGATCCGCCCTGGTGGGACGGACAGATGTTCTTGGGGTGACACGGTCTCTTAAGTATTTTGGCCCACTACTAAGTGGTACATCAATATTTGCATGTTTAAGAAGGAGAATAAAGGTCAGTTGTTGGTTCATTGACCTATTATGAAGCCTATCCTTCCTACAAATGAATCAGACCCTCCAAGCCTCTTTTGTTTCTCCTAAAGCAAAACATGGATCTGTCAGTTATCCATTCACTTACATTGGTATTTGTCACTGCTTAAGTTAAAAATAAATCAGAGAGCTCTTGCCAACCTAGCAGTTCAAAAGCAAGAAATTGCAAGTAGATAAATAGGACCACTTTGGTGGGAAGGTAACAGCATTCCGTGCGCTCCGGTGTCTAATCATGCCTGCCACATGACCATGGAAACGTCTGCAGAAGCAGGCAGTGCTGGCTCTTCGGCTTTGAAACAGAGATGACCACTGAACCCTAGAGTCGGATATGACTGGCTTTCGAGCAAGGGAAACCTTTACCTTTACACCCATACATCTATTTTCCTAGCAAGACTGTATCCATTGAAATGTTTTCTTTATTTAGGGCTGGTAACTTAAACAACAAGGCATGACAATTCCCTGTCAGTTCTCCAGAGGTCTGTCTCAACTGAGGCCTAATTTTGCTATTCAGGCATGGGATGTCTGGAATTTGCTGTGTGCATTTTGCCTTAAAAGGGAACAGTTGTTGTTTACAAGCTGTTATAAGACACCCCAAAGGCCATGGCTGACTACAATTACATCCTTATCTACAACTTGGTATGAACAGCTCTTTTTTTTTTTGGCTGTGCAGCCATTGTATCTGGAGTTGCACTGCATCACTTAAAGGTAAATGTCTCCCTTGCTTGAAAGGCAGTTGTATCCAACTCTAGGGATCAGTGCTCATCTCCGTTTACAGCCAAGAGGAGGCACTGCCTACAGACGTTTCTGTGGTCATGTGGCAGGCATGATTTAATGCCAGAGTGCAAGGAACACTGTTACCTTTCCCACCAAGATGGTGCCCATTCATCTACTTGTAATTTCTTGCTTTTGAACTGCTAGATTGGCAGGAGCCAAGACAGAGACAGGTGCTCACTCCAACATGCAGCACTCGGATCTCAAATTGCTAATCTGCTGACCCTCCAGTCATCAAGTTCAGTGTCTTAACCACTAAGCCAATGCAGTCCTTTACAAAAAATTAGACACACGGTTCAAGTGGTTAAGACACTGACTGAGAGGCATAAGGTCAATACCCCAGCACTCTCCTAGCAGATTTTTTTCCCCCAAGTGTCGTATCCAAATCCAAATACTGAATAGGCGATCATCATGGCGATCAGCCATGAAGACTGTCCTGAGAACATAATGCAGTGGCCTTCCATCTGCCTTTTGTATCGCAGCATGAGCCGCATACCGCTGATCCAGATCGATGAGTCACTTTCTGGTCCTGAGCCCTTTTGGCATGCAAAGTGCTCAGTATTGATAAAGCTCCTAGCAGATTCATTTGCAAAAAATATCCACCTTTCATATCTCCTTCAGTAACTTCGTTGCTGCCTTTGCTAAACTTTGAATCTTCCAGCATTTCCACCA
This sequence comes from Furcifer pardalis, assembly GCA_030440675.1. Taxonomy (NCBI): domain Eukaryota; kingdom Metazoa; phylum Chordata; class Lepidosauria; order Squamata; family Chamaeleonidae; genus Furcifer; species Furcifer pardalis. The sequence continues at coordinate 95,664,955 of CP126895.1, read as the reverse complement.
GATATGAAGGCTAGTCCCACAGTTATGCCACCCTAGGTCAAATTAAGTTCCAGTAGACTCAAATGCAAACAAACGACTACTTGAAGCTAAATGAGCCATTTTATGTTCCCCAGGGTAACATAAAGCATAAGATGCAGGAAAATGACACAGTGGCAGCCAGAAGAAAGATCTGTTAGTGGGATGGTGCATCTATTAATGAAGGTCCTCTCAGCGAAAGCTCCACTGGTATTGTTATTCCACTTATTGGACTTAAAGTATCAGAGGGCAGGATGGTCCTCAAGCATGTGGGGGGCGGCCATATATTTATAAGATCCTAAGCTTCCTCATTCTTATATTTCATTCCCAACAGAATCCTAAACTATAGCAGCTTAGTCCAGAATATAGTACTAAGTTTCCCAAGAGCTGTATATTACCTCCATGAAACAGAAGGAGTTTAAGTGAGGAAACCATACAGGCTGCCAGTCTTAACGGATATGTGACAGTCTAGACCAGGAGTTCTCAACATTTTAAAGCTGGGGGCAGGATCGCACTCCCTCAGACAGCTTTGGGGGCCGGATGGCCATTTTGCCCTTCCTCCACCACATGGCATTTCCAGGTGTGATGGAGGCTTTGGGAGGCCACATGAAATGGCACTGTGGGTCTCATCTGGCCTGTGGGTCACAGGTTGAGAATCCCTGGTCTAGGCCAGTGGCAGCGAACCTGTGGCACGCATGCCAGAGGTGGCACTTGGAGCCCTCTCTGTGGGCACCCATGCGGTCACCCCAGCCAGCCAGCACAGAGTTTGCCCCACCCCTCTGCCCAGCAGCCCAATGGAAATGCTTCCTCCCTCCCTCAGCACAGAGTTCACCCTGCCCAGAAGCCCAATAGGAGCATTTCCTTCCTTCCCATTACTGCGTTGGCACTTTGAGATAAATAAGTTGGTTTTGGGTTGCAGTTTGGGCACTCGGTCTCTAAAAGGTTCACCATCACTGGTCTACACCAGTGGTTCCCAACCTTTTTTGGGCCATGCTCCACCTGATTTTAATTTTTAAAATGTATATGTCACAATATATATTTAGATACTGTACATTAGAACCTTAGATTAGGGCCTAGAACCATTAGAAATGCAAATAAATAAATAAGTATCACTTCTATTCACTCATTCTTAAATTGTCCCCCTTTTTTAAAAAAAAGCAAATTACAGAAATACCTCGGATAACGTTTACCTCAGATAACGCTAATATCGCATAACGTTAAGTAATTTGGGGAGGAGAATTGGATCGAATAACGTTAAGGTCCTATGGGATGTATCGGATAACAACTGCTAAAGCCTGTGCGGTTACAATGTATCTCTATGGAGCTTTAATGTTATCCGATACATCCCATAGGATTTTAACATGGATCGGATAACACTAAAAATTGGATAACACCAAGACTTGTGGAACCAAGTCTTAGCGTTATCCGAGGTATTACTGTACTCCCCTGTGGCCCAGGGGGACCATGAATTTAAACTCTGCCTTCAGTCAAGAGAAATCAGTGGCCCTGAACTAATTCTATGCAGCAGCTAGAGGCCTCAGTTGGACATGCACAACCCCATAAAAAGATGCATGGAAGCCATTTTGCTGAAACCCAAACAGACATGGTATACTCCAGATGCACTTCTCCAGATGTGGTGGCTATATCAGGCCAAATGAAAGAGACCAAACGATAGGTGAAAAAACAGCAAAGAGTTTTATTTATTGCTTGCATGCATAGCCAGCAGGACTCAGTCTGGATATGGTTTCCAAAAAGAACTGAGTAAAGACCACATTCTGCTTTGGCTTTTTATACCCTTTTTCCAGGAACACAGCTGTGTGTCTTCATGATCAAGCAAGCCCATTGGATAGCAATGACATCAAGCTAACTCATTTAGATAATAAGTGTAATTACAGAAGCCAGACATAGCATTATTCTATAACTCCTAAAGCACAAATAATTCAATAAAATACTTTCGTGGTATAAGCACTTCCACAATTATCAAAACTGAACTTTTCCCCAAGTCCATGACCATATTCTTAACCGTATTAACTTGCTTATGATACATGACATAATTAACCTATAACTGTTCCAGATGCTTTACCAAGATGTAGCTTAATGTACAATATCTAATTATGAGATTGGCTATCAATGAGTAATACAAAGAACTAGTTAGAATATATTCTGGTTCCATTTACCTATACTTTGGAACTAATAATAAATATAATGTAGAGTACCAACAGCATTAAGTGAATACAGTATCTAAGTTGTTTCTAACTGTTGTGTATATTTGGTTCTTAACTGCTAAAGAAGTCTTCACTATATTGTACTCATAAAATATAGAAAAATGGCTACTCTTAAGACCAGGCATGTAACAATTACTGACCACTTAGCATTAGATAGCAATCTTCCTGCTAGAAGCAAAAATAAGAACTTAACTGAATGATATTCTTGCCAGATGAAGATGACATCATATAAACACGCCCTGTGCCCTCCCGGCCCCGCCATCGACCGGGAGGATAAAGGAGCCTCCCACGGCCACGGTAGGCTCAAAGACGCCAATGTGCCCTGCGCCCTCCCGGCCCTGCCACTTTAACAGACTCCTTCTCTTGCTCGGGGAGAGGAGACACAGCTTGGCTGAGGGCTATGGGACCTGGCCCCCCTGGACTCCTTCTCTCGCCCAGTAGCCCAGGGAGAGGAGACGCAGCTGGGACTCCATGCCAATGTCCTTTGGCTGGGAAGAGGAAATGGACTATAGTTGCAGGTGGATGTTTTCGCATTATGTTTTCTACTGTGATGTGTGTTGTTCTACTGTATTATATTTATTGAACCTTATTGCTCTGTTGCACTACATGCCATGATATTTTGATTGTACTATAATGTGTATTGATGTGTAATGTGTACTGACCTACTATATGATATTTACTGTACTTTACTGTTTTGTTATATTGTATGCTATTGTATTTTTGTTTGTACTTTAATAATGATATTGGGAGACTTTGTGAGCCGCTCTGAGTCGGTTGCTGCCAAGGAGAGTGGGATACAAATCTAAGTAAATAAAATAAATAAATAAATAAATAAACCCTTTTCATGACTTTTTAATTTCTATGAACTCTTGCCCTCCTCACAGCTGCACTAGCTTGGTATGCAGAAGCTGGCCTGTTATATTGAATTTGAATCCTGTCCCCTACGCTGTATTATTACTACCTGGTCAAAGCCTTCTACATGTAAATAAACAAGTTCAAAGAACTTAGATTTGTGTCCAGCATCCACTCCAACACCAAAATGAAAAGGAGCTTCTCTAATTCTCATGGGCTTCTTCTTTCACCCCCTGCTGTTAGCCTTTGTTCTTCCTGTTCTCTCTTCCTGCAGTTCATTCTTCAATTTAAGAAATTACTTCTTTGATTTGGATAGTATTCTATCCCTCTGTTGATGTTTCCTGGTACTGTATTATATTTTTAGTTTCCGTCTTTCTTTTGGCTGCTGAGTTTAAGATTTGGCAGACATTTTCTAACATATTTCTACAAAAGACCTCAATATCCTTTCTGGTCATTTCAGTTTATAACTGTTCCATTTAAGATATTCTCTCTGTTTCACATGGCTGCAGCTTGACTCACTATTTGACATCTGTTTGCATTAAACTGCACTTCCCATTTAATTACCAGGTCTCTTAAAGACCTGAAATCTTCCTGAACCCAGTTGCTTATAAAGTCTGAGGTATTTGCTATTAGATAGGCCCAGCTTTGATACTAGCTTGAATCATTAGTGTAAATATGATTAAATAGAGCAGCCCCCTGGAGTATCCCACTGGTGAGCTATGGAGAGCAAAATTAATTACGATTTTGATTCACTCATAAAATCCTGTTTTGAACTGAATTTCAAGCTATTTATATAAAATGTTCCTCATATTTTGACTTCTTGGCCTAGTACAGTGAAGGTGAACCTTTTAGAGACCGAGTGCCCAAAAAGAGGGGAAGGGCAAACTCTGTGCTGGGGGGGGGGAGGGAGGAAACACTCCCACTGTGCTGCTGGGCAGAGAGGCAGGGTGAACACTGTGCTGGGGCAACAGTTTGTATGCCCACAGAGAGGGCTATAAGTGCCGCCTCTCACACATGCCACAGGTTTGCCACCACTGGCCTAGTAAGATAGCACTAATTTTAAGTATCTGTTCAGCATAACTAGCCTCGAGTCACATAAATGAGAAATACATAAGTTGTGGAGAAATAAGTTGCTTTTTTCCTTCATTTTAAAGCATTTAAACACATATGGCAACAGAGTAAAAGTGAAATATTATTAGGCAATATTTACCTCTTGAAAATAGAACAAGCATTTCTTTGTCAGGCCCCATCAAAGTTTTGTTAATGTTAGGGTTAGCAGTTTCAGATGTTGGCAAAAAAAGGGGGACACATTGCTAAAAAAGATGACACAAATTTGCATAAAACTTTCACATGCATATAATCTGTGATGAAATGGAAATTTAGAAACAGCAATTTGTGAGATGTTGATGGTAGTTTATACATATGTGAAGTTTATTCATTATTCATTTATATTTATTTGTCTCAGTTATACACTGCCTTTCTCCAAATGAGGGGACTCAGGACGGTTCGCAATATCAAAAAACTAAAACTAAAAACATAGTGAATTATGTACAGTAATACCTCGGATAACGTTTACCTTGGATAACGCTAAAATCGCATAACGTTAAGCAATCTGGGGTGGAGAATTGGATCGAATAACGTTAAGGTCCTATGGGATGGATTGGATAACAACCGCTAAAGCCTGTGCGGTTACAATGTATCTCTATGGAGCTTTAACGTTATCCGATCCATCCCATAGGATTTTAACATGCATCGGATAAGACTAAAAATCGGATAACATCAAGACTTGTGGAACCAAGTCTTAGCGTTATCCGAGGTATTACTGTATTAAAAATAATGAAAACTATATAATAGCAATCTGTTGTGGTGAATTACTGTCATTGTTGGCTGCTACTTGTATCCAAGTATACATTTTTTCCTAGAAATCAGGAAAAATGCCACTGGCATGAATTTGTTTAAAGTGGATCACAATTTGCCATGAATTGACCCAGACACTGTGATCAGGGAGCCATCTCCTGGTGCACATACGAACAGGATATAACAGTGGGACTGCAATGGACTGCCGCAGCCTTGAGAATATTAACTAGATGCACCTTTACAGTCAGTCCATCTGGCATGGCCTCTTCTGCCTCCATGACCATTGGGAATCAGAATGGTGAAGTGGTTCGTCCTCCACTCATTTTGCCATTGGGCCCAATATGATGGTTTCCAGTGGCATTTTCTCCACTGAGGGGAGCATCGCTCCACCTAAAGGGGCTCATCCACCCATAGCCATTGGCCTCTTTAAGGAGTCAGGTTATTTACTGCCACCCAACACTCGGTGAGTTATACAACTTAACTTACAGAAGCATAAGTCTCACTAGGATTCTGGCTGCTGTTATTAACATTAAAATATGCAATACTGTACTTCTTAACCTGATGGATTCTTCTTAGGGGAAGATACATCATATTTTGTCTGAATCAAGATGATCCTACTTTTTGCTGCAAGCATCCCTGGTTATAATATAAGCATAAGAACAGGGTGAGAACTGACCTTAAAGTATAGCAACAACATTTTATAAAAAGCTATGACTTCCCTTCTATTTAAGAGTACAGTCAAACCTCGCATAATGAAAATATTTCATTCTGCGAGGCCGCTTGCTATGCGAGTTTTTTATTATGCAAGTTTTTTTTGCATAATGAAAATTCCTATGGGAAAACTCGCATAATGAAATTTTCAATGGAAAAATTCGCATAACGAAATTTTTTCGTTATGCGACTTTTTCCAACAGAAATTTTCGTTATGCGAATTTTCCCATAGGAAATGCCGGTTTCACATAACGAAAATTTTCGTTATGCATGTCGGAAAAGTTTGTAGAATGCCCACTCATTATGTGAATTTTTTGCAATGCGAAGCATTCGTTATGCGAGGTTTGACTGTACAGTATTGAGGAGCTTATATAAATCAAGGTACTGTATTATGAAGATATATTTTTTTTAGCATTACCATTGAAATAAAATAAAGACCTCTAAATTAATCGTGCACTATTAACAGACCTTGCTCCAAATTAATTATGCCCTATAAACTCAACCCTTATTAACACAAAATATAGGTACTGTACTGTATGTCAATTTCATGTACAAATCAATGCAATGTGAGTGTTCTTATTTTAATGATGGTGTTAATGTAAAAGATAATTATTAATGCATTACCAGTACATCTAGTGAGACATATCATCTATTTAATTCAATAATGACATTATGAAAAGTACCTTTTTGGCAATGCAATAACATTCGTTAGCACTCAATGCTGCAGGGAAAAACTTAACATACTGGTTCAGAGAATGAGTTTAGGGGGTTCAAAGCATACCTTTGTATTTATTTACTGAAACAGTTTGGATTTTCCTTTTCCTTCCTTTATGCAAAAAGAAAAGTACATGAACACTTTCAAATGAAATATCTGAAGACTGCTTTAAGTACTGAGGTTTTCCATTTTTGTTTTACTTGCCCTGATTTTTGGTCCTTTGTACCACTATTTTTATTTCAGCAATTTTCTCCCTCTAGTTTCTAGATCAGAGACTGAGAACTAGAAAAGGAAATGGGTTTAAAGATCAAAATTGAACAATCCTGGCCACACACTTCAAGTATGCCATGGGATTCAATTAGTTTTATTGCAAACCTCTCCCCTCCTCTCACACACACACCCACGCACAAGTGAGAAGTTATTTTTTTTGGCATCCTAATAATTACTTCTTGTAATTTTGAAAATGTTGAGGCGGTTGTTTCCTGAGGGAGTACTTTCAGTTAACTCTTCCAGCACCACACTCTGCGACAATGAAATAGACTCTGAAAGAGCAGAACAAAGGCCAAAACATACGGGCGCATTTTACTTCCACTTCCAGGAGCGACAAGGGCTTTGCGGATGAATTGGCGTGGGGGGGGCGCACCCGGCCCCCAGGCCTTAATTTGGGCACCACTGTACTAGAGAGAAAATTTTGCTATATCACTTCTAGAACTGCTGAGACTCAGCAGTGAATGCTCTTATTTTCATGATGCAAGACACTGAGCAAGAATCTAGTGGCTCAATTCAACACTAGGTGCATGAAATGCGCCCGACAGGCAATTTACACTTAAGAAATATAAAACAGCCTGTGAGATGGGGAAGCTACCAAAATAATGGGCTCCACAATAATCCCAGGGACTTTTCCCATCCAGAAAAATGAAGATGGTTGCTTTCAACTAAAGACATGGTCCCAAAGGATCCAACAGAGGATACTTTGGAGAGTTTTAGTCCCGGCCTAACATCATTGAGAAAAGATGGTCAACACTGCCTAGTTAGACTGGTCAAGCACCTGCACCCCAACAAGGTTCTCATCTAGCGGAGGCATTCTACTCCTAAAATGCAATATTTAAAACATCAACACTGAAAGCAGCAGATGAAACAAGAATCAAATTAGAAAATCCTTACATGCACATTTAAATGATGTTTACACAGAGTTACCTCATTTAAACAGTTTCATGCATACATATAGCTCCATCATTTTTGCCTGCTTTTGAACTGAAGTCATATCCATGTATCAACCAGTTCTTCCCTTTATTTAAATTTGGATGAAACATTTTTTTATAGATGCACACATAGGTGCATCATTCTAACTAAAATTCTGGTCTACTTTTATTGCTCCAGATACAAATGCATTTCACTCAAAATAGTTTCTTTGTGTTTTAAATCGTGTGTGTGTGCATGTGCGTGCGTGCGCGCATGCGCGCATGCGTGCGTGTGGTGATTTACCTGTAAAGTAGTTTGTCTGGGTACATTTGGTTCAGAATTAATGTGAGAGGACTTGGATTTGAATGGGTTTTCATTCAAATTTCTTCATATTTTTTCTGATTGTTTTGGGGCAGATGACCTTCCAGACAATTGGAGGAATCTCTGGAAAGTTAGATAACAAGATTTATTCTGTGGAGCTGAAAGGGTTAGCAGTTGTGAAATCAATAGGCCTGTGTCCTTTTACAATATACAATTTAAATCCTTTCATTCTCAGCTCTTTGCATTTATATAGGAGATATTTATAACAAGAGTCTTCAGATGACTTTAATTATAGTTTGCCTGCAGTCACAACATAGAGAAATAAGGCCTTGAGATGTATTTTTTAAAATCTCATAGAAGTATGATTATTTCTAAGTATGCTTGAAAAGTCTTCTCAGGCTTCTCAAATTCATAGAGAGAAAGCTAACTAAATTACTTTCTTTTATCTGAGTTAAAACTAAGTGCAAATGGAGGCAGGTGCTTTCTTTGCATCTCATATGCAACTTTAAACATATGATTTTTAGATCTAGCAAAAGACATCTTGGAACACTGATAATTCAAACAATAGCCTGCAAATGCAGATTTTTAAAAAAAGCAGACTAATATCATGCATAGGAGGAATCTCCTCTAAGAGTGGAAAGTATGGCAAATACACTTGGCATGCTCCTGGGAGACAGTGTACAGCTGGCACATTCTTCTGATCCAAAAGCATTTACTTGGAAGGAAGCCTGACTGTAGGCATGTCTTGGTTAGGAAAAAGTACTAAAATTGTGTCAGCTTTGCCAAGTTTGAAATTCATTCAAAGACTGAAGAATACACAAGACACAGCTGAGGCAGGCATTAACCACCCCAAATTTTAACCCACCTGTCAAGGGTCATGTATTTTGCATTGATTCCGGAATTGTTGCATTATTTTGTGTGCACAGGGCACTGCATGGGTTAGTGGTTAAGATGGTGAGTTTGATGACTGGAAGGTTTGCAGGTCAGCCGCTCTAGACTCAAGTGCTGCATGACAGAGTGAGCTCCTGTCTCTGCCCAAGCTCCTGCCAACCTAGCTGATCGAAACCAGGGAATTGTAAGCAGGAAAGCTAACATTGTTCCATGTACTCCAGTGTTCAGTCATGCCTGCCACGTGAGCATGGAAAGGTTTGCAAATGCAGACAGCGCTGGCTCTTTGGCTGTAAATGGAGATGAACACTGCCCCCTAGAGTTGGATACAACTGGTTTTCGAGCAAAGGTGAACTTTTAACTTTACCTTTGTGTGCACAAATGTCTCAGCATGTACTATGCCTCCTGATTTGCCAAGTAAAGTTTGCAAGATTCCATGCAGCCTGAAAATGCCCCCTCCTCCTTTCAGTTATAACACTACAACAATTAGGCAGTTCATTGGTTGTCATGCCAAGGAAATGTTGCCATGTTATAGTAGTTAAATATAATTTTAAAAATAAAATTAAAATTGGTACCAGCGGTGATGGGGGCTCTGGCCAAGAGAACTGCAGCCACAAATGGCTCTTCACCAGAGGTGGAGGTAGAGGTGGTGAATGCAGCTGCTGTAGCAGATTATCCTCCCCTTGAAATGGAGGCCAACTGCTTAACAGCTGATTGACAGTGGCGGCAGTGATCAGTAAAAAAAGAAGAGAGGCAAGGGAGAAATTGAGAGAATGCTTAACGGCAGCTGAAAAGTTTTTTTTAAAAAACCCACACATTCAAGCAAGTTTTCACAAATGACATGTATTCAAACTGACCTTAGCTCAATTTCCAAAATGCCCAGTTGGAAAACATTATTATTATTATTATTATTATTATTATTATTATTATTATTATTATTATTATTATTATTATTATTATTATTATTATTATTATTATTTGGGGGGCAGTCAAGACACATCCTATATCTAGTTGTGCATCTTAGGTAAGTTTGCACGAGATTGCTCTTCCAGATTTGTCATAAAAACTGTCAGAAAAAAAATTCATCAATATTTCTGAATGTTAGATGCTAACAAAGAACACACTAATAAAGAACATGCTATGGTGTGCTATTGTTCTATTAAACAAATTAGTGTTATTGATTTGAAACACCAAATGCTTCATTTGAGGAAAAAGACTGGAGTCCTGTTGAATTCAATGCCATCATCATTGCATCTACTGATGGTGCAGGACACAGTACAAATTGTGTTTTCCAGAGAATCTTTGTTTTCATGATGTGCTTAAAGGAGGATAGCCTCAATTTCATCATTTTTGCCTCCAGAGACAGTTCAGGATTAATTTGCTCTGGGACCCCCTTGTTTGTCTTTTTGGCATTTCAAGAGCATACACAAAGCTCTCCATCAGCACCATATTTCAAATGAATCGATTTTTGTTCCTGTCAGCTTTCTTTATTTTCTAGCTTTCACACTCATACTTTGTAATCGGAAACAACATAGTGTGAACGATCATGACCTTGGTCCCCAATCTTTACACTTGATGACCTTTTCTAATTCCTTCATTGCTGCTCCTTCTAACTCTTAGCCTTCTGATTTCTTGGCATCAGTCCTCATCTTGATTGATAACTGAACCTGGGTACACAAAATCTAGAGGGGCCGCAGTGGCTTAGTGGCTAAGATGCTGAAGTTGACAACTAGAAGGTTGCCAGGACAGCAGTTTGGCATAGATAGATAGATAGATAGATAGATAGATAGATAGGAAGGAAGGAAGGAAGGAAGGAAGGAAGGAAGGAAGGAAGGAAGGAAGGAAGGAAGGAAGGAAGGAAGGAAGGAATCCACCTTTTTTCTGGGCTGCTGTGGTTACTATGAAAGTCATACATGACCTGATCCACAAAAGCTAACATTAAAATATAACAGTTTGTCTTCAAAGTACTACAGCGTTTTTGTTTTATTTATTCTCTGATATGCTATGAAAGTCAGAGTAACTCTCTAGGCATTCCTGAACAGTTACAGATGTGAACAGATGCATACTGCAGATCTCTTCTTTCTCAAGATGACATAACACTGCTTGCCACTTTGAAAAGTAGTTCCTTTTATACTGATTTTGGAGAGAGGGGAACGTTGGACCTGGTGGGCAGTCATCTAAAAAATGATGGGATTATCACAGCAGCTGGCAGCATTCCATTCCAGGAAAGCTCAAGGCATTATCCAGTCTTGACTTCCCCCTTCCACTGTTCTGGCCATTTGATCTGTAACGTCTTTTATTAATTCTTAACCCTTCTGATGCCGTTTCCTTCTACAGCATGCATGTATTATGCGAGAATAAATTCTAAGAACAGTTCTCTTTAAGGTTTTCTGGCAGTGTTGGACTTTGGGACAAATGGATCATGAAGCTTGCATTAACATGTTACTCATAACTGTGCTAATGAGCAGAAGCTGGGAAAGTTCCTTCTTTCCCCCTTTAACTATGGCCTACACCAACTGCCAGGGGTAGAGGAGGCCAGGGCGGGATGGGGACCTTGCCGTCCCTCCCCCTGTGCATATACCAACTGCCGGGGAAGAAGAACCCAGGGCAGGATGAGGACCTTGCCGCCTCTCCCCCTGTGCCTATACCAACTGCCAGGGGAGGAAGAAGCCAGGGCAGGATGAGGACCTTGCTGCCCCTACCCCTGTGCCCACCCCAACATATTGTATTGTAATGTAATGTATTGTCTGTAACCCGCCCTGAGTCGCCATGGCGAGTGGGCGGCAATATAAATTTGAACTAATATAATAATAATAATAATAATAATAATAATAATAATAATAATAATAATAATAATAATAATAATAATAATAATAATAATAATAATAATGATGATGATGATGATGATGATGATGGTCAAGCTGGCTGACAGATATTGGAACTTGCAGTTAAAAGGATTCTCCCTTCCCCAAATTTTTCTAATTAATATCAAGCTAAGGAAGAAATAATAATCCATGTTCCACCCACTAAATTTTTACTTGTTCAGATTGAGAGTCCCTGATATCCTGGATTTCTCTGAAGCTTTATCAGGGCTTCTTCAAAGAAAGAATCCGTATTATGCACAAGCTTCCCTGAAAGGATACTTGTCCACCATTGCTGATGTCTCCCTACACTGGGGGCCCAAACTATTGTGTTGAAATAAACATTTCAATCTGAGTCATCAGATGGGCTGGAAGAGTTTTACTTTGCCTCATCTCTGGGTGCTATGGGGTGGTATATAAGTGTATAGTACTTGTTCTTGCTATATCAGTCCTCAAAGAGATTCTTCTCTTTGCTGGTGAATATGGTGAGGAACTTGCTGGTACCCATTTGGGAAGAGGAGTGATAAGCTATTCGGTATGTTCCTCCTATCTGAACAGGAACCAATTCTTCATCTTCAGGTGCCGTATCCATTCCGGATATTGGCTATCATCTATAGTCTTCCTGCTCTTAACTCTTTGGAACAGTTCTTCTGAGGACAATGCCACACCAGTCTCTCAGGTTCATCAGCTATGAAGTCCATCTACATCCAGAGCCTCCCTTCCCAGGGCCTTGCAGAGTGAGTTGGAGGATTCTATACTTTAGGTTGTTCCTCATGATATGGCCAAGGTATTGGAGCTCTCTTTACTTAACAGTCTTAAACAGTTCTTGTTCTTTATCCATCTGGCTCAAGACTTCTACGTTAGTCACATGGTCAACCCATGGTATCCTTAGCAGCCATCTGTAGATCCACATTTCAAAACCCTTGATTCTCTTTTCAAATGCTTTAGTCAACGTCCAGGTTTTGACTCTATACAGCAACACTGGGAATAAAATCTGGGGAACATAATAAAAAGTAGAGACATGACCCTGTCAACAAAAGTCTGCATAGTCAAAGCAATGGTATTTCCAGTAGTAATGTACAGTTGTGAGAGCTTGGCCGTAAGGAAGGCTGAGCACAGAAGAATATATGCCTTTGAAATGTGGTGTTGGAGGAGAATTTTGAGAGTACCCTCGACAGCCAAGAGATCAAATAAGTCAATTCTGAAGGAAATCAATCCTGACTGCTCCTTGGAAGGACAAATATTGAAGATGAAGCTAAAGTACTTTGGACACCCAAGGTTGACTCAGCCTTCCATTCTTCCCAGGTCAGTACCCAGCATGTTGGGGGCAAGATGCTAATTAACTTGTGACCTGCCTAGAACAGGGGTCCCCAAACTTTGGTTTTTTGGACTTCAATTCCCAGAAGCCTAAGTCAATTCCCCAAAACACTGATCAGGCAATCTACTGACTTAGGCTTCTGGGAATTGATGTCCAAAAACCAAAGGCTGGGGCCTCCTGGCTTAAAGAGTGCACTAAGCACTATGGGGCGGTATAGGAGTGTAATTGCTATTGTTATCTCCCAAATCTAAAAAAACCCTATTTTTTTCATTCCCCAGACCATTCAGAGGTGATCATGATAAGTGATCAATTTCCAATACAGTAAAACCTGGTTCCACAAGTCTTGGTGTTATATGATTTTTAGTGTTATCTGATGCATGTTAAAATCCTATGGAATCCATAGAGATACATTGTAACCACACAGGCTTTAGCGGTTGTTATCTGAAGCATCCCATAGGATCTTAATGTTATCTGATGCAATTCTTCCCCCCAGATTCCTTAATGTTATGCGATTTTAGTGTTATTCGATACTAATGTTATATGAGGTATTACTGTATACTGGAGCAGTTTGTGAACCACTTCAGCACATCAGAAGTTTACTCCAGAAAAAGCTGACAGCATCAGGGATCACTTTTAGTCGTTCTCAGTGTTCAAACTCACAAGGAATAGGCTAAAAGTGAGTGTTCCAAAATAGCAGAACTCCTTGATTTGAGAGCAAATAGCTCAGGTCAAGGCTGGAACACTTCAACATTGAAATCATGTGACTTCTGTAACTTTGAGAAACCCCTAATAACTGTAATGACGAAGCTATATTTCCTGTCTCAGTTGGCACTATTATTTCTAAATGTGCATCTATACCTGTATGTTAATACAGTATACCGTATTAAAAATACAGGCAAATCTGTGTCTGCTGGGGGCAAGGCGCGTGCAAAGAATAAACTGCCACCCTAAATATCCTCTCTTTGTTGATGCCCGTGAGGAATAAAAGAACCACAAAACTCCCAAAGTTCAACACCCTATTTAATATGCACATAGTAGTGTTGTGCAAAAATATTTAGAAGTCTGTTTGTAGCCGGAAATGCAGAGGAGTGATTGCAGATAGAAGTGGGAAAAACCCCCAATAATGATTTGTGTTCAGTAATATATTCCATTCTGATAAAATTCTTTTCAGAGAGGCCATGACACTTCTCCTAGTGGAGTCCCTTTGGTAGCAAAAGTAAAATGCTGAATATAAAGGATAGAAAAGACTACACTTCATTCTTGTGGGGGAGAACCCCTGTGGTGTCAGCTCTAGGTCACTGTTTCACCTGAGGTACAGGAACTCTTTTTCTATTGCACGGCATTAATGAAGGGTATTTTGGAAAATGCCCTTCAGTCCCCTTTCTGTGTCTGGAGGACTTTGCACAGAATGTCAAGCTTAATGGCCCCAGGAGCTTCTCCTAATTTCTTTGAAGTCCCTGCTGGGATATGTGTTAAATAGTCTGGAGCTGCAGAAACATTTATCTCTGCCCCTGTCACACACACATATACACACAAGATACCTGGGGTTGTTCAATTATCTGCTTTGGCTCACAAAGAGGATTGGTAAGAACCAGAAATTTAATCACCTGTTTTTATATCAGGGATTCTCAAACTGGGGCCCGTGGGCCAGATGCAGCCCACAGCACCATTTCATGTGGCCCCACCACCCCACCAGGAAGTGCCATGTGGCGGAGGAAGGGGGAAATGGCCATCCGGCCCCTGAAGGCGTCTGAGGGAACGTGAGCCAGCCGCTGGCTATATACTCAGTGCCTGGTGTTCTGTGAGAGCTCAATACACAATAGTTATTTTGGGGTTTTTAAATTTTATTTTGGCCATTCCTCTTGCTGACCTGTAAAAGTCCACAAGAAGGTATGGAGTAGGTCTCCTAAAGAGCTAAATGTGAGTTGAATTTTCAAGTGAGTGAAGCAAGTTGATTGAGATGAGGGGATGTACAGGTCAAGTTTCCTATTGCCTAAGCATAACTTTAGGGACTGCTGTGGCTTAGTGGTTAGAATGCTGAACTTGATGCCTGGAAGGTTGGCAGGTCAGCAGTTCAAGACCCGAGTACTGCATGATGGAGTGAGCTCCTGTCTCTGCCCCAGCTCCTGCCAACCTAGCAGTTTGAAAGTAAGAAATTGTAAGTAGATAAATACCTGTAGGTATCACTTCACTGGGAAGGTAAACAGCATTCTGAGCACTCCAGTGTCTAGTCATGTCTGCCACATGTCCATGGAAACATCTGCAAGTGCAGACAGCACTGGCTCGTTGGCTATAAACAGAGATGAGCACTGAAACCTAGAGTCGGATATGACTGGCTTTTGAACAAGGGCGACCTTTACCTTTACCCTAAGCATAACTTTTTAAAAGAAAAAATAGGAGGAAGAAGAGTCCTGTGACATAGTTAATCTTCTCACTTTTAAAGTATCAGGCATATTGACAAACATAAGTTTTGTTGTTGTTGTTCAGTTGCACAGTCAATTCCAACCCTTTGCGACCCCATGGACCATTGCCCTCCACGCACCCCTGTCCTCCACCATCCTCCTTAACCCGCCCAGCTCTGTGCCCATTGCGTCTACAATACCATCTAGCCATCTCATTTTTGGCCACTCCCTTCTTCTTTTGCCCTCCACCTTTCCCAGCATCAAGGCTTTCTCAAGTGAGTCCTCTCTTCTCATTTAATGTCCAAAGTACTTTAGCTTCATCTTTACTATTTGAGCTTCTAAGGAGGAGTCAGGGTTAATTTCTTCTAAGATCCACCTATTTGTTCTCCTCGCTGTCCAGCAGACTCTCAAAACTCTCCTCCAACACCACATTTCAAAGACGTCTATTCTTCTGCGCTCTGCATGTTTCAGTGCACAATGGGATCATAGTTATGGAAGAAAGACAGACCAGAGACTATTAGCAGCTTTAAGTTGAAAAACATAGTATACAACAAAAAAATTAAACAAGCTTTGAAAATGTGCATTATACAGTTCTATGTTTTCTTGGCTTTACTGTATGGAATGGGATAATGGATTTTAAAACAGGCTGCTATTTTTAAAAAATGGAAATGTTTGAAGTGTAGAATTTCACTTTTCGGATCAAGAAAGTGGTCAACAAAGTACCAAGGAGAATGAAAATGAAAGCTAGAATACTTTGATGACTGACAGTAAGTGACAAGTATAGATTATTCAAGGTGAAATAAATGTGAAAAGAACTGTTGGAAGACAAAGAACATTTTAGCTGAGAAGAGGATAGTTTAGATCAAGGGTGCCCAAACTTTTTGGGCCGTGGGCCGATCATGCGGTTCAGGGAGCCAGCACTAAGGCCCGGGGGCTGGGTACGGCTCCTGATGCCAATTCACCCAGCCCATGAAGCCCTCTTTGCTCCTGGAAGCAGAAGTAAAACGCGCCCATACGGGCCAGGTGAATTGGCGTCAGGGGCCGTACCCGGCCTCCGGGCCTTAGTTTGGGCACCACTGGTTTAGATGCAACACTACAATAGGTTGCTGTTGTTTAAAAGTCAGTTACAGTAATACCTCATAACGTTTATCTCGGATAACGCTAAAATCGCATAACGTTAAATAATCTGGGGAGGAGAATTGGATCGAATAACGTTAAGGTCCTATGGGATGGATCGGATAACAACCGCTAAAGCCTGTGCGGTTACAATGTATCTCTATGGAGCTTTAACGTTATCCGATCCATCCCATAGGATTTTAACATGGATCGGATAACACTAAAAATCGGATAACACCAAGACTTGTGGAACCAAGTCTTAGCGTTATCCGAGGTATTACTGTACATCCAACTCTAGGGTGTGGTGCACATCTCCATTTACAGCCAAAGAGCCAGCGCTGTCTGCATCTGTAGACATTTCCGTGGACATGTGGCAGGCATGACTAGATGAAGGACCACACAGAACACTGTTACCTTTCCCGCTAATGCAGTACCTATTTATCTACTTGCAATTTCTTGCTTTTGAACTGCTAGGTTGGCAGGAGTTGGGACAGATGATGGGAGCTCATTCCGTCATGCAGCACTCAGGCCTCAACATGCTGACCTGGTGACCCCCCCCCCCCCGTTGTCACGCTGAGTGTCTTAACCACTGAGCCACTGCAGTCCCTTTAACACTACAATACCATGTCATTATTTAGAGCTGTTTTATCCAAAATTGGAATAGCCATGATGTTATTTTGCATCCTGTAATAGAGGAAATAAGGAGAGGTGGTGGCAACAGTAAGCAGTGGTAGTTCTAACTACTTTTTAATCTTCAGTTACAGCCCCACCAAGAATCTGTGTATGTTCAACCTCTGAACTTTATTTGAATCAGATCAAATCAAATCTTTATTATGGTCCAAGACCAGCATAGAAACAGCAAAAGGAACAGAAGTTAAAATGGGAGTCAAGAGACAAGAGTTAAATTGAGGGTGCTTAAAAAGGGGCATTTCTGCTCCAGCATAGAATAGCAGAACTTTATTTGAAATTATCCTATATATTTATCCTTTAAAGGCAACAAAAGATATACTCTAGAGAACAAAGTAGAGTTAGAGTCATGATTTTAGCTGCACTTAACTACAGACTTTGTTAACTATACTTGAGATTCATAGAGTTTTTATATTAGATGTGCAGATCTCCGAAGTCTTTCAGTTTGTGTTTCTGAAATAAGAGTCCACTATCCCCTCTGCTTGAAAAAGTTACCTTTTTTGATGACAACATGCCAACTGGGGGATTTAGAGAATTATAGTTCAAAAAAGTGACATTGCTAAACTCAGATTATGCCACCTAGCAAACCAGTTTTGAAGCCTGAGGGACATATAAAGCAGATTATTATTCAGAATGGGGTTTGGCAGTTCTAATTAAAAAATCATGTCTCACTAGGCATACAGTGATCTGCCTAAAGTAATTCTTTGCTTTCCAGTCTGCATGTTTTCTTATTCAGAATATAACTATGAAAAATAAGGCTAATGTACATTTGAAGATCACCTTGTGGAGTTTTTTATTCTAAGTGGATGGATTTTTCATCATAACACTGGCATTTACAGTATACAAAAGCAGTCATATTGTTTATTTCTGTTTAGTAACCATAAAAAGAATGAATACTTAATGGACAACTTTACAAACTGTAACTTTGCTATGGGGCACACGTCATGGTCCGCCTAGCCCAGAGGTCCCCATCATTTTCAAGCCGGAAGCCAGGTCATGCTCTCTTAGTCAGCTTTGAGGGTTGGATAGCCATTTTGCACTACCTGCATGATGAGGGTGGCCATTTTGTCCCAACAGCTTCAAAATGATGGACATTTTGTTTCTTGAATTCCCTTGGAGGGGTGGAGGAGCCTCAAAGCCATTTCAAATAACCTCCATTTCAGGACATATAATACAAGATGACAACTGTGTTGTGTGAATGGATACATCTGAATTGATTTTACTAGTATCATTTCTAATGCAAATAAATTACTTGTTAAGCATCTACCTGCAGTCAGAGTGTCCAACCAGCTTGTGGTAGTTGATGCTTCTGTATAATAATTTGTTTCCTTTTTTAATGACACTTCATAAATCCTATAAATTATGCTGTATTATGGCAATAAAGGGACCCTAATGGTCCAATCTGCTAGAATATATATACAATTGGGATTTTGAGTGCCCATATGTTGGTGGAAATTTGTCCTATATTATTTTCGTATCCTTGGGTGGAGAAGAAGTAGAGTGATAGCAGCAACAGTATTAGCAGCAGCTGGGGATTGGCCACCAAGTATTCTGTCTGAATAGTAAATAATGATTGCATGCTATCAAGTCAATACTGATTTATGGTGACCTTTTCCAGGGTTTTCTAAGTAGAGAATATACAAGTGGTTTACGATCCCTTTCTTCTGGAGGGTGCCCTGGGACTGTGCAGGTTCCTCAAAGATTACACAGGCTGGCTCTTTTCTCTGGTAGGCACAATGAGGAATCAAACCCGCAACCTCTGATTCCACAGCCAGACACCTAAACCAGGGACCCTCAACCCGCAGCCTGTGGGCCAGATGTGGCCAATGCACCATTTCATGTGGCATTCCCATTCAGACTCACACAAAGGTGCTTTCTGGGTTGAAATGATTTTTGCTGGAGGAATTCCACTCAGGGGGTGCCTAAATGAGGCTCCTTTCATGTCCCCAAGATCTTTTCCCAATGAAGTGGTCCCTATTTATCTACTTGCAATTTCTTGCTTTCGAACTGCTAGGTCGGCAGGAGCTGGGACAGAGATGGGTGCTCATTCCATCCTGCAGTACTCAGGTCATGAACTGCCAACTTGCTGACCTTCCAACTAACAAGGCAAGC
The DNA here is from genome assembly GCA_030440675.1 of Furcifer pardalis. NCBI lineage: Eukaryota > Metazoa > Chordata > Lepidosauria > Squamata > Chamaeleonidae > Furcifer > Furcifer pardalis. The sequence goes on along the minus strand of CP126895.1, from coordinate 95,645,693 downwards.
TTCTTAGCCACTGAGCCACCACAGTCCCTTCATTATAATGAGAATGAAGTCTTTTAAGGCTGCTCCTAGACCCATGGTTCCCAATGTGGGGCACACAAACCACCTGGGTGGGATTTGATTTTTAAGGGGGGGGGGGATTCGAGAATGAGTTATTAACAGTGAATGGCCTTTTAGGCTTCCTCTACATGAATAAGAGTTCATTTTAATAAGAATTATATGTTACGGGGGGGGGGGGGGAGAGATCAAGATTTTAGAGTTACTTAGGTGGGAGATGGGCAAAACAAAATACAAAAAGGTTAGGAACTACCATCACAGGCCAAAGTAGAACTGCAGCCTGAGACAGGAATAACTCTGAAAAGACCTACAGTCAAACCTTGCATAAAGAGCGCCTTGCTTAAAGAGTAACTTGCTGAAAGAGCAGAATTTTCTCTGAATCTTCGCTTCACTTAACAAATAAAACCAACCAAAAACTCGCTTAACAAATAAATCGGGTTTTACAATCCCCCACCCCACCCCAGAAGTCACAATTGTTCACTTACAATGGTGTTTCGCTTAAAGAGCAATCCTGTGGAACACATAATGCTCTTTAAGCGAGGTACCACTGTACTTTGATTTGGATTCACTACTTGCCTCACTTTTAATTGCAAGGTGCCAGTTCAGTGGTGGACTTGTGACATGCCTCCATCCTGCAAAACTCCAAAGGCCTTTTCAGTGATTGCCTTCATGCACTTGTTTCTTGCAAATACACCTGGCATTCAGTCTGTCCCAGGAGGCCCCCAGGGCAGTGCCAATCTGAATGGAACCAATTCAAATTAACTTCTAAATCCTTGAAGTCTCTGAGAGCCAATAGTACCGGTAGCTTCACAGCAGCTGCTATTCTATTCCTACTGGACAATGAGCAAGTAAAGTGCAGGCAATTACTGAATTCTGAGCAGAGTTGCTCAGCGGCCTTATGAAATTCAATCAGCTCCTCCTGCTGAGGACCCCACAGTCTTCTGCTATTCTTTGGCTCCTGGCTGAATCATCCTTTACAACAATAAAGGGAAAAAATTCAGAAGAGCTAGAATCTCCAAAAGCTTTATAATATGGGGAGGGAAAGGAAAGTGAGAAAGAGGAGAAGAATTCTGACTTAACTGTTAAGGCATAGCTGCCAGTGAGGAAAATGTCAGAGGGAATACAGAAAATCTTTGTGCCTATTTTTATTATTTATTGTTATTTATTCTCCAAAATATTAATATATATCAAAATTGAGATGAGCATACTCACCAGATAAAAGCTCCACAATATATATTAATTTGTAAAATGATAGTGTAGTACTGTCTGTATTTTGGAGAACACAATGCAAAACCTTTTTAATTATACACTCATACAGCACAAGAGTCAACAAAATGCAAGGTTCAGTAACAGTATTATTCCTATACCCAAATTTCACACCCAGAATAATGTCCCTGTCGTTCCATATTTTACATTCTTAAATTACTGTGAACTTTTACATTGTTTGGGGATATATTTTTTATGAAGTTACCTAGGGAGTAATGGTAGGAGCTAGAAGATATATTAGCAGAAAAGAAGACAAATTTTGCTGATACATTTCACTCGTATTAACCACAGAATTATAATGTTAGAAGGCATTACTGTACAGTGGTACCTCGGTTAATGTAATTAATGCATTCTTCAGGATATTTCTTACAGTGAAAATTAACCGAATTTCCCATAGGAATGCATTGAAAATCAAAATACATTAACTTAAAACTGGTTTCCCATAGGCATGCATTCAAAACCAATTAAAATGTTCCGAAAAAAATTCTGTAAACCAAGCCACTATTTTCTATGGATTTCCTTTTGTTATGCGATTTTTATGTTAACCGAGCCATTCGTTAACTGAGGTTCCACTGTACTTGCAACAATCTAGTGCAGGTATCTTGCACTTAAGAGTACTGGAAACTTGTTAGTATAGTACAGGTGTGCCCAAACTAAGGCCTGGGGCCCAGATCTGACCCCCAAGGCCAATTCATCCGGCCACGGCGCCCTCATCACTCCTGGAAGTGGAAGTAAAACGTGCATATGGGCACGTTTTACTTCCACTTCCGGGAGTGATGAGGGTGCCGTGAGCCAGATGAATTGGCATTGGGGCCCAGATTCGGCCCCTTGGCTGTAGTCACCAGCCCCCTGAACTATGTGACTGGTCCAGGGCTCAAAAAATTTGGGCACCCCTGGTAGAGTAGCTCTCTTCAGGTGTTCTAAATCTAACACAATCCCCCACCCCAGCATTTTGGACTGTTCAACGAACTTCCATATACAAACAAGTAGTGAAAAAGTTATCCTGTTCAGTGTTGTTCTTCACACAAAGAAAGAGACAGAGAAATGGTGATGGAACAGGGCCCAGTTTACTGAAAGAAACACATAACGTGCTGCTTTCATCTTATGGGTTTATTTATTTTATTTATTTATTTAAATTTATTATCCCGCCCTAATCAGGAGAACTCGACTCTAGGCGGCTTACAACATAAGTGTAAAAACCATGATTAAACAATACAAAATCCCATACATGTGTAAAACAGACTAAACAAACCTACTGTACCCCTACACATACTACAATTCAGTTTAAAATTAATTTAAAAGTTCAACTGTAATTTATGGAATGCTAAAAGGAATTTAAAACTTTAAAAGTTTACAAAGATTAAAACAGCGAGAAGGGTGGCTGTCCCATCAGATCAGCCACCCAACGTGGGACCCCACATTCCTGGAGCCCCACACTTGCCCTGCCAGCCAGGTTTTTAGGCCCTTCCGAAAGGGCAGGAGCTCTGTCTGTAGACGTAACTCAGTTGGCAGGAGGTTCCAAAGGGCCGGGGCGGACACGGAGAAGGCCCTCCTCCTGGTGCTAGAGAGATGCACCTCTCTAGCCGATGGAATGATAAGAGAGCCTCTCCGATCCGCCCTGGTGGGACGGACAGATGTTCTTGGGGTGATGCAGTCTCTTAAGTATCCTGGCCCACTTTGTTTTCCTTTGTTTTCACCAAAAGTTAACAATACAGATGGGCTATACTTTCTTTATTCGTGTCAGATGCACCATCAGCATATAATAACATACAAAGCTAAGTCTAAAAACAAAATAGAATTTAAAAGGGCTAGATGACATCTGCCCAATATCGGGCCACATCAACAGCATTTCCTCTTGCCAACATAAGGTCCTCTTCAGTTCACATTGAGGGGCATCGTGTGCATTATATCTCATGGGAGATAGTTTGTACTTCTCCGCATTCACACAGGCTGTCATCTACAGGGAAACCCTTGATTAGCCCTTGATCTTCCTACCCCTGCATGAAGTCTATTTAAAGCTTTCCACACAGGCCATGGTTGTCTTGGCCAGGTGATAGAGAGTCATGTGGTTCTGCCCAATTATCTGGTAGCTCCTTGCTCACCTTCCATAGTTGTAAGGTGATCTGTATTGACTGGTTGTTCAGAGGGGCAGAAGTTGTGAGGAACCTGTGCCTGGATTTCAGTCTCTGCTTTTGTGGTTCGTGATCAAATAGCAGTTGGGTTTCTGAGGAACTTGCTTTGACCCACTCTTTCTGAGCAACACTTTCTCAATGGAATTTTGATGGAGGGATGCCAGCTAAGTAATGCACTTTTTGTATCGGGGTTGGTTTTAGGGATCCTGTGACTAATCTCGCTGTTTCATTTACGGCCACATCCACCTGCCCTGCATGCTTTGGTCTGCACCACACTGGACTAGCCTACTCTCCTGCAGAGTACCATAAAGCTAGCGCGGAAGTTCTTAATGTGCGTGGTTGGACACCCCAACTTGCGCCTGTTATTTTCCTCAAAATAGTGTTTCTGGCAAAAACCTTCTGTTTTGTAATAAGGCAGTACCTCTTGAAAGTGAGAGTTTGATCCAGAGTAACACCCAGGTATGTGGGGGTGATGCAATGTTCAAGCCTGGTGCCATTCCAAGTCACCTGCAGGCTTCTTGATGTCTCATGGTTTTTCAAATGAAAGCACAGAGTTGAGGCTTTTAGGCAGTTGGATTCAGTTGGTTATCCCTATAATATATAGCCATTAAATTCAAAGCCTCAGCCAGTTTTTTTTTCCAACAGCCACAAAGGTTATGCACTGTGCAGCAATTGACAGATCATTCGCATAAAGAAATCTCCTAGTGGCTTCTGGCAGCGGTTGATCATTAGTATATATGTTAAACAGTGTGGGGACTAGAACACTGCCCTGTGGGAGGTCATTTCTTTGAACTCTCCATTGGCTGTGTTGTCCTTGGAAATCAACAAAAATATATGGTTTTCCAATAAACAGCCTATGATTTTTGTGAATTTAAAATCCTTTGTGATGTGGGAGACTTTCTTCAGCAAGGCTGCATAGCTGACTGTGTCATAAGTTGCAGTGAGATCTATAAACACTATGCCTGTGATTTCCTTCAGTTCAAAACCATCTTCTATGTACCTGTACTGTGTTAAGTTAAGAATTTGTGCTGTACAACCTTTGCCTGCTATACTGGGGATACTGAAATGCTTATTGCGATGCCATCACCATGTATTTCCACAGCTGCATATTATAGGGGGAAAGGCTGCCATTTTCACATTAACTGCATTCCCTATGATTTCAAATTCCAGCCTCAGCCTACGAGCCCAAATACCCTTTTCAGAACGAATCATTCTCAGAGCCTTGTTTGCCCCTTGTGGAAACTGACTTTCGGGTTGCTTTAGGATAGGAAAAAGGCTAAATATCATTTAGCCTGAATTCCCCACCACACCTAAACACCCCAAGTGACCTTTGTTCATATGGTGAAATGGCTGACAAGTCATTTCACCATACTGTACAGGCAAATGAAGTGCTCCTGTTCCTCTGCAGAGGAGCAGGGAAAGTGTAATATGCTGTATCAGTTGAGGATAGGTGTGTGTGTGTGTGTGTGTTAAATATACAGTACAGTATATCTTTTTGTTTTTCTTTGTATCTTCAGTCAGGAAAATGTTCACATCCACAGTTTCAACTGGCAATACAAGAAAAAACAGGAAAAATAATAACCACTACAGTGTTACAACAATTGGTTGAGAGGAAAAACAATAATTACACTTTCCCTGCCCCTTTGAAAATGTTTTCAAGGTATTTACTTTCAACATATGTTGAAAGGGTTTGTTAGTTCTGGATGTTTACAGCAGAAACAGCCTTTGACTACTGCAAGCATCCTATATATGCTATTGACAGAGCCACAGGTGCTGGAAATGGCCTTTATGAGATCATGGGGGTGGGGATCTCTTCATGGGGGTTCAAAAAGAATCACTCTGGAGCTTGGGGTGCTCCAGTGTTCATGAAATGTGGATGTTGGAATCCAGGACCAACCTTCAAGACCTCAAAAAGAGCAGGCTAAACATTCACCTAGAAATTCTCTCGGTTAAAGGTAAAGGTCACTCCTGCTAGAAAGCTAGTTGTATCTGACTCTAGGGTTAAGTGCTCTTCTCTGTTTATGGCCAAAGCTGTGGCCAGAATTCCAGATGTGGGTGGACAATTTTTTTTAGAGTGGGCAACAATCTCACACATGGATGCACACACACACGCACACAAGCGGCCGGGAGTTTGAGGGCGGGCAAATTGCTAACTCAGGATGAGTCAGGCATGTGCTGGTATATCGGGCAATCGGGCTTTGTCCCACCCTGTCCTCACCTCTGGTGCCCTGGGGCGCCAATAGCAATGTATGCAGTGCTGGGCATGGGCTGGTTCGCACTGGTTCTCCTGAACCGGTAGTAACAATTCTGGGTGGTCTCCTGGGGGGAAGGGGTTAGTAACTTTCCCAGGAGATCACCCAGGATTGTTACCTTTTTTTGAGGTGGCTGCTTTGGCCGCCTCTCCGGCTGCCCGACACTGCAGCCCAAAATGGCTGCTTTGTCAGTGAACATGCATTAAAATACCAATTGACGCATGTGCACCTCCAGTGCTCAGCACGCATGTATCAACTGATATCTTTTAAAAAACGCATGCGCATTTGGGCTGCAGTGTCGGGCAGCTGTTCAGGTCCCTAGCGGCCTCCTTGGAGGTGCAGCAGTGGCCCTCACTCGAGTCGTCCCGCTCACTGCCCCACCACTGCTGTGCACCGCCACTGTGTGCCACCCTGCACCGTCCCACTGCCACCATGCACACCGCCACTGCATGCCACCACCGCCACACTGACAAAAACATTGTGGCACCTTAAAGATTAACTGCTGCATTTTAATGTGAGCTTTTGTGGATCAAGTCCACTGGCTCTTTAGCTATAAACAGATATGAGCACTGCACCCTAGAGTTGGTAACGACTGGTTTTCGAGCAAGGTCAACTTTTACCTAAGAACAGAAGATCCCTGATTGGTCTTCAAATTTGACGTCAGGTTTTGTCCCTGCAAGTGGTTCAAGGTCTCCCTTGCTCAAAAGCCAGTCATATCCGACTGTAGGGTGCAGTGCTCATCTGCATTTACAGCCAAAGAGCCAGTGCTGCCTGTGTTTGCAGATGCATATGGTAGGCATGACTAGATCGTCCATGACACAGGCTCCGCCCATGATGTAGGCTCCGCCCACAGCATAGGCTCCACCCCTAGCATAGGCTCCGCTCACAGTGTGGTAGTGAAAATTTTTGCTGCCCACCACTGAGCTCACTCCATCGTACAGTACTCGGGTATCGAACTCCAACCATCCAGTCTTCAAGTTCAGCATCTTAACTACTTGAGCCACCACAGTCCCTTCAATTAAAAGGAAAAGCAATTTAACATTTCAATTGAAAATCTAGAGAAGTGCAATCAAATGGATGATCGATTGATTAAATTCATTAATGTTTCAAGACATGGGAGAGCTTGCCTGACAATATCCTGCCAGAGTTTTCCTGTCTAGCAGCATCCCACTATACTGACAGCCTGTTAAAAATATTATTCCGCTATCTTTTCCCAACTTCTTTCTATGCAATTGTTGCTGAATAGTTGGCTTGCCTGCAATTTCTCAAGGGCAGGCTGGCTTTCGTGTCCACACTGGCCCCTGCATTCCTGCCAAAACCCTGAAGAAATGAGAGCTGCTACAGCTGCCAGGGTTTATTTACACACATTCCTGGCTCAAATTGAATTAATAAGCATAATTTAACTCAGGCAATGTCTTCCAAGGCTCTTCCTTCTCTTTGCCTCCACTAGACTCTTTTCTTTCTAGTGCATGCAACCAGTCCTATCTCAAAGGAATCTGAAGTGTGTTCATTGTAATAGCCCAGACTGGCCACTGTGATTCCCAGGCCATTCAATCCTTATGAATGACACCCATCCAAATTTGCTTAGGGTATGAACTCTTAATAGTTTTAGAATTTCTTCTGCTTGTACAGAACTCTCCCTGATTGCAGTGGATCCTGGTCCCAAGTAAAGGGCGATAGAATTGCAGTCCAAATGCTCTAATAAACAATGAAAGGCTTCACAGGAATTTACCAGTTATGCCTGATCAGTGTAATTCATCTATTGTCTTTAATCTTTCACCAGACTCCTCAGTCTTCAAGTACAACTACTTACCATATAATCAGACTTTTTCTTTTACTTTTTCACTAGAACTCCCAAAATTCCTATCAGCATGGCCATGGAGAAATGCAAGCTGAGGGATTTTATGACTTGTCACTAGTAAGATACCTTTTCCCAGGCTGTATAGTTGTGAGTATCAAAGGTTTGCTTAACATGAACCCACAATTTAGAGTAAAAGCAAAGTTGCAAAGCTGTTGAGATATTTGTCTGCTAAGTTTCTGTTGGAAAACCATACATTTCTCTATTTTCTGAGAGCTCTTCTTGGGTGCAAGATTTAAGGGGATTTCTTTTGGGAAATGGTTGAGTACAGGATGTCTCTTTATTGCAGTGAAAAGGGGTACACAGAAAGAGCCTCCTCGAAGATTGTGGTATTTTTGAACCACAATCTGGCATACCCTGGGCAATGGCCACCTTGTGCTGGCTAATCTTTTTCACACAAGGTCAGGTGAAAGGAGCTACAACTGGTTCAGAATGCAGCTGCCCACGTGGTGATGGGGTGTGGGCATTATGCCCATGCCTCACCCTTGTTGCGGGAGTGGCATTGGCTGCCAATGTGCCTCCGGGTGCAATTCAAGGGGCTGGTAATGACCTTTAAAGCCCTACATGGTAGTGGACCAGGGTACTTAAGAGACTGTGTTACCCCAAGGACATCTGCCCGTCCCACTAGAGCAGACCAGAGGGGCTCCCAGATGGTTCCATCGGCTAGAGAGGCTTGCCTCTCTAGCACGAGAAGGAGGGCCTTTTCTGTGTCTGCTCTGGCCCAGTGGAACCTCCTGCCGACCAAGCTATGTCTCCAGGCAGAGCTTTTACCCTTCAGGAAATATCTTAAAACCTGGTTCACGCAACAGGTGTGGGATGCGGCTGGTGCGGTAGCCACTCCGCACTGGCCGATATGAGGGCCATTGGACTTTCAGCTCTTAGTCTTTTAAATTTAATGTTGTGGTTGTTGGGGAGGGTATTTTAAAAAATATTTTAAATGTTTTAATGGTTTTAATGGTTTTTGGGTGGGTTTTTTTGGGGGGTGGGGAACATTATTGTTGTGTGGTGTTCTTGTGTTTGTGAGCTGCCCTGAGTCACTCAGGCGAGATGGCAACAATATAAATATGATTAAATAAATAAACTACAGAATGAACTCACCAAAGGTGGCTTCATTTTGGCAATATCATGTCTGATCTAGACACGGAAGAAGAAGAAGAATTGCAGTGAAGAGAACAAGAAAAATTTCCTGAATCGGATGTCAAAGACAGAATGTACAAGTCTTCCTCTGATATTTGTGCAATGAAAATGACAGATCTCCCGAGTATTATAATGTTTTATATGTCTTTGGTTGCACTGTTTGGACAAAGCTTGCCCAAATAATTTGGGGGTGGGGGAGAGAAGAAAGAAGAGAGAGGAAAAAGGAACTATACATGAGTAAGAAAAAGTATAGGCTCATGTCAACATTTTTTTTTGCCCTGGGATGATGTCAGCAAACAGAGTTTGAATATTTTTAGAGGGTGACAACTTCCAAATTCACCCAGCTAGCAAGTTTAGTTAGAGTCTGGAAACTTTTTCCAAGACGTGCCAGCAACTCCCTCAAATTTCTCTCTCTCAAAAGAGTTGATCCCCACAAAAGAAATCAGTCTCTTCAGAAGGGAAGGCTTAACATGTTCTACTACTTTGAGCAAGAGATTTTCTTTAATTCCCAAAAAAGACTTTGCCTAATACCATTATTTCCTAGAAAACTGTAGCTAATTACATTTGTTTTGCCCAGAATCCAAACCACAACAAATCCTAGGGGTCTTGGTTTTTTTAAAAATTTAACAAGGAAATAGTAAATGCTTGTTACTTTCTTGTTCTCCTAAAAAACATGGAGACATGTGCTTTGTATTCTTGATGGGTTACAGCTGAATGCAGATGCCTAACACCTCTTCATTCTTGTTTGTGGTTAACTGCATTGAAGGTACCTCAAAAATTGATAATGTTGTGAAGTTACAGCAAGAGCCCTGGTGGTCGAGTCCTTAAACTGCTGTACTGCAGCAAAAACATTGTGAGTTCAGTCCTGACCAGGATAAAGGTTGACTCAGGCATCCATCCTTCTGAGGTCAGCATGTTTGGGGGCAAAGTGCCATGCACTGCTATGAGGCTGTATATAAGTGTAATTGGTATTGCTAAATGATGTACGGTTGACCCTTGAACAACGTGGGAGCTAAGGGTGCCAACCTCCTCCACAGTTGACAATTGTCCTGGAGCAAGTGTAGTCCAGGTACCTATTACTTCTATGGTCAACCATCCATGTGCTCTGTCTACACCATATCCCTTTGGCTGGCACTGGTTCCTGCTGCTCACAATTCTGCCACCATCACTATGTTTGCAATGCAGTATTCCAATCTCCTGAGCAATGGCAGCTCCAGCTGCCATTTGTATTCTTGGATCTGTCCTCCAGCAAGCACAGTGCCAGGACCCACAGCAGTTGATTTTTTAGTTAGTGGACCCACCTAAGAAAAACCTGTGTTAATTGAGGATCCATTTTATTTAATTGCCGAGATGCACTTGCTCTTTGCTCAGCTTTCCACAATAAAATGTTGCAATGATTAGAGTGCAGGACCCAGACAAGGGGAACCTAAGTTCTAGACATCACTAAGACATAATATTCACTGGATTATCTTAGGTCAGTGGTTCCCAACGTGGGGCCCACTCCCCACAGGGGGACTTCAATTCCCAGAAGCTGAAGTCAGTACGTTGGCTGATGAGCGCTTTGGGGAATTGACTTAGGCTTCTGGGAACTGAAGTCCAAAAACCAAAGTTTGGGAAATTGCTCACTAACCTGATTCACAGAATTGTTGTGAACACAAACTGGGAAGGAGGAGAGCCAGATAGGTCACTTGATCTAATTGGAGGAAAAATGGAATTTAAATGCAACAAACTAACAAAAGTTCAAGCTCTGGATCAATCCATTAGAGCTAGTCAAGGTAGTCCCTACTTCATTTGGATGCAGTTACCTAGATTCTGCCTTCTTTTCCTCTGCTTCTGCAGTCTTTCTGACTTGTCAAGGTATAAATGTTAATAGCAAAGTCTCTGCCTATAAAATAAAACCAATACCCCTGCAAAGAATAGGATCCAGGGAAGAGAGTAAGAGAGAGAGAGAGCCCCTGTTTCTGTTAGCTTCTCTCATGAGGTACTGAATCAAAGGGCCCCTGATTTGCCTGGGATGGGGCTGTGTTCTGCCTAAAATAAGAAGCTGCAAAGTCTGTATGACTCCAATGAAAAGAACACAAGTCTGATTAAAGTCACACAATGTGATGTTATGTGAGTAGCTGTAAGACTTGCACTCTGGTGTCTGAAAGCAGAAAAAGATAAGCTTCCTGAAAATCCCTTTAACACCAAGCAAACACATGATGTAACAACTCACAGCTTGTACAGTATTTCCATATTCTTCAGGACACATTGTGCATGCAAGGATGAAATAAGAATGATAAAGGCACTGTACTCAAAGCATAGCATCTGAAGTGTTTCTCAAAGAGTTGAAAAGAAGTAAGGTGAAGAATAAAAAAAATTCTGTGTTCCAGGAAGGTGTTAAAATCATGGGAAGTCGGGAGATAATCACAGTGAATGGCCAGATTACCTTTTCATATTGAGTTGCCAAAGGTCTGTGCAAAGATCTTTGCTTCTGTTAACAATATTGGTATTTTAGACGTCAAAAGTGCCAGGTGATGCAGGGGCATTTTAAGGGCTTAGAAAGGTGCTAATTTGTCTCCCCTCTCTCCTTTCCTGATATAAGGTTCTCCTGACCTTGGAAATTTTGAATGGCTAACTTATCTTCAGCTCTGTCTTTACAGGCTGCTCATAGTCCTCTACAGAACAGTTGCTAGAACAGGTGTGGAAATCAAGCCAGCATTCTGCAGCCTGGCCAAGTTAAAACACACACACACAGAGTGCTTATTTGGTTCCTACCTATTATTTAGAGTATTTATATTACATTCCATGGTATAGGATTTCAGGGTGGGGTGGAATAAGAACAATTTAAAACACTTAAGAACCACTTAACATTTAAAAAAAAATGTTTGCAGTTTAGAACGCATGTAACAATTTGAGCATTTAAATTTAAATTAAGAACCAATTTAAAAGCATTGTTTGCTTATTCTAGGTAAAGCTCTCCCTTGCTCGAAAGCTAGTTGTGTCCAACTCTAGAGGGTGGTCCTCATCTCCATTTGCAACCAAAGAACCAGCACCAAGTGCATCTGCAGACATTTCTGTGGTCATGTGGCAAGCATGATTAGATGGAGGTTGCAAATATAGTGATGGTGGCAGAATGCTGTTACCTTTCCTGTCAAAACGGTACCTGTTTATTTACTTGCAATTTTCATGCTTTGCAAATGCCAGGTTGGCAGGAGTTGGGACATGATGGGTGTTCACTCCGTCATGCAGTATTTGGGTCTTGAACTGCTCACTTTCTGGTCGTCAAGCTCAGCATTTAACCCTAAGCCACTGCAGCCCCTATACATCACTACTAAATTGTATTTAACCACTGCTGCGGCTACAACAAATAACCATTATTATTATTATTATTATTATTATTATTATTATTATTATTATTATTATTATTATTATTATTATTATTATTATTATTATTATTATTATTATTATTATTTAAAAAGAAACTGTTTAAAGACAGCAGAACAAAAACAGTATGTATGCAGTGTGAGTTGGGATGGGCTTGTCAAAAGCTTCCATCTTGCCAACTTTTCGTTCCAGCAAGATCTGCCATTATTACTTGCTTGGCTAAGTCAGGCTCATTAACTTGAGACCCAGTGAAATCCCTTCAAGACATCTTTGAAGAGGCACGTAGACTTCATTATGTTATGCTGATCTGTCTGCCAGGAGTGCAGTCCAGGAAAAATTCGAAAGCCACATCAAACAGACCGGAGATCATTAACAATGAAAGCAAACAAGATCAGCTACTGGCAAACTTATGCCTGTGGACAGAAATCTGATTTCTGGCTTGAAACATGAATGAAGAGTTTCCGTGGGCTGAAATAGCCATGCTGCCATGTAAAATGTAAGAGATCATATATAAACAAAGCACTGTTGAAATGGCCAATTTTCCAGCGTATAACAAATGCTGTTGAAACGCGAGAAACCAAAAGGGCAATAATGAAACCACTGGGAAAAGAAAACTTATACTGAAGAGTGAAAAATATAGTGGGGAAAAAAGGGGAAACATACAGCAAACTACAAGTGCCAAAATAAAATAAGAATAACAGAGAAGTGAAATACCCCTGAAATGTATGCACAAGATCAGTCATTTTTCTTGCCATGTATATAAACAAAAGCATATTTTCTTTGGCCACAATCATGTTGAAGGCTGACATAGGGCAATTCTCTGCCCACATAATAATGGCAAATCTCTGCTCTTATATTGCACAAGCGGAAATCATACTGTTTGAAAGAACAGGGCCTCTGCTTGTGAAAAGAGGTGCTGGATAACCAGTCTCCAAGCATACCCAAGCCCAGACAAGGCTAAACTATTCCTGCAACAAACCGTTGTGTGAGCAGTCTACCTGAACATGATTGAGCCTTTTGTTTCCTTCTGTGAATGTCTGCCCTAAATGAATAAATCCCAGGAGTACTGAAAGCATTAAGAGGAGCCATGATAGAGATGTATGATACACAGTGTAGAGGACTTATTCCCAGGTGAACATACGTTGAATCGCTATCCTAATGTAATGAACACTGAGAAGCTTAGCTGGAATTCTGACCGTTCCTCTTTGAATAGCGTTACATAGAGAACAGCAACTTGGTAATTAAGGTAGCTAGAACCTGAGAGACTGGTGTGGAATGTCCTTGGAAGAACTGTCCCGAGGAGTTAAGAACAGGAAGACTATCATCATCATGCTAGCCAATATCTGGAACAGAGAAGGCTCCTGAAGAGGAAGTCAGGATGGGAATTGTAGTCCAACCATCTGGAAAGCTCCAGGCTGGGCAATACTGCAACAGCCATGTGAGAATAGCTGTTCTGGAAGCTGAGATTACTGAATTTTCTTAGAGCCACAAGAGTAAATGATACTTTTTACCATGCTTTTTAGAAGGAAATAAAGATGACAAACAATTTCTTTTGGTCAACAAAATGTTTAGATTCACACTTCCTATGCTATATCAGAATACTATTGTATTCTTTACCATGCAATTCTCTGAAATTTGCAATGCAATTATCAGTTGAATAAGACACACAAATGTGCACATATTTAAAGGGGATGCATGATAAAAGACATACTGTATTATGTAAAATACATAGGAAAAAATCGTATTGGGAAGAGGAATGTATCTCAAAACTATACCCTAGAGCAGGGTTTCTCAACCTTGGGCCCGAGATGCTCTTTGATCTCAAATCCCAGAAGCCCTGCAAGTGTACTGACTTGGGCTTCAGGTAACTGAAGTCCTTTCCAGGTGTCTGGAGGCTGTCAGGGTCTGGATGGGGACAGTGGGCTACAACTGAATCCTGGCAAGACTGAGTGGCTATGGGTCAGAGGTCCTTTGTTATCTTGGGAGTTGCCATCTTTGGTTCTGGATGGGGCTGTTTTGCCCCAAACAGACCCGGTGCGTAACCTGGGGGTCCTCCTGACTTGCAACTCCTGCTCGAAGAGCAGGTGGCAGTAGTGATCAGGAGGGCTTTTGCACAGCTTCATGTCATTCGTTCAGTTACGTCCGCTCCTAGATCGGGACTCCTTGCTCATGATCACCCATGCTCTGGTCACCTCCAGACTTGACTATTGTAATGCGCTCTACATGGGGCTGCCCTTGGTGACCATTCAGAGACTGCAACTGGTCCAGAATGCGGCTGCCCAGGTGGTGACGGGGTGCAGGCTGTATGCACGTGCCTCACCACTGCTCCGGGAGCTGCACTGGTTGCCAGTATGTCTCCGGGTGCAATTCAAGGTGCTGGTTATTACCTTTAAAGCCCTACATGGTAGTGGGCAAGGATACTTAAGAGACCGTGCCACCCTAAGAACATTTGTCCATCCCACCAGAGCGGACCGGAGGGGCTCTTTGGTTGTCCCTTCAGCTAGAGAAGCGCATCTCTCTAGCACCAGAAGGAGGGCCTTCTCTATGTCCACTCCGGCCCTATGGAACCTCCTACCAATAAATAAATAAATAAGAACACTTGGAGGCCCAAGGTTGAGAAACCCTGCTCTAGAGCAAATCATAAAAGGATGACATACCCAGTCATTGACCCTTAAAATATCCAGAGTGAGAGGGGTAGACTTTTCAAAAGACACATTTTGCAAATTCACCTTAATTATTCTAGATGGAATAGTAACAAGGAATGAACAAATTTCTTTGTGCAATGACCTGATTCCCAAGCAAACAATTTCCATTTCAAAATGAATGTTCTGAGCTATGTTTTTCCTCACAAGGGTGCACTGCTTCTGGGTGTGGAATTAGTACTTCATCTAGGGAAGCCCTCCAACTAGTCCATGTTTAAGGGGAAGTATTTGCTAAGCGATCTCCCTTTCAGAAGAGCCTCTCTTAGTGGTTCTACAAGATGGTTTGCAGCAATGAATACAGTGTATTCATTAATAAACCTGCTTCCAAGAGTGGTTGTTTTAGCTAGGTGGGCAGAGTATAGTTCTAAATAAAATAGATAAATACTCTAGAATAGCCATTTGCTTTAAAATGGGGTGTCTGTGATTGTGGAGGAACAACAAAATGGTATCTTCTGCTGTTGATTGTTCACCAGATGAGAAGACATCACCTTTCCAGTGAGGTATTGTTGAAACGATTAGTAGCATAACAGCATTCTACAAGGTTTGATTGAATGCTCTTGGTTAAGCTCAAGTTTAAACTTAAAAAGAGAAGATCAGTGAATTTTGAGGGCATTTCTTCTGTCTATTTACTATCCTACCTTTCTTTCAGTACAAAGACCCAAGGCAGCTGAGGTGTCACTCATTAAATATATATAGATATCATAATAACTTTATATCATAACATTTATATATATATATAGACTTCTGTAACAGCAAGGACTTGAGGACATAGAAACCTTCTTCTTCTTTCAAAATGAAGGCACCCTTTGTTGAGTTAATTTTGCAGTTCAAGTCAGAGCACTGGTCCTGTTTATACTAGTCGTCTTCAACCTATTATCTCAGGGTGATGGAAGATAATATCAGCACCAGACCTTGTTCTGAGATGGGAAAGGTCCCTTGTTCTAAATTTCTAGAATGAGGTACTCTATCTTCTCAAAGTTTATGCCATTGATAGCTGTGGTAAAACACATCTGGAGGACACTGGTTTGGAGAAGTCTGTTTTACATGGAAAGGAATGTAGTCTTTCAGCCTTCAAAAATGTTTCCTTCCAAACTTTGCCTAGAAATATCAGATACAGTGCCCAGAACCTTCAGTATGCAAAGCATATTCTCTAACATGAAGCAATCTTTGCATTCTTGGTGTTTTGGAAGTACACTAGTACCCCGGATAACGTTATGACTTGGTTCCACAAGTCTCGTCGTTATCCGGTTTTTAACATTGTGCGATACATTGATCACACAATGTTAAAAAAAGCCCTGTTTCCCTGGAGGCTGCAACAAGCCAGAATGTCGGGATTTGAATCCTGACATTTTGGCTTGCTGCAGCCTCCAGGGAGGTGGGGGAACTTTGGAAACAGCTTGGATCGGGTCTCCCCACCTCCCTGGACCCGGCGGGGGTGGGGGGGTGTCAGAGACCCCAAAATTGGTAAAAAAAAACAAAACGTCCTTTTTAAAAAACCAATTTTGGGGTCTCTGACCCCCCTGCCGGGTCCAGGGAGGTGGGGAGACCCGATCCAAGCTGTTTCTGGGCTTCCCCGACATCCTCAGCCAGTGCAGCAAGCCAAAATGTCAGGGTTCGAATCCTGACATTCTGGCTTGCTGCAGCCTCAAAGAGGGTGGGGGAACTTCAAAATTAGCGCGCATCGGGTCTCCCGACCTCCCTAGAGCCGAAGCGGAAGTAAAATGTGCCCTTCTCCAACCATACAGGTGCATTTTACTTCTGCTTCTGGGAGTGACGAGGGCAGTGCAGGCTGGACGAATTGGCTTGGGGGCTGGATCTGACCCACGGACCGTAGTTTGGGCACCCCTGGTTTAAGCAGAGAAAATGGCAGCCTAAAATCTATCTCATCCTGTTGCAAAACCGATTGCAAGGCATGTTTTACTTCTACGTCCAGTGGAAGGAACCACATGACCTGCCCGCTGAACTGCATGACTGGCCTGTGTCCCAAAATGCTTGGGTCCCCCTGGTATACAGTAAGATTTCTATTGGAGTTTACCAAATGTCTGAAATAAAATCCACCCGAAGTGCTGCCCCTAGTGAGCACATGAGATCAGAAGGGCAGGTAATTTGGAGACCATTCTAAAAATGTTTGGGGGTAGTGGTAGGTATAGTTCCCAGCTCTCTTTCTCAGAATTATGGAAAGGGGATATATAACTGAATAAAACTGTCTAGAAAATAGGGAGTACTCAAGTACAGACCCCTAACCATGGGCTTAATGGAAGAAAGTAAGAATGATCTGTGATCAAAACAGCAAGTAAATAAAAACAATCCTTACCTAGACAAGTCTATGCTCAAGGGAGGAACAGAAATCAATTCAAAACAATAAATCCTTCATACTGCGGGCTAACCACAGAACAAATCAAACTTTAAAGGAACCGTTACAGATTTTAAAGAAAGACACAATGCATTTTTCTGTACAAGACAAATTACTTTCAGGGCTTTTTTGAGGGGAAAAGAATAGCTGATACAGTCTTGTACTAAGGAAGGAAGATGAGAATGTCCAATACAGCACACATCAATGGTTCATCTAATTTTGCATCCCGTTTCCAGCTATAGATTATGTCCGATGCTCCAGAGAGAAAGCTACAGTTCCCACGAAACACCTAACTTAAGCAGCAATATCAGCACACAAGGAAAGGAGGTTAAGGTGGGGGGAAAGTTCTTGACCTCATCTGTGAATCTCTTTAAGACTTGAAACCTAAAGCTTGTGAGCTTATATGTATTTTAGTCTCCTAGTCCTTGTTAGCTCTGCTCCATTTACTGGATGATTTCTCATTTATCACTGGGTCATTTCTCACCATTCTCAAATAATGAAAGCAAGTAAAAACACCATTTCTATTCATTGATGTTCCCTTAGTTTTCCCTTCTCCAAACAATTGCCCATCTAGACATTTTGTGCTTCAGCTTCCACCAGCACGGTTGCTTTAGGTATACATTTAGGGAAGGCTACTTCAGGTGGCTGCATCCGTATACCTTTCAAGTTTTTCTTTGAATAGTTTACCAAATAAAACAGTTCACCAACTACGTTAGATGCCAGTGTAAGCTCCAGTCAACAAGGTTAATGGTAGGAGTTATGTGGAGATGTGATCAAAACAATACTGGTTATCCAGGGTGACGTAGTGGTTAGAGTGCAGGAGACCTGGGTTAAAATTCCCATTCATCCATGAAGACCTACCGGGGAAGTGGAACTAGTAAAACCACTCTTTTGATAGATCATCTTGAAAGTCCTAGTAGGATTGCTGTTAAGTCAGTTCTGACTTGACAGCACATAACAACAACAGTCCCAAACTATTTAGCTGACATCAGGTTACTTATCCCTGAACTGTATAGACACACAGTACACTCTTCTGTATTGTGGGTGATCATAGTAAAAATTAGGGGTGTTTTCCTATATGCCAGGAAACCTAGGGCTACACTCCCACTGGGACTGGGCTAAAGACAGAGGGCTGGTGCCAGAAAGGCTAATATGCATTTTAAAATTATTTTATTTCCTATTTTTTTAAATGCAGGTGTTATGTACTGCAAAGGTTGTCACAATTTTTCCTTGCTAACTGAAAAAAATGGACATAAATTAAAAAAAATTAAAAGCCCCCCCCCCCCCAATGCAGCCTTGAAGGGAGCCTGGGCTTCTGGGAATTGAAGTTCCAAAACACCTGGAGGACTAGCCTGTTTCCTAGGCCAGGGCTTCTCAACCTTGGGCCTCCAGGTGTACTTGGACTTCAATTCCCAGAAGCCCAGGGCTCCCCCTCAAAGCGACTGGACAACAACAAATGGTAGGACTGAATCCCTTTCTCCAAAATATCTTCTTTATTCTTGCCCAGATGATGAATGCACTTTTAATGTGAATGGTAACAGATTACTCTTCAAGGAGCATAGTGCAACAATATTGGCTTATGTTAATGACTTTATTCAATCATGCACATGAAAATAATCTATAGTATTGTCTTAGCCCTGGTGAGGAATTAATGCCATATCTCAAGACATCATTTGTTTTGGGAAACTGAACGAGTATCAAGTAACCTGCTTTAAGTAGAAAAACATTTTGTAGAAATATTCATGCAGAAACCCAATGCTATTTAACACTGTATTCCTTACTCTCAGATCTATGTGTTGTGTTGGAGCAGATGTTTAACCACAAGTGTGACACAGATTCCTCTCCCTCCCCCTTTAGAGGCAATAAAATTATGGCTGAGTCAAATTACTCAGAGTTTTTCACAGCTATTTTTGACAATTTCCCCCTTTGTGGACAATTTCTAATGCACATAGAAATTTTTGACTCTTCAAATACTCTTGACTAGTCCCAAATCTTTACTGACTTCATCTATTGTCTGTGACATCGCTACACAACCAAATCTATATTATATTGCATTATATTTCTCAACTTACTGCATGATATGTGAACAGCTGGGATTCCTCAGTCACTGAGAAAGCACACAGGAAGTAAAACCAATAAATATTTGGGTGTAGTTCTGATTTGTGTTCAGCTGCAATTGAAAATGTCTTCCTTTGGTTCCAATTCTAACCAACAGATGTTAACATGTTATGTGTTGACACATATAAACCAGTCAATAAGGACATGATTTTTGTGTTGTGGGGGAGGAATTCCTACTCATCTAAGTTGCTTACTATTAACCTCAAAATTAAAAATGCATATTTGGCAAAATACCTAAATAAAGCACATTCTTTAAAACTTTTGCAATCTGATTTGAAAGTACATAAATTGAAGAAAACATGTAGATATTGAATCAAAATATGTTTCAAGTACAGACAGATTAACAGGGACATTATGAACTTTCTGTTCTGGTGTCCCTGATCAAATTTCAAACTAATTTATGGAAATTTGAATCAGAGTTGCTGACTCAAATGGCACAATGAAAAATGCCACAGAATATTATCAGAGGAATTTAGTTTTACCTCTGCCACTTACAGGCAGGCAGACAGATCTTGTCCTTTGGCTGTCATTCTTTCTCCCCACCCTAGAAAACTGTCAGTGACAATGACCATAACATCAATTACCCCATATCTTACATCACCATACCATGAAATATTCATTAGCCCACAGCCAACTATGACAGGGAAATGGTAGGAGAATTCCCCATGTTTACTACATGAAATCATGTGAAAAGTAACATTACAAGCTACTATTCCTTCTGATGTGTCTCTCTCCTTTTTTAAATGACAGGGTGGCACATATTTATGAATATTACTAGGCTTAGTTTCGTTACTAAAATTGTTCTGCTTGGGCATTGCTTTCTCTTTTTTAAAAACCCATCACTTAATCATCTCCATAGTTTTCATTTTTGTCTCCCAGCATACTGTATTTGGAAAAGACAAGCAGTAACCAGGCAAAAGAACCTAGAAAGCCCCAAATATGAAGGAGAGGCTGTCTTACAATGCTGAAAAGTAAGAGAAAACCAAAGGTTGCCTTGCACATAGACTATTGGGCTATAGTCAGTGCATTAGTCTTTAGGGTAGTCAGGTTAGTTAACCACCACCTGATGATCGGGGTTGAGTCACTGGCAGTATGGTCTACTACTCTATTACCATAGCAGGATAACCTGCTTTGCCCTATCTGGAGAAATGGGAGTCTGACTTGACCTTTTTCAAATAAAGCATGTACTCTTATCATTGAATTAAAATTATAAATTATAAAAATTCAGAAATATGCCATAAGATTTTATCAGCAGCTTCCCCCCAAGAACTTAAAGTCAGTCACAAAAAAGGAAAACATAGTCCAATTAAAAGTTATAGGGCTATCCCTTATGTCATAATCAGTCCCCACATTAACTGGTTATCTTAAAATGGCCACTGATCGCGAATGCATTAGTAATTTATAGGGCATTTCTTTTGATGAAAAAGTTACCCTAGCCCCAACCTGCTAGAAAAACACATTTTTTAAAAATTCATGCTTGCTCCCTGTAGTACTTAACGTACATTTATTAAATCCTTATTTTCTTCCCTTAGGATTCTCCTATTTTTCACATTCCCACTGGGCTCTTGAGTGGTTTTGACAGGCTCATTATTTTTCTCTATTCTCCAAGGCCTGAAATTATGACACAGAAGGGAAGAATTTCACCACCTGGAACTCAATAGATGTTGAAGGAACATATCCAACACCTCACCAAGATTCTAAGGGTAACTATTAGTGACATACACAATTCCCTCCTGATTATGGTTACCCAATAATTTATTTTACAGGTATAGTTCCTTTCCTTTCCTCAAGTCAGGGAAAAAGAATACTAGCAAAGCTGGTTAGTTAATCAGAGAAGATACATAATATGGTCTTAGAAATCATTTAGTTTGCAAACTATATCCATGAACCACGAAATTTCCTATGGAGAATATGAATGACTAGATTTTAATCAAGCATATATGCCTGTATGAGCTCAAATTTGAGAGTCCTGGGCCCTAAGATACTATGTTTAAGCTAAATCTGTTTTTGCTTTAGGAGCCCTGAAGCCACAGTGGTTAAACTGCTGTCCTACAACCAAAAGGTTATGAGTTTGATCCTGGCCAGGGCTCAAGGTTGACTCATCCATCCATCTGATGTCAGTAAAATGAGTACCCAGTATGTTGGGGGGAAATGTTAATTAACTTTGAACCACCCAAAGAGTGCACTAAGCACTATGGAGTGGTATATAAGTGTGATTGCTTTAATTTGATTTGAAGGGAATGTCCAAAGCAAAGGCCATAATGGTAGTCCTCTTTCTGACTTCTTGAATACTTATTTCAGGTACATTTCCCTGGATGTCTTTCCTTCCAATGTGAACCAGGCCAAACCCTGAACAGTTTCAGAAATCAGAAGACATTAGTGCATACCTTTTATAAAGAAAATCAGTTAGTAAAGACAAGCTGGGTGGCTTATATGACAACTAAATATGCTTTTATGGGATTACCATTATAGTCATTTCCTTGACAGGATCTCAGAAAGTGTCAGCTTCAAAGGTGGGAAGAATTATGAAAACATGGCTTTAATCTGATCTCCCCTCCCTGTAGCTCACTCACAAGCAACATCTTGATTGTAGTTACTTTCATACAGAGAACCATAAGGATGATTTTGCCTTGTGTGTTCCATTCAGGGTAAGAAAAGTCCAGTATGGAGTTAGAGAAAACTCCCCAAAGTTACCAGCTGTGCACATTTGTCTGTATCAATGAAAAATGCAGAAGACTAGGTAACTGTACAGGAGACAATTCCTTTGACGCAGCAATGAAACGCAATCCAACAACACCTGATCAAAATGTTGATCGACTATATAAAACAAAACATTGACACTTCTGATGATGGCAGCCAGGTAAGCCGTAACAAAAAAAAATTGAAAGGAGAATTTGAACATTTCATAGAGTGTGTGGTATGATCACTAGTGGGCAATAGCATAAGCTGTTAACATAAGTTAAAACTTGAAGGTTGTATGATCAATATATAGATGACTTCACTGAACAACGAATGGCAAGGTTTATTACCTACATTATCAAGGAAGACTATGAAATTACACCATCAGCCTCACCTGTCTCACTCTGGAGATATGTAAATTGATAATTCATTTCATAACACCCTATAAAACAACTTTAGTCTCTCAACAGAACAATTCAGTTGATATTAGATTAAATGTCATAATTAAATACAATGTTTATCAATAAACTCTTTTAAAAATGTACCTTCAGAAGGACCTGTGCTACAATGAGCAAGAATCATCACTGCCACTACAAATAAAAAAGACTGACCTCTCCAAGCATATCAGGTGCAATTGGAATGGCGGGCCAGATGGTAGAGTAGACGCCAAAGAAGACCAACCAAAGCAGCATGCTTCCCCAAACAGCTAAATGGCTGAACTGTTGGGAAAAAGAAACAACAAGAGTAGAACACAGCACAATGTCAACCTTTCACTCTTGACCTCCACGTATTATTTTACTTCCAACTGTTCTTTTTCTACCTAAGCTTTTGCTATCTAACCCTCTTGATCTTAAGTCAGAAGGAAGATTGATTAAACTGCTCAGAAGACTCCCATGTTAAATCTGTTCTCTGGGAGACAGCTCATTGCCTTCTCTCAACCAGCACCTCGCAGACTTAAAATAACAATAACAATCCAACCCCAAACTGATTCTTACCATTTATTTACACAGTATGGTTTTCATAGTTTCAGGATACACCACAGAAAAACAGCAGAGACCGAAAAACAAGATATCTTGGTTTCTAAAATTTGTTGTGAAATGTTATGTAACTACTGTACTATTATTTTATTACATAAAGAGAATTAACAGTGAATTCTCTCCATCCCCACCTTGCCATGGAAACTTGCTGTGGGAGTATAACTTGTAAACCATGGCTTAAATTGGAGAGTACCATTTCAAAAATCCCACTGCTTAAATATCTCACTTACCTTGAATGCTCTTTTAGAGTTGCTGTAAATTGGTTCCAACCTGATAGCACATATCTAACCAACTAGGATATTCAAATAACTAAATAAAATGTACCCCATTCAATTTTGGGTGATATTTGATGGGACTCTTCAGTATTGCCTAGGCCTGGGATGGCAAACCATGGCACTCCAGGTGTTATTGGAGTTTAATTACCAGAAGCCCAAGTCAGCACTCCTGCTGACCAGAGGTTCTGGGAATTGAAGTTCAAGAACACCTTGAGTGCCAAGGTTCACCATCACTGGCTAGGCCAGTGGGTACCTGTGCAGACACCCCAGCACAGAGTTTGCTCTGCTCGTCTGACCAGCAGCCCAATGGGAGCGCTTCCTCCCTCCCCCAGCACAGAGTTCACCCTGCCCCTCTGTCCAGCAGCCCAATGAGAACATTTCCTTCCTCCCCTGTTACTGTGCTGGCACTTTGCAATAAATAAGTGGGTTTCTGGGTTGCAATTTGGGCACTTGGCTTCTAAAATGTCCGCCATCACTGGGCTAGGCATTGCTGTTTCAGAAACAATGGAAGAATGTTGTGTTTGTACAGTAATACCCCGGATAACATTATGACTTGGTTCCACAAGTCATGACGTTATCCGATTTTTAGCGTTGTCCGAACGCTAAAAAAAAAAGCCCTGACTTTATAGACAAACCGAGCAGGCACTGGGGTGCCTTTAAAGCCACCCCCACCATTTTGACTGCACACCCACACCACTGCCTGCTCGGGAGAATCCAGCCCAGCCCTGGCCCTTTACCTTCAAGCCACCAGCAACCTTCTCTTGCTGACCTGCATGATCCGATCGCTTGAGGCTTGTTTTTCCCCCGCTCCCTTCGTTCCCTTCCCTCCCTGTATTTAAACTACAGGGAAGGGGGAAAGAGAAAACCAATCACTTCTCTCTCTTTCCCCCTCCCTGTTTTGTCAATAAAGGAAGTGAAAGAGAAAAACACAAGCCTTGAACGATCGTCGGAGCGTGCAGCTCAGCAAGAAAAGCTTGCTGGTGGCTTGAAGGTAAACGGCCAGGGCTGGGCTGGATTCTCCCAAGCAGGCAGTGGGGTGGGTGTGGGGAGTCCCCAAACTGCTGGGGGCGGGGGGCGGGAAGGAGGGAAGTGGCAGGGAGAGGTGCTTTGGCCTCCTTTACTTCTTTAATACAATGGATCGGATAACGCTAAAATGAACGTTCTCCGGTGCAAATCTTCCCCCCAAATTTGTCGTCGTTATGCAGTTTTAGCGTTATCCGGCACAATCGTTATCCGGGGTATTACTGTAATTACAAACAGCACTTAACTTTGTAATATATTCTCCTTGAAATCCACAGAACCAGTACACATTGTTGATCCGGGAAAGTGTGTTTAGGAGTAAATTTATTTTTAAAATGTCTTTATTTATTTATTTAGATTTATATCACCGCCCACTCGCCGTGGCAACTCAGGGCAGTTTACAATCAGGGGAAAAACAAAACAAAAACAAAACAACAACAACACACACAACACAAACAGCTAAAATCCATTCCTCCTTTCGGCCAGAAGACATTAGTCTTTTCCTTCCCTGGCCAGATAGGGCCCAGGATTAGGAAGTGGGAGCTTCCATCTAAAAACCTTAAAACTTTTAAAATTTAAAATTAAAATCTGAAAAAG
This sequence comes from Furcifer pardalis, assembly GCA_030440675.1. Classification (NCBI taxonomy): domain Eukaryota; kingdom Metazoa; phylum Chordata; class Lepidosauria; order Squamata; family Chamaeleonidae; genus Furcifer; species Furcifer pardalis. The sequence continues at coordinate 95,620,847 of CP126895.1, read as the reverse complement.
ATTAAAAACAGATTAATAACAGGCTAGATGCTACAACTACTAATTTAAAAGTAGAAAAAGAGAGGGGCTCAGATCATCCAATGCGCTGGGGTCATTATACCTTCCATACCCCATATCTGTCCTGCCAGCCATGTTTTTAGATTCTTCCTAAAGGGCAGCAACTCTGTCTGGAGACATAGCTCCATAGGCAGGAGGTTCCATAGGGCCGGAGCAGACACAGAGAAGGCCCTCCTTCTAGTGCCAGAGAGATGTGCCTCCCTGGCCGATGGAACAACTAGGGAGCCTCTCCGGTCCGCTCTGGTGGGATGGGCAGATGTTCTTGGGGTGAGGAGGTCTCTTAAGTATCCTGGCCCACTACCATATAGGGCTTTAAAAGTAATAACCAGCACCTTGAATTGCACAAACACTTTGTTTGTGTTTTAATGCAGCATTTAAAGGGAACCCTGTTTTCAAAAATCACCACACTATTCCTTTGTACAGCTTGGTGCTGGGTAGACCTCCTTCCTTAGAGCCTATTCTCAATGGAATTTTGTTTCTTTGTCCATTTTGATTGCTGTCTAACTTAAATGTTCAGTCTTGCCAAATGGAAATCTGGATTAATTTCCTCTAAGCTAAGAAAGAAATACCTTCTAGCTAAAGATATACCAGAACTGGCCTGGAATAGTTTGCCAACTGAAGCAAAAGACAAAATCACATCTCCTACCAACTGCTTGTACCAAAGCCAGCTGTCCTGGCCATCAGGATTGTTGATGGAATTACAGCTACATTTTAGGCAGCAGACATGGATTTTACAGGCTGCTTCCAACCCAGGAAACTTCAGGAGTGTTATGCTATGCATGCCTATGCAGGAAAAAAAAGGTCTCACTTAAATTTAAACCCAGCTACATTTGCTGACAATGGCAGCCTCAAATTCTCAAGAATTCATTACTGAAGCCACACAGTCCTCGTTCATGGATTACACAAACAGGAATATTATGTCATAGCAAGTAGGTCTGCATTATACCACTTTTTACTAGCAAAACAGTTCTGGTTTTATGCAAGTCAGAGAATATGCAAACAATCAGAAGCGTTCCTTCTGCCCTGTTGAGTGACAGCTACCGTCCATTCTGCCTGATTTATTTATTCAAGCCTTTAACTTCCTCCTATCGTATCTTCTCATTCAACTGCAGGACCTTCTCACTCTTGAGACTCAACTACATGTAAGCAATCCACGCGATGATGGAGATGAAGCTTAGCTGGATGGCTCACACTCAAGACTTTTCAGCTATTTGGTGAGTGTCTCTCTATGGAGACCCAGTTGCAGCTGAAACAATAAAACCTGCCAGCTACAAATGAACTTAGAAGGAGATACAATTTCACTTTGTTTTTATAGAGAAAAATATATCTATGAAGTTAGGTAAACAAAGAAATAAGATAAAGTGTTTTAAAAAACAATAATATCCTCTCTACTTTTAAAGTACTTGACCAGCTTTTTATTTGGGCTCAGGTCATCCACAGACTGCCAGTAATTGGTTTTATTTGCAGTCATCAGGAGAAGAATATAAACTTCAACTGTATTTACTGTGTAATATTAATGAATATGCTTTTTACATTTCTCAACCTCAGGGCAGCGAGGTACATCAATCTCCATTTTAAAGCAACTGCATAATGAAGTGCGATAAAAAGAAAAAAATTAACTTTGCTTGGTTTTCTCTTTTGCATTGCAGAAAAGGCATGGAATGGTTTGTTATGCCACACACATAAAATTGCAGAGTTGTTCTTTCCCTACATGCAATAAAATAAACAACTCAGGGTAAATCTCACCACCTGGTATCATATCTCAATTACTAATGAAATCTAGAATACCCACTGAACCCCAAAGAGTACATTTTTGCACAAATATAATTGCCTACACACACACACACACCAATCTTTACCATCATTTTATTTCCTTATATGCTTGTAATGGCATGTTGAATGGATAATGAAAGTAAAAACAAAACAAATCAGAAAGGAAACTGGAAACTGTGTCTCCAGCTGTTGTTGGATTGCAACTCCCATTGCCTCTCACCATTTGGTATGATCTCTAGGGGTGATGTAAATTACAGTCCAGGGACAAGGCCACTAATTCCAATTTAAAGAAATGTAGAGTTAGACCAGTGGTTCCCAACCTTTTTTGGCCATGCCCCACCTGAGCATCTCTAAAATCCTGACACCCTACCCCACCCCCGGGTGACATATAATTCTTATTATTCAAAATGTGAACTCCTATTCACACGGAGGAAGCCTAAAAGCCCAATAACTGTTAATAACTCATTCATGGAAACCCCTCCCCCCACAAAAAAAAAATCAAATTACCCCCCTGTGGGAACTACGGAGTTAGACCCTTAGCCTAGAATCCTCTACAAATATCACCTTTGAATTAAGTCCAATTTAAATTTTTGAGCAGAATGTAATTAGAACCATGCTGGATAAGATAAAACAGTCACCTAATCCATTATCTGCTTTACGTAGTAGTCAGCCAGATGTCAGGTAGATTGCTCTGGTATTTGGAAGGCTCATTATATTCAGCGGTAACATCTGATCTTGTATAAACATACCTAAACTCTGCTGTACATACCTTTCACTGAAACCAAGTCATAATTTTTCCCTTCCAGACTGATATTAAAATGATAGATAACACTATTGTGTTGGCTGGATGGGTTCCAAAACCACAGTTAAGGCAACACCTTTATTATGACCAACCAAAATGTCAGGAAGTTCCCAATAAGCTTGTGGGTTCTCTAGAATTCTATTTCAGACAGGCATTAAATTTGCTCTCCCGGGTGATATGGGGGTGGACCAATCTGCTTCTTCTTTTTTATTACAGCATCCATATTTATTGTATGCTGGAGTGGTCCCAGTAACATCCTTCTGAAGACCAGAAATGAAGGGGGCATGTCAGTGGTGGGCAGCAACAGGTTCGCACACCCCCAGCAGGGGTGGTGGTAGCAAAATTGGGTGGCCTTTGGGCAGGGGGTGGCAAAATTGGGTGGCCTTCGGGCGGGGGGGGAAAGCAAAATTGGGTGGCCTCGCCCACCCCCTGCCCTGCCCAGACTAACACAGCTACCATTTAAATAGTTTTATTCTGTGCAAACATATCAGAGAATAAACAAAACAAAAAGACAAAAACATTGTGGCACCTTAAAGACTAACTACTGTATTTTAATGTCAGCTTTTGTGGATCAAGTCTACTGGTTCTTTGGCTATAAACAGAGATGAGCACTGAACCCTAGAGTTGGTAACGACTGGCTTTTGAGCAAGGGCAACCTTTACCTAATAACAGAAGATACCTGATTGGTATTCAAAATTGACGTCAGGTTTTGTCCCTGCAAGTGGTTAAAGGTCTCCCTTGCTCAAAAGCCAGTCATATCCAACTCTAGGGTGTAGTGTTCATCTTCATTTACAGCCAAAGAGCCAGTGCTGCCTGTGTTTGCAGATGTATACATGGTCACATGGCAGGCATGACTAGATCGCCCATGACATAGGCTCCACCCATGATAGAGGCTCCACCCATGACAGAGGCTCCACCCATTATGGAGGGTCTGCCCACGGTGTGGTAGCGAACATTTCTGCTGCCCACCACTGGGACATGTGTATGTATAGAGGAAGACCTTTCCAAAGATATTGACTCAATACTGTACTGCACATTCCAATCTCTCCAACCTCATTGGTGAACCAAAGAGCAGGTTCCCAGCCTGCTCAATTGTTTTCTAATCTGCCCATCTGTCTTCATGTTCTTATAAACATGCAGGCATACATGTGTTTGCTTAGGGGTGTCAAGCCACCCCACCCCCCCTTTTCACACATTGTTGTCCAAGAAGTAGGGTTTTATGGGGCCATTGATAAGACACAAAGTAGGAAGGGGCAAGCTGTTTGACAATTAGATGGTTTCTCCTTCAAAAAAGTAATGAGAAATGCAATGAATAACTGGGGAATGGAGGAAGAAGCAACAGTAATGAGCTATTAAACATTGCAATGGCAACCATAACAATTCATTTTAAAAACTATTTGAACAAGAGACAAAATCATAGAATTATAAAGTTGGAAGAGACCCAAAGATCATCAGATCTACCCTCCTGCTAACCCAAAACAACTATAGTATTCTTGGGATATGGCACTCCAACCTCTGTTGACAATGCTACAATGGAGGAGGGTTCATTACCTTCCAGCACATTCTTTTCTCAGAAGAAAACACACTACTATTGTAGCTTCTGTGACCTACACTCTTCCCAATGTATGCTTAATTACTGAGTAAGAAGGGAAGCTAAGATTCAAGCTGACCAGGACTGGACTATCCTTCATGGGGCTCTTTCAAATACCTCTGGGCTCCAGGTGATCCAACCTCATTGTCTGAATAAATATCTGGTCTTTATCTCTAGATAATTTAAAGTCAAAACTGAGTGGAATATGAAGACGTCAATTAAAAACCTTCCTCGTGAAAATAAAATAGTGACTTTTCATCTAACCTTGGAATACACAGTCCTTTCTTTTCTCTGTTCATTAATAGTTATAGGAATATGGGGAAAGCTAGAATTTAAAAGAAAAATACAATACTTACTTTTGTCCATGCTGTGGTTTCTAAACCAGCTTTCAAACAGACTGTCACCACAACATACTGCAGGGGAAAAGAAGTACAGGGAAAACACTGAATTTCAGCATGCTTTTCCTGCTCAATATAAATTGTTTCTTTGGTTTCCCCCCCTAAAAGACAAGTGCTATCAAATATAGTGTGCTAGACCCCAGAAACATTACAACTTTGGAATTCAATTCCCAGAATCCTCTGAGCCAGCACAAACGCTTGCCAAGATTGTTAAGAGATTCTGGGATTTCTGCTCTATACGGTTTGGGGCCTTGTTATCTATTGGAGTGTCTCTCCTTAGAACAACTCCCTGCATCACCTGTTCATCATAATCTACACAGTTTCCGGTGCCAACCCTGAGGAATGCTAGAAAGTCTATAACTAGAAATAGAGCCTCCTCTGTGGTGGCACCAACGCTTTAGAACGCATTACCGGTGAAACTGCGCCAGGCCTCATCCTGGATATCTTCAAAAGCAACTATAAACTTTCCTATTCAAGGAAGCCTTTAAGAAGATTACACCCTTAACAATAAACTAGCTAGTCCAGTGTTTCCCAAATGCTGGTTTTTTGACTTCAATTCCCAGAAGCCTAAGTCATTTCCCCAAAGCACTGATCAGCCAATGTACTGACTGAGGCTTCTGGGAATTGAAGTCCACTAGTGGGCTGTGTACCCCTTGTTGGGAACCACTGAGCTAGTCAGTTGAACCTCTGTGCCCACAGACATCAGGTATTTTATTTTATTAATGCTGTACTTATTCCGTTGTTTTTTTTTTGTTTTGTGGTTTGTTTTATTTTGTTATTTGTATGTGCACTGGCCAGAGTGGGAAATTTCCCAAATGGGTGGTATAAAAATGCAGTCCATCCATCCATCCATTAATTAATTACCATAATTTCTAGTTCAAATAAATAACATCTCCGAGGTCTGGTACTAAAGCCTGACAGCAAAGGTACTATGGTCCAACAATATAGACCAGTGAAGTCCCCGCACAGGGTGACTAAGTCAGTACATTGGCTGATCAGTGCTTTGGGGAATTGGCTTAGGCTTCTGGGAATTGAAGTCCAAAAACCAACGGTTGGGAATCATTGCTTCAGAAGGAAGAAGTCTTAATTCAGAGCAACAAACATTCCACTTAGAACAAAATCACCCTAGCAAGGGTTGAACAAAAGAAAGCAAGATCAAATGAGTTATATAAAATCACTATGCAAAGCTGTCTCTGAGATGATGATGATGATGATGATGATGATGATGATGATGATGATGATGATGATGATGATGATAATTTCATGTCAGAAATTATTCTGAGTTGAAAGGATTTTTTCCTGGAGAAACTCCACTCAGGGGTCGCCCGGATGAGGCTCCTTTCATGTCCCCAAGATCTTTTCCCTTTGATGTGGTCCCTATTTATCTACTTGCAATTTTTTGCTTTCGAACTGCTAGGCTGGCAGGAGCTGGGACAGAGATGGGCACTCAAACCATTATGCAGCACCCGTGGCTTGAACTGCCTCTGAGATCACTCACACCCAATGATCAGCAGGAGTGCTTACTTAATATTTATTTATGTATTTGTTGGCTTTATATAACCGCCCTTTTCGCCTAAGTGACCCAGGGCGGCTCACAACGTCAGTTACAATTTATACCCAATGCTAGTTAAAACTGAATACTATAGAACAGTGTTTCCCAAATGCTGATGTTTGGACTTCAATTCCCAGAAGCTTAAGTCAATTCCCCAAAGCACTGATCAGTCAATATACTGGCTTAGGCTTCTGGGAACTGAAGACCAAACACCAGCATTTGGGAAACACTGCTATAGAACTATCGAAAAACATTTATAAAACCTCCCCAATCCCCTTAAAAAGGACACCCAGGCAGGAGTAAATAAGAACTCCAGGCAGGGCTAAATAAGCCAACACAGCTGGGCTGTGGTCTCAGTTTGTATCCCACACCTGCTGGCATAGCCACTTTTGTAAGGCCTTCCTGAAGGGCTTCTGGTAACTGAAGTCCAAGAACACCTGGGGCACCAAGGTTGAGAAACTGTGGTCTAGCTTCTCAGTACCCTTTCAGCTTACAAAATGGGTTACACAGAAGATTGTGGTATTTTTAACCACTATCAGGCATACCATGCACAACAACAACCTTGTGCCAGCTAATCTATTTCACACTAGGGCAGGCAAAATGACTTCTCCAAAAGGTGGCTTCATTTTCATAGTTTCACATCTGGCCTAGACGTGGAAGAAGAAGAAGAAGAAGAAGCTCACAAAGTCCCACAGTTACCGTAAATTCCTTTTGGGGAGTATCATTTCGTTACTTGAGCAACCGCATAGTGGTAGAAATTCAGAAGGCAGTGTCTTTCACATGTAGTGTGATAATACCAATATTATGCACCGCAAGAAGAAATACACAGTTAAAGCTGATGAGATTTAAAAATGTGCCATCAGCTGCACCAGTTTTGGAGTCTGAGAGCTTACCGTGTAAACTATGTTTCCAACAAACAGGTAGTCGACACTCTGACCATTTGAAAACACTGCATCTGAAAGTAATAACAATTTGAAAATAATGATTTCTACTTATTTTAAGAGTGTGAGACATCATCGACATCATCATCATCATTATTATTTTCAATTTCAATGTATATACTGCCCTACTCGGTGAAACCGACTCAGGGGGGTGCAGACTACACACACACACACACACACACACACACACACACACACACACACACACACACACACACACACACACACACACACACACACACACACACACACACACACACACACACACACACACACACACACACACACACACAGAGAGAGAGAGAGAGAGAGAGAGAGAGAGAGAGAGAGAGAGAGAGAGAGAGACCATACAGTATTGTATAATTTTCCTGCCATTTTGACTATACTGTGTATTGCATATTTTATATATATATTATATATATATATATATAATATGCAATACACAGTATAGTCAAAACGGCAGGAAAATTATACAATACTGTATAATCAATACAGCAGGGGGGGAACCTAATATGAGCAATTGAGTTAAATGCAAATGGAAGCAGTGGTATATTTAATCTAATACTGTACTTGCCTTCTCAAGTGTAAGAACCACTCTTTTCAGTTGGCCTTACTCCAAGGTAATTGGATATACATCTAAAGCCTTAAAATCATATCACAATTCACAAATCCTTAAACTAAACAGAAAACTAAATTGAACAATAGATGTTAAAGAAACAGATTACTGGAGAAAAGAAGAGAGATTTAAATAAATCTGCCTTTGCCAACTGGCAGTATTCCCAATATGTTAGCCTATAATAGCTATCAGCCCCAGCCATCCTGGAAGCCAGTAGCATAATGACTGTGTTAGCCAATGCTGATCCTAGTAAACATTCAAAACTAGTACAAACACACACACTTCACCGTTAATTGGAGAGTAAAAAGAGAACTTACATATGCTACCTTTTTGGATGATGTTTAGGGATTCTGGGAATTCCACTCCACAAAAGTAATGTTTAAAAACTCTGAATAAAAGGAATGTCGGCCAAGAACTCTTAATCAAAGTATCTCTAAGGGCTGAAAATGTCTAGCTGCCATGTTGTCTTTATCCCACTGTGTTGCACACAGACATTCATATTATTTTCATTTTTATTTGCTTCTCCATGAAAGGAGGATATTTTTACCCAAGCGTTATTTTTTAAAGGAAGCAGAATCTTTTTTTCCCTAGCACATATAATTGACATCTTAAAAGCCCTTATTGGGTGTTAATGGTTAAAGTGTTTGATATCTTACATACAACTACCCTTTTTCTTCTCTAGAAGTGTACAAAAGGTGAATATGTGTTAATTCAACATATGGAAGTACAAAACTTGGCAGTACTTTCAAGTAGCCTCTTTATCCGTACTTAGTTCCTGCTGTGCTAAGGGCCCCTTATGGAAAAGGGAACACATGGCAGCAGTATGTGTTCCCAAATTAATCCAAAAGGACTATAACCCAGAAGAATGACACAACCATCAAGTGTTGGCAGGTTTCAACATGGCAGCCAAAAACAAACACCTCAGTGGAGGTGAGGCAGATCTAAAACAGAAACCTGGGGTTGGAATCTCCAGGTCATTTGTTTCATGAAAAGAGTAAATTATGCTCTCACTTTAATGAAATGATCCTACAGGAGTGGGCACACTATCAGAACTGACTTGAGTTTTGAATACGGTCCAATTCTGGTTTCTAAAAAGTTTTTTTTTAAAAAAGCAGGATTTTAAAAGGTGACATATGCATAGTTCTTTATTGCATTCACAATGCATTACACATACTGTCTATACCAGTGATGGCGAACCTTTCAAAGAACACAGGGTGATCTTTGCAAGTGTGCTGTGTAAGTCCTAGTGTTGAGAGGTATTTAGTAAAGTAACCAATAGTTACAAATAACTAGATTACTTTCATTAATTCAGTTTCCCAATAACAAAAGTGTGACTATATTATACTATGGTTGTAACTTAAAGGGAAATTTCATTCCTTTTACAGTATAAATGGAGGTTTTTTCTGTCTGTCTATTTAATTTATATCTGCCCAATTAATGCATGGGCAGCTAAAAATGTTAAGCAATCAACATAAATGAATCAAGTAGAAACAGAATATAAACATTATAAACAATTAACCAACAATATACATCAATAAACAATAAACTACAAATAAAACAAAAATGTCACCCTGGTAGCATCCATAAGTCAACAAATTTAGTCATATAGACTGTAACATTTCACACAGCAAACAAAACAAACAAAAGTTTATTTGTAGTTCAGTGATTCTATAGGTATAGAGCAGTGATGGCGAACCTTTTAGAGATCAAGTGCCCAAACTGCAACTCAAAACCCACTTATTTATCGCAAAGTGCCAACACAGTAACAAGGAGGGAGGAAGTGCTCCCATTGGGCTGCAGTCCCAAGGGCCTGCTCAGAAGGATACTGTGGTCAATGGTATCAAAGGCCACTGAGAGATCCAAGAAGACCAACAACAAGGCATTGCCCTGTCAACCTCTCTTAGAAGGTCATGCAGCAGGGTGAACAATACTGTCTCAGTCCCATGTCAAGGCCTGAACTCAGACTGAAATTGATCAAAGCATCCTGGACACTTCCTGTGGTGTTACCAGCTGAAACTGATCCAGCAACAGCAGACTGGACGGTGCACTGGACATCTCACATTGACTTACTGCACTAATTCTGGAATCCATGTCTCAGTTATTTTTCTAGTTACAGAAATGTGGCCCCACTAAACTATCACATACTCCAAGTACTGGCTCATCATATGCCTCATACTCCTTTGATTGCTGAGAAATCAAATGTTGCTACTGCTATGGAATTCTAGACATTTGTGGACTTCTGGACAGTTGGAGACCAAAAATATCTGGAAATCTCCAGTTGTTCACCTTCATTTTGTATTCTAAGTAACAGACACAGAAAGTCTTGTGGGCATGAGCTTCCTTCGCCTCTTCCTATCCAGTGCAAGTGTATGAGTCAGGAAATATTCATCTCCACATCAAATTATCTGAAGTTTAGCTTTTATTGAGCACTACACTCTGGCCTGCCGACTGCAATTAATTTCCTACGAATCTGTTATGACCCACAAACACACTGCAGTTATTTACAAAGGCTGAAGACCACTTAACTGATACATGAGGGGGGAAATGAAAAATTTATTTACCATGCTCCAGTGCTTTCAGTGGAAACCAAAAGAGAATGATGGAATGGATCAGGGCGTTGATGCAGTGACCCCAGAACACCTACAGGGAAATCAAACAAGCAAGTCAGGAGGCTGGCTAAGCTCTCCAAAGCTGTTTTAACTCCCATCAAATGATTTGTCAGAACATCAATTAAAAAAAAAAGATTTTTATTGGATATTGTATCTTTAAATACGTTCAAATTCCCTGACTATCACCAAAATATCATTCTCCAGCAAAAATCCTTTCAACCCAGAGTAATCTCTGACATGAAATTATTATCAGAATGAAATACAAAAATAGGAAATCAAAGCTAAGGCACCTATCCCTCCCGAATGCTCTACAATTGTGAATGTCTATGTGATAAATAGAGAATTATAATAATTTACACAAATTTCGGTTTTTATGTCTATTCAGAGACCAGGGACATATGGCAATTGCATTAAAACCATTGTTGAAAAGAATTTGCCAGAATTCACCGTGGGTTTTTTTTCACATTTGGGATGGAAATAATGATATTAAAGTAAATATACTGAACATTTGATTGACTTTTTGAGGGTTTCACATCTTCTCCTTGAAATTTTAGACTCTTCCACAACTTTTATTTCCTTGAACTATACAACTCTGAGTGCTACAGCTTTGCTAACCTGAATAGGTTAATAAAACAAGAGTGTTGAAGCTGGGGGAAATTCTCCAAAATATGAAAAGAAAATACATGGGTGTAACTTTATCGGCATATCTCCCTGAAACATCTTTTAAAATCCACACCCGGACAGAAACAATAAAGTCATCTCAATATTTTCACAGAACCTCAGGGCGGGGGGTGGGGGTGGGGAGGAAAGTGGTGGTAGAGTTTATAAAAAGTCATTAGGTGAAAGTGTGGGAAATTTCATTACACAATCCCAAATTAGATACAGCTTGACCAAGTCCTGAGAAGGCATCACATAGGAAACATGCTGTGAGCCCGATTAATTTACATGCAGATATAAGGAATTCTCCTAAATAAATGTGAGTCCTACTACCAAGATTCTACTTTCAAGCTCTGCACGTGAAACTTTGGATATTAAAAATAGTTTTAAGTGCATATGTTGACTTCCACTTATGCTACCAAAAGATTTAGTAAGCTGGAAGCATGTCATTTCAACATGCTGAAAGCTTTGAGGGATCAACGTCTGGCACTCGGTCATAACTTGGTGCCAAAAGAAAATCCATGAGCTCAACACACACTATGGCAGCTACAATTCCCAAAGGATCATTGGAAGCAGCCCTTCGAAGCCAACATTTAAGGCTCAAATGAATTCAAATATTACCATTGCTTAACTTTTGAACTTGTTCATAGTACCTAAGCTATAGATCATTTAAAGTGATTCTTAAGAGGAGGGAAATTGGAAATGAATATATATCCTTAATTTTGACAAAGTACAACCAACTATCACAGGTTCAAACTTACACACAGACATGGGCCATTGTGTTCTTTAGTTTTAAAATATCCCAACATTTTCCAGTGAAGTGTGCTGGACTCTAAGATGGTATGCCTGGTGTCACAAGGGTTTTCAGCACAAAGTTCACTGAGAACCAGTTTATCTGTGATGTTCATAAAGAAGGACCACCAGTACTGGAGCCTCTACTTGTAAGTACCATTACAAGAAGCTGTGCTTGGAAAAAATGACTGGCTTTGACAATTAAAAAGCATTACATCATCAAGAACATAAAGTTTCTTTTCTATCTCGTATTCACTCATTTGTTAGGGTTTCAGTGGTTAGCCCTGCCATCTGAGGTGATGTATGTAGCTAGTAAACAGAAGACATTTTCAGTGATAACTCTTTAAGAATATACCCATGAGTGGTCCTCTTGGCACATACAGTAAAACCCCATGTTTGCCGTGGTTTATGATGGAAAATTAAATTAAAATAATTCCCTGGGTTATGACGGATTTTCGGTTTACAACTGAAAATCACGCTATTTTAAACTCTAGAATGGCAACTGCTGCCATTTTAGAATTTAAAACGGTGCCCACCCCCTGTGCTGGAAATTGCAATGCAGCATTTACCGCTGCAGAGGTACTGTCATTTTCGTTTCTGCTGTTATTTCCGAACTGTCCGCCACCCCTGCCGGCACCGGGGGAGTCTGGAGACATTATCCTAGGAGAGGCACATGTTTTCAGCTGTAGCACTGCCCAGGGAGCTCAGATGAAGGTGAGAACTGAGCGAATAAGGTCCCCTGACACTCCCAGTGCACACAGAGGTGGAAAATGGGCTCAATGTGCACCTCCCCCAAGTCATAACTGAGCAGATAAGGTCCCCAAACAGCATGGAAAAGGTAGGGAGATCACTTTATTGCTTTTGTGGGGGTGGGGGACGATCACATCTGGCATTTTTGTTCATTTGGTCATATTTTTTGGGTGGTTTTTTTTTGTCTGGTCTGGACGGTTTCTCTTTTGGGGTGTGTGTGGGACAATCGTGTCTGGCATTTTTTGGGATGTTTCTGTGTATTTATTATTATTATTTTTGGTCCGGTTGGGACATTTTTTATTTTCAATGCATTCCTATGAGAAAATGTGCTTTGGGTTATTATTCTTTCGTGTCACGACAGAGGCTGTTGGAACGGACCTCCATTGTAACCCGAGGTTTTATGGTATTTTCCTGTCATATTGGTACCAAAGTTCCTCCTATTTTCCCAGGCCTTTTAGACTCAAGTATAAAACTGGTACAGTATTTAGTTTTACAGTAATACCCCGGATAACGATTGCATCGGATAACGATGCAAGTTTTTTGGAAAAAACTTGCATCGGATAACAATTCTGGATAATGATTCTTAGCGTTATCTGAGGTAATGGTCTGCAGGTGTGGGGTGGTTTGGGTAGAACTACCCAATCCACCCCCCACCCACAGTGGTCTCTATGACTGCAGTAGGATCGGGGGAAAGCACTCGCCTTTCCCCTGACCTTACTGCAGTCGCAGAGACTGCTTGTGTCTCTTTCCCTCCCTATATTTAAACTACATGGAGGGGGAAAGAGAGAGATGTGATTGGTTCTCTGGAGACCCAATCACGTCTCTCTCTTTCCCCCTCCCTGTAGTTTAAATACAGAGAGGGAAAGAGACACAAGCAGTCTCTGCGACTGCAGTAAGGTCGGGGGAAAGGCGAGTGCTTTTCCCCGACCCTACTGCAGTCGCAGAGACCGCTGTGGGTGGGGGGTGGATTTAAAGGCAGGGAGAAAAAGGTCTCTTTCTTTCCCTACCTCCCTTTAAAGCAGTTTGTCCCTGAAGTCAGGGCTTTTTTTTTTTAGCATTGTTCGATGCATGCATCGGACAACGCTAAAAATCGGATAATGTCATGACTTGTGGAACCAAGTCATAACGTTATCCGGGGTATTACTGTATTTGACATCTAAGATTTTGATACATGGTAATTCTTGAATTGTTATGTTTGTTTGCATTTGTTCTATGCATATTTTAATTGTTTTGTGTTGTCTTACAAGGGTGGTTTGGATGTAATACTGTATTTGTTTGGAACAACAGCAAATCTTAGATTCGCAGACTACTCCATCTTCCCCATGGATGAGATTTAGTGTGTTATCTGAACAGTAAAGTGTGATTAAACTTCAACATAGTTACAGGGAACCAGGTGCACTTTTTCAAAATTAGACATAACAACAACAAAAATTATACAAAAAGTCAAGGTATTAACTTTACATGTATCCACCACCCATGCTTTATAAATATGTTCATATTCCTAATATATTATAGTAGTTTGATTTTGCAACACTACATTATGGCTTTGTGTTAAGACAAAAATCAGCTTATTTGGCAAACCACCTTTGGAATTTGACTGAACAGCAGTACAGAAATGCAACAAATAAACCAACAAATAAACAAATACAGCTGCTTTTCAGCATCAGGCCAGCCCCTAGGTTGCTGACACTCACTCATACTCAAAACTTGGAATAGTTACTTTTAGAATTATGAATCACAGCATGTTTCATTATCATGCTGCCAGTGGCATTCTAGAAGCTGTAATCCAATTTACATAGCAGTATTTGTCTCACTGACTGCATTTTAGAGAGTAGAAAATTGTGTAACATTGGAAGAAACACAAATAAGAAGACTATCAGTAGAGTGGCTTTATATTCTGGAACATTAATGATAAACCATTTCCAGTAGCATAATGTTGGTACAGTATATTGCATGTACAAATTAAAACTGCAGTTTTAATCTTACTGCTTTCTTTCCTTATAGCAAAGAAACATAGTTTCTTACCCTGCTATTGAATCCATCAGCGTTTTGTGTAATTTTGTAAAGTTGGGGAAACCTAAGCATGTTGTCTTGAGTGCATGATCGTTCAAAGATTCCCAAGGTGAAGGGCGGCAACGCAGTGAAAATCTAGAGAAAACAAGAGAAGAAATTAAAGATAACACACCATAAACATTACTAACAAGTTGAAGTGTGTGCATCATTTTTAAAAAATCAACCACAATGGCATGTGATAAATGGGCATAACTAAAGTTAATGATGATGGAGCTAAACTGTACAATCAGGAGCTCAAAACTTTTCCCAATGTAGTGCTGTGAGATGCAATGTGAAAGGCTTAAGTGGACCTCAAAAGGAGACCGAGTGTTACATAATATTTTGAAATTCACCCTTCAGTTCAAGTTATAGTCTTTATTTTTAAATAAAGTTCTTTGAACCGTTCAGTTTCCCTTGAAATAACCCCTGAAATAGTCACCACGCTTACACGTTCCATGTTCCCCAGAGCACAGACCTTGATGGCAGACAATGCCTGCATCAACTAACACCCATGTCCTGGTCATATTATAGTCTAACATTAACAAAGATTCCCTTTGTACCCCCAAACATTGGATCTCCTTCAGTGGTCTGCATTGTAAACTTGGGCATTGCACAGTGAACCCAAATGGAGCCTGTAAATTAGTGGAAGTTGACCAGGTGAGTGATTTGGAGTCATGTGACCTTTGACATAATGCTAATGTATTAATCTCACCTCAGGAAATAAATTAAATGCCTATCTTTCCTGCTGGCCAATGCAATTGTTTAAACTTGAGGCTTAGCTCTCTTGTTCAAAGATAAAGTTGATTTCCTTAAGATAGCAATGTCTACCTCGGTAAACGGTAAGATAGGTAATGTCTATGAAATAGTGTCTGTTTCTGTCTGATTATGAGATTAATATTGGATGTTATGTCTCCTCAGTCCAAGGAACAATCAAAATGGAAAAATTCTAACTAAAAGAATAGCTCTAATATTAGATCAATGCAGATACAGTATGTGGAGCTTCCCTTTTGTCTAGCTAAACTGTAACATTTACCTGTAATAATCTGCTATAGTTAGTTTGCTTGGCCCTGTAGCCACATGAAACATTATAAAACTGAACTCTGAAGTCAGTACCACACCTCATTCCTGACTTTTTTTCATCTGCCTAGGGCAGTGGTTCCCAATTAGTGGTACGCGTACCCCCAGGGGTACGCGAGATTGCATCAAGGGGTACGCGCAGCAATCTCTTAACTAAAATATTAAATCCTTAAAAAACAATAATGCAATAACAATTGCCAAAAAATTATTTAATTTAATTAAACGATCAGTAGGTAAGTCAATCATATGCATCAAGCGCTTTCTCCCGCAGCGGCGGTTTTTCCCGTGCCTCCCGCATCTCGCGTCACCCAATCGCAGCCGCCCCCATTCCCGCCTATTTGCTCATCATTGTCAATCAGTCAGTTCGGTTTATGTCGCGTGAGCGTGTTGCTGTGCTCGTTGTGTTGTTTTAATTGTGAATTAATAAATATCCGTTGCACGGTGTCGTGTCGATCAGCCTTATATACCTACCTCGGTAAACGGTAAGATAATGTTTTAAAACTGTGTTTAAATTTGCACTTTCACTATAAACTGCAATACAATGTAATGATGTCTAGAAAATAAAAATAATATTCAAGCTGCTTCAGTTGTAAGCATGTTCGCGGATTCTGTTTTCTAGATTTTAAGTTACATTAATACTATTTTCAATGTAAATTTCAATACAAAGCAATAATGTTTAATTTGTTTTCTACTATGTACCTACTTCAAATACAGAAGGACAAATTCAAATTTTTGCCTGTTCGCAGTTTCTGTGTTTTTTTTCCGGTTTTCTAAGCTTTTTAATTACTTACATTACAAAAATACAAAAGCTGAGTTAATAAGTCCCCTTGTTTTTTAGATGGAACAGTGGCTGCTAAGGCGCCGAAAGGTTGAGGAGGAGGTATCAGAAAATACTGAACAGTCGCCTGCCAATGATGTGTCACCCTCTACTAGTACTCCGACACACAAAAAAAGAAACCTTGATAACAAGGAATCATCTCTCCAAAAAAAAGGAAATATGATGTTAGTTATATTCAGTTTGGTTTTACAAGCTCTGGAGATCCTAATTCCCCATTGCCGCAGTGTGTCGTTTGTGCAGAAACACTGTCAAATCATTCGTTAAAACCATCCTTACTATGTCGCCATTTAGAAACCAAACATGCTAATTTGAAAGATGAATCTGTATCCTTCTTTCAACATAAATTAAAAGACCTCAAACAAAGACAAAAATCTATTGAGGCGCTTTCTTTAAACACGAATATGAACGCCCTGCAAGCCTCTTTTCGAGTTAGTTATTTAATTGCTAAGCAAGCAAAACTTCATACAATTGGGGAAAACCTTATACTGCCTGCAGCAAAAGAGATAGTGAAATGTATGTTCGTAGAAAAAATGGCCCGAGAACTTGATGTTATTCCTATGTCAAATAACACTGTCTCTCATCGCATTGCAGACATGTCAGATAATCTGAAAAACCACCAAATTCAACGCATTTTACAAAGCGATTACTTTGCCATACAACTTGATGAATCCACAGACATATCAAACTTGGTTCAACTTTTAACATATGTTCGTTATGTTCATTCCAAAAAGGTTCATGAAGAGTTCCTATGTTGTTGTGCCCTTCCGATTCATACTACCGGGGAGGACATATTTCACATGGTCGACGGTTTTATAAAAGAAAACAAATTGGATTGGTCGAAATGCATAGGAATATGCACTGATGGTGCCAGAGCAATGACTGGTCGTTTTTCAGGACTTGTGAAGCGAATACAAAATGTAGCCCCAGAAGCAAAATGGACCCATTGTGGTATTCATCGAGAGGCACTTGCTTGTAAAAAAATTCCAGCCTGCTTAGATAGTACTCTTAAAAATGCTGTGAAAATTGTCAATTTAATCAAGGCCCGTGCCACAAACTCAATAATTTTTACAGAAATTTGTAAGGAGCTTGGCAGTGAGCATGAGACCTTGTTGTTACATACTGAAGTGTGTTGGCTGTCCAGAGGAAGAGTTGTTTCGAGAATATTTGAGTTGAGACATGAAATTGAGTTATTTTTGAACGAGCAGGGACATGCCGAGTACAAACAGATCCCCACCACCACCTGGTATTTGTACCTGTCATCACTTGTTTTTATCGGTTTTTAATGTTTTAACGTTTTAATGTTTTAAATTTTTGCTTCTGATGAACTCGTGAATTTTTAATGTTTTATGGTGTTGTGTGTTTATAGATTACCCATTGCGGTAATACATTTTGTAAGCCGCCCAGAGTCGGGTCTTCCCGAGTGGGGCGGGGTATCAAATTCGAACAAATAAATAAATAAACAAATAAATAAATAAACAGATGCTGATTGATCCTTTGTGGCTACAAAAATTGGCTTACTTGTCAGATATTTTTACAAAACTGAATGAGTTGAATTTGGGGCTTCAAGGCCAGGATACAACCATATTCACTATGCAGGAGAAGGTTGAGTCAACAATCAAAAAAATGTCTCTCTGGATATCTTTGATCGACAGATGTAAATATGATCAATTTCCGAATTTAAAATTTTTTTGGAAACTACTTCTTCATCAGTGAATGAAGATGTAAAATAAGCCATAAAATGCCACTTGGAAAATTTGTCGACCGCATTACGCCCTTATTTCCCAGAAATATCGTCGCAATGGAACTGGGTAAACAACCCCTTTGGAAACTGTCCCACCGATCACCTATCCATCTCTGATCAAGAGGAATTAATAGACATCTCATGCAACAGTAGACTCAAAAGTTGTTTTGCGGGGCAATCACTGGTTAATTTTTGGGCTGGTCTTAAAGACGTTTATCGTGTCAGCGAAGTAGCAATACAGTAATACCTCGCATAACGAGCATAATGCGTTCCACACACTTGCTTGTTATGCGAGTAATTCGTTAAGTGAAACACGTTTCCCATAGAGAAATGTATTTCGCTTAACTTTGCCTGCGGTGAATGCGCATCACCTGGGTGTTTGGAAAGGGTACGGGGATCTTCCCCATCGTAAAGTGGGAGTCAACGAAGGGCGACGGGACCCCCGTGGGGGTGGAGTGGGCAGGGAGCGATTTTGGGGCCTCTTCTCAAAAACCAGCCCCCGAGGTTTCCCACCTCAGGAGAATGGTTCCTGCGAACCTGCTCCGTTCAGCCTTGCTGGGGCGGCCGCCACTTCCCAAGCCCTGTCATCGTGAGTGGTTGTTGTGTTATTTTCTCTTTTCCCTCTCACCTGCCTGCCTGCCTTCCACGGCTCCTGAGCCAGCCCATTATAATGCGCGGCCGGCAGCAGAGGAGGCAGAGCTAGGACTGCCATATACTGTACACACACACACACAAACATACGCCTGCCTGCCCCCCCATGAGGCTTCCCTGAGAGGCTGTTGGGTGGGGGACCGCAAGGTAGCCCAGACGAATAGGTCAACAGCGGGCGGGAAAAGGGAGGAGGCGCCTGCCTGTCAGGGGAGGGGAAGAATTGGTGCGGCTGTTTGTTTGTTTACTTACTTGCTGGCTTGTTTGTGCACTCCCGAAGCCCCAGCCCTCTCGCCGGTTCCGCTCCCAAGGCAAAGAGGTGCGAGGTTGAGCCTGGCGCTGCCCCGCCTCCTTTCTGCCTTTGCGGAGCAGGTTCCACTTCTCCGGTGTAAAAGGGCACCCAGAGCTGGCCGAGTCCCACCTGCTAAGGACCGCCTTCCTTTGGAACCTGCTCCGCAAAGGCAGAAAGGAGGCGGGGCTGCGCCAGGCTCAACCTCGCGCATCTTTGCCTTGGGAGCAGAACCAGTGAGAGGGGTGGGGCTTCGGGAGCACACAAACAAGCCAGCAAGTAAGTAAACAAACAAACAGCCACACCAATTCTTCCCCTCCCGACAGGCAGGCGCCTCCTCCCTTTTCCCGTACGCTGCCTTGCGGTCCCGCACCCAACAGCCTCTCAGGGATGCCTCGTGGAGGGGCAGGCAGGCGTGTGTTTGTGTGTGTGTGTGTGTATGTACAGTAAATGGCAGTCCTAGCTCCGCCTCCTCTGCTGCCGGCCGCGCATTATAATGGGCTGGCTTGGGAGCCGTGGAATGCAGGCAGGCAGGCGAGAGGGAAAAGAGAAAATAACACGACAACCAAAACACCCAGCCAACATGCTCTAGTCTGCAGGGTGTTTTGGAATGCGGCGGGGGAGTCCTCCGTTGCATTCCGAAACACCCCGCAAACGCAAAGCTTTTCGTTAAGCGAATATTTGCTCGTTCAACAAAGCAGACCTATTGGGGAAAAGTCTGCTCGTTAAGCGAGTTTTTCACTATGCGAAATGCTTGCTATGCGAGGCATTACTGTAAAACATTTACTGCCATTTTGCACGATGTACCTTTGCGAGAGCGGATTTTCCGCAATGACAAACTTCAAAACTAAACATCGTCACAGACTTCAACTCGAAGACAACTTGAGATTGAAGCTGATCAAAATGCAACCAGATTTTCCAGAGTTGTGCAAAGAAAAACGTGCACATTTGTCACATTAATGAAACATGTGTTCTCTGTCATTAGAATGTCTTTTGATGATAATAAATATAAAATACACCTGATTTCATTTTTTATTTAACGTTCCTGCAATAAGGGGTACGCAAGTTTGAGGTCTTTCTTGAAGTGGTACGTAGAAAAAACTGATTGGGAACCACTGGCCTAGGGTAAGTCAAAAACACAGCTCCTTTGCCTTGTTGGAAATAGTGCCATCCAGGGGGGTCAAACATCTGTATTGTTATTGTTTTTTTAAAATTTGATTTCTAGTAAACTTCTTTAATTTGTATCAAACAATTTGTCTGTGGCTCATTTTTAAAAGCTTCTGCCTGTGAAAAGGTTCTTTAATATTGCAACAAAATAAGTCTGAAATTCAGGTAACACGATGAGATGACGTGTGCTCCCTCACTACATTATCTTACACAAAGTAGAGTCTACAATACACTTGAGGCCTTGGCCGGCCTCCAGAAAAGGACCCTGTTAATACATATTTTGAAACAGTGGGCAATATCTTGTTGGTAACCCATGTGTGCATAAATTAAATAATGTAGCATAACTCACCGAGATAAACTACAGTATAGCCAAATAACAATGCACTGGTCACATTACGAGGCATGTGTTCTGTTGTTTAACAGGGAGATGCCTAGTTCTTCGTTGATTGGTAACAACTCACTGTAGTATGCTGCACAATTTAAGTCACCCTCACATAAATCACAAGTAGGATTCTGGTTAATAGAAGTAAAGCAAATGAAGCATTGCACTCCCACGACCCAATAAGAGACGACACAGTGTTGTGGATTTATAATTGGCCACTTTATTTCAGGATCTTATCTTATAATTATCCACAGCCTGTGCTGCGGTGGTAGCACGAGAAAGTAACTCCTTATTATCTCCTCACCTTCTCAGCCTAGTTATGTCACCCCCATGTTTCCTGTTGCTTAAAATTTGTCTCATTATTCCTTCACGAAAAACCGCCAGGCTCTTGTGAGGCTCCTGTCTTTCCTTGGTTCATCAGGTCTACCATATATTTCCATCTGGGCCAACCTGATAAGCTTATTTCCTTGAGAATTGCTATAATATTTCTTGTCATTCTACTCCTTCTCGTGCTACCCGCCCCAAGCGACTGAATGAAATAACAATACTACCCTACATTAACCTACAAAGAAGCTTGCCAGTGTGAGAGGGGCGAACAAACCAGGGCTCCAAAAGGCCAATGTAGGAGCCCCAGCCAAAATTCCTGTCTGGCCCTTAATAACGCGACCAAGAGAATCACACTGGAAAGAGGGCGGGTGGGTTGGGCCAGCTCTGCTTCCGGAGCGCCAAATGGCATCTGGAGCCTGGGTGAGCCTTTTTATAGGGCTGTCCCCGCTCCTGGACATTATCACTGAGCGTCCAGCGCGCGTTGCGTAGCTGAGGTTTGCCATCTCTATCATTCATTTTTACCATTTCGTTTCAGGGAAAATGTTTTCTGTTTATATTTTTTAATTAATTATATTCATTAAATTATATTCATTATATAAATCTCCCTTGCTTGAAAGCCAGTCATGTCCAACTCTATGGAGAGGTGCTCATCTCCATTTACAGCCAAAGAGCCAGCGCTAGTTGGGTCTGCAGATGTTTCCGTGGTCACTTGGCAGGCATAACAAGATGAAGGAGTGCACGGAATGGAGTGCACTTTCCTGCTGAAGAGGTACCTATTTATCTAATTGTAATTTCTTGCTTTTGAACTGCTAGGTTGGAAGGAGCTGGGACAGATGACTTGAGTTCACTCCATCACACAGCACTAGTGTCTTGAACTGCTGACCTGCTATCCTTCAATCTCACCGTCTTAACCACTAAGACACTGTTATTATTTTAATGCATATTATTTTAATATTTCCTTCAGACTGAGTATAGAAATATGATAGATAGATAGATAGATAGATAGATAGATAGATAGATAGATAGATAAAACAATTAATGAATTTTACCAGCTAGTGATTAAATAATATAAAAGTTATACCCCTGCCCTTTTATCACCTCTCTTGCTTTGTTTATTTGCTGCACTGTTTTAATCTTTTAATTTTAAGGTTTTGAGATCTTAAATGCTATTATCATAACATATTTACTTGTGATTTTAAATTCATGTTGTAAGCCGCCCAGAGTCGGGTTTACCCGATTGGGGCGGGGTAATAAATGTGAGTTAATAATAATAATAATAATAATAATAATAATAATAAATAAATAATCACTTGCTTACAAAATTGGGTGGAATAGCTAATACGTTGGAAGTCAGAATCAGATTCAAAAAGATACTGTATTGAAAATCTTAAACACTGAGCTGAAAACAGCATAATTAAATTTAACAGCGATAAGTCCAAAGGTCTCCACTTTGTAAAGAAGAAACTAAGTGCACAGCTACAAGCTGGGAGATACTTGGCTCAGTAATACAGTACTATGAACAAAAAGGATCTTGGATTTTTTGTAAATCACAAGCTGACTATGAACCAACAAGGCAATGTATCTGCAAAATGATAATAATAATAAAAGGCAAATGCTATTTTAAACTGCTTTAAAAGCATAGTCTAAATCCTTTGAAGTACAGTCAAACCTTGCATAAAGAGTGCCTCGCTTAAAGAGTAACTTGCTAAAAAGGGCAGAATTTTCTCTGAATGTTCACTTCGCTTAACAAATAAAACCAGCCAAAAACTCGCTTAACAAATAAATCAGGGTTCACAATCCCCCCCCCCATTGGTCATTTACAATGGTGTTTCGCTTAAAGAACAGACTCACTTAAAGAGCAATCCTGTGGAACGCATTATGCTCTTTAAGGGAGGTACAACTGTACTAGTTTCTCTCTATTCAGCACCAGTTAGGCCTCATCTTGAGTACTGTGTTAAGTTTTGGGCACTGCACTTTAAGAAAGATGCCGACAAACCGGAACCGGTTCAAAGGAAGACAATAAAGATGATCTGAAGACTGGAAACCAAGCCCTATGAGGAAAGAGTGGAATAAACTGGGCATGTTTAGTCTTAAGAAAACAAGGCAATGGAGAGATATGATAGCACTTTTCAAATATTTGAATGACTGTTATGCAGGACCCCCTGCCCTCAACAACATCTATTCTTAATCATTTCAGAGTGCAGGACATGTAATAAAGGAATAAAGGGCCCAAGTTACAGAAAGCCAAAGTTTTGCTGAATATCAGGAAATGAAACTCTTAACTAGTAGAGCAATATGAAACCAATTACCTCAGGAACTGGTGAGTGTTCCAACATTGGAGGCATACAAGAGAACATTAGAAATATTTTGATATGGATTCATGAGCAGGGGATTGGACTCAATACCCTTATACAGTAGTTTGTTTCCAACTCGATGAGTCTATGTTTAACTCCAAGGCAGCAATTACAGTCATCTCAGGTGATGAGAGTTGCAATCCAGTAACATGGCCCATTCCTATCATTCAGTGAACACAAACAGCAGTTTAAGGGGTTTGTGGATCACATTTGGCATAAAATCCTGCCAACAATCAGGGAACTGTAGAGAAAAGATAGCAAATGTGCTAAGACGCTGGTTCCAAATGGACTGCTTTGCTCACTATGGCACAATATTAACAAAGAATTGCCTTGCAAGAAGGATCTTGGCGAGCTTTCCTTTCAATGTTGATTGCAGTGATTTTACTGGCTTTTTTGGCTTTACTTGTAAGCTGTCTTAGGTGGATTATTATATTAAAATGCATTAATATTTTCTCTTTGTTTGTTCCAGTGGAACATCCTGCAGTGCTAAATTAACATCATGCATCTATGATTAGCTGGTGCAACATATCATATAAGAAGGCTGCAATCATACAAACTGTTACTTGGAAATAATTTTCACCAATTATCAATGGGACTTATCTTCCAAAGAAACGTCTGCAATATTGAAGAGTCAATTGGTTGAATTTCTAGTTGATTCTGAATGTGTATATCATACAGAGCAAGGAAGATTCAGCGCAACGAATGAGGAAAACAGATTTGAGAAGCTGAACAATTTTGTCAGGGAATATTCTTATGATATGTGTGTGTATGTGTGCTGTGAAAATGTATCTGATTTACAGAGAGCGTAATAGGATTTTCAAGGGACAATAAGATATACAGTATAAGGAATAGTTTTACTACTCTCCCAAGAAGTGAGTTCCCATGGCCAAGTGGGATTCAACTCAGGTCTCCTGAGTGTTAGTCTGTCACTCTATCCACTGCAACACTCCAAGGGATATTACTCTAACAGTTGTTGTCGTCATCACGTGCCTTCAAGTTGTCTCTGACATACAACGACCCTATGAATGTGATCTCAAAAATGTCCTGTCCTCAATCACCCTGCTCAGCAACTGCAAATTTAAGCTTGTAGTTCCTTTAGACCAGTGATGGTGAACCTTGGCACTCCAGCTGTTCTTGGACTTCAATTCCCAGAAGCGCAATTCTCTGTGAACCCACACGAATGGGTTTACTGCGTGTACGCAGTAAACCCATTGGGCTTCTGGGAATTGAAGTCCAAGAACAGTTGGAGTGCCAAAGTTCACCATCATGGCTTTAGACCAGGGGTTCTCAACCTACGGCCCAGGGGCCAGATGCAGCTCGCAACACATTTCATGTTGTCCCCCACCACCTCCACCACACCTGGAAGTGCCATGTGGGGCAGGCAGGGCATAATGGTCATCTGGCCCCCCAAAGCTATCTGAGGAGCGTGACCTGGCCCTCAGCTTGAAAAGGTTGAGAACCCCTGCTTTAGACAGTCCATCCATCTCACATTTGATTTTTCTTTTTTACTGCTGCCTTCAACCTTTCCCAGCATCATTGTCTTTTCCAGAGAATCCTCCTTTCTTACAAGAAGCCAAAAGTAGACAGCCTCCACTTCATCATTTTTACTTCCAGAAACAGTTTAAACTTAATTTGATCTAGAATTCCTTGTTCATCTTTCTGGCAGTCCATGGTATCCACAAAATCTCTTCCAGGACCATATTTCAAAAAACGGCATCCTCCCTCCCTGTCAGATTTCTTTACTGCCCAATTTTCATAACTGTAATTAGGAATGCATGAGTGGAGATAATCTTGGTCTCCAGTTACAATTAATTTCTTTATTACTGTCCTTCAAAGACTCAGTTCTCTTCTGATTTCTTGGCTACATTCTCCATTTGGGTTGATGACTAAATCAAGGTATACAAATTCACTGTTTCAATTTCTTTATTGTCAACACTAAAGTTGTCTAGCTCTTCTGTAGTCATGATTTTTGTCTTCTTAATGTACAGCTCAATGTGTGATGCTTTAGCACTTCCTTCTTTCATTTTCACTAAAAGTTGTTTCAAGTTATTGTTGCTTTTTGTCAGTATGATGGTATCATCTGCATATTGTAAATTATTGATGTTTCTTTCACTTTTACCACTCCTGCTTCATCTCAGTTTAGTCTGTCTTTCCATATATGATATCATATGATCTGAGTACAAACTGAACAGATAAGGGAATAAAGCACACTCTTGTCTGAAACCTTTGTCCATAGGGAACCATTCTGTCCATATCCCAGCCTAACAGTAGCTTCTTACCTATAATACTATAGGTTATGCATCAGGACAATCAATTGCCAAGGCAAACCCATTTACTCTATCTGGCACTGTAACAATGTAACTACCAATCATTAACCATTAATGTAAAGATAAGATTTAAAAAACCTAACAATCCACATTGATTCTTTGCTACAAGAGGACAAGATCTAAACAAAAGGATTAATTCAAATGAAGATGTGAAAATAAGCAGATATTTCACTCTGTTTGTCTTTTTGTCCTCATACTAGACTGATGATAGATTTTGCAACTGACAATATTCTCTATTCTTAAAACAGGAATTGTCCCTAAGTCTACAATCCATCAGGTCTCAGTCTCTACCATGTGATCTCCCTGGTCTTCCTTCCTGTATCTTACAAACAATCTGGAGTCATGTTATTATCAAGGATACACTGGGTTGTTGGTTTTTTAAAAAAGGAACCAATTTATTAATTTCAGGAAGCAAATTAAGAGCCATTGGGAATTGTTTTAAATTGGTAACTGAACATTCAGCATTCTGGAATGACTCCAGTTGCTGAAATTAATATGGGAAGGAGGATGATCTAATCTTGTTTCCATAACATTTTAATTTCTTGGCTTAATGTTTAGTACTTGCAATTTGTACTGTCTGTACTTTTGAGGTTGTTTGTTATTTAAGCTCCAACTAAAACATGTTTTTCTTTGCTCCTAAACTAGAAGTATAGTATCTGGATGATGATGATGATGATGATGTAACTTTTATTACTAGGCACCTTGAATTGCTAAGGAAA
The DNA here is from genome assembly GCA_030440675.1 of Furcifer pardalis. Classification (NCBI taxonomy): domain Eukaryota; kingdom Metazoa; phylum Chordata; class Lepidosauria; order Squamata; family Chamaeleonidae; genus Furcifer; species Furcifer pardalis. The sequence continues at coordinate 95,594,388 of CP126895.1, read as the reverse complement.
GGCAAGATATTTAGATTAATGAATTAAATTAATATTATCAGTAGATCATGTTGTATAATACTGGAATAATATTCAAAATTGTCAACAAGGCTGGCAGAATCTCAGGAAAGATGGGTGAATTTGTCTGTTTTGTTTTCTATAAAGTTTATGCCTTTCTTTAGACATTAGTTTATTTTCTGCATCATGTTGCAAAAGCCTGAATAAAACTTGTATGCATTATCTTCATGACACAAAATATTGTAGATATTTTGGTGGTATTTCCTAAATTAATTTTTCACATGCACTTCCCTTTAATATGTATTTTTGATTGGAGAACAGCATTTGAAGAAGCGTGAAAGCCCAAAATGTAACTGTATTTTAGTTTACATATCTATTTCTGAAGTGCAAATTACTTCAGTTTGCACTAAAATTCCTACTTCACAGAAATACATATCCTCACTTGCTATCAACCTGAATGTTATGTACCATTTAAACCTTATTTCTGACCTAAACTTATATCTCTGCACTGTATTTATATTCAGCCAGCTGTATATAATCATATACCATTTCTATTTATTTTCTTAAAAAAAAAAAAAAAAAGGGGGGGGGGAATCCTTTTGTTGTTAAAGTTTAGAGCATGATCCCTGCCAGAAACTCATAAGAAGCCTGGAGAATACAGGTGAAGATCAGTTTCAACAAAAGGCTGGCTATTCCTGGGGATCAGTAATAGCAAGTACATTTCCTAGCTTCATGATGTCATCTGTCTCCTTTGAATTACTCACAAAGCAGCACACCAGATGGCTGCATAGAGAGCATTTTGTATTTGTGTGCAATAGATGAGAGCCAAGACTAATGGGCAGCTCATATGACTGACCTTCCCGGCTGTGTCTACACGCATGGGGAACAAGTCACTATTTTCTTGTTGGAAGACTGCCCCAATTATAGCTGATGGTTGAGCAATCATGAGACACATGGGACATTGCTATTCCCATGAGCAGGTTAGTATAACAAGACTCTTGGGACACACTAATCCATCCTATGTATGTGTCACATTGTAATCCTGATGGGAATGGGGTGAAAGTTCCCTTAATATTTTGGAGAGGTTTCACATGACTAATGGTAAGTGGTATTTCGCACATAGGCACAAAAGAGTCCCATGACACTTTAATGCCAAGCAGGTTTCTGTGAATTAGAGCCTACTTCACCAGATGCATCTGACAGAATAAACTCTGGTTCACAAAAGTTTATTCCCCAGTAAAGCTTTTAAGGTGTCCAGGACTCTTCTGTTGTCAAGGTGCTTGCTTAAACAGAAGAATATGGCTAACCATCTAGAATTGAGAACCCTTGCATGTGAATTAATTGGTGCACGGTAAAAGCAACAAGGAAAAAAAAAAGCCCTTTCCTTTCCAGCAGGATTCAAAAGTACATAGGTAAGTGTAATCAGAAAACGATAGAGAAACAGCATGGTTCAAAGAAAGAAAGAAAATTAACCTTTATTCCCCATTCTGTGTTTCACTACATAAAATAGGATCCACCTCCCAGGATATAATAATAAACCTGTTTATAAATGTCCAAAACATTCCACAAGTGATTTTGAGATTTAAAAAAAACCACACCAGCCACAATAATCTAGGCCTAGGGAAATAAAAAGAGCAGGCATACAGGAAGCTGTGAACTTCTTTCAAATATTGTGACTTTTAGGCTACACAGGATGCAGGATGGAAAAATAGCCCATTTGATGATTAGTGATTATGCTGATCTTAAGGAAAGTCCCGTGCACAGATCAACCTCAATGACAGAAATGGAAATATGGGGAGAAAATAAAGTGAAAGAGGAATATATTATGCAGTGAAAGAGATAGATGAGTTGTCATTGGAATACTTCTGGATAATGTGATAATGAGAGTGTGAAATGGACACAGTAACGTCGCGTGGATTTCAGCCGCCCAGGGCTTAAGCCAAATTTGCTGTCCCCTGGTAGATGCTGATGCCCTCTCCTGCTAGGGCTTCTGGGAATTGTAGTCCAAAAAAACCCATAGCCCAAAAAGCGCCATCCGGGGTGGGGGGACTCTGACCCCCCTCCCCCGCAATGCCACTGAATGGACAGATGGTGGGTGGGAGAAAAGGAGTAGGAGGAAGAACTGGGCAGAGTTAGGGTGGAGTTAGGGTGGAGAAGTTAGGGTGGAGAAAAGGCATGGCAACAATAGTTGAAACCAAAGGTTCAAGAGTCAATTCAAGATCTGAATGGACAGGAACTATTGCCCTTCTATGTCTGGATGCAAATGAAGGGATGATCAATTCGGAATAGTTCAGATCAGCAGTAAAAATACCAGCAATGCTTCAGAACAACTGGTCATTGTGTAGACATCTCATAGTCTCCTGTTGCATCCAAACTGAGACAGTGTGTGTCAGACAATATAGTAGTTTCCTATCTTGGTTTGCAGCCCAAGATTAAAGTGTGGCTCATCTTCCTCCCATTCCCATAGCTAAGGATTGTGTTCAGGCATATGTGAAAGAATCTGTAGTTGGAGTAGGAACACTCTTTAGCTAGGAAAAACGAGGATGTGCTGACATAGCTAAAAAAAGAAATCATCTTGGAGATCTGCTTGTTTCTCTTTCAAGCTGCTACTAAATAGTGAAGGAAATGAGAATTAGCTTGCACTTTCTCATTGCAAAATTGCACCCAGGTGCCTACACATTCTCTTCTGGCTCTCCCTTGTGAGGTAAGAGGCAAGTGTGTGTGTGGGGGTGTACTTTACCAAAGCACCACTTTGTCTCTGTGTGTGCATGTGCGTATGCATATGCACACTCCGTTAGTCTTTCTTTTCTGCATTGGTTCAAAGCAATCACACACTTCGAACTGAAGCGGAAGGATTCAACTTTTTAAAAAATTAGATGGGTCTCTGGTGGGGAGGGCAAACTACAGTTTGGGTCTGTGTGACTCTGTGTGGAATTCTGTTGCATTATGTGATCAAGGGGGGGGGGGAATTCAAATCAGATTACCCCAAACCTGTAGTATTTCCTGCAGAGTTAGTGTAGGGAACAAAAGCAAGACTTTCCAAGATCATAGAATACTGCAAGTCTCCAGTGATTTCATCATATATGGAAAATGTACATTTGGATTTAAACTGAAACACGTATTTCTAAGTTTGCATCCCTACAGATCGAAGAGTCTATGTCAACTTATCCAATTCAGTTTTCTGTTTCTGGGTCATACCTTTGCTATTATTTGGCAATACACAAGCAGCCACTGTAAAGCTAAAACTTGATGAAACTCACACACCCCTGTTTCCCTTCCCCCTGCTTGGATAACTCTTTGAACTGCATTTGATTTAATGGACCACAAGAGTGCAGGCATATGATAGGTTAAACATTTCCAAGTCTCCATTCTTGATTAGAAGTAGCAAACAAAGGACTGTTCGCTTCCCTTCCCCAACGTAAAGTAAAACAAAACCAGTCCCAAATACACATCATGCTACATATACAGATGATCAGCTGAGATAAACTGTGTAGACATAAACAGCATAGGAATTCCACCAGGGGTCTGCATGTTATCAAGCTGAGATGAGGGACACTTACCACATTGTAGAGGCCAATGCACCAGCGCTCAAATAAAATCTGCCCAGAAAATCCATTAACAAACGCAAACCAAAGCTGAAACAGAAGAAAAGTTGCACAAAGCATTAGATCAATGTGACACAAAGGTTTCTATGCACTGAACAGAAGAGCATGGAATGTGGACATCATCTGGTGGAGGAAGCTGCTAGATAGATTATGAAGATACATATTCAAATTCAAATTCAAATTTATTTTTATACCCCGCCTTGCTCATATTCACAGTTGTTCTCTTTTAAACACTGTAAGTCTACTTAGGTGGTAGAGCAATATCTATAATTTGTATCATTATGCTAAAATAACACATCTCTTGTAAACCTAAATGAAATCTTTCTATTCCAGCAAGTCTTTAGTATGGCTTCCTTATTGCTGGAACATAACCTGATTTTGTTCACAGAGCATGTAAGGTACAAACCCCAGTTATGCTGAGAGAATCCTGAAAATAACACCAGAGACTATGCTAGCTCATGTTTATTCATTTAAAGTTCTACCATACCCCTGAGAATCGAGATATACAATGACACCCACACACCACAATTTTTAGAATACACAATGGCAAGTATCTTAGTCATTCAGAAGAGACCAACGGTACCCAGAGTTTGGAAAAGTTATATTTTGGGGGAACGGTTTCCAAAGTGTTCAGCCAATGTGGCTGGTGACTATGCTGGCCAATAATTTTGGGAATTACAGTACAGTACAGAAAAAGTAGTTTGTCTAAGCTCTGCTGCTAGTGAAGTTGAAAAGTCAACATTCCTACCAATGGCATACCATAATACTTTCAAAACATCCCACAGTTTCAAAAACAGCTTCCTAAGTAACATGGATAACTTAAAAGTCCCCCCCCCTCCCAAGCCTAAAGCTGCAAAACTTTGCTCATTGATCTGGAAAGATGTCACAGACTACTTGTTGCCCACCCAGTTCTAATCTATCAGTTTCAATAACTAAGAATGTTAAAGAGGAAAATCAGGTTAAGAAAGTATACGTTTCATTGTTGAGATCTGTTATAGTAGCTTTTATGTAAATCGGTTTTTTACTTAACTTGAAGCAATAACTAAGAATGTTAAAGAGGAAAATCAGGTTAAGAAAGTATACATTTCATTGTTGAGATCTGTTATAGTAGCTTTTATGTAAATCAGTTTTTTACTTAACTTGAAGCAAACACATAGGAAAAATGAATTTTTACTTAACTCAACGCAAACCCATAGGAAAAAATGAATTTTTTATTTAACTCGAAGCAAACACATAGGAAAATGAACACAAGCAACTTTTTTAGACCACACCAGTCTGCACCAGTGCGATTGCACCAAAACTAGCATAGGTCAGTGATGGCGAACCTTGGCACTCCAGGTGTTCTTGAACCTTATGCACAGTAAACCCATTCGTGTGGATTCACAGAGACTTGGGCTTCTGGGAATTGAAGTCTAAGAACACATGGAGTGCCAAAGTTCACCATCATGGACATAGGTCATAGTGATTTCAATTATTCTCCTGGAACTGTGACTGGATCTGGATCCAATCTGCAGAACAGGAGTAGGGAACCTTTGTTACTCCTGTTTTATTGGACTACAGCTTTCATAATCCCTTAACATCTGCTATGCTGGCTGGGCTTCTGGGAGCAGACATCAAAAACATCTGGTGAGCTGAATTTTCTGCACTTCTGCCTTGGATTCTAATTGTTCTTTACAGCAGTTGAAGTCTACCAGCCAAACTCCTTGTGCATAAATTATACCAGCATAAAGGAAATGATGTGACCTCCTGGGTCAGACTGCAGTTAATTAATGGTACCTTTTTCCATTCTAAGTCACAATGACATTATATGTATTTTATTATTAATTTATCTCATTTATCATCTTTTTCTTAATGAGGAAACTCAAGGCTGTCAAAGTGTTAAAACAAGTAAAAGCTAAAAAAAACCCTGTAATACATAGCAAGTTAAAAATAATTCAATTATAACAGGAAGCAAAAATACATTAGATTAAAATATTTAAAATGTTAAAAATAAACTTCTGCTGTGATTACATAGTCAAGTGCTACAGGATTTACTGTAAGTATAAAACAGATTTTAACTGATCACAAGACACAAAGGCCAATTCAAACCAATCTGGCCCTTTTTGCTTCTGATACAGAGGCTTCTTTCTCTGTCACTGGATTTTTACTTTTGTCAAGCTTCAACAATTCAAACACACTTCTCCACATGTGATCAGTTGTTTGTTCTCCAAAAGGACAGAAAGTGTGACTGTGGATGTTATTCTGGTGATAGACTAATCTGGGCCAGGGCCATAGCGAGGAATCTAAATGTGGGTGGGCAATTGTTTTAATCTGTAGGGGTTGGAGTAATTTATGGTGGCAGTTTTAATGGGTTTTTTTAATTGGTTTTTAAAATGTGATTGTTATTTTCTGTGAGCTGCCCAGAGTCTTCAGAGTTGGGTGGCATATAAATCAGAAAAATAAATAAATAACAAACAAATAAATAAACCCCAGCATTCATGTATTCAGCTTGTTATTAAAATATAAGCAATGAGGAATCAAAGCAAGAACAGTGAAAATCTGCTCCAGGTGAAATCATTTCACTTTCACTGGTATAATTTACACAAGAGGATTGCAGCCATAGGATTTCTTGTGAATCCTATCCTTCTCCCACTCATTATTATGAAGTAGTTTCATAACTCTGCTTGCTTTACCAGACATACTTCTTAGATAATACAGTACTGGCTCATTCAGTACTTCTTTTAAAATTTCTGAACAATTTATGCAACATCATTGGATTATTTTGTCTACAAAAAGTTGCAGAGAGAGAGCTGTTCTTGACTCTTCCAAACTTGATTGTCCCCTAGAAAAAAGAGCCATGAATCTGGCTTTACTACACAAACATCACTTGTAACATTTTATGGTGTGTCTTGATCTAATTTTTATCATATGCAGGCACTGCTTGGAATTTTATTTGCAACATGAAAATCTTTTGAAACCACATCCAATGTTGGAAAACTATCTTTAGTGCAGAAATCCTCTGCTGGATAATCAAACCCACTTGTTTTAAGAGAGCTACTATTCAGGTGGGTCCAAAACAATAAAAATAATGATTTCTTTTCTTTCTTTCTTTTTTTAAAAAAAACTAAACTGCTTTTTCAAAATGTAAATATTACTAGGATTTCTTTTCCAGCAAAATTCATGCAGATAGATATAAAAAACGAGGATGCATTTACACATTCAGTGAATATACAGTGAGACTTGTATTAAATAATTTTTTCTACAAGATAAAAAGTTGTTTTTGGCTATGATGTATAACAGTAAGCAGTGCATCTGCTTGTTTAAAAAAGTTTTGTTTTGCCACAATGGCTGCTAATCCATACAAATAATTTTTGTTCTCTATGTATTTAAAAGTTGAGGATGATCAAATGAAAGCACTGCTTTTGGTAAACAAATTCACACACAAAAAAACCATCCCTTTATTTGGACTAGAATTCTTAACATCTGCCATATGGCTGGGGGAATCTGGGAATCATAGTCCAAAAGCTCCCAAATTCCAATTATAATACACTGTTTTTGTTTTAAAATTGGCATAAAGTATAGAAACATGTCCTGCAGAATTTCTAGTGGGCTGGTTTTGTAACATTTTTAGTAAAAGAAAAGTCACCCTTTTTCGAAAGCCAGTTGTATCCAAATCTAGGGCTTGGTGCTCATCTCTGTTCATAGCAAAGAGCTTTCTGCATCTGCATATGTTTCCATGGTCATGTGACAGGCATGACTAGACACCGGAGTGCACTGAACACTGTTTACCTTCACACTAAACTGGTACCCATTTATCTACTTGCGATTTCTGGCTTTTGAACTGCCTGGTTGGCAGGAGCTGGGACAGACGACTTGAGTTCACTCCACTGCACAACACTCAGGTCTCAAACAGCTAACCTGCTGACCTTCCGGTCGTCAAGCTTGGAGTCTTAACCACTAAGCCATCTTAGCCCTTATATTCATTAAATATGTTGTTTTAAATGCATGTAATTTTAAAATGTTATTATTTCCTTCAGACTGAGTAATTTAATCAAGCAATTAATGAATTTTACCAGCCAGTCCTTACAAAATTGGGTGGAATAGTGCAGCACTTGAGTCTCAAACTGATGACCTGCTGACCTTCCAGTCATCCAGTTCAGCATCTTAACCCCAAACCACCACATTTTTAGATACAGTTGTACCTAGCTTAAAGAGCATAATGCATTCCAGAGGATTGTTCTTTAAGCGAGTTTGCTCTTAAAGTGAAACACCATCGTAAATGACCAATTGTGACTTTTGGCGGGGGGATTGTGAACCTTGATTTAGTTGTTAAGCAAGTTTTAGTTGGTTTTAGTTATTAAGCGAGGTGAGCATTCAGTGAAAATTCTGCTCTTTAAGCGAGGTTTTACTGCACTTGTAAAATATACACACTACCCTCCTCCTCACCTCTGGGTCCTAAGCTTAACAAGCAGTGGTATAGCTACATTCAAAGGCACAGAGACTGGAGACAAACAGCCTATGGTTACCTCAGACTTGGTCAGTAGGAAAATCCTGCCAAGCCTCACTCACTATGCCAAACACCTGGGGGTTACAGCTCACAATTATGGGACTGCAATGAGTAAATGGAGCCAGAATTATTGTACAGCCCCTTAAATTTGGGGTGGAAGTCCTCTTTGCTCCATTTTAACTACTGTTTGCCTTCCAGAAATGTTAGGGGGAGGAGAAACTTTGGATTTCATATCAAATGCAAGGAACTTCAGATGTAAGGAGGAAAATCCAAATGGACACACTACCATTTCTACAGCTGATTTTGGTTAACATAGGAAATATATGAGATTAGCTGCAACATGAAGAGAAACACAAGTGAAGTGATAAAAATATTTTCACATTGTAACATACTGTATAAAGAAAGAAACACTCCATTTTGTAATTTTATTTTATTTTTCTAAAAAATAAAACCTCCTATTTTGGAATGGCACATTTTAACACACAAACACACTCTTACACATGTGTTTACCTGGAGTAAGCTTTCATTTAGCTGAATGGCATTTAATCCCTAAGCAAGCCTCTAAAACCGTTGATATTCTTAAACAGGGCTTTCCTGAAGATCCTAACTTCATCTTGACAGATTCATAATGAGACAAGAGATCCCTTCAATAGCCAGGCCTCGGTTATTTAGGGGTTTAAAAGTTAAAATCAACACTTGAATTGGGCTTGGTAAGCAATGGGCCAGAAATAAGCAATGGGCTTGTGTCTGGCCAGGTTATCCTCCGATGGTAATAGAGCAGACCATACTGCCAGCGACTCAGCATGGAGTGTCAGGCAGTGGTTAACTAATCTGACAACCTTGAGAACAAACGGCCTTGGGTGCTGAGGTCCACAGGCAAGAGTAATGGTCTCCAAGTGGATTAAATCCCACTTGAATCCATCTTGATGGAGAGCAGCAGCTTCATTAATACTGGCCTAGGGCCGATGACTCGATCAGTGGCAAGGGTGTCATTCTGCGATGCGGAAAGAAGGCCACGGCATTATATTCTCAGATCCATGAGGATCGCCAATATTCAGATTCGGATACTGAAGAACAAAAAGAAGGAGCAATGGGCAACTAGTGCAGGTCATTCAGTAAGATGATCTCCAAGGGAATATACTGTATGTGTATATACTCAGTGGTGAGATGTCAAAAATTTTACTACCCCACCGTGAAGTCATCACAGTGTGGGCGGAGCTAACATCATGACGTTGTGGGCGGGGCCAAAGAAATAATAAAATAATGAAATAATAAAAATAATAAGCACACACACACACACACACACCCCTCAACCCACCCACCCACAACACAAACCCGTAAATAAATTAAATAAATAAACAAATAAAGCATTTTGACCACGAAGGCAAGAAATGTAAGTGAAACCCTTTCTTTTTATGCACAGGTTTGGTTTCCCACTGAATTGCATTGGGGACATACAAACAGAAAACCTTTATAATACAAGAAATTGATTTCCAATGCATTTAAATGGGAAATTGCAATTTTTCGCCCTCTAGTGGCCACCTGTGGTAATGGCCTGCCAAACATATGTTTTTCTTTTCCCTCTCCTGAAGCTGAACTGCATTCATTCATTCATTCATTTATTTGATTTATATACCGCCCTACTCGGTACAACCGACTCAGGGCGGTTTACAGAGACAATACATAAAGGCAATCAAAAAATAACATAGTTCAGGTCATATAACATAATACAATAAATAAATGATACAATACAGCAGTGTAATTAAAAAAACCACACTGCAAAATCAAGTTACGAAATACAGTGTAATGAAATAAAACCACACTGTAACATAAGATACAAAATATTCCAATTACATATATATTACATGACAGAAAATAACATGGTAATCACAATCTCGTAAGCAATAATCCTAAGACAAAAAGTTCTTAAAAATTAATTAAATTAATATACAGTCAATGAGCCACAGGTGTTGCTAATGGTGGCGGCGCAAAGGTCCAGCCGCCGCCGCGGCTTTTGAACCCTGCCGGGCAGGGTGGTGCCTCCGGGCCAGGTGGTCGAGCCTGGGGCCGAGCGGAGAGGCGGCCTCGCTCCCGCCGCAGGTGTCTCTGATGGCGGCGGCGCAAAGGTCCAGCCGCCGCCGCGGCTTTTAAGCATTGAATCCAGTGCAGTTTTAAACGGTTTTGGATTCTCGTATAAGTTGAGTCACCTTTTTGGACCTCATTTGGGGGGCTAAAAAACTCAACTTATACTCAAGTATATATGGTAACCCTTGATAGAAAAAGCAAGATTTGCCCATTCCTGACCTACACAATTTTAAGAACTCATCTATTAAAGCAGTAAAACAGCTAGACATATTCTACATTCATTCATCTTAATATACTGTATTTTGCAATCAATGTGAAAAATTTAGAAGTAGAGGGATGGAGTTGGTGCATGTAGGTACACTGTTGTCCATGAATCTCAGATCTTCTAATTTGTTGTTGGTAAATACCTGAATAAGGCTTCTTCTTCTTCTTTCGTGTCCTGATCAAACCCTGGACTGCCAAAATGAAGCCACTTTCTTTGCTCTATACAGTATCATTTTGCTTTTATATGCACAAAATTTCTAGTGTTATCTCAGCAACAAGGAATCTATGCAGCTGATAACGGTCCCTTTTCAGCCTCTTTCTCTGTGTTTTTTTTCCAGTACAAAAGGACACTCAACAGATAACTGTTTTTTAAAAAAAGACACTTACCTAATGCATAAAAAAAAAGACAGCCGTGAGATCCATACACAAAATAAATGCAGGAAGAAGGTGATATCTTTATAGTAGTGATGGCAAACCTTTTAGAGACCGAGTGCACAAACAGAAAGGTGGGGCAAACTCTGCTGTGGGGAAGGAGGAAGCACTCCCATTGTGCTGCTGGGCAGAGGGGCAGGGTGTCATCTGTGCTGGGGGGAGGGAGGAAGCGACAACGTGCATGCCAACAAAGAGGGCTGGCAGTGCCCTCTCTGGCACACCTGCCATAGGTTCACCACCACTGCTTTATAAGATCACCAAATGCAGTTGGTGATGCATAAGTGAAGGGACAGTCAATTACCATCTCACTTCCACATGTTTCTGGGCAATTTTAATTGCATTGAAGGCCTTATACATAATTAGTATGGAACATCTAATGCTTGAAATGGGATGATCTAATTTATTTAAACGCTTTAAGGTGCTGGGATAGCAGACTTCTCTTAAATGTGTGCATTTATGATGTCTTGATAATAGATATCTTAACAAGGACTATAAATGTTTTCCTGCTAAAGGGCATGGAAAGCCAATGCAGTCAGGGTATCAACAATCGCCACAGGCACCAATTATAGTCACATGGGAATGCTTTCATTGTAGAGAGAGATATTAAAGTCTCAAAATAGCTTCTCCTTCCACTCACATATTTTGCATGCTCTTGCCAAATAATATTTAAAAAACATAGTTAGAACTAATAAAACACATTTATTTATCTCCTTTGTAGTTAATAATCTGTCTTGATTAAAATCCTCTTTTGGACAAATAAGTTTCTTCATACCAGGATTTTATCTTTAGAGAATGAAACATTTAAATAATTTTTTTTAGAAGAGCAAAACACCATATTCACAATGAAAGTATAATTTTACTTATTTTTAAAAGTAAAAAATGAAACAGAGTTTGTTGAAATCTATTTGGTCTACTGCTATTTTTGTTTGTTAATAGCAAACTACCATGAGAATACAAAAACTGATTTTTCCCTTTACCAGCCTGTGTAACCAGAGTGATTATGTATTTCCTAAATTAAAGAGGTATCTTAGGACACCTGTATATGTTTACTGTACTGGGAATATTGACTTTAGTTGCCCACGTGTAAGACTTACAAATAAAGTAATATTTTAAACAAAAAAAAATCAGGAATGGTGTTTTTGTGCCTGAAATATCTTTGTACCAAATATGAATTAGAAAAACCATGCTTATTCCCATTTGTGAAAAATTGTTAGTTCTATAGCAATAATTTTATGAAATTATGGTGTGCGATCGCCCTGCACATGACGATAGAATGGGCCTTAATGGTTGGTTAAGAAAGCAGGGGAAAATGGCACAACATTTGTTTGTTTGTTTACATCATTTCTATCCCAATTTTGTCCCATAAAGCAACTCAGGGAGGCTCATAATAATTAAAATTAAGGTACAGTTAAAAGCACAATAAATTCTCAATAGGTAGATGGGTTGGGTTATTTTAATTTTAACTTAATATTCTTTGCTGATGACAGTAGTTCCATTTGAATGTTTACTATTATTTATTTATTATTTTTATTTCCGGTGGCAATGTATAATTGTGAGAGATGGACCATTAGAAAAGCTGAGCGCAGAAGAATAGATGCCTTTGAGATGTGGTGTTGGAGGAGAGTTTTGAGAGTCCCCTGGACAGCGAGGAGAACAAATAGGTCAGTCTTAGAAGAAATTAACCCTGACTGCTCTTTAGAACGTCAAATAGTAAAGATGAAGCTAAAGTACTTTGGACATCAAATGAGAAGACAGTATTAGCTTGAGAAAGCCTTGATGCTGGGAAGGGTGGAGGGCAAAAGAAGAAGGGGGCAGCCAAAAATGAGATGGCTAGATGGTATTGTAGAGACAATGGGCACAGAACTGAGTGAGTTGAGGAGGATGGTGGAGGACAGAAGTGCCTGGTGGACAGTGGTCCATGGGGTCGCAAAGGGTCGGAATCGACTGTGCGACTGAACAACAAAAAATTATGTTTATATTAAACATGTTTAATGATTTTTGTTATTTTTTTATAGGTTGTGAAAGCTGGATCATAAGGAAAGCTGAGCAGAGAAGAATAGATGCCTTTGAAATGTGGTGTTGGAGGATAATTTTGAGAGTACCCTGGATAGCAAAGAGAACAAATAGGTCGATCTTAAAAGAAATGAACCCCAACTGCTCTTTGGAAGGTCAAATACTGAAGATGAAGCTAACGTACTTTGGACATCAAATGAGAAGAGAGGATTCATTTGAGAAAGCCTTGATGCTGGGAAAGGTGGATGGCAGAGAATGAGATGGCTACATGGCATTGTTGATGCAATGGGCACAGAGCTGGTTGGGTTGAAGAGGATGGAGTGTCTGATGTGCGATGGTCCACGGGGTCGCAAAGGGTCTGACTCAACTATACAACTGAACAACAGCAAAGTTTATATTTAGTTCTGTAATTTGATATCCTGACAGTAGTACACCACACCGAGAGTGCTAGACATACAAATTGATTGAATATTATTCAATTAGAAACAATTCCTCTAAAAATATTTTTAAAACCCACAAAACCACACTTTTTTTAAAAAATACCCAAGATCTAAGAAAGAGTCCAGGTTTAATGCCAGTGAAGTTTTAAAAAACTATTTACAAAGAAAAGTCTTTATATGTTGCTGGAAGGATTTGATTCTTTAAAAACCTCCGGTTTATGAATGTAGAATATTTTGATTCTCTATCCACAATTCAAAATGCCAGAAAATGGCACAATATTACAGCACAATATTGTGCCTGTGTGGGAAAAGATGCTAAGCTTTACACAGCAAAGGCCAGTCTGAATGCTGACAATACCATGGGTGATATGAAGTCTAGTTTCAAAGTTACAGTTTTTTGTTTGGGGTGCCCACATTTTTAGAATTGCCTTGCAGAACATTATCTTGCTCTGCTTCAGAAAAAACATAGCAGCACTCCCATGATGCTATAATATCATAAAAGGGAGAGGGCTAACCTGCGGTCCTGATGAGCTTTCTACAACCTGGGAGCAGCCATAGAAAAAGTTTTATATTGTGTTCTCACAAAACATACCTGAGAAGTTTGAGAGTCTGAGAGAAGGGCCTCCCCTTAAAGATCTTAGGAACTGAGAAGGATCATATGGGGAGAGATGTGGACCTTTAGACATCCTCTGACTAATACACCGAATGGGCACATTTTACTTCTACTTCTGGGAGCGACAAGGGCAGTGCGGGCCGGATGAATTGCAGTAAGCCCATTTGTGTGGATTCACAGGATGCTTGGGCTTCTGCGAATGAAGTCCAAGAACATCTGGAGTGCCAAGGTTTGCCATCATGGATGTAGATGGACTTCATGGCTGAAGAACCTGAGCGTGTGGTGTGGCGTGTCCTTGGAAGAACTGTTCTGAGGAGTTAAGAACAGGAAGACTATCGCCATTATGGTAGCCAGTACTGTATCTGGAATGGATATAGCTTCCTCCAATTAGCCCCAGTCTGCAGATTAGCTGCAGAATTTTGAACCAACTGATGTTTTTGAAGTGTCTTCAAGGGTAAAAGTGTTACTGAAATCCAAACAGGATATAAATAATGCATGTGTCACTGTAGGATATCTCAAGGAATGGGTGCAGCTGCTATACCAGTTTTAATGTGTGAATGCACTTCTGGCCACTAATGTCAACCTAAGCATCCAGCCTCAGGGATGAATCAGGAGAAACACCCCAGCTGCAAAGCAGAGTTTTCAAAGGCAGGATGTCATTCCACCCTGCACACACTGAATCCTTATTTTCTGGCCTGACTTTTGACTGATCAAGAGCACCTCTGTCTTCTTTGGATTAAGTTTCATTCTGTTTGTCCATTACCAACACCAGACACTGATTTAGAACAGGAACAGCTTCCTCAGAGTGAGGAAGCAGAAAGAGGGTTGGGGGTCACCCACATACTAGTGGCACTGAACTTCAAAACTTGAGACAACCTCGCCCAGCAGTTTTGTGGATATGTGAAATAGCATGGAGGACAAAACAGAACCCAGGGGGACATCATAACAGTCAAATAAAAGGTGTTGCAGGTTTCCTTCTTTTAGGGGTTCATTTAAATGTATATGTACTCAGAATGGCTTTGTACCTTGCATTAGTTTCAGAATGCTAGACAGGCTGCAGCCTTTGTTTGCAGTAGCTATATACAATCATCCAAGATGAGTGACCTTTCTCTACTCAAAGCTTGTATCCAGATGTTGAGATCAGTATGTCAGTGAATCAATTCCCTTTATGCTGGAGAACAGACAAAACTACATCTCAGGTTTTAACCCAAGTACACAGAATTTAATCCCACCGATTTTCAATGGGATGGAATTTGTCTTACATTTAAGTATGGGGGCTTAACTCCATTGTTCACTGAATTGTAAGAATATTTTAAAAACTGGCTCTCTTACTATAATGTCCTGCTTGCTTTTCTTTTCTTTGGTCATCTCACGATTGCCTGATTTCAACAAAAGGAGGAACTTTGCATTATGGTAAGGCTAGCTGTGGTCAGACTCTTGGCTCACAGAAAAGTTTAAATAGATCTGGAGAATGTCAGTTCTAATGTGTCGCCTTACGGCATCTGTCACGGTGAGGTCTAGAAATAAGAAGGCTTCAGGCAGTCTGAATACTGAGCATTTAAGCACTGGGTGACTGCTCGAAAATATCACATGGATTAGGCTTCTTTCATCTTGAGCCAGATGAACGACATTCTACCCCCAGCAAATGTTGTTTCTTCCAGCAGATCAATATTACAAGAGTCTTATGCATCACACTGAAAGCAGCTTGTGGTGAAATGCAATCAATAAGTAAGTCTGTATATACAATCTGACTGGCCAGTATCCAGCACATGTAGCAAGTTGTCACTGCTGCCATACTCAAGTGCCATATTAATCGGCCCTGAGCATTCTATTGGTATTTTTGTTATATGACTATCTTATGAGTTTCCAAACAGAAAGCTAGGCTTAAAACACAATTTAGTCCCTGCTAAGAGGAAAGAGCAAACTGCAGACAACTCCTTTAAGCACACACGTGCCCTTCTATAAATGCTGTGGTTTGTTGGCTTCTTTACTTGTGTTCTTCCAACTGACTGCTGCAATGTGCCAATGTTTCAAAATGGACTCATCAACAATACTGCCACACTAGGAATAAATGAGCTGGCTGCTCCACGGCCGAGGGTGAAATTATCTGAGTGGTGGAGGCAGATCATTTTCTGCATCTAGGCAAGCAGCCTCCCTTGTTGTCAGTACCTAGAGCAGTGATGTCAAACCTTTAAGATACTGAGTGCCCAAATAGAGGGGCAGGGTGAACTCTGTGCTGGGAGGAGGGAGGAAGTGCTCCCATTGGGCTGGTGGTGGATAGAGGGACGGGCAAACTCTGTGCTGAGTGATGGGACATCTGCCTATAAAGAGGCCTCTGAGTGCCTCCTCTAACACGTGTGCCATAGGTTTGCCACCACTGACTTAAATGTAGACACAAAGCTGCCTAGGGATGGTAGAAAAATTAATTTTTCCAAGTTTTGGGAAGGCCAAGTTTGAAAAAGACCACTTGACATTTTTTTCCTGTAATAACTCTGGCTATCTTGTTATGGCAATAGAGTAGACCATACTCCTAGCGACTCAGCAGATTGTCAGGCGGTAGTTAACTAACATTACAACCCTGAAGACTAACAGCCTTGGATGGCAAAGTCTGCCACACTCTCTTGGCCCTTTCCACTGGCCAGGAAGATAAGAGCCCCCATGGCTATGGGAGGCTGAAGACGCTGCTGCATCGTCATGCCCTCCTCACTGGTGGTTTTGGTTGAAGTGCCGTGGCGTATTCACATGGTGACTTTGGTCTTTGTTGCTGTCAAACTTTCTATCGGACTTCTCATATGAGTCCTGTGGGACTTTGCAAACGTGTTGCTGTGAAACTTCTCAAATGAGGTTTTCCCCCTCTTTTTGTAATGCTTTTTGATATTGTGATACTGATACTTTTTGATACTGTGATTGTAATGATTTTTGATAATGATATTATATTGTTTGTTATCTGTGATGATAATATGTATTGTGATTATTGTTAGCTGCCCTGAGTCGCATAGCCGAATGGGCAGCATACAAATTGGATAAATGAAATGAAATGAAGTAGATTAAATCCCACTTGAGTAAATCTTGATTGGGGGGGGGGGCAGCAGCTTCATCAATACTGGCCTGGGGTTCATGAGGATTTTGTGTGCCAAAAAGGCTCACAAAACTGGTACAGGTGTTGCTCTGGGACACAGAAGGTAAATGGAAGTCCACTGCATTATATTGCTCCCAGGACAATCTTCATGGTTGATCCCTGTGATGATAGCCAATATTTGGAATCAGATACATCACTTGGAAGAAGAAGAACTCTGGTTATTGCTATCCTTCTCAGTAGAAAATGACATTTTAATCACTTGCTGTATGCTAATGAGAATATCTCCTCACTTGACGCTTGCAATCATTCCAGGCTGTGATTTTAAGATAGTGTGTGCTAATGTGTAATTGACCAGTAACTTGCATGAAGGGATGGATATGCTTTAATATGGCTTAAAACAATCTGCTACACTTTTAAAAACCAAGCAGCATTTGTATTGACATTTTCAAGCCATGAATTATATATACATCTTACAGGCAAGCTCTCTAATGATGAAGGAAAGAAATAATTGAAGGCATAAGAACTTGGATTTTAAAAATGGTGCATCTGTTTATGTGAATGGATGTTTTACAATTGTGTTGGTATTTTCTGTTCTAACCTTTGAATTTGGCTTCTGAAAATAATTTAGTGTTACAGCTAGTTGCAGGCAACTTCCCAAATGTGAATTAGTCACACATTGAGAAAGGAAGTGGCAACTGCGAAGCACAGGAGCAAATAGAAAAGAGGACCTCTGTGATTAAAATAGAGTACTGGCAGAGTCTGTGGTATGAGGTATAATAAAATAAATAACATGCATGTGTTTTATTAGAAGCCAGTTGCTGGTGGTGATCTCATAATTCTCTGTTTGCCACTCATACCCATGAGACATTAACTATATGCGAACACAGAAGTCAATTCCATCTATTTCAGCTGTGTCTATACAAATACAGTAATACCTCGGACAACGCTAAGACTTGGTTCCACAAGTCTTGGTGTTATCCAATTTTTAGTGCTATCTGATGCATGTTAAAATCCTATGGGATGGATCGGATAATGTTAAAGCTCCATAGAGATACACTGTAACCGCACAGGCTTTAGCGGTTGTTATCCGATCCATCCCATAGGACCTTAACGTTATTCGATCCAATTCTCCTCCCCAGATTACTAAACATTATGCGATTTTAGCGTTATCCGAGGTAAACATTATCTGAGGTATTACTGTACTAGCGTTACCAACTGGGCATTTTATAGTTCTGGGCTACAGCTGACATGATTCTATGGATGGGGCTGAGGGAATTATAATCCAACATATCAGGAGAGCTGCAGGCTGCTAAAAGGTGGTCTCCAATAACTTGATATTGCTCTCCATAGTCTCACACAGAAATCTGGACAAGCTCTACTGAGAAACACTAGGGACTGGACCTGGTGTCCTTTTGCACTTGAAGCATATGTTTTGTGGCTGAACCGCAACACCTCTGCAACAAGAATCAGGACTTGTGCTCTTGGAAAGACTGGCATTTCACAAAGCACACATGGGGTCACCATTTGCAAGTCAAGAGGAAACATGGCCCCAGAGAAACTGCAGCAAAATACAGTGTAAGATTATGTGGAGAGAAGTGCCAAAAGAAATAGGTCACTACTACTTGCTTGCATACTGGCAAGAGAGGTGGCTCTAGGAAGGAGATAATTACTGTATTTGTTGGCTCATAAGACGTACTCCCCCCCCCCAGTGGGTGGGAAACAAGGGTGCGTCTTATGGTCTGAAGGTGCGGTGTGGCGCAGGAACAGCGTGGCTGGGAAGCCGACTGGGCACTCTCCGTTGACTTTTCCAGCCATGCTGCCACTGCAGGCACAGGAGCAGCATGGTTGGGAAGGTGAATGGGGAGTCCCCTGTCAGCTTCCCAGCCATGCTATTGGTGCTTGGGTTGTGGGGAGGAAAGGCGCACACACCGGTTCCCCCCAACCCAAGCACCGATCATGCACTGTGATCGATCTGCACTTTGGTTGGGGGGAACTGGCGTGCCCGCCCATTCCTCCCCACAACCCAAGCGCTGATCGATCACAGCGTGCGATCAGCACTTGGGTTGAGGGGATCCGGCGCATGTGCCCATTCCTCCCCACTACCCAAACGCCAATCGATCACAGCGTGCGATCAGCACTTGGGTTGGGGGGATCCGGTGCATGTGCCCATTCCTCCCCACTACCCAAACGCCAATCAATCACAGCGTGCGATCAGCACTTGGGTTGGGGGGATCCGGCGCATGTGCCCATTCCTCCCCACTACCCAAGCGCTGATCGATCACAGCATGTGATCAGCGCTTGGGTTGGGGTGAACTGGCACACCTGACCATTTTTTCTTGTTTCCCTGCCCTCAAAACTGGGTGCGTCTTAGGGTCCAAAAATACGGTACTTGCATGATTTTATGTTGAAAATTAATTAGGGGTTCAAGAGTACCAACATTCACTGGACTGGTGCAAAATGAAATGTGTTTCCTAGTGTCTTTTGAAAGTACAGTACCACAAAGAAATAAATCACCAAGGGTAGATGGAAAACTGATATTATTATTTCAAGTCACAGAAACTGAATCTGTCAAAATCCTAACAAGAATATACCAACAAATATGAAATCCAAAGCAATGGTCCACAGACTAGAAATGCTTAATAAGCATTTCAGCTCCAAGAAAGGGAACACAAGTTGTACAGTAATTGTAGGACCATTGCTCTAATTTCCCATGCAA
The DNA here is from genome assembly GCA_030440675.1 of Furcifer pardalis. Taxonomy (NCBI): domain Eukaryota; kingdom Metazoa; phylum Chordata; class Lepidosauria; order Squamata; family Chamaeleonidae; genus Furcifer; species Furcifer pardalis. Next base: position 95,574,658 of record CP126895.1, on the reverse strand, counting down.
GAAAAGTGATGCTTAAGGTGCTGCAAGAAAGGCTTAACATACATAGAATGAGAAACACTTGATATTGAAGCTGGATTCAGAAAAGGAATAGGCACTTGAGACCATATAGCAAATTTCCACTGGCTACTGGAGTACACCAAAGGCCTTTGAAAGATCAGTTTATACTATATAGACTACAACAAAGCCTTTGACTATGTGGATCATGAGAAACTGTCAGTTGTTCTGAAAGAAATGGGTGTGCCTCAGCACTTGAGTGCCCTAAGGCACAAAATGTATTGTAGAAGGTACTGTTAGGATGGAATGTGAAGAGAGAATGGTTTTCTATAAGCAAAGATCTTGACAAGGTGTATTTTATCTCTTTATTTGTTCAATCTGTATGCAGACATATATGGAAAGCTGGACTAGATTCAGATGGAGGAGTGAAAATTGGTGGAAAGAAACATCAGTAATTTAAGATGTATAGATGATACCATTTACTAAAAAAACAGCAATCACTTGAAACAACTTATAGTCCAAATGAAAGAAGAAAGTGGCAACATAGGACTGCATTTGAACGTTAAGAAGACAAAAATCTTGATTACAGAAGAGCTACACAACTTTAAAATTGACAATGAGGAAGTTTAAATAGTGGAGGTTCTGCATACATACCTAGGTTCAACCATCAATTCAAATGACATAATGTGTTTTAATACAGAATTTCATGAAACTAAAGAGAATTTGGAGAATATTTTTAAAAATAAGATTTTTTAAAAAACTATAAAATATATAAATAGCCCCTTCTATATAAAACTTCAGTGAGATGGAGAGAAGAGTCTCTTTGTAAACCTGAGCAGGTTTATATGAAGGAGTGTAGTTCTCTAAATTTGGACTACAACTTCAATGACCTCTGACTCCTGACCATGCTGTCTTGGCTGAATTCCCATAATTATTTATTTATTTATTTAGTCACACTTCTATGCTGCCCTCCTCATGAATGACTCAGGGCGGCGAACAACAGTTAAAAACACAATCAGCAATAAAACCCAATATAAAGTATCCACCCATCTTAGAAAGTTAAACATTAAAAGTTAAAAATTAAAAAGAGATTAAAAGTTAAAATTCACCAATTAAAATTACGAGGGAGAGGGAGGAACAGTCAGATTAGCCAGCCAGCCGGGGTAGCCAGCTGGCCCGAACCCCACACCTGCCCTGCCAGCCAGGTCTTCACATCCTTTCTAAAAGCCAGCAACTCTGTCTGGAGATACAACTCAGTTGGCAGGAGGTTCCATAGGGCCGGAGCGGACACAGAGAAGGCTCTCCTTCTATTGCTAGAGAGATGTGCCTCTCTAGGTAATGGCATTACCAGAGGGCCTCTCTGGTCCACTCTGGTGGGACGGACAGATGTTCTTGGGGTGATGCAGTCTCTTAAGAATCCTGGCCCACATGGCCATTGGCCATTGTGGGCTCATGGGAATTATTGTACCAATGATCAGGATGTCCTAATGACAATAGCCTTGCATTTATCTGATACTGTAGTACAGTAAAACCTCACATAAAGAGCACCTTGCTTACAGACTAACTCACTTAAAGAGCAGAATTTTCTCTGAATGGTCACCTCGCTTAACAACTTAAACCAACCAAAGACTCACTTAACAACTAAAACAGGGTTCACAATCACTCCCACCAGAAATCACAATTGGTCACTTACAATGGTGTTTCACTTAAAGAGCAAACTTGCTTAAAGAGCAATCCCATGGAACACATTATGCTCATCAAGAGAGGTACCACTGTACAGTATGTAAGAAAGTTCCTTATATATGCTCTGTTACTTCTTTAAACCATTGAAAGAAAGAGTTCTATGGCTTATACAGAATTTGTGCATTATAAAAATATAACGATTTCATCTAGCTGGTAATACTAGCACATTTTAAGTGACTGCATATTATATTTAACTGAATTACATTTTCTTTTTTAAATCCTTCCCTCTACCTCCAGGGTTAAACAAAAATCTGGCAGCCTCTTATGAGAGAAAAATATCTCACAGTAAATGACCAGCAGATTGCCTTAGGACTTAAGGTCAGGGATATGCCCTCTAGTTTTGTGGCTTTTTGCTCAGTTTTGTAGTTGAAATGATTGTTCAGAATGAAAATCAGAGATGGCATCTGGAAATGGAATGGAAGGTCAGGATGGTATGAAAACTCCTAAGTGGAGTAGGGGAGAACAGCAGAGATAATAATATTGAGCTGAAACTCTTAAAAATAATTCTGTCAATGGTATATCTACAGCCCAGTATATACTAACCAGTCTCGTCAGGCTATTCTGCTATGGTAATAGAGTAGACCATACTGCCAGTGGAGGTTAACTAACCTGAGAACCCTGAGGACAAATGGCCTTGGGTGCTGAAGTCCACAGGGAATGGTGATGTTCCCCAAGTGGATTAAATCCCACTTGAATTCATCTTGATGGAGGGCAACAGCTTGATCAATACTGGCCTGGGGTTGATGAGGACTTTGCGTGTCAAAAGGGCTCAGGACCAGAAAGTTACTCATGGACCTGAATCAGAGGGATGGGTGTCATGCTGCGATGCAGAAGGCAAATGAAAGGCCACTGCATTATGTTCTCAATACAGTCTTCATAGTTAATCACCATGAGGATAGCCAAGATTTGGATTTGGATACAGTGGAAGAAGTATATACAGTACTAGCTTTCACCCATCAAGGAAATAAGGAAGAGAGAATAATAGAAAGAGAGGGTGTTGTTTTTAGCAGGATCAACTCCTGCTATTGTAGAGGAATGACAGCTTTTATTCTTTAACAGATGTAATATTTAAAAGGAAATTGCAGCAACATGTTCAGTGTCAGTGCAATGTTCTTCCATTCTACTCAGTTGTGTTGTTTATGTGAAAGACATAAGCCATAAATTCCAGGCATTCTAAAAAGAGTGACAAAAAACATGCAAGGAAGTTGAATGGGGATTATGTACTAACTCATAAAACATTCCAGACTGCCCCACATCATTGTTTTTATAGTTGCTTGAGGACCAAGAGTGAGAAATCAGGTTTAGCCCACTCCCCCATTTAAACAATGTAAGCAACCTTTGCTTATATGCTGAAGTAGCTGATGAACCACTTTATCATATGGGTAAATAAAATACTTTCCCTGTTCCTTTGTGGAGTGGCAAGGAAAGTCCACGTTATTTCCCCCCTCTCCTAAATGATTGTTTTAGCACTGGATCAGTTAGTAGGATTGTGGCTGTGGTGGCTCAGTGGTTAAGAAGTCCATCTTGTTAGCTGAAAGGCCGGCAACTCGGCAGTTTGAGACCTGGGTACTGCATGACGGATTGAGCAACTGTCTGTGTCCCAGCTCCTGCCAACTTCACAGATTGAAAGCAAGAAATTGCAAGTAGATATAAAGGGATGACTTCAGTGAGAAAAGATCTTGGGGACATGAAAGGAGCCTCATTCGGGTGTCCCTTGAACGGAGTTTCTCCAGGAACCCAGAAAAATTTCTGACACAAAATTATTATTATTATTATTATTATTATTATTATTATTATTATTATTATTATTATTATTATTATTATTATTATTATTATTATTATTATTATTATTATTATTATTATTATAGTTAGAAGGGTAAAAATAAAATTCCATCATTTTTCTTTGTGGAGTTGACAGGGAATTGCAAGTTTCTTGATCAGTACTACATGGAAAAATGAAGGGAAACAAAAAATTTTTACTCTCCTAACTAGTGCAGTTCTACTGTCAGTTAATATATATGATACACAAGGCCTTACTGATCAGGGTGCCCAACGTTGGTGCCTCCTGTGTTCTTGGACTTCAATTCCCAGAAGCCCTGATCAGCAGCTGTGCTTACTTGGGCTTCTGGTAATTGAAGTCCAAGAACTTCTGGGACACCAAGGTTGGCCACCCCTGGAATGGAAAAATATAATTAATGTGTCTGATCATCACTGGTCCCAATCCAGAGATTCCAAGAGATTAATCCTTCTGTCTACTTCAAAGTAACACTCATTTTGTCTGTTCCATTAATGATTTGTTGTTGTTCAGTCGCACAGTCAAGTCTGACCCTTTGTGACCCCATGAACCACAGCATGCCAGGCTCCTCTGTCATCCACTTTCCTCTATAGTCCACCCAGATCTATGCCCACTGCGCCAACGAAGCTGTTCAAACATCTCATCCTCTGCTGTCCCCTTGTCCTTTTGCCTTCCATCTTTCCTAGCATCAGGGCCTTCTCCAGTGAATCCTCTCTTCTCATTTGGTGGCCAAAGTATTGAGCTTCAGCTTCAGTATTTGTCCTACCAGGGACCAGTATGGGCTGATTTTCTTTAGGATTGACTGATTTGATCTCCTTGCAGTTCAGGGGACTCTCAAAAGTCTTCTCCAGCACCTCAGTTCAAAGGCATCTATTCTTCTGTGCTCATCCTTCCTTATGGTCCACCTCTCACAGCCATACTGTGATCTGATCAAGACCACTGTGCTTCATCCAGCCCTGTATGGGGGTTGTATGAAGTGGACTTGATCCACGAAAGCTAACATTAAAATACAGCAGTTAGTCTTAGTGCCACAATGTTTTTGTTTTGTTTGCTCTTTTATATGCTTGAAACACAGACTAACACAGCTACTGTTCCAAACAGTTCTAGCTGATCAATTCAACTGGAAACCCCAGAGACAGAAGATGAGACTTCCTGCTTGCAAAACTCATGGAGCTACAGTCTTCTTCCTCCAGTAATTACTCTCTCTTCTTTTTCTTCTTCTCTTGAAAGTTTCTAATGACTTGGTGCAGTTTAAAATACATTACTGCCACTATTTCTACTTTAACAGAAACAGCACAATTGGCAATGTGTTTTTGTGTCAGAGATTACTCTGGGCAGAAAGGACTTTTTGCACAGGATGCCCGAATGAGGCTCCTTTCATGTCCCCTATCATGGAGCTCTTGGGGAATTGAACCCCATCCTTTCAGTCTCCAAGCACAGTGCTTTTATCCACTGAGCCACCAGGGAGCTGCTACAATAAGCAATAGGAAGGTGAGAAGGGAGGTCTTTATAGATAGTTACAGCTTTTGTAAAAATGCTCTTTTTATATAAGTGCAAAGCTAGGCTATGCGAAATAATTAATATTTTGGGGGAATTTAAAGCCAGGCGTATGTCAATGGGAAAGAAGTTTGCTGCAAGCGATTTTTCAACAACTGAAAATGTTCTTGTCATGACTCTCTGCCAGTGGGAGAAATATTCCTTCTTGAGACTGCCTTGCCATCAGCTCAATGGAGCCATGGATATTACAGACAAACGAAGTTCTTCAATGTTATATTACTAAAACAGAGAGAGTTTGGAATCAGGGACTCGTCTTTTCCTTCTATTTCTCGTAGGTATAACATCTAACAGTTAAAGATCATGTTTTATGTGCCAAGTGCTTTATCAGAGAAATATGGCAGGCAATCTTTCTAAGTTGATTAATAATTAAACTTAATGACTCCTATCTTCCCCAGACAACAGAATACAAGGGATTGTTTTTGTTATATTACTGTCGGCATTCTTGAAGTTTGCAGAACCCACTGTGCAGGAATGTGCCAATGTCTGAAGGCAAAATTTAAGCTTCTTGGGAAAATCGGCCGACTACTGGAAAGGAAATAATTCATCTTCCTCATGGGCCCGGCAGCCAGAGGTGCCATACATCCATCGGCAACTCTGGTTGTCAAAACAGACCTCTTGGAGGTGGAACCAATTGTCTTATAAGAACTGACCAGGACAAAGTATGAGAAAATGGATGCTGAAAAATGGAACTGTGGAATTCTTAAGAATTTAACTCCCTTGCATCCAGTTTTCATTGGGGAAAAGTTCCCATAAAAGTCAATGTGAGCTCCTTCAATTTAAATGAAAACTCCTAGCAGCAGATTCAGCAACTCCAGAACAGCTAAGTATTGGGATCTGGGTCAGGACCTCTTTTGTGCCACGTCCTTTGAAAAGCTGTTTTGAGAGCAATAGTTAAGAAGTTTCCTAAAGGTTCCCAAGTGAAATCTTTGCATTTACCATAATCTCACCAGGTGGACTGTGGCGAGACATAATCTCTCAGCTTCATCCCCTGCTTCTGCAAAGTATGAGGACAAGTACTGTATACTGATCAAGCTAAATGAGATTATGGAATTTAGAACATGTTAGATAAAGTATGATATGCAATCTAAATAATATTACCATTACTAGCAATAGTATCATCATGTCTGACAATTGGAGAGAAATGTAAAATGGAATATTCCAACGTTTCAGCATAATATACATGACAACCATACTGTGTTTCTTAGAGCTGTGTAGATTTCAGATCACCGCTCCCAGAATCCCCTGCATTGTCTGTAGTTGGTTCAAAAACACAAATTTACTTCTTATGTTGCTCTGCAGGACTAAGTGGGAGTGAAAATTCCCTAATTAATACGCAGCTTCCTTTGACAGGCTCAGAGTTGGGTAAACCTAATTTGGAACACATCAATCACTTAGGTTTTTCCTAGTATAAATAGGTTTTTTGTTGTTGTTCAGTCGCACAGTCAATTCCGACCCTTTGCAACCCCATGGACCATTGCCCGCCAGGCACCTCTATTCTCCAGTATCCTTCTCAAACCACCCAGCTCTGTGCCCATTGCGTCTACGATACCATCTAGCCATCTCATTTTCTGCTGCCCCTTCTTCTTTTGCCCTCCACCTTTCCCAGCAACAAGGCCCTCTCAAGTGAATCCTCTCTTCTCATTTAATGTCCAAAGTACTTTAGTTTCTTCTTTACTATTTGACCTTCTAAGGAGCAGTCAGGGTTGATTTCTTCTAAGATCGATCTATTTGTCCTCCTCGCTTTCCAGGGGACTCTCAAAACTTTCTTCCAACACCACATTTCAAAGGAATCTATTCTTTTGCACTCAGCTTTCCTTATGGTCCAGCTCTCACAACCATATATTACTACTGGAAGTACCATAGCTTTAACTATGCAAATTTTTGTTTGCAAGGGGATGTCTCTATTTTTAATTATGTTCCCCAGTTTTCTCATAGCTTGTCTCCCAAGCATCAGTCACCTTTTTATTTCATGGCTGCTATCACCATCTGCAGTGATCTTTGATCCTAGGAAAGTAAAGTCTGTCACTGCTTCTACTATCATCTTGGTTTTCTTGATATTGAGTCTCAAGTCAGCTTTTGCACTCTCTTCTTTCATTCTAAGCAGGAGCTTCTTTAGGTCTTCCTCACTTTCTGCCATTAGGGTTGTATCATTTGCGAATCTCAAATTGCTGATGTTTCTCCCAGCAAATGTGATCCCATATTGTGATTCCTCCATCCCTGCATTTCACATTATATGCTCCGTATACAAGTTGAATAGACAGGGTGACAAAATGCAGCCTTGTCTTAGTCCTTTTCCTATTCGAAACCACTCCATCATTCCATATCGTGTCCTAACTGTTGCTCCTTGACTCATGTACAGATTTCTCATGAGGCATATAAGGTGTTCTGATATTCCCATCTCTTTGATTACTTGCCACATTTTATTGTGATCCACACAGTTAAAGGCCTTTGTGTAGTCAATGAAACAGAAATAAATTTGTTTCTGATATTCCTTTGTTTTCTCCATGATCCAACATATGTTGGCAATGTGGTCTCTAGTCCCCCTACCTCTTCTGAACCCCGTCTGCACTTCTGGTAATTCTCTCTCCATGTGCTGCTGTAGTCTATCCTGTTTTATCTTGAGCATCACCTTGCTAGCATGTGGGATGAGCGCAATTGTACGATAATTTGAACATTCTTTGGCATTGGCCTTTTTTGGGATTGGGACGTATACTGATCTTTTCCAATCCTGTGGCCATTGTTGTGTTTTCCAAATATTCTCCATATATACAGCTTTAGAAGAAAAATCCAGAAGAAAATGCTGTTCTTCAGACTTGCTCTGCAGAAAAGCTATTTTAAGGCAAGCACATTTTGTCTACATTTTCCAAAGGCCAGCACTACAAATACAGGTGCAGAGTTTCATATACTTTGCTTGGAGCCATGCAGCTTCAACCCAATGCAGTATTTTGGGGAAAGCAGACAATCTAAATAGTTTAAGGTACACATCTGGTCCATCACTCAATTTTCCAGGAATAAATTCTATGGCATACATTTATAATATAACAAAATGTTTTGCTGGCTTAAATTAGAGGTGAAAGTTGTTTGCAGAATTAATAACCATGTACAAAACCACATTCAATAGCCACAAACCTGGCAAAAATAATGATTCCCTCTCACTATATAGCTGATGAATAGTGAGACACAGAAGAGATAACATCCAAGGCAGTAAATAGCTTGTTGTTGTTTAGTCGCAAGGTCGATTCCGACCCTTTGCGACCCCATGGACCACTGTCCGCCAGGCACTCCTGTCCTCCACCATCCCCCTCAACTCGCTCAGCTCTGTGCCCATTATCTCTACAATACCATCTAGCCATCTCATTTTTGGCCACCCCCTTTTTCTTTTGCCCTTCACCTTTCCCAGCATCAAGGCTTTCTCAAGTGAATCCTCTCTTCTCATTTGATGTCCAAAGTACTATAGCTTCATCTTTACTATTTGACCTTCTAAGGAACAGTCAGGGTTGATTTCTTCTAAGATTGACCTATTTGTCCTCCTCACTGTCCAGGGGACTCTCAAAACTCTCCTCCAGCACCACATCTCAAAGACATCTATTCTTCTGCTCTCAGCTTTCCTAATGATCCAGCTCTCACAACCATACATTGCCACAGGGAATACCATTGCTCTGACTATACGAATTTTTGTTTGCAATGTGATGTCTCTACTTTTCACTATGTTCCCCAGGTTTCTCATCACAAGAATCAGTTGCCTTTTTATTTCATGGCTTTTTATTTCATAGCTACATGGGAATATAATCCATGGGGGGCTTGGGGGTTGGAATGATCGGATCTATGTTGTAGTCAGGTCAATCCACCTTGTTTTGAGATTCCATCAGGGGTTAAACTAAATTGCCCCATTTTATTGTATCCTGTCCACAGTGCAGGGGAATAAAATAGAGAGAAGTTGTGTTACCTCCATGCCTGCCAGTAATGGGACTTAATGGTGGGCTCAGGGGTAAAACTCAAATAAGGTAAAAGTCAAACAGTGCTTTGCAACTGACAAGATTTTCTCCATCAGCTACAAAGAGGAAGTTTCCCACCCACTGACAATGACCAATGTTGGTGGAGAGGATCCTCCCCTTTGCAGCTCATGGGGAAAGCATTTTTATAAATTATGATCTATTGGTAATAACACTAATAAAAAGCAAAGATTAGAAAGGTTAGGAGTATTTTTTTTTATCCACTACTTCTGGAATTTCCCAGCCAGATAGCCTGAAGCTAGAAGATTCTGGAAGTTGAAGTCCAACAAAAAATATTTCTTGTCATTTCTGGACAAAAGCTGCATAAACGCCTCAAGAGGTCAAAAATATCCAGGGGGTAGAAGACTGTTCATGCAATCCCAACTGACAATCTCTCTGTCTGTGTACTCTTCCCTCCCATCCTATTCTAACTCTTCAGATGTTCAGGATGAAGGTGTGAGGACAAACATTCCAAGAGTGTTCAGCTGAATGTGCCAAGAATCTCCCATTACACTTTCATGCTCGGCTAGGCATGGAAAAGAATGTCACTGGAGATGTGATTCTTAATTAAAGTATCCATTCCCTACCCCTTGAGCCTCACTGTGAAATGAAGCGCATCCTTGCCTTGGAAATTCACACCTTTGCAAGTCTCGTAGCACATTTCGGAAAGTGTAATGTGCACAAAGACACACATCTGTTTGGAAAATGTCAACATGTATAATTGCATACATTTGTGCACAGAAGTAAAAATGTATGAAGAATTATGTATCAATTTCCATACAGGAATTTTAAAAAGCCCAAAGGCATGTTAAGTGACAAAGAATGGGACAAGCATGCAGATGAAAGCTGGAGCATTTATCCTAATCATCCACTCAATACACTGAAAGTGTCTGGAAGTAAGAGAAACATTTAGATGATGGAAAATTCATGTACAAATGCATGCATTTGCAGAGAGTATAAGAAGTAGAATCAACCTGGCTGCATATTTGACAGAGAGCTGAAACCAGACATGGCTCTGAACCTTGATGAATGGATATCTACCTTACCATTGTTTTCAAGAATATCTTTGCCACATGCACACTGCTGACAGGACACAATGGGACAGGTACTGAACTAATTACTCTGGAACTAAAAAAAATAATAATTTCAGATTTCCAATAAGTGTTTCCCATTGATAAGAAATAATAGGAAGCACTTTCTGACTTCTCTCATTCTAAGCAGTGGCTCAAGTCACTAAGACGCTGACTGGGAGGCAGTTCGATTCCTGAGTACTGCAGGACGGAATGAGCTCCTGTCTCTGTCCCAGCTCCTGCCAACCTAGCAGTTCGAAAGCAAGAAATTGCAAGTAGATAAATAGGGACCACTTCGGTGGGAAGGTAACAGCGTTTCATGTGCTCCGGTGTCTAGTCATGCCTGCCACATGACCATGGAAACGTCTGCAGAAGCAGACAGAGCTGGCTCTTCGGCTTAGAAACAGAGATGAGCACTGACCCCTAGAGTCGGATACGACTGGCTTTCGAGCAAGGGAAACATTTACCTTTACTAAGCATGATTTAGCAATCTAGATCAGTGAAGAATTATTTCAAATCTGCCATTGGCTAGATTACCTACATAACTGCCACAAACTGATCCAGTTTACATTTTAATCATTCCACCCACTAGAATTACATTTATTTTTTTCTGAGAATATGGGGGCATTAAGGTTTTACAGTATCCTAACAAAGACAATAACTGAATTCCTACAGGTTTTTTTCAGGCACAAGAGGCTTTTCTTGGTTGTCTCTCTCCCTCTCTCAAAGAAGTCTAGGCTCAAAAGAAACTCATTCATTCATTTCCAACTAAAAATATACACGTGACACATTCCAAGTCACTGACTGTTCTGACAAGCTGTCATCCTGAAGGCATTCCCCAGCTGCCAGGGAGAAATAAACCAGCTAACATTTCTGAGCACAGACACATACATAACAACATGATGGAATATTTTCAAAATTCAAATATACTAGTATATTGCTAGTGGTGAGGAATTGCACTATTTGCTACTGACATTTCTTTCAGAGTAAATATTTGAATATGGCAATCAAATATGCAAATCCCTGGGAACTTGTTTAGTCCTATAACAAGAAGCATTAGCTAACATATTTTATCCGTAGAATGGGCTGCCGGGGGGGGGGGGAGTAGAAAGCAAGATACCAGGAAATATACTTGAATCTGAGGTCTCTGAAGTGTTGGGGTATAAATCAGGAACACAAATTTTGGCAGAAATGAGATCAAAGCAGGGACTCTGGCAGACTGTTGGCAAAACCATTACAAACAATCTTCAGAAACTTCTGCATAAATTTTGAAGACTTATCGTAGATCAAAGTTCCTTCAGCCTAATGTCTTCCGGGTATTTTGGACATCTTCTACAATGGTAGTACTGTACATTTGTACCTCGCTTAAAGAGCATAATGCGTTCCACAGGATTGCTCTTTAAGCGAAACACCATTGTAAATGACCAGTTGTGGGGGGGATTGCAAACCCCGATTTATTTGTCAAGCGAGTTTTTGGTTGGTTTTATTTGTTAACTGAAGCAAACATTCAGAGAAAATTCTGTTCTTTAAGCGAGTTACTCTTTAAGCGAGGCGGTCTTTATGCGAGGTTTGACTGTACTTCTCTTGCAAGAGGAATGCCATCTCCTAGCATACACCTAGCTTCCCTCAACCTGAGAAACATGCCAGAGTTGTTAATTGATTCCTTTCCTCTTTCCCGCACCTAGATTATAACAAAATAAAATCCAAAATAAAACCAATCACCAATAAATTTATTCCACTAGCAAGCTTTTGAGTTCTCCATATTTTTTTCATTACAAAAGAAAAATGGGAGCTATAGGTGCAAAGTTCCAAGGTTGCCTGAACATATAATATTCAAGTTCTCAAGTAAATTATAATGGACTTTCTTGTGTATTTGGCAGAAAATATCTAATACTGTACAGGTACCTTATGGTATTTTCCACAATTCACACAATTTCTTTAACCTTTAACCTTCTTACAATGTGTACTCCTCATGATGACTGATACCCAAGAGTAAATTAAATTGCTCTCCTTCCCTTCTCCCACCATCAAGAGTGGGTTTAGCTTCTTTTAAGTATGGTTTGACCAGATGATGCTGTTCTAGTATGGCTGAATCATTGCTAGTGCTAGTTGTCCTGACTGTCAAGGTTTTTTTGCACAATCTGCTGCAGGCACAGCTTGGACTGATGGAGTCTCACCTACAGTATCTTTTGGCACAGCCCTCGGCAGATGGTTGGCAAGGGAACACTGCTAGGGTTAAGAAGGCACATCATTCTGTAGGTTTGGCATCTGAGGTGAGAAAATGCCAGAGGGTAAAAAGAAAAAGCTGTTTCGGAACCCAACCATGGGATATAAGATTACAGAGCATTCCAGTTTTCTGCAGCTTTTGGAGGGCTGGGAGGGATTACTTACTGATACTTTGCCTATCAGTCTCAGTGAAGGGAACAGATGGGTAGAATTGCTAAACTAGAATGGCTGTTGTTTTTTTAATAGGAAATTTGGTTTGAGGGCATTTACAAGCAAATAGGCAAAGTTTTCACAAAGTTTTGTTCCAGGAAAAACCATACATTGCTTGACTAGCTCACAGATGGACAGATGGAGTCTAAAGATGTAATGGGAAGAAAGCAGGAAGTACAAGGAAACAGGAACCATACACAAGCCTTGTGTCAAGGGCTGGCACTGCTCAGGCTTGCACTTATGCAACGAGGCCTGCAGCTAAAGCAGGGGTTCTCAACCTACAGTCTATGGGCCTAATCTGGCACATGGAGCTCATTAATACAGCCCACGGTGGCCACTCTGGCACCTTCAGAAGCTCCCACCACCACCAGAAGTCCCAATATGTCACTTACAGTAGTGTCAATGGCAGCAATTGTGCCATTTTTGTGGCCTCTTGCATAGCCTCTGCCATTTCCCAGGGCAGCAGGAGGCTTTTGGAGCATTTTGGCTCCATTTTGGGAATATTTTTTTGCTGTTTCTCTGCTGCGTTTTGGCAGCTAAACCACGGTGGTTGGAGACTTCTGGTGCTGGGCAGAACTTAGGTCAGTCCCTGGGTTCACACCACGGAAACAGGAAGTGCCCAACTGCTGCGGTTTAGCTGCTAAAACGCAGTGGAGAAGCGGTGAAAAAAAAATCCCAAAATGGAGCCAAAATGGTCTGAAAAGCCTCTTGCTGCCATGGGAAGTGGCAAAGGCTGTCAAAAAGTCGCAAAAATGGCAAGATTGCTACCACCACTACTGAAAATGTAAGCAGTGGGAGCAACCATGCCTCCAGCCCCCATAGCTGAGTGGCAGGCAGAAAATCGTTGGGCACCACTGAGCTAAAGTATAGTGCCAGTTCTTCTTGCTATCGTTACCTGCTCACCTGTCTGCTTCAGATCTGCATGCAATGATAACATTGATGAGATGGAGCAGGATTGTCCATCCCCTTTGGATGAGCTCAGGCCACATTGATGGTGAACCTTGGTGCTCCAGGTGTTCTTAAGCTTAGGCTTCTGGTAATGAAAGTCCAAGAACATGTGGAGTGCCACGGTTCGCCATCACGGCCTCAGCAGGAGAGGAAAAATCAGCATCAGTGACCACATTGGGACAAAGATGGAGCCATTTGAAAGATCAGGACCCTCCTGAAAGTATCTCACCCAGGCCCAACACCCAGATTTGAAACTTACACTGAGCATATATATGTGCCCTTGTTTCCCACTAAATTTGAAATTTCTGCATTGTCCACTGCAACAAAAGTAAAGTATGGCTATTCAATATGCTGCAGCTTCTAACAGTCTTATAGCAAATGGTGAACATGCTGGGTTTTGCATTCCAAGAACATCAGAAGAAGGACAGGTTTCACTTACCAGTAACTGTCGTTCTCCGAGTATGTTGTTTGGGGATTCACACTGATGGGTTCTGCGCCTGCGCTGAATTCTGAGCGGAGCTGGAAAGCTGATTGGATAAAGAGTTTTGAATGTGGGACCGCCCACCATGCCCAACCCCTTTAGGCGCCATTTCGCGCTTTCCCCTCAGTTAGATATTAAAGCTGCCCGCTAAGCATAAGGCCATCTCAGGCCGGCAGCCCTGAGGGGAGGCAGGGTTGGGTTGTGTGAATCCCCAAACAACATACTCGGAGAACGACAGTTACTGGTAAGTGAAACCTGTCCTTCTCCTTCGTGTTGTTTGGGGATGCACACTGATGGGTGACTAGCAAGCTCACTTACTTGGATGGTGGGCAGCCGGCGTCCTGAGATGTAGGAGAGCGCGATGGCATCATGGATGGGCGGTCATCAGCGAAGAGGATCGGAGACCAGCCGTCAGGATGGATCTGCCTCGTCTGACATCGGAAGCAGACCTTGTGTCAACCCGGTAGTGGGTGATGAAGGTGGAGGACCTGGACCAGGTAGCGGCCTTGCAGATGTCCTCCATCGGGATGCCTTCGAGGAATGCAGTGGAGGAAGCCAATGTCCTGGTGGAGTGAGCCCGGACATGAGGCGGGGGTGGCAGAGATGACATCTCATAGGCCAAGTAGATGGTGCTTGAGATCCATTTGGAAAGTCTCTGGGCAGACAGAGAGTGTCCCTTGGACCTGCCACCATAGGCCACAAACAGTTGCTTGGCTCTCCTGAAGGACGCAGTCCTTTGTGTGTAGAACAGCAAGGCCCTCCTGACATCCAGCGAATGCCACACTCTCTCTTGTGCAGACGAAGGATTCAGGAAGAATGCTGGAAGCGTGATGGACTGGGCCAGGTGGAATTCAGTCAGGACTTTGGGCAGAAAGGCCAGGTCCGGGTGCAATACTACCCTATCGGGGTAGAACTTGAGAAAAGGAGGGTCGGACCGCAGGGCTGCCAGTTCTCCTGCCCTCCGGGCAGAGGTGATGGCTACGAGAAAGGCAGTTTTGTAAGAAACAAACTTAATGTCCACTGTAGCCATGGGCTCAAAGGGCGCCTTCGTGAGCGCGGTGAGCACAGCAGTGAGGGACCACTGAGGAGGTGGTATCTTCACTGGAGGGTAGGCATTACGCAGTCCCTGGAGGAATCTTTTAACAGTCTTGTCTCTGAAAGCGGAGGACAATACTGATGAAGGTGGGGCCTTGGCTACCACTGCAGCCAAGTGGACGTTTAAGGATGAGTGTGCAGATCCTGACTCAGCCAGGTGCAGGAGGTAGGACATGACGTCCTGCAGGGATGCCGAGTCCACGGTGCGGTCACTGGATGCTAGAAAGTCTATGAAGCGACGGTACTTGGCATCATAGGACTTTCGCGTGGAAGGTTTCCTTGAAAGTTCAAGGATCCGTGTTATGTCGGGCGGATAAGCCAGGCCGTCAGGTGTAGGCTCGGCAGATCCGAGTGGAGGATCCGACCGTCCTCCATGCGGAGGAGGTTCGGATCGGTGGGTAGGCGGAAGCGGTCGCAAGCCAGGGTTTGGAGTAGTGGGAACCACGGCTGGCGCGGCCAGGACGGGGCAATCAGGATCGCCCAGGCGTTCTCCGCACGGATCCGTACCAGGACCCGTTGGATGAGAGGGATCGGAGGAAACATGTACAGCAGTTCCTGGTGCCACGGCACCATGAAGGCATCGCCCTCCGATCCGTGGCCGATCCCCGCCCGGGAGCAGTAACGGCGGCACTTGGTGTTGATCTGTGTCGCGAACACGTCTAGGCTCGGTGTGCCCCACCGTCGGCACAGGCGGTCGAACACCGATCCGTCTAGTTCCCACTCGTGCATCGCCGTCCCTTTGCGGCTCAGGGAGTCCGCCTCTAAGTTCAGTGTGCCCTGGATGTGGACACCGATGGGGAACACATGTACCTTCAGGCACCACTCCCAGATCTGGACCGTCAGGTGAAGGAGGGAGAGGGACTTGGTCCCTCCTTGCCGGTTGAGGTAGGCTAGGGTCGTGGTGTTGTCCGAAGCGATCTGCACCACGCGGCCTGCTAGGGACAGTCTGAAGGACCTCATCGCCTTCCATACCGCTAACAGCTCGAGGAAGTTGATGTGGTGGTCGGCTTCCGCGGGCGTCCAGATGCCGTGGACCCGTAGCCCGAGGCAGCAGGCACCCCATCCGTGTGTGCTCGTGTCGGTGGTGACCTGGACGGATGGCGTGGGGAGGGTGAAGAGCTTCCCGGCGGTCACATTGCGGTCCGTTGTCCACCAGTTCAGCTGGTCCCGGAGTTCGGGGGTCGGTGTGAGCCACTTCCCGAGGTTGTCGTGGGTGCTGTCGAAGGAGGCTAGGAGCCACGACTGGAGCGACCGCATTTTGAGCTTGGCGTGTGAGATCACTGCTGTGGTCGACGCCATGAGTCCTAGTAAGCGGAGAGCGTCCCTGGCACGGACGCGACGACTGCCTTGGATCCGTGCCACTACCGTGCGGATGTCGAGCAGACGTTTGGGGGGAGCGTAGGCTCTCAGAGCCAGAGAGTCCAATACGGCTCCGATGTAGTCTATTCTTAGAGTGGGGGTCAACTGAGACTTCTTGTAGTTGACCCGTAGACCGAGACTCTGCATAAGGGCCAGGCAATGGGCGACATCGTCCTTGGCTTTCTGTTGGGTTGGGGAGCAGACCAACCAGTCGTCTATGTACGGGAACACTTGGACGCCTTGCAGCCGAAGATGAGCAGACACCGGCGCCATGCACTTCGTGAATACCCTCGGAGCGGTGGAGAGGCCGGAGGGTAGGCAGGTGTACTGGTAGACGTCGCCGCCGATCTGGAAGCGTAGGAATCGGCGGTGTTCCCTTCTGATGGATACGTGGAAGTAGGCATCCTTCAGGTCGATGACGGTGAACCAGTCCCCGTGGTTGATCAGTGGGAGGATGGAATGAAGAGACACCATCCGGAACTTCCTCGCGTCGATGTGCTTGTTGAGGAGGCGGAGGTCCAGGATTGGACGTGCCCCCCCGTCTTTTTTGTCCACGAGGAAGTAGCGGGAGAAGAACCCTTCGTGAGACTCCGACGCTGCAACCGGTTCTATGGCGCCCTTCTCTAGGAGAGCTGATAGTTCTTCCTGGAGCGGTGGGGATGGATCGGTGACGCGGATCCGTCCGACAGTAGGGCATTTCCTGAACTCGATCGCGTAGCCAGAGTCTAAGATGGTTAAAACCCATCGGTCTGTGGTGATGGCAGACCAGGCCGATAGGTAGTTGGCGAGGGGGCGGTAGGGTAGAGTCTCGGTCACGGAAGAGTCAAACACGTTGTTTGCCCTTCCGTTCCGTGCGTTTACCAGTTTGGGGACGCTGCTGGTAGCGTGGGCGACTGGGTTGTGGTCGTGGCCGGTAGGGCTGGTACCGGGAGTAGTCGCCTTGCCTCTGTGGTGGGCGAGGTTGGTAGGACGGACCCGCCTGGGACGTCGACGGCTGGTCCTGCTGGTAACGGTGGGACCCACGGCGTGGAGGGCGGAGCTGTTTGATGGTGGCGTAGTCCCCCTTCAGCTCTCCCAAGGAGGTGTCGGTCTCCTTGGCGAAGAGGCCCTCACCGTCGAAGGGGAACTCTTCCACCAGCCGCTTCACGTCGTCTTGCAAGTCAGCGGAGCGGAGCCAGGCGTGGCGACGAAGCTGGATTGCAGAGGCCAGATTCTTCGCCTCTGACTCCGTGACGTGGCGGCCCGTACGGATCTGCTGGAGAGCGAGTTGTTTTCCCTCCATGCAGACCCGCTCGAAGTCCGCTCGCTTGTCCGGCGGTAGCAGTGACTTGAAGGACTCCGCTTGTTCCCACAGTCGGCACTGGTAGCCCCCCATGGCCGTCGCGTAGTTGGACGCACGGAAGGACAGGGAGGCATTGGCGTAGACCTTCCTGCCCAGTGCGTCCAGTTTCTTCCCTTCTTGGGTCGACGGAACGGGGGTGCTACTAATCGGCGTCCGGTGTTGGGAGCCTTTTACCACTCGGGAGTTCGGCGCCGGGTGGACATGTAGGAAGTCGGAGTCTTCCAGCAGTCTGTACATGGAGTCCACCCTGTTGGACACCGAATGGGAAGAGACGGGTCTCTTCCAGATCTCCTTGGCCGCCTTAGCGATCTTCGGGAGCAGTCCCAGATGTACGGGGACTAGCTCCTTCCGGTCGGCCAAACCGCAGACGACATCTTCGCATTCGTCCAGGGGAGCCTCCGCCCGGATCCCCAGCGTGGATCCAAGGCGGGTGATGAGGGCCGTGTATGTTTTCTGGTCCTCCGGTTGGGAGCCATGGACGGAGCCGATGTTATCGTCCGGGGATTTGTCAACCGCAACCGGTGGTGGCCGATCCTCCTCCTCCTGGTCCGACGAGTCGTCGGAGCCTCCTGACCGCACCGAGACGCTGGGCGGTGGTAGGTAGGCCTCGGGGTCCGAGTCCGACCAGTACGGCCTGGCGGATCTCGGATCGCTCCCCGGCAAAGGCAGCTGGTATGGAGGGAGAGAGGCCTCCGACCGCGCCTGTTCCACTCGCTGTCTCTTCGGTGCCGGACCCTCGTCACGGAGCGGTGGTGCCTCCGTGGCTGGTTCGGGAGGCAGAGGGTGCTCCACGAACGCGGATGGTGTCGGTTGAGGGCCTTGGAGCTCGGCATGCAGCTTCCGCACCATCGCCTCGATAAACGGGGCGATGAGGCTCAACTGGGGTGGCGCTTCGGAAGCCAGGCCAGGAGCCACGGAATGGTCGCGAAGAGAGGTAGATCGTCGCGGCGGTGGAGGTGGAAGGGCCTCTGGCGACGGCGGAGGGCTGGGGGCCCTCTCCGGTGTGGTTTCCCGGACATCGACCGGCATCCTGCCCGGCATAGGTGGGGCTGCGACCGGGGCGGATGCTAGGGAGCGTGGCGGCGAGGGGTGAGCCGGTCCCGGGGTCGGCGGGAGAGAAGACGTAGAGCTACGGCGCTTCTTCTTCTCTTTTTTATCTTTTTTCTTCTTCTCCTGCTCCTTCTTCCGTCTAAACAGTTCGGAGGCCGACGGCCGTGAAGAAGGAGCAGAAGTCGAAGGAGCAGACGTTGAGGCAGCGGCCTGCTCTGGAGCTGGGGAAGGCGGTGGTGCGAGGGCAGCCTCCATGAGGTAGGCTTGGAGGCAGTACTGGCGGTTCTTGATGGCAGCCTTCGAGAAGCCTCTACACACCTCGCAAGTCTGGACTTGGTGGCCCTCCCCGAGGCAGCGGAGGCAGCGCACGTGTCCGTCCGAACTAGGGAACTTTCTCTTGCAGGACGGACACTGCTTGAACGCTGCCGCTGAGGCCATCCACCGAGGTAGATGGCCGAAGAGAAAAAATTATCCCGGCCGGGAAGCCCCGGCACGAGATTGCAGGAAAGAACGGTTTCCTTCTTGGGGTTTTTTTTTTTTTTTTACCGGCGGCTGAGGGCGAGCCCCAGCCACACAAGGACCAAGGGATCAAGTCCCCTAGTCCGAGAAAAATTGTAGGGTAGAAAAATTGGAAGGTTCTGAGACAATCTCAGTTAAAGTACTCACAGCTTTTTTTCCAGGCTCCTGCTTGCGCAGCGGAAAAAAGCAAACTGAGGGGAAAGCGCGAAATGGCGCCTAAAGGGGTTGGGCATGGTGGGCGGTCCCACATTCAAAACTCTTTATCCAATCAGCTTTCCAGATCCGCTCAGGATTCAGCGCAGGCGCAGAACCCATCAGTGTGCATCCCCAAACAACACGAAGGAGAACTATGTTTCCCCCAAGCTGTCATAGGAAAAGAAGGCCCTTTGGGCGACTAGAACAAACTTCAACATATATAACATAGGCTTTCTCTGAATCAGACACATATGGTCAGTAGCCAATTTTGTTACCAATGTTTTTGCACCATCAAATAAAAGACACAAATAAGGAAGCTTGTTTTAAAAAAAACTTGGGGGCCACCAGACACAGCTGGAAATCTATGTTTGGCTTCTGGGATAAAGTGAGAAACACAACTGCTAGTTGTTCTGGCTTGACTTAATTTGCAACTACACAGTCAAATACAGCAAGATTTGCTGCATGTATAATACAGATGGCTTTGATTTTTTAAAATGATCATATTACACAAAGGCTGATTTGAATCAAGCCCTTTTTGCTCTTGACATGGAGTTTCCTCCCTCTGCCACTGGGGGTTTCTACTTCTTTAGTCTGGAATGACTCAAACTGATTTCTCCCTGTGTGATCAGTTCTTTTGTTCTTGTTAAAAAAAAAAGGTGACTGTATCTATAGGTGTTGTTGTGATGATGTATGTCAGGGATCCTCAACCTACAGCCCACGGTCCAGCTCCAAATCACCTGGCCCATGCCCTCGCTCCAGCCTCCGCTTATGCTGCCTCAGTCTTTGTCTCCTCTGCTTGGCTTGGTGTGTCCTTAATGGCGCTCTGTAGCAGGACGGATGTTGTAAGATTTACAACATCCACCCTGCTACAGAGCACTGTTAGGGACACATCAGGCCAAACTGAGGAGACAAGGATTGAGGTGGTGGTGGTAGTGGTAGTGGCAGCATTTCCAGTGGCTGCGGGAGTGTTTCCTTCACTCATGTGATGCAGCTCCTCCAGGATGGTAAGCAGGGGACTGGGGGGCTTTTGGGGGTGTGGTGGGCTCAGTGTGGTCATCACTGTTGCCGAAGGCAGTGTGTGTGGGGAAGACCACCAGTCCGGCCCCTCAACGATCTGAGGGAACGTGACCTAGCCCCTGGTCTAAAAAGCTTGAGGACACCTGATGTAGGTGGTTGGGGCATGATGTTTAGGAATCCCAGGAACACCTCTCCCCATAATCTGTCCCATGAGCCTCTCCAGAGAGTTTAACATTCAGTTATAGCAGTGATACATTACTGTACTTTAACGCTATATCACCTCTGCTCAGGAAAAAATAAACATTTGCTACAAAATAAAAACAATCCTGATATAAAACACAGAAGACTTCACATTTTTCTGTGATATATGTATATATTTCTGTGTATGTTGTGAAGAACTTTGGAAAGCTCTTGCCTTGTTTCTAACACTGTGCAACCCTTTAAAAAACAAGCTGCTCAACAGCAAACCATAAAAGGATCAGCAAAAATGGGAACAGAGGAAGAAAGGAAGGCAGGCAGGCAGGAAGGAAGGAAAAAAATTTATTCCCTAGCAATTTACTTTTTAAAATAGTTTTGTAAACAGTTTACAGATTGTAAAGCTGTAATTAATGCCTCACATTTTCTCTTTCGTATTGCATATAGCCCCATGGAGTCATTTCTATTAATTTTATAAGGGAGAAATCTTGGCTGAAAGAAAACCAAGGAAAGAAGTTACAACTCTGTTGAAGCTGAATCCCTGATATCTTTCAGGGAGTTGTGTCTTTTCAAACTTGTGACAACACACACAAAAGTTGCATTCCACTCTGCAGCTTTCCTCAACATATATCCAAAGGGCTTCAAGCTATCCCTCTGAATCTTGGCTTCCAATATTATTTTGAAACATATGTCTCCCTTCATTATTATTTAATGTGACAGAATGTGGGTAGGATGCTGATGGTACTGCACCACTAAGACTGCAGAAAAATAATGTTAGGAGAAAAGAAAAATCCAACCAGATAAAAGTATACACCATGCCATACTCCTGAAATAAAGTTCTTATTTGCATCCAGTGGGTTAAAGGAAAAAATGCAGTACATTAAAAGCAACCTACAACAGATGAAGGATTTCTTGACTATTTAAATTTGTGTACCCATTTCTTATATTACCTTGTTTTAAATTAAATCTGAAATAGAAGTAAAGAATTCTATGAGTATATTTCTTCTCATCACAAAAGTTACAGTGATTGATGGGTGGAATTTGCTTTTTTTTTTTTTGGCACATCCCTAAAAAACAGAGAAACTCTTACCAGAGTCGAGAGCTGGCAGGGTATAAATCCAATCTAATCCAGTCCAATAAATAAATAAATACTTGCACATACCCAAGTGGACACATTATTCTATGAGACATGGAGTATTAGCAGGGGTGGGTCGTGGGCATTTAAAATTAATTTTATCATTTTAAAATAATGTTTTAAATACTTATATTTTACAGTTTTAATTTTAATCACCACATTTTAAAACACTTTTTATGTGCTATCATGGATTCCTGCAAAGGGAGAAAAGCAGGACAAAAATCAAGTCTTCAGCACACAAATGAAGCCCTAGTAGTGACTGGTAGAAGGGTACACATGTTCCTTGCCATAATCCACAAAGAGAGATAATGAAGACCATTCCCTTGCATCTATAGGAGCCACAAAAATGTTCTTGCATATCACAAAAAATAATAATAAACAAAACAAAATAAAAATAAAAATAAAACCACTGTAGCACTTTAACTGCTATATATTTATTATTAGCTTTCGTGGATCAAGTCCACTTCATCAGACAAAGAGTGAAACTTACAGGCATGGTTTTTATACACCAAATTCAGGGGGTCAAAGGGAGAAGGGTGTGATCAAGCAAGATGACAGACAAGCAAGTACAACAATACAGCGTCACACAGCCATTAGCAACAAAAAACTTTCTTATTTTCTCCAGAATAAAACAGAAAAACATGGAAGAGATTTTCTGCTAGAAGCTAAAACAGCTTCAACTGCTGTTTCTGGTATCGGCTAATTTTGTGGAACTGGTTGTATATACTGTACTCTTGTCACGATCATGAAGGAAAGCCTTGGTGTATCGGGCTCTGGATTTATGTTATAGCAAAATAATGTCAACTGGATAATAATAGAGATCACCTATTTATTTATTTTTAGTGAAAGTGTTTTAATGTTAACATTAATGAAATATTTCTTCTTCTTCCTGTGCTGTATCCAATTCCGAATATTGGTGATTATCATGGTGAATATCCATGAAGACTGTCCTGAGAATATAATGCAGTAGCCTTCTGTTTGCTTTCCAAATTGCAGTGTGACCCCTGTACCAAAGTTCCAGCTCCACAAGTCACTTTCTGTTCCTAAGACATTTTAGTCCTCAGCCATTTTGGCTCAAAGCCAGTATTGATGAAGCTGCTGCCCTCCATCAAGATGGATCCAAGTGGGATTTAATCCACTTGGGAACAGGACCATCACCCAATTAAATGTTTAGGTTCTTCTAACAATGTATTACATGTTATGAACTGTTTTGATCACTTTGCATTTAAAAGTGGCATATAAAAGAAAAAGTGAAGGTGATGTTGTTAAAATGACTCACAACTATACCCCATTGAAATCAATGAACCTTTGGTCTTTGTGTTGCATAATACAGTAGAAAGAAGAGCAGTTAAGGAACTCAGTCCTCAATCCTGCTGTTCTATTTAACCACCTGACTTACAGAAAGCTTTAGTTCAAGGATAGTGAGCTGGTCACCACTCAGATGTTGTTTTGTTAATTTCATTTTACAGTTGTGGAACACTGAGATTGAAAGACAGGTGATTAGCAGATGTGGAGCCACTGCAGACAGATTTAATTCCTTTGCAATCGTACTTGCTGCTATTGAACTCTTTGTTGTCCATCAAAATTTACAGCTATTTGATAGATCCTGTAAATGGGTTTTTACCGGAGCAAAAACATCTGGCAGGACAAAGTATAGTAAGTATACTTTTACCTTTGCAATGTAAAGAATGCAGTAGGCTAACTAGTCAAAAATAATCTGTTATGTTTTTGGCAAAAGAGAGCTAATAAAGGTCATGACTTTGCTCTTTGAATCTAAGCTCATCATATTCTGCAGAGAGACTATTTATTAATAAAGACTTCCCTTTAACCTGAGTTTCAATTGGATAGATTATTTATCTTGTTTCTTTGACCAATGACCATGAAATGGCATCTCTAAATATATAAAAATTAGAACTGTGCGGTAGAGAGAAACATGTATCAGTGCTTTATATTGGTCCCCTATGGGTTCTAACAGGGCTCAAACAAAATGATTGCCAAAATACTCTATCTCTCCCTCTAGAAATTTCTGCAGCCACACAGAAAATTGCCAGAAAAAATAGATGCCAGCCAGTAAAAATAAATTGTGACATACCAACACCTTTGCTCAAGTTATTTCTTTCTCTGCTTTGCTCTAAATACATCTTAAGCTGTTTAAGCCTTCAGTATAAAATGGGGATTGAAAAATAATAATAATAAATGAGTGTCTATAGATTTAAAAACATCAGAATAGATACACTATTTTTAAAAAGAAATTTAAGGGTCTATGCAAATATCTTTTCTCATCAGTTGGCTAAATAGTAATTATTCATAAAGCAACATTTGGAATTTGTTCTGGCAACTGTTTTTCCAAAAGTTTTTACACTACCACTGGTACATGGGACTTTACTGCACAACAAACCAGCATGCCTAGCTAGTCCTGTGTCTTGGAGAATAAAAATTCGTTAAACATGTTGGAAAAAGGGAATGTAATGAAATATTTTTTCCATCAGGTTAAATGAATATCACTAGACATGTTCCATTTCCCCCCATCAGGCTGGTATTTACAAGATCAGTAAGGAGTTAACCTTTTGTCATTTTTTTAAAATGAGGAGTCCTGGTGGCGTAGTGGTTAAACTGTTGTACTGCAGCCAAAATGTTGTGAGTTTGAGTCTGACCACGGCTCAAGGTTGATTCAGCCTTCCATTGTTCCTAAGTTGGTAAAATGAGTCCCCAGCATGTTGGGGGCAAAATGCTAATTAACTTGAGAACTGCCCAGAGAGTTAACTAAGCACTCTGGGGCAGTATATAAGTCTAATTGCTATTGCTATTTTAGTTAGATCAGCTCTAAGAGCCTAACTTTTGCACCATTCCCAGTATTCACAAGTGTTGGACTGGCATATATGGGATTGCTGCAAAAAGTAGAATCTCCTGACGGGTTTCAAAAAGTAGTTGTTGGTGGGGAAGTTGTGGCACTCCAGCATCCATGAAATTTGGACTCGAGGAGCCAGGACTGGGCCTCCAAAAAGCGAGCTAAATGCCAGTCTGGACATACTCTTGTATCAGTCCCAAACCTCATCTAGCCTAGGAATCCAGGCATAATGCCAGCAGAAAATGTGGCCACAGTGAGATTTTATAGCAGTTCATGAACAAAAAAATAAAACTAAAATACACACCAAGACGAGGTAGCAATATCTAACATCCCTAGGGGGGCATTTGGTGTCAGCATAGTTTCAGTTGACTGTGTGCTAAGATTTCTGGCAGCAAGAAAGGTTTCAGTCTTTTCCAATCACTATAGCTGCTGCAATTAGGATTTCACTTTCAACTCATAGGGCTAACTTCTTTTTTTACTGCCAACTACAGAAGCTCTAGTAGAGAGATCAGCACTGACTGCTCCTTGGAAGGACAAATACTGAAGCTGAAGCTCAAGTACTTTGGCCACCAAATGAGAAGAGAGGACCTACTGGAGAAGGCTTTGATGCTGGGAAAGATTGAAAGCAAAAGGAGAAGGGGTGGCCGAGGATGAGATAGCTAGATGGCATTGTTGATGCAATCTGGGCAGGCTACTGAGGATGGCAGATGACAGAGGAGCCTCTCATGCTCTGTCATGGAGTTACAAAGGGTCGGACTCTACTGTGCAACTGAACAACAGTGCAACAACTACTACTACAGAAGTTCTGTATATGTAGCTTATGTGACTGGGATCATGCTAGTCTTGCAGTGATGAGGGCAAATACAGTGGAGGACATCCAGTAGAAAATACTCTGCCTTCAGTGAGTATTCAAGCCAGCTCTCCCTAAACTGATACCTTCCAAGTGCACTGAACTACAAGTGCCATCATCCCCCAAGGAGCAGTCCAACACATGTTGAAAGCCCCTGATAGGGAAAACCCTATATAAGCTATACTGTATATTTTCCACAAAACTCTACACCAGCAATTACAAACTAGGTTATTCTTACACTTTTACTAAATACCCAAATAAATTAAATATCTCTAGTGGTTAATTAGCAAGACTGAATTGAGGTGCTTGATTATTAGCCTTCATTCAAGTGATCTGGAGATAAATCTCATTGGTATTCAGGGAAGAAATTTTTTTTTTTAATCCAGGCCAAAACATAGTAAATTAGGGAGTAACTATTTAGGTCTCACAAACCATATTTTGCTTTTCAAGAAAAGCTGAAATTTGTATACATTTTTACTGCTATTGATCACAGTTCTTTACTACCATCATTCAGAAGACTTTACCAATGAGAACGGGGTGCCCAAACTTTGCAGACCATGGGCCAGTCACCAAGAAATGATGTCCACATTATCATAGGAGACGGGAATGCCAAAGTAGGCAATCAAAAAGTAAATAGAATAACAGACAAGTTTGGTCTTGGAACACAGAATGAAGCAGAGCAAAGACTGATAGAGTTCTGCCAAGAGAATGCTCTGGTCATAGCAAACACTCTCTTCCAGCAACACAAGAGGAGACTTATGGACATCACCAGATGGCCAACATTGAAACCAGATTGATTACATACTCTGCAGCCGAAGATGGAGAACTTCCATGCAGTCAGCAAAAACGACACCTGGAGCAGACTGTGGCTCAGATCACAACCTACTGGTCGCAAAATTCAGAATTAGACTAAAGAAAATAGGGAAAACAATTAGGCCAGATAGATGACATAGACAACATCCCTAACGAATACACAGTGGAGGTGTGGAACAGACTTAATGGCCTGGACCTGATAGACAGAGTGCCAGAAGAATTATGGACAGAGATGCAGGAAATCATGCAGGAGGCAGCAAGGAAAACCATACCAAAAGAAAAGAAGCGTAAGAAAGCAAAGTAGCTGTTTGATGAGGATCTTAAAATAGCAGAGGAAAGAAGGGACGCAAAAAGGCAAAGGAGAAAGGAAAAAATACAATCACTTGAATACATAATTTCAAAGAAAAGTAAGGAGAGATAAGGAAACCTACCTAAATGAACAGTGCAAAGAAATAGAGAAAAACAACACAAGAGGCAGGACTAGAGATCTTTTTTAAAAAATTAGGGAAATCAAGTGAACACTAAAGCAAAAATGACCATGATAAGGGACAAAGATGGCAAGGAGTTCGCTGAGGCAGAAGATATTAAGAAAAGATGGCAAGAGTACACAGAGGAACTTTACAAAAAGGACCTCAACACTCCTGATAATCACAATGATGAGAACATTGAACCTGAGCCAGACATCCTAGAGAGTGAAGTCAGAAAAGCCCTAAAAAGCACTGTAAACAACAAAGCCAGTGGAGATGATGGTATCCCGTTGAAATTTTCAGAGCCCTAAAATATAATGGAATCAAATTATTACATTCTATATACCAGCAGATTTGGGAAACACAACAATGGCCACAGGATTGGAAAAGATCAGTATACATTCCAATCCCAAAAAAGGGTAATGCCAAATAATGTTCAAATTGTCGAATAATTGCGCTCATCCCACACGCTAGCAAGGTGATGCTCAAGATAATACATGGAGAGAGAATTACCAGAAGTGCAGGCAAGGTTTAGAAGAGGCCAGGGAACTAGGGACCACATTGCCAACATACGTTGGATCATGGAGAAAACAAAGGAATATCAGAAACAGTCTACATCTGTTTCATTGACCACACCAAGGCCTTTGACTGTGTGGATCAAAACAAAATGTGGCAAGTAAGTATAGAGATGGGAATACCAGAACACCTTATATGCCTCATGAGAAATCTGTACACGAGTCAAGAAGCAACAGTTAGGACAGAATACGGAATGATGGAGTGGTTTGGAATAGAAAAAGGAGTAAGACAAGGCTGCATTTTATCACCCTGCTTATTCAACTTATACACATAGCACATAATGCGAAATGCAGGGATGGAGGAATCACAATATGGGATCAAAACTGCTGGGAGAAACATCAACAACTTGAGATACACAGATTACACCACCCTAAATGGCAGAAAGTGAGGAAGACCTAAAGAAGCTGCTGCTTAGGTTGAAAGAAGAGAGTGTAAAAGCTGGCTTGACACTCAATGTCAAGAAAACTAAGATAATGGCAACAGGGCCTATCAATACCTGGAAAATAGATGCGGGGAAAGTAGAAACAGTGACAGATTTTACTTTTTTAGGATCCAAGATCACTGCAGATCCTAAGGGTGAAATAAAAGGGTGACTGATTCCTGGGAGACAAGCTATGAGAAACCTGGGGAACATAGTAAAAAGTAGAGACATCAAATTGCAAACAAAAGTTGGTATGGTCAAAGCAATGGTATTCCCAGTGGTAATGTATGGTTGTGAGAGCTGGACCATAAAGAAAGCTGAGCGCAGAAGAACAGATGCCTTTGAGATTTGGTGTTGGAGGAGAGTTTTGAGAGTCTCCTGGACAGCGAGGATAACAAATAGGTCAATCTTAGACGAAATCAACCCCAACTGCTCCTTAGAAGGTCAAAGAGTAAATATGAAGATGAAGTACTTTGGACATCAAATGAGAAGAGAGGATTCACTTGAGAAAGCCTTGATGCTGGGAATGGTGGAGGGCAAAAGAAGAAGCGGACGGCCAAATATGAGATGGCTAGATGGTACTGTAGACGCAATGGCCACAGAGCTGGGCAGGTTGAGGAGGATGGTGAAGGACAGAAGTGCCTGGAGGACAATGGTCCATTGGGTTGCAAAGGGTCAGAATCAACTGTGTGACTGAACAAAATAAAAATAAAAATGGGTAAGAGTGTACAACAACAATCAGAAAAATACAGTTGGGAACCTAAACAACATCATGGATTCAAAATGCTAATTCTCATAGATTCAAAATTTCCAGAAATGTGATACATCTACATTTGGAAATGTGATATGTCTACATTCAAACTGAATAATATGTAACTTGCATCACTTTTATAATCTTGAATAACCTCAGTGGCAGAAGCTAGTCTCATAAAAGGTACCTCTTCTTCTATTTCTATCTACTAGTCCAATATGCTTTCTTTTAACAAGATGTTTGTCTTTTAAAATATTCCCATCTGTTTCAGCAGTAGTTTGATTTAATACATCAAGACGATATGTTGAACAGAATGAATGTTTCCATACTCTTTCCTATCATCCATGAAAATGATGAAATTGAGTTTTTATATTTTCATGCTGACAAGGCAGAGTGCTTACTGTTTTAACTGGAATCAAGAAAGCGCTTCTAAACTTAAAACAAAATGTATAGCCTAATTGGTCCAATATGCCAGTAAGTCTTTTTTGGCTGGAGTCTTGTCACATAATTCTTTTTGTCAGACCTTAATTTCATTTACATTGTTTACATTATACATGTAATATTCAAAGAGAAGAAAATAATTTTACAAATGTATTTATGCAATACAGTAAAACCTCATATAACACTAAAACCTGGTTCCACAAGTCTTGGTGTTATATGATTTTTAGTGTTATCTGATCCTCTATGGGATCCATAGAGATACATTGTAACCACACAGGCTTTCGCGGTTGTTATCTGAAGCATCCCATAGGATCTTAATGTTATCTGATGCAATTCTTCCCCCCAGATTCCTTAATGTTATGCGATTTTCGTGTTATTCGATACTAATGTTATATGAGGTATTACTGTAGTTATATTAACTAACTGACAATGTTGAGTTCTAAAGTCTGTGTTTCAGACCCTGTTTTCCTTTATGCCAGGTCCTTTGTGATTAGACCATTATTTTCTTGAAGTAACTCAATTAAAGATTCAAAGAATGTATTTGTGGCTACAGATGTGCGGAAAAAAATAATGTATGATATGTAGACAGCCTATGTCAGCAGACAAATGTACAGCTGCCACATTTTTGTAACGTTGCTCTTTCCATGATAATGATTTATATTATTTATTAGTTCACTGCAAACCCCACCTGACACCTCAAGGAGCATCGAAAACACAGGCCTCAGTCCCCCATGCACCATCAAATCCTGCTACATAAACTGTAGGACCTCCCGATGGAGAGAACCAGCTAAAATCTCATGGGAGACAATACTTCAATCCACCATGTCATACTTGACGTGTCAAGTACGGCTCAACCAAGTAACCAAGTTTATTTTTAAAAGTGTTTTTGAATTTGTGATTTTATATGTTTTATATGATGTGCTTTGTAATCCGCCCTGAGTTGTCTCGGCAAGTAGGCGGAATAGAAATCTAAAATAAAAAATAAATAAAAATATATTAATATATTCATGTGTTAAATTTTATTAATCAGTCTCCCTTTCAAATGGAGAGACTCGGAGTAAGCAATCAGTTCATACAGCCAGGAATCACGTCTAGCTGAAAGATACAGAAGAGTTCAGTGAAAATAAGAGTTCTGAATTTGCCAATAGCCATTTAGCATACTCACAGTAGACTGAGTAGGAACACTGGTTACCTTGTCATAGACTTCCCTGTTACGATGTGATGCAATTACTTTTAGGTTGACCTGTCTCTCTAAATTGTTAGAAACTTATAGATACTCTATCTATAAGTATCTAAATTTCATGCAAATTTGTACCCTTGTTCAGTCTCTTATTTTGGTGACATATTCCCATTTCAGTGATGCACGATTGGACACCTTACATTGGACACTCATGAGACTTATGGATTTAGGTAAAGGTCTTAATTTGTACTTTAAAATAAATGAACACATGCAATTAAAATGCATGCACACTGAAGGCAAAGCATTATTTATTTGTTTGTTTGTTTGTTTGTCCAATTTATATAGCCGCCCAACTCGAAACGACTCTAGGGGCTCACAACATTAAAATCAACACCACAATCTAAAACATAAAACCCATAAAAACCCAATAAAAATACTACAAGAGTCACCCCAAATTATGAATTATGATTATCTGAAATACATATTTCTGCAGAAATCAAAATCTACAAGATGTATTTGTTTGATTATTTCCAACTGAATAGTCACAAACCCAGTAATGGGATGTAACAGGTTCTCACCAGTTCACCAGATCCGGTAGTAACTGGTAGCAGTTTTTGGAGGGAACCACCTTTGGGGCTTACCTTTTCACTGTGCATGCGTGCCAAGCACTTGGTGTGCATGCACGCCTACAGTGCTTGGCGTGTATGCATGGCCTCCTTGCTGTCCTCCCAAGCAGGGAGGAGGAAGAGAAGCTGCTAGCCTGAAGCTCCCTATAGCCTGCTCCCCAGGGTAAGGGACTCACCTTTGGGTGTGGTGTGTCTGTGTGTATTTTAATGTGTATTAAATACCTTTACCTATATTGACGTACTACCACGGTTCCTAAAAAGGCCTGGCGGCCGGCAGGCCTGGCAGCCTGGCTTGGGGTTTTTAAGCAAAGTCTTTTGTATTTGTATTTGTATTTTCGACTTATATGCCGCCCCACTCGCAGAGCGACTCTGGGCGGCTTACAGAAGAAACAGCTACAATTACATAGTACATACCAAAGCACAAGAGCAATTACAGATATCAAATACTAAATTACAAATATTACGTACACAGTATATATGTGTCCAATATCAGTTACAATTACAAAACATTATATTAGAACATCCTAAGAAATAATCAAAGATGCTGTAATATAATCATTACAGCATCAAAATTCACTAAGTAACAATATCAAACAACAATAAAAAATTCCAGTATTAGTTCAGTTTACACATACAAAAGCAAAAAACTAAATAAAAAACAGTTGCTGAATCCCGCAATAAGTGACAAGTCAGTCCGCTTAGCCGCAGGTGTTTCTGGCGGCGGTGGCTATCAAAAAAGTCCTGCCGCCGTAGTGGCTTTTAAGCCCTGAGACAGATGGAGAGAGTCCCAAGGCTGGACGCGGTGGGCTTGGAAGGAAAGCGGGAGCGTCCTCACTCCCCCGCCGTCGCTGCCGCGTTTTTATCGTCCACCGGGTGGAGGTGACGGGGCCCGGGGGGGGAGGGCGGGAGCATTGCCTCACCGCCTGCAGCTGGTGGTCATCTCCCCCGGCGTGATGGCAAGTCCGGGGGGAAAGGCGGGAGCGTCCTCACTCCCCCACCGTCGCTGCCGCGTTTTTATCGTCCACCGGGTGGAGGTGACGGGGCCCGGGGGGGAGGGCGGGAGCATTGCCTCACCGCCTGCAGCTGGTGGTCATCTCCCCCGGCGTGATGGCAAGTCCGGGGGGAAAGGCGGGAGCGTCCTCACTCCCCCGCCGTCGCTGCCGCATTTTTATCGTCCACCGGGTGGAGGTGACGGGGCCCGGGGGGGAGGGCGGGAGCATTGCCTCACCGCCTGCAGCTGGTGGTCATCTCCCCCGGCGTGATGGCAAGTCCGGGGGGAAAGGCGGGAGCGTCTTGGAGTTACCTCATCAATAAGCTACACCTGTGCTGTTCCAAGTGCTGTTCCAATTGGAGAACCCTTAAGGAGGTACAGCTGTTTTACATTTACATTAAGGCATATTATCCTAGAGAACCGGTACGATGACCATATCCATCTTGCAACATGGTGCTGCCCAGGCACTTATACTAACAGGTAAGTGACAGGTTTGTGTTTGGGGGGTGGGGTGGGGGGTAGGGTTGATTTATGTTTGGGGTGTGTGGGTGTTTGGGTGGGTGGGTGTATTTTAATGTAATTTTTATTTTATTTATTTATTTTATTTAAGTGTTTGTGTTGTGGGTGGGTGGGTGGGTTGAGGTGTGTGTGTGTGCACGCGCATGCGTGCGTACGCTTATTTTTATTTTATTTTATATTTTTATTTTTTCTTTGGCCCCACCCACAAGATCATGACATCATGATGTTAGCTCCGCCCACACTTTTATGACATCACGGTGGGGTGGTAAAATTTTTGACATTCCACCACTGCGCAAACCCTTACAAATAGTTTTATATCACCTTAGGCAAAAGTATGAAATAAAAATTGGCTCCTATTTAAAGATTACTTGTGCGGAATACATTACAGCATGATTTGTAGAGTATTTATCTTTTGCTATGGGTATATATTGAGTACAGTAAAACATTGGATAACGCTAAAACTTTGTTCCACAAGTCTTGGTGTTATCCGATTTTTAGTGTTATCCGATGCATGTTAAAATCCTATGGGATGGATCGGATTACGTTAAAGCTCCATAGAGATACATTGTAACCGCACAGGCTTTAGCGGTTGTTATCCGATCCATCCCATAGGACCTTAACGTTATTCGATCCAATTCTCCTCCCCAGATTACTTAACGTTATGCGATTTTAGCGTTATCCAATCCAATCATTTTCCGGTGTTTTACTGTATTATAATTTTAATATAGTTCTTTCCTTTCTTAAAAAGTGTATATATTTTTAGCACACTGTATATATATTTAAGATGTTATAAACAGGGGAGACTCACAAGCATATTGTAGAGAACACATCATAATAAAGGAAGATGATTTTACATGCACCAACAGGAAAAAATGAGCACAACATAATATTTATTTATTTAAACACACTTTTATGCCACCCTCCTCAAAAAGACCGAGGGCGGCTAACAAACTCTCCAAAACACTTAGAACAGAGTAAAAACACAATATAAAAATCGAGAATAAAAGATTTAAAAGATTAAGTAACACACACACACACACACACACACACACACACACACACAGGGAGGGGGTCAGATGAGCCAACAGACTGGGGCAACTGTCCAGCCCATATCCCATACATGCTCTGCCAGTCAGGTCTTAACTCCTTCCTAAAGGGCAGCAGCTTTAATAATAACTAGAAAAGCACTGAAAAGTTTAACGGATTTGAAAAGTACTAATGCTATCATTTATTTATTTATTTATTTATTATTTAATTACATTTATACCCCACCCTTATCCGAGGACTCTGGGCAGCTTACAGTTTAAAACAGTTTCAAACAGTTAAAACACATCACTTACAGCACACATTTAAAAATTAAAAGGTTAAAAGATTTAAAAGTTTAAAAAATCATGACTTGTTATCAGTTGCCGTTCTAGGCCAAGTATTTACTTTTTTAGTTGCTTGAGAAATATGTTGAAATACGACCCTGGAGATCCCAGGAAGAAGGGGCAGAGGGCACTAAGTTTCCATCCCTCAGACATTTCCTCATTGTTTACTTAACCTAAGCTTGTTCCCTTTCTAAAAGTGGCATTCTGTAACTCTAAGTCTGGCTATCCTCAAACTCCATCATTTAGAACAATCTCCTCCTTTACTAGGAATTTTAAAAAGAAATGAATGGCTTCAAAAATTTTATATGTCTCAGTTATACATGGCTTACTACAGCTATTCTTCAGACATGAGGAAACTAAGCAGTAAATATCAGGACAGGTAATAACTAACCAGACAGATGGGGAAGAACAGACATTGAGTACCATCAGCTGTTTTGAATGCAGATAATACCCTAGCATCTCCAGATAGGAGATAGCATTGTGGCACTATTCTTGTACTAGAAAAAGTCTGGATCTGGAATAACTCAGCTCTTTCCTTGTTCTACTCTTTCTCTACACCCCTTCCTGCTCTTCAGATGGTAGATCTCAGCCAGCAGAGCAGTTCTGGCTAAATCTTAGAAAACTACTAGCAAATTTCAGATATTTTGACATGATGTTTTGAAACTTTGCAAGATGCTGTCTAGAAATATTCAGACCCATGGACCACTGTCCGCCAGGCACTTCTGTCCTCCAACATCCTCCTCAACTTGCTCAGTTCTGTGCCCATTGTGTCTACAATACCATCTAGCCATCTCATTTTTGGCCGCCCCCTTCTTCTTTTGCCCTCCACCCTTCCCAGCATCAAGGCTTTCTCAAGCAAATAGTCTTCTCATTTGATGTCCAAAGTACTTCATCTTCATATTTACTATTTGGCCTTCTAAAGAGCAGTCAGGGTTAATTTCTTCTAAGATTGACCTATTTGTTCTCCTTGCTGTCCAGGGGACTCTCAAAACTCTCCTCCAACACCACATCTCAAAGGCATCTATTCTTCTGCACTCAGCTTTCCTAATGGTCCAGCTCTCACAACCATACATTGCCACAGGGAATACCATTGCTTTGACTATACGAATTTTTGTTTGCAATTTGATGTCTCTACTTTTCACTATGCTCCCCTGGTTTCTCATAGCTTGTCTCCCAAGAATCAGTCACCTTTTTATTCAAAATGATGGTTATTAATAAATATGTCTGTCATATTCATTACATCCATCATTAATGATCCCTGTTTAATATTTTAAAAAATATGACAACATTTGAGAATTTTAGTGAATTCTTGTGAAAAAGATCAACTGAAACAAAATACTTACATATTACCAAGCCTTGTAAGAACTGTTATCTCAAAAAACCTTCTATATAAATGTTAACCATGTGTCTTGTAATCAGCCCAACATGAGAACATGACAAAGTTACTTTTTAATATGGGCATTGCCATATTGGCTAGGATTCTGCAAGCTGCAATTCAAAAAAGTAACTTTTTCAAGCTTTTCCCAAGACATAGTTGCTGTATATAAAAAAACATGCCACACATAATATTAATGAGCAGAATACTACTACAGTAATACCTCATATAACATTAGTATCGAATAACACTAAAATCGCATAACATCAAGGAATCTGGGGGGAAGAATTGCATCAGATAACATTAAGATCCTATGGGATGCTTCAGATAACAACCGTGAAAGCCTGTGTGGTTACAATGTATCTCTATGGATCCCATAGAGGATCAGATAACACTAAAAATCATATAACACGAAGACTTGTGGAACCAGGTTTTAGTGTTATATGAGGTTTTACTGTACTTGTATCCACTGATGTAAATGCAATGGTAAACCAGTTATGGAATTAATGGTTGTATTCCATGTCATATGCAAGTCATGTGAGATTATGCTTGACAATGCATAGACTCCTTAACTAATGCCAATTTGCCACTACAATTTATCCTTTGTACTTATACTCACATGGCAATGTCTGTTTACAATAACCAGTTCAGGTTAAAACAAGAAACAAAGTGCTTACCTCAATAATATACAGAACCACATTTTTGTAAAAACAATACAATATGCATTTTGTCACTCGATTGTAACTCCAGGCTCCATGGACAAGTAATAGCTTTTCCAGGTAGGAAAACTAGAAAAAAGAAAAATAGTCAATGATTACATTAGATCTATTTATATATAAAGCAAAAGTAACTGAGCTTGCCTAGTTATTGAAACAACTGTTTTTATATAAAGTATACTCTGGATGACATGCATTCTTGATAAATTTAGATTACTACATTTGGCCATCTACCACTACGATCGTTTACATTCATCACAAGGGTCAACCTGCATGAAGAAGCAAGCAAAGGGCATGTTGAAAACCATATACAGTACTACTACAGCATACCCCTCTATATCAATTGTCAATGAACATTAGTGAGAAGTTGTTACTGTAGTAATGTCCTGCTTGTAGATTTCCTAGAGCCATCAGTTTGTCCTTTATAGAACAAGAGCACTGAACCAGAGTAGACCTTTGCCCTGATCTAGCAAGGCTTATGTTCTTAGGAATCAATCTAGAAATCTTTCTCAATAATCAGTTTCATACAAGCCTCTCCATGGGGACTTGAGGAAGAGATACATTACATGGGAATATTCTAAAAATGGGAAATTCTTTGGACCACAATTCCTAGAACAGTGATGTCAACCTCGGGACTTCAGGTGTTCTTGGATTTCAATTCCCAAAGCTCAAGTCATTACACCTGCTGATCAGGGCTTCTGGGAAATGAAGTTCAAGAACACCTGGAGTGCCAAGGTTGACCATCACTGTCCTAGAATATCGCAGCTACTCACTGTGCGGAGCAAAATATCCAGGTATACTGATAAGCAACACAGACTTTCACTTAAGGACAAACTGCACAATCAGTATTCCACCCTCTTATGCCTTTCAGGCACTTAGCTGTGGCAGCAGTGCCCTGTACCACGACTCTCCTTAATACATGGGCTTAAAGCAGTTTCAGTTTCTCAGAGTGGCATATGGGCAATCTATTCTGTATGGAAATGTAGAGAACTTCCATTCTTTTTAGAAATGACTGCTCCAAAGCCACTGAATGATGCTAAAGGAGTTGAGTGAAGCACATTATCCTTAAAGGCATCACTAAGGATCCAATATGATACATGCTCAATCTAAATTAGTGTTGTGATCCAGTTCTCGACGGACTCTGAGGATAACTTGGATCAGGGGGCACTCCTTATGCCTAGCCCAGTTCTGCCTGCACTTGAATCTGAGAATGCCCTGAGCCAGTAATCTCAACCTGCTTCTGGCCCACGTCTGTTGCTCCCAGCAGATGACCTGTCAGATCAGAGGCCTGACTCTGACAGTGATCAGCCCTCAGTCAGGGCAAAATGCCGAAGGCAGCTACACCTGAGATGCAGGCAAGCTAGAACTAAGTACCAGAGAAGGCTCCCAGTTGATAGTGATTAGCTTATAAACAAGCTTGTTGCAGTCTTCCAGTGTCGGTACAATTCTTCAGTGCAAAGACCGATACCCTGCTTGACTTCGGATAACCTGCCTTGACCCTGATCTGCCTGCCGTGACCCTGACTTCTCTGCCATCTCTGACGATGCCCCTGGACATCCTTTGGACTAGATACTTTCTTGAACTACTGATAACCAGACCTGAGTTTGCTCTATGGACTTTGCTATCTCCTCGAATAAACTCTCTGTGTAGCACTGCTGTGTGGCAACTGTGCCTGTTGGGGTGGGTCACCACAATTAAATAAGAATTAATTCTAAGTAAGCATTTGCTGAATTGCTGCCCAACCAAGAAGCTCAGTTCCATGTGCATATGCTCAAACACAAGGCTTATGTTATTCAATAGCCAGAATCTTGTTGGCATAACTATGTATGCATAAGGATGACGTCATAAACTATGACCATTTATCTTTAATTAAATGTTTCCTGTACTTCTCCCCCTCAGGTTTTGAGGGTGACCTGGAGATCACCTTTGGCCTGGGAAAGTCTTCAGGAGCTCTTGAATGGGAGAGGAAGCTTTTAATGTCCAAAAAATCAGTTCAGCCACCCCCACTGACAGGATTCTGGTCATTGTCTCTTATGTAGATCAGTGTTTCCCAACCTTTGGTTTTTGGACTTCAATTCCCAGAAGCCTAAGTCAATCCCCCAAAGCACTGATCAGTCAATGTACTCACTTAGGCTTCTGGGAATTGAATTCCTCACTGGTCTAGATCAGGGGTGCCCAAACTTTTTGGGCTGTGGGCCAGTCACGTGGTTCAGAGTACTGGTCACTATGGCCTGGAGGCCGGATCTGTCCCCCATTGCCAATTAATCCGGCCCCTGAAGCCCCTGTCGCTCCCGGAAGCAGAAGTAAGATGCATCAATCTGGGCGCATTTAATGTTTCTGTGAGCAACAAGGGTTTTGCAAGTCAGATAAATTGGCTTCGGAGGCCAGATCTGGCCCCTGGGCCATAGTTTGGGCACCCCTAGTCTAGATAATCCTCTATATATAATGACAGCTTTTGCATAGTTATTGTGATCCATGCAAAATGATTACAATGGGAGGGGGGAAATTGACAGGATTAAACATAAAAAGGAAAAAGTGAAAAGGCCATGCCTCAAACTGATAATGAAAAATGTAGGAAACATTAATAAAATAGTAATGAGACCTCTAGAGAGAAGTTGCTTTACTATGCTAACTTGCATTTTCTTATAACCTGGTGAATTTCACTGACAAGAACTGGGCAATTTACAATCTCATTGATCTTCTGTACATTGTTCGGTACCAGTCTGCATGCCTGTTTATGAAAAGTGGGCATGACCTACAAAAACCATTATCATTGTATATTATTCATCATACTTATTATTCAAGGAGCCCATACAATAGTATGTGTGGGACCCTCTTCTTTAATCTACAAAATATATCTCTAATCTAAATTAGACTGATTAATGAGTTTTCAAAGACCATTCATTCAGTGAGCTCCACAACCAGTTGAGTTTCTGTACATAGGAATCCATTTTAGAAAAATTAACATTCTATCTACTGTTCAAGGAATTTGCCGTTACTCCAGATGGAAATTTTGGGAGAAAAAAGTCACACTTTGCAAAAGTTCTTTTTTTAAATGACAGCCCACAGAATCCTAAGGGATTTTGGGTACCATAATAAAAAAAAAAGAAAAGAAAATTTTTCCAAGTTCTGGAAATCACATTCCAAAGACTCAGATGTCTAGCAGCAGTCTTTTTAACATGCTGAATTGCTCAATATTAACTCAGGAAAAGAGAGAGGCTTGGACTTTGGCAAAGCCTGAGATAGACTGTGAACTAAACAGGAGAAGCAGCCGTAGACTCGGTGCCAGTCTAGAACAGGGATTCTCAACCTGTGGTTTGTGGGCTGGATGCGGCCTGCAGCACAATTTCATGTGCCCCCCCCCCCATTGCCTCCACCACACCAGGAAGTGCCATGTGGTGGAGGCAGGGCAAAATGACCTGAAGCTGTCTGAGGGAGAATGACCTGGGCCCCAGCTTTAAAAGATTGAGAACTTCTGTTCTAGAGTTTTTTATTTGTTTGTCTGTCTTTATGTACTCATTGCAAAGTAATCTTGTGCTCATCTCCTAGTAAGAAGAAACAATACACCACTGCAATAATGTGCTCTGTTCTCTCTCTCTCTTTCACACACACACCTTTGAAGCATGGATGGATGTGAGTATATAAAAGGGTAAAGTGGGATTCACGTGGTGCTTGTCACATTGCAGGATCAACTACACAGCAGTCAGGCCTGTAAGGAGGTGCCCAAACGCAGGGCTTGCCTCAGGCATCCCAAAGACTGCCAACCCTCATTATCTCAGTGAAACGCAGTATGTGACTGACTGAGAAGAAACACAATCTAGTCTTCTTTAGAAAATATGAAACCAATCTTCTTTTAATAAGAATTTCTATTGGTATTTATATAAATGCAATCTGCAAATATAATAAATTTCTTCTATAACAAAACAGTTGATATCTAATATCCAAAATGCTTTCTCAAGCATTTCTAGATTTTGGTTCTGGAGTCTCTGAAAATAAATAGGGGGGATGATATTACCAGCAGAGGCTTCTGGTAATTAAAGATTTCCCATCCCACAGTTTCCATGGCTTTCCAACAATGAAAGTTAATCTTACAAAGTCTTCAATATTAAAAAAAATAATTCCCTGCTGATGATATCATTAGCCTTCCACAGGTATCATTACACCAACAGGATTTCAGATTCTGCTGTCTGGTTTCTTATCATTGAATCTTTGCCTGTTACTCTGAGGAAGCAAATGATTCAGAGGTTTTCTTCTTGCTTTCTTCATAGCCCCCTCCCCCCCTCCCAACATCCAGTAAGGTTTCAGTAATCTTTGATTCAGAAAGAGATCCCTGCAGTTGCTATCTGGAAAGGTTGTTTTTTAACTTGATAAGTTCAGATGTATATGCTGCTGAAGGACCTAGTTTAGGCACTGTATACCTAGAGAGAGCATGACTGCCCCTTTCTCCTTCCTATGGGCCATACATGCAGCACCAAAATAGCAGTAAATAACTGTTTTTCATAACCTTCTCTTGCAGTCATCAGAATGAAAACAAGTGGATTAGTTACTGGTCCTATAGAGGAATATGGTACACTAACAGAGCACACAACATTATAATTAGCTAGGCTTTGACAGGTGTAATAAACAACTCCTCTTTACAGTTACTTGGGTCTGAAGCATGGTGGCAAGGAACGAGAAACCTAAGCCTT
Source organism: Furcifer pardalis (assembly GCA_030440675.1). Lineage (NCBI taxonomy): Eukaryota > Metazoa > Chordata > Lepidosauria > Squamata > Chamaeleonidae > Furcifer > Furcifer pardalis. The sequence goes on along the minus strand of CP126895.1, from coordinate 95,534,103 downwards.
CATCAGAAGATGGTTCCTGGACTGGCCTCATGAAAAGGATCCTAAGCACTTATGTGACATATCTACTTTAAAGCAACAAACTTCAAGAAAAGAGAGAGGAAAAATGCCTGGCCTCCAAGATCAGCAACGAGGCGTTGATCTTGCCCATCCAGCCAATACTTCTTGTAACATGATATGACAGCTGCTCCCTTGAAGGACTCTAACCTGTGCTATTGCGTAATCGGAGGAGTTGGTTGCCTGCATGCCTTCGTTGCCGCTTATCCCCACTCCAACATGAGCTGTCTGGATCATTCCCACATCATTGGCACCATCCCCGATGGCCAGGGTGATGGCATTCACATGCTTCTTTACCATGTCTACAATCTCAGATTTCTGCAGAGGAGACACCCTAGGAAGGAGAGAAGGGGGAAAAATCTACATCAACTTCCTATACATTAAACTTTGAATGACTTTGTAGAAGGACAGCTGTAATCTAGATTTAGATGTTTAAAAAGGGCAGTTACTGGAAAGTTTCCTAGTCTAACACTTCAGACTCTAGAGTCTATGCCAAATTTTCCATACACACATATACAAACAGAAAGAAAATACAGTGACATTTCCCTGTCTATAAGTAAATAACATAAGCACAGAACACAGTAAGAATGAATTCTTATCAAGAGCTTCTAAATTTTATTTATTTATTTATTTAAATTTGTATCACCACCCAACTCTGAAGACTCTGGGCGGCTCACAAAAAACAAAGACCAGTCAACAATCCAAAAGCCATGAAAAACCCATCAAGAGACACTGACAAACAAATTAAGAGATTGAAAGATTAAAAGAGAGAGAGAGTTTTACCGAATTAGCCAACAGGCCGGGGTTACCGCATTGCTGGTACTCCACACCTGCCCTGCCAGCCATGTCTTTAAGCCTTTCCTGAAGGTCAGAAACTCTGTCTGGAGATGCAACTCAATTGGCAGGAGGTTCCATAGGGCCGGAGCGGACACAGAGAAGGCCCTCTTTCTAGTGCTAGAGAGACGCACCTCTCTAGCCGATGGAACAATTAGAGAGCCTCTCCAGTCCGCTCTGGTGGGACGGACAGATGTTCTTGGGGTGATGTGGTCTCTTAAGTCTCCTGGCCCACTACCATATAGGGCTTTAAAGGTGATAACCAGCACCTTGAATTGCACCCGGAGGCAAACTGGCAACCAGTGCAGCTCCCAAAGCAGAGACGAGGCATGTGCATACCGCCCACACCCCATCACCACCCGGGCAGCTGCATTCTGGACCAGTTGAAGCCTCCAGATGGTCATCAAGGGCAGCCCCATGTAGAGCGCATTACAATAATCTAGTCTGGAGGTGACCAGAGCGTGTGTGATCATGAGCAAGGAGTCCCAATCTAGGAGTGGTGGTAACTGGCGAATCACATGAAGTTGTGCAAAAGCCTTCCTGGCCACGACTGCCACCTGCTCTTTGCGCAGTAGTCGTGAGTCCAAGAGGACCCCCAGATTACGCACCGGGTCTGTTTGGGGTAAAACTGCCCCATCCAGAACCAAAGATGGTAGCTCCCGTGATGGCCCAGGACCCCCGACCCACAGCCACTCAGTCTTGCCAGGGTTCAGCTGAAGCCCATTGTCCCCCATCCAGACCCTGACCACCTCCAAGCACCTGGAAAGGACTTCTACTGCATCGCTTGGATCACCACAGGCCGAGATGTAAAGCTGGGTATCATCAGCATATTGATGATACCTCACCCCGTGGGAACAGATGATCTCACCCAGCGGTTTCATGTAGATGTTAAATAGGAGAGGCGAGAGTACCGAGCCCTGAGGCACCCCGTATTGGAGCAGCTTAGGGCTGGATACCTCGTCCTCCAGCCACATCGACTGGGTCCGGCCCCTCAGAAATGAGGAGAACCAGGACCACACGGTGCCCTGGATCCCCAATCCTTGGAGCCTTTCCAGAAGGATACCGTGATCGACGGTATCGAAAGCCACTGAGACGTCAAGAAGAGCCAGGACAGACGGATGCCCTCTGTCCCGCTCTCGCCAGAGATCATCCACCAGTGCGACCAATGCAGTTTCCATGCCATATCCGGGCCTGAATCCTGACTGAAAAGGGTCCAGATAATCCGCTTCATCCAAGACTCCCTGTAGCTGCCATGCCACTACCTTCTCCAAAACCTTGCCCAAAAAGGGCAGGTTGGTCACCGGTCGATAGTTTGCAAGCACCATGGGGTCAAGCGATGTTTTTTTCAGGAGGGGGCGTACCAAAGCATGTTTTAAAGTAGCTGGAAATACCCCCTCCTGCAATGAGGAATTTATGATTGCTTCGACCCAACCACCTGTTACCACCTTCAATGTTTTGACTAGCCAGGCGGGACATGGGTCCAGTGCACAAGCAGTAGCACGAACAGATCCAAGGAGCTTGTCCACTTCATCAAGGACAACTGGATCAAACCGATCCCAGATAACATGGCTAGACTGCACTCCAGACAACCCCAGCTCTACCTTCTCCATGCTAGGGTTAAACTTAGAGCGAATCTGAGCGATTTTCTCCATCAGATAATCAGCAAAATCCTCAGCAGATCCCTGCCAGCCAGGGCCTGACCCCCCTCTACCAAGGAGGGATCTGGTAACCCGGAACAGGGTCTCTGGGCGATTATCCGCAGAGGCAATGAGGGTGGTGAAATATTGACGTTTCACTACCCCTATCGCCACAAGGTAGGCTTTAATAGCAGCTCTAACCAGTGTTCGATCAGACTCACTCCGGGTCTTCACCCAGCGGCGCTCTAGACATCTCTTTGCCCGCTTGAGCTCCCTTAGTTCTTTAGTAAACCAGGGGGAGGATTGATGCCCATGGGCGCGGAGAGGCTGTAGTGGTGTGATCACATCCAAGGCCGCAGTCAACCTCTCGTTCCAGAGGCCTACAAGAACCTCAGATGAATCGCATTGCTGGTCCAGAGGAAAACACCCCAGTTACCTCTGGAATCCTTCCGGATCCATTAGTTGCCGGGGGCGGGCCCATTTAACTGGCCCTACCTCCCTGCGGTGAAGCCTCGCCGCCAAAAAGTTCAGGGTCACCAGATAGTGATCTGACCATGGCACAAGAGTAATGTCTAATTTCTGTAATTTCAGATCACTCTGCCACTGCTCCAACAAGAAAACTAAATCTGGGGTGTGGCCACTGCTCCTTGTAGGGCCCTGAATTACCTGAGTCAGGCCCATAGCTGCCATGGAAGCCATGAACTCCCATGCTACCTCAGAGCCCTCTCCCAATGACGGCAGAACTCTTCACTGCTAATAGTACCCTGGATAATCTACACTATGGACAGTAAACCAATCCGTGTGGATTCGCAGAGACTTGAGCTTCTGGGAATTTAAGTTCAAGAACAGCTGGAGTGCCAAGGTTCGCCATCACTGCCATAAGTCAAGGGTGACTTGATGACAGATAACAACAATAGTAAACTCTCCTCCTATTTCTTTGTATCAAGTGTGTAGTGTGAAAACAGCCAAACAAAATCAAACCCCCAGTGCGATTTACATGTTTCTTTCTTTGCTGATGCTTATTACAATATGTTTTTCTTCCCACTGTGTGACTTTTAGAAGTACTCTTGCAAAAAGGAAGGTGATAAGGGAAGCTGTGCTTTGAACAGATGCTACTATAATATTCTCCTGTTTTTATGTGGCACCAGGGATTAAAATAACATATTTAAATGCCCTAATGTATTTCACACAAATCATGTTAATTTGATACCCTGTTTCCCTGAAAGCTTTTGTTAAGGCATGTAACATTCTTTACAAGTCCTTGAAGTTCAAATACATTTTATACTATTTTACTATAAAACACACCAGTGTTTCAAAATTGTGTGCCTGACCTCATCAGCTTGGAAGATGAAGTTGGAAACAATCCAAAAAGAAATATGAAACCTGAACAGGTTATTCTGGTTATTAAGAGCATTCATTGCTCTCACAAAATGTATGCCAACTACACAAATAAATCGGAGAAAGTAAGATTCAGAAATGGCCTTTTGAGCTGTCCTATTTAGAACTTTACAGTAATTTTACAGCTTTTAAATAAGTTCTATGATTCGTGTTTGGAATCAAACTGCTACCAGATTTTCAAGAAAGAGAAAGACAAAGTCTGTTCTCGGGCAAATCTACCATTACCTTGCATGCTCTTCATTATCACAACAGAATTCTGTAAATGACAAAACCCTCCAAGTTCCATTATGATTACAAGCTAGTACACGAGAAGACATTGCTTTTTTCTATAATACATTTCTGTTTGTCTCTGGTCAATGTGGTAGTTGTGGTTTTTTTAACAGGGTCAGAAGCACACAAAGGTGCTTTCTAGATTGAAAGGATTTTTGCTAGTGGAACTCCACTCATGGGACACCCAAATAAGGCTCCTTTCACATCCTCAAGATCTTTTCCCCACCGAAGTAGTCCCTATTTGTCAACTTGCAATTTTTTGCTTTCGAACTGCTAGGTTGGCAGGAGCTGGGACAGACAATGGAAACTCACTCCGTTGTGCAGTACTCAGGTCTTAAACTGCCGACTTGCCAACCTTCCAGCTAACAAGGCAAGCTGTTTAACCACTGAGCCACTGCAGTCCCTGGTCAAATGTGATAATATGGTTGTAATGCTTATTAATTTGTGTAAGCATGATGATACTAGAGTTAAGCAAGTTTAAAATTAAATCTTCATTTTGAGGTTATTTCCTTTAAAAAAATGATGTTAGCAAATAGCTACTCTATTTATTTTTAATCTTTTTCATTTGGGAGACATAGATGGAGTTGTAAAGTACAGAATGTGAAAGAAGAGCAGAATGTTATTTGTGTGCTTCACAACTGAAGTAACATACAGTATATTGACATTTAAAGGAGAGATTTTCAAAAACCACCAGGCAAATTCAGATTCTTAATTATGGGAACTTAAGCCTACAAAAGTAACATTTCCATCCCTGTAACAGGTTGAACCTGTTTCACTAACATATTCCAGGTTCTGTCTACACTTTTGCTTCTGGACACTGATAAATCAATATTAATAAATATTCTAAGGACTGGCTACTGGCTTAGTTGTGTTCAAAGGAGGAGTCATATATCTATTAATTAACCTTTATCCTGTGCTGCAGCAAAACAAATTACAACTCCAACTATTCATGGAGTATTCCTTTTACAAAGGGTGTCACTGAAGCATGAGATTTGCTACTAAACCAAGATGTGACTGCTGACAGCTTTCATGGCTTTCAGAGAGGACAAGGCTGTCAATGGCTTATACTTATGGTTCTTGTGTGTTGACTGCAGTATCGGTGGTAGTATGCCTTTATGTATTTGGTGCTGGGGAAGAAAATCAAGAAAGTACCTTTACATTTATGAACTGCCTGTAGATTCCCCAAAGGCATATGCTGAGTCACTGTGTGAACAGAAAGGCTCTTATGTTGGTATGATGTATCTATCAATGCCTGCTAGTTATGGTAAGAGATACATGCAACCTCCATCCTTAATAGCAGTATGTTTCTGAATAACTGCTATGAGGGGACAAACAGGAACAGTGTACTGTTGCCTTCAGGACATCCTTGTGGGCTTCCTAGAGGCACCTATTTAGCTACTATGAAAAACTGGAAGCTGGATCTCATAAAATCAAGGAAGAATCTTTTCAGGTCCTCATAAAATACCCATTGCCACAATCATACACATTCCTAATTTGCTTAAAAATAAGTTCCACTGTACAGAATGAGGCTTACTCACAGAAAAATGCGCTTTGAATTTTAACCCTATTCTGTGAGGCAAGGTAACCCTGTTTTTTTAAATAATATTTTATTTCCTAACAGCACAGGTTTCAGTATTAGCAAATTTGTCTGTTTTGCATTCCATAAAATTATAATATTCACATTAACAAGGGTCCACAGAAACAGCCTCCCCAAAGATTGTGGTATGTTTGAACCACAATTGGGTATACCCCAGGCGACAGCAACCTTCTTGTGCCAGATAATCTTTTGCACACCAGGTCTGGTGAAAGAATCTACAGAATGAATTCACCAAAAACTGGCTTCATTTTGGCAGTTTAAAACCTGACCTAGACATGAAAGAAGAATACTGTAATTAGTTTAACAAGAGGTTTACTCCATCTCGTTTACTTCTGACCTCTGACTTTTTATTTCAAGCTTGTGCAAGACTTCATAAGCAATTTTGTGTGCACAAAATTTTTATAAACCAATTCTCCTAACATAAACTTTTTTTCTGAACACTCTCACCTAAAGTATCATTTTTTTGTTTGTAGTTTCCCTCAATCTACATGCTGTTTCCTAAATGGCATACATCTTTAGCAATAATGTCAAAAGTAACAAGTTTGGACTTCAACTTAAAATGTCCACATTGGCTAGAATATTCTAGGACAGTGGTGGTGAGCCTTGGCACTCCAGCTGTTCTTGAACTTTAATTCCCAGAAGCCCTGATCACCAGGAGTGGTGACTTGTGCTTCTGGTAATTGAAGTCCAAGAACACCTCGAGTGCCATGGTTCACCATCACAGTTCTAGGAGCTGTAGATCCAGAAATTAACTTTTCTCATCTCTTACATTCACAAACATTTTTGACCAGAGAACAAAAGTAAAAAAATCTGGAGGTGAGCCAAAAGCAGCTGATAATTGTGTTCTACTTTGCATATTAGGTTGAGAAGTGCAAATTGGGTCATCTAAAATTAAAACACAAGCAAATAAATTTCACCCCATCCCATGTACTTATCTGCTAAAGTACTGCTGCAGAATAAATACTCCCAGAAGCCAAAAATGCATCGTTTATGAACAATAACATGATTTGCTGTTTTGAGTCATAAATCTGTATTTCTGAGCCGTAATATATTTGTAGAAAGAAAAACATATAACCTCTGATATTATGACAATTCAATCACCCAGACCAATTATATTGTTAAGAATGTTAGAAACCTACACAAAATTTCATCCAAAAGCCAAATTAACGGTGACTTGGGAGATTTGTGATAAAGGTCTTCCAAGGAGTAAAATTCTTTTATTACAAGTATATTCCCCAAGAACAATCCCATGCCAAACATCGCACAACTTATTTTTTTTCATTACAACATTATGAGACAAATCAAGCTAGGAGAAAGTGCTGGGGGGGGGGGGGTCACGTTTGAATTGCATCTCACAGAATATCACAGTCTGCCTGACAAGGAAATCTAGGAGTTGTAGTACAAGGAAGTAATTTTTACAACTTTCTGACTGATCCTTAGTCATCTAATGAGCTTCATGGCTGAGCAAGGATTTGTACTTGTCACTCTCAACAAGAGAGGAATTTGGCTTCATCCTTGAAGATTTGGTTAGAATTATAGGAAGAGACTTGCTAGGTGTGACCTATCTAATATAGTCATTCTACTTGTCACACTGGCTGACAGATAGTTCTAAGATGACAGAATGTCAAAGATTAGTTATTTAGTGTGGGATTTTTTTTTACCCTGGTTTGCCTCTATACTACCAGCTGACAGCAAGAGCAAGGGGTGCTTTTGCACAACTCTACTTACAGTGCTGTTAGCTGTGACCTTTCCTAAGTCAACATGATAGAGAAAGTCATCCAAGCTTTAGTTACATCTTGTCTTTGACTACAGAAACGTGCTACAAGGCTCTTTAAGAGCTTTCACTGGTGTAATACGTGGCAACTAAATTGCCATCAAGGTTCCAAGATCTCATGACATCAAGAGTCCAATATAGAAAGATTTATACTGGTTGCCAAGAGCCTTTTGGACCAAATTCAAAGATGTGTTTGAGTCAACAAAGCTGTAAAGGAATGCCTTTCTGACTGAACATATCCAAAAGTTAAGAGCTTCAGAAGAGGGTTTTTTCTTGAGAATACCATCATTTGTAGTAACCCATTTGACAGACACATAGGAAAGAACATTCTCCTAGAGCAGTGATGACCAAGCATGGCACTCCAGATGTTCTTGAACTTCAATTCCCAGAAGCTCTAATCAGCAGAAGTACTGACCTGTGCTTCTGGTAATTGAAATCCAAGAACACCTGGAATGCCAAGGTTGGCCATCACTCTCCTAGAGTGTGGCATGTAGATTTAATGTCAGTTCTCATTCTTGTTACTTTTAGGAAGGCTGTGTGAACACACACTTCTTAAAACTTATCTTTTACACTCTTTTGACACATATTATTATGATTATTTTAATAGTTTCAATTGCCATTATGATTTTAATGGTTTTATTTGTTTGCTTTGGTAAAAAAATTAAAAAGGATTTAGTGGTATTTGTCATTAAGTAAATAAACAGTAAAACAGCTGCCTTGAATGCTATTTTAATAGAAAGGAGAAATAATCATTGTAACAATAATCACTGTCACCACTACCACCATCAATGCGTAGCTTCCCTTGTTGGAAAACCTGATTGTCTAATCCAGGGGTGCCCAAACTACAGCCCGTGGGCCAGATCTGGCCCTTGATACCAATTCACCCAGTCCACATTTTGCTTTCATGAGCGATGAAGGCAGCGTAGCCTGGATGAATTGGCATCGTGGGCTGGATCTGACCCACAGGCCATAGTTTGGGCACCCCTAGTATCTCAAGACCAACATGCTTTGGCACTCTCATGACAATTTTTGCAGCAACACAATTAAGTCCCATTGTCACTAATGCAGTTTGTAGATAAGAATACAGTAATACATTGGATAACGTTAAGACATGGTTCCACAAGTCTTAATGTTATCCGATTTTCAGCCTTATCCGATCTCTAACACCCCTGCCTGCTCCAGGGAGATAAGATAAGCTGCAGATAAGATAAGCCACCCTTCTGCTACAAAACCACACCCTGCTAGAGGCTGTAACAAGGAAGAGGACCCAATCCAAGCTGTTTCTGGGCTTCCCCGACGTCCCCAGTGGAGCAAGCCAAAACGTCAGGGTTCGAAACAGCTTGGATTGGGTCCTCTTTTAATACTAGTGTGGGGGTGGGTGGGTATTCCCCCCCCCAACCACCCCTCACCCCCACGCTAGCATTAAATGGAAGAAAATCCAGAGGAAAGATTTTCTTACTTTTAATGCTAGCACTGGGGTTGGGGAGGTTTGGGGGGAATACCCATCACCCCCTGCAAGGGCAGTGACTGCCCTTGCGGGGGTGGGTGGGTATTCCCCCCCCCCAACCCCAGCACTAATTTTAAAAGCAAGAAAATCCGGAGAAAAGAGACCTCGTCTCTTTCCTCCGGATTTTCTTGCTTTTAAAACTCGCACTGGGTTTGGGGTGGGGGGTGGGGGAAAATACCCACCCACCCCCGCAAGGGCAGTAACTGCCCTTGCTAGTGGTGGTGGGTATTCCCCCCAACCCCCCCCCAACCCAATGCTAATTTAAAAGCAAGAAAATCCTCTGTGAATGAAGAAGAGGTGAGGGAAATCCAGAGCGTGCGCGCTTAGGATTCTCCTCACCCCTTCTTCTTTCACAGCGATCCATAGAGCGCTGCGCTTGGGGAGGAGGGAAATACCCACCTCACAATCGCTAGCCTAGGGTCAGTTTGACTTCAGGGACAAACTGCGGCAGTTTGTCCCTGAAGTCAGGGCTTTTTTTTAGCGTTGTTCGATGTATCCATCGGAAACGCTAAAAACCGGATAACGTTAAGACTTGTGGAACCAGGTCATAAAGTTATCCGGGGTATTACTGTATTAGGCAGTTTCCTATGTCTTCCTCAGCCTAGGAAACATTTTTTGGGGGGCTAGAATTTCCTGAACCCCAAATCTTCATAGTAATTGGTCATGTTGGCTGGGAGATTCCAGCAGCTGTAAAGGGGGGGGGGGAATAGCCTTTCCATGCTTTGCTCCTACCTGTAAGTAAAGAAATACACTTCAGCACTGAAGGAAAGTTCTTCAAAATACAAAATGTCTGTCTGCAAGTACTCTGCACAGCCAGTTCTCCCTTTGAGAAGTGCTCCGATTCCAGCTTGATTAGCTAGTTGGCACCACAATTGATGTTATAGCTTGTCATTTCCTCCTTAACGTCAACTTCCACTTTAGCCTTTACTCTCCAGGGACTCCTAATCTGAATTGAACTTGGCAGAGTTACATGGCTGTTGTGACAGGATAATTAGATATTTGTCACAGTTTCAGTTCTATCTTAACAGCTGTTTGTAGAAGCAAATCTAGTATTATTACAATAATTGCTCCTCTCCAGAGCCAAAAGCAATTCTGAAAACCCAGAGAGGAAAAGAGAGAAGGGTGGAGTGGGGGAGATGTACAGACTACAGCAATATCAACTGTTTTTAAGTACAGTACTGCCTCCTAAACTATTGCCTAGGACCTGGTGTTACCCCTCTAAGAAGGAAAATAAAAAAGGGAGCTAGCAGAACCAATGGAGAGGCAGGAGAGGAATTGCATTTCAACCTCTGGAAAGCTACACATTCTCCATCCCACCTTTAATACTGTTAAAGGCATTCTTTCTTTATGCACATCAGAGAGAAAACAAAACAACAACAAAAGACAAAAATGTTGTGGCACCTTAAAGACTACCGCTTCAAAAATTTATATATGCATCTCACTGCAACATATATTCACTGGCCTTTATAGTGGTGGGATCCTTTTGGCTCTTAAAGGGTTTTTTTGCCTGAGTCTAGGATGTCAGGTCTTAGGGTGACAGCTGGTATCTCAGAAAATTGCTGTTTCTGCTGGTCCTCAGGTGGGAAGATAAATCTTAGAGAAGGGGTGGCCAAACAATGGTCCACAGGCCAGACCCAGCCTGCAGCACAATTTCATGTGGCTACCGGAAGCAGATGCATGCATGTTTACAACAGCCATAAAACGTGCCCACGCCTGCCTTAAACGCTGCTGTAAATGCGCCTGAAGCTGTCATAAATGCATTTACGACAGCCGCTGATGCATTTTATGGCAGCATTTATGGCAGGAGGAACCATGTGACCAGCCCGCTCAGCTGTCCGAGGGAAATGGCCCGTCCCATGGTGCAAAAGGTTTGGGAACCCCTCTCTTAGAGCAAACAACATGGGAGGAGAAAGCTTCATTTGTGTGTGTGTGAAACCTTTAAAGCCTATGGATCCATGTTTGCCTATTCCTAGATGATGTTAGGGCTCACTAAAATACGTTTTTAAGTGTGTTGTGTACATATAGGTGCACAAAAAAAAAGCCAGGAATGAAGAGACGGGACTAGGTGCACAAAAAAAAGCCAGGAATGAAGAGACGGGACTTGGAGAGGCCCCTGATGGCGCAATGATTAAACTGCTGTACTACCACCAAGACATCGTGAGTTTGATCCTGACTGGGATCAAGACTGACTCAGGCTTTCATCTTTCTAAGGATGGTAAAATAGGTAGGTAGCATGTTGGGGGCAAAATAACCTTGTGAACTGCCCAGAGAGTGCAATAAGTGCTTTGGGGTGGTACATAAGTGTAATTGCTTTGCTTTATTCATGCTGGTATTTGGAGTAAGGTATGGATGGAGCACCAGTTTCTGGACTCAAGGGCTTTGTTACTACAGAGCACTCATAGCAGTATGAGTCTGGTAATGAGTTTTCCCACAAACTCCAGCAGCAACATAAGACTATGTTCACTGTATGTTCAAAGCAATGCAGGATGAAAGACCTAATCAAAATGGCAGCAACTGATTCAGCAGAAAAAATGTTTCCCCTGAATTCCAGGCCTGCACATCCAGATTTATCTTGTGCCTCAGTCAAATTTGCCTACTCTGGATCCATGACATCTCAGTGACCCATCCTTGTGATATCACCAGGACCATCCCTATGACATCATAAATACCATGTCTGTGTGACATCACAAGTGCTCAACCCACACCCAGTCTCAGGTTTGGTACTGAAATCTCAAGGAATTGATACTGCTGAGCTGATAACTGCATAACCCCCATGTTGGTTCGGTTTTGTGAGAACTGTAAGCCAAAATATCTGGAGCATTAAAGCTCCTTCTTCCATACACAACTCCTGCCACTATTCCTCAACTCCAAAAATGTTTATTGCCACTTCTGCCTTATTTATTGACATCATATGGTGCCTAATTGCCAATGGCTTCTGGGATATTAATAAGACAACTGAAAACCATAAAAACAACCAGCAGCAGTCCTAAAAATAAAACAAAAATGAAACAAACCACTGCACAGGCAACATATATAAAAATGAACACAGCCATAGCAAAAGAGTAAAATAACACAGCTTAAAACACTAAATATCATTAAACTATCTGAAACGTCCAGAGATCATTTATTTAAACTGTTCTGGAGAGCTGATTTCTCCTGTACTGGAAAAATAAGGTGGCTGTGAAGTGAAGATTTTTGGAAAGAGAATTTTGCAACTGCCTGCTGTCAAGGAAAGGATTTCTTTTCTGCTAGCCACCTGCCACCCCTCTCGTGAGAAGGGCCTCTGAAGATTTAGGATGTGGCATTGGTAAATATGAGAGGAAGCAATCCTTTAGGTCACTGGATCCTAAGACCTTTATGGCTTTAAGAATTAAGATCAACACATTAAACTGGGCTTTAGAAATAGACTGGCAGCTGTTGCGCACAAAAATTGTGGCAAAGCATTCTGTCAGCTGTGACATTAATCATGCTTATGACTAATATTTTACTGGTTACCCATGACTTAAAACTCTACTTTCAAGATGATTTGAAAATCTTCTTAATATCTCAAAACCTGGTTTATTTCATCAATTTAAACAGTTAATGGGAAGGGAGAAAATGCACAATCCCTGCTACTGGTAGTCCATCCTCTAAGGAAAGCAGATGCCTCACCTGTAAGAAATCAGAGTACAGTATTCATGAAATGTTTCATTTTCTGTGATTTTTCTCTGGTCTTGTTTTTCATTTTATTTATTTTGTCTGTCATCCTGGTGTAGGCTTATTTTTGGAGGTCTAACTTTTAATAGTCATATTATCAAGAGAGGAGGCAAGCATTGGCTGACTCTGCCTGCCAGATAGTGGGGAAGTTTGTCATTGCTTTCCCATTGCAGATCAAAGGCCAGGATGACATTGTTTCCCACTGGTATTTAACTCATTCATTTGTAAGGGAATAAGGCCTCTAGTTAAGGTGTGATTTCAGAGCAAATATGGAGATGTAACCAGATACTCAGAATGTTTGTAAACTTGTTTTATCTGCCTCAGAAGAGGGGATGCCTTAGGTTGAAGGTTTTAGTGTTAGATTTATGGCCTATGCAGTTGGGTTTTCTTCATTGTGTATGTGCTGTTTTGGGCATCTTACTCCCCATGGGAGGAGGGGGGGCTGTCCACCAGTAATTTGCCATGTGACCCCTCTTGAGCCAATCTGGGAGTCACCTGGACTTTTGGTTGCCTCATCTATAAAAAGAGAGGTTTTTCAAATCTTTGGGGCTGCTGATAATTATGGGCTAGGAACAGCCAGCAGCCCTGGGCCTTGACACCTGCCACACAATGGGCCCCCCCTGTGTGGTCTGGGATCCAGTACCCAGTATATTTTCATATTGTTATTATATCATTTTATGTTGCTAATTCATGTTTCTCTATATTGCTGATTGTCGTAGTTTTCTCTTTATCCTGTATTCTTAATGTCTTTGCTCTTTGAATTTCTCATTTATTCTTCATAAGGTTCCATTCAGTCCTCTGCCAGCTACTACTTTTAAATAAATGCAACTTTTATTGAAATGTTCTTTTCTGATGTGTTTTATACGATGCACCCCCTTACTTTGGGGCACTGCAAAGCTTTGGGTATTCAGGTAATGAAGGTGATGAGGTACCCCCATGGGGGCCCACAGGAACCCCAGGGTTTCAGGTAACACTGGGAAAAAAACCTGACCATACTGATTTCCTTTCTTATGAATCCTACTGTTGATGTAAGTGCCTACAGAGCACTGATCATGTAATTACAAGGCAGAATATGGTCGTGTCACTTTAGGAGAGACTCACTAAGAATAACCAGGTGTTATGTGTCTGCCCTTGTCTGAGCAACTGCTGAGCATATCAAGGGTCTTATTGAGCGTGCTCTCTGGCCTGCATTCATTTGCTAGCCTTCGGCGCGCTCTCTCTCCTTTGACTTATGCCTTACTGCCTGAGCCAGGATCTGGAAGTGTTTGGCTTGGGAAAGCTACGCCATGACTTCCACAAAGCCAACCTCAGGAGTTACCCAGAAAACTGCTTCACCGCTCCTCCTCTGCAACTCTACTCTGTGTCCAGATGTCTTGGGCAATTGCTACATAGATAGACCTGAGGACAAAGTGCTTTTGACTTAATGTAGCTGGCTACCCATGCTGTGTGGGAATATGTGGGTAAGCCTATACCGAGGAGAGACTGAAACTGTGGAGCTTGTAGTTGGCACGTGTTCACAGACAGACAGTGTAAAAACTGTGTGTTGAACCTTTGATTTGTATATATAAACTTTGTAAAAACAGAGAATGCTGAGAGACCAAGCAAAAGAGTTTACTTTCTGCACTATATATAGCTTTTGAATTTACTCACAAGTAAAGGGTTTCCCCCTCTTTCTTTGCATGAAAATTTGCCTGGACTCCTTTTGCCCACAAACCACAATAGCAGGACTACTATCACAGGTGCGTGCCGCTAATTCTGCTGTTAACAACTCAACACCTACATAGGAAAGATACCATTCTATACAGGAATTATAATAATCCTGCATAGTTTGGTGCTTCTTTTGGGTTAGTCCTGTGCAGCAACTATACCATTCTGCACCTGAATAGCAATAACCTTGTACATTTCTTCCAGAAAAGGCTACAACAAACATTTGAGAAATCTCACAAAATTTCCCAGGAGAAAAGCCCTTATGCATTAAAATTGCATTGTGATATGGAAATAGGGTTTTTGTTCTTAGTTTTATTCTAAAAGAGGCTACAGGATTCACATCTCTACTCACTTGCCACTTTAGATCACAAGCAATTCCTGTTTCCCAGCTCTGTTATGACTGACAGCAGTACATCTTCACTAGCCCTGATAAACAAGAAGAATGCTTAGCTCCATTCACCACACATTAAAATAAAATTCCTTCCCTCTGAATGGTAGGTAAGCAGTACATTAATTCTAGTACATGGCTGCATATCAAGTAACTTTCTTCTTCCTCCATCATGGGTAGGAAAGAATGCAACCTATGGTCTACTTAAATTAAATGTACCAGAACTGGAATGAACCTTACTTGGTACATTCTATTTTATTTATTCCAAGGGGGAGAAAATACCCTACAAAATCAAATATTTGGAGATAAAGTTAATTTGGCAGACTTCCTTTAGGAAGTAAAGTACAGTTGTACCTCGCTTAAAGAGCATAATGCGTTCCACAGGATTGCTCTTTAAGCGAGTTTGCTCTTTAAGCGAAACACCATTGGAAATGACCAATTGTGGGGGGGGGGATTGCGAACCCTGATTTATTTGTTAAGCGAGTTTTTAATTGGTTTTATTTGTTAAGCGAAGTGAACATTCAGAGAAAATTCTGCTCTTTAAGCGAGTTACTCTTTAAGCGAGGCGCTCTTTATGCAAGGTTTGACTGTACTGTACTTCAGAATGAAAATAGTGAGAGTGCTAAGGCAGATGAGCTTAGTCACACAAAACTGTAGTTCGAAACTCTAAAAGGTTATCATTAACAATTTAAATTAGAGGACAGAATCTAGCTTTACAGAGAAAAACCCTGTTAGGTCGTAAGTACTTGCCTAATCTATTGGGTAGCATAATATACTTTTGTCATTCCACTTTAAGAGCATTGAATGTATGCTACAATAGCTTGATTGTATTATTTATTATTGATTGTATTACTGAGTCGCCATGGTGAGTGGGCAGCGATATAAATCTAAATAAATAAATCAGCTAGTTAGCGCTTGTAAATTGTGCTTAAAAGTAAAGGCTTTAGGCACTCTTTGGAAGACATTGCTCTAGATGTTGGCATGGAGGAGAACAGTATGTTGTTGAGGGCTGCTGGCACTCATACTGGAAAGTTGCCAGCTGACACACCAAAGGAATGCCAAAGACATACATGCTGAAGACTACTAACAAAAGCCTGTAAGCTAAACTTCAAACACTTGTTGCTATGCAAGTTTATAAATTGCTGCTTTGCTTTATTTGCCTATCGGACTTTGCATCCTTGAACTGTATATATCTGATACTAAACTGATGGTATGAAAGGAGAAGCTATCCTGTTTACTTTTTGTGACTTTGCTCTAAATACCCAGTAAACAACTACTTGCACAGAAGCTTATCTGCTTTGCCTACTTGTTTATCAGTTATGTCCTCAGGCTCCTGTTAATGTGGCCTTCTACCCAAGGGCTTATTCTGCAATACTTAACAGAGCAGAATCATGAAATGCACACTTTTCATTTTGTCTAGAAGCATTTTTATAAACTTCTTTCTTGCAAAAAAAAAGTTTGGAAATAAAGCTTTGTACAACGAAAGTTCAAAATCAATATATTTGACTTTAAAAATCTTCCTGGGTAGGTTAGTAAAGCAGAAAATTATTTGCTGATAAATTTCTCCTACAAAAAAAAAATGGAAGAGGAAGCTAGAGCCTTAGCTATCTTTAACTTAACTCTATCCAATTGTGATGACTTAGTGGATGAAGGGGCAGTAGGGATAACTCTGTGGGGAAACCAACTATGTAATATTTGAATTCTTGATTTCAAAAGAAGCATAAATGGATTATAATATATCACATGTACTGAATATGATGGGTTTTAGGAATGTCAATTTTGTTTATTATTTCTTAAAAAGGAAAGTGAAAACTGCTCTGAAAGTAGTCGGAAGCACTTAGAAGAAATAAATCACTTAGAAGAAATAGAAGAAATAAATCAGCAGGAGTAGATTTCATACTAGTAGAATTATTGCAAGCTACAGAGACCTACTCTGTCAAAATCCTAAAAAGGATATGCCAACAAATATGGAAAACAAAAATAACTGTTCAATAGATATTCCAATCCCCAATTATAGGGCTATTGTGACAGTTTTCTGTGCAAGCAAAATGATGTTATAACAAGGACTTTCATGATATAAAGAGGTGGCCATGCCCATTGTTCATTCTAGATTCCAAAAAGAAAGAAAACAAAATTAAAAATTAAAAAAGCTATGCCATGACTGCCACAATAAAAATAAAGCAGTTAGTCTTTAAAGTGCTACAGTGTTTTTTATTTTATTTTTATTTTGTTTTGTTTATTTTGTTTTGTTTTCTGATATGCCAAAAAGAAAGAGGCACTTGAGAGCATATTGCAAACATCTGATGGATACTGGAACGTACCAAAGAATTTCAGAAGATCAGTCCATGCTTTATAGATTATACCAAAGCCTTTGACTGTGTGGTCAGAAGTTAAACATTTCCTTCAAAGAAATTATGTACATAAATAATTGATTGTCCTGAGGCATATAATCTGGACAATAAACTACTGCTGTGACAGAATATGGAGAAACAGAATGGTTTTCCTCAGACAACAATGTATTACACCTCCCTATCTAAAGGTTTAGGCAAGATTGTGGTTAGATACCATCAACCTTTGGCTCAAAATTATGTTTAATTCCGGTAGCCTAGCTCCTCTAACTCTCCAGGATAGCTTCCAATCAGCATGGAAAAGAACAATTCAATCCAGGCTTCTCCCAACTTCTCATATAGGCCACTAGTCACAGCCAGGTGAAACAAGCCATTAAACAGAGAACACTAGACATGGAAAGGAAAACCAACCAAGCCAGGGCCCCAGCCTTCCTGGTTCCAGAGTCTAGAGCAGGGGTGCTCAACCTTTTTGGGCCGTGAGCCAATCATGTGGTTCAGGAAGCTGGGCACTAAGGCCCGGGGGCCAGACGCGGCCCCCGATGCCAATTCATCCAGCCCGTGAAGCTCTTGTCACTCCTGGAAGCGGAAGTAAAACGCGCCCATACTGGCATGTTTTACTTCCGCTTCCAGGAGCGACGAGGGCTTTGCGGGCCGGATGAATTGGCATCGGGGGCTGCAACTAGCCCCTGGGCCTTAGTTTGGGCACCACTGGTCTAGAGGACACATTGTTGCCCCAACCTGGTACCTCTCTAGCTTGAGACACCAAGTGACCAGAGGGCATTTATCCACTTTAGATCAGATTGTACTGGTAGTCTCTAACCCCACTAACATATTAGTGTTGTTGGTAATAAAGGGCTAAATCATGGAGTAGGATTTGGAAGAACTAATTTTGGAATTAGTCTTCCATATCTTAAAAGCCTTATTTTTTTTTTTAAAGTGGATAATAACAACAGTACTAGTACCATTTTAATATATAGGGTTAAACAGTGAATCTCAAATGTATCTTTGGGACCAGATTTAAGTGGGCCTGGGAAAGCTTGTTGTCTGAGTAGAGATCTGGTGTCTGAGAAGGGATTAATGATGGGGCATCTTTCAGTTCCCGTCATGAACTGACTACGGGTGGGTCTCAGTACTGAAAATGTTGAAGCCTTCTGATTTACACCAGATCTGTTTTACAGAGGCGCCATGGGTCATTTCAAAGCTGGCTGTTCCATTAAAAGAAATCTGAATGACTGCCTCATTCTTCCAAAGTACATGGTGCATAAAGTCATTTTCTGTGTTAGTACAGTAGTATGGGATTAACTACAATACCTTTAAATCCAGAAGTCAATATTTATCTTCTGTTTTATTTTTAATCTTTCTCCAATATGAAAGCAGTGAAGCACTTCCACATACCACTTATACAGCTCTCTTGGTTATTTTAGAGAGCAACAGCACAGACTAAAGTAAAAAAGAGGAAAAGGAAGAATTTTTTCTCTCACTTTTTAAAGAAAACTCATGTAATGTGAGCTGGATCAATTGTTAACCTAAACAGGATCATTTCCAAACCTATGGAGCTCAGAAGTAATGGCACTTCCCAAAGCAGCTGTGGGGATGGTGTTTACTTTCAATCTTGGCTTAAAAGCATTTGATGTTGAAAAAAGATCTGCTGCATCTTACCATATGCTAATACCCATCAGAGCAATAACTTCTGATGGATTCAGCAGTCATTACTCAATGGATAAGAAAGAACTCAAGCCAGACTTTATACAAACAACCAGTGCCTGCAGTATGAGTCACATCAGCTAGGAGGGATCAGTTGATAGACAATGTGTTAACTTTGTCAAGAATAGACACTGTGACCGGAGAAATGCTGAATGTTTTCAGAGAATAAGCAGCTTTTCTGAGCTATGGATTTGGACACAGTATTTCTTCCCACCAACAAGAGAACTCCTTAAGCAGAGCTGTCACCCCTAACTTCCTCTCCTCTTGGTTCCAAGCACCACATTGAATACTGTTGTCATAATCCACAGGACAAGATTAATCGGGGGGGGGGGGGGATACCCCCAATGCTCTTCTTCCGTCTCTAATCCAGACATGAAACCACCAAAATGAAGCCACCTTTTTGGAGTTCACTCTGTTGTTCCTTATGCCTGAACTAGTGTGAGAAAGATCAGCCAGCACAATAAGGTCACCGTTGCCTGGGGTATGCTCGATTGTGGTTCAAAAATGCCACAATCTAGCCAATCTTGGAGTATATGCTAAAGGTCAGCAAAGGTGACCGACCAGTACCAAAAATAATGAGTTTTGGAAGAGATAAGAGAATAAAGTATTAAATACATGGTGAATTCTAAGGACAACATATAAAGCACATGGTGACATTTTCTAATTCTAGTTTGGTTTCTTTATTTTGTATCACTATTTGATTTTAGTAGTATAAGATAAATAGATTTAATGTTTTTTATGAATGATTCAAGAGAAAGTTTATAACATGTGAAAATGGATCATGACAATGTGTAAAAAATTAAATAAAAAACACCAAAAATGCCACGATTGTCGAGGAGGCTCTTTTTGTGCACCCCCTGTTAATGTGGATATTATAATGTTATGTAATGCAAAGCAGATAAATTTGCTAATATTGAAACTTGAGCAGTTGTTCTTTGTGGTAAAATCAAGACTACCACTTCTATTGGGCAAAGTGAGACAATTACCTATGGCAGCTCATTCTAAATGTTAGAAATGGATATTACATTGTTCAATTGATCAGCTGCTAATGCATTTTGCTACTTGGCTTTAAAAAAAAAAATTGGATCAAAATCACCTAGCTCTTGTATAGTATGTTCCTTCCTTGCTTGAGTACCAGAAACATGTCTACTTCTGCTAAAGCCTTTGATTGAGTGGATCACAACAAACTAGTAAGTCCTTAAAGAGATGGGAATACCAGATCACCTCACATGTCATCTGAAACCTATATGTGGGCCAAGAAGTGACAGTTAGGACAAGATATGGAACAACGGATTGGTTTACAATAGGAAAAGGAGTATGACAAGGAAGTACAAGTAAAACCTTGCATAAAGAGCACCTCACTTAGCGAGTAACTTGCTTAAAGAGCAGAATTTTCTCTGAATGGTCACTTCGCTTAACAACTAAAACCAAACAAAAACTCGCTTACCAAATAAAACAGGGTTCGCAAACCCACCACCACCACCACCACCAGAAGTCACAATTGTTCACTTACAATGGTGTTTTGCTTAAAGAGCAAACTCGCTTAAAGAGCAATCCTGTAGAACACATTATGCTCTTTAAGCGAGGTACCACTGTATATTGAATATAACAAAGAGCAGTAAAATGTTTCATGGAATGAAACCACAGACTCACAGTCTCATGCATACAAGTTTGGAAAGATTCATAACTACTACATTAGAAATGTATGAATTCAGATTGTAGACTAATAAATAATCTACTATGTAAGGAAAATGTCTTCAGAAATCTTGTTTTGTCACCAAATAAGGTGTTGTCGTAACCCTAGGCCAGGGGTTCCCAACCTAAGGCCTATGGGCCAGATCTGGCCCATGGTGCCATTTCATGTGACTCCTCATCCCTCCAAGTGCATTCAAGAAACAAAATGGTCACCACTTTGAAGCTGTTGGGACAAAATGGTCACCCCCATATCATGCAGGCAGGGCAAAATGACTGTCCGGCCCTTGAAGCTGACTGAGAAAGCATGACCCAGGCACCGGCTTGAAATGGTTGGGAATCCCTGCCCTAGGCTCTCAAAGGTGCAAGTACAGCAGAAACTATGGCCTATTGTTTCAAGCTAGAAGGATTTTGAGGAAGACCTTCTTGATGGACTGTGTGCCTGCCATCTGAGGACTAGCTTAACTATATATGAAGAGATTCATTACAAGGAAATGGGCCAACAGTTGGCCATAGCCATTATGAATACAACAGCTTGCTATAATTGTGAACTGCATTGGCAGAAGACCTGCTTAGCAAGAGCTGAGATCCAATTTCTCCCAGCTTTTACTGTATGTTCACTAAAAAGATTTTCTTTGAAGTGTGAAATATAATCTAAGAATTAGGTGTGTGTTTCCAAAGTGAAACCTGTAAGGTAGTTTGTCCAGTCCTCTCTTGGAACACAAGCATGAGAACATTCCAAAATGTAAGTTACAAATTGATAATGCTTCTCTCATTGAGGGGAAATATGAAACACAGCTGCATGCAGTATTGTTGTAAACTTTTTCCAGTTGGCTTTTTAAAATTGTGCCTCCTATGGAAAGATACAAATTAAGGTTAGTTGGCTGAGTAGATTTTATATGGAATGAGTCTTTACCAGAGGTTCCCAATGTGGGGGCCCAGGACCCACAAGGCTACTGCAATTCCCAATTCCTATGTTGTTTAGATCTGGATTGTAGCCTCTTTGCTTCCTGCTACTGTTAAATAAACTGGGTAGTTTAGGATCGTGCATAAGGGACACTGAGTGGAACTCTGCCCATTTTGTAACAACTTTGTCATTTTTGTTATCATGTTCATAGCTCCAAATGTTGCTGTGGTTGTTGAAATCTTCAAGCAGAAAGTGACTGTTTTGGTTTTCCATGTTAGGTAGCTTCTTAAAACAAAATAGTATATTAGGTGGCCTATACATGGTTATTATTATACATTCAGCCAGTATAACCATCAAGCTTTCTTTGCTGTCTTCTTCAGTATAGAGGACTACAATACCTGGTCTTACAAAAATTGCACTTCTGTAATGTTTGTGGGGTTTCTCAACAACCAGATATGTCCCAGGAACTTCTGGTGAATCTCCTTCTTTCTAAGTTTCTTGGACAACAAGCATGTGTTCATTTTTCTTTGTGACAAAGTTAAGCTAAGAATTCATTTTTAGATTAACAGTTGCTGTCTATTAATATAATTAAATATTCAAATTGAAGGATAAGCAACAGCCACTTTGTAAGATGGAAAATGGATAAAAAATCAGAAGAATAAGTCACCATAAGTCTCAAAAATACTATATGATCTCTCTGTGATGTGCCCTCTTTTTCTGTTTCTCTTCCCTGGATTTCCTTTTTATCTTATAAGATCCTTTGAACAGCCTAAATAAAGGGGAAGCAAAACTGATTTGGGAATTAAGCTTTGAGCCAGTTCAGCAAAGAGATGGTTGCTCTGTCTATTGTATGTTATTTCATGAGGTTTCTGTTTGGCCACATTTAGGTGTATTTTAGACCATTAACTCTTGCAATGTATTTTTATTTATTTATTTATGTATTTAAATTTCTATACCGCCTTCCTCACTAAAGGCGACCCAGGGCAGTTTAACACATCCTAAAAAACATCAAAACAGTATAGGCTAAAATTCTAAAAATTCTCAAAATCCACAGTTAAAACCACGACTAAAACTTTATATAATTTAAAAACTTAAGAATTTAAGGGAGCAGGGGAGGAGGTCAAACCAGCCAGGAGGATGAGGTTGTTGTACCCCCAGTCCCCCAGACCTGCCCTGCCAGCCAGGTTTTTACACCCTTCTGAAAGGGCAGCAGCTCTGCCTGGAGGCGCAGCTCAGTTGGCAGGAGGTTCCACAGGGCCTGAGCAGTCACAGAGAAGGCTCTCCTTCTAGTGCTAGAGAGATGAGCCTCTCTAGCTGATGGCACAACCAGAGAGCCTCTCCAGTCTGCTCTAGTGGGACAGGCAGATGTCCTTGGGACGATGCGGTCTCTTAGGTATCCTGGTCCACTACCATATAGGGCTTTAAAAGTAATAACCAGCACCTTGAATTGCACCCGGAGGCACTCTGGCAGCCAGTGCAGCTCCTGAAGCAATGGTGAGGCACGAGCATAAAGCCCGCACCCCATCACGACCTGGGCAGCTGCATTCTGAACCAGTTGCAGCCTCTGAATAGTCACCAGAGGCAGCCCCATGTAGAGCGCATTACAGTAATCAAGTCTGGAGGTGACCAAAGCGTATGTGATCATGAGCAAGAAGTCCCGGTCTAGGAGCGGGCGTAACCAGTGTATTACACGAAGTTGTGCAAAAGCCCTCCTGGCCACGGCTGCCACCTGCTCTTCGAGCAGTAGTCGTGAGTCCAAGAGGACCCGCAGATTACGTGAATTGTATACATTCAAAACATTGGTTTTAAGGCTGTATATTATGAAAAGAATCCTGCGTAACTAGAATCACTTAGGGCTCCAATAACGTTTTACAATGGGTCACTAAAAAAGAATGTCCATGTCTTCTCTACACAAGAGTAGAAGAATCATAAGAACTAAAAGGTTTGATGAATGACTTACACCGCAAGCACATTTATGCACAGCCTACTTCCATCCTGTCAAAGTCACCAGGACCTGGTCTTATTTCATTTACATATGGCATGAAATTTCTCCTTACAGAAGAATATTGTATTACCACATGCAGATTTTCTACCAGGGAAATGAACTTTAGGGGAACACTCAGGAGAATCAAGCCTTGAAGAATAACATATAGTCAAACCTCGCTAGGCGAAAAACTCACTTAGTGAAAAACTCGCTTAACGAGCGGGTTTTTCAAATAGTAAGCTGACTCGCATAACAAAAATTTTCATTATGCGAGTCAGACTTCACCTATGGAAACGCTCGCATAGCAAGCGTTTCTGTGGAGGAAAACTCGCATAATGAAAATTTTTTCGCTATACGAGTCCGACTCACATAGTGAAAATATTCACTATCCCAGTTGGACTTTCTATGGGGAAAACTCGCATAACGAAAAAAATCGCTATGTGAATTTCCCCCCTAAAAAAGCTCGTTATGGAGTTTTCCCATAGGGATTTTCACTATGCGAGTCTGACTTGCATAGAGAAAAACTCGCATAGCGAGCAGCCTCGCAGAACAAATTAAATTCGTTATGCAAGGTATTACTGTATTTTGTAAGCTAGTATTTTTAAGAAAAGAAGGGAAGGAAAAAACAGGAAACTATGGTGACATTAATTTCATCTACAGCATTCAATCAAGTTGCTCATAAAGGATTGCCCAAATAGCAAAGAGATCTGAATCTCAATTACACATAGTTCCACCTTTCTTCTTCTTCTTCTTCTTCTTCTTCTTCTTCTTCTTCTTCTTCTTCTTCTTCTTCTTCTTCTTCTTCTTCTTCTTCTTCTTCTTCTTCTTCTTCTTCTTCTTCTTCTTCTTCTTCTTCTTCTTCTATCCAGTGGACAAGTTCAGTACAATGGTTGCTGATTTTCTGTGAATCAGAATCATGTCCTGCAGTCCTGCTGTTATTCTCTGTTGTACACGGAGGTAAAAAAGGAGTCTAACTAACACCCTAACCATCTGGTTTTGAATTATTTCTTAATACATATGGTTAATTATCCAAGGCCGGGCTAAATTAAAGGCAATGCACTTTTTAATAGGTGCCTGCTCAACTAAGAATAACAATTCTCCAGCCATTCTGATTCATCAGAATTCTAGTGTATGCAAACAAAAATAGAAAGAAGGCAGCCAAGTATCCTATTATCCCTTCTGGAATAAATTTAATGGCAAGTGCATTATTGAACAGAATACTTTTAAGAGGGAAAATGTGTTTCCCATTCTGACATTTAGAGATTGGCTCGCTTAAAAAAAAGTTTGGGCACCACTGGTGTAGATACTAGGGCAGGGGTTCCCAACCTTTTCAAGATGCGGGCCGGTTCACACACTCTTTGTCAGCTTTGAAGGCCGGATGGTCATTTTGCCCTACCTGCACGGGGTGGTGGCGGCCATTTTGTCCCAATAGCTTCAAAGGGGTGGCCATTTTGTTTCTTGAATGCCCTTGCAAGGGTGGGGTGGGGCATATGAAATGGTGCCATGGGCTGGATCCGGCCTGTAGGCCTTAGGTTGGAAACCTCTGTACTAGGAGATAGATTTTCTTATTTTGGTGGTGTGCTTACTGTGTACAGTATCTCAATCTGTATATATTTGGGGGAAGGTTTGCAACCTTTTATCCATGTTTGTATCTAAATTTTAGTTTTTGCTTTCTCTCCTTTTGATAAAACGTATGCAATCCATTCTGACATTTGGAATTGGATTTGGTTAAGAGAAATCTTGTACTAAATCTAGTCCTTGACCTTCGGGCTACACTCTACCAAGATAAACATTGGTTAGCAAACTTTTTGGCTTTGATAAAGTACAACAGGTGGTGGGTAAGATTTTACACAAAGAAAACCACACTCAGTTGGCTGTGAATCTTCTGAGAATGCCTCCTACCTCAAGCTGAAGAAAGGCAGGCAGGTAAGACAGGCTGTGTTGTGGATTTCTTGACATTTCCCGTGTGTCCAACTAACTTGAATTAGCATTTTTCCATGCTGTGTAGCTTTATCTTAAAGTGCCCAAGGGAAATATAGTTTGCACTAGTGCCCATCAGCCCTGTATTACCTTCACATGCCTAAAATGCAAGTAATTCTCACCTTCTCTTCTGTCATATCTGCTGGAGTATCCTCCAAAGCTATCATCTGAATGCTGTAGTTATTTCTGAGCTAATATGCTGAGATCTGGCATTCCAGTTCAGTTGGTTTATGTCAGTCAGCAGAGTCTGGAAGGCAGTTACATTCCAGTTACGATTGCTAAAGTTATCTTCACACGCAGAAAGGGTGAAAAATTCTCTTTTTGTCAACTGAAAGCTTAGATCCAAGGAAATGCAACTAAATCCATCTGTCTGCCCTAATTCTACAATCCTGCTCCTATCCTTGTGTAACAGAAGATCATCAGTGTTTTGACTTATCTTTTTTTTAAAAGAACTTCTCAGTTTGAACTATTAAATATTAAGTCTGTCCTATTTTTTAAAAATGGATTTCACATTGCCATTCAATTTGAGATATTTTTCATGCCTCAAGACGGTGGCAAATGGATAAACTACTGCATGACATGAATTTTTTTAATGGTAAAAATGTTTTTAGACGTTCAGAAGGATTGGCTTAAAATATATCTCTATTAAGCAAACATATCTCAAGTGCTTTATGAAAACTGGATTTGCAGCACATTCTCTGGTGCCTTGTTCCCAAGTACATACTTCACCTGCTGTTTCCTACATCCTTTCGTCTTGAATATAATTATTTCCTGTCTGGTTATCACGGCACAAACAGTGATTTTCTTCCCCTCCTCTAGGAATGAACTGAAAAATTATTTCTACATATGATAAAAATTAAGTGCAAGAAAATTACTGGAAACATTGCAGAAGCAATGTTTTTCTCCTCTTTTTGCCATTTAAGTCAGTGAAATATATACTGGTAGGCTACTAAGGGACACTTCACACTTTATTGAGTGCAATAACCAGGTATTTAAAGATTCCTGAGTTAGGTGGGCATACTTGACGACACAGGTGGCTCACAGTCCAAACAAGAAACACTTCACCCAGAAATCTTGAGCTAGCTCCTTTCCTTGCCAATCATGAGCTGATTGCCAGGCTCTCTGCTGCAGTTCCCACACATAGATTAGTAAAGGTAAAGGTTGCCCTTGCTTGGAAACCAGTTGTGTCCGACCCTAGGGTTCAGTGTTCACCTCTGATTACAGCCAAACAGACAGTGCTATCTGTGTCTACAGACATTTCTGTGGTCATGTGACAGTCATACATAGATTTGGAGAATAAGAAATGCTGTTACCTTTCCTGTCAAAGTAGTACCTATTTATCTACTTGCAATTTCTTGCTTTCAAACTGCTAGATTGGCAGGAACTGGGAACTCACTCCGTCATGCAACACTTGGGTCTCAAACTGCTGACCTGCCAACCTTCCAGTCATCAAGGTCAGCATCTTAACCACTAAGCCATCACAGCCCCCTGCCCTTCTTTACTAGGCCTGAAATAAGCCTACAATAATGATTCTTAAATACAGGGCAGATCTTAATCACACTGTCATGATCCAAGATGGATCAAGTATAGCGCTGATGTTTGTGCGATCAGTGCCTATGATATCATTAGGGCTGTGGTAGCATTCAGTGTCACAACTGGTAGTTGTCATGCTTTCAAGTTTCAAAGACATTAAAGGCAAACCAGTGACTTCATATCCTGAAAAATAATAAAAATAAATCTGGACTTCTGTTTTCATGGGGCAGTCTCAGCCCTAATATAAGGCAAAATGAGGCAGTTGGTTACAGCAGTGGATTTAAAGTGTGATGAAAGGGAAGCAAAATCATAATTACCCAGTTCATTATTAATCCATTTCCACTGCCAGCAACAGGCACTGTTTTCTGATTAATCTATCAAAGTGATTTGGCTGGCTTTAGATACTATACACCAGGGGTTCTCAACCTTTTCATGTCAGGTGCTGGGTCACGCTCCCTCAAACAGTTGAGGGGGATGGACTGGTTGTCCCCTCACTGTTTACGGCTGTCATAAACACATTTACGACATCAGTAGACTCATTTATGGCTGTTGTAAATACATTTATTATGGCCGTAAATGAGTCGGCGGCCAATTCCAGGAAGGGCTGGATTATTTGGTGCTGTGGGTTGTAGTTTGAGAACCACTGCTATACACCCTGCTTTAAGGAGATGTCATTTACTGTTCCATTTTAGACAAAAACAAAACAACAACTTTGGGTGAGGCCTGTGTCAGTATATCTTAGTGCCTATGAAATGAAATAAATACATAAAATAGAAAACAAGGATTTTAAACAAGAAAAAATTAAGACAAAAATGTCGTGGTGCTTTAAAACTGCTACATTTTAACATGAGCTTTCACACTTAGTGGTAAGATCAAACAAGAAACCTCAAAATGTAAGCCATTGTATCAGAACTTGAATGTTTGTCATGGACAGAACCGCAACTACCGACCACTTCAGATGAAGTTAACACTCACAATTGAACAAAGTTGATTTTTTTGAACATTAATGTAATATCCAGCTGCGTTGTAACTGAGACTGCCATGTTACTCTATGTCTCTTCTCTAAATCAAGCAAGTACACTAAAAAAATAAAAAGAGCAACGAGCAATTCTGCTCACCTCAGCAGCAGTCTAATTGGTGGAGATGGTGAAAAATCATTACTTCTGCATTCATGATGCTGAAAGCTGGTAGTTTATTATGCTTTCTCGCTACTAAGCCTCCAGCCTCCAGTTAGCAGTTGCAGAAACACACAATGGCAAATGTCCCAGATATTTTTTATTTCTCATTTCCTCTCCTGTTCCCCAAGTTTGTACCAGATTGCTTCATGAAAAAACTTGAAAATGTGCACAACTTACATTCCACTTTTATATAAAAAAAATTTTTTTAGTGGTCTTAATAAAAGTAGTATTCAACTCTGACTTACACCTACCCCCCCCCCCAAATCTTTAGATCAGAGGTGCCCAAACTTTTTGGGCAGTGGGCCGATCATGTGGTTCAGGGAGCTGGTCACTAAGGCCCAGGGCCCGGGTACAGCCCCTGATGCCAATTCATCCAGCCCGCAAAGCCCTCATCACTCCTGGAAGAGGAAGTAAAACGCGCCTGTACGGGCGCATTTTACTTCTGCTTCCAGGAGCGATGAGGGCTTCGTGGGCCGGATGAATTGGCGTCAGGGGCCGTACCTGGCCCCCAGGCCTTAGTTTGGGCACCACTGCCTTAGATGTAGCAAAGCAGGGTATTCACTGACCCATGCCTACTAATATGATTTTTCCATTAAAGCCAAACTCCACTGAGCACTGCTGAGGATATTACTTCGCTTAAAGAGCATAATGTGTTCCACAGGATTGCTCTTTAAGCGAGTTTGCCCTTTAAGCAAAACACCATTGTAAGTGAATAATTGTGACTTCGGGGGGGGGGGGGGGATTGAGAACTCTGATTTAGTTTTTAAGTGAGTTTTTGGTTGGTTTTCATTGTTAAGCAAGGCAACCATTCAGAGAAAAGTCTGCTCTTGAAGCAAGTTAGTCTCTAAGTGAGCCGCTGTTTATGCAAGGTTTTACTATACAGTGGTACCTCACTTAAAGAGCATAATGCGTTCCACAGGATTGCTCTTTACGCAAGTTTGGTCTTTAAGCGAAACACCATTGTAAGTGACCAATTGTAACTTCTGGTGGGCGGGGGGAAATTGAGAACCCCAATTTATTTGTTAAGTGAGTTTTTGGTTGGTTTTGTTAAGCGAGGCAATCATTTAGATAAAATTCTGCTCTTTAAGCGAGTTACTCTCTAAGCGGGGCGCTCTTTATGTGAGGTTTCACTGTATTTAAAAAGATACTATCCTTCCGTCTCAGAGAGATGTTGGCTGCTTTACTGTCCCCCCCCCCCTTTTTTTTTTTTTTTTTTGCAGCTGGGCAGAGAATATTTTGTCTATTTCAGTACAAGTTTCTGCCACCAGCAATGGACTGGAAGGAGCTGAACACAGAAGTCAAGACAGGAAAACCAGCTGCTAGTTTGCTTAGTGGTAAAGTGATCAAATCATCGAAGGGATGTGTGTGTTTCTCCAGAGGTAACATAGCCCTACCTCAGCAATCCAATAACAGTCTTAATAATTAAGGCTGAGGTTTCCATAGGTGTGAAAACAACTGGATTTCTTTCAAATCTCTCCTGACATGACCTGAAACCGACTACAAACATATTTTCCTGGCCCTTTCTAACCAATAAGCCATGCACACCTGAATATTCAAATAGGCAGAAGGTGTGACAACAAGTCAGTTATAGAAACTGCAACCTTTTTCTTTAAAAAAAGGACGGTATGTTATTTTGCTCCGTTCTTTCTGAGGAAAAGAATGTTACATTTCGATGTGAAATTTAAAATTGTTCTTCAATACAATTAGACCTTCTTTATGAATGAGAGAGACACTGATTACTACTGTGTTTCCCCGAATATAAGACACTGTCTTATATTTTTTTAAATTCCAAAATATGCACAAGGTCTTATTTTCAGGGGATGTCTTATTTTTCCATGATGAAGAAGAATACAGTACACATTTATTGCTGATACAGTGGAGCACCAGGGCAAGATTTAGGTGAGTGCCTTATTTTCGGGGAGGCCCTTATATTGCCAAAGTGGGGAAAAATAGGGGGGTGCCTTACTATACGAGGAGGTCCTATATTCGGGGAAACAGGGTAGCAGAAATGTTACTCAAGATATAGGAAGTTCCTGATCTTTATTGCTATTCTGACCAGCAGAGTGGTATCTATTTCTCCTAGACTTTCATTTATTCTCCTTTCCCCCATTAAAAAACAAATCTCTCTGGGCAGGATTCAATTACAGTGCAGTATATTAAGAAAACACACCAGTCTTCAAAATGTTGCACAGTGGCTCCTGTAATATGATATACAGTACTGTATAATGAAATGCTGCTAGTTTCAGCAAATAGATACAGACTGTTGGAAAATTCAGTAACTTTGGTGTCCTGTCCATATCACTCTTTATTTCTTACTGACTCTTTCTTTTTCCATGCCTATATAAATGCTGAGTTTTACAAAGGGTACTATGTAAGCGCAACACTGTTATTGTGATACCCATCGTTTGTTAGAGATCTTCCCCTGCCCAACAATTGCTTTCTACTCAAGAGAGAGAATTAAAATCAAGCTAACAGAAGAATTGAGCAAAAGAGACTCTGGATCCATAGTCCTCTTGCCACCAAGAGAAATACAAGTGCACCTTAGAGAGCATATCCCACCTAATTTGCTCTCACTGCTTAAAATGGGATAACTGGTGTGTTTTCTATGTGGCCCAAACAAGCCCCTTAAAAAGGAGGTAAAGGTCTCCCATGCTTGAAAGCCAGTTGTATCTGACTACAGGGTTTGGTGCTCATCTCCGTTTACAGCCAAAGAACCATCACTATCTGTATCTACAGATGTTTCTGTGATCATGTGGCAGGCATGACGAGATGGCAAAGCGCATGGAATGCTGTTACCTTTCCTGCCCAAAGGGTGCCTATTTATCTGCCGTATTTTTCGGACCATAACATAAGACACACCTGACCATAAGACGCACCCAGTTTTTAGAGCAGGAAAACAAGAAAAAATATTCTGAACCTTCAGACCATAAGACACACCCTCATTTCCCCCCACACCACACTTCTGGGGAGAAAAAAGTGTGTCTTCTGGTCTGAAAAATATGGTGCTTGCAATTTCTTGTTTTTGAACTGCTAGGTTGGCATGAGCTGGGACAGATGAAGGGAACACACCTGAGTCTTGAACTGCTGACTTTCCAATCTTCCAGTCGTCAAGTTCAGCATCTTAACCAGCATTGAACTCAATTCTGCCAGCACTTCTGCTTTGCCAGCAAAAATTTAACAAGTCTTTGAACATGACCATGCCTTAAACATCAGAATGGTCTCTCCCACAGTCCTTCTCCCCTGCCACACTGTTATGTAATGCCAAGTCACTTCCAACATATGGCAATCCTAACCAGGATTTCATGCATGAAAGATGTTCGAAAAATGATTTAGGAATACCCTCCCACAGTGGATTTCTATGGCTGAGCAGGGATTTGAAGTCAGAGTATCTGAGCTTTAGTCTAACACTCAGTTCTTTATACCACTGTAGCTCTCTCTGTAACATTACATTCAAAGTCAGAGAAAAGGATGCACTAATTTACAGATTGAGCCCTGGTGGTGCATTGGTTAAACTGCTGTACTGCACCCAAATCATTGTGAGTTTGATCCTGACAGGACACAAGGTTGACTCAGTCTTCCATCTTTCTGAGGTTGGTAAAATGAGTATGCAGTATGATGGAGGCTAAATGCTAATTACTTTCTTGAATCATTCAGAGAGTGCACTATGGGGCAGTATATAAGTGTAATTGTTAAATTGTGATAGAAGCTTAAATAACTTAATATTGATGCTTGTCTGGAAAAGTAAAATCTAAGAGGATAACAAGTCTCTCATAAGACTCTCATAGTCATCATGAGTACTATTAGCCATGATGACTTAGAACCATGACAGCGAACCTTGGCACTCCAGGTGTTCTTGGACTTCAAATACCAGGGCTTCTGGGAACTGAAATTCAAGAACAGATGGAGTGCCAAGGTTCGCCATCACTGACAGAAGAACAGTAAGGTTGTCTTTGCTCAAAAGCCAGTTGTATCCGACTCTAGGGTTCAGTGCTCATCTCTGTTTATAGCCAAAGAGCCAGCGCTGTCTGCAAATGTTTCCGTGGACATGTGGCAGGCACACCTCAACACCGAAGTGCATGGAATGCTGCTTACCTTCCTACTGAAGTGGTACCTATTTATCTACTTGCAATTTCTTGCTTTTACACTGCTAGGTTGGCAGGAGCTGGGACAGAGATGGAAACTCACTATGTCACGCAGTATTCGGGAATCAAACTCTGACCTTCCAGTCGTCGAGTTCAGCATCTTAACCATTTGAGAAGAACAGTAGCTTCTGACTATACGCCAGATGTTGGGGGATATATTTGCACTTGTGTTCTGCCAAGGAGCTTCCCACAGGTAACTGGCTGGCCACTGAGTGACTGGAATGCCAGACCCAACACAATGGTTCTGTCTGTAAGACTGATGGGCCACATCCAGCCCAATTGTCTACAAATTCTGAAGCCCTTTTTCCTTCTTATCCTTGTTTAATATTTGCTAAAGTGGTCAGCATTTCTATAGCAAATGTGCTCACAGCTTAGACACATTATTCATTCATTAGGTCACAGGACATCCCATGGTACAAGCATTCTATCGCTCCAAGTTCTATCTGACTTTTGAGGTTAAATGAGTCCTCTGACTCATTTTGTTTTACCTATTCAAAAAATGCCAAGGAGACAACAATAGAGGGACAGGTGAGTTGCTCTTTTTTCAATGGAGAATTTCGGTTTCCCAGGCTTGCTTACTCTCCTTTTGTGAAGTTTGAGGTTTTAAAGCTATGTGAACCCCCCCAAAAAGGGGGGGAGGGGCTGAAAGAAGAATCCACCCTGCTCCAAAAAGGAGAGTTTCTATTTGGGACTGGCCCACTCTCTCTCTAAGGTTCAAGAGCATTCCAGGCACCAGACAAAGAAGCTGCTAAGCAATTAGCTCTGTTTATTCAATGGTATCCAGTTCTCTGTAACTTTAAGCTTTTTACAACCTTGATAAGAAAAAGAGACCTTTCTTCTACTCCAATGAAACAAATGGACACAGATAAAGACACCTGTAAAGAGAGAACAGCCGCAGAGGTCATTATCAGTAGCTGAGCAATGGCTGATACAGCATAGGCATTTACTATGAATATGTCAATTCTCTGCTAACAAATTGTATATTTCTGTCAAGGGCTGCAAGTTGGAACATGGCACTAATTTCCTTCTCAGTTGTACCACAATGATAGCTTTATAAAGATGGAACTGCAGACACTTCGAGTCAAAGAAATGTCAAAAGCAGAATACATTTTAACCAAGTTACCATAGGGGAACCAAACATGTTTTATTCTGTCTTTATAACCTCCAGCCCTGGAAGGGACTAGGTGTTATCAGATAATCCCTCAAATCTTCTCTTTATTCTCAGCCAGGAGGCTATAGTTTAGGGATTGCCATGACAACTGGCACTAACTTGTGGTGTACCAATCAAAGGTGAAACGATCTCACAGCATACAGAAATAGCTGAGCATCCGGCTTCTGGAATTGCATTCTGAATATAAATAGGCCAAAGAATGGAAACAATTACTTTCTTGGACTGCCAAAATCTCTCAACTTGCATGGTCAATGCTCATGTTAGTTGGAGACTTTGGCAGTTATAAACCAAAAAAGTAACTTTCCCAACTCTTGCCCTAATATGCCATGTTTCCTTTCCAGGGCGGGCATGTTTTACTTCTGCTTTTAGGAATAATGAGGGTGGCATGGGCCGGATGAATCGCAGTAAACCCATCCGTGTGGATTCACAGGGGCTTTTGGGAATTGAAGTCCAAGAATATCTGGAGTGCCAAGGTTCACCACCACGGCTCTAGGTATTCTTAGACTCCAATTACCAGAAGCCCAAGTCAGCACTCCAGCTGATCAGAGCTTCTAGGAACAGAAGTTCCAGAACACCTGGAGTGCAAAGGTTCTCCATCAATGCTCTAACTAGCCAATATGAGGAATTCTGGGAGCTACAGTAACTAGTTCAAAAAGATAACTTTTTGAAGTAATAACAGTGTGCTTTCAAGTAAATGTTTCAGCTTTTTCCAAATAAGGACTCAGGAATGGTTTACATTCTCTCTCTCTCTCTCTTTTTTAGGGCAACCTGGAACTGTGCAGCTTGCCCAGGGCCACAAAGGCTAAACTTTCACGGATGCACAGTGCAAAAGCAAACTCCCAACCTCTGGCTCCATAACCAGATACCTAGGTCAGTCTCATATCCAGCCAGCCTTATAAGAATGTCATGCTGTCAAGTCAATTATGGTGACCTTTCCAGGGTTTTCAAGGTAGAGAATTCACAGAAATGGTTTGCCATTGCCTTCTTCTGGGGACACCCTGGGACTGTACAGTTGGTTCATGACTACACAGGCGGGGTCTTCTCCTAGTAAGCACAGTGGGGAATAGAACTCCTAACCTCTGGCTTCATGCCATATAGCTAAACCATTGAGCTATCCAGCCAGTTGACAAACTCTGCTTTTTCCATCTAAGCATGATAATAAAAGAAAGCCAGTGCTTCTTGTTGCTGTTCTGACAATATATTTTACAACATCTCTAGAAGTTACAAACCAAGCCAAATAAGATGGTGGCTGTTGCCCACTGGTAAAGGTCCCTCTTGCTCGAAAGCCAGTCATATCCAACTCTAGGGTTCGGTGCTCATCTCCTCTCACAACAAAAGAATCAGTGATGTCTGCAACTGCAGGTGCAGTATACCACACCAACCAGAGCATCCTTCCGAGCCACCTCCCTGGGATGGGTCCAGGGAGCACTGCTTTACAGTAGCTCTGATCCTTCTTAGAGGAGAGAACTCAGAAGGTGGTGGTGGGGGCTCCCACCACCCTCACAGGTGGATTTGGTGAAGACACAGAAGGCCTTTTTTGTCACTGCTTCCAGATTTCATAACTAAGTAACATACATGGGTACCTCGTTTAAAGAGCATAATGTGTTCCACAGGATTGCTCTTTGAGCGAGTTTGCTCTTTAAGCAAAACACCATTGTAAGTTACCAATTGTGACTTGGGGTGTGTGTCTGTGAACTCCAATTTAGTTGTTAAGTGAGTTTTTGGTTGGTCCAAAAGCAAGGCGACCATTCAGAGAAAATTCTGCTGTTTAAGCGAGTTACTCTTTAAGTGAGGCTCTCTTTATGCGAGGTTTGACTGTATTAAGATGAACGAGTGTAGAATATGTCTAGCTGTTTTACTGTTTTAATGGATCAGTTCTTAGATTTGTGCAAATAAGGAATGGGCAAATCTTGCTTTTTTCTATCAAGGGTTATATTCCCTTGGAGATCATTTTACTGAACAATCTGCACTGATTGACAATTGCTTCTTCTTCTTCTGCCGTATTCATGGCGATCAGCCATGAAGACTGTCCTGAGAATATAATGCAGTGGCCTTTTATCTGCCTTCCACACCACAGCATGACCCCCATACCACTGGTCCAGCTCCATGAATCACTTTCTGGTCCTGAGCCCTTTTTGCACACAAAGTCCACATCAATCGCAGGCCAGTATGGATGAAGCTGCTGACCTCCATCAAGATGGATTCAAGTGGGATTTAATCAATTTGGGGGCTATCACCCTTCTCTGGAAATTGCCATCCAAGGCCATTAGTCCTCAGGGTTGTCTGTGTTGAGTCGCTGGAAGTATGGTCTACTCCAGTGTTTCCCAAATGCTGGTGTTTGGACTTCAATTCCCAGAAGCTTAAGTCAATTCCCCAAAGCACTGATCAGTCAATATACTGGCTTAGGCTTCTGGGAACTGAAGTCCAAACACCAGCATTTGGGAAACTCTACTCTATTACCATAGCAGGATAACCTGGCCAGACTCTCAATCTCTTTTTTAGAAAGCAAAATTATTTTTTAAAAATATGAAATAAATCCTACTTCTTTGTTGTAGTTTGTCTTCTGGAGTACGGGGGAGGGGGGAGAGAGAAGATTACTGGACACTATGGAAGCTTTTCACCAGAAGTTCTGGTTGAGAATGCTAAACTCTGACCCTCCCTCCATGAACTGAATTATATGGGAAAAGAAGATTTTAAAGATGTGGAAAGTCTTAGGCTTTGTTGCTGACTGAACCAAGCAGAGAATTGCATTATGTTGATGACAGGAAAACATCTTGACAATATCAGCAACAAGCCAGGTACAAAATAGAAAACAAATGGATGAATCCAATTTTTGCCTTCCTTTCTTCCCCACGTCCACCTCTGCCCTTTGAAACAGCTTCCAACAGTAATATTTATTTGAAAACAAAAGATTTGGGCTGACCATGCTAGTGAACCTGAGCAATCCAGATTTGTCAGCTTTCTACAGCTGCCAAAGCTGTGAACAATACATCTATTTAAAGATGAGTACAGAAGTACTTTTCTTAAACCAATTCCACAGCAGAGATGATGCTGATGGCATTTGTTTTGTGTATTTTGCTTCCACATAGCTGAAAGCAGAGAAAATTTAATGCAAAAAATACCATTAAGGTCACTCGCTTAGCTGCCCTCTCCATGTATCTCGTGGGCTGCACTGCATGTAGCATTTTCAAAAATTGATTTCTCAAAAGGTAATGCAAAGCGATAAAAACTGGAGTACTGCTTATTCCTGAAAAAGGGTCTCCTCTACACATGAAGCTGCAGAAGCTGTTCTTTCATTGATTGATTTACTGTTCAACATTTTTCATTGTCTGTTTTCTAGGTAACAATGAATTGCACAGGAGTATAGCTCAGGGCATAAGTGATGTGATACTTGCTATTCTTCACAACAGTGACCTTTTAGAACAGTGGGCTTGATCCAACAGAAGGTTCTGAATAGCTCCTTCAAGGTCATGAACACATTTGTTCCCCACTGACTCAGGAAGCCAATGGCACTATTCAACCCATTGTTTGTAAAGAAGATGGGAAAGAACTTTTTCTTTCCTTCTTTTTTTTAAAAAGAAGCATGTTTTACAAAGATGGGCAAATTTTCTGAGGATCCGGAGTACAGTCAAACCTCGCATAATGAGTGCCTCGCTTAAAGAGTAACTCGCTTAAAGAGCAGAATTTTCTCTGAAGGTTCGCTTCGCTTAACAAATAAAACCAACCAAAAACTCGCTTAACAAATAAATTGGGTTCGCAATCCCTCCCACAATTGGTAACTTACAATGGTGTTTTGCTTAAAGAGCAAACTTGCTTAAAGAGCAATCCTGTGAAACGCATTATGCTCTTTAAGTGAGGTACAACTGTACTACTAAAGTAAATATATTTATTTACTTTTTATTATAAACAAAAAGACCCATTATGATTAATGGGAAAAGTAGATATTAGGAAGAGGACTGCATATTCCATATGATCAACCTGCTTGAATTTGCAAGCAAGAAAACATAGGAATGACTCACACAGCAGCTCTAATAAAGCTGATGTGAACTAACAAACTGTAGCAAAGTCAAAACAAATCTCTGACTGCTTCCCTGTAACCCAGTCTGTTGCTCACATCATCACTTTATAACTCACTCTCCGAAGTTTCACAGTGTCTCAGCAAACTACAAACCAATGAAGGACAAATGCTTTGCTATATATTCTAAAGGTCATGGAATGGACCTATTCACAATAGAGAAGAATACCTGGTTTTCATTTCTAAAACAAAATCTGTACTTTCAGAAGGACAGAAAGTTTGCTACGGAATAAGCATAAAAAAAACTTAAAGAGTTTAGTCAAGAGTGAAAAACCTAAGAACTGAAGAATTGAACACCACAATAATTTTTCTTAGAGCAACAGAACTGGCCCAGAAGCCTTGTTATGGCTGCTGAAATGTGAATTAAGAAAAGAACCTCTTTCATTGTTGAGCTTTTGGCGTAGTAGATCTCTCCTCTCCTCTTTTTCTTTCCTCTTTACTGCTTACGGCTTCTTCACCTGCTTAATGAGCGCCAGTTGCCAGTTACAATTGGCAACAGCTCTTTTGCAATCTTTATTCATCCACCTATAAAACACCCTACAGTATTGTACGTACAGCTCTGGTCTTTTCATACTCATTCATTTTTGCAACAATTTAAAATGATGTATCGGTGGTTTACTCTTACCATCATAAGCTTGCTTTTCATTTTCCCTCTAGTCTAGACATAGTCTCTGAGCAAGGAATATATCCATCCATTTGGCTGCCTGCAATTTCTGCTAAATTGCTCTTGCTGGTGGTGCTCTTGCTGTCTAAAATTCAGTAAAATATTGATTTCTACCACACAAACAAAAATCGATATTCCCTCAAGACAGAGGTGATTGACAAGAGTGTAAGAGAGATCAGCTTATCAAGCAAGTGTGTAAGGCTAGCATCTGTTTTTTTTTAAAGGTAAGGGGGGGACCCCTGGTTGAAACAGCCGAGACAAATATACTGCAACCATCAAAAGCCAAAAACAACACCGGAAGACTAAAAGAATTGTGATATTATTGTGATACTCTTTTTCTTCCTCCTCTTACAAATATGACTCCTAAGACAAGTGATTCAATATGCATATTACTAGCTATCAAGTATGGTAATACCTGTATCCACTTATCTGCCTAAGCCACATATTTGTGGGAAAGAGCTTTGTGGGAAAATGCACACCCTGACAGCAAAACAGATCTCTATACTGTATAGCCATTTGGACACACAACCATTTCCCCAGACATTTTAAAATTGGAGTGTCTTGCAGGGTAAGTTCTACATTCCTGATGCTACCATAAATCATTTCTAGGTGGTCCTTGGCAGTCCTTCCAAGTTGGAAAGAAGTTTCTGTAGAATGCCTGCCCACAGTTTCACTCAGTAAAGAACTGAAAAGCCAACATGAGTTTTAAAAAGGCAATTCAATGCCATTCCACATTTTGCTCTAATGCTGCAGCTATGAAGGTACTTCTGTTATGAAGGACCCTCCAACCTGAGCTGTTTAGATGTGCTGTACTATTCTTCCCATTATCTCCAGCCAGAACAGTCATGCAGGTTGGGGGTGATTGGGTTTATCCCCATCCCAACAAATGTGAAATGTGTCAGGTTGGAGGCTATTTTAGAACATAGAAATCTATGAGGACAGCACCTTTTCTTGAGCCAAATAAAAGCTAGGAGGAACAGCTTTTTCTTCTTTGAAGCCCACAAATTACTACAGAAGAGAGAAGCCTTGGCACTACAGAAATTGGCAAACACCATCCTAAAACATCAAAAACACATGTAATAGGATCCCAGATCTGCAGTTGGAATATCTTTGAAATGTAGTAGAAGGCAATGAACTATGGAATACTGTACTTGCTTTTGTCTGTACCTTCTCAGAGTATACAGATGAATTGTATAAAGACTACACAGATATTGCCTCCTTGTAACTCTGTCACTTTGGCTAAAGTCCTGATTCTCTTCTTACCAAAGAGGTGTGGTAGATATCAAACTCTTAAACTGTTCAGTTTCTACTTAGCCGCATCTCAAATTACCTTGGGAAAAATATACTGTACATGTATTTACTTAACATATTTCTCAACCATCTTTCATTATCTTCCTAATGCTATGTCCTCCTCTTAAACAACAAAAACACTTTTACAATAAGCAAGCAAGCATTGGTGGCTTGTGACCACCTCAGACATGTTGTCTCCTCCCTCAAATTTATAGAGGCTTCCCATGAATCATTCCTGAAAATAAGCCAATTAAAATATCAAACAGTTTTCAAATAGCTGACAGCAAATATCATAACACCTTTTCAGTTAAATTCAAGAGAAAATAACATTTTGAAAGTCCACCTCAAAAGATCAACATGTTACGCCAGGGGATGGAGATTTCATAGCATAGAGGGGACCACAAAGAAGGGACTATCTCTACTGACCATCTGGGGAAGGGGAAGTTACTTGTTCAGACAAAAAAAAGACCCCATGCTAATGGCCAGTGTCACCACCACCACCAATGAGAAACATTTCTAAACTCTGTAGCTACCAATCTTATACAGCCTCATAGTGAGACAGTAAATAGGACCACCAAGTTTATTTCAAAACATAGGCAGACTCTGTATTGTGTGAATATGTGATGGCTTCCTTCTTGTTGTATTTATGTGCTATAAAGTTGCGTATGATATGCAATCCCAAAAGGCTTTTTGGGTTTTATGAGATGTTCCAGGAGTGGTTTACCATTGCTACCCCTTTGTAAGTATCCATGGCCAAGCAGAGATTTGAGCTCAGTTCTCCTGAATCCTAGGCTAATTTGTTTATTTTTATGTACAGTCAAACCTCACATAAAGAGCGCCTCACTTAAAGAGCGCCTCGCTTATAGAGCAGCATTTTCTCTGAATGTTCGTTTCGCTTAACAAATAAAACCAACCAAAAACTCGCTTAACAACTTAATGGGGGCTCGCAATCTCCACCACCACCACCAGAAGTCACAATTGGTCACTTTCAATGGTGTTTCGTTTAAAGAGCAAACTCACTTAAAGAGCAATCCTGTGGAACACATTATGCTCTTTAAGCGAGGTACAACTGTATTTGTATTGACGCCGCCCTCACCGAAGCGACTCCAGGCAGTTCACAACAGTATCAAAAATTCAAAATACAAAACGTCCTCATCATATAGGATTAACAATTAAAACTTTTAAAACTAGATTAAAACACCCTCCATATAAAATTGAAAAAACAGGATGGCCTTATATAAGCCAGGGGGGGGGCCTACCACACCAGCAGTGTCCCACACCTGCTGCACTAATCAGTTTTTAAGGCCCTTTCTGAAGGCCAGCAGCTCTTTGTGGAGGCACAACTCAGTCAGCAAGAGGTTCCACAAGGTCGGAGCGGATACGGAGAAGGCCTTCCTTCTAGTGACAGATAGACGAGCCTCTCTGGCAGATGGAACCACTAGGGAGCCCCTCGGGACTGATCTTGTAGGACGGTCAGATGATCTTGGGGTGACAGTCTCTCTCTACTCACTACCCCATATCCATGATTACTGTATGGTGCCATGAGGATTTAACAGCTATTCACATGAATGAGAGGCAAATACTGATCAGCTTACATGCATATTCCAAGATGCATTGCTGGCCCAGTTAGGGCATTTTTGTGAGTATTGTAGCAAGATTCCTGCCTACTGTGTGAATATACCTTTAAGACTCTTGCAGAGCTCCAGACACAGGTGTTAGCTGTTGAGGCATAGACTGATTACACAGCTGTGACTGCTTGGTGTACGTGACTCAGTGTTGAACACAGCTG
This sequence comes from Furcifer pardalis, assembly GCA_030440675.1. Taxonomy (NCBI): domain Eukaryota; kingdom Metazoa; phylum Chordata; class Lepidosauria; order Squamata; family Chamaeleonidae; genus Furcifer; species Furcifer pardalis. Next base: position 95,492,784 of record CP126895.1, on the reverse strand, counting down.
TGACCACTTAGTGGGTGGTACAGCAACAGCACAGTATAACTATGGCCCACCTGAGATGGGCTATTCTGAGGAGGAACTGTGACAGACTGATTTGCAAGGGAGAAGAAGTGGTGCTTGAAGCTCTGCTTCTACTGAGAACTATCAGGTACTCAATACTGCTGAGAAGGCTACACTGACTTTGGCAAACTGCAGTCAGTGTTTTGCTGGCAGGACTCTGTGCATGCTCATTGGACTTGAGCCTTTGGGGATTCCAAGCTCTAACCCAACTGTGGGGCTTGAAGACAGACTGGTGCCTGTGTATATAGTTCTGTGTCTATGGTCTTTCCCTCACCCAGAAGTAAACTGCACTATTCAATGAAACTGTATGTGTGTGTCTTTGCACCCGAACCTTCCACTGCACAATAGCTAACTGCTAGTCTGCTATGCTACCACACATACTGCCAGAAATCCTTGATAGGCCCAATGAACATAGCACCTGGAACCGTGACTATATCCTTTATAGTGGCACCAATCTGCCATTTCTTATAGAACATGCCACTACTCGGAGCTTGGGCATCAATGCTGTAGAGCAAAGGTCAGCAAACTTGGCTGCCCAGGTGTTCTTGGACTTCAATTCTCAGAAGCCCAAGTTAGCACACCTGCTGATCAGAGCTTCTGGGAATTGAAGTCCAAGAACATCTGGAGAGCAAAGTTTGCTGACCCCCTACTATACACCATGAAGGTAAAAGCAGGCTACATTATGACTGCAAGTCAACAATCAGTCATTGCTTTTGCAGGATAAGTATAACTTTTATTTGATAGTCATATGGTTGTTGGCTAATTGATGTAAGAGGAATATGACATGGTGTATATCACATCAAGTGCTGTCTTCTACTCTGCCATGGGCATCGAGGGAACAGCAAAATTGAAGGGGGGAACAGTAAAAACTAGCCCTTTATACCAATTCATTTATTTCAAGCAATCTCAAAGAAGCAGTTTCAGAACTACTTAGAGATACAGAAAATAGTTATTGTAAAAAAAAATTCCAACTATAATGATAACTAATTGGGGTGTATGTATGTCTTAGAACATTTTAATTATTTCTAAAAAAAGTACCTTTGCGATGTTGGCTTATGCTGTTCTGTTGAAATGGGACACCAAGACATTAACACAATTTGATGGTCATCAAATATATGGTACTTTTTTCCACATTCTGATTGGAACAGCAGTTATTTCAAGGATATAATACTGGCCTTATAAAAGTGTTATTTCTGTGAACAATCAGAATAACTAATGAGATACAGCCATATGTTCTGCTGATTGTCAAGACAATTTTGTAAGATTTCCTTCACTTTCTTTTAAACATTCTGTTTTAGAAAAGCAAATATGTACCACTAAGAGAAGGAACCAAAAATAGGAGGAAATGAGAACAGAGATGAAATAGTGTTGAAACCTAGGTTGTCTGGCTATTGTCACAACCAACAAGCCATGGGGTAATCTTTGTTTTCATACATGCTACAGCCAGAAGGTGCTATAGACAAGAACATCACACTTGTGTTTTGCCATAAAACGGGGCTCATAACTTTAAAAAAATGTAGTTATTCTGTGGTTTAATATACATTCATTTATTACTCACAATTTGAAACAGATTTTGCCCTTTCCTGTATGGTAACTAAGAGGTTTGTAAAAAGGAGCTAAGCACTGTTTCAGTCTCAGTGAAGTTGTACAAATAAAACATGGCAGAGCTTGGAAAAATAAACTTTGGGAAATAAAACTGTCAGAATCGCCCAACAAGCATGGCCAGTGGCTGGGAATTATAGTCCAAAAACATCCAGAGAGTTCTAGTCTAAAAATGCTAATTAACATATGATATTGTGCTTTGCTTAAGGGGTGATTCCATGTCTTGGGCTGAACTTATTCATCTTTAAGGATTGACTAGAAAATATTATTGCTGATACTTCACTTATTTGATTGTGAATCATGTAGACAAATCTATCCAAGTTGCTTGTAACGTCATGGTATTAAGGTGAGCTACGCAAATTGATAAGATTCAAATCAAATCAAATCTTTATTGAAGTCCAAGACCAGCATAGAACAGCAAAAGGAGCAGAAGTTAAAATGAGTGTTCTTAAAATATATCAAGAGACAAAAGTTAAATTAAGGGTGCTTAAAAAGAAGCATTTCTATTCAGAGTTAAGGAGTAGATCAATAGTGTTACAGCTATTACTAAACCTATGCCGAGGTGCTAGTTGTTCATTTGGCTGAAGTTCCTGCCAGGATTGTTCTTCTGATCTTACATGCTGTAGGCACAGAATCTGGCATTGTTGTGGGTCTTTCATCACATAGCAGCCAGTGGGTGTATGTGCTGTTTGATCAGTCAGGATACTTGCAGAGTAGTGGAGATATGAGCTTATTCCAAATGTCTCTATAAAAAGGGCAGCTGTAGATAATGTGTTCTGTGGTTTCAATTTCTCCAGTGTCACAGGGGCATTGTCTCTCTGTCATTGGTGTCCTTTGAAACTTTCCCTCGAGAACTGCAACGTGCCCCGAGTATAGTGATAAGAGTCAGCACTTTCATTTTCCAAGTAGACTTATAACCTGGCTTTCTTTCAATAAGCTGAAGGTAGCACATATAGGTACCCTCCTTTATACTTTACCCTCACAACACTACAGGGCGGGACTGATCAAATTGATTGGGTCAAGGTTAGCCAGTGAATTACATGGTCAAGTAAGAATCTGAATTCAGGTCTCCTGGATCTGAGGTTTGACTATTCGACTGTATAGCTGAAATCCTGTTGCACAACATCACACTGCATGAGATATAGCATCATATGCTCCAGCAGTTCTTCAGAAATTAAAAACTTTCTACTCTTTCCACACTGCAGTGGCCTCAAGGCTTGCCTGGGCATGGAGAACCCACGGGATAAGGAGAAGTCTTTAATTTCAGGAAGCTGCTGCAAGTGGGATTATTTTACAATGGCAAAGGGTTTGGAAGTTGAAGGGTCTCCTCATCTCATGACTCCCAATGGCCTCCCCAGGACAAAGGGATGCTAAGGAAACCTTGTAGCCTTGGGGAACAATTGGAAATGTTTGGTGAAAAATTGCAGCTACTGATGATATTAGCCTTACAGATGAACAAGTGAATTTCAGTCTCTATATCCTGTGACAGTGATGGTGAATCTTTTAGAGACAGAGTACCCAAACTCAACAAGCTGCTGTCCGTGCCACAGAGGGGTGGGGCAAACCCTGTACTGGGGGGGGGGGAGGAAGCACTCCCATTGGGCTGCTGGGCAGAGGGGTGGGGTGAACTGTGTTGGGGGAGGGAGGAAATGTTCCCATTGGACTGCTGGGCAGACTGTGCTGGGGCGATGGTACACGTGCCCAAAGAGAGGGCTCTGAGTGCCCCTTCTGGCACAGGTGCCATAGGGTCGCCACCACTGTCCTATGATATAAATCATGAGATAAGGAGTCATAATTGAGTCCTTCTCTATGTTTATATTGTTATTTGGCGTAAGGAAGTCCCATCCCCCACCTCCCACCCCCACACAAAATGAGCCTTTAGAATCAACTATTTCAAACAAGGAAGACAAAAAGCACCATGCATATATATTGTGTCTGACTTCAAGAAAGCTCAAGGAAGTATTGCAGCTGTTTATGCTAAGCCACTTCTTTACACATATTTGGTGAATAAGTCTGAGATGAAAAAATAAACTCTAAAAAATTGAGAGCAGATCTGTGAATGTAAAAAGAAGCTATTTATTTGATATAGACTATTATCATAAGCACAAAGGAGAAAGAGGGATTAGTGAATGCATGAACTCATAGGTGGAATAATAGGATGAGGTTATTTAAAGGAAACTGCAATATAAATATCAGGGAAATTTTCCCATAAGTACAGTTAGTACCCTGTAAGCCAATCCCCCCAGGGACTAAGTTGAGATCTGCTTACTTCAGCTTTTTAAAAATCCAGCAGGCATGCAAATCTGAAGAAACTAATCATACTGCATTGATAATGAAGACTATCCTTTTTCCTTTTCCTAGAATATTCCAAGTGTCTCTTTTTTGAAAAATGAACTTTTGGGTTTTTGAAGATATGTGAAGACCTCTGCTCTTCCTGAACATTATCCCATAGATCAAGAATGGGCAACCAAAGGCTCTTAGACTACAACCCCTAATACTTTTTTGTACTGGGTAAGATTTATTTATTTATTTATTTATTTATTTAATATCGCTGCCCGCTCACCACAGCAACTCAGGGCGGCTTAGTCAACATAAAATATAGCTTAATTAAAAACATCTTTAAGCAGACCCCAGACAGTCCCCAGCTAATGGGTTATTTAGGGTGGTCATATAAGCCAGCAAAGGGGTGGGGCTCCTGTCATGGCACTCCACACCCACTGGGCCAGCCAGGTCTTCAGGCCTTTCCTGAATGCTGACAGATCTAATTGTAGGGCTTGGTGGTAGTTGCATTTCTGCAACATTCTAGAGGATCAATAATTAGCCATCAGGAGTCACAACCTACAGCCCGCCATACCATTTAAGCCAAACCGTGGAAAGGACCCTGCCTCTGCTGCCGGAAGCACCAAAAATGTGCTGGAAGCATGCTTGGAAACACCAAAACCCATGGAAACCCCCCCCCCCCAAAATGAGCCTCAAACTCCCCAAAATGCACCACCCTCACTTCTGCCATCGTGTATATATATCAGAAAATGCACCGTGAATTCACCCACTGCCACCACCAGAAGCAGTGGAAGCTGTGAGAGGAGCAACGCCTCTGGCTCACACATCTGTCTGAGGGTGTGTGGTCTGGCCCATGGCATGAAAAGTTTGCAAACCCCTACACCCATGCAGGCTCCTCCACCTCAAAATAAATATTACAGATGTGCAGGTAGTGTTGCTAACCTTAAAAAAATGGGAGCAGGGAGAAGCTTCCTCATAAAAAAAATCTCTTGGTGATCTTCAGTAGAACAACATAGGGTCCTGACTGCCAGCTATTTAACAAGGAAGAAAAGCTTGAGATAACTTGGAGTGGATTTTTAATAGAAAAACTCTCTGTTAAATTCTAGTACAGTACAGTAAAACCTCATATAACACTAAAACCTGGTTCCACAAGTCTTGGTGTTGTATGATTTTTAGTGTTATCTGATGCATGTTAAAATCCTATGGGATCCATAGAGATACATTGTAACCACACAGGCTTTAGCGGTTGTTATCCGAAGCATCCCATAGGATCTTAATGTTATCTGATGCAATTCTTCCCCCCAGATTCCTTAATGTTATGCGATTTTAGTGTTATTCGATACTAATGTTATATGAGGTATTACTGTACTTCAAAACAAATTGTTGACCTCAATCTTTTCATACCAGACCTCTCTGGCAGATGGAACAGCTAGAGAGCCTCTCTGGTCCGCTCTGGTGGGATGGACAGATGTTCTTGGGGTGAGGCGGTCTCTTAAGTTATACTTGTTATGAAGAATTAGATAGAGAACATTTCAGACTTATGCTACTAACTTGAGGTCACTGTGTGAGACTAATCAGGAGGAGGAATTCGGTAATGGAATATGGAATATTGACTGCTTTTAGAGAATGATGGCAAAAGAAAACTGTTTTATTTGTTATGTTTATACTATTTCCTTCTCAAAGTGGTAAATATGGCTATTCTTCCCTTTTTTCACTTCACAAAGACTAGTGCCTCCCTCGCCCAAAGCCACTCAGTGAATTTCATGGCCCAGAATGGAAGTGAGCTGAGTTTCCCTCAATCTCCCTGCACCCAAAACCTTTGCGCCCTGTTTCTGGGGTTTCTTGTAACATCCAGCTTGAGGCTATGGCGAAGGAAACACCTGACTAGCCAGGCTAGCTAGTCTAGGCTCATTCCACGCCCAGACTGTCTTCCAGAGGTTGCGGGCTATAACAGCTGTTTTCCACAACCCTTGCCCGTGCAATTCAGTAGATGTCAGATTTGAAGCATCTTGGAGAGCAAAATGATAGCTATACTTAGACCAGGGAAATAAGAGTTCAGTAGCTGCTCGAGATCAGGGGTGCGCAAGCTACGGCCTGTTTGTTCATGGAAGTGGAAGTAAAACGTGAATGTGTGTGTATGTTTTACTTCTGCTTCTGGGTGTGACAAGGGCAGTGTAGTCCAGATGAAGTGGGATCAGGGGCCGGATCTGACCCACATACCATAGTTTGGGTACCTCGGTTCAAGCAGATAAAATGGCAACATAAAATTTATCTCATCCTGTTGCAAAACATATCTGTTGCAAAACAGATTGCAATGCAGGTGTTACTCCCACTTCTGATGGGAGGAACCATGTGACTGGCCTGCTGAACCATGTGACCGGCCCACAGCCTGAAATATTTGAGCACCCCTTCTCCAGATAAAGTTCCAAAAAGCTAAGGATTGCACAGGGAATAGTTGAAGACATGCAATATCTCCCATTCCAATAATGTCCACACTGCAACCTTCACACCACAGGCAAATAAATAAAAACTAGTACTGTATCTATTTATCTGCCAGTTTCCATATATTCTCTATTTTCCTCCATGAGGCCAAGGCACCATACACTGCTCTCCTCAAGATTATTTTATCTTCACAACAACATATGAATACCCACTTGTTTCCTGTCTTGCTTTAGGTGCTGTTAGTTCTGCTCAGGTGTTATGTCCACAACTGAGTAGGGAGTTAAAAGAATAGTAGGAGCATGTTCACGTCATCTCTTGGAAGTCACAGAGATTTTGCATGAGGAACACAGAGGCTTGAAGCACAGACTGTAAACTCATTAGAATCAAAATGTCTGCATGATCATGAGTCCTAATAAGACAGAGCTCCCAACCACAAGAGCAGTTGATCACTCTGAGCCAAATGGCTTACAGTCTGCTATTCAGACTTTTGCATTCCTCATGTGAAGTTTCTCAGTGACTTCTGGTTCAGAAGGAGATGTGTGCAGGTCCTCACACTTTATGGCTTAAAAGTGCTTGTGTGCTGTGTTGTGCTAAACCAGTGATAGCGAACTTTGGCACTCCTGCTATCCTGGAACTTCAATTCCCAGAAGCCCTGAGTGCTGACTTGGGCTTCTGATAACTGAAGTCCTAGAAAAGCTGGCATGCCAAGGTTTGCCATCACTGCAGCTAAACCACCTAGAGATGATGTAAGGCCCTGTTCTAGCAGGTGAAGAAAGCTGATTAAGAAAAATGAACAGAAATCAGATCATTCAGTGCTCACTATGCTTTTCTGCTGATTCTGCAAAGTGCTGCAAGTGACAAGGATAATAGAGCTCAAATATCACTAGTCATAAAGCTCAAATACGGGGGAGGGGGGCTTGCATGTTTTGGGCATGGGGAGTGAAAGCTGCTGCCTCGAGCACAGTCAATTTATACTGCAAACTTTTGTGACATGTTCACGTTTTACGTACATCCCCAAGGAGGGACTTGAATAAAAAGTCTGTGAAAAGATACATATCAATTAAACTCAATTCAAAGAGACTTGTTTTACTGGCCAGGGAAGGAAAGGTTGACTAAGTTTTTGGACATACAAGGTCTGACTTCATCCACCTTCAATTTACAGGCACACATGAAAGCTGCCAGAATGATCTTTCCCTTATGGTTTCCAAAGTTTTTTAAAAAAGAGTGTTGGGGCTGTCATGAATTGTCAGAGGTAGAACTAGATAATAAGCATTGATAATTCAGTAGCTGGTAGGTAATGGAGGGGAAGGGAAGAAGACCAGATGATTATATACAAGAAAATGGAACACATAGATAATTTTCTTTGGGACCAATTAATGTTGTTTAAGTTTGCATATTCTTAATCAGAAATAAGTTGTAATTTCTCATGTCATAGGACAAGGGGGGAACTTTAACAGTGAACATTGGTGAGATACTTTTTTGTTGCTGTTTTTAATAAACAAATGCAAGGCATCATGATAAAATCGCTTAGGTTGGGTACTAATATCAGAAAGCATATGGACCTGAGGTATAAATATTTAAGACTCACTCCAAGCACTCATTTCATTAGCTATATTATTGATTTCTCTTCTGTGGTGGCAGAAAAAAGAACTAGCAGAAGCTCTGATCTTCTTGCCTTAGTGTTTCCTAAGCTTTGCTTTCTATATTTTCATTAATCAAAGAATTAATGGAATCCATCACCTTAAGCAGGACATGCAGCAGCATCCTCTACGTGATCAAAGCAAAAAGCAATCACAGTTATACACTGCCCCATAGCACTCAGTGCACTCTCTAGGCAGTTTGTAAGCTAATTAGGATTTTGCCCCTAACATGCTGGGTACTCATTTTACCGACCTTGGAAGGATGGAAGGCTGAGTCAGTCTTGAGCCCTGGTTAGGATCGAACTTACAAACTTTTGGTTGTAGTACAGCAGTTTGAGCACTGCACCACCAGGGTTCTACTATGAAGATTTGCACAAAAGTGTGGCTTTTTTATTATTATTATGGTCCAAGGATGTTTTTACAAGGTTATAACTGTATGTTGCTCACTGGTTCTGATAGGTGAGATTGGGTTTTTTTTAATGTCACTTCTCAGGTTGATTATTATTGTGTTTTTCACTTATGGGACTCTATGAAATCAATCCAAGGATGGGGAAATTGTCAGGTTCAGTTTTCCCCTAACAATATAGTAACTATTCTAGATGAAAAATGATGATTGGACGTATCAACAAAAAGATTGTCAACCACTATAATATTTTTTACTGCTGTATAAGAGTAAAAAGATCAGGGGTATTTAAAAGAAAGCAGGGGGGACTGCATTATGAGAAAAAAAAACCTTATATTTTATACCTCCATCAAAATTTGTCTTCTGTAGTATAAAAGTTTTATCATACAAAATGCAAGATTTAAAATCAAATATATCAATAATGCAAATCGTTTGCAAATAAGTCATAAAAATAAACAAAAGTCTTGAAGCCTTGTCCAGCAGGTAAGTTTTCAATTTTAGCTAAGATTGACAACCCTAGATGTATACTACAGTAATTACTTTACTAAGGCTAAAGATAAAAATACTTTGGGGGGCGGAATCTTGGGGCAGCCCTAATTTAGTACTGCTCTGGTGATTCACATGAAGGCATTTAAGAGTTAAACATTAAAAAATGCTGGTATGAATCTATCAATCTCACTTAATTTAAAAAATCTCAGGGATTTTTCATCCAATGGGAGAAGAAAACTGAAGTCTTTTGGTAAATATTCTGATCAATTGTGCATTAAAACAAAACTCTGAGTGATCTCTAGATGTCATCATTACGTCAGTAAGTGACCAAATCCACAACTCAATGAAGAACTTTGCAAGTACTATAGTACACCAAAAAGAGCCCTCTTGAAGACTGTGGTATTTTTTAACTACAATCGGGCATACCCTGGTAACGACAACCTTGTGTTGCCAGCTAATCTTTTTCACACTAGGTCAGGCAAAAGGAAGTGTAGAATGAACTCACCAAAAGGTGTCTTCATTTTGGCAGTTTCACGTCTGGTCTAGGCTGCCATTTTGTCTTCTTTAACCAGGGGTGCCCAAACTATGTCCTGTGGGCCGGATCCGCCCCAATACCAATTCATCTGGAAGCAGAAGTAAAACGTGCCTTTATAGGTGCATTTTACTTCCACTTCCAGGAGCAACGAGGGGTGTTTGGACTGGATGAATTGGCATGGGGCGGATCCAGCCCATGGGATGTAGTTTGGGCACCCCTTCTCTAGAGAGGAGAGGAGTGTCTTTAATAGCCTATAAGGATTTACAGAAAGGTTCCTTTTGGTTGCCAGGTGCTTGCTACTAAAGAAAAGAAACCATTTTTTATCCCACCCCAGGCTGTTTTAATCAGGTGTGTGCATCCATCCATACATGTCTGTGTGTCAAATAAAGCAATCCAGCTTAAAACTTCACAGGAAGAAAATTAACATACTGTATAATTAGCAAGGGAAAGAGGAAATTTCAAACTAAATAATGAAGACATTAAAGGGTTTGAGAATATACTGTAATGTTGAAGAAGGCATTTGTTGCATTTTTTTTGTTTTTTTAACCTGATGATACACGATTCCACCAACCTACGACTTAATTCACCATTGCATGTTAAAGTAGCGTACAGTACATTCATTGGGTTTGATGTAGCATAAATTCAGAGTAAGCTTTTCATTTCCACTGGGGCATTTCAGATACATTTGCAGTTCAATGTCACGTTAAATATAGATAAAATATGTGGTATAGTCATTTGCTGGATTGAAGGTGGCTCTCTCAAGAGTTTTTAAAAAATAAAACTGCAGTGAATTTGGATCTGTTTCGCAGAAAGTGAGAGGCATAGAATAAGATAAACTGACCCACTGGCTCTGTCAACAGACCTGCTTAAGAGTATGTGGAAGTAATGAGGTTTAATCGAAGTTTAACAAAGCAGAATTGCCTTTCCAGCTCTTTCGAGACACCAAGATTATTTTCCCCTTAAGGTTTTCATTTGTGTCAAATGTTTCTGCAGAAACCTCCCTGTTGAAACATGGACACAAAGCAAACATGCAAAGTAAGGCTGACTCATCACAAAGTTAGCCCCAATCCATCAAACTGGACTACAGTAAAACCCCATTTTACAATTGTGGTCTGTTCTGACTGCTTTCGTTGGAAACTGGATCAATCGTAAACCGAAGCACATTTCCCCATAGGAATGCATTGAAAATTTAAAAAACATTCCCAACCTCACAATTAAAAAAACAGAAATAAATAAAGGGGAATATAAATGAGGGACCTAAGCTCCCTACCTTTCCCTACCTTGCATAGGCTCTGGCACTTCTTCCTCAGGGTTGGTGTTGGGAGATGAAGAGGAACAGTTTGTCTGATTCCTGCGGTTCCCCTGCAGCTGAGTGAGGCAAACTGCTCACCTCTCCCCACTTCTGTGCCTGGGTTGGTGCTGCGATGGGAGGGAAAGGCGATCACAATGGGGAGACTTTGCCTTGCACATGCACGGTGCCTCTTCCGGAGCCCCCACTAAAAGTACCAGATTTAAAAGATGTCCTGTGCTTTTAGCGGAGGCTCCAGAAGAGGCACCATGCACACTCAAGGCAAGGTTCCCCCCATTGTGATCACCTTCCCTTCCCTTCACAGCACTGACCTGAACACAGAAGGGGGAAAGACGATCACAAAGGGGAGACCTTGCCTTGCGCGTGCAAAGCACCTCTTCCAGAGACACTGCTAAAAGCACCAGATTTAAAAGATGTCCCATTGTCCCCGCTTTAGTGACAGCTCTGGAAGAGGCGCAATGAATGCACAAGGCAAGATCGCCTGCTGTGATCATGACACCCACAGAAACTTTGAATAGGCAGCAATGACCATGAACCCTTGCATGAAAACACGGGAACTTCCCCTACAACCTTTTAGGCAATACAGGAAGATATTCTATTAATGAGCGAATAGCTGGTGAAATTTGACCTACTGCAGATCCCATCAATTGATGAGTCTTAATGATGTGATTCATTTATACTAATACAACTGATTTAAAAGGGTACCCACCTAATACTACAACAAACATTATATTAACAACTTTAATCAACTCTGTACTCAGCGCTCTTTTTGCTGTTGATTCAGTTGTCAAACTAGTATCATTTCCCTTGATTTAAATTCTTGACTACTGAAGAATTTCTCTATCTCATTCCACTGGGCTGTCTCACAGGTTACTTAACCTTGCTCTTCTGATTAACCATGGTGACTACCACAGTCTTGGAATCCTTGAACAGAACTCCCTGAATCAACTGACATCTAATTTCACACATCCAATAGCATAAAGATAAAGCTCTCCCTTGCTCGAAAGCCAGTAGTGTTAGAATAGAGGCTGGTGCTCATCATCGTTTATAGCCAAAGAGCCAGCACTATCTGTGTCTGCAGACATTCCTATGGTCATTGGCAGACATGACTAGATGTCGGAACACTGTTTACCTTCCCACCAAAGTGGTACCTATTTATCTACTTGCATTTTATTGCTTTTGAAATGCTAGGTTGGCAGGAGCTAGGACAGAGACAGGAGCTCATTGTGTTGTGCAGCACTTGGGTCTTGAACTGCTGACCTTCTGGTCATCAAGCTCAGCATCTTAACCACTAAGCCATTGCAGCAATATACTCATGTCTAAAAGTATGACATTCGGATACAATACATTTCCTTTATGTTTTCTACATGCCACAGTAGAATGCAGAAAATATGGACCGTGGCAGAGTGGGAAACTCATGATCCTCCAGATGTCATTGAACATCAGTCTCCACCTAGTCAGCAGTAAGTTATGATGGGAGTTGTATTTCATCAACATGTGTGAACTATAGCAGCAAAATAACCTGACCCAACCCTGCATTTCTTCTACAGCATGACATCCTAAGTTTCTTCTGAAAGATCTTGAGATTTCTCACCTGCAACAGATAACAGCTTTGCATGATAGTGCAAGGTCCAGGAATGACTGCCGAACTTCAAAGGAAAGGGCATACTTCAGAGTCTGGCCATCGATAATCAAGGCAATGTCATTTTCTTTGCCCAGTGATTCGCCCAAATTTGCACAATGCTGGGTGAGAGCAGCTCTTGTTGCCTAAAGAGTGTAAACAAAGAAAGAGAACAAGGCTACATTTTGGTATCATATCCCCATCCCTGAAAACCACAGTAGTGAAGAGTAATTACTGAAGCCAAAAGCAACCAAAAAAAAAAGTAAATAGAAATGTTTATGATAAACTGATTGTATTATCAATTTCTGTTGTTTTCCAAACCTATTATTACTGGTATATTGCCACGTATGTCACTTGATTTCAACATGTGGTTGCTTTCACATTTATATTTTTAACTTTTTATGTTGCCAAAAATGGTAATAAATCAAACATTAAATTACTTTTATAATGAGCCCTTATAAAGAAAGGAAAAGTAGAATGTTTTCAAATTAGGGGCACAGCCTATCTCTGATGAAGCCCTCTTAACTAATTCTGTCTAGTGTGTGCTCAGCAGACCATCCACTGAAAGGAGTCCAGTGCATTTTTAGTACTGGCTTTTAAATAGGCCTTTAAAGCCTATATATTCTGGACTGTTGAACTTTAAATATTTGTATGTTGCCAGTTTTGAGCAATTGCATAAAATTGCTCTTACTTGTTGTTTTAATACGAGTGTTGTGCTAGTTTTAAATTGTTTAACAGTTTAAATTTAACTGTATTTTACTGCAATTAGAATTTTATCCTTTTAATGTGAGCTAGACTAATAGGGGTTGCCAAGAAATTTTTAAAAGGAAAATCAGGAAACAATGGTGTCCTGTATCAAATTTTTGCAGCATGGGATTCAAAGGAATGTTTTTCAGCTAGCCATGCCAGGATTATTCTCATGACTAATAACAAGGGTGGAAAATTCAACGTATCTTACCTATATGTTATTATTGTATACTGTCAGGATGCTTCTATTTTATGGAGACCAAATGCATCATTGACTTCCAAAAGATCTCATCACTGACAGTCCTGACTGCAGGTATAAGTACAGTTTATCATCATCTTGATGCCATTAGAAATTAATACACATGTTTTATTTAAATTCAGAACAAAAAAAATATTTCTTGTGGCAACTGTTGCCCCCTTTTAATATACAGAACAGAAAGGCAAAATGTATCCAGAGCAACATGTAGTCTGCCTAGGCCTGTTTTTGTGGTCCCTGGAAGCCCTCTGTAAAAAAATAATAATTTGCAAAAAACATGGTCAGCTCCTGGAGGTCTCTAAGAATGGAGGCTTTGCAATAAAATAGGATGCAGAACCTCTAAACCAGGGGTTCCCAACCCAAGGACCATGGGCCAGATATGGCCTATGGTACCATTTCATGTGCCCCCACCCTTCAAAGGGCATTTGAGAAACAAAATGATCACCCCCTTTAAAGCTATTGGGACAAAATGGCTGCCCCCATCTTGCAGGCAGGGCAAAATGGATGTCCAGTCCTCAAAGCTGACTGAGTGTGACCTGGCCCCCAGCTTGAAAAGGTTGAGAATCCCTGCTCTAAACAGTAAAAAAAACCCCTAAAGTTCAGAAAATTAAAACCGGAAGTTGATTTTAGCAATATTTGTAAAATTTTGCTTATTTTCATGCCTGCTATGATCCCTGATAGATTCCCCAGTTGGAAATTTAGGGAGACACTCATTCAAATAGGCTTTAATTCCTGTTAATCCTATGATTTGCTGGCACAAACATTTAGTACAATTATTTTTTAAAAAATGAGTAACAGCATGTTTGCTCTTCTTGCTTTTGTATAAAGTTTGGCTCCAACTCAAAGCAAGATAAAGTTCATGCTTTGTCTGCTAAATATATCTATGTATTTGCACTCAAGATGACCCCCCCCCCCTTTTCCAGGTTGTGAGTAGCTGTACAAGGGTGGAATATGAACAAGGCTGGTATGGGATTATATTTGTCAGGAATAAAAACACTATATTTATGTGCCATTGTAATCTCTGACTGTTTTATGGACACAAATTCCTTCAGGGAAAAGTCACATATCCATAAAAACTTGTTATGGATTACAGCATTTTCTATTCCATCTGATTTGATAACCAGATGTAGGAAAAGGAATATAGATAAACTAATACAGACAACACAGCTGCAGATACTAGATAGTTACTATAGCTAAATGTTATATGGTGTCTCAGACAAAAGCCTTAAGCAGCCAATTTTCTTTAATTACTTCCGGGATCAATGTTTGTGGCCTTGACCAGTCAATCCAGTCTCCTCTTGGCTAGACTGAGTTCAATCAGTTAAGCTCACATCTTGAGGGCAGTCAATGTAATTCACTTCTTGTTGTTCTGCAGTATCCAAAACCAAATATTGGCAATCATCTTGGTGATCAGCCATGAAGACTGCCCTGAGAATAATGCAGTGGCCTTTCACCTGCCTTCCATATTGCAGCATGCCCCGATACCACTGATCCAGTTCTGCGAGTCACTTTCTGGCCCTGAGCCCTTTTTATTTATTTATTTATTTATTTTTCTGATTTATATTGCCACCCAACTCCGAAGACTTTGGGCAGCTCACAGAAAATAAAACCAATCACATTTTAAAAACCAATAAAACCCCCATTAAAACTGCTACCAAAAATTTGGCAGACAAAGTCCTCATACTCCACAGGCCAGGTTTGATGAAGCTGCTGCCTTCCATCAAGATGGACTTAAGTAGGATTGAATCCACTTGGGGACCATCACCCTTCCCTGTGAACTTTGGCACCGAAGCCATTAGTCCTCAGGGTTGTCATGTTAGTTAACTGCCACCCGACACTCAACATTGAGTCACTGGCAGTATAGTCTACTCCAAGGATTCTCAACCTGTGGCCGACATTCCGGATACAGCCCATGGCACCACCTCATGTGGCCCACCACCACACCCAGAAGTGCCATGTGGTGGAGCAAGGGCAAAATGGCCATCTGGCCCCTGCAGCTATCTGAGGAAGCGTGACCCAGCCCTCAGCTTAAAAAGGTTGAGAAGTCCTGGTCTACTCTATTACCATTAGCATCTTAACCCCATTTGGACTGTTCTGGTCATGAAGAAAATACTGGAAGCATGAAAATTTATGAAATATTAATTCTCCATTCCTTGCATTTGATATTTCTGATACCTTTCCATGTTGGCAGTAGCTATACCAATGAGATGAAAGATATGATGACTATATTTGACTCTTTATTCATCTGTTCATCATTTCAGTTTAATTTAGGAGAAAATGCTGTTCACTAGGCTCAAAATACTACAAAAACAAAAGCTGAAACAGTTACCCACAGCAAGTATCGAATTGTTCTGTGGGATTCGTCAGTGCTTCTAGTTCCCAGAGCCAGGGACAGGCCTCAAGTGTCCATTTTCCTGATTTTTCTGAAATATTTCATAAATCCCTTTTCATGGTGAGAGGGAAGGAACCCACATTTTTCCAGCAGAAATCCTTCTCTCTCTTTTTTCTCTTTCCCTAGATTACCAAACCTCCCCCTCCGTTCCTGTAGTTTGGCAACTGAAGAAGGTATGACAACAAAAAATTTATTCAATATTTTATACCCTAACAGGGAAATAAACTGATTTCATGCATCATACAACATAACTTAATTTTAATTCTCTGTTGGCCTTGAAAGCGGTACATCCTCAAGGTCACACTTCCTCACCAAATAAAACAAGAAGCATATTCAACTGTCATCTCATCTGATCTACCTTTTCATCGCTAGCAGGAAAACGTTCTTGTTATATATCTTTCAATAATTTAAGGGAGCAGAAGACAAAACTTGTTTGAAAATAACTTATTAGAAACAACTAATCAGAAGCATTTAATTATCTGGTATTCTTTTTCCCCAGTAACAAAAGTGTAACTAAGTTACAGTGGCTTACCTCTTACTGTTAGTCCCAAATACGGTAGACCAGTTGAACCAATTTGCATAAATCCCATTGGTTCAATTGGTTTGATCTAATTGGGCTTAGCAACTATCAGCATGAGAGCTTTAACATCACTCCATTTGCAGTGTAACTTTAGTTTCATAAATTCTATGGCTCTGACAGTATGGCTTCACCAAATGTTGGAGGAAGAATTCACACGTTTCCATTGCTGCCTTGTGCTGTGACTCCTCCTATTGCCTTGTGCTCTTCTGGAGTTTTGAAGTAATTGGATGATGGTCAGAAAGAGTATTTGCTTTATATCAGAAGTCTTCAAATTGTAGCACAACTAATTTCATTTCTTAAATTAATTTAAAGAAGCTAGGACTATTAAAGTAATTAACTAGGGTGGGGTACCCAAACTTTTTGGCCCAGCACATGGCCAAGCATGCCTGTCATGTGGTTCCTCCCACTGGAAGCAAAAGTGAAATGTGCATGCGCACATGCAAAATGCACTCATGCATGCACAGAACACTGCCATAAATTAGTTGCAGCTATTGTAAACGTGTTTACAACAGCCACAGGTAATTTATGGCAGCATTCTGCACATGTGTAGGTGCATTCTGTGCATGCAAGTTTTACTTTGCTTCCAGGAGTGGCAAGGGTGGCACAGTCCAGATTAATTGGTACTGCAGGCCTGATCCGGTCAACAGACCATAGTTTGGGCACCCCTGAACTAGGGGAAAGGTTTTGCACACTAAAATTTATCTTTCAAGATGTGGAAGGATGGCAAATTAGACCACTGAAAACATGGTCTAGCACAGAAGCCTATTTCAGAGATCTGTGCTTTCCATGTCTGGTCACATCCCATCTCAGGAAGAACTTTGGGAATGGTTGCTTTAGAGAAGAAGGCTAGATGCCCAATGTTATTCAGGATTGCAGGAGCTCAAATTCCTCATGTGAGGAGTCTGAGCCCACCATTTTGCCACTTCTCAGGGCAAAGAAAATCCCACAGGATTTTATCTAAAGGGGCATGGTAAAATGCTATTGCTACAAGCTACAAACCAATATTTATTTTCCTAGTGATTTGAAATATATATGCAGAGTTTGTTACAGTTCTAAAGTGGTTCCAAAGTAGACATTGCTTTTAATTTCATTCTGAATTATTTTTCTTACCACAGTCTACCAAACCGTAATGGTCCTGAGCTTAAAGCAGTAAATATTGGCTATCAATTATGAAAAAAGTCAACTATGTTTCTGATTGCCAAAGGAGGTTCATGAAATACAAGGAAGGGTTGAATTAACAGTGGAGCATAAGAGGTGATTTTGACAGGGTCTGCTTTTGATGGTGACAAAAACCAGGAGAGGTCTGGGGTGACATCTCCTTTTAAGGCCACTTTTCATAGTTGTCTCTGCCAATGAGGTGAGTTGATGCTTATTATCATCTATTTGGGAGAGTAAATTTCAAAGCATAGATGAAAAGACACAAAACCCACATGGCATTCTTTCCAGCTGCCATTTTAATCCTCCAGGATAAGGATCCCTTACAAGGTACAGTAGTTCTTTTCAGGAAACTCAGGAAGTAATGACAGCTGCCAGTAAGTTTTTCCTCTGCTGCACTCACCTTATTCAAAAACAAACAAATAAATAGAATAAACAGGGGAGAACTGGGAAGGAGAGTGAACAACCAAACCTTTACACAGACAAACATTTGGTCCAACACAAGTCCTGAGGCATTTACAGTGATCGCAAACCTTGGCACTCCAGCTGTTCTTGAACTTCAATTCCCAGAAGTCCTGATCAGCAGGAGTGCTGACTTGGGCTTCTGGGAATTGAAGTCCAAGAACACTTGGAGTACCAAGGTTCACCATCACGGGAGTAGAGTCACAATTCCTATCTAAGGACCTGGCAATCATAAAAAGCTAACAAAAGATTTGGTAGACCTATAGAAAGACAAATAAACTGCTTTTGAGCAAAAACCCAATATATTTTTAACCTCAACAATTGTTACAAGAGATGAACATGAACTGGCATTTCCCCCACTATTAGGATAGAAGTAAACCATAGTGAAGATTTTTCTTTTCTTTTTTTCTTTCCAAAAGGTTAACTGGTAGTGAGCTACATGGTTCTTACAACCCTGCTAACAAAGAGGTGTCTGTGAATAAGAAGTCTTCCAAAGCACGAGTCTGTTAATCTGTTTCCAGCATGTCTAACCTCTTTCCACAGAACTCTCCAGGTACAGTTGGGCAAACTACAGCATTGGGTCTGCTTAGCTACTGAAACCTGCTGGAAATACTCTTTAAAATGAAACAAAACAAAGTTGAGTAACATGTTTACCAGATGAGTGAAATTATCTGGGATACTCTTCGTTAACCTTGTACTGTCCACATGTGTTGGATTACTGCAACCATTAGTTTTCAAAAAGAACAGGGGCTATGATCAAGGACAATAGGAGCCATAATTCCCAAATATCTGACAGCTGAACAAAAGCCTACCTTTCTCATTCTTAGATTTCCTTCCTTCCTTCCTTCCAGATTTAGTGTCAGGAACTATCAAGGCAGTTCTGATTAGCTGAATAACTCACTGAATTACTATATATACTTGAGTATAAGCCAATTTTTTCAGCACCAAAAATGTGCTGGAAAAAAGAAGACTTGGCTTATACTCGAGTCATCTGCTCTATTTTCCTGGCTGTGCAGGGGATCTGCACATTTGAGACCATCTGATGCAGCGATTTATAGAGCTGATGAGCACTAGCAGAATGTGAATATCCCTTTGAATGTTTTTTTTTTAAAAAATTGACATTTTTACCCTGAGTGGTATCACCACAGCTCATCTTGAGGAAGCAACAACATTCTTTCATAGGCTGATTTTATTTTAACCACTTCCTGACCACTGAACGTCCTGGCCAGGAAGTGGTTAGATCTGGATCATGGCTGCAGCCATGGTTGTATTTAATTTTTTTCTGCCAGCTAGTAGCTGCTGCATTGCCCACCTTAAGGCTTATACTTGAATCAGTTTTCCTGGTTTCTCAGGTAAAATTAGGTTCCTCGACTTATATTCACAACAGCTTATGCTTGAGTATATATGGTAGATATCTGGCTGCAGAGCCAGAGATTGGTCATTCAATTCCCAACTATGCCCCCAAGAAGAGAATGAGAAACCACTTCTGCCCATGAAAGGTGACATTAAAATACATAAGTTAGTCTTTAAAGTGCCACAACATATGTTTTGTCATTTTGTTTTGTTTGACCTCTGATATGCTTGAAACTACTTCTATGTATTCTCTACCTATAAACCCCTGAAAAGGGTTGCCATACATCGGAATTTGTTTGATAACACATCATCACCATCATCATTATCATCATGGTACCACGTTCTGGTCACTTATGAGGTTCTATCATAAAAATGTAAGAGAGTTGCAAGGGAGCTCTCCAGTTTAACAAGACACACAGAACACACACACACACACTAGGAAAATAGCATACAAAAGTGTGTGTTACAAAAAATTGCTGGCAAAATTCTCACATGGTGGAGAAATATATGAAAATGCATAAACATTTCTATTTGTACAAATTTTCATCTGAATTTTTTTTAAAAAAACAATCAATATAAGAGGAGCAAAATAAATGTATGCTTAAAGATACAAAGATTATAGAAATTAGAACACATTCATTCTTTCGTACCCACAACACAACTCTACTCTATGCATAGCAATACACTCAAATGGAGCCTGGAAATTAATAGAATACATTCAGAAATTAGACCAAGTGGCTGAGTTTGGAGTCACCTTTGACATATGTTATCTGTTAATCTCACCTCAGGAAATTAACTAAATGCCTATCTCTCCTGCTGGCCAAAGCCATTGTTTAACTTGAAGCTCAGCTCTTGTTCAAAATTGAAGTAGATTTCCTTTAAAATACGAATGGTTTCTGTTTGTGTCTAATTGTGATATTAATATTGGATTGTATGTCTTCTCATTCCAAGGAAAAGTTAAATGGAAAAACTATAACTATCAATGCAGATATGTGAAGAAAAACAATATTAAAAGGGAATCACCACAAGGATTCCTGGGGGAAACACCTTGTGCTCTCAGGAAATGCTTATCAAAAGACCTTTCTTCCAACCAGCCTTTCCAGCCAGGATCTTCAGCCTTACTGGAAAATTACATATCAATAAGTTTGCAAGAAGTCAATAGGCCAATTTTCATTGAAGAATTGGGGCCCCCATCTATGATGTACCAAGAACCTGATTGGCCTTGGACATTTAAAATTATAACTCTGATTCGTTCATCTTTACAATCTCTGATATGATTTGCCTTTTATTGTGAAGGCTGGGATGTATAATTAAAAGAGAGTGTTTTGTTACTGTATTGTTTTATACTTGAAGAAACATTTTGTTGCTTTTATGTTACTGATCTGCTATACAATAAAACCAGTGGTGGGCAGCCAAATTTTTTACTACTACACTGTGGGCAGAGCCGACATTGTGGGCAGAGCCAATGTCATGATATCATAGGTGGAGCCAATGTCATGATGTCATGGGCAGAGCCAATAATGTGGGCAGAGCCAAAGTTTAAAAATACATAAGAATACAGTGCACATAAAATACAAATTAAATACATATTAAATAGACATAAAAACACATAAAATATAAATTACATACACTTTAACTAGACATAAAAACACATAAAAATACAAATTAAATACACATAAAAACACACAAAATAAAAATTAAATACACATTAAATAGACATAAAACACACATTAAAATACACATTAAATATCTAAAAACACATAAATACGCATTAAAATACCCATAAAAACACACATTAAATACACATTCCACCCACCCATCCCCCCAAACCAAAACCCGAGTCCCTTACCCTGGGGAGCAGTGGCGGCATGGTGTGGCCTGGTGCGGCAGCATGGCCTAACCCGGCCCCACGGCCGGGCCTGGCCTGGCCTGGCCCAGCCCGGTCTGGCACAACGGCATGTCAGCAAGCGGTGTGCAGTGTGGCAGTGAGTGGCGGCAGTGGCGAGTGGTGATGAGTGGCGGTGGCCCAGAGGTGCAGGGTGGCGGCACAGCGCAGAGGCACAGGGAGACTCGAGCAAGAGGGTCACCGCTGCCATCGCCACCAGACCTCCAAGGAGGCCACTGAGGACCTCTCCGCCTGCCCCCCTCTCCAGCCTAAAATGGTGGCTGATAAGTGAGCACGCGTAAAAATAGCATGCACACCTTTAGTACTCAGCACGCATGTGTCAATTGCTATTTTCACGCATGTGCACTCACCAGCCGCCATTTTGGGCTGGAGAGGGGGGCAGCTGGGGAGGCCCTTAGTGGCCTCCTCAGAGATCTGGCGGTGGCCCTCGCTCGAGTCACCCCGTGCCACTGCGCTGCCACACGGTGGCACCACCACTCACTGCTGCCGACGGTCACCGCCTATGCCAGGCCAGGCCACAGTGCACCACCAGGCCGCACCACCGCTGACCTAGGCCACACTGCCGGACCATGCCAGGCTGTGCCATGCCACTGCTGACCCAGGCTGCACTGCCGGGCCAGGCCAGGCTAGACTGCGCTGCCAGGCCAGGCCGGGCTGCACTGTCACTGTTGTTGCCTGCTCCCCAGCCAGGTAAGTGACTCATATTTGGGTTTGGGTTTGGGGTGGGTGGGTGGAATGTGTGTTTTTATGTGTATTTAATTTGTATTTTTATGTGTTTTTATGTGTATTTAATTTGTATTTTTGTGTGTTTTATGTGTATTTTTATGTTTACTGTATTTTTATTTTATTTTTATTATTTTTTACTTTGGCTCTGCTCACGTCATTGGCTCCACCCATGATGTCATGACATTGGCTCCACCTACAACATCAGCTCCACCCATAATTTGGTAGTAGAAATTTTGGCTGCCCATCACTGCCTGTAAAAATCTGCAGTAACATGTATACTTGAGCATAAGCCAACCCAAATATAAGCCAAAGTACTGAATTTTGACCTGAAAATCCAAGAAAATAGATTGACCTGAGTATAAACTGAGGGTGGGAAATGCAACAGCTGCTAGTGAGTTTCTATAATCAAAATACAGTACATGAAAATATGGTAAAATTATTTAAATTTTTAGCACATCTCACACGGTTCTGGAACCCTCATGGTTATTGACCCGAATATAAGCTGAGTCCCCTTTTTGGGACTCATTTTTGGGGCTAAAAAACTCGGCTTATACTTGAGTGTATATGGTAGTTAGTTTGCTTGGCCTTGCTGCCACATGGATCATTATAAAAACTGAACTCTGAAGTCAGTATATCTCCCAATTCCTGTCTTTTTCCCATCTGCCCAGTTTTAGGTCCAATGCAGGTCCTTTGCCTTTTTGAAATGGTGCCTTGGGGGGATGTCTATATTGCTATTGCTTATTGTTTTCTTGTTTTCTTATTTGTTTTCTAAGTAAACGTCTCTAATTTGTATAAACAATTTGTTTGTGGTTCATTTCAAAGCTTCTGCCTGTGAAACAGTTCTTTAAATATTAAATAAAATTATTCCGCCCTCCTTGGCTTTGATGCTTGTAGCTCTGAAATACGGAGTCTGAAATTTAGGTAACAAGTTGAACCTAAGCCTAAATCTTATTCCATCACTCTATCTCATGTGCTTATTCGCACATATGCTGTATGTAGAGAGCTCCACAGTTGTATAGACACAGCAATATGTGGTGAATAGAAGATATGAGCCCTGTTCCACATTTGAGACCTCACACTGCCCTAAGAGGCAGCTAACTGGAAAGCTTGCTATCACAAAGAAAAGGAGAAGTCAGTTTTAATATATTATGAACCAACAGACCTCCCGAGGGAAGCTGCATGGCAAACTGGAGTAGTAGAAATCAATACTAAATTGGAACCTAAACCATTGCCTGGGCTAGTTTTATTTAATTGAAAGAATTCTGTGCTCTCCTACTACACTCCATGAGCTAATTGCTAGCACAAAGGGATACACCAGCCGGGGAAGGATTTAGGATATGCATTATGGCTCTCCTCAGTGCTATTGCTGAGCAAACAAACTTCTCCTTTTTAACTGCAAGCAATTAGCCACAGCCCTTGAAATACCATTTGCTTATGGTTCACTAGTTAAGTCTCTAGTGAATGGAGGAGTTCACCCTACAATTGCATCAATCCCAATTCAAGAAAAATGAGAGCATGTCCTGGGGTAAGATAAGCTGTTTTTACTATTTTCCAAAATGTAAGCAGGTAATTGTATAAGAAATCAAAGTAATTCCTTGTTTATTCTGTCCCTCTTCCTTGTCCCTTGTTTGTAATTGCAAACTTATTTCTGACTAAGTGTTTTCTCTCTGCTGCTCTAACAGCACTGCTCATATTTTTCTTGGTTGTCTTGTGTGTCTTTAACAGCAGAAGAAACACAGGGCATTGAGCAAGATGAGCCCAGTCAAAACAATCAATCCGAGAGTTCTTCTACCAATAGCAAAACAGCCCCCAGTAGGAAACTATGTTTGATTTTGCACAAGTAAAGAAAGAACTTTGCAACAATTCACCTAGAATTGTTGCAAAGCTCTTTCTTTACTTGTACAGGCACGTTTTACTTCCACTTCCAGGAGCGACTAGGGCTTCGTGGGCCGGATGAATTGGCATCGGGGGCCAGATCTGAGGCCTAGGCCATAGCGACTGGCTCCCTGAACCACGTGACCGGCCCATGGCCCAAAAAGTTTGGGCACCCCTGATCTAGACAATTAAGTTTAAGAATAGAATATTGATGTATTTTCTAATATTTAAGCTGTTGAGATTCTGAATCCAGTCTCTCACTGCAGCAATTATGTGTCAAAATCAAGAAAAGCAGCAATTTCTCTTAATTCTGTAAAGAGCTACTCTAATTTTTTTTTGCACTTGCACATCATGTGACCAATTTCCCAAGTGATTCTTCTGCCCTAGAAAACAAGCCCCCCAAACTGAACATGTTATACATGTGAATGGAATTTCTATCACCCTAAGTACTGAAAGCACAGGATATCCACAAGTGCCGTAATCACCTAAACAAAGCCACTGGCAAGATGGAATGTGTAACTGGAAAGTCTAATGGAACATAGTTTTGATAGTAATTGTATTACTGGCAAGGGATAAAGTGGTGATCAGACCCAATGAGAGTCTCTAAGCTTGAAAAACAGCATTTGCTACCTACAGCATAACTGTGTGAACAGTGAATGCAAGATTCTTCACTACAGCACAGAAAGCTTAATAGTTAATCTAGTCTTGTGATGGAGTACAATTTTACCCTTAAAGCATTGTAAAATCACCTACTCCTAATTTTCTTATTCGTTATTTCAAAAAATAACATGCCTCACTGGAAAACCTCTGGCAATCCCATACATCACACACACTTTTCTGTTTAAGAACCACCGCCTACTTTCTGACTTGGATGACTTGTATAATTTTTATTCTGTTCTCTAGAGTGTATCACAATGATGAACAGTAGGGTACTGTTATAAATCTTGGCATTATCAAGCACAACTTGTTTACAGGTAAAGCATTAGACTATCTATGTGTGGTCTACATTTGGGACCATTTCTCACATTTCTGGAAGAAACCTTGTGACGCCTGTTTGTATTTTATAACTTTCTAAAGCCTTTCAAGAAGAACTTCATCTGATCAGCACAACTCTGCTGCTAAATAAAAAACAAACAGAAGCAAGACTTGGACAGGTTGAGATTTCAAAGAATTATACACATGTCTTTAAAAGGAAGGAGGAGAAAAATGCATGGAATTTAACCCAGAAGAGACTACTGCACACAATTTTGAGGGTTCCCAAATACAATGCTGTGCCTTGGATCCACAGAAACTGGAGGCATAGTTGCAATTTATGAAATGCTGGAGGTATTGTGATAGGTAGAATATAAGGCAAACTCACTGAGACAGTAATTAAAAGTCATGCTCCAAAGCCACATTCATTATGGCACCCCTCAGCAAGGCTGTGGAGTCGGTAGATAAATGTTCCAACTCCTACTCTGACCCCGACCCCTCAGTTTTGTGTACTTCTGACTCCGACTCCGACTCCAGGTACCCGAAATTTCCTCCGACTCCTCGACTCTGACCCCAACTCCACATTTATCTACCGACTCCACAGCCCTACCTCAGAGCCATGCTACCAAAGACAGTCCAACTATCCCAAAGAGCAGTAAAGGTAAAGGTCACCCATGCTCAAAAGCCAGTCGTATCCAACTCTATGGTGCAGTGCTCATCTCTGTTTATAGCCAAAGAGCCAGTGCTGTCTCTGTCTGCAAACATTTCCATGGTCATGTGGCAGGCATGACAAAACACCGGAGTCCATGGAAAACTGTTTACCTTTCCACCAAAGTGGTACCTATTTATCTACTTTCAATTTCTTGCTTCCGTACTGCTAGGTTGGAAGGAGCTGGGACAGAGGTGGGAGCTCACTCCGTTGTGCAGTACTCAGGTCTCAAACTGCTGACCTGCCGACCTTCCAGTCATCAAGTTCAGTGTCTTAACCACTAAACCACCACAGTACCTTATGCCATGCTACCAAGGACAGTCCAAATATCCCAAACAACAGTAGGTCATAGCATATTTCATGTTCTTAATTAGGATAAGATTTTAAAAGTGCTGCTTCCCTCACGTTACTGCTCCACTGTACCGCTAACAAAGATACTTTCCTGATTATTCCTTTCTACCATAATGCCTTTCATTCTGCTGTCCCCAAAAGTTGCTGCTGAATTATGGACTGTGATATGCATGGTGCACCTTGCTCAGTGGAAAAGAAGACCCACACAATGGCTTTTATTTGTACGTGAGGATCAAGCAGAAAGTTGCATATAGTTTTCACCCTTCACTCTATCTTTGTGCAGTAACATTCGCATATGATAAATTTCTGCCTCTTCTGCAGCTTTTAAAAATATGAGATTTCTATTGTGGCTTGAGATATTCTGGAACTCAGTTAGGGATAGGAGAGAATTTCAGGTCAGTTTCCTTTTGTAAGAATTTCTCAAAAATCTCTAAATTATTATTTTACAGAATGGAATAAATGCAAATAAATAAAAGCCAGGCTCATCATTAGGAAGAACTCCTTGCACTCTCTTTAATTAATTAATTAATTCATTGATAGCATTCCATGCTCTCTGGTGTCTAGTCATGCCTGCAGTGGTGGGCATCAGCAGGTTCGCACCAGTTCATCAGAACCGGTAGCAGAAATTTTGGCTAGCCCCACTCATCCAAGTTTTGAAACAAAGTAGTCCTAATTTGGGTGCAACACAGGGCTTTCCCCCTGGCCATGCCCACCAACATACCACACCCACAGTGTGGTAGTAAATTTTTTTGGAGCCCACCACTGCATGCCTGCCACACGACCATGGAAATGTCTGCAGAAGCAGACAGCGCTGGCTCTTCGGCTTTGAAACAGAGATGAGCACTGAACCATAGAGTTGGATACAACTGACTTTTGAGAAAGGGAACCTTTATCTTAAATAAATAAATAAAATATTTAAAATAAAACAATCCATGTGGAAAAAACAGAAACTGATAAGATTTATCTATACAGGCTCTAGTGGGGACTGTGATAACACATAGAAAACAGTAGCTTTTGCCTGATCTCCTGAGTCTCAACATCAAAAACTTAGTTATTAAACTAATGAAGTGAAATGAGTTAAACGTGTAACAGTTAAAAAATCTTTTTAATAGTAACCATGTTAGTCTGTGTTTCAAGCATATCAGAGAATAAACAAAAGAAAACCAAAACGTAGCACTTTGAAGACTAACTGTTATATTTTAATGTTAGCTTTTGTGGATAAAATCCACTTTGTCAGAGTCTATTATTAAACCCTGCTATTATTAATAATGGTCATTCACAAAACAATTGTTGCTAATAACACAAACATGCTGTCACTGAATGAACCCACAATAATGGTTGAAAATGACAAATCTTTAGCTTGTTTCAATAAGATCAAATCATCCGAATGATATACAGAAGAATAATGGCAAAAACAGTAGATGTATAGAGCAGGACTTCTCAACCTTTTGAAGCTGGGGACCAGGTCACACTCCCTCAGACAGCTTCGGAGGGCCAGATGGCCATTTTGCCATCTACATGGCACTTCCAGGTGTGGTGGAGGGAGTGGTGGGCCACATGAAATGGCACCATCGGCCGCATCTGGCCTACGGACCACAGGTTGAGAATCCCTGGTGTAGAGTATGTGTAATACTGCTTTTACTATCATCCTTCCTCCATCTGGTTACTATGAACAGTTACTTATGATAAAAATATTTTGATTTATTAGAATGGGTTTTGGTTTGCTTTTAAGTTTGGTCGTCCATGAAGTAGTGAGAACAATAGAAAGAAAGACACTCTACAGCCACATTTCCCCCTGTACTTTAACCCGGGGGGGGGGGGGGGACCATTTTCACCATCTGTTTAGAAAAGACTGTTTCAGCAAGAGCTGCCTAATTCCAGTGCTCCAGGGACCTGTAAGGAAATCTGGCCTTAGGGGAGTTTAGATTGGGGGATGGAATGATGGAACTAAGAAAGCTACAAGTCCCCCCCCCCATAGAAACGCTCACTGTGCGAGCGTTTCCATAGGGGAAGTCTGACTCACATAGTGAAAATTTTCATTATGCGAGTCGGATCGCTTTTTGAAAAACCCGCTCGTTATGCGAGTTTTTCGCAAAGCGAAATGCTCATTAAGTGAAGTTTGACTGTACAGTTGTATTCACTTAAAGAGCATAATGTGTTCCATAGGATAGCTCTTTAAGCGAGTTTGCTGTTTAAGCAAAACACCATTGTAAGTGACCAATTGTGACTTCTGGTGGGGGGGATTGCAAACACCGATTTATTTGTTAAGTGAGTTTTATTTGTTAAGCGAAGTGACCATTCAGAGAAAATTTTGCTCACTCTTTAAGTGAGGCGCTCTTTATGCAAGGTTTGACTGTATAGAAGAACTATCAAGCCACTGGATTTTGTGGATGTTCTACTGTGCTGGTAGAATGCTAGATGCATGGCCTCCATGACAAACAATGGAAGAAGGATGCCTTAGGCACTGAGTCTACGTGTTGTAAGAATAGTAAATAAATTGGGGATGACTTTTGAGACTCTTTAAGTTGGGTTTGGTGTTGTTGTTTTACATTTTTGAAGTACTGTATAGCTCAAAGGTAGAGCATATGCTTCAATCCACAGTAACTCTAGGTAGGGTTGGGGGGTGGGGTGTCAAATGAAACCCTTGAGAGCAATTACAGATATATGTCAATACTAGACTTGACAGACCAATAAAGTAGTTTTCTATATTTCTATTCTGTTTTTACCAAAGTCTTCAGGATAGGGCAGTTATAAATGCAAAAGGCTACATGCTCTAGAACCATTTTGTAGTTGTTGTTTTCTTTTAAAAGAAAATAGGGCCTTTTTATGATGGCTTTCCAGCCACTGAACTCTCTTCCAGGGGAAGCTAAATTGCCATGTCACCCTTACCACTTCCACCAGCAGGAAAAAACCTCTCCTTTCAGGCAGATTTTTGGCAACTGAACAAGTTGCAGACAAATAAGCTTTTAAATGGGAATGCTGCAATTTGTACTTTTTTTCTGGTGTATTTAGAAAATATTTCAAAAATGTTTAGGTTAGTAGTCTTTTAATAATCTAACATAATTGTATTTTAATATTGTGACTTATTGGCTGAAATCATGTTGCACAGCTTATACTTGAGGAACAGTGATGACATTGCTTGCATTAAGTGGTATACCATGTGGAAGCTATCAGAGCTGCAAGATGAAAGGGTGAAATTGCTAGAAATAACAACAGCTGAATGACTTAACCCAGGGGTGCCCAAAGTATAGCCCCAGGGGCCAGATCTGCCCTCCAGGCCATAGTGACCAGCTCCCTGAACCACGTGACTGGCCCACGGCCCGAAAAGTTTTGACACCCCTGACTTAACTAGTGGAGGGCATTTTTGCTTATTAAAGATTACACCTTCCATCCAGAAGCTGCCATAGCTTCGTCACACTGAAAAACATTATACAATCAATGGAAAAGCTGTGGGGCAGAAGTAGGAAGTTTTTAATTACCAAAAATGGCTCTGGTCCATGATGTTGCCACCCTTAAATCAACTTCATGGGATTCCTGCCTTGGGGAAAATGCAGGATATACCAAAATAAAGAAATAAAATAATGAGTGGTATACGGATTTTCCATTATACAGGATGTGAACAACAGATCCATTTATAATCTGCTGCTTAAATAGTAAGAGGCTAGAATTTGGCACATGATCACAGTCTATATAACTCCTGTGATGAGGTTTGTAATGAACTCTTTGCTTTTAAGTAATTCAGTCTTCGTGTTCAAACCCTAAGAACCAAAATGGTAGTGACTGGAAGCTAGGGGTTCTGTTGCACACTGAACATGCAGATTGTATATTGTGAAGCACTGACTTCTAGATGATCTGTGATGAGGGTAAAGAGCCACTCTCCTGCCTTTACATTTAATCTAATAGTTATATAATCAGGGAAATTGGCTGGCAAACCTATTTCTCAGTTACTGAATCTTTTTGCCTCAGGCTTCCTTCAGGCCCTAATTAACCTTTCCTCAAAAAGCACGTCTGTGCCTAAAGCTGTTTAATGGTAATTATACATATAGTAGCCAATGCTGTACAAAGAGCATAGGAATTTAATATGGTGGGAACATTCATGAAACTACATTTACCAGATAGCAAAAAAGAACTTTAAATTGTCCTTCCATATTTCTAGCCACAGACTCTACACTTTGGCATGCTAACAGCCAGCTGTAATTTGATTTAAGTTGCATGCATTTGCTGTGAAATGAGCTCAATTAAATAATATTTAAGTAATAATCTGTGGGATCAGGGTGTCATGGATCACTTTAATGCTGGCTTAGATTTTTTAAAATGTGTGACAAAGTACAGCTGCCTTAAACTGAATTCTCCATTGCTTTTTTAAGATGTTGAGAACCAGAAATACTACTTTTCCATTTGATTTTTCTTTTCAAATACAGGATTTCAAAATCATTAGAAACATATTACTTGGAATCCCATCTGTCTTTGCTTACTAGCATTTGTGTTACTTATCATGTGCTATCAAATCGCTGCCAGTGTATGGTGACCCTCATACGGTTTTTGAGGTACTGTATATGAAATGTTCAGGGAGTGCCTTATCATTGCCACAACCACCCAGCCTTGAATTTCCATGGGCAAACAGAGATTTGAATCTAGTTATCCCAAGTCCTAGTCTGATATTTTATCCACTATACCACACTGGCTCTTGAGCAGCTTGCTGTGGCTAACTGAAGCCAATTGATAAGGTCCCCTGACATACCTCAATTGCACATGAGAAAGTACACTGTTATAAGTAGCAGGATTTCAGTCAATCAGGAATAAGTAACAGATTTAAAATTAAACTACATAAGTAATTTCCCTACCGTCCAAAAGAAATTGGCTTAATATTTACTAAACCTATTAATCATTTCCATTGTTTTAATACTGTATTCAGCCTATCAAAATTGTGAATGCACAGGCCCAGGTAACTTGACAATACAGTAGAGCCCTGCATAATGAAAAAACTCCGTCCCACGGAGCACTTCGTTATGCGAACGTTTTGCTATGAGAAGCATTCGTTATGCAGGGTTCCACTGTATTAACATCCTTACCTGCATCAAATAAGGTGGAGCTGGCTATTAAATTATAGTACAGTATCTTCAAAAATTTAGGGAAAGCTTCTTAAACTCAACTGTGAATAGACTTCTTAAAAGCAATCACAATTACACTTATATACTTCCCCATAGCACTTAGTGCACTCTTTGTGCCAGGAGTTCTCAACCTTTTAAAGCCAGAGGCCCTTCCTACATGGCACTTCCTGGTGTGGTGGAGGCAGTGGGGGGACACGACGACACATGAAATGGTGTCGTGGGCTGCAGGTTGAGAATCCCTGCTCTGGACAGTTGACAAGTTAATTAGCATAATTAGTATAAAAGTACATTGCAATTTTTTTCTTTGTAATTTTAAAAATTGTAAATGATTACTAAAATAAGGAAATACAGAATGATAATATGACATAACAGCGTAGCATGGAAAAGATTTTGGAAACCTAGCAGGACCGCACAGGAATTCTTCAATGTCCCTTCTCATAATGCGATCCAAAGTCCATCTTATTCATGTTTGCTGAACAGAACTAAATGTAACTGTTTTCATTCAGAAACCTTCCTTGGAACTTTCCCCCCTTTAAATGATAAATGGTTGCCGGGGAGGGACAATCAGACATCTTTAATATATGTACCTTGAAAAATAATCAGTCAACAAGGAGCTATTGTTTCCCAATGGATTAAGTTGACTTCTTCATGCACCAAGTAAGGAAGGGTTAAACTTTAAAAGCAGGTGCTGGGCCTGTAATTCATTCAGTAGACATCCTAACTGTTTAGACAAAGGACCGATATCACCATGGCTCTTAATTACAGACATACTCTGGGGTGATTGTTTTAAAACTACCATACAAAATTATTCTATCATAAAAACAGCTCCTCTTGAAAGATAATTTTTTTCACAATTGCTTGTAGGTTGAATCCATGAATGTCTGGCCTAATTTACATATTATTCTGGAAAACATAGTCTTGATGAAAATACTATATTGCATAGCACAATGAACTGAGAGGCTACAGAGCCATAAAATGTTGCTTTTTGGAACACTAGCCCACAGAATCGCTCCGGAAGACATGGAGCTCTCTGGAAATTTATCGCAAAGCAATTTCTATTTACTTTAGCCAGCAGAGCCAATGGTTAGAGATGATGTGAGTCTCCAGCAATAGATGGAAGGCAACATGTTGTTCAAGACTAATTGAAATCTACTAGCAGGAGCTCTATGTTTTCACACAGGAATCTTTCCCACCCACTCCTGGAGATATTCAGATTGAACATTGTACACACAAAGCATTGTGTTGTACAACCTGAACTCTAGACTTCCCAAATGATAAAAAGTCCCAACATACTTTAGGATCGAAACAGTAGATACTCGTACGGTAAATCTCTGATGGATGGAAAAATCCTAGTTAAATACTAGGATTAAACACAGTTAAATACTCAGTGTCATTGCACATAGGTGACAACTCAGAAATCATGGCTGATCTTCCACTGTAAGATAAAGGTCACCCTTGCTTGAAAGCCAGTTGTATCCAACTCTAGGGTGCAGTGCTCATCTCTGTTTACAGCCAAAGAGCCAACGCTGTCTGCGTCTGCAGATGTTTCTATGGCCATGTGGCAGGCATGATTAGAAATGGATTGCTGTTACCTTCCCACCAAAGGAGTATCTATTTATCTATTTGCAGTTTCTTGCTTTCGAACTGCTAGGTTGGCAGGAGCTGGGACAGAGATGGGAGCTCAGTCCATCATGTAGCACTTGAGTCTCAAACTGCTGATTTGTTGACCTTCCAGTCATCAAGTTCAGCATCTTAACCACTCAGCCACCGCAGTCCCTTCTTCCACTGTAGTAGTTACTATACTGCAGTGAGACATGGGAACTGAATCATGAAATTCATTTGGTCACCCAGGACTAATTGCTTTCTCTGAGCCCAAGCTACCCCAGAAGATTGTTGTGAGGACAGTGTAGAGCAGGGTGGACAAATTATGGCCCATGACGTCTAATCATCGAGCCTGCGCTGCACAGCTCTGGGAAGCGGAGGTAAAACGCACCCGTGCATGTGCAAAACACTGCCATAAATGCCCCCGCAACTGTCATAAACAGCGTGGAAAATGTAGAGTTGGGGTTGATTGAAGTGCAGTCTGGCCATGTTATCTGGGATCAGCTCGATCCAGTTCTCCCTGATGAAGTGGACAGGGTCCTGGTAGCTGTCTGTGCCACTGCCTGTGTGTTAGATCTGTACCTGGCTAATTAAATCTACCAGGACGGTGACAGGCAGTTGGGTCAAGGCAATTATCAACTCTTAGAGGGTTTTTCCCCAGCACCATTAAAACATGCCCTGGTGCGCCCCCTCCTGAAGAAGCTATCCCTCAGCCCTACAATAATGGCAAATTATTGGCCTGTGTTTAACCTGCCCTTTCTGGGTAAGGTTCTGGAGAAGGCAGTCGCATGGCGGTTACAGGAGATCCTGGATGAAACCGATTATCTGGACCCCTTCCGGTCAGGATACAGGCCTGAATATGGTATGGAAACTGCATTGGTCACGCTGGTGGATGATCTCTGGAGAGAGCAGGATGGTGGACATCCATCCATCCTGGCTCTTCTCAACCTCTCAGCGGCTTTCGATACTGTCAACCATGGTATCCTTCTGGAAAGGCTCCGAAGATTGGGGATCCATGGCACTGTGTGGTCCTGGTTTTCCTCATTTCTGAAGGGCTGGATCCAGTCGGTGTGGTTGGAGGGTGAGAAATCCAGCCCTAAGCTGCTCCAATATGGGGTGCCTCAGGGCTTGGTGCTTTCACCTCTCCTATTCAACATCTACATGAAACCTGTGGGTGAGATCATCCGTTCCCACGGGGTAAGGTATCATCAGTATGCAGATGATACCCAACTGTATATCTCAGCCCATGGGGACCCTAGCGATGCAGTGGAAGTCCTTTCCAGGTGCCTGGAGGCTGTTAGGGTCTGGATGGGGGAGAACGGGCTACAACTGAATCCTGGCAAGACCAAGTGGCTGTGGGTCAGGGGTCCTGAATTATCTCGGGAGCTACCATCTTTGGTCTTGCCCCAAACAGACCCGGTGTGTAATCTGGGGGTTCTCCTGGACTCACAACTACTGCTCGAAGAGCAGGTGGCAATCGTGGCCAGGAGGACTTTTGCACAACTTCATGTTGTGCGCCAGTTACGCCCGCTCCTAGGTCGGGAGTCCTTGCTCATGATCACTCATGCTTTAGTCACCTCCAGACTTGATTATTGTAATGCGCTCTACATGGGGCTGCCTTTGGTGACCATTCGGAGGCTGCAGCTGGTACAGAGTACGGCTGCCCGGTTTGTGATGGGGTCCGGGCGTTGTGCTCGTGCCTCATCACTGCTCTGGGAGCTGCACTGGCTCCCAGTATTCCTCCGAGTGCAATTCAAGGTGCTGGTTATTACCTTTAAAGCACTACATGGTAGTGGGCCAGGATACTTAAAGAGACTGCATCGTCCCAAGGACATCTGTCCATCCCACTAGAGCAGACTGGAGAGGCGCTCTGGTCGTGCCATCTTCCAGAGAGACCACCTCTCTGGCACCAGAAGGAGGGGCTTCTCTGTGTTTACTCCGGCCCTATGGAGCCTCCTGCCAGCTGACCTACGTCTCCAGACAGAGCTGCTTTCCCTTAGGAAGAGTGGGAAAACTTGGCTGGCAGGGCAGGTATGGGGTACTGGTGGCACAATGTCCCCAGCCTGCTGGTTAATTTGACCCCCTCACCCTTTTAATCTTTTAATTTGGAAACTTTTTTGTTTTAATCTGGTGTTAACTTTTTGATCTTTTAAATTTTTTAACCTGAATTGCTGTAGATATTTTTTATGTGATGTCAAACTTGGTGAGGAGGGCAGTGTAGAAATTTGAATAATAAATAAATAAATAGTATAAATTTACAGCAGTGTTTTACACATGCATGGGCATGTTTTACTTCTGTTTCCAGTGGAAGGAACCACATGACCAGTCCGCTGAACCACATGACCTGTCCAAGGTCCGAAATGTTTGGCCACCCCTGGAGTGGAGAGACAATGACCCATACACTAGACACAGGTGGCATGGCAGGATGTAATTGCAGTAAATAGATGAGTATCCTCAGCATGGAGACAGCAACTTATGTTACTAACCTAATTTTTATGCCAGTCTCTCACAGAAGTAGATTTGCTGCCAGACCGCTATAACACACCTCTTGTAAATGTGTGGAAGCAGCATATTTACTACAAATTCTGTTTAACTGGAAAACCTACTGAATAGTCTCTAAACCAGTGATGGCGAACCTTTTAGAGACAGAGTGCCCAAACAGAGGGACGGAGTGAACTCTGTGCTGAGGGGAGGGAGTGCTCCCATTGGGCTACTGGGCAGCGGGGCAGGGAAAACTCTATGTTAGGGTAATGGCCATGCATGCCAATAGAGAGGGCTGGGAGAGTCCCCTCCGCTACGTGAGCCATAGTTTCGCCACCACTGTCTAAGCCAGTGATGCTGAACCTTGGTACTCCAGATGTTCTTGAACTCCAAGTCGCAGAAGCCCTGATCAGCAGGGAGTGCTAACTTGGGCTTCTGGTAATTGAAGTCCAAAACACCTGGAATGCCAAGGTTAGCCATCACTGGCCTAAGCTTTGCACAGAGACTCATGCATCCATCTACTAGGTAGCAGTGGCAACACAGCCTGCACTGCTGTTTCTACAAATAATGACAGACCATTCGCTATATTCTCCATTTTATAACATGTTCAACTTGTATGTTCCACTTTCCATAGATATTTTAGCAGCTTCATTTCTTGCACAAACGGTAACTAATCTTTACAAAGAGGTCGATTAATTTAGTACGGGTAAACCTTCATGGATATAAAGATCACATAGATATAAAGATCACATGAACGGAAAAAAAGAGAATGGTGTTTATTTTCTGACACATCTCCATAAATTAACCTGGCCTGGCCTATCAGGTATCTCAGAGAGGTGTGGGTACTTCAATCTCTAATGGAATTTATACAAAGCAAAATATTTATTTCTGTTTATTTTCCATGATCATTTTAGTCATTCAGCTCCTAGTAACAGCTAGAAGCTGGATTCCTTCTCGTTCTATTTTATTCAGAGGTAAAGAGAAATCCACAGCAAATGGATAAAAGTTCTTTTCTTTCTTTTCCTATGTTTGGTCATAAAAGTCCAAGCTAAAGCAAATGAAGGGGGAGAATCACAAAAATGCCTTTATCTCTCTCTCTCTCTCTCTCTCTCTCTCTCTCCCCCCCCCCCCGTTTTTCTGATACTTGCAGATGGTAGAAATCTTAATTCTTTGGAGACTTAACTTTTCAATTGCAGGAGGCTTTTGCTCTTACTAAGGCCAAGCTACTGCATCTCCTTCATCACCATGAATTGATTCAATTGCCAGCTGATGCTGAAGGTTATACTGCCATCTTACAATAAAATCATGGCCATTACAAAGCTCTGTAGAACAAGACAAGGGTGGATAAGACATGCAGATGTATAAGTGCACTCTCTCTGAAAGAATATGCATACTAGCCCATCTGTAGTCAGAGCCCAAATCCATTTGTGAAACTCAGTAATGCTCAAATTACCAAGTTCACAATGTACTTAAAGCTGGAGTACCCATTTAATTCCACATTTGCACTGCTGACTAGCTATACATGCTATTGACTATCTAATGAACACTCTGAGAGTCTGCATTTGTTTCTCGCAGAAAGCTGGCAAGAAAATGGGGTTTCCATCCCTTTAACCATGCTTCTCAAAATTCATCTGATTATTGGATCCAGTACCTCATGCAACTTGCTCATTAACCTGATGCCTCTGAGGCTCCGTATGATTAAGGGAAAACTAAAAATCTTCAAGCAATAAAAATTGACAGCAAAGTTGACCCCCCAATGTATTCTCTCTCCCTATTTTCCTAATTAGCCATCTTTACTAAGTCCCACTACTGCCTGCCATAATGGATCTCCACTCAGGCTGGCTGGTGATTAAGATAACTATGCTCAGCCCCAGATGTTCTAAGAACAGCCTCACTGTCTCCCTTAGGATGAGAGCCCTGAGTTTGCAAAGAAAATGCTGAGCCTTAAA
Organism: Furcifer pardalis; assembly: GCA_030440675.1. Lineage (NCBI taxonomy): Eukaryota > Metazoa > Chordata > Lepidosauria > Squamata > Chamaeleonidae > Furcifer > Furcifer pardalis. The sequence goes on along the minus strand of CP126895.1, from coordinate 95,455,779 downwards.
CCCCATTTGTCCCCTAGGTATTTATCCTGCCACTTCTCTACCAGCGTCTTTGCATATTAAAACTATTGTGGAGATTATAAACAAAAAAAGAGAGGGGGGGGGGGAATCTCCTTATTTGCTTCTTCTGTGCAAAACACACGATATCAGCATTAATGTGTTACTTGAGATATAACAAGTTGCTAAGCTGGTAAGTAGATTGGTTTGGCAAGACTCTGAAACAAAAGAAGACTGAAAGGAGGAGTGGTAATGTGGGGAGACAGTGAACTTGGCTAATTTTACAAACCACTTTTCAAGGATAAAACAAATCAAAGAACTTCTCTCTCCCTAAAAAATTGTGGAGAATCCTCCACGGACACACCACTGAATTTAATCACAGAACATCTAGGGATCTTCTTAAACGTCGTGAACAAATGATTGAAAGAAAAGCAATTGGAATAGTAAGATGTGTGGGACCAGGATCCTTCTTTCCATACATTTCTTAGTCTTTAACCATGTCACAATTAATGAACACAGACAAAAATTATCTCAATGGCTCACTGAATCCAGCCTATTGAAGCCTATGGAAAACAGGTCCATGATGCTACTTGATTCTTTCAGGAAGACTCAATCTCACCCACTCCGATTCATGGATTTATGTGGGGGCTGTGAACCTGCCCAACACCTTAAAAATACTAAGGCGGGGTGCTCAAACTATGCCCTGCACCACTCTTGGAAGTGGAAGCAAACAGCACTCCTTCTCTCACCTGGTCCAGCCCGGGGAGAGAAGCACAGCTGTGCCGGGGGCTGGCGGCTATAAGACCTGCCGCTGCCACCCCCAATGGACTCCCTCTCTCAACTGATCCAGCCCGGGGAGAGGAGCACAGCTGTGCTGGGAACTGGTGGCTTTAAGACCTGCTGCCACCACCCCCAATGGACTCCTTCTCTTGCTTGGTCCGGCCTAGGGAGAGGAGCACAGCTGTGCTGGGGGCTGGCGGCTTTAAGACCTGCCGTCACCACCCACAATGGACTCCTTCTGTCGCCCGGCCCAGCCCGGGGAGAGGAAACACAGCTGAGCATCCTGCAACCGGGAGGAGAAAGGGACACCAGCTGCGGGAGGCAGCGGCTGACAAAATCTGTGCTGCCACTTGACCAGACTCCCAACCAACATCCTTTGGCCGGGAAGAGGAGTTGGACTGCAGCCGCAGGTGGACGTTTTTGCAATATAATGTTTTCTACTATGATGTGTATTGTTCTACTGTATATTTATTGAACCTTATTGCTCTGTCACACTACATGCCATGGTATTTTGATTGTACTGTAATATTGTATTGATGTGTCATGTGTACTGACCTACTATATGGTATTTACTGTACTGTACTGTTTTGTTATACTGTATGCTATTGTATTGTCTGCACTTTGATATTGATATTTGTGGACTGTGTGAGCCGCTCTGAAATGGTTGCTGCTGAGGAGAGTGGCATACAAATCTAAATAATAATAATAATAATAATAATAATAATAATAATAATAATAATAATAATAATAATAATAATAATAATAATAATAATAATAATAATAATAAAAGACACATGTACATAATGCTGCAGTAAATGAACCATGGCTGTTGTAAACGCATTTATGACAGTCGCAGGTCATTTGCGACAGTTTTATGCCCTTGCATGCTTTACTTCTGCTTCCAGGGGAGGAACAACATGTGGGATCTCCACTTGGAAGAATGTCCCTTCTTGGGAGGGGGGGGATCCTTCTCTTGCCCAGCCTTCATGCCACAGCTCTTCATATCAACAAAGTTCCAGATCCCAATAGACTCTATTTTGAGGGAGGGCCTTGGGGTGACCAGAGAAGAGAAATGTTGTGGGAAAGTTATTATTATTTATTCCATTTATACCCCACCCATCTAGCAGGTTTTCCTACTCTGGGTGGCTAACAAGACAAAACTCACATATTAAAAACACACTTTAAAAATGTGCTGTGCCTGCCTCTTTTTCTGAATGTTTTTCTCCAGAACTTCCCTATGATCTTTTGTGCAGATGCTTTAATTAGATCAAGTAGAGGAATAAAGGTGACATTTTACTTACATCCAAAGAATCTTCATTCACAAGGATGAGTGACATACTCTGTGACACCAGCTTACAGGAATATCCTGAGGAAATAATCAACAGAGTGTTGTCAGTGTGGGTGAAGTAATGAAGAAACTCTTGAAAGCTATTAACACATTCCACTTCACAGTCGTCATTACAAAGAAGTTCAACAACATAACCATAAGAAGAAAAAGAGCCATTCAGGACCAAATTGAAGGTGCATCTAATCCAACTTTCTGATCTCACAATGGCTGACATACCCTTTGGGAAGTCTACTAAGAGAATAGCTGAGACAAACATTATGTGTGAACTAGCAAACTCAAAAGCATTGTGTATCTGATGAAGTGGGGTGTCATTCACAAAAGCTCACAATGAAATACTTTTTTAGCCTTTAAACTGCTGTATTTCATTACTATCTCACTGAAAAATACTCTACTCAATATACTGTATATCCAATAAACAAATGTTTCAAGACAACATATGTTTCTGTTGTTGCCTCATCTCAACCCAACCCCTCCAACCCCCCCCCCCGGTAGTCCTACGTAGCTCACAGAAAAGTAGGTCATTCTGGGTGAAAATTGTTGGAAACATAAGGCAGCAAGTTTTGGTTATTGCTCTTATATGATTGCAAGTCTGGCCAAGTTATCCTGCTATGGTAATAGAGTAGACCATGCTACGAGCAACTCAACGCCGAGTGCAGGGCCATAGCCAGGATTCTAGATGTGGGTGGGCAAATATTTTTTTCCGGATGGACAACAAAGCCTCTTTTCAATCCATTCCTATAGGAAACCACTTTTTGCCAGGGTGGGCAAACTGATAACTCAGGGTGGGCCAGGCCCAAGCCCACCCTGGCCACCCCCTGGCTATGGCCCTGGCTGAGCATCAGGCGGCCGTTAACTAATCGGACAACTCTGAGGACTTGGCGAAGTCCACAGGAAAGAGTGATGGCCCCCAAGTGGATTAAATCCCACTTGAATCCATCTTGATGGAGGGCAACAGCTTCATCAATACTGGCCTGGGGATGAGGAGGACTTTGCATGCCAAAAGGGGTCACAACCAGAAACTGACATGCAGAACTGGATCAGTGGTATTGGGGGGCGGGGGGGCGGGCGGGGGGGAAATGCTGTGATGCAAAAGGCAGATGAAAGGCCATGACATTATATTCACAGGACAGTCTTCATGGCTGATCGCCATGACGATTGCCAATATTCGGATATAGAAGCAGCAGCAGCATCTGCTTCTGCTAGCCCAATTTTCTGTCTCAGGAGCCAAAATATACTGACTGGCTTTGGCGTGTATGAAATTTGAGTCTGTAGATTGTATATTGGGTGAGAACAAGTCTTGGACCAGATATGAAAGTCCATAATATTTTACACAAAACAGTCTCTCACAAAGACTATTCAGATTATTTTATGACATAATCTACAAATGGGGCCTGCTATGAGACTAGTCATTAATATTAAATTAGTGAGAATTTTTTACATATCTTTGGAGGAAGAATTTGGGGCATGTGGAAGAGTGTGAATAAAAATCATTTCAATTTACAATGAATGAAAACAAAAACCTAGAGGAAAAATGAGTGAAATTCTTTAAGCCCCTATTGAATTCAAATGACAAATGTTCCGGACAATATTTCAATGCTTGGAATGCATACCTAAAATCCCTAATGCAAAGATACATTTTATTTTAATTTTTTTCCTGAAAAATAAAGTTTGTGAAGTGCATGCAGGGGTGCATTATACAGATTCAAGCATTATTTTGAATGACAGACATAGCCTTCCACCACAACTGTTTCCAGATCTAAACTGCTACAAATTTGGTATAACTAATTCAAAGGGATTTTGTGATCATTTTTGACTGAAACAACAGCTGCAGTACTGAACAGCAATTTCTAAGCTATTACTTGCACTTTTATTTTGCATCTTGCAAAATGAGCAAGACACCATCTGCTAAATAGAGCTAAAGAACAAAGTTTTCAACAACAACCCATGTTCTGCTGGATTCCTCTATGATTAGCAAACCGGAAAAACTCAGATCTTACAAATTATGCAAGAACCTTCAGGTGTGAGGATGCTTCTGAATTATGAAACACATAAACCACCTTCTTATTAGAAACTGATTGAGAGAGACTGCTGGCTTTCAACATGTGCTCGAACAGAATAAACACACATTATGTTGGAGGTCATGGACCTTGGAAGTTCATAGAGCAGATCTTAATGTCATTAATGCTAGGCCACTCCTGCAGTTCAGCAGAAGAAGAAGACATTACCCATTTTGCAGTTGGATACGTACTTTGCTTTTGAATGGTCAGCAGGCCAGGCTAGATGGTCACATCATAAAAAGAGGCAATAGGATTTCATCTTCCCTCTAAGCAACTTGTATTTTGAGAAAGGCCACCAGACTCTCTCTCTCTCTCTCACACACACACACACACACACACACACACACACACACATGCATGCACATAGATATAGATATAGATAGATCAGGTGGATGTGTTGTATAGTTTTCTTCTTTTTTAAAAGTATTCCTATACCACGACCCCTGGTGGAGCAGTGGTTAAACTGCTGTAGTGCAACTAAAAGGTTGTGAGTTCGATCCTGAGCAGGGATCAAGGTTGACAGTCTTCCATCCTTCCAAGGTCAGTAAAATGAGTACCCAGCAAGTTGGGGGCAAAATGCTAATTAACTTCTGAACCGCCCATAGAGTGCACTAAACATTATGGGGCCATATATACGTGTGATTGCTTTGCTTTGCTTTGCTTACTGATACACAATGCATGTAGAAAGTCAGAACTTTATGACTGGACTTGGTATCTTCTGATACATGACAGGAAACATTTTGATATGGGGTTACATATTATGACTCAGCAGCAGCCACCTCGGCCTATTCAGGATCCTCTGTCCTGGGCAAAGATTGTGGGGACGATGTTAGCAATTTGAGGGGTGCAGGTGAATGGCACAGTTCTTTGTGCCTGATTTTCCGAAGGCATTCATCTTAGCAACAGAAATGGCATGGCTCTTAATGCACTCTCTGGGTGGTCCACAAGTTAATTAACACTTGGCCTCCAACATGCTGAGCACTCATTTTAATGACCTTGGAAGGATGGAAATCCTGAGTCAACCTTATTTCCCCATCAGGATCGAACTTACAATGTTTTGGCTTCAGTACAACAGTTTGACTACTGCACCACCAGGGCTAGTCTTGTTAAAAGATGCCTGCCACCACACATGTAATTGATATCAGTTATGCAAGTGGCCTCCTGCTAGGTGAGAGCCTTGTCGGGGTGCGAGGGCTTGAGCGGTCTAACTAGACAGTGTTGTCCATCACTTGTCAATCAAGAACACCTGGGCGGCCCGGGAGAGAAGCTGCCTCAGCGTTCAGCCCCGGGACTCTTCCCACCTGTTACCGGGGGCTCCGTTTGGGCTGGGGGCTTAAAAGCCACAACGGAGGCAGGACTCTTTGCCCTCCCAAGAACACCTGGGCGGCCCGGGAGAGAAGCTGCCTCAGCGTTCAGCCCCGGGACTCTTCCCACCTGTTACCGGGGGCTCCGTTTGGGCTGGGGGCTTAAAAGCCACAACGGAGGCAGGACTCTTTGCCCTCCCAAGAACACCTGGGCGGCCCGGGAGAGAAGCTGCCTCAGCGTTCAGCCCCGGGACTCTTCCCACCTGTTACCGGGGGCTCCGTTTGGGCTGGGGGCTTAAAAGCCACAACGGAGGCAGGACTCTTTGCCCTCCCAAGAACACCTGGGCGGCCCGGGAGAGAAGCTGCCTCAGCGTTCAGCCCCGGGACTCTTCCCACCTGTTACCGGGGGCTCCGTTTGGGCTGGGGGCTTATAAGCCACAACGGAGGCAGGACTCTTTGCCCTCCCAAGAACACCTGGGCGGCCCGGGAGAGAAGCTGCCTCAGCGTTCAGCCCCGGGACTCTTCCCACCTGTTACCGGGGGCTCCGTTTGGGCTGGGGGCTTATAAGCCACAACGGAGGCAGGACTCTTTGCCCTCCCAAGAACACCTGGGCGGCCCGGGAGAGAAGCTGCCTCAACGTTCAGCCCCGGGACTCTTCCCACCTGTTACCGGGGGCTCTGCCTGGGCTGCCCTCGCTGCTGCTGCCACCAACAGAGCCTCTTGGAGCCAGCTGGCTTGCTGATGAGGAGCAGGAACACCTGGGCGGCAGGGCGGGAGCTTTAAAACTTGGACAGTTTTGTTGCCCTTGCCGCCGCCGCCGCCAACAAGGCTCCTGGAGCCATCCCAAACAGATAGATATTGTTAAATTGATTACTTTGTAATTTTTGCATTGATTAGTGATTGTATTGTGATTATATTGTTTATTGTCTATTCTGTACTGGGTACTATTTATGGATGGTATTCTGATTATATTGTGTCTATATTTATTTTATTGTACTATATTTTATACTGTGATATTGTATTATTGAACTGTTACATTGTACAGTATTTTATTGTATGTTGTGAGCCGCCCTGAGTTGGTTTTCACCAAGTAGGGCGGCATATAAATCGAAATGAATGAATGAATGAATGTTAGGTCGGGACTAAGACTCACCAAAGCGTCCTCTGTCGGATCCCTTGGGCTTGATGAAAAGGGAGAGCACAAGTCATGGTCTGCCTAGCCAGTGTGTGACATGATATTCAAATGGCTAAAAATCCAGCATGCAGATGGACTTGATTTCTCAAGTCTATTTACATGTGAGGAACGTTGTTGGCAATGCGCAGACTCCTCGCTGAATAACAACTCCAAGGTATCCAAAGTATGCAAGTGGAATGGGGTAATGAGCCATGGCCACTAGAACAGATACACGTGTTGCTCCAAACAAGAATGTCACTGGGACAGCAATCTTTTCCAACTCATGTTGACATACAGCTTCTCCCAACACTGATAGCCAAAATTTTGCAGCTGTGTATGATGGGAGTTCAATCCATCTGACAGTTCCCAGCTCAGAGAGAGCTAATGTATAGGACTGTGCTCTAAATCATCTGCCTTCATTCCACTTAGAAGACCAAATGCATAAACACATCCTTGATCTGTTTTGAACTATCTCTAAAAATACATTTACATTTTCCTCTACTGTGGCAAGGAAAAGTCCACTTGATTTACTGAGACTTCATTTGAAATATTGCTTCTAAGTAGGAGGAAGCCACTTTTAAATGTAAATAAAAGAAAATTACTTGGTACCCAAGAATCCACTGAGCTTAATGTAAGTGAAGTCACTGAATACCACAGCTTGGGCGTTAAAAGCCCATGTTAAATTAAATTAACTACCAGCCTAGTCAGTCAAGTTCTTAATACTGTACTGTCTTGAAGGTCACAAAATGTCAAAGGCCTTAGTATAAAAGCACATTTGAAAGGAGTAATGGAAATTAAAACATAAAAGCAGCATTCTGCAGTTAATAAAAGAGCTAAGTGAGGTACTGTTAGCAAAAATGTATAAAAGTAAAAAGAGTAAAGGGGGATGTTTTAAGTAGACTGCATTTTCATAAAAGCTAAAGTAATACTGTATTTAAAGTTCACACTTGATAGTAAGGTACTGCCAGAATTCTAGATGGTTTTGGACTTCTTATTCTTTTGAATGCTTTTGTATTCTTAACAGCACATGAATTCCATACCTGTTGTTTTAAAGCAAGGATGCACAACTGTGTCAAGTTTACCAGTCTGGCCAGGTTATTCTGCTATGGTAACAGAGTAAATCCTACTGCCAGCAACTGAAGGCTGAATGTCAGGCAGCAGTTAACTAACCTGAGAACCCTAAGGACTAGCAGCCTTGGCCAAGTCCACAGGAAAGAGTGCTGGTCCCCAAGTGGATTAAATCCCACTTGAATCCATCTTGATGGAGGGCAACAGCTTCATCAATACTGACCTGGGGCTGATGAGGATTTTGCTTGCCAAAAGGGCTGAGGACCAGAAAGTAACTCACAGAATTGGACCAGTGGTATGGGTGTCATGCTGCAATGCGGAAGGCAGATGAAAGGCCACTGTATCATATTCTCAGGACAGTCTTCATAGCTGATCACCATGAGGATTGCCAATATTCAGATTCGGATATGGCAGAAGAAGTTGTTGTTTTAAAACAAGGATACACAACTGTGTCAAGTTTGGGGCTAACATTTGTGTCCTCCAGGAGTGGAAAGAACCAATTGTGTCTGGGGGCGGTGGGGGTGTACTAAAAGTCACCTCTTTGCCTAGTTTAAAGTCAAATGACTTGTTTTTGCCAGCATCCCTGCTATGGTGCTACAACGAGGGTGCAGCCATCAGTTGGTTGGGGAAACAAAGCCGTCTTCTTCAACCCCTCCCTCTATGTCAGACTTGCTCTCAGCTCTCAGAAGCCAACCAGCTCTTCCTGTTTTAAAGTCCCTGCATCTTCTTCCACCTCCTTACCTATCAAAACAATGGGATTTGCAACCATGTATTTATTATATCTACAGTTAGATATTACTCTAATTAACTCATGGCAACCTGCACGCATGCACGCACGCACACACAACATTATACTTTCACAACAATCTTCTAATCTAGGTCTGCTTGAGATAAAGTGACTGGCCCGAGCTGACTCAGATTCATGGAAACGTAGTCATTGGAACCCAGATCTCATGACCTCTAGTCCTCTTCCTATCTTAACCATCACATCACACTGATCTGCAGCAGCTGATTTAATCCAATGCGTAAATGAAATAAATTTAAATGTTCAAAGCAGTGTAATCAATAAAGTGTATTTAAAACAAACGCACATAGCTTAATCTCCTAAATTCTTTGATCTAACAACAGTAGTTGCTTGGGAAAATTAGAATATATTTCCTAATATCCCAGAACCCATGCTAGCTTGGCAGTTCTGGGAGTTGTAATCCAAAGAAAGAATATTCTACAGACCAGGCTTGCATAGGACACCTTGCTGAAAAAGATGACAGGCTTTTACCTATGTTAAGAGCTGTTTCTTGTTTGTCCCCTGTTAGGACCCAAATCTTGATCTCGGCTTTTATTAAAGTGGAGATTGTTTCTGGGACACCTGCCTGAAGACGGTCCTCAATGGCTGTAGCACCAAGAAGCAATAAGTCCTGAAAGTAGCAGGGAAGAAAGCAGATAATTGAGAAGATTTGTCCTCTTTGAACACTGGGTCAAAAATAAATACACCATCATTTCCACTACTTTGTATGGGAATATGTATAGTGCAGTCAACTTCTGTTGTGATAACTGGACAATTCAGAATGCTTAAGGGAAGCAATTGCTTTGATCAGGAGGATAATTATTGAAAAGCAATTAATTGTAACTGCACCTGTGAAAGACAGCCAGTACTGTATGTGCAAGTACATGCGCTGGTTACCACAGTGACATATTTAATGGCCATAAATTGTGTATTTCTAAAGTTCAGAAAACAGAGATCATGTAGTCATAAAACACTTCTCCCACTCTTGGAACAGATATAAAATTTAGATTCAGTCATTCAAACAGCTGTAGAAACAAACAGATCTAATACATTCTGCATTTGGGGCATAAATGAAATGACCATCTACCTGGTTCTACATATACTGTTTAAAAAGGCTTTAGAAATTAGAATGAGACTGTCATCCTAAGGAGGCCTAGTTTGAAACAACACCCAATGAACTCAGCAAAATGTGTTCTGAAGTAAAAGGTTTAATTTCAATCAGAATGTATCATGCACAATTGCAACTGCAGTAGTCCTAGATGGAATTCTAAATTTTCTTAGGGATTTAAGTGACTCTTATCAAAACATGAGTAGCTGAATTGAAGCTGTAAGGGGAAAAAATCAAGTGCACATTCCAGACAAATTGAGACACTTTGCCATCCTATTCGTTTTAAAGGGAGAAGTTTAGTCTAACTTTGAAAAAAGACAATTGATGGAAAATAGCAGGCCAGTCTCTCAGCAAACATAGATGCTAACAGTGATGGAAGAGACTGCCTTGTTTTGGACTAGGTAGAACATCCAAAAGTACAGCCCCCTTGGCACTTATGCCTTCTCTCAAGCCCCCCTCCCTGGACGTCCAAATTCACACCTGACAGGCAGATCAGGGCAATTAAAAGAAATTTTGCTACCTGGAATGGAGAACAACATAGTACCCCTTTTGCCATTCAGAAGCTAACTGAACTGCCAATTCAATGTTGGCAACAGAACAGCATCCAACATATCTGAAGGCAACAAGCCAATTTAGGGGGAAAAGAACAGACTATGTAATATGTACAATATTCTCCTTCTTTCTTTCAACAGAAGGGAATGAGCAGGTGCCCAGGGAAAAACAACCACTGGACTGTCACTTTGGTCCCAAGAAACATTCAAGTATTCCTTCATTCTACCTAAAGCAGGATCAAATCTAGCTCACATTTGTAAATCCACTCATCAGACTGGACAAATATCATAGGGATCAGCTCTATAGAAATCATTGTTACAGTTGGTCCTGAGAGTTGGTCTTTCTGATGGGTTCATTTTTCAGTTCCCTTGGTCTGATCTGGTGTTAGAAGGAATAGCCGACAAGGATGCCGCCCAGAGTACACCCAATTGTATTTACAACCTTCATGAAGGCTCACTGGGAAAGGAACATCATTAAAGGTGGATATAGCCGACAATCTCAATCTCCCCTACGTCACCTGGAGGACCCTGAATAGGCTGAGGGTTGGAGTCCCTAAATGCAAGACCAACATGCTCAAGTGAGGACTGCTGGCAGACAACAACACACGGTGTGAACGTGGAGAGACACAGAGTGCGGCCCATTTGCTGGTCTGCCAATTGCTGTCAGAGACATGCACCAATGAGGACTTGCATTTGGGCAACAACAAGGTAAAGAAAGTGGCTTCATTTTGGCAGTCCAGAGTCTGATCAGGGCACAAAAGAAAAGAAGCTCTATAGAGGGCAGCCTTTATTATCCACAGTTTCAATGTAATAGAGGTATATTGGTTTTCTACTATGATGAATGCACATGAGGGTCAGACTAAAAAAAAATCTGCAGACTTAGTGAGGCACCATGTTATAATATTGGCACAACAACTGCTGTGTACATCAAGCTCCCCTATCCATGAGTGTGGTATTCATAGTTTCACTAATCCATAGTCTAAAAATATTCACTGGAAAAAAATCAGAAGTACTAGCCATTAGAAGGTGCTATACACAATGTAAACTTCAGGATAGCTATTTTCCACAGTTTCAGGAAATCATGGTAAACCTTGCAACCTATCCACTGTGGATAAGGAAGACCTGCTGTACACTCTGTGAGAAGGCCCACTAAATTGATGGAATTTACAGGAGAGTTGTAAATCCGCACTGATAACATTAACTCATGGGAGCAAAAAATTGGAGGCATTTAAACTGTTATAATACATTTTATCTTTTTCAGCACAGTGAGAAAAGCATCCATAGTTTTATTATGCATTTGGCTGTCTTAAATGGACAGCAAGTAGAGAACGTTACAGATTTTTCTTCTTGTTTTCCTGTTGTCCAATTCAAGGGTGTAAATATTTATTTAGGAGAAAAATATTTGCTTAACGCAAGCTGCCAAAATAGCAGATGATGGTTCCAGCTTTACTGCAACAATGAAAGTTCAAAAACAACAGGCAAAGATAGAAAAGGATCACTGAGTAATCCTCTGAAACACATTTTTCAATTTACTATTGAGAAACGCCTTATTATGATTTGCCTCAACGACACAAGCTAGTCTGCTATATTTTAAATAGCTGGCACTGCACTCTTAACTCAGTGACATGTTGGCTTTAGTGGGTTAGGGCTGCCAGCAGAAATGCCCATTTGCTTGATTCCTAGATATGGCAGATGTTTGTCTTCAGGCTTATAAGTCCTTGAATATCAGTAGGTGTGAGAATCTTGGAATTACAGTTCAAGAAACAAATATTTACAAGCTACTATAGAGTGTTTTGCCAGCTGAACTGCTAAGCTAGCTAAGATCAACTTGCAGAAGAGCTGAAAAAAGGGCTCACAATGGGTGGAATAAGAAAGGACTCACATTGAATCACATCTGATCCTCCCTCATCCCAGGGAATAAGCAACAAGGATAGCACAATGTTAAACAAGGGTAAAGGTTGTTGTTGTTTAGTCGCACAGTTGATTCCAACCCTTTGCGACCCCATAGACCGTAGCACACCAGGCTCCTCTGTCACCTGCCATCCTCTGTAGCCCACCCAGATCTATGTCCACTGCATCAACAATGGCATCTAGCCATCTCATCCTCTGTCGTCCCCTTCTCCTTTTGCCCTCGATCTTTCCCAGCATCAGGGCCTTCTCCAGTGAGTCCTCTCTTTTCATTTGGAGGCCAAAGTACTTGAGCTTCAGTATTTGTCCTTGCAAGGAGCAGTCAGGGGTGATTTTCTTCAGGATCGACTGATTTGATCTCCTTGCAGTCCAGAGGATGCTCAAGAGTCTTCTCCAGTACCACAGTTCAAAGGCATCTGTTCTTCTGCACTCAGCCTTCCTTATGGTCCAGCTCTCGTAGCCATACATTACAGCTGGGAAGACCATTGCTTTAACTATGCGGATTTTTTGTTGGCAGGGTAAAGGTAGCCTTAGGTAATTTCCCAACAACACTAGGCTAGGAGAGGTGTGGATTCAGCACAGTGTTCAACTACTGTATTCTAATGTCATATCATCTGGCCCCTAATCTTTTATATTACTAAAGATGGCACTATTTAACACCTATTAGTTATTGTTGTCTAATCTTCCTATCTGGGTGAAATGTTTCTAAACAAACAGAACGAACATTGCTATGTAAAGTGTAAATTGCAACAACACTGCTTTGAGATAGCCTTTCAGATACAGGATCCAATGTTTAAATTGATATAATAAATGTGAAAACTGTCATGCCATCTTTAAAACATCTTCCACCTCTGCACAAAACCCCACTTATGGACAAAATCCATGAAAGCAAGACAAAAAGAGATTTGGTCATAAGCAACCCAAAAGCATCTCTCAAAAGTACCTTCTCAATGATTTCATAGCACTCCTCCAGCTTTTGAGTTCTGTCTTTCAAATTTGTGCTGGCTTCATTATAAATATTCAACCAATCTCGGTAAATGTTTTCTGAGAGATCTGCATATGCGATGCACAGAGTTCTTAAACCTAAAAAGGAAGCAGAGATACTGGATACACATTTACTGACTGAGACAGCAGATCTTATTATGATAAGTTCTCCTGGACCTTAATGAAAAAAGCAGCTTCTATAATGATGGACATCAACAGTCCCATTGAACAAAAGCTGCACAGACAGCTAGGAAAATGAACTTTGCCACAAAACTACAAGATTTGTTTAATTTTTAGAATAATCTATCCAATAAATGAAGAAAACCTGACAATTTCCCACTTACTTTAGTGGCTGTACATGTAAATACCTACTCCCTAGCACCATGATGGTGAACCTTGGCACTCTAGCTGTTCTTGAACTTCAATTCCCAGAAGCCCAAGTATCTGTGAATCCACACGAATGGGTTTACTGCACATGTTCTTGGACTTCAATTCCCAGAAGCCCAAGTATCTGCATACATGCACTTGACTAAACCCATTCATGTGGATTCAGAGAGACTTGGGCTGCTGGGAATTGAAGTCCAAGAACACCTGGAGTGCCAAGGTTCTAGCCGTTTTGATTACAGTTAGATTCTCAGCATAAGAAGATTGCTTTTTTGGCACTACAAATCAGACAATCGGGGGAAGTGTTCAATTCCTGGTACAAAACCACTTTCAGATACTGGGAGTTGCCGCTGGAAGTAACTTTGAAAGTTGCAAGGCTCCCATATACGTATGCTGTTGCCAGTGTCCACATGCGGTAGGAATGGCATATACGGGAGAGAGTCAAAACAGCAGACCTCTTTGATAGGGGCTAAAAAGCATGCATGCAGTCCAGTGCTCAACTTGTGCGGGTGCCATTAAAAAAAAACCAGACTAGTCCATCCCGAAAATGCCCTGGAGAGAGGACTTAATGTCTTTCTGGACAACCTCTAGGATCCAGGTCACAAAGGCTTGAATCTTTCGCAGTCACATAAGCTCACTGAGGTGGGGAATGACTCTGGTAAAACGACTCCTCAGATTATCACATATTGAAAATACTGTTAAGGTCACCTTAAGTTAGAGAAGGAACCCAGGTGGCAGGCATGCCTAGACACCAGAGTACACAGAATGCTGTTTACATTCCCACCAAAGTGGTACCTATTTATCTACTTGCAATTTCTTGCTTTCAAACTGCTAGGTTGAGAGGAGCTGGGACAGAAGCAAGAGCTCACTTTTTCTTGCAGCACTTGGGTCTCGAACTGCTGATCTGCCCACCTTCCAGTCATCAAGTTCAGCGTCTTAATCACTAAGACACTGCAGTCCTCTAACTGTAAGTTACAGATCTGTAATTTAAGATAGGCATATTGCTTCACATTATTTTTCAACAGCAAATAGCGTCCTATTCCATATTTCCCTTTAATGGACACATATGTAATTTGCACTGATGTTGACATCAGTTAACTGCACACAGTAATGTGAAGAACAGCCCTCTTTGGAATATGAGCAACATGATTTTATGAGGCCATTGCAAGAACTCAACCTATATTAAAAGTAATGATTTATCTTCTGGCAGAAATCGACCCGAAAAAGGACAGAGTATGCCACATAAAAGAGAAATACTGTATTATTGAGAATGTGGGAGTTTCTAGAACAAAGTGTACGAAGCAAGGAGACTTTAAGTTCTTCCTGTAAATAGGTATCATAAAGGATTGCTACATAAAAGGAACATTGTCCACTTCCCAGATTGTTCTACTTTAGTAATATCCCTATTACCAATGAAATAAGAAACTGGTATATTTGATTTCATATAGGAAAGCCAGATATTAACTGCAGGGGTTGGATCTTAAAGAAACCAAACAGAAATCTGGGCAGAAGATGCAATTACTTTTTTAAAAATTCAACACATTTATAATATGGCTGCCATACATTTCACCTCTTTCTTGTCCTCTTAGTTTTATTTCCCATTCATCATGCTCCTAATACGTTTTTGCTTTATCCTGAAAGGCTTGTATATCCCACCAATTAAAATCAGGTACTTAGAAGTTTTACTTTTTTTAAAATTTTACTTCACTACTCACAATCTACCATAGTTATGTTGGTTCAGGATTCTGGACAGTGTAGTAAAAAAAAGTAAACTTTCCAAGTTTTGGTGTGTGACTTTTCTTGCACTTTCCAAGTCTTACATTTCCCATTTAAAAAAACAAAATCACAGATTAATCCTAGTAATACACAAAAATATGTTTTACTACTGGTCTGCACAGTTGTTTTGGACGTTGTCAATTTCCATTCCAACAACTCTTTTGGCTAAGATAGTTGACAGTTGTAGAAAATTGTATGAGAGGCAAAATACCTGTTATGCATGTAAACATGTCCTTTCATCCCACTGTTACATCTGATCAATTAGTTTGAACTATGATACAGTAGTTGCCATGTTATTAGAAGGACTAGAACAGTGGTGGCAAACCTATGGCAGGTGTGCCAGAAGAGACACTCAGAGCTCTCTCTGTGGGCATGCACGCCATTACCCCTGCACAGAGTTCATCCCCCCCCCTGCCCAGAAGCCCAATGGGAGCGCTTCCTCCCTCCCGCAGCACAGAGTTCACCCCGCCCCCTCCCCAGCAGCCCAATGGGAGTACTTCCTCCCTCCCATGTCTAGGTTTGGGCACTTGGTCTCTATTGGCACTTGGTCACCATTACTGGAATAGAAGGATCACTACATGCATTATAGGCAAGATCCATCTATGGTCCTCCCTTGACAGGGATGTTGAGAGAACCTGTCTTCAGTTTAAATGTTATTTTTTTAACACACATGTTCTATTTTATATGCAAAGCGAAAGAGAGGTTGAAGGTGAGAGAACTGCAGCTTTCCAGATGTTGTTGGACTACACATCTCATCACCTCTCACTACTTGCTACAAAAACTGAGTTGCAGTGCAACAATATCTGGAGAACCAGTTTGCCTACTGCTGAGAAAGAGAGAGTGAAGGAGAGAAAGGAAAGACATGTTATAGGCAATGCTGTTTTGATGCACAAGTGTGCATCTAATATTATTCAAATGAAATGTCTACCTTCAGTGGCAAAATATTCAAGATGACATAGTGTTGGCTCCATGTACAGGGAATCTTTGGACAGTCTCTCAAAAATGACATTATCCTGCCAACAAAGAAGTACATAAACATGAAGTATATACAGAAATGCTTTTCATAGCATTCATTCATTTCTGTCTTTCTAGAATGCTTATAGTGACTTGTTTCCTAAATATTCCTTCAAGTAATACCTGACACATTATGACTCTATAAGGAAGCTACAAAAATCCCATAAAACTTACATTTGTTTTTATGTTTAGTTGCACTGGGGTTTTTTTATTTTTCTACTGCTAGCCATCCCATGAGCTATTTTTGTGAACTATTGTCAAAGGAGGAGACTGGTATTGTTTGAACTAATGGGTTTCACTGAAGCATTAGATCCTATGGACACCACCCCAGCCCAGAAAGTGGAATCCATATTGTTTTACTCTATTATATTTATCGATAATGTCTAAGAAAATTGAAACTCGTCACCGTCGGCTGCCACTCTTATCCCAGAATGCATTTTTCCCTGAAGCAGGAAAAATGCCATTGGCATGCATTTGTTTAATGTGGATCACAGCTTGCCATGAAGTGACCCACACACTATGATCTCCTGCAGCACATATGAAGTGAGTCATGTAGGATTTAACAATGGAACTGCAATGGACTGCTGCAGCCTTGAGGATATTATCAAAGTGCTCCTTCACAGCCAGTCCATCTGGCATGGTTTTTCTGCCTTCATGTTCGTTGGGAATCAAGAGTTTCTCCTCAGCTCAATAGGCCCAATAGGATGGTTTCCAGTGGCATTTCATCCAATGAGGGGACCATCACCCCACCTAAAGAGGCTCATCCACCTGTAGCCATTGGCCCCTTTAGGGAGTCAGGTTATTTAACACCGCTCAACACTCGGTATTGAGTCACTGGCTGTACGGTCTACTCTATTACCATACTGCGCTGTCTGGATTTTTTGAAACTAGGTCTCTAACAATGCAAACAATCTGACATTACTGCTATCTAAGAATAAATCAAGTAAAATCAAAGGAACAAGAGTTCACAACAGACCTTCTCTAGGTAGGAATGATACCAGAATTGGCCCAATATTGTTCACTGTTACTGATGCTTACACAGTATATTGAGTCTACAACAGGGGTGCCAAAACTTTTTGGGCTGTGGCCCACCAGTCATGTGGTTCAGCAGGCTGGTCACATGGTTCAGTGGGCCGGTCATGTGGTTCCTCCCACCAGAAGAGGAAGCAAAATGTGCCTTGCAATCTGTTTTGCAATAGGATGAGATAGATTTTTGGGCTGCAATTTCTCTGCTTAAACCAGGGGTGCCCAAACTAAAGCCCATGGGCCGGATCTGGCCCCCAACATCAATTCATCCAACTCTTCCCACTTCTGGAAGCAGAAGTAAAATGCGACCATATGGAGGCCACGCTGTATGGGCACATTTTACTTCTGCTCCTAGGAGTGGCAAGGGTCAGATGAATTGGTGTCGGGGGCTGGATCTGGCCCACGGGCTGTAGTTTGGGCATCCCTGGTCTACAATATAATGGGGCTGTAACAGACACAGAATACTTACAGCTCCTTTACAGTATAAACGCAGTTGTCCAGCTGGAGTCCGAACAATCACAGACATTCGCTTTCTGTTACTAAGAAAAAAGAAGAACTTGATTATAGATTATTAAAACTGTTACTGAACCTCTTGTTCAGCAAAAAAAAAAAATCTTGCCCAACGGTGATAATGTTTATGTAATACAAGTGGCAGTTGCTGTTCACTTCAGCTCTCAGGCTTGTGAACCCTGACATTGGCATTTGGGCCATTATTTATTATAAGATATGTTTGTTGTGTTGGGAAAATAGTCTTGCATATTTCTTCTTTAACACTGTGTCTCTGTGAGGATCGGTTCTGTGTATGTCACCAAACTGAGAGCTTTTTCTCCCTCACACATTCTCCCTTCATAATGCTCTCTCAGTTAGCTGCCTTTTTTCTCTCTCCTTCATTTTTCAGCTCTCTGAAGAGAGCTGTATAAACCTGTTGCTCCACAGTATTCATATACAGCAGGGGTGCCCAAACTTTTTGGGCCGTGGGCTGTTCATGTGGTTCAGGAAGCCAGTCACTAAGGCCCAGGGGCCGCACCCGGCCTCCGGGCCTTAGTTTGGGCACCACTGATATACAGTACTGTAAAAGAAAAGAACTATGTAGACATGTTTTGTTTGTTTCCTTTGAACAAGAAGTATCCAGAGCAATCATTTCCCTTGATTTCTCCATGCTCTTCTCTGCAAAAAGAAATGGAATAACCAAGGTGTACACAAGGTGTACTTCATGCAAACAGGTATGAGTCATTAGCAGGGATTGCAGTAATAGGTGCTGATGTCACACAAATGCTAAAGCAAAGAACAGCAGTGACATGGAGCACCTAAATCAGGGGGTACCAACCTTTTAAAGTTGGGGGCCAGTCATGCTCCCTCAGACAGTTGAGGGGGGCAGACTGGTGGTCACCCTGCAATTTACAGCTGCCGCAAACGCATCACAGCTGATTCCACTGGTGGTGGTGGCTGGACTGAGGGCAGGGGCTAGATTATTTGGTGCCGTAGGCTGGACTATTTGGCGCTGCAAGCCACATCCAGGCCATGGGCTGTAAGTTGCCTACTCCTGACCTAAATGAATGGGCCATAGGCAGGTCTCTTCTGGAATCAAATTTAGGATGTCTGTTTCAGGTGTATAATTTTCAAATTTTCTCTAGCTGGCCAGGTAGGGAAACATTTTTAAATAACTTTGTTTAAAAATGTCATTTTGAAGCTGTTGATGTGGTGCACGTTTTGTAATCATGAGTAGACAAGCTAAAAACAACAAGAACACCAAAAACAGAAGTTCTTTCGTGAACTTGTTGCAGACCTAAATTTACCTTTGCTCTCCTCAACAAATCGAAGCTTTTGGCTCATACTTTCCCCATTCATACTGGCAAAATAATTTAGGAGGAGCTGTTTGGCAAACCGCCTCCAAGAGACACTAACTTTAAAAAATACACAATAAACTCACTTATATCCTCTAACAAGTATTAGCAATTAGCAATGATATTTATATACCATCTCATAGCCCTTGGTTCATTCTGTGGGAAGTTCACAAGTTCATTATTTTGCCCCCGACTTGCTGGGTGCTCATTTTACAGATGGATGGAAGGCTGAATCAGGATCAAACTCATGACATTTTGCCTGCAGTACAACAGTTTAACCACTGCGCTGCCAGGGCTCCCAGAGAGATAAATTTATCTGTCCTTACAACAAATGCACAACACACAAAGGGAGCCTACTAGTCTTGAAGACAAGCAGATTTATTGTGGCAGAAGCTTTAAAGATTTTATCAGTTGTACGCAGCACACAGCATGGATCTGAAAGGGACTGTCTGTAGGGCTTTGATTTTATCCACGTTTCCCTCAGCAAACTCTGTGGATTACATCCCATGCACTTAGAGGATCTTGCAACTGCTGGAAGCTCCTTTATAGTTTTTAGAAATCAAACCACTTCTAAAGAGCAAAGGGTCAAGAAACACAAGAAGCCATCACAGGGCTAAGTATCTGAAATAAAAAGTGTGTTTCACTCAGTGGTGAATTTTTTTTACTACCACACTATGGGCGTGGTATGGTGGGCCTATCCAGGAGGAAAACTCTGCATTGCACCTGAATTAGGACTACAGTACTTTATTTCAAAATTTGGGTGGGCGGGGCCAGCCAGAATTTCTGGCTGGTGAACTGGTGCAAACCTGCTGATGCCCACCACTGGTTTCACTGTCCTTTTTTGCCCCACTTCTTTCATTTCCTCCCCCTCTGTGCTAAATAGTGAGCAACAGGTAGCATAGCCTCTCCCAGTTAATCTCTGAATGATTTGCCATGGACTAGCATGGACTTCTCATTTGTTAAACAACAAAAATTCAAACAAATGAAGCAGCTAAAGCTCCATGTGTGCACACAAGGTGTGAGAGACCTCCAGAACATAAAATCGGCTATGATCAGCAGCCATCATCATAGAAAGCTCCGGCTTTTGGTGAATGAAAATAATTCTGATTAGCCTAATAGAGGTAAATAGATAAGTGAGGCATAAAAAACAGCAAGAATCCACAAAGGTCCCAATGTAAGAGTGACTAATTTCTTCATCACTAGTTTTTGGACCCAAAGTCAAAGAACAAATGGTTTAGAGCAGTCTAAAGAAATATAAACAGGAACATTGGAAGAAACTGAAATCCTGTTATCAGGAAATGCATCCTAACCAGGCTCATGAAGTCTTTACCCAGTTCATGAGGTTTGTGAACACTCAGATTACTGTACTTTTAAATGATTAGAGAAATATGAAGCTCATGAATCTACCAAAGTGAATACAATTGACAGAACTGATGCACAGTCCCAATGTTAGATTTAAATGCACAACTCAGTAATTCCAGTCACACTTATTTCAAAAAAATAATAATTGTTCCTTAAGAAGTGGAATGACCCTACAAAGAGCCAGAATAAGATGGTGGACACAAACAATGGAGTTTACATTTCTTGATGAAGTAGAAAACTGTTAGCAAGTTGTTTACTGTAATACATTCCCCTCAGGGGAAAACTACTTGAAGCTCTAGCCTTGATAGTGAACCTTGGCACTCTAGCTGTTCTTGGACTTCAATTACCAGAAGCCCAAATCAGTACTCCTATTGATCAGAGCTTCTGGGATTTGAAGTTCAGGGACAGCTGGAGTGCCAAAGTTGGCCATCCCTGATCTAAGACATCTTGAGTAGAAGAGGAGTATTCACACCTGTCTTGGGCGAGCATAGCTGAAACAGAACTTTGCTGCCTTTACATTTGCATGTATGTATATAAGGTTCACATATGAGACTGATGAAACAAGTGACAATGAAATTGTTAACTAACAGCTATCTCCATTTTTTTAAATGAAAAGTGCTTATGAAATGGCAGTGCAAAAAAGAAACTGAACATAACGAAAAGTCTACTGGTTGGAAGAAATTGTGTCACAAATGTGTGCCAGACCCTTTGAGAAATATAGATCATCAACAATTGAAACATGAATAGTCCTTCCTAATCTTATTTTCTATATAAATGAAGTACATGTCATTATTTTAAAATTAATGAACTTCTTTTCTCAAAAGACCCTCTCCAATGAAGCATTTTGACAGTGACTTCTTTTATTTTGGGGAAGGGATGACCGAAAGCTCTTTCTAACATTTCTTGAAAACTCAACATATTTCTATGACAAAAATGGCACAGAGCAATTAAAAATCTTCTAAGATGGAAGCCCTTCACTAGGGGAAGGGGACCACTGATCTTGGCATTGCATTGTGACTGATTTTTATTTTTACTGAATGAGAAACTGTGTACAGTACAGTACTAGGATTGTACAATACAACCAATAGTTTTAGTTACAGAAATAGTTATTTCTATCCAGCCAGTGGACATACAAGTGACTAACACTATAATCACAGGATTTGTGAGATACAATTAAATTGACATCATAGATGGAAGTGTGTATATTCACAATTCAGCCAAATCATAATGCTTCTAATTTCAGCGGAAAAGAATAAAATCATATGTTTATATATCTGTCCTTATTTTTAGGTTCTTTCTATCCAAATTTTGATGGATTAGTATTTCCAGTGCAAATAGGCACCTGAGTACAATGGACAAGGTTTTATTTATAATAACTTGGCTCTAAGGTGATTTGGGTAATTGTTTTTGTTTATTGTCTTTACCCATAATTTTACCCAGTTTGCTTTATTGTTTATGTTGAATTTTATAGTGTTGCTGTAAAAAATTAATTTGTTGTACGCCACCCAAAATGAAAAATATCCCAAATGTGTGGTATATTAGTGTAATAAATAAATAAAATTATGATTCAACATATTAGTATGCTGAATAGCTACAATTCCCATCACTCCAACCATTTTACTGCTGGTTAGAAAAGGTGACGTTTGTAGCCCAGCATCTTCTGTGTGCCAAAAGGCAAAAGCAATATTAACTTTTCAAATAAATTAAAGAAAGCTTTCAGCCTTTCCAGAATTTAGGAAGTGAAACAAAAGGTGTGAACCCAGCTAAAAGAACTGTTCAACTTCCAGATATTTCCAGGAAATGGTGTTTTCTCTCTCTGATTTCCTGAGTGGTAGAGAAATCGTTCAAAAAGCCGCTCACCTTGAAAATTCCAACACATTCAGGATCTCGAATGTCTCTTCTTTTCCAAGCTGCAAATATATAGGAGATAAGTTAAACTTTAGTAGGGAAAAAAAACAGAAATACAGTGACAATGGAGAATAAACTTAAATAAAGTATTGTTTTCAAATGCTACATTAAAATATGAGAGGATGGCTCCATCTGCTGGATGAAATTAATAATTTTAGAATTAAAACTGTATACTCTTAAGACTATAAAGACTTCAGTGGCTTAGTGGTTAACACACTGAACTTGATGACTGGAAGGTCAGCAGGTCAGCAGTTCAAGACTCAAGTGCTGCATGACGGAGTGAGCGCCCGTCTCTGTCACAGCTCCTGCCAACCTAGCAGTTCAAAAGCAAGAAATTGCAAGTAGATAAATAGGTACCACTTCATTGGGATGGTAAATAGCGTTCTGTGGACTCCAGTGTCTATTCATGCCTGCCACATGTCCACAGAAACTTCTGCAATCACAGACACTGTTGGCTCTTTGTATATAAATGGACATAAATGTACATTTCCCAATTGTAATTTTTTTGACCAAGATGAGGGGCACTGCTTCACAAAACTCAATTTTAAAATTTAGCAGGGCTCTGACCGAGATTACAGTGGTCCCAGGTCCCCTTTCTGAACCTGCAGGTCCTTAAACTCCCTAAGAATTGCATGAGTAAGTTTGAAATTGAACAGAATCATCCACACTTAACTGATGTTCCTTTTGTGTCGTTAAGCAATCATATTCTGGCTTCTTATTCCACAAGGCTTTCTAAAAACTGTTAAGTCAATATTGAAAAAATATCCTGCTTCTACCTACTTCTACTTGTCCATTGTGACCCTTAGTTCAAGCACATTTCATTCAAGCCAGGTTCCTCAACCTGTTTGCCTTTCATACATTTTCCACATTGCTTTGTCTATTCTAAACATAGAATACAGCCTCAAATAGAGCCCTCCCATTGTTATCTCAAGAGGGTCTCAATCGAGGTAGGAAACTATACTCCAGTAAAATGGTGGTGTCACCACTATTCTGCTCAATGCAAACTGGATCATCTTCCCAGACGCTATGGCTTCTTCAATGAAGGCACAAGGGAGGTAAAGGTAAAGGACACACTTGTTCGAAAGCCAGTCATATCTGACTCAAGGGTTCAGTGCTCATTTCTGGTTATAGCCATAGAGCCAGCATTGTATGCATTTGTAGACGTTTCCATGGACATGTGGCAGGCATGCCTCAACACCTGAGTGCATGGAACACTGCTTACCTTCCCACCGAAGTGGTACCTATTTATCTACTTGCAATATCTTGCTTTCAAACTGCTAGGTTGGCAGGAGCTGGGACAGAGATGGGAGTTCACTCTGTCATGCAGTATTCAGAAAGTGAACTTTGACCTTCCAGTCATCCAGTTGAGCATCTTAACCACTTGAGAATATAAGGTAGAGATCTGCATCTACCTTGCCTTAACCAAGTCCATGGTCACATGGGGAAGTTTCTCCTCACTCAACCTATGTAGATGGGTTGCAACTTTCAGGTTTCTGACATGATTCCTTCCTAGACTTCTTCAGAGCATGCAAAGCACTGGTTGTCCCAATACGTTACTAACTCTAAAGCTGTGGTTCTCAGTATAAGGCACATGCCCCACAGAGGGCCAATTTCATTTGGGGGGGGGGCAATTCAAGAATGAGTTATTAAAAGTGATTTTTTTTTGCCGTGTCCTTTGATTCTTTTATTTTTCTCTTTCATGGATGCCATATTCTTTGGAATCTTGTTTAGACCAAGTTAATGGCTTCCTCCACATGAATAGGAATTAACATTTTGAATAAGAATTATATGTCACGGGGGGGGGGGGTAGGAATCAGGATTTTAGAAATGTTTAGGTGGGGCATGGCTAAAAAATGGTTAGGGACCACTGCTCTAAAGCAGTGGTTCCCAGCAAGGGGTACACAGCCCACAGGGGGAATTCAATTCCCAGAAGCCTAAGTCAGTACATTGGCTGATCAGTGCTTTGGGGAAATGACTTAGGCTTCTGAGAATTGAAGTCCAAAAACCAGCATTTGGGAAACACTGCTCTAAAGGTTAACTGCAAAAGCACTGGCATTGATGACAGGTCCTCCTCTTTATTAGACAGGTGCTTTAGCCAATTAGCTTAGACCTATCTTTCTAGAGACACAATACACTGAACTGTTAATTTACACTGGTTATTGATGAGCTACCTTAGCTTAAGTGCAATGGTATAAACCAGGGGTTCCCAACCTTTTCAAGCCGGGGGCTGGGTCACACTCTCTCAGTCAGCTTTGAGGGCCGGATGGCCATTTTGCCCTGCCTACACGATGGGGGTGGTCATTTTATCCCAACAGCTTCAAAGAGGTGACCATTTTGTATCTCAAATGCCCTTGGAGGGGGGACATGAAATAGCACCGGGGTCAGATCCAGCCTGTGGGCCTTAGGTTAACCCCTGGTATAAACTGTAGTGGCAAATGGATATTTATACCCCTCATCATGCAACTGGCATATGATAAAGAATACAGGTGATAACTTGTTATCTAGTGGCAATTTGGTGCTTTACTTTATGCCGCTGCATTTACATGGCTGCAACAACAACCATGCCGACTGGAGAGTTCAGTGGTTTAGATATCATCTATGGAACGAATCTCCTTGGAGAAGAGCCAGCCTATATGGCCTGTCCCAGGGTGACCCTAGAGAACAAAGGTATGGCAAATCACTTCTGAGTATTCTCTACCTAGAAACCCAGGAAAAGGGCACCATAAGTCAGATTTGCTGCCACACAGTTATTACTGTCGTTGTTTACCAAACCAGAAGATTCCACAATATTTATGAATTCTTCTCAGGGAGTCTTACAACAATGCCTTTGCACCCACACTCACCGCATCAATGATAACAGAACGAGGAGTCCTTGCGGTAAAGACATAGCCAAGTTTTTTTGCTCCTTTGACTAAAGCTCCTTCATCTGTAAAAAAATAAAGGAGACAAATTTTATGGATTTCAACCTAAATGTATCAAAATAATTTTATTTTATTTTTTAAAAAAAAACTGCTTTGGGGCTACAAGGAGATTTGATGTCATGGATTCTATAAGAAGGCAGCCCCCAACCCCCTGCTGCTGCTTTGCTTAGTTATTCATTTGAAGGGCTATATCCCCCCCTTTTTTTTTTCTTTAAAGGAAGCTAACGGGAAAATGTCTCCAGAAACATAAGACATAAATTAAGAAACTACTGTATTGGAATGAGTGAAAAAAGTTCATGCATTAAAACCGCAAGCCAAAAAAAGCAATATAAAAGCAACAAGAAAATGGGGAGGGGAGCTATAGTATAATCTCAGAAGAATAAATGGTTCTTGGTTGCTCATCTATAGCTTTGAAGAGGAGGAACCAAATTTCCACAACATATACTGCAATAAAAATGTCATGTGCTTTCAGGGATATTCATTCTGGATCTACAGTATTTTGTTCAGGGCTGTAGCCAGGGGGCAGCCAGGGTAGGCTTTACCCACCCTCAAACTCTCTGCTGCTTATATATATGACACATACTATATACAGTAAAACCTTGCATAAAGAGTGCCTTGCTTAGAGACTAACTCACTTAAAGGGCAGAATTTTCTCTTTAACAACTAAAAACAACAAAAAACTCTCTTAACAACTAAATCGGGGTTTGCAAACCCCCCCCCCACCAGAAATCACAATTGGTCACCTACAATGGTGTTTTGCTTAAAGAGCAAACTCACTTAAAGAGCAATCCCATAGAACGCATTATGCTCTTTAAGTGAGGTACCACTGTATACAACATTGTTGCCCATCCTGAGAAAAGATTCACCCACCCACATCTAGAATCCTGGCTATGGACCTGATTTTATTGTTGTCTACTTCCATAGTTGAGTCCAACCCTTTGTGATCCCATGGACCACAGCACGCCAGGCTCCTCTGTCATCCTCCAGAGTTTGCCCAGATCTACACTCACTGCATCAACTATGCTATCTAACAATCTCATCCTCTGCCTCCACTTTCTCATTTTGCCTTCAATCCTTCCTAGCATCAGGCCCTTTTCCAGTGAGCCCTCTCTTCTCACTCAGCTTCAGTATCTGTCCTTCCAAGGAATAGGCAGGGATTTCTTTCAGGATTGACTGACTTGATCTCCTTGCAGTCCAAGGGACTCTTAAAGGCCTTCTCCAGCAGCACAGTTCAAAGACATCTATTCTTCTGTGGTCAGTCTTCCTTATGGTCCACTCTCACAGCTATAGATTACTACTGAGAAGACCATCGCTTTAACTATGTGAGCTTTTGTTGGTAGAGTGATGTATCTACTTTTTATTATGCTGCTTAGGTTTGTCATAGCTTGCCTCCCAAGGAGTCAGTCTCTTTTTATTTCTTGGCTGCAGTGATCTTAGATCCCAAGAAGGTACTATACCACAAAAGTCTTTCATGACATACAGAAGGAGCTGGGAAAGCTACTCTAACCTCAGCCCCCTAACTCCCAACCTTCCTATGTTGGAGGGGAAAGTCTGCAAGGAAATATTATTCTGTCCAAGTGATCACAATCATAGAATCACTGATTTGGAAAGGGTCTTTTGGGCCATCAAATCCATCATAAAGCTCCATAGCACAGAGAATGCTGATTGGTCAAGATTCTCAGACTCATGTAAGTACGCATAGTAACATTCCCTTTTTAGATTTCCATCAATGTGAGGAAATTAGGAGCAGAGGGGATAGGATGAACTAGGATACATACAGATTCCATCTATACATTTTCAACAATAACATCTGAGAAGGGGCTGCAGGTTAGCTCAAGAACAAGGGTTATCCAGACAACCACAAGAAGCTGTTATTAAATACCTTGTAATAAAACTGGGTTTGCCCTATCCATTGAAAGTTTACAGGTTCCTAATCTCCTGTCCCTCCTTGTTTTTCATGTCCAGAGAAGAAAGTTACAGTGGCTGACCTGGAGAGGATGCCTGGTAGATTATCTTCTCTCCATCCCTTTCTGGAACAACGGTGTGACACACAGCCAGAAGCGTGAGGAATTCCCGAATGTGAGTAGCTGTGGGCTACAAAGCAAAAATTATATTAGGACCATGAATCCTACTCTTATGCACTATTTGTTCTATTTATGTCTCACCTTTCCTCCAATGAACATGAGCAGCTCTCCCTTCCCTTTGTTCTCTCCCATCACCAGTTTTTCCCCACAGACTAAGAGAAAGTGACTGAACCACCACTTCATGGCTCAGGGAGGATCTGAACTCAAGATTTCCTAAGCTCTACTCCAGGGGTAGGCAACCTACAGCCCATGGCACCAAATAAACCGGCCCATGCCCTCGGTCCAGGTGCCGCTGCTGCTCCTGTGCCACCGCTGCTGAAATCACCCACAGACTGGACTCATTTATGACAGCTGCAGACACATTTATGGCAGCCGTAAATGGCAGGGAGACCACCAGTCCAGCCCCCTCAACTGTCTGAGGGAGCATGACCCGACCCACGACTTGAAAAAGTTGGCAACCCCTGCTCTAGTCTAACTCTCTAACCCAGGGTTTTTTAACCTTTGTCCCCAGATGTTCTTGGACTTCAATTCCCAGAAGCCCTGGTCAGCAGGTGTCCTGACTTGGGCTTCTGGGAGCTGAAGTGCAAGAACACCTAGCGTGCCAAAGTTAAGAAACCCTGCTCTAACCACTATGCAGCACTGGCTGGTACCTGTGACACCACAAGAGCTTCTAAGCCTCTTATTGCTAGAACAAAATAAAAAGTGATGAATGGAGCTCTCCTTAGCTATTCTGTGGCTGGCTGCCTCCTATTTCATTCTAGCTCCTGGCAAAAATACATTATAATTAAACAAGATGGATTACTGGATCTCACCTCTGAGGTAAGTATGTAACTGCAGCCTTGTCAGATTAGGCCAATAATTTCCTTTGTTTCTGTCCAAGCAGCTGCAGGCCTCCATTGTCCCTATGATAAGCATATCAGCTCTCTATTCATCCATATGCCCTCAGCTAACACAAAGCAATCTCATTTTCCTTAGCTGGCCAGCTTCAAAGGGAACATACAATCATTTCTCTATATTAAAATCAATTATTCAGTCTGCCTTTTGTCTTTCATTTTCACAGCTTACAATAGATGCCACCCACCTAGTTCTCTAGCAACAAAGGAGACCATCTTATCACCTGAGCTGTTCCACAGGGCTGTTTTTTTCTCCTTGACATGCAGTGTCAGCAGCAGTGCTATATTTATTCCTCTGCTGAATGCCAATCCAAAATGTCAAAAATATAACTTGGGTTTCAAGGTAAATGTCTTCCACATCTGCCACATATATGAATGTAGTGGGGATAGATGGCAAATAATGCAAGACTTCCTATAATCAGCTTCAAAGCTGGATGGTAATGACTTTCGCTCTGTGTGTGTGTTTATATAAATAACACAGGAAATTCAAGGTAATGTTGAAAATAGTGTAATATTCATAAAGGGGTGCCTTGTTACGTTTTACACGTTTTACACCACTTACTTTACTGAGCAAGGACAAACTGTAGGGCAGTGATGAGGAACCTTTTAGAGACAGAGTGCCCAAATTGCAACCCAAAATAGACTTACTTATCGCAGTGCCAACACAGTAACAGGGGAGGAAGTGAATGCTCCCATTGAGCTGCTGGGCAGAGGGGCAGGTTGACTCTGTGCTGGGGGGGAGGGAGGAAGCGCTCCCATTGGGTTGCTGGGCAGAGGGGTTGGGTGAACTCTGTGCTGGGGTGACTGCATGGGTGCCACAGAGAGGGCTCCGAGTGCCACCTCTGGCATGGGTGCCATAGGTTCTCCGTCACTGCTGTAGGGGCATCTGTGTCCTGCCATGACAGGTGTGAAGAAGAGTCTGGAGTTTATTCTACATTTCAAGAGAAAGGATGCTAGCAAACTATGGCAGAACTATTAGTGACAGAATACTAAGATCCAGGCTTACATGTTTATTCTCAATGTTTTGCAGCAGTCTTGGATCATCAAATTCACAAGATTCGCTGGTAGAAGGAGGAAGCTGGCTAAGAGTATAATACAAAAAAGGTGTTAATATAGTCAGATTAATATAAGAGCACAGGAATCTGCCTTCTACTTAGTCAAGATCATCGGCCATTGCACTCTGATACTGCCAAAACTAACTAGTAGCAATTCTCCAGAGTTTCAGACAGAAGACTTTTCTTACCATATCTGAAAACAATGCACTGCAACTGTGCAACATTATGATATGAATTATCTAATGCAAATGATATCCCTTCTGGACAGTTCAAACTATCAGCACCCTCAGTAAAAATTGACTCACCTGAAGTCTTCAGATGAACATTCTCTTGCCAACTCTGGAAAGTGGCTAAAAAAGAAAAATATACACACAACAGGTGCAATGGTTGGTTTGATCACAGTAAAGAAAGCACAGTAAAAGCTATAAGCAAGTCACAAAGGAACCCTTACAGAAAAGATAGTGTAGCAAGATTTTGCCAAGAAAAACTCAAGCTTGAAATGCCTCCATGCAAGGGTCCAAAAGTATGCTATCTGCATAGGAACCTGAACTGACAGAGCAATCCTGTGTACAGTTACAGAGAAGAAATGCCCCCCAAACCCCCACCTGAATAGGACTTTATTACCTTGTAAGTACTGCATGGCGGAGTGAGCTCCCATCTCTGTCCCAGCTCCTGCCAACCTAGCAGTTTGAAAGCAAGAAATTGCAGTAGATAAATAGGTACCACTTCAGTGAAAATGTAAACAGCGTTCTGTGCTCTCTGGTGTCTAGTCATGTCTGCCACATGTCCACAGAAACACCTGCAGAAGCAAATAGGCTGGCTCCTTGGCTATAAACAGAGATGAGCACTGAATCCTAGAGTCAGATACGACTGGCTTTCAAGCAAAGGTGACCTTTACCTTAAGCCTACATAGAACTGCAGCCTACACAGCCCCTTAGTGTTAAAGTTACAATTCTTAAACTGTTGGGCTAAGACCTCTTTATGAAGATCTAGTTTTACTCCTCTGCCTATTTTTTACATCATTGTTAAAGCAAAACTCCAGTGAAATTGTCACATACGTACTAATTATCCAATCAATGTATTAAAAGCAACTCTCTATCTCCAAGTCCCTTTTCTACAATCAAGCAAAGTCTAAGGCAGCGTTTCCCAAACTATGTTCTGTGAAACAATAATATATAACCATAATATATGTTTGTATGCTAACATTCTTTACAGGCCGATATGCTTACATACCAAGAATTTCCCTTTCCCTCCCTGCTAAATATGTAAATATTAACTATTTAAATGTGATAAAGAAAACTGATAGATTAACCAACTACAGTGTTTACAAAAGCTGTACATACCCGTAGGTTACTCCAGCAATACTACATTTCTTAAAGTTCATAATATTGCATGTTAAGGTGCCTGTTTTATCAGAAAACAAGTATTTTACCTAGAAGAGAAATGATACACACTGAAGTAGGATATTAACTAAGGATGTAATCCTTACTAAGCAATATGGCTAAGATCTGGCTGAGCTAAATGCCACTTCTAGCCTAGGAATATTGGAAATTATTTAAGACTACCCAGTTTCCTAAGGGATTGTAGTGGCTTAGTGGTTAAGATGCTGAACCTGATGACTGGCAGGTCGGCAGGTCTGCAGTTCGAGCCCCGAGTGTTGCATGATGGAGTGAGCTCCCATCTCTGTCCCAGCTCCTGCCAACCTAGCAGTCTGAAAGCAAGAAATTGCAAGTACTATAGATAAATAGGGACCACGTCAGTGGGAAGGTAAACAGCATCCCATGCACTCCAGTGTCTAGTCATGCCAGCCATACGTCCATGGAAATGTCTGAAGACGCAGACAGTGCTGGCTCTTTGTCTATAAACAGAGATGAGCACTGAACCTTAGCGTCAGATGCGACTAGCTTTCCAGCAAGGGAAACCTTTACCTTTTCCTTACCCCTGTTTCTCCATTTTGTGCCAGCAAGGAAACTATGAGTGTGGGTTGAGAAGGGGTTGGCTTTGGCACAATACATCCAAACGCTTTCTTTTTTCCACCTCTTCTTTTGTCACTTCTGCCACCTGATCTCAGCCAGTACAGCAACTCCGCTAAACAATCCAGTTGTGTCAATATATCCGAGATACCCAGCATAAAGAGGTTGTATTGGCACAAAGGCAGCTATGCCAGCACAAGAGGCTTCTGTCATTTCCAAACTCATTAGAGCTGGCATATCTTTGAAACTCAATTGTACTGCATAACAAAAAGGCACAGATGCATTGTACAAGAAATTATTGGAAAGCAGACACCAATATTTACTCACATATTGTGTACAGTAGGGCTAATTCTGAGATACATATTTACAGAGTTGCCATCATCCATGGTTAAATGTTAGTGGAGAAGTTGAAGAAACATCCCAAGGATGTTTCAGAATAAAATTAAAATATATATTTTTTAAAAAATATATATTTATGTCTAGTTCTTCAGCCAAATTAAATTTGTAAGATTATGCTTCTCTCTAAAGTTTATCTCAAAAC
Organism: Furcifer pardalis; assembly: GCA_030440675.1. Taxonomy (NCBI): domain Eukaryota; kingdom Metazoa; phylum Chordata; class Lepidosauria; order Squamata; family Chamaeleonidae; genus Furcifer; species Furcifer pardalis. The sequence continues at coordinate 95,423,938 of CP126895.1, read as the reverse complement.
CCAAATAGGAAGAAGCTGAAATAATCCAAAAGAGCACATTTAACCTCCCTATAATAAAGTGTTACCTAGAAGCACAGCAAAATATCAGAAGAATATTTATACAGTATAAGAATCTGATAATAGCTTTCACTTTTTTCTTTCACTTTTAAAGCATAATGATCAGTACTGTATTGTGTTGGATTTTCTCTATATGGAATGGAAACTGCAGAAGCAGCCACTTCTATTTGCCAAAGTATTATTCTTGCAACCAGATTACTCATGTAGCAGCAACTCATGGCATCTTCTACTTCCACTCCACATGGGGAATATTCAATAAGGTACTGGCCATTCTGGTAGAAAGCAAGAGTAATAGCTGATATGGTGACTTCTGAAGTGCAGAACATAAAACATTCATTTTCATTAGAACACAGTTCAAGAAAATGATTACTAAATGCGTAAAATCAGATTGCATAGCAATTTTTTTAAAAGGAAAATGTCCTGATGAGGTTTAGAGCTCTGCTTTTGCAACATCTGTACATGTCAAGTATATTTTGCATACTTCTGCTTGAGTAATAGAGTTCTAGTTATTAGTCACTTAATAGTACTGACAAGTACAAAAATATAGTTATTGTAAGATTATTGACATTCAAGATATGTTATACATCTGGAGTGCCACAGGTTCCCTACTGTGGCTTTTAGAGTTGTGCCTGTATTTTCAATTTATCCTTGTGATAAATTTGATTTCAGAAAACCTCAAACTGCCTCACAAAACTGAAAATATAGCAATGGGGGAAGTTATAAATTTTTGAGACAACGCAACAGAGTTTACCATACTTACCTGGCCTAATTCCTCATTAAGATTTGAGGTCCTAGCCATTGCAGGTGTATCTGTTTCACTATAATACATATCTATATCCTGGAAGAAAGCAGAAGTTATAATGTCAATCTTAATTTTTGAAGTGGTAGCCGTCTAGTTCTACAGTGAACTTCAAGCTATATTAAATGTTTAATCTATTCCGTCAAAATATTATACAGAGTTTTTATAGAGTTCTGTCATGTACTTCCCTGTCACTTTTCCCTCAAAAAAGATTACTATGAATGGGTGTCTAAACAAATACAGTATTCCACTCTAATTTCATTCCAAATATTTGAAGAAGAATGCTGTCAGAGAGCAAACAGCAGCCTAGTCTTATGGAAAGTATCAGAAATGTATTGATGGTCAATAAAAGCAGAAGAGAGAAAGATATTTTTTTAAAAACCCTATTTAGATTGTTTCAAAACTTTTCAAAGAATGTCACCAGAAAGCAGGGTAAGATTACTTGCTACCTGGTCTTATTCTTTCATCTTACCAACCGTGGCATCAAAAGTGGGGAAAACTTGCCATTGTAGCTCATATACAATTCACATTACCATACTCAGACCCAGGCATAGTTACTGTTTGGACACTCTCAGAATTCCCAAGCCAGCATGGTGTATCTTGGAAGTTTGTAATTTGGAGAAATAACTTTCTCAAGCTCTGGTGAATGGTACAGTGATGGAGAATTCATATTTCTATGTTTAACTTAACTTAAACAAAGGCTGCCCTTTGTTCTAGGTTCTAAATACATACATACCCAGTTAATAAAAAGAGCCTGAGTAAACTTCACGACCTCTAGAGTCACCAACAAACTAATGGGAATGAGATTGTTGTACAAGATGATGAAGGTGAGCAGATTGTATCCAAAGTTGACAGAGAGTTCTTCTGTATGTGCAAAGATGAACAACAGAAAAGAGAGTTACTACAATAGCAAGTACATGGAGATATACAGCCAGACAGTTCAGCAATAGTAAATCATACACAGACTTAAACTCAGACAAGTTTTTCTTTTGAACACACACACATCGAATCTCACTTTCAGTGTGGTGTCTAGTTAGGTGCTATGAGGCTCAAAATGCTGGACTAAACTGGTCTGAAGTTTGATCCAACAGGGCTTATTCTTTCAAGCTGGAAGAAAGATCTGGTCAGAAATTGATGGGTTAAACACTTTCCTGTCATGACTGGTTCCACACAGCAGATGATGTGCCCCGATTATTGCTACAAATCAAACACTTGGTTGATAACCTAGTGTTCCATATTGCTTCCCTCCAGTCTCCTTGCCAGTATAACTTTCACCGCTGTCAATTTAAGCATTTTCACCTACTTAGGAAATGTACAGTCTTGCTTCTCCCCACCACCACCACCACCACCACTTTTTTTGAGGTGTTTCAATTCTGTTTTTGAAATAAAAAAAAATTATCTGCATGGTCCTTCTCCAAGCATTCACCTAATGCCCAAGGTTGGACATGGGGACATCTAAATTCAAGGTAGGGAGTGAGGGAATTGTTTGCCCTTTTGATATTTTGGCTTGCAGTTCCATAGCCTGATTCTTGGTGTGGCTGATAAGCATAGTAGACAACAACATTAGGAGGGCCCTAGTCTAAAAATAGGCCAGATTACATTCTTATTATACTTTCAATCATTCTTGTGTTACTCCCAATAATGGAATGCTCAGTAATCCTACCCCCATCACTTTTTCCTGTTTCCATCTATTTAAAACTAGGATTTCTAGACTATATTGCTCCTAAGCCACAACTGGCTGACTATTTTTTGTATCCCAGCATCTACTGTCTACATAACATTGCCTACATAACATTGTAATATGATCTTTTGTAAGCAGCTGGAATAATAACTGGAGGTGTTTTCCCTTGGCATGCAAAACCAGCTGCTTCTCTGAAGCTGAAAGACCAAGGGAAATTAATGGTAAATGGGAGATTATAATTGTCAGCATATATTGTACGCAGAACCTCAGAACAGTTTTTCCCAGGCTGGTGCCCTTCTCATGTTTGGGGCACAACCTTCAGCAACTGCAGTGAATAGCCAAGGACAATGAGAGTTACAGTATTGTTGGCGGCTACTCGCATCCGAGTATACACCCCCCGGGAATCATTTAGGGAAAATGCCATTGGCATGAATTTGTTTAAGGTGGATCGCAGCTTGCCATGAAGCAACCTACACACTGTGATCATGGAGCCATCTCCTGCGGCACATATGAAATGAGACATGCAGGATTTAACACCGGGACTGCAATGGGCTGCCACAGCCTTGAGGATCTTGACAAGGTGACCTTCACAGCCACTCCAACTGGCATGGCCTCTTCCGCCTCCATGATTGTTGGGAATCAGAATGGTGAAGTGGTTCCTCCTCTGCTCATTTTCCCATTGGGCCCAATATGATGGTTTCCAGTGGCATTTCCTCCATGGAGGGGGACCATCACCCCACCTAAAAGGACTCATCTGCCCATAGCTGTTGGCCCATTTAGGGAGTCAGATTATTTACTAATGCCCAACACTTGACATTGCATTGCTGGCTGTACAGTCTACTCCATTACCATAGTGGGATGTCCAGCCAGACTGCTGGTGGGAGTTATACTAGCAGAACATCTGGAGACTCAAGGTTGGGGAAGATTGCCATGGAATAAATACACCTCCGTCATGCTCACCATTTGAGCCAAAGTACCAAATGTCCTCTCCATGTGTTGTGTTCCACAGTAAGGCACCCACAGAACTCACTAGAGCCATGACAAGTAGGATGCAAAACAAAATGAGAATCTGCATATTGGTCACTTTTTCCACATTTGATCTCTTCAAGGGAGCTTTGGTTGAATTCTGAAAAATATCCAGAGAGTAAGGATAATTAACACAGTCCCAATATAGGTCAAGGAGATCAAATCAGTCCATCCTAAAGGAAATCAACCCTGACTGCTTCTTGGAAGGACAAATACTGAAGCTGAAGCTAAAGTATTTTAGCCACCAAATGAGAAGAAAGGACTAACTGGAGAAAGCCCTGATGCTGGAAAAGATCAAAGGCAAAAGGAGAAGGGGCAGCAGAGGCAGAGATGGCTAGATGGCATTGTTGATGCAGTGGGTGTAGATCTGAGCAGACTACAGAGGACGTCAAATGACAGAGGAGCCTGGCGTGCAGTGATTCATGAGGACACAAAGGGTCAGACTCAACAAATACAAGTCACAGAGAGGTGACTCAATCAGGATATGGCCAGGCCTCTGTTGCCCAAAGATCTCCAGGGCACACGTCAAGGTCTGTCTAGCTAGTGAGTGATATGATAATGGCTAAAAAATGCAGGCAGATGGACTTGATTTCCCAGGATATGATAATGGCTAAAAAATGCAGGCAGATGGACTTGATTTCCCAGGTACATTTGCATGTGCAGAAAGTTGTCACAGAGATGTCTACCAATGCACAGACTTCTCACTGAATAATAACTCCAAGATATCAAGTCCATTTGATGTACCATTTTAATAGCAGTTTTAACTATAGTAAGGAGGAACAATATAGATGATGTTAACTCGCCAGATCCACCCCCTTTGGTTTTTCAATCACTGAATTTGTTGCTTCAGTAATGTCAGAAATAACACCACTTTCCCTTTCAAGTCCTAATTTGCCTTGTTTGAAAGCAGTACCACTAAAAGGCTTTGCAGAAGCATAATTCTGTTTGTAAACAAAGTGCACAGAAATCAAGCACCTTGTTTTAAAAACAGGGGTGGCCAACCTTTTTACGCTGTGGGCCTGACCATGCCCCCGGACAGCTGAGCAAGCCGGACCATAGACCCCGGAAGCGAAAACAGGAACATACAGCTGTCGTAAATGCAGCCACTTCTGTGTTTATGACAGCCACAGGTGCACTTGTTCATGTGCGGACGCGTTTTACAACTGATGTAAACTTGCCTGCTTCCACTTCCGGGTGCAACAGAGGCAGCGGTGGGCCGGATGGAATGGGTTTGCAGGCTGGGGCTGGCCTGTGGGCCATAGGTTGGGAAGCTCTGTTTTAAAATAATAAAACATGTGAAGAGCCCTCACTAGATATGGCTGTAAGGCGAGCGGAGACCAAGAGAAAAACCTTTCCAAAGAACCAGATTCTACTGTATTTACACTCCTATGTTACCATGGTACCAGGTCAACTTTTTCTCCATACTGTCAAACATCTCAATTAGTTCCTTACATATCTCATCCATCCTAAAGGAATAGTTACAGGAGTCCTGGCTGAAACATTGTCCACAGTATTCTTTATTATCACAGAAATGATGTAAAATAAATGTCAGCCCTCACAAAAAAAAAATCCACAATGATGTGCTTAATTTTGGAAGATAAGTTATTTACCTGCATAAGTTTTGTATCGTGTCCTGTGTAGACAACTATTCCTAAAACCCACTGAGTATTCCTTATCTGTGCACCTCTTAATAAGATCTGGTCAGGTCCAATTGGAACCGGACTGAAGAGAAAAAAGTTAGAAAAGTTCAAAATTGAGTCTCAAAAATATTCTTCACACTTTAAATTAGAAGGGGGGAAATTAATAACATCCTCAACATACCCACTGAATTAATTATTTGATATAGTTCTATCCAATAAACATCCATGTAGATACAGGACTTTACAATATACAGCTTTACAAAACATGTGGATTATAGTTTGATCACACATAGGCTCCACCATCCCCAGCTGCTGCTGCTGTCAAAATTGTTGCCTTGAGAACAGATTTCTGCAACACAGCAGCAAAAAAATAAAGGGTGGGTGGATGTTTGACTTGATAGGACACCATGCATTGTCTACATACAGTACCTTGTTTCAAGTCAAAATGTGTCTTTTTTTGAAACACAAATGTGTCACCAAAATTCAGTGGTGAGGCAATAAACTGAATGATATGGCAGCAGCATTAAAGGAAAATGAACCCTCTTAGTGGATTTGGGGGCGGGGGGGGGGTCCTAGTAGCCCCAAAGATCCTCAGGGTCTTCTATACCCCAGTGCCCTCTGACTAACAAAAAATACAAACAAAGCAACCCAGTTATCAGCAAATTTAAAACACAGTGTTAGAATTTGCAAAGTGAGATGTGTATATTCACCTTTAACTAGCCATTTCTTAATATTTTTAATGTAAAGAAACACAACTGGAGGGTGAGTCAATTCCCCTTAGGCACACTGGGGCCTCAACAACTTGAGATACGCAGGTGATACTACCCTAATGGCAGAAAGTGAGGAAGACCTAGAGAAGCTCCTGATTAGGTTGAAAGAAGAGAGTGCAGAAGCTGGCTTGAGTCTCAACATCAAGAAAAGCAAGATAATGGCAACAGGCCCTTTCAGTTCCTGGAAAATAGATGGGGAAGAAGTAGAAGCAGTGACAGACTTTACTTTCTTAGGATCAAAGCTCACCACAGATGGTGATTGCAGCCATGAAATAAAAAGGCAACTGATTATTGGGAGACAAGTTATGAGAAACCTGGGGGATGTAGTTCAAAGTAGACACATCACCTTGAAAACAAAAATTCACATAGTCAAAGCAATGGTATTCCCGGTGGTAATGTATCGCTGTGAGAGCTGGACCATGAGGAAAGCTGAGCGCAGGAGAATAGATGCCTTTGAAATGTGGTGTTGGAGGAAAATTTTGAGAGTCTCCTGGAATACGAGGAGAACAGATAGGTCGATCTTAGAAGAAATCAACCCCGTCTGCTCCTTAGAAGGTCAAACAGCAAAGGTGAAGCTAAAGTACTTTGGACATCAAATGAAAAGAGAGGATTCACTTGAGAAAGCCTTGATGCTGGGAAAGGTGGAGGGCAAAAGAAGAAGGGGACGGCCAAAAATGAGATGACTAGATGGTATTGTAGATGCAATGGGCACAAAGCTGGGCAGGTTGAGGAGCATGGTGGAGGACAGAGGTGCCTGGAGGACAATGGTCCATGGGGTCACATAAGGTCAGAGTTGACTGTACAACTGAAAAACAAAACACTGAGGCTTTCCCAATAACACTCTTGTGCATGTTCTGTCACATACATAGGAAAGAAGCAGTGGTGGACATCAGCATGTTCGCACCAGTTCGCCAGAACTGGTAGCAGAAATTCTGGCTGGCCCCATCCATCCAAGTTTTGAAATAAAGTAGTCCTAATTTGGGTGCAACGCAGGGCCTTCCCCCCAGCCACACCAACCATACCATGCCCACAGTGTGGCAGTAAAAATTTTTGGAACCCACCACTGGAACGAAGGCACTGCAAGGAAGACCTGGTATTCCACACTAGTGCTTGATTAAAAATAATAATGGAAAGTCACTTACTTCTTGACTGATTTATTAGTTTTATTCGTATTCTGGCCATTATGTCAAAAACAACCCCTCAAAACATTTACTACTAATAAAATAAGGGTTAAAAATATAACATGAAAACACCAGTGAAAACATACAACTAAAAGTTTGAACCAGCACTCAAATTGTTGGACCAATTCTATTTTATTTTATTTATCAGATGAATACCTTTGACCATCTATTCGTAGATTTCCAGTGAAGTCATAAAGGTGCCGGTTGGGTCCTTCACATTCTATCTTCCCAGACATTTTCATCAAGTCATTTCTTGAGTGGAGACTAGCAGTCTGTGTCAATCCCTGTGAGGATACAAACCACAGGCAACGTCATCAAACAATCCATTTATCACATTTCCATCTATTACAGCATGTCTGTGCCATGAACATGTTAAGCCACTTGAAACATCTTGAGCCAAACCATTCAAATTCTATTCTTACTACCCACTTTGCAGCACTGTTCCCACTGGCCATGCTACAGGTGAAAGGGAAGGCCCACAGGTTTTTGCATTGCAGGTATGCCAGAACTTGAAGCAGCAATGGGATTTTTCTCTTGTTGAAGGGAAAAAATGTAAGAGGAAAGATGCTGATTCCTCTCTGACCTCATTTTAACTAACAGTAAGCCTCTCCTGGGACTGCGGTGGCTTAGTGGTTAAGACACTGAACTTGAAGACAAGAAGGTCGGCAAGCCAGTAGTTCAAGACCTGAGTGCTGCATGATGGGAGTGAGCTCTTGTCACCTGTCCCAGCTCCTGCCAACCTAGCAGTTCGAAAACAAGTAAAACCTCGCATAAAGAGTGCCTCGCTTAGAGACTAACTCGCTTAAAGAGCAGAATTTTCTCTGAATGGTTGTCTTGCTTAACAACTAAAACCAATCAAAAACTCACTTAACAACTAAATCGGGGGTCACAATCCCTCCCGCCAGAAGTCTCAATTGGTCACTTACAATAGTGTTTCGCTTAAAGAGCAAACTCGCTTAAAGAGCAATTCCATGGAATGCATTATGCTCTTTAAGTAAGGTACCACTGTAGATAAATAGGTACCACTTTGGTGGAAAGGTAAACAGCATTCCATGCACTCCGGTGTCTAATCATGTCTGCCACATGTCCACGGAAACGTCTTCAGATGCAGACAGCGCCGGCTCTTTGGCTATAAATGGAGATGAGCACTGAACCCTACAGTAGGATATGACTGGCTTTCGAGCAAGGGTGACCTTTACCTTTACCTGAGCCTCTCTTTCCTATCAAGAATCAAACAATTTCTGACAAAGCACTCTCATACCTTTTCAGAGAGCCAAGTGACATTGGGAGAAATACTCTGTCCTATGCCAGTTTTCTCTACCAGAAAAGGAGAGGCACAGGGGAGAACAACATTCAGTCAGAAGCACACCATCAAAATATGACACCGCTGCAGAATTAAGAACCATTTCTTCTTTCCTTTCCTTCCAGGAGAGACATGCTGCTGTTTCACTCTCTAGGGCTCTAGGGTTTGTGTAGGCACTCTGGCTTCTTCCTGCATTATGGAAAGCTGCCATACATACTTCAATCAATCATCATAGAGCAGGGGTTGCCAAACTATGGCCCACAGACCAGATCTGGTTCATGCCAACTAATAATCCGGCCCACACCACCCATGCCACTCCCAGAAGTGGAAGTTAAACGTGCATGCACATGCACAAAATGCTACTATAAAGCACCCACAGCTGTTTTGCGCATGCACATTTTAATTCCACTTCCGGTGGAAGGAACCACATGATCGGCCCATTCAACCACATGACTGGCCCGCAGCCCGCAAACTTTGGGCACCCCTGTCATAGAGGCAGCAATTTCAGCAGAGACAGTGCAACCCACAGCATGAGGGAGCGACTGTCAGTCCCTGAATCACACAAGAAAACTGCCTGCCTTTGTAATCTATTCTAAGCCATGCATTCAAATGCACTAGTGTCTAATGGTAGAGCATTTGTTTTTGCATGTGAAAGGTCTCAGAGTCCAAACTCTTCAATTAAAGGGGTCAAGAGATGGAGAATGAAAAGTCAATGGCACCCAAGATAGTTAATACTGATACAGATGGATCACAGCAGTTAAAAAGGCTACTCCCTATGTTATTGATCCTATGGCTATGTTATGTTAAGTATCATAAATGAATATATAAGCAGCTCAGCTTCTGGAAAAATTAGCCATGTTAGCTGGAGATTCTGAGAGGTGTAGTAAAAGGGGAAAAAAAACACTTTTCCAAGTTCTGAAAGTGTTACTGTTCTAAATCAAGATAGTGTGGCATGGTGACTAGAATACTGGACGGGGATTTGAGAGACCAGGATCGAGGCATAAATTTCCCTTGATGTTTGTTTATTGTTCAGTCGCATAGCCAAGTCTGACACTTTGCAACCCCATAGGTGTTGTTTGGTAATAATAATAATTTCATGTCAGAAATCATTTTGGGTTGAAAATATTTTTTTTGCTGGAGAAACTCCGCTTAGGGGACACCTGAATGAAGCTCCTTTCATGTCCCCAAGATCTTTTCCCACCAAAGTGGTCCCTATTTATCTACTTGCAAGTTCTTGCTTTCAAACTGCTAGGTTGGCAGGAGCTGGGACAGAGATGGGTGCTCAAACTGTCATGCAGTACCCAAGTCTCGAACTGCTGACTTGCCGGCCTTCCAGCTAATAAAGCATGTTACTTAACCACTTGATATTATTTGGTCTCAGGTGAACAATGTCACAGGGTTATTGTGAACAGACTGTATGCCAAACCGAAGAAAGGCAGGATATGGTAAAGACATGAATGCAATTTTATGTTGCTGCATGAGTTGGAAAATCTAACACATCCACCTGCAAATCTCATTTTCCAACTGAAAGTGCACTTAGGTCTACACTACTCCTAGCCATCAATTCGTCAGTTTCTGCAACTGAAAGAAAGAAAATTAACTTTACCTGTCGTATTTTAAGGTTAGTCTCCCCGTCAAGATTTGCTGTTTCAATATAGCACATTGCCTGAGGTTCACTGTAAGATCACAGTAAGAAATGTTATATATCAATCACATGATTTTAAAAGCAAACCTTTCAAAAGGAAGTGCCTGAAAGAGAAGTGCATTAAGAATAAACGGAGAACTTGGTCTCTAAACATTGATTTTATTTAACCATTGATTTTCTCCCCAAAAAATGAATAATTGAATTTCATTTTTGTTATCTTTGCAGTACAAGGAATCTCATAAAACAACAGAAAAATTTAATGTAAATACACACTTTGTATAAAATCAAGAAACACAACATTTCCCAAGCATGCCGGCTCTGGTGAACTGAGGTCATTGTTTAAGAATAACATTCACATCTCTGGATCAAACAGAGGAAAACATTTATCTTACTGGGGGGTTTTCTCCAGAGGCGCCTCCTTGTCCCCCAAGTGCTGAAAGAAATCAGGTTCCCATTGCAGTCTCTCCTATATATTTTGCATTTATTTGCGAATTGTTTTAACCATCTGATTTGTCATTTGAAGAAGCACAGTCTAACTGCTAAGGCAGATGTATCATAGGACATTGCCTATTTCTGAGGAAATCCAATTGTGGGCGAGTGAACGGATTAGTGACAGAAAACATCCATTCTCCTTAATATCTATTTTGACCCTCTATGGCAGGGGTGCTCAAACCTTCGGGCCTTGGGCCTGACCATGCCCCTCCCAGAAAGCTGATCAGGCTAGTCACATGAACATGCCCGTGCATGTGCAGAATGCTGCTGTAAATGCACCCATGAGTGCATTTACTGCAGCGTTCTGCACATGCGTGGGTGCATTTTACTTCCACTTCTGGGAGCAGTGGTTAAGACACTGAGCTTGGAGACTGGAAGGTTGGGTTTCGATACCCGAGAGCTGCACAGGGAAATGAAAGGAGCCTCATTCAGGCATTCCCTGAGCGGAGTTTCTTCCTCAAAAAATCATTTCTACCCAGAGTAATCTCTGACACGAAATTATTATTATCCCAAACCACTGGAATTTTGAAAAACAAAACAAAAGGTAATTTCTTTTTTTAAAAAAATAGAGACTGAATGCCTATTTTGTAAGTTTTCCATGTGTATTTCTTGGAGTGAAGTTAGATGGCCCTTGGGATACCTTTCGGTTTTACAATTCTGTGAATTTACCCCGATGCAAAAAGCAATGCTTTTAAACCTCAGTTTAGCAGAAGCACCATTTCATACCCATTCAGTATACCTGACCTGGTAGACAAAATGATCATGTCTGCTGGTAGGTGCTGCCCATTCGTGACCTTCACAATGTCTCCCACTGCCACCTAATGAGTCAAGGGCAGGAGTGCAGCAGCAGCAGTATGAAAAGAGAGAAAATGAACAGAGAGAAAGAGAGAACCCATCTGCATTGTTAATTTACTAATTAACAAAAGAACGGGAAATGACTGTTTCTTATCATGAGCATTCTCAGGACTAATGAGCTTTCCAATGCAATAGTGCAGGGGTGGCCAAATTTTTCAGACTGCAGGCCAGTCAAGTAGTTCAGAGGGCCCGTCATGTGGTTTCTCCCACTGGAATTGGAAGTAAAACATGCCTTGCAATCTGTTTTGCAACAGAATGAGGTAGATTTTAGGCTGCTGTTTTCTCTGCTTAAGTCAGAAGTGTCCAAACTATGGCCTGTGGGCTGGATCTGGCCACGATGCCAATATATCCATCCTGCGCCGCCTTTGTCGCTCCTGGAAGCAGAAGTAAAACACGCCCATGCAGATGCATTTTACTTCCACTTCCAGGAGCGACGAGGGTGGTACAAGCTGGATAAATTGGCATTGGGAGCAGATCTGCCCCATTGGCCATAGTTTGGGCACCTCTGCAATAGTGCAAGGATCAGGTCTTTATTTCTTGTCAGCCAGTCAGCATTCAAGAGTAGACGCAGTAATGTGAACAGACATGCAGTGGCTTCCAGGTACTGATCCTTGAAAAGAAAGGAAAAAAGGATTGCACTACCCAGTAAATGGAAGACCAACATCTGATTCTAGGGACTTGAAGAGAACAATGAAAAAAGAACAAAAAGAGCAGGAGAAAAGGGGACTAGACAATGATTTATCATTTTCTCCCCATATCAAAAGCAATTTCTGTGATAAGAGATATCCTGCAGAGCTACCAGCAGATTGTGAGAAGGTTCATGCTATACAGGTTGCCCCCTCAATATCTGTGGTTCAGTATCTGTGGTTTCAGTTACCGTATATACTTGAGTATAAGCCGAGTTTTTTAACAAAATAAAATAAGCTCCAAAAAGGGGACTCGACTTATACACGGGTCACCAACCACGAGGGTCTAAAAATATGTTTGTTTGTTTTTTGTGATTCAGGAATTTTAAAAGTAAGTTTCAGGACCCCCACGGCATAAGTTGAGGCGCAATTACACAACTGGCCACAACAGGGCGCAAATAGCAATTTTCAATTAGAATACATTGAAAATCAAGATCTCCTATTCTGAAGTTTGTTTTCAATTAATTCCTATGGAAAGCCACAGATGAAGAAAGAAGCTCTACAATGCAATTGTCTCCCCTTCCAAAACTGGTGTGGAAAAGAAATACCTTCATGCCTGCTCCATGTGGCCAAGATGGAGGAAGCCATTCTCCTTCCTTGCAGGGGGAGCAAGAGGCTAGGCTAGAGCAACACTTCCTGTCTCAGTGCAATTGACCTGTCCACCCACTTTACCTGCAGCGTCACCACTGGTGGGTGGTGCAAGTACAGTTTTTAAAAATCACTAAAATAATTAATTTTACTGTATTTTTATATATTTTAATTACTGAAACTCACTAGCAGCTGCTGCATTTCCCACTCTCAGCTTATACTCAGGTCAATCTATTTTCCTGGGTTTCCAGGTCAAAATTAGGTACTTTGGCTTATATTCAGGTCGGCTTATATTCAAGTATATACGGTATCTGCTGTATTTCTATGCCACATTACCCAAACTGGCCACTAGAGGCCACTGTCCACAGTGTAAATTACAGGATTCACTGTTATCTGCAGTTTCTGGTTTCCATCGTAGATCTTGGAACATATACCCACAAATTTTGGGAGGAGCAACCTGTACATAAAGTGGCATTTGGAAAATGTGAAGTAGTTGTTGTTTATATTTGTTAAGTGTCCTTGTCTGACACTTAAGCATAGATTTCAGTAGTAATACAGTAATACCTCGGATAACGCTAAGACTTGGTTCCACAAGTCTTGGTGTTATCCGATTTTTAGTGTTATCTGATGCATGTTAAAATCCTATGGGATGTATCAGATAACGTTAAAGCTCCATAGAGATACATTGTAACCGCACAGGCTTTAGCAGTTGTTATCTGATACATCCCATAGGACCTTAACATTATTCGATCCAATTCTCCTCCCCAGATTACTTAACGTTATGCGATTTTAGCGTTATCCGAGGTAAACGTTATCCGAGGTATTACTGTACCTGGCTTATGCCTGAGCAAACAAGGTGCTGTATAGTTCCATGCACAAATGCCACAAAGTTCAACCCACTCATACTACCACTATTGTGCAAGCGGTTTGATTCAATGGGATTCTGGCCCTTCCTCTGAGAAAATCCATAACTTCTCACCATCAGTACAAAAAGGCAAAGCATCTAACAGTTCCAAACCAACAAAAGAAACAATGAGCCTATAATATAACATTACATCTTCCCGAAAGAGTGACAAACCATTGCAAAGGCACAAGAGATCAAGCCAAAGAAAGCACAATTCTCAGAATGTGCCTACCCACATGATCAGTGACCACCACGCTGTCTTATTAAATGTAAGGGTTATAACTTCCTCCCCCAAGATTGCACACTCTGCAATACCCTAGGCCTAGAGCAGTGATGGTGAGCCTTTTAAAGACCTTGTGCTCAAGGAGGAGCCAGTGCATGTACATGTCACATAAGTGAATGCGCACATGGCAGTGCCTGCACACACACCGACTACAACTACTAGGGCAGTGTTTCCCAAATGCTGGTGTTTGGACTTCAATTCTCACAAGCATAAGTCAATTCCCCAAAGCACTGATCAGTCAATATACTGGCTTAGGCTTCTGGGAACTGAAGTCCAAACACCAGCATTTGAGAAACACTGCACTAGGGGGATCTGGTCCCTGCCCACCTCTCAGGCAGGATTTCAGCCTCCTCTCTCTCCTCCACACTGGTAGAGGGAGAGGGAGGGGAGGGGAAGCAGCACTGCAATTGGCGCTGGCAGTACAGGGTGGGGCAGGCCTTGCCCATGATGGCACACATGCCCACAGATAGGGCTCTGTGTGCCACCTATGGCACACATACCATAGGTTTGCCAACACTGGCCTAGAGGCACTTCAGGCTACTGGAACACTTCAGAACATCCATCACATATCAATGTATGTTTACAAATGTTTATGTTGTTTCAAACTTTCTAGAATCAGCTGCATATAGGAAATTTCACTCTAGTCCAACCCTGGTCTGCATCCAAGCTGCACCTTTTTGGTCCTGCATTGTGTGTAGACTATCACTTTCAGGAGGCAGGCAACTTCCCTGGCAGACAGAAGGATCACTTCAAGGGAGATTATTCCCTACAAAGTGACCCTTTTTGCTGTGATTGGGTGTGTGTCATCTGATTGCACCCTACCTTTCCTTAACAGAAGTGCAACAGAAGCTGTTACACTCACAGATTCTGTTTCCTTTCGGTTTTTGAAGAATATTTCTTCTCTCAGAAAGGCATAATATTTTTATTTTATTTTGCTAGCTCTCTCTGAGGCATATTGGGTTCGCAGTCACCTTCTCCTACGATTTCACTGCAAAACTGTTTCTAATTTATTTGCATAACATTACAAAAGCAGGCATATTATACTAGCTGTGACTTTTCTATTTGAAAAAAATGTGCTCTTTCCCATCTGCCTATTTCAAACATTCTCCACTACAAAATAAAATACAGTGCACTAAATAGGGACAAGCAATGACAACCGCGCATTATGTCATCCTTCTTAGCTTTCAGGATTTGTGCTATTTTGGTATTATTTGTACAGCACATGCTGTGCAAATGCTATCTTATATATTTAATTTCATTACTTGGTGTCCTGGCTATCTTCTTTAGAAGGCATGCAATATTAATTACTTACAATAGGGGAAAGCAAAAGATATGCTTGCATCAACCTTAGAACTATGGAAGACAAGCAAGGAGCTACCAGATAGCTGGTCAGAACCACACAACTATCTATTGCCTGGCCAAGAACAACCATGGCCTGTGTGGAAAGCCTTAAACAGACTGTGTGCTGGGATAGGAAGAATGCAGAGAAGAACAATCAATCTTCCATATAATACAATGCACATGATGCCTCTCAATGTGCACAGAGGAGGACCTTATGTTGCCAAGAGGAAATGCTGTTGATGTGGCCTGATATTGTCATCTAGCCCTTTTAATTCTATTTTGTTTTAGATGTGTTAATCTTAGCTTTGTATGTTATTATATGCTGGTGGTGCATCTGGCACGAAAAAAGAAATATTAACTGGTAGGTATCTGAGTGATTGCAGGAGAATGACAACAATTTTTGACTGCCAATTGTGCAGTAACAATAAAATCCCACCACTCCCTCTGTCCTTAAGTAGCAAACTGCGGTGGTGAGCGGAAGAGGACTAGGAAAGATTTGTATTAAGAAGCATTATCTCATTTATAGGCCATTTTTCTACTCATGAGGGATACATTCAATTCAATTCTGGAATTAAAAAGTAATTCTGAGCTCTTTAGAATCTCTTAAAGGTCTGGAAAAATGAAGTAGATCCCAAAAGCCAAATCTGCCAACCTTTGGTTTAGAAATTAAAAGGCTTGAATTGTGATATGCAGAACACACACAAAAAGGTGCAGAATGACAGCCAATCATCCCTGCCAATTCCATTCCTCCTCCTCTAATTTTAAATCTGTTCTCTTTTTCCCCACTTGTGTAAACATTATATCGCCAAAGCTGCTGATCAGTGCGGAGTATATTTTTTGAGTGCTGAGAGTATCATTTTCGACTGTGCGACAGAACCATGAGAAAAGGTTTGCAATTAATATATAGCAAAGAGGACTACCTTAGTTTCTTTTATTACAATTTCCAGCATTACAACAAATAGTAAATAATTCCCAAGACAAATAAAAAATAATTCTTACCTCTTTCCACATAATATTCTGCCACATTCCATTTCTTAAAACTGGAATTGAGAGAGGAAAGTTATTTTTTTCCTTCTTTGAAAATGATAATTAAAGCAAAGCAATCACACTTATATACCGCCCCATAGCACTTAGTGAGCACTCTGGATGGTTCCCAAGTTAATTAGTTTTTTGTCCCCAACATGCTAGGTACTCATTTTACTGATCTTGGAAGAATGGAAGGCTGAGTCAACCTTGATTCCTGGTCAGGATTGAACTCACAACCTTTTGGTTGCAAGGCAGCAGTTTAACCACGGTGTCACCAGGGCAGATTGTGTTGTTATGTGCTGTTAACTCACTTCCAACTTATGGCTCAACTAAGAAACAGGGAATTTCAAAAGGTCCCATGTTAACAGTCCTGCTCAGGTCTTCCAAAGTCACAGTTACGGCCATCTTTATTGAGTCAATCCTTCTCATATGGGTTTTCCCCATTTTCTTCTGCAAAGCTGAAAGGGTTCCCCCCCCCCTTTTTTTTTTTTTTTTGCTGCCTTCAGTTTTTCCTAGCATTACTGTCTTTTCCCACAGAATCACAGACTAGCATGGCCACTATGACTATTCAGTCTTCATCTGATTCTGCCTGATAGTCTATCTAAGGGGGAAGATAATCTAAAGCCCTAATTGCTATTTCTTCTAAGTGCCCTAAGGAAGACAGGAAGCTATCTTCTATCTAGTTAAGACCAGTGGTCTGTTTAGCTCAAGGGTCGGCAAACTTGGCTCTCTTGGTGTTCTTGGACTTCAATTCCCAGAAGCCCAAGTCAGTACACCTGATGATCAGGGCTTCTGGGAATTGAAGTCCAAGAACACATGGAGTGCCAAGTTTGCTGATCCCTGGTCTAGATCAATTCTTACTACTCTGACAGACACAAATTCTATCAGTGAGGGGTTTTCCTGCCATATCCGGGAATCCTAAGGAATTAACCTGGAAAGTTCTCTATATAAACTATGGCTCTTTCTTCTAATAACAGGACCAACTGCTATAGTTTTCCATTTTCATTGGGTTGGGGGGGGGGGAAACAACTCTTTAATGGGGCAGATTTCCCCTGGCAACTGCTAAAGTGCTTCGTGAGGATATTTAAGAAAAGTAACTTTTTTATATGAGACATTATCTGGGGGAATGCTAGAATTTTTCATCCAAAAAAGTAAATTTTGGAGAGGTCTGCTTTTATTGTATGGTTGTCTTTCTTAGTCACATAATTTATTAGCATGCAGACAATGGTCTCTTCCATTTTAACCCATCCATCCATGTTTCAATAGTACTTCTTCCATTGTTTCTGTTTCTTATCAATTAGGGGGAAAGACTGAAAAGCTTCACATAATTTTTCAGTTGATAAGAGCTAGATGCTCTCCACCTGCAAATAGCTCAATTCAATGAATTTAGAGGGCTTTTATTATTGCACAATACAGGCATGTTATCAAATTAGATACGAATTAACAAGTTAATTTGGCATGAGATTTTGTGAATCACAGACTCTCTTCTTCAGATTTACATGAAGGGTTAAACTTAAATCTGCCACGAGACTCTGTTGTTTTTTCTGTAGCAGACTACAGTCTAACACAGCTACTTCTCATGAAACGGCTACCAAATACTGTAATTATAATATATGGATTTCCATGCAAAACAAAAACCAGTTTAGGGAACTGATTCAAATAAACTCAACTGGCTATAGAACACACTCACACTTCTATGCAATAAAGTGCCATCATCCTACTCCACACAAACAATGCAATGCCATTGCCTTTTGTCACTTCAATCCATCTAATTGCCTGTTTGTACCTGAATGAATTAGAGGCAATAACTCTATGTGAGACTGTCCACCTAACTGGATTAATCATTTAGTTCCAATGAATTATTTCCCATGTTAATTCAGAACTGAACTGGCTATTGCCCATGACAATACAGCAAATAAATAGTGCGCCAACAACACAAAAGCAAAAGCGAACAATTAATGTAATATATAATGTACATCAACAATGTCTTAATACAGCTTAATGGATGTACATCAAGCACCATTATTAATAATTAGGGAAGAGATAATAACTAATTACCACCAGGTGGCATTTTTAAAAGACATGTTGTTTTCTTCTAATGTTTTAGGTTGTGGATTTTATTCCTGGAATGTACTCATACACCACAAATTATTACAACCAAAAGTAAGTATTTCTCAGGCAGATCAAGATTTTTCCAATGTAAAAAAAAAGATTAAAACCCTTACCCACTGTTTTCTTTTTGTTGACTGTGCTGTCAGCCTTGTGTCTTTTCTAAAGAGAAGGCAAAGCACAAAACATTTAGGTGAACGCAGGCTGGAAAAGTATTGTCAAAAGCTATCTGTATGCTGAAATGCAAAGCAGCATGAGTGAAAGAAAATCATTCTACTATGTTTTAAGAGTGTAGTATATTCTATTGTGCACAATACGCTGAAACTGATAATTTGCAAAAGTGGGAAATGAAATAGTTTTTTAACTTTTTCACACAATGGTCAACAAATATACACACAATTGCTGAAATTCTGTTACAGTACTTAGTATAGCAAGCCACAACTTGAATAGACCCACTAGCTCACTGGAGATTTGATAAGTCAACTCTTGCCATTGCTCAATTTCTGGTGGCTGTACGCTACTTGTCCCTCTAAGACAGGAGTTCTCAACCTTTTTAAGCTGGGGGCAGGGCCACACTCCCTCAGATAGCTTTGGGGGCAGGACAGCCATTTTGCCCATCCTCACCACATGGCTCTTCCAGGCATGGTGGAGGCAGGGGGGGCACATAAAATGGCATCGTGGGCCGCATCCAGCCCATGGGCAGTAGATTGAGAATCCCTGCTCTAAGAAGTTTAAGGACATCACAGGCCTGTTATTGGTAAACACCTTCATAAGTTCCCTTGATTCAATGGGCCTATTTTATGTGACCTATTATGCAAAGCAGCAGGATATCAGCCAATCAGTTTTTAAAATGATCATTTTACTTTTTCTAATAGCTCAAACTGTTTCATATACTCCTGATAAATCCAGCCATGCAAGTTTAGAGTTTGGAAAACTTACTCTTTTGGGCTATGATTCCCAGAATTCACAAGCCAACACTGCCACTGTCAACAAATAATTCACCCAAGTTCTGTGCCAGGTTATCTTGCTATGGTAATAAGAGTAGACCATACTGCCAGCGACTCAACGCAGAGTGTCAGGGGTCAGTTAACTAACCTGACAACCCTGAGGACTAGTGGCCTTGGGTGTTGAAGTCCCACAAGGAAGGGTGATGGTCCCCAAGTGGATTAAATCTCACTTGAATCCATCGGGATGGTAGGGCAGCAGCTTCATCAATGCTGGCCTGGGGTTGAGAAGGACCATCTGTGCCAAAAGGGCTCGGGACCAGAAAGTGACTCGTGGAACTGGATCAGTGGCATGGGTGTCACACTGAGATGCAGAAGGCAAATGGAAGGCCATTGCATTATATTGTCCCCAGAACAATCTTTATGGCTGATTGCCATGAGGATAGCCAATATTCGGAACTGAATATGGCATCTGAAGAAGAAAGCTCTGGGTAAATCAGTATTACTACACCTGCAACATAGAGTGGTGGGCTGGAACTCTGGAGATCCATATTCTGCACATTGGCTAAAGTCCAAGTCTGCACTGGGTGACTCTCAAGTCACCCTGTCCTCCTGACCCATCTTACAAGAGGAAGACCATGTACTAATTGGGAAAAGGAAGGCAATAAATAGAAAACTTGACAGGTAATTGGGAAAGATAAAGTTCCTACTCTCAAGTATTTTGAACAACCTAAGCTCTACATATCTGACACAGGCTGATGGGAGAAAGAGACAAGAACAGTATCATACTGTATCAAACTAATATGCCATAGGAATCTTATTCATTTCAACAGCTCTCTCAAGGTGCAGAATGCTTCCCAATCTTCAGCTACATTATTTCCACCACAGTCTTCTAAGTTAAATTAAATGTTTCTCTTCTATATATGAGAAATGAAGGTAGTTATCAAAGGATGCTCTGTAAGATCAGCAGCAAGCAATCATCTGAATCCAATATCCAACTTCCCAAACTGAACAGCTACTGCAAAGACCAATAAAGTGCAGCTAGCTTAATGTTGTCAGGTTACATCTTCCAGCATTTTTCACTTTTGACTCTTCTGAAACTGCTGGAAGTTGTGGTCTAGCAACATCTATAGGGCTACATTCTCCCTGTCTCCAATCTACTGGAAGTTTATAGAACATTCCTAGCATATGTCCAGCATGTAACCATTTCCCAATATAACTCTTCAATAGACAATATCTTTAATTGCAAAACTGGCACTAAAAGACACCTAATGTCATGTGCATTGCTTTGCCTCTGCATTTCAAATGCAAACAACAAAGGATATAAGATCTTGCCAGTAACTTCAAGGCTAGACAGACACAGTGGAGCCTTAATGGAAATTCCCAGAAGGTTATGTCATTTCAATGGCACAGCTTCATTAATGTTCAGTAGAAGAAGGAGCTGCAAGATTTATCTCAAGATAAAGAACAAAATGTTCTGTCTACCAAGAAATGCCAAGTGAATTAGGCTGACATCTGAGGGGGCATGGCTGCAGCATAGCAATCTTCTGAGACTCCTCCCTTCTAAAAGTGGAACCATTCTCATCTCCATATCAATCAATAACCCACTGCTAAAACTGCAGTGGCTCAAGTGGCTAACTGGAAGGGGGGAGCTCAGTAGTTCGATTCCTGAGTACTGCAGGACGGTATGAGCTCCCTAGCAGTTTGAAAGCAAGAAATTGCAAGTATTTTATTTATTTATTTATTTATTTAAATTTGTTTATTGCCCTCCTCCCCAAAGGGACCCAGGGCGATTCCCAACAAGGAGCATGATAACAATTTAAAACCAATTTAGAAATTAAAAGTTTTAAAAGAAGCTTTAAAACTTAGCATTAAAAACTAGGCATTATAGCTAGGCACTATAGCTAGGAGGCACTGGGTGTCAAACCATCCAGCCAGCTGGGGAAATTGATCGATCCATTCCCCAGACCTGACCTGCCAGCCAGGTTTTCAATCCTTCCTGAAGGACAGCAGCTCCGTTTGCAGGCGTAGTTCTATTGGGAGGAGGTTCCACAGGGCCGGAGCGGATACAGAGAAGGCCCTCCTTCTAGTGCCAGAGAGGTGTGTCTCTCTGGCCGATGGCACAGAGAGCCTCTCCGGTCCGCTCTGGTGGGACGGACAGATGTCCTTGGGATTATGCGGTCTCTTAAATATCCTGGTCCACTACCATGTATGGCTTTAAAGGTAATAACCAGCACCTTGAATTGCACCCGGAGGCAAACTGGAAGCCAGTGCAGCTCCCTCAGCAGCGGTGAGGCACAGGCATAACGCCCGCACCCCAACACCACTCGTGCAGCTGTGTTCTGGACCAGCTGTAGCCTCCAAATGGTCACCAAGGGCAGTCCCATATAGAGTGCATTACAATAATCAAGTCTGGAGGTGACTAAGGCATGTGTGACCATGAGCAAGGAGTCACATGCTAGGAACGGCCATAACTGGCGAATCACACGAAGTTGTGCAAAGGCCCTCCTGGCCATGACTGCCACCTGCTCTTTCAACAGTAGTCATGAGTCCAGAAGGACCCCCAGATTATGTACCGGGTCTGTTTGGAACCAAAGATGGTAGTTCCTGAGATAACACAGGACCCCCTACCCACAGCCACTCAGTCTTGCCAGGATTCAGTTGAAGCCCGTTGTCCCCGATCCAGACCCTGACATCCTCCAGGCACCTAGAAAGGACTTCCACTGCATCGCTAGTGTTCCCACGTGCTGAGATATACAATTGGGTATCATCTGCATACTGATGATACCTCACCCCATGGGAACGGATGATCTTGCCCAACGGTTTCATGTAGATATTAAATAGGAGAGGTGAGAGGCACCCCGTATTCGAGCAGCCTAGGGCTGGACATCTCACCCTCCAACCACACCGACTGGGTCCGGCCCTTCAGAAATGAGGAAAACCAGGCCAACACTGTGCCCTGGATCCCCAATCCTCGGAGCCTTGATAGTAGATAAATAGGGACCACTCTGGTAGGAAGGTAAACAGCATTCCATGCATTCCACTGTCTAGTCATGCCTGTCACATGACCATGGAAACAACTGCAGAAGCAGACAGCACTGGCTCTTTGGCTTTGAAACAGAGATGAGCACTGAACCCTAGAGTTGGATACGACTGGCTTTTGTGCAAGGGAAACCTTTACCTTTACTAAAACCCAGGAAATTTTAAAGAGAAGCCTCTGATACTTTAGTTAGAAGTCAAGAGTGGTGGGGGGAATAATGGAACTTTATCAGATGCATGTCAACAGAGCTTGGAAATTCTTTCCTTCAATGGACAACTCTCAGAACTTGTCCTATTAGGTGGGAGATTCTGGAAGTTGTGGTGTCCTCCCCGCCCCAAGGAACTTTTACAAATTCTGAATGGGAATACTACAAGAGATAAGGAACTTCAGCTTTTGAACTACAGTTTTCAGGACATACAAACTCTGGTGTGTATCCAAACCCCCCCCCCCCCCACATAAAACAGGCATTTTTCTAGATACTGTAACAGCGTCTGGAAATCTTTCGGCTTTACTTACACTTTTCAGAGTAAGAACTCATTTTGATATTCACTCTTGAGAAATTCATTCTATATTCCTCTTTGCAAAGAAAAAGTAACACTACAGGATGCAAATCTCGGTGGAGGGGGCATATACCATCCAAAATATCCACAGGAGTGGTATTTTCAACAAACTATTGATCATCCCTTAGGGCAGGAGTTCCCAACCTTTTTAAGTCAGGGACCAGGTCACATTCCCTCAGACAGCTTCAGGGGCTGGACGTCCATTTTGTCCTTCCTCCACCACATAGCACCTCCTGGAGTGGTGGAGGCAATGGAGGTCCACATGAAATGGTGCCATGGGCCACATCTGGCCTGTGGGCCACAGGTTGAGAATCCCTGCCTTAGGGACTGAAGTGGCTCAGTGGTTAAGAAGCTTGCCTTGTTAGCCAGAAGGTGGCAAGTCTAAAGTTCGAGACTGGATACTGCATGACAGTTTAAGCACCTGTTTCTGTCCCAGTTCCTGCCATCCTAGCAGATCAAAAGCAAGCAATTGCAAGTAGATAAATAGGGACCACTTCTACCACTAGGTTTTTAACTTTTAAACCCTTCCATGTATTTCCTTTGAAAATATTTTTAAGAATCCTTAATCTTCCTTTTCTTCATTAAAAAATCCACCATTTCCTCCGTGGAGAAAAAGAATACCTTGAAGGCTTTTTCCTTTCTTTATTTTTAACCCATGGGGAGGATATACTGTAAAAATTAGAGGAAGGTGCTTTAAACATCCTTTAGATTGTAAGAGGGGCTTAACGTGAAATCAAAAGGTAAGCTTTTACTGCATATTGGGTAGTTTGATCATCAGGTTAGCCAAGTTGCAAATGGTATTCTTCCAAACACCCAAGATATACTCACATAGTCTTCTATGATTTCTTTGATGCCAGCAACTGTTAGAATAAATATCAATGGCACCAAGGTGGTATATCTTCCAGTTGGAGAAACATCTGGAATTTGCTGTAACAAAGGGGGAAAAGATATTTTTTTAAAAAAACCAAGGTAATATCACATATAATACAAAGTAAATAATCAAGAATCCTCAAGCCATTTGTTAAAGGAAAGGAAGGTTGAAAAAAGAGGACTTAAAAGTAGAAAGGTGACAGGAAAGGAATGTTTAAAGTTAAACCTTTCCCACATGCATCTTCTCTGTCTAGGTCAGGGGTTCTCAACCTTGGCACTCCAGGTGTTCTTTGACTTCAATTACCCAAAACACAAGTCAGCACACCTGCTGATTAGAGCTTCTGGAATTGAAGTCCAAGAACATCTGGGGACCCAAGGCTGAGAATCCCTGCCCAGGTCATGCTCCTTCCTATTGCTCTTCCTTTTGGGAGTGGAGGGTTACATTCACAGAAGATGTACAGCATTGGGCAGTGATGGTGAACCTTGGCACTCCAGCTGTTCATTGACTTCAAATCCCAGAAGCCCAAGTCCCTGAGAAACCACATGAATCGGTTTACTGTGCGTACACAGTAAACCCATTCATGTGGATTCACAGAGACTTGGGCTTCTGGGAATTGAAGTTCAAGAACAGATGGAGTGCCAAGGTTCACCATCACAGGCATAGGGAGAAGATATGGAGAGGAGAATAAGGAAAGGCAAGGGTTAAGCACCACTGCTGCCACTTCTCCATTCTAAATTTTACCACCCCAAATTTCCTATTCTAAATTTCTTTCTGAAGCTACTGTGGTTGGTTTCCTTCTTTCTTGCCAGAGGCAGGACCACATTTTTAACCTGACAAGCTCCATTGGACTAGGTATGCTGAGGCACCCAATCCTCTTTTTATGCCAACCTTTCCCAACCTTGGAACATTACATGATGAGAGGCTATAACTTCCATAAGTTGCAACGCAGGCATCCAAAGCTGAGAAAGGCTGCTGTAGGCATAGAATAAGGATATGCAGCTTTGGTCTCACCAACTGACAAACAGTAAAATATTTCCTGAATAATTTGACTATCTTGTAAATGTGTTTTGGCTGGTCAACAGGACCATAGTTTTTCCAGTTCAAACTCCATCTTAAAGACAGTATCATTAGTGGATTCATAAGCTAGAGAACAGGTACTCTTTAGTTAATTCTGTAATTAAAGACAGCCTTGTTTCCATCTCCAAGAGTCAGTGTTAGGTGCTGGGGAAAATATCTGACTAGGGCCCAGGAGACTTGGATTCAACATACTTGCTAAGTCACTGAAACTCACAAGGCAGGTGAATGGTAAACCACTCCACAAACATCTCACATACCTTGAAAAACTTATCAAGGTTACTGTGAATTAGAAGCAACTTCAAGGTATACAACTCACCCTGTTTCTACACCAGCTCTGACAAAAAAATTACCGCCAATAATCTGCCTGTCTCATTCCTTACCAAGTTCCTCCAACCTCATACTCTCCATATGAACTAGACTACTTCTACATCCATCATCAGAACTGAATGACTTGAAAGATGTGTATTACAATTCAATACATCTGTAGGTCACTGGAATGGAAAAAGCAGCTTGAGACATTAGACCCAGAATTTTTTAAAGCCAGGGCTAAGTTTCAAGTGAACTAGAAAACAAAGAAATATGTTCCTCATTTTTTTGAACTTAGAGTAATCACCATGCCATGATATGATAAGGTCTAACTGCCCATAACTTCTTTGCAACAGGACAGCAGTGGGGCAAAGTGAGGCCTGCAGATGTTGTTTTGAAACCAACATTCTTCACTATTTGGTTATGCTGTTTAGGACTGCTGTAATTTCACACCACCCAGAATGCTGAACTTTCCCCACCCTAGATATAGGACTACTTCCGGAGTACAGAACACTTGCAGACCGTTCAGTTTTCATTAATTTAAACCAGCTGTGTATGAGTGTGTGCTCTGCTAATCATACATGTCAGGTGGGTGGCAAAACCAGGACCATCCAAGACAAATTCTATGGGTTCAGGATTACTTTGCTTGCACACAACTTTTATGAAAGGTTCAACAGCTGCTTCCACAGTTCCTTTTTCCACAGTCTCTGAGGGGTGAGTTAAATTCACTAACTCCTTGACTAGCTTTTCCCTCTTTAGACCCAGTTAACTCCACTGGGCTTTCCCCAAGTAAACGTCCTGGGAGGCAATCTTCCATCTGGGGCATGTTCTTAACAGTGAGAACTTGTACAAAAGGGTGGACAAAGGCAAATTCCATGATTTCCCCTGGTCCAGCCCCTCCCCAGGTAGCCTTCTTCCCACCTGCCTTTCATGCTCTGTGTTTGGAGCAGAACAAGAGCTGCCTCAAGGAAAGGGAGACCAACCCAGCTTCTGTGCTGTTCCTTGGGTGCCTCATCCTCCCCAAGACCCTGTGAAGAGGGTTTGAGCAGCCTGTGGGACACATGCACACCCCTGCATGCCTCCCCCTTCTCATGGTGTGCAATTGCATGCGTGTATTTTATTGTATCAACAAAGACATACCTGCAGTAAGGCAATGAAGAGGAAGAAAGCATTAGCAGCTTTTCTGATCTGTTCGTACAAGAATCGAGGTAGAAATGTCACCACACTGTACTTGGCTGTGCTGTAAGTTTTCAGAAACCAAAGGAAGATTGTTTAGAAAAAAATAATGAAAAGGAGGAGGGGATAAGTGCTTTAACAATAAAATTAAGCTAGGGTGGCTTAGTGGTTAAGATGCTGAAATTGACAACTGGAAGGTCGGCAGGTCAGCAGTTCAAGACCTGAGTGCTGCACAATGGAGTGAGCTCCCATCTCTGTCCCAGCTCCTGCCAACCTAGCCGTTCAAAAGCAAGAAATTGCAAGTCGGTAAATAGGTACTACTTTGGTGGGAAGGTAAACAGCATTCCATGCACTCCGGTGTCTAATCATGCCTGCCACATGTCCACAGAAATGTCTGCAGACACAGACAGCGCTGGCTCTTTGGCTATAAATGGAGATGAGCACTGAACCCTGGAGTCGGATACCACTGGCTTTCGAACAAGGGTGACTTTTACCTTTACTAGGGACCTGCAGCCAATGAATCGAATGATCATTTCAAATTGATGATATATACTTGGATTTTTTCATTCACAACCTTTTATACCTTCTCTGTGTATCCACTCTCTCTTAGATTTTGTTCTCTCTCTCTCTCTAGTTCCCAAAGTTTGAGTCAAATGGGACACCAGCAGAAAACTCCACCCTGACCCCCTCCTGGTCTAGATCTAAGGTGAACAAAGGATTTCTATGGGATTCACAAAGACCACCAGGTTTATCCTGTGGGATTTTTTAACCACCAGGTCAAAATCATTCCTAACTGTCCTAGGATTTATCATCCTTCAATTTTAAAAACAATATTGGTGTTACCTTGGCATTGCTACTCTTCTCTGCTGCCTGGGTGGGGTCATCTCTGCCTATTCAAGTTTATTTTTATGGTTTATCATTGTACCCTTACTATTCTTATGAGTTTACCCCAGGGGTGTCCAAACTTTTCCAGCCATGGGCTGATCATATGGTTCGAGGAGTAAGTCACTAAGGCCCAGGGGCCGAATGCGGCCCCCAATGCCAATTCATCTGGCCCATTAAGCCCTCATCACTCCTGGAAGCGGAAGTAAAACACGCCCGTACAGGCACGTTTTACTTCCACTTCCAGGAGCAATGAGGGCTTCATGGGCCAGATTAATTGGTATCAAGGGCTGCTCCCGGCCTCTGGCCTGTAGTTTGGGCACCCCTGGTTTACCCTTTAATTTAGAAGCCGCTCATACGGCTGTGTCAACCTGGTAGTTTAGAATCACAGTTGGATAAATACCCTGTTGAGACAGTGTGAAGAGTTAAAGGGCTTAATGTACCCCAGCTGAGTTTATCTTTGACTCTGGAAACCATTCCAATCTCAAATTAAACTTTAAAAAACAAGACAGTAATTGAACAGAAACAAAAGTAGTTTGGGTCTGAAAGAGCATAACTTGATTGATAGAATTAAACATCTCATTCCAGATCTAATATAAAAGCAGAGACAAAAATGTACTTGCTAAAAAAAAAGTCTGACATGTTTTGGCAGAGAGCTCTGTAGACCGTGTTAATTTGCTGCCCCAGAGACAATTATAGAATAATTGATTGGCCAAAATGCATCTGGTTCTTTTAGAGAATAAAATCAATTTCCCCACATTTTGATATCCTCTTTCCTTTTGCATGAGTTTTACTGGATGGATTTTAAAGTCTTATTTCAGACCCTTACTCAGGACAATAAATTTCTGCCTTTGAAAGGTTTCACTAGGCCAACTGGAAAGATCAGTCACCCAGACAAACTACCTAAGCCACTGAGGGGAAGCTGGTGATTGGGCAGTTTCATGGACTCAATCCTAGCACCAGAACCAATCTAAGATCCCTGATAGCACAGTGGTTAAACTGCTGTGCTGCAGTCAAAATGTTGTAAGTTTGATCCTGGTGGGGATCCAGGAGGACTCAACCTTCCATCATTCCCAGGTCAGTAAAATGAGAACACAGCATGTTGGAGGGGGATGCTAATTATGGTGGGGGTTTTTTACACATTTCGGGCTCGCCGGCACCCCTGCCACATCTGGGGAGGTTGGGGGGTCTGATCCATGCTGTTCCCAACGTTCCCCGACCTCCCCAAGTGCTGCGATCGCAGTGTGCAATCGGTGCTTGGGTTGGGGAGTTGAATGGGTGTGCGCCAGTTTCAGCCCCCAATCCAAGCAGCCTATCCCACACTGCAATCTGCCTGCCTCTTTGGAAAGGGCAGTGGGTATTCCATGAGTGGAATCCCCACTGCTCTTTCCAAAGAGGCAGGTGGATCGCCCCCCCCCCGTTCCCTTTCTTCTTTGGAAAGGGAACAGGGCTTTTTTAAACATTGGGCGATCAATGCATCGCATAATGTTAAAAACTGGATAATGACGAGACTTGTGGAACCAAGTCTCATTGTTATCTGAGGTACTAGTGTATTATGAAACATTTTTGAGCAAAGTTTAGTACCTTGGACAGCTCTTTAAATTCTTTACCCCTTTACTGGTAATTTAAGTGTGAATTTCATGTACAGTCAAACCTCGCTTAGCGAGTGACTCGCTTAGCAAAAAACTCACATAATGAGTAGGTTTTTCAAAAAGCGATCCAACTCACATAATGAAAATTTTCGCTATGTGAGTCAGACTTTTCCTATGGGAAAACTCGCATAACGAGCATTTCTATGGGGAAAACTTGCATAACGAAAATTTTTTGTTATGAGAGTTTTTCCATAGAAATGCTCATTATGTAAGTTTTCCCATAGGAATTTTCACTATGTGAAAAAAACTTGCATAGTGAACAGCCTCGCAGAACGAATCATTTTCGTTATACGAGGTATGACTGTGTCTTGCACGCTATATTGATAAAAATAGCACCCCATCCCAAAGTCTTCTTTTCTCCAAATTGTTATTTGCCTAAAAAATAGGCTATGCTATATTACAGGATCTCAAGGTATGTTACCTTTTAAAAAAAGAATTTTAAAACAATTTAAAATTAAACAATTTAAAACACAAACTTAAAAGATTTAAAATCTTGTATTAAACCTGTGTAAGCCATGGCCCTCAATTCTTACAGGCTCTAGCTCAGGGAAGGCTAAGTCAATTCCCCTGATCAGCCAATGTACTGACTTTGGCTTCTGGGAATTGAAATCCCCCTGTGGGACGTGGGCCCCACACTGGGAACCACTGCTCTAACTAGTATTTTTGACCTGATGCCAATAAAGAACACACATCCTATGACATAATTACATTATGGGAGTCTCTTCCAGGATGGACTGCTTAAATTAGACAGATTCATGAAGAATGTGGTTATAAATGGCTGCTAGTTATAATGACCACTTGTTTTATACTGCTTGCAATTCCCAAGGCAATATGTTTATGAAAAGGAGTTACTGGTCATCATGAGCAAAAAAAAGGGATATTGTTTATGTGTGTAACTGTGGCCTCCCACATGTATTTGACCTGTACCTCCAGGTAATGCTAACCAGAACAGCCAATTAAATGGAGATTATAGGATTTAAAGTCTAGGATAATTTGATTAGCCCTGGCATAAACAGAATGTACACACCAGGACAGGTGGATTGCTATGGAAATTCCTTAGCAATCCACCAAACCCCAGAAATTACTACCAGATAGGATCTTCATGATTCTTTTGCTCACAAATTATATTATAAACACTGCAACAACTTTCACAAGTATAAAAAGTAATCTAATGCAACAGTGGAAGCAAGACTACATTGCTAATATTAATATTCCCTTTGCAACTGGCATAGCTGGTATAGACAAACTAAATATCAACAAAGCAAAACGCCTTTGCTTTAACACAGACATTCTCAACCTTTTAAAGCTGGGGGGCCATGCTCCCTCAGAAAGCCTCGGACACCGGATGGCCATTTTGCCCTTCCTCCACTACATGGCACTTCCAGGTGTGGTGCAGGTGATGGGGGACCACATGAAATGGCACCACATCCAGGCTGTGGGCCACACATTGAGGATCCCTGGTTTAACATTATTACACCTTCCATTCCCGGTTCTACTTCTGGTCTAACACCTGTTTTGCCTGGTTTGTTTTTAGAAACCAATTGTAATGTCAAAATGTTTATTTTTAGAAACTTAACTCCTCAACTGACAGCCATCAGAAATTCTTTGCTGTAAAACTTTTTATTACTGATTGTAAATGACTCGTTGGTTTCCATGTCCAATGAACATGCACAGCTACTCTAGATCTTTAATACAAAAATGTAAACTGTATTCCATGATATCCTCTCTTATGTCTGATGAAGTGGACTTGATCCATGAAAACTAACATTAAAATACAGGAGTTGGTCTTTAAGGTGCCACAGCTTTTTTTTCTTTTGTTGTTGTTTTTTGTTTACTCCTGTTTTCAGGTGTTTTTTAAATCTCCAACTAACTTGTTCACCTGTTATTCAGTCTTATTGATTAGGTTAAACAGCATAATTTAATTTTTCGAGATATGTCTATGATTACATCACATTAATCATCATGGGCCAAGAGTGTCAATGAATTACCACAAACTATCAGACTAAAATTCAGTGAAGACAAAGAAGAGACAGAAAGATCATCTTAATAAATTACTGTGAAGGAGAAAAAACGGTTCTGACCTACACTGAATCAATTTCAAAGTCTACAATGATCATTAAAACAGACCAAAACACTAGATACACTTTTAAAACATTCAAAAAATAAACACAACACTAGATAAGTGATTTTGACTTAGCCAAAAAGTGTGAATTAGTCTTTGTAAAGCACAGTGTAAAATAATCTCTTGAGATTATATTCAATTTGGCACCTAAAGAAGTCATACCACACAATGAAATCTAGTTTACTAAATCATGATCAGTGCAGAGGCACTATTAAGGAATAATGAGGAAGAATGTAGCATATGAAAAAAGCTGCATGTTGAGTTCTAAAAAAATAAAATGAATGGCCCTAAAGATGATCACGGCTTCAACTGGCAATAACGCCTATGTTCTGTGGTTATGAGGTTTAAGTCTTCTTAGCCTTCCTTCTGAAGTTAAATAAAGTGGGCCAACAAAAGTATTACTATCCTAATTTTGGAGTTTACTTATGGACCACACAGTTGGCTTTCTTTCTTATCTTCTCTTTTCACTGTATTTGCACTATGACTTAGCAAAGTCATCATGAGTTAATGGTCTCGCCTGTCTAATATGTCATCATACTTGCTTCTTTCTGTAGGCAAAAGGGAAATATATCTTTCAACTGCATTTGTGAACCACTGGTCAAAGCAGGTGTGCAAACAAGGTAGGATCATATTTACCTCTATTTTTTCAACAGTTTAGATCAGGAGTTCTCAACCTTTTTAAGACGGGGGCCGGACCATACTCTCTCAGACAGCTTTGAGGGTCAGACAGCCATTTTGCCCTTCCTCCACCACATGGCACTTCCAGGTGTGATGGAGGCAGTGGGGGACCACATGAAATGGAACCATGGGCCACTGGCCACAGGTTGAGAATCCCTAGTTTGGATGAATGAGAGCTTATGTTTTATCTCCAACTTATGTACCAGAAATCTATTCTTAATCCAGAACAAGGCTAAAGTTATAACAGACAGTAGTGTGACCTACAAGAAAGAGCCTACTATCTCTTTAACCAACATGCTTAAGGACCAAAACTTCTCCATAATGACTTGAATTAGATTGTGGCATATTTTTTGCCTTTGGGGAAATGAGAGCTTCTCTCAGAGCCCTTTACCCATTGGTTAATGGATACCTTGGATTTGTTATTCAGCGAGGAGTCCTTGTATGATTAGAAATCTCCACAATGACATTCCACACAACTTCTGTCCATAGTGAACTGTCCCTTGCACTTCTTCTCTGTGTTGGTCCAAAATTTTCTTGAGAAGAGAAATTTTTTCCATCTGCGAGGTGATCTTCCCCTAGGTCTTTTGTGATTTCTCAGATAAAAATTCATTATTCTGGTACTTCATCTATTGTCACTTGTGCATGCAACACAGCCAGCCCACCGTAATTTGTTTGTCAGGTATTCTGTTGCTACATCTTTTAGCAGTGATCGTTGCCTGATATCCTCATTTTTTAAACTTTATTGCAAAGTGAGATTCTGAGCATTGATCTCTCCATTGCTCATTGTGTTACTTGCAGTCAGTTTTCTTCTGCAGCTTTAAAAGCCCACATTTTGCTGCCTATGTCACTGCTTTCAAGACTGTAGAATTGAACAAATTTGCCTTTGTTTCTGATTTAGCTTTTGACTTCAAGATGGCTAACACTTCTCTGAATTTACTTCATGCAGCTTTCTGTCTTCTAGAGATTTCTTCTTTTAAATCATTGTCCATCCTGACTTCTTGGCCCAAATAAACATAGCTTTTCACTTCTATTTGTTCTTCACCAAGTTTTATTCCATTACAAGGCAGCTCTTTTGATTTCATAAACTTGGTTTTAATTTTGTTGACCTTGAGACCTATTTTTGTGGCTTCTCTGTCCAGCTCTTTTAGCATTTGTTGCAGTTCTTCTGTTGTATTACTTATCAGGACAATGTTATCAGCGAACCTCAAATGGTTCAATTTCTCTCCATCTATTGTGATACTCTCAGTCCAGGTTAATGAGTATGACATCTTTTTAGCAAACCCTCCTCGAAAGTTTCAAAGTCAAACTAAGGTGCTCATTTTAACTCCATCCTCCCAGCCCAACCTTTTGCAATATGGTTTCACCTCAAATGCCTCTGATCACAATTGCTATCATTCCCTGCCAGCCCAACTTTTGAGGAGTTGCAGTGAAACACATTTGGATAGCGCTGAGTTGGAGTAATGAGAGATGCCGTTAAGCAAATCTGGAGGACATTTGGTTGGAGCAGACAGACAAGACCATGACCATGATCCAGCCAATGAAGTGCAAGAAATGAGGAGGAGGTCAGATGGAATCAGGATGGGGACAAGATGCAGGCTGCAGTTAAACAGTCAGTTTGCTAACCTTCACTTAAATAATACTTCTCAAAGCATCTGCAAAGGGTAGAAACAACACCAGCACCTAAATGTCAGGGGAATAGAAAGATCCTAAGTACTGATCCATTTAGCCTAGTAGAGTTGGCAGCTTCTCTCCAGGATTTCAGACTGGATTCATCCCTGACCCTGCTTGGAGATGCCATGGATTGTACCTGGGACCATGTGCATGGAAAGCATGTGCTCTACCACTCTGCTACAACAACCTCTTCCCTCTCTGCTATCTGTCATCAGCACCATATATTCTTTTTTATTCTTGTATTTCCACAGATGATTGCAAAGTGATGATCGCAAAATATTCCTAACACATTTTCAATAGTGAGTGTAACAGTCCAACAGTGTAAGCTGCACTGGAAATCAGTGGCATAACAATGCATGAACACTTTCCCAAAGAACATCAGTCAAGAGCCTTATAAGCATTTTTCTGCCTGGCTCAATGTTACCTTTAAAATGCTCAAAAATTAATCTGGAATAATAGTATCATCAGGAATCAGGAATCCTGGATCAGGAATCCAGGTCACACTGAAATGCTCCATGCAACAGTTGTGGGATAATCTAAGACATATACAGGACAGTACTGTATGTGCTATTCATTGCTGTGACTTTCCTAATGACATTACAAATGGTTTCAAATAAATGCTCTGAAATGGCATGATGGCCATTTCCCAAACAACATGGTGAACTGGAGCACTTAAAAGTATTGCCATTACCTGGCATG
Organism: Furcifer pardalis; assembly: GCA_030440675.1. Classification (NCBI taxonomy): domain Eukaryota; kingdom Metazoa; phylum Chordata; class Lepidosauria; order Squamata; family Chamaeleonidae; genus Furcifer; species Furcifer pardalis. Next base: position 95,389,874 of record CP126895.1, on the reverse strand, counting down.
ATTTAGGATAAAGCAAACCAAAACAATCGCCCTTTTATACTGCTCGATAGCACTTATCGCACTCTCAAGGCAGTTCACAAATTAATTAGCATTTTGCCCCTCAACAGGCTGGATACTCATTTTACCAACCTTGGCAGGATGGAAGGCTGAGTCAACGTTGACACCTGGTCAGGATCAAACTCACAACCTTTCGGTTGCAAGACAACCAAGGACTGACAAAACATTGTTGGTTTGTGATACTGTCACACAGATGTTTATGGGTCACTCAAGTTCCAAATTCATACTGTATGATTTTTAAATAAAACTATATTAAATATTTTTCTCTCAAAACACACACTGCTAAATATATTCCTCAACTGTTATTGTCTAAAACCTGCATTTATAAATCCCTTTTCTTATGGTTTTATTTCTAACTAAGAACTTCAACAGGGGATGTCTAAAACCACTGTATAGTCAGGGAGATAGAAATTAAGACAATTTGCACCAAAATTCAAAAAAGAGGTGAAGCTAAAAGCATTCCCATCAGTAGCATCCAAATTGGCAGGTATGTCATTTTGCCCTGTCCTAATGAGTAAACAAGGAGCTGCAGTGACTTAGTGGTTAAGATGACCTGAAGGATGGCAGATCAGCAGTTCGAGAATTAAGTGCTGCACAATGGAGTGAGTCCCAGCTCTTGCCAACCTAGCAGTTAGAAAGCAAGAAAATGTATTAACTCTCATGAGAATAACAGGGAACAAGAAAAACTATACTAAAGAAAAGTTGAAATGTACAACTCCATGACAGCTAATGGCTCCAGTTTTGCAAAGGCAGTGAATTTACTCCTGACTTTAGTCTGAACTTTAAATGAGCTGTCCAAAGAAATGAACCCATTTGCACAGATAAAGTTCTCTACCTTGGACAGCTCTCATACAGGGAGGGACTAATTCCAACAGTGCATTGAATGCACCCTACTCCACCGAAGTTGGAATAATCACCCATCTCTCCTCAGCCAATTCAGAGTTCAAAAATGTTACTTTACTGGATACCAACTCCAAAAATCCCCCTATCCAGCACAGCCAGTAAACTTTCACTGCATAGGAATAGAAATACCTGTATCAAGTTCAATCATGTGAAGGTAATACCTCTGAATCTATCAAATGCATCCCCCTACATTTATTTATGTGGTCCAGTTATTCTGACAAGGGTGAGATAAAGCTATTATCAAAGAAATGCATTACACCAGACACTTGAAGAAGAAAGTGTCTTGATTTTTGTTGAGTTGATTAATTGGGCACTCAGTCAAATCTCATGAGTTTACAATCCTCTTAAATTTTCACAAGGAAATATCCCACTAAAATCCATAAGACCTTTCTTTGATGAAAAGCAAGCCACTCAAAATTCATCTCTTAATAAGATGTGGTTTGTCAAGAGTGGTAATTTTTAAAAAACATCTGAATGAGGGTAGCTTTTCTCCATTTCCTACTGTAGAAATTGCCAGACACCATTTTAAAGCGACATTAATAACTAAACATTAAGTGATTCTGTTCTTCTCATGCTACAAGGGAACAAATCTAGAGTCCGAGAAAAATGTCATTTCAGAATGTACAGCAAAGTTGTCACACACTTCTAAATTGGCATTGACAGTTACCAATAGCATACAAACAGGACACTCTGAAATTCCTATGAACAGGACAATGTATAAGGTAAAGGTTTTCCTTGCTCGAAAGCCAGTCCTCATCTCTGTTTCATAGCCGACGAGCCAGTGCCGTCTGCTCCTGCAGATGTTTCTGTGGTCATGTGGCAAGCATGACTAGACACCAGAGTGCATGGAATGCTGTTTACCTTCCCACTGAAGTGGTCCCTATTTATCTACTTCCAATTTCTTGTTTTCTAACTGCTAGGTATATGGCCTATTAAAATAATGAGAAAAAGCAGTGCAATGTGTACTGCCTATGAAACATTTGGTGACAATCCAAATGTAGTGCCAAGATAATAAGGATCTGCAAAAAAGTATTCAAAACAAGTAGATTTACAAGACACACAAACACCCTGTTTGCTACTTTGAGTACTGTGCTTAATGTGATTGCTTCCCCATACGCACCGAAAATAAAAATGTGCTTCATAAGAAATTAAAATTCTCCATCCAATTGTTTTGGTGCTGAGGTGTCAGTATATTTGCACAGCTCACTTCACTTTCAGTCTCCCTCAAAGGGACAAAAGAGCAATAGAAATTGAATCAAATAATAAATAATCTCTTTTGACACCCTAAGGCAGTGGTTCCTGATGTGGAACCACTGCCTCAGTCAGCTTCGCGAGCCAGCCAGCCATTTTGCCCTGCCTGCAAGAGAGCCATTTTGTTCCAACAGCTTCAAAGGGGAGGTCATTTTGTTTCTTGAATGCCCTTAGAGGGCCCCCCCCCAACATCAAATAGCACCTCAGGCCAGATCCAGCCCACAGGCCTTAGGTTGGGAACCCCTGACCTAGAAAATAAGGAGATGTACATCAAATTCAAATAAAGTTCAAACCCCACGCAGGAGCAAGGGCATTCAGACCAGTATGGATGTTATGTGAGATTAATTGGGCTTTTCACATCTAAAGTGACCAAAGCTGAACCTTAAGTAACACAAAGCCTTTTGGGAACTGCAGTTTTTGAAAGATAAACAGTCCGGTATTAAGCATAAAACCTCACTGTATTAGATACAATAGGGAAGCAGAGAGTGAAGTTGAATAATTTATGGATCCACCTTCTATGCCTGGGAGGGAAGGATTTGAGTTCGAATATTCAAGAGCTTTCTTTTTCTTCTCAGATCTATATATAGGTGTGCAGTGAGGAGAGCTTCACTTAGTGCTGAGTTCTATGTAGTCTTTATTTGTTCCAGTGTTGCACAATTTAAAATTATGAAATATACCGTAGGTAAAATACAAACAAGTTTTTAAAAATGCTTAGACTGTTTTTGACCAGAAGCAGGCTATATCAATAGCATTATCTCAGCTGTTTACTAGATCTCCTTTAATACACATAATAGCACCTAAGTTTGGCAAAAAACCCATCCTAAGAGAGTACTAAAATGAACTCCACCAAGAAATTAATCTCTGTATCTATTTGCACAATTTCCTTTTAAGAGATTACTAAATCTAATAATCTCAACTACGTCAGAAAATAATCAGCAAATGTGCAACAATTTTTTCCCTTGACAGCTAATGAAAAATACGAATGTCCTGATCTCCAAATCTTGATTTTGGTTCAAAAAAGAGGCAATCCATTTCAATGTATCTGAGTGGAATAACGCCTGTCCTGGAAGTACTGAACATGGAACTAATAACATCCATGGTGGTGTCTTTGTTGTGACAAGTTGCAATTCGGATTTTGGACTACTTTAAATTGCTGCTGTTCTTTGTAACTGAATTGTTGTATTTATACTTTTTTAAAAAAAATTAAAGATTTTAATTTTATTTTCTAAACCCTAAAAGAAATTTAAATGGAATGAAATGAAAAATAAATAAAGATGGCAATCATAATTTATTTATTACACTTTCAAACTGCTAATAATAGAAGTTCTTTGGGCAATGTATAGGTAAATTAAAAATATAACATATAAAACAGTAAAACAATGACAAAAAGAGGGTCTATTAAGATAAAACCACCAGCAAGTGGTAAAAATAATACAGCACAAAAAAATCTATATAAAACTAACAACAAAGCATAACGAAGAACTAAAAGGCACTTCTTAAAATTAGCTTTTTTGTGATTACACTAACATGCACTATGATGATGATTTAAAATGACTGGTTTGAAGAGTTATCGCTCACCATGACCCTGCTCCTTTCCACCCAATTTTGTACAGTATCACAAAGAGAGGGGAATTGTTGATATCCAAATGCTACTGCACTAAGAAGATTAAAAGCCCTAGTTCAGTGATGGCAAACCTTTTAGAGACCAAGTACCCAAACAGAGGGGCAGGGCGAACTCTGTGCTGAGGGGAAGGAGGAAGTGTTCCCACTGGATTACTGGACAGAGGGGCAGGGCAAACTCTGTGCTGGGGTGACGGTGTGCGTGCCCACAGAGAGGGCTGTGAGTGCCCCATCTGGCATGCATGCCTCCACTGCCTTAGTTCCATCAGTCAATATGAGGAGTAATTGAAACTGAGTTCCAGCAACATTGTGAGGGCTGTCACAGAATAAGCCCCCTTTTAAACAGTGCTTTTTCTGTTAGCCTTGTTACCCACTTAAATGTGTTTTAGTACTTTCAAAATGGCGATTCTAGACCTGTGGGAGGAAGAAAATATGGAAACATCATTGCCTCATGGCTTTAGTGAATTGAAACTGAATGTGCGACTGACATGCCTTGCTGTAAGATCATAGGCTGGAATCCCTAAGGAGGAGGGCCAGAGTTGTAACCCAGTGACGCAGATGCACACACACTCTGGAAGGCTGTGTAGCCATTCTGCAAAATGTGAGGCTTGTGGAAGGGGGGGCACGTGCTTTCCCTGGAATCCTTAATGGTTGATTTCTGCTTTGAAGTGCTTGCTGATCTTTTGATGGACTGTATCCTGTATTTTAAAATGCTTTCAATATATTTCTTGAAGAAACTTGGAGTGGTTATTTGGCCTAATGCTACCCTTTCTACACGTATCCAAGGCCTGGGTTGTCCAGCCAGGGAGCTGCAACCCAGAAGAACAAAGGGCCTACCCGAGAGGCAGGTCCCTTCTGTTACAGGGCCAAATGTAGCCCACTCCTAGTAATATAGCTCTATACAATGTACAACTGTTGTGCTATAGAGTCAAACCTCGTATAACGAGTGCCTCGCTTAAAGAATAACTCACTTAAAGAGCAGAATTTTCCCTGAATTGTTCGCTTCACTTGACAAATAAAACCAACAAAAAACTAGCTTAACAAATAAATCAGAGTTCACAATCCCACCACCACCACCACAAGTCACAATTGGTCACTTACAATGGCGTTTCACTTAAAAGAGCAAACTCGTTTAAAGAGCAATCCTGTGGAACACATTATGCTCTTTAAGCGAGGTACCACTGTATTAATAAACACATTTGGCTTAACCACAAAATAGTTGGTTAGTATGTGCCATTTCCACTTTATTAATATTTAACACTGCACTTGTAGTTTGGCAGCATATATAAGTACAGTACCATAATGCATGACATTATTGTATCCTTGAATGACCAGTACACACAAACACACACGCATCCATCATTTAGACACAATCTAGCAAGAACATTTGTTGAAGGAAAACTAACAGTAACAACCTAATATATACAAGTTTGTTTGAGCATACAGAGAAATATTTTGACTTAAAAAAACTATTATACAAATATGAATAAGGAGAAGAATGAAAAATAGCAGGAAGAAATATAGAAGAAGTCCTTTAAAAATACAGTGGCTAGATGCAATTATTACATGGTGGAACATTGACAAGTAACACTTGTGGAAGTTCCATTGATTTAGTGGGTCTACACGAGTAGTAACTAATAACTGGATTTAATTCCAAGAGTTTTGGACAGGAAGAAAAAGAAGCAGATGGCCTTCAACACAGCCCGAACTGTGCACTGCAACTAAATCTCACTAATACTCAAATGTATAAAAAAATGCTTTGTTATCCAAATAACACATAACAGCTAATTGATGAGTCAAACCATGTCTTATGAGTGGTCATGTTCAACCAATATTTATTCTAGTACATCATTAGTCAACCACAACAAGTTATGCAAATGTTACTTGAATACCAGATGGATTCTGGTCAATACCTTTACACACATTTTCCTTGGGCTTACTTCTAATTCAACCGTGATAAGAGTTACCCATTTTGCAAAATAATGAATGAAAGAAAGAAATGTTTACTTTTCTAACTTTCCGACAGATTGTGGGGAGAAGAGAGAAAGATTATATAATGGTATATGAAAAAGAAGAACTGTGCTCCCTGTCATGACTTATCCATACCCACTACGTTTGTGCCCACTGGCAGACAGTAAAAAAGCTTGAAAGAGTCTGGTTTTTTGCAATGTGAATCCCAGAATCCTCCAGGCACCAACCCCGCTGCTTCTACTATTTGAGGGATGTGGCAAAATGAAATTTTAAAACTTGTTTCCAAACTCTTTCATTTTAAATTTCTAGCAGAGAAATATTTCAAAACTTGTTGTTTGAGTTGTAAGAGTGCAAACGGTATCACCACTAACACAATTTGCTGCCTATTTCAACTCCAATTATAGGAAAATAGGGACTACAGTGGCTTAGTGGTTAAGATGCTGAACTTGACAACTGGAAGGTCAGCAGGTCAACAGTTCGAGAGCGGAGCATTGCATGGAGTATTGTCCCAGCTCCTGCCAACCTAGCAGTTTGAAAGCAAGAAACTGCAAGTAGATAAATAGATACCACTTCAGTGGGAAGGTAAACAGCATTCTATGCACTCTGGTATCTAGTCATGCCTGTCACATGTCCACAGAAACATATGCAAATGCAGACAAGGCAACTTTTTGGCTATAAACCGAAAAGAACACCGAACCCTGGAGTCAGATGTGACTGGCTTTTTAGCAAGGGCAACCTTTACTTTTCCCTGTAGGAAAATATGGCACGAAAACAGTTCAACTTTCTAACGCTTTGGGCAGGGAACTAGGAGATATGCTACAAGACCTAAAACAAACTTAAACTCATTAAATTGTCTCTAACCCACCTACTTTCTTTAGTTGATTTCTCCAGACATTTGCAATAATCTACCTTATTACCACATTCTGTCTCTAACATAATGAAATTGTGCAATTACTGTTTTGGCTTTGCAGTGTCATGAATACAAAACAAAAGTGCACCAAAGGAATGCTGGCAGTGTATTGACTAAACAGTTTTTTCTAAGCTTAACACAATGCACTTGACAGTGGAGAAGGAACTCAGAAAGATACACAGTGGAGACAAAGTCACATTTCCAGCTTCTCTCCAAGACCACAAAGGTGTCTTGCTTAAATTTATTTAGCATCTGTGTGAAAAAATATCATATACTGTACTTTACTCTATAGCAATGGCACCTACCCTTCTACTTTATCTAGGACAGGGGAGCCTAAATTTTTTGGGTCATGGGCCATTCATATGGTTCAGGGAGCCAGTCACTAAGGCCCGGGGGCTGGGTGCGGCCCCTGACACCAATGCATCCGGCCCGCGAAGCCCTCATCACTCCTGAAAGCGGAAGTAAAATGCGGCCATACAGTGTGTTGTATCTTTTGATAATTTCCTCCACAGAAGAGGGGTTAGAATGTCTCCATGTGTACAGCTACAGGACCCAGTTTGTTTGTTTGTTTGTTTGGGGGGGCCTTGTGCCATATAATCCAGAGCTAATACTAAAAAGCAAAAACACCACTTCTTACAAAACCTTTTGTTCTTGTGTTACAATATTAATCTTTTCACCCGGCTAATCCCTGAATCACATGCCCTATAAGAGAATAAGTCACATAACATTACAGATTGCTCCACATTCCAGTAAAATATTTTGGCCCCACGTGTGATAGTACTCCATTAGCAGAAATGTCCCTTCCCAAAGATGGTCTTTTACAGCAAAAACAACAAAAAGTGTTCAGATACTGAAAGACTAATACATTTTTTCTACAAAACATTTGGAGAAACAGTTTCCTCCTATCTGGCTTATGTGAAGCAAAACTTGTTAGCCCAAAGTTCTTTAAAGTTAATATACAGTAAAACCTTGCATAAAGAGTGCCTTGCTTAGAGACTAACTCGCTTAAAGAGCAGAATTTTCTCTGAATGGTCGCCTCGCTAAACAACTGAAACCAACCAAAATCTTACTTAACAACTAAATTGGGGTTCACAATCCCCCCACCAGAAGTCACAATTGGTCACTTACAATGGTGTTTCGCTTAAAGAGCAAACTCACTTAAAGAGCAACCCCATGGAACACATTATGCTCTTTAAGTGAGGTACCACTGTGCAGTACAGTAATTAATTTCTTTTGGAAACAAGTAATGGAACAGATCAATATAAAGTTATTTTTAGGAGAAGAGAATAATATTTTATGATTAGTTTCAAAAATATCTTTTAAGGACATTTTAAGACTCAAGGATTTTGACTGAAGATGTTGTTAGGTTTCCCTTGCTCGAAAGCCAGTCATATCTGACTCTAGGGTTCAGTGCTTGTCTGTTTAAAGCTGAAGAGCCAGCGCTGTCTGCTTCTGCAGACATTTTCGTGGTCATGTGGCAGGCCTGACTAGACACCTAAGCACACAGAACGCTGTTACCTTCCCACTGAAGTGGTCCCTATTTATCTACTTGCAATTTATTGCTTTGGAACTGCTAGGTTGGCAGGAGCTGGGACAAAGACGGGAGCTCAATCCGCCCTGCAGTACTCGGGAATTGAACTGCAGACCTTCTGCCTTCCAGTCAGCATCTTAGCCACTTGAGCCACTGCAGATCTCTTAAAGATATTATGTAAGATCTCTTGCAAAGTGTGAGGAATACATACTTTTGTTTTGTCATTTGTATTGTTATCAATATTTGCAAGCTCCAATATCAGAATTGGTCACTAAAGGAGACTATGCAGTATTTCCCTACATTCTACTGACCAGCTTATAACAATAATATAATGTGTTAATAATATGCACTACAGCAAATTATTTACATGCTCATCACAACAATAATGATAAACTGCTGCATTGCAGGACTAGATCAAAGGTACATCTCGTCTAACATCTGTTTTACACAGTGGCCAACCATATGTCCGTGAGCCCACCTTCTCCTTGTACAGTTCCCTAGCTATTGGGACTGCTTCTAGCAATTGTTATGTGGCGTAAAGCTCCTTCTAACTATGAATTGGGGCCATGGTGGCTTAGTGGTTAAGACTTTGAGATCGACAACTGGAAGTTCAGCAGGTCAGCAGTTCGAGGCTCGAGTGCTGTGCAATGGAGTGAGTGTCCATCTTCTTTCCTAGCTACTGCCAACCTAGCAATTCAAAGGCAAGAAATTGCAAGTAGATAAATAAGTACCACTTTAGTGGGAAAGGTAACAGCATTCCATATGCTCCAGTGTCTAGTCATGCCTGCCATATGACCATGAAAATGTTTGCAGATACAGACTCTTTGGTTATAAACAGAGATGAGCCACACACCCTAGAGTCGTGATAGCAAACCTTGGTACTCCAGATGTTCTTGGACTTCAATTCCCAGGAGCCCAAGCCCCCGTGAATCCACACAAATAGGTTTTCTGCAATTCATCTGGCCCACACTGCCCTCGTCGCTCCCGGAAGTAGAAGTAAAACGCACCCGGAAGGGAATCTTACAAACCAAATGCTATTGCTTACTTTACTGAATCAGTCCAAGTAAGGACAGGTTTCACTTACCAGTAACTGTCGTTCTCCGAGTATGTTGTTTGGGGATTCACACTGATGGGTTCTGCGCCTGCGCTGAATCCGGAGCGGAGCTGGAAAGCTGATTGGATAAAGAGTTTTGAATGTGGGACCGCCCACCATGCCCAACCCCTTTAGGCGCCATTTCGCGCTCTCCCCTCAGTTTGATATTAAAGCTGCCCGCTAGGCCTAAGGCCATCTCAGGCCGGCAGCCCTGAGGGGAGGCAGGGTTGGGTTGTGTGAATCCCCAAACAACATACTCGGAGAACGACAGTTACTGGTAAGTGAAACCTGTCCTTCTCCTTCGTGTTGTTTGGGGATGCACACTGATGGGTGACTAACAAGCTCACTTACTTGGATGGTGGGCAGCCGGCGTCCTGAGATGTAGGAGAGCGCGATGGCATCATGGATGGGCGGTCATCAGCGAAGAGGATCGGAGACCAGCCGTCAGGATGGACCTGCCCCGTCTGACATCAGGGGCGGACCTTGTATCAACCCGGTAGTGGGTGATGAAGGTGGAGGACCTGGACCAAGTGGCAGCCTTGCAGATATCCTCCATCGGGATGCCCTCTAGGAATGCAGTGGAGGAAGCCAGTGTCCTGGTGGAGTGAGCCCGGACATGAGGCGGAGGTGGCAGGGATGACATCTGATAGGCCAGGTAAATGGTACCTGAGATCCATTTAGATAGTCTCTGGGCAGACAGAGGCTGTCCCTTAGTCTTGCCACCATAAGCCACAAACAGTTGTTTTGCTCTCCTGAAGGACGCAGTCCTCTGGGTGTAAAACAGCAAAGCCCTCCTGACATCCAACGAGTGCCACACTCTCTCTTGTGGAGACGAGGGATTCAGGAAGAATGCTGGAAGCGTGATGGCTTGGGCCAGGTGAAATTCAGTCAGGACCTTGGGCAGGAATGTCAGATCTGGGTGCAATACTGCCCTGTCAGGGTAGAACTTGAGAAAAGGAGGGTCAGACCGAAGGGCTGCCAGCTCCCCTGCCCGTCGGGCAGAAGTGATAGCTACAAGGAAAGCAGTCTTGTAGGAGACAAATTTAATGTCCACCGAAGCCATGGGTTCAAAGGGTGCCTTCGTGAGTGCGGTGAGCACTGTAGTGAGGGACCACTGAGGGGGTGGTATCTTCACTGGAGGATAGGCGTTGCGTAGCCCTTGAAGGAACCTTTTAACAGTTTTGTCTCTGAAGGCGGAGGACAATACTGAAGAAGGTGGGGCCTTGGCGACCACAGCAGCCAGGTGGACCTTTAATGATGAATGTGCGGATCCCAACTCGGCGAGGTGCAGGAGGTAGGACATGACATCCTGCAGGGATGCGGAGTCCACGGTGCGGTCGCTGGATGCTAGGAAGTCAGTGAAGCGACGGTACTTGGCATCGTAGGACTTCCGTGTGGAAGGTTTCCTTGACAGATCAAGGATCCGTGCTATGTTGGGCGGATAAGCCAGGCCGTCAGGTGTAGGCTCGGCAGATCGGAGTGAAGGATCCGACCGTCTTCCATGCGGAGGAGATTCGGATCGGTGGGTAGGCGGAGACGATCGCAAGCCAGGGTTTGGAGTAGTGGGAACCACGGCTGGCGCGGCCAGGACGGGGCAACCAGGATCGTCCAGGCGTTCTCCGCACGGATCCGTATCAGGACCCGTTGGATGAGAGGGATCGGTGGAAACATGTACAGCAGTTCCTGGTGCCACGGCACCATGAAGGCATCGCCCTCCGATCCGTGGCCGATCCCTGCTCGGGAGCAGTAACGGCGGCACTTGGAGTTGGTCTGTGACGCGAAAACGTCTAGGGTCGGTGTGCCCCACCGTCGGCACAGGCGGTCGAACACCGATTCGTCCAGTTCCCACTCGTGCATTGCCGTCCCTTTGCGGCTCAGGGAGTCTGCATCGGAGTTCAGGGTGCCCTGGATGTGGACACCTATGGGGAACACATGTACCTTCAGGCACCACTCCCACATCTGGACGGTCAGGTAGAGGAGGGAGAGAGACTTGGTCCCTCCTTGCCGGTTGAGATAGGCTAGTGTCGTGGTGTTGTCCGAGGCGATCTGCACCACACTGCCCGCGATCGACGGTCTGAAGGACCTCATCGCCTTCCACACCGCTAGCAGCTCGAGGAAGTTGATATGGTGGTCGGCTTCCTCGGGTGTCCATATGCCGTGAATCCGTAGTCCGCGGCAGCACGCACCCCATCCGTGGGTGCTCGCGTCGGTGGTGACTTGGATGGACGGTGCGGGAAGGGTGAAGAGTCTCCCCGCGGTCACATTCTGGTCCATTGTCCACCAGTTTAACTGGTCTCGGAGTTCGGGAGTCGGTGTGAGCCACTTCCCGAGGTTGTCGTGGGTGCCGTTGAAGGAGGAGAGGAACCACGACTGGAGGGAGCGCATCTTGAGTTTGGCGTGCGAGACCACCGCCGTGGTCGACGCCATGAGTCCTAGCAAACGGAGGGCGTCCCTCGCACGGACCCGACGTCTGCCCTGGATCCGTGCCACCACTGTGCGGATGTCGAGCAGACGTTTGGTTGGGGCGTAGGCTCTTAGAGCCAGAGAGTCTAGAACGGCTCCGATGTATTCTATTCGTTGAGTGGGGGTCAACTGGGATTTCTTGAAGTTGACCCGCAGACCGAGGCTCTGCATAAGGGCGAGGCAATGTGCAACGTCGTCCTTGGCTTTTTGTTGGGTCGGGGAGCAGATCAACCAATCGTCTATGTACGGGAACACTTGGACGCCTTGCAGTCGCAGATGAGCAGCCACCGGTGCCATGCACTTCGTGAATACCCTCGGAGCGGTGGAGAGGCCGAAGGGTAGGCATGTGTACTGGTAGATGTTGCCGCCCACCTGGAATCGGAGGAAACGACGATGTTCCCTCCTGATGGACACGTGAAAGTAGGCGTCCTTCAGGTCGATGACGGTGAACCAGTCCCCGTGGTTGATCAGCGGGAGGATGGAGTGAAGGGTTACCATCCGGAACTTCCTCGCGTCGATATGGTTGTTGAGAAGACGGAGGTCCAGGATGGGACGTGCCCCCCCGTCTTTTTTGTCCACAAGGAAGTATCGGGAGAAGAACCCTTCGTGAGACTCCGACGCTGCGACCGGCTCTATGGCGCCCTTCTCTAGGAGAGCTGTTAGTTCCTCCTGGAGCGGTGGGGATGGATCGGTGATGCGGATCCGTCCGACAGTAGGGCATCTCTCGAACTCGATCGCGTAGCCAGAGTCTAAGATGGTTAAAACCCATCGGTCTGTGGTGATGGCAGACCACGCCGATAGGTAGTCGGAAAGGGGGCGGTAGGGTAGAGTCTCGGTCACGGAAGAGTCAAACACGTTGTTTGCCCTTCCGTTCCGTACGCTTGCCAGTCTGAGGCCGTTGCTGGTAGCGTGGACGGTTGGGTTGTTGGCGCTGCCGGTAGGGCTGGTACCGGGAGTAGTCCCCTTGTCTCTGTGGCGGGCGAGGTTGATAGGATGGGCCCGCCTGAGACGTCGACGGCTGGTCCTGATGGTAACGGCCGGACCCACGGTGTGGAGGGCGGAGCTGTTTTATTGTGGCGTAGTCCCCTTTCAGCTCTCCCAAGGAGGTGTCGGTCTCCTTGGCGAAGAGGCCCTCGCCATCGAAGGGGAGCTCCTCCACGAGCCGCTTGACATCGTCCTGCAGGTTAGCCGAACGGAGCCAGGCGTGGCGACGGAGCTGGATGGCGGAGGCCAAGTTTTTTGCCTCCGACTCGGTGACGTGGCGGCCGGTGCGGATTTGCTGGAGGGAGAGGTGGTTGCCCTCCATGCAGAGTTTTTCAAAGTCCGCTTGTCGATCAGGTGGCAGCAGGGACTTGAACGACTCCGCTTGCTCCCAGAGTCGACACTGGTAGCCTCCCATGGCCGTCGCGTAGTTGGACGCACGGAAGGACAAGGAGGCATTGGCGTAGACCCTCCTGCCCAGTGCGTCCAGCTTCTTCCCTTCTTGGGTCGACGGGATGGGAGTGCTGCTGATCGGCGTCCGGTGTTGGGAGCCCTTGACCACTCGGGAGTTCGGTGCCGGGTGAATGTGCAGAAAGTTGGAATCGTCCAGCAGTCTGTACATAGAGTCCACTCTGTTGGATACGGAGTGCGAAGAAACCGGCTTCTTCCACACCTCCTTGGCCGCTTTCGCAATCTTAGGGAGCAGTCCGAGGCGGACGGGGACCAACTCCTTGCGGTCGGCCAAGCCGCAGACGACATCCTCACAGTCGTCCGGGGGAGCCTCCGCCCGAATCCCAAGGGTGGATCCGAGGCGAGTGATCAGTCCGGTGTAGGTCTTCAAATCCTCCGGCTGGGATCCGTGGACGGCGCCGATGTTGTCGTCCGGGGACTTGTCGACCGCAACCGGCGGTGGCTGATGCTGCTCCTCCTCCTGATCCGACGAGTCGGAGTCTCCTGACCGCGCCGAGACGCTGGGCGGTGGCAGGTAGACCTCGGGGTCCGAGTCCGACCAGTACGGCCTGGCGGATCTCGGATCGCTCCCCGGCAAAGGCAGCTGGTACGGAGGGAGAGAGGCCTCCGACCGCGCCTGTTCCACCCTCTGCCGCTTCGGTGCGGGGCCCTCCTCACGGAGCGGTGGTGCTTCCGTGGCTGGTGGTGAGGGCAGAGGGCGCTCCCACGGTGTCGTCTGCGGGCCGTAGAGCTCGGTGTGCAGTTTCCGCACCATCGCCTCGATGTACGGGGCGATGAGGCTCAACTGGGGCGGCGGTTCGGTAGCCGGACCAGGAACCACGGAAGGACTGCGGAGGGAGGAAGACCTGTGCGGTGGTACAGGTGGAGGAGTCTCCGGCGGCGGTGGAGGGCTGTGGGCCCTCTCCGGCGTGGCGTCCCGGGCCTCGGTCGACATCCTACCCGGCGTAGGTGGAGCTGCGACCGGGGCGGATGCTAGGGAGCGTGGCGGCGAAAGTTGAGCCGGTGCCGGGGTCGGAGGAAGAGAAGACGAAGAGCTACGGCGCTTCTTTTTCTCTTTTTTGTCTTTCTTCTTCTTCTCCTGCTCCTTCTTCCGCCTGAACAGTTCAGAGGCCGAGGGCCTGGAAGAAGAAGCGGAGGTTGAAGGAGCAGACGTGGAAGCGGCCTGCTCTGGAGCTGGGGGAGCCGGTGGTGCCAGTGCGGCCTCCATGAGGTAGGCTTGAAGGCGGTACTGGCGGTTCTTGATGGCGGCCTTCGAGAAGCCGCGACAGACTTCGCAGGTCTGGACCTGGTGACTCTCCCCGAGGCAGCGAAGACAACGCACGTGCCCGTCCGAGCTAGGGAACTTTCTCTTGCAGGACGGACACTGCTTGAACGCTGCCGCTGAGGCCATCCACCGAAGTAGATGGCCGAAGAGAAAAAATTATCCCGGCCGGGAGGCCCCGACACGAGATGTTGGTCTTTTTTTTTTTTTTTTTTTAAACGGCGGCTGAGGGCGAGCCCCAGCCACACGAGGACCAAGGGAACAAGTCCCCTAGTCCGAGAAAAATTGTAAAGTAGGAAAAATTGGAAGATTCTGAGACAATCTCAGCAAAGTACTCACAGCTTTTTTTCCAGGCTCCTGCTTGCGCAGCGGAAAAAAGCAAACTGAGGGGAGAGCGCGAAATGGCGCCTAAAGGGGTTGGGCATGGTGGGCGGTCCCACATTCAAAACTCTTTATCCAATCAGCTTTCCAGCTCCGCTCCGGATTCAGCGCAGGCGCAGAACCCATCAGTGTGCATCCCCAAACAACACGAAGGAGAATGTTTGGTTTTCCTTTTTCCTGTTGGCTTCAAATTTTCCCAGCATCACTGTATTTTCCAGTGAATATTATTCTTGTTATAATAGCTTGAGTAACTTGCTAGTTAGCTCAGTGAGTTAGGAATTTGGTTTAGGAATATGTTTCCCCACATTGTATCCCAGAAAAATCAGGTTGTATAGGCAAGCTGTACATCAGTGGTGCCCAAACTATGGCCTGGGGGCTGGGTGCGACCCCCCACACCAATTCATCCAGCCTGCAAAGCCCTCATTGCTCCTGGAAGTGGAAGTAAAATGTGCCCATACAGGTGCGTTTTACTTCTGCTTCCACGAGTGATGAGGGGTTCACGGGCTGGATGAATTGGCATTGGGGGCCACACCCAGGCCCCGGGCCTTAGTGACCGGTTCCCTGAACCACATGATCGACCCACAGCCCAAAAAGTTTGGGCACCCCTGTTCTACATGCAGCCCACAGAGAAAACGAATAGCATACCAGTTCTGAGTACTATTCAGGTAGAAAGCTCTGAAAAGTGTCACCACAAGCTGGAATTGACTTGATGGCACAAAATTATTATTTTTTCACTTCTGCTTTTAGTGAGAGTTCAAGATGGATTTGATTTTTAAAAAACCATTTATTTGTTTTTCTGAACGTCCAAGGAACCTGTAGAATTACACGATTTTAATGACAATGAAGACACTGAAATTGTGAAATATTTTGTATAGTTTGGTTCAATCATCAATCCAAAGGAAGACTGCAGCCAAGAAATGAGACAAAGACTGAGACTTTGAAGGGGCAGCAATGAAGGAATTAGAAAAGATCATCAAGAGTAAGGATGTGTCACTGGAGATGAAGACCAAGATCAAGATCATCCACACTTGTATGCTTGATCTCTGTGTATGAGTGTGAAAGCTCAACAGCAAAGAAAGCTGACTGGGGGAGAAACGACCCATTTGAAATATGTTGAGATATGGAGCTTTGCAAATATCTTGAAGTGCCAAAAGACAAACAAATGGGTCCTAGAACAAATCAAGCCTGAACTGTTTCTGGAGGTATAAATCAGCCATTCCCAAACTAAGTTCCAGGGAACACTCATGGACTTCAATTGCCAGAAGCCTAAATCAGTACATTGACTGATCAGTGCCGTGGGGAACTGACTTAAGCTTCTGGGAATTGAAGTCCAAAAAACAAAGTTTGGAAAACTCTGAACACTGGCTATAAATGATGATGACGAGGCTGTCCAACTTTGGACACAGCATAAGAAGGAAAGACTCTTTGCAAAAGACAATAATGCTGGGAAAAGATGAAGGCAGCAGGAAAACAAGAAGACCAAATGCTAAAGGAAGTCATAGGGTCTAGTTTACAAGAGCTGAGCAGGGCTTTTGAGGATAGCACATATTTGAGATTCTCCCCCCCTCCCCGATTTATATTTCCAGCTCAAATTCATTTTCTGATTTTCTTGAAAAGCTGAGTCTCCTACTGTGACCAACATTTAACAGCACATTTTTCATGTTAAAAGTCTTTAGGGAGTCAAACGCATGCTGCAACAGAAAACTTAATTTTCCTGCTTTTTCTTGCTACCAAAATTATCTTCTTGCAGCTCCCGTAATATGCATTCTGTTTGAATACACATCTCCTTTCATTGTTGAGGTTAAACTACATGCTATATTAAAATTAAGTGCCACTAACACCTAATGAGGCTGGATAGTTCAGTAGTTTAGGTACTTGGCTGTGGTGATTTATATGATGTACGTGTATTGTAACATAATTTAACTCTTAATTTCTTATCAAGGAAGGCAAAGGCTTCTATACAAATAGCAGAGGCTATAAGCAAGCATGTGACTACTTACTTGGGAGTTAATCCCACTAAACTAAGTTAAACCTAATACTCAGTAGTCATGTATAGGATTGTGCTGTAAAACACAATGCACAGTCACATAAACACTTGATACAAAAGAAAATTAACAAAAATACACCATATGCACTATACACGTTTTGTATGTAAATAAAAATATTATTTCTTTAATAAACACAGTGAGCAGGAGTAGATAATATACAATCAACAGACCAAATCCTATCCCCAATACACAGCTACTTATTTGTCGCTGTCAAAAAGTAATTTTTCCTAGCTCTCCTAAAATACCATAAAGCCTTTATTTGAGCTAGATTTTGTAAACTACAAAACCCACCATGAAGTTCCATTAACTTCTACACATTTGGGATTACAGACATGATCTTACAAAGCAGGAACAGGCCATTTTCCAGCCTAGTACCTTTTATATGGGACTGTGGTGGTTTAGTGGTTAAGACCCTGAATTTGATGACTGGAAGCGCTGTCTACATCTGCAGATGTTTCCACGATCATGTGCCAGGCACAACTACACACTGGAGTGCATGGAACACTGTAACCTTTCCCACTGTAGTTGTCCCTATTTATCTACTTCCAATTTCTTGCTTTCAAACTGCTAGGTTGGCAGGAGCTGGGACAGATGACAGGAGCTCACTCAGTCGTGCAGCACTCAGGTCTCGAACTGCTGTCCTGCTGCCCTTCTGGTCAACAAGTTCAGCATCTAAACCACTAAACCACGGTGGTCCATACTCAACTAAATAGACAGGCAAAAATGAGCTGATTGGGTCTAGCCTAAATCTGAGATGGGGCAATACCCCCATCTGCCCTAACACTGTGCAGATTTCACTGGGCAGAAGTAATTTCTCAGGGTTACATAGGAGGGGGGGGAGCATGCATAAATCCTTGGGATACATTTTACATTATAACAAAGAGTTCAGTTCTTTCACTGAAGTAGGAGCTACCAACCATACAGAGCAGGAGGTGCAACAGAGCAGATAGTGCGTGTTTATCATTTCCACAATTCTAAAATAAAATGTTCCTTCAAAACAACCATGTGTATAGCAACAAGATGGCTCAAACCTACACCAGTTAAGAAAATATACCCTCTTGTTGGTATCGCTCCAGCTAAGATAAGGAGAGAAGTAGCAGTGGATGCTGAGAGAACTAAGCAAGAGAATGACCTACTGAATGGATATGAGCCTCATGACCACCAGCTCATATCCAGGAAGAGCTTTATGGCAAAAGGAAACACTCTTGAGGGTACACAAGAGCCAAACCAAATTAGAAGATGGAGAAAGCAGCTCACTTGACAAGGAACAAAATTAAAAGAGGATATGGCTAAAAAACTCATCCTCCCCAATGTCACTTGGAAGACCCTGAATAGGCTGAGAGTTGGAGTCCCTAAATGCAAGACCAACATGCTCAAGTGGGTGTTGCTGGCAGACAACAACACATGGTGTAAATGTAAAGAGACACAGAATCTGACTCATTTAATGGTTTGCCAACTACTGCCAGAAATATGCACTGATGGGGACTTAAGTACTCTATGGGCAAAGACAAAGCCAAGAAAGTGGCTTCATTTTGGCAGTCCAGGGTTTGATCAGGACACAAAAGAAGAAGAAGAATGTATGGTCAAAAGGCACCATACACTTCAAAATGTTGATGTGCTTGGGAAGAACCACTGATTCTGTGGGGAACTGGGTGTGTGTGTGTGGTGGTGGTGGTGGGGCAAATGCATTCCAATTCTTTAGAATCATACAGTAATAAGAGGAAATGAAATGGAGAACATTCACACATTGCACAATCACAGCAGCCAGTGCATTTTAATATTTATGTGCATGGGATTATTTTGCACCCTGTGGGAGCTTTAAATCAAGTTTGCTGTATCTCTGATCTCTCTCTCACTGCTTCCCATTACAGGAGATGCCAGCATGGCTGTCTCTTGTTAACTCTCATAATGGTCTTGCTGAGAGAGACACTGTACAATCACTGGTAACTGATCTCTCATTCTTTTATCCCACCTGTTGCCAGCTCTGGCACAAACCTCCTGTGCAAACAGCCTCTTATCCATCACCTGCTACTGACCTTCTCTACCTTTCTTAACTGCCCTGGTCAGAAGCCGCACATTGGGTCCTTGCTTGTCCTGCGTTCTGACTCCCTCCCTTTACTATTGTTCTTGCTCATGAAGGCAGTAATTCATCAAGGACCAAATCCAACAAAGAATAAAATAGATTTTTTTAAAAGTAATCCTCCCTAGCAGCAACAGTATAAACAATAATGGAAAGCAGCTTGGTATGGGTATGGATGTGTACAGGCATAAATTACTAGCTTTATCTGAAGTTGCTAACATGCTCTTCTATATGACCTTTATTGTGTTGCTGTTTCCCCTGATCTATTTACTTTCACTGTAAACCACTGCTATTTACACTTAAAGTAAATAGATCGGGAGCTAGAAAGTGATAGAAAAACTTGGCCCTTTAATAACAAGACTGACAGATCCCAATTTAGGGACACACAACAGAGGGGGCACAAACAGCACTTGCTAGTAAGCTAGAGTTTTTAAAAATCCACTCCTCAGAAGCATCTTTGCCCACTATAGCAGTCAAAACTTAACAAGAAAACAACCTGATTAGGTAAAGGTAAAGGTCTCTCTTGCTCAAAACTAGGGTGTGGTGCTCATTTCCATTTACAGAGCCAGCACTGTCCGCATCTGCATTGGTGGTCATGTAGGAGGAATGACTAGACACTGAAGTGCAAAGGAACGCTGTTACCTTTCCCACCAGTGCAGCACCTATTTATCTACTTGCAATTTCTTGCTTTCAAACTGCTAGGTTGGCAGGAGCTGGGACAGATGATGGGAACTCACTCTGTCATGCAGTACTTAGGTCTCAAATTGCTGACCTACCGACCTTCCAGTCATCAAGTCAGGGCTGTAGCCAGAGGGTGGCAAAGGTGGGCAAGCAGTTTGCCCACCCTCAAACTCCCAGTATCTTCTTCTCAAATTAGTAAAGGTAAAGGTTTCCCTTGCTTGAAAGCCAGTCATATCCGACTCTAGGGTTCAGTGCTCATCTCTGTTTCAAAGCTGAAGAGCCAGCGCTGTCTGCTTCTGCAAACGTTTCCATGGTCATGTGGTAGGCATGACTAGACACTGAAGTGCAAAGGAATGCTGTTACTTTTCCACTGAAGTGGTCCCTATTTATCTACTTGCAATTTCTTGCTTTCGAACTGCTAGGTTGGCAGGAGCTGGGACAAAGACGGGAGCTCGTTCCGTCCTGCAGTACTCGGGAATAGAACTGCTGAAGAGTTGGACTGACAAGTTCTGCTGGAGGTGGAGGAAGCCAGCAGAGTTATTTTGCTATCAGAGTTTTAAAAAATCACCCATCACCAGCACTTCTACCTTCCACTGTGGTCAAAACTCAGCAAAAAAATAAAAATAAAATAACCACCAACCTGCTCTCCCCTCATGTAAAGGTAAAGGTCTCCCTTGCTCAAAAGCCAGTCATGTCCGACTTTTGTTTACAGTCAAAGATCCAGCAGCAGGCATGTTTAGACACCAGAGTGCATGGAATGCTGTTACCTTCCCACTGAAGTGGTACCTATTTATCTACTTGCAGTTTCTTGCTTTCAAACTCCTAGGTTGGCAGGAGCTGGGACAGACAACAGGATTTCACTGAATCATGCAGCACTCGGTTCTCAAACTGCTAACCTGTTGACCTTCCAGTCGTCAAGTTCAGCATCTTAACCACTAAGCCCCTGGGGGGGCACTTCATGACTGCCCCCCTCCAAAAAAAAAAACAACTACCTGAGGCAGGTGCTTCATTTTGCCCAAGTTTAGGGCCAGCCCTGCCAAGGACGTGAGCAAGGAATCTGCCACCAATAGCAAGTACACTTATATACCATTCCATCGTGCTTAGTTCATTCTCGGGGCGGCTCACAATCCAATTATCACTTAGCCCCCCAACATGCTGGGTTCTCATTTTAGATTTTACCGACCTGGGGATGCTGGAAGGCTGAGTCCACCTGCCTCCCCGTCAGGATCGACCTCACAAATCCTGGCTGCAGTGTAGCAATTTAACCCCCGTGCCACCAGGGCTCCTCCAATGCGCCTCAACTCCTGTCCTGGGGGGTCTCTGGAGGCTCCCGGTCCCACAGCCCTCCCCTGTAGACCCCGACGGCCTTCCTGCCACCCACCTGAGTCGCCCCTCCGCTCGCCCGCGCCCGCGCCCTTACCTGACCCGGTTGTCGGTGAACCTGCTCGGCTGGGGCTGAGTCAGGGAGATGGTGCGGGCGGCTGCCGCCTCCTCCTGGTCCGCGGAGGACGTGGCCCCGGACATCTCATCCTCTGCCTTCTTGTAGCCCGGCGAGGAACAAATGGGTCCTGCCAGGAGCAGGAGCGGGAAGCGAAGGAGGGGAGAAGGAGGAGAAAGCAATCCGTTACCAGAGGGAGCGTCCAAGGGGTGGGAGAGGAACGAGGAGGGAGGGGGAGGGAGGGGGAGGAGGGGGCATCCTCCTGCCGCCCCCCCGCCACGCCTCTGCCAGACGGTCCCTCCCCAAGGCGGATCCCAGCTCTCCCCGACGCCAGCCAGCGTAGCTTTCGGGCTGGGCTTGGCTTTGTGTTTATCTCTCTCCCACCCACCCCGCCTCCTAACCCTGGCCCGGGTGTGTGTGTGCGCGCGTGCGTGTGCGTGCAAAAGCAGCCAACCGGCAAGTGCAAGAGAGCACGCCTGGCTGGCTGGCTGGCGACACGCAGGAGGAGGCACAGACCTCGCCGCGCCTTCCCGCCCAGCCGGGCTGGTAATAATAATGATAATTTCGTGTGAGAAATTATTCTGGGCTGAAAGGATTTTTTCTGCAGGAACTCCGCTCAGGGGACGCCCGAATGAGGCTCCCTTTCGTGCCCCCGAGCTCGCTTTCCCACCGAAGTGGTCCCTATTGATCTACTTCGACTAATTGCTTTCGAACTGCTACGTCGGCAGGAGCTGGGACAGAGACGGAAGCGCACTCCATCATGCCGTACCCGGGTCTCGAACTGCCCATTTGCTGGCCTTTCCAGCTAACAAGGCCAGCTTCTTCACCACTGAGCCACCACACTCGCTTTTGGCCAGACTAGTAACAAAGTTGGAGCGGGAATTGGGGGGGGGGGGCAACCACTGAGACAAAACAAAAGGGCGTCACGGGCGTGCGCCCCCCCCCCTTTCTCTACTGGAGGAGAAGACGCGCTTCTTTCGCCGGGTAGTTAGAAAGGGACGGTGGGTGTCAAAGGAGACACGTGTTAGGCTTGCCATCAAACCCATGAAAGGAAAGCGAAGGGGGGGGTGCGCGCGCAGTTCCCCCAAATGTTCAGAGTGTTTTTCCACCACCCCCAAAGAAAATCTACCAGGAAACTTGACTTCAGAGAAGGTTGTCATACGGGAGTCGCCCCAAGTAATTTTGCCACCTGAGTTAGCGCAGCAAAAGGTGAACTCCCACCCACGTGTAGGTGTATAATACTCTTAGACATGTATCCAGGTACTGAGGTAGTGAGACCGCAGTGGCTCAAGTGGCTAAGATGTGGCTGGAAGGCAGGAGGTCAGCAGTTCGATACCGGAATACTGCCGGACGGAATGAGTTCCTGTCTTTGTCCCAGCTCCTGCCAACCTAGCAGTTCAAAAGCAAGAAATTGCAAGAAGATAAATCAGGACCACTTTGGTGGGAAAGTAAACAGAATTCTGTGCACTCCGGTGTCTAGTCATGCCTACCACATGGCCATGGACACGTCTGCAGAAGCAGACAGTGCTGGCTCTTTGGCTATGAAACAGAGATGAGCACTGAACTCTAGAGTTGGATATAACTGGCTTTCTAGCTAGGGTGACCTTTACTGAGGTAGTAAAGGTAAAGGTCTGCCTTGCTCAAAAGCCAGTTTTGTCTGACTCTAAGGAGTGATGCTCCTCTCCGTTTACAGCCCAAGAGCCAGGACACGACTAGATGCCACAGCACATGGAACATTGTTACCTTTCCTGCTGAAGCAGTAACTTTATCTACTTGCAATTTATTGCTTTCGAACTCCTAGGTTGGCAGGAACTGGGACAAAGACAGGAGTTCACTACTCAGGTCTCAAACTGCTGACCTGCCAACCTTCTGGTTGCCAAGTTCAGTGTCTTAACCACTAAGCCACCACTGTTTCCACTGAGGTGGAAGACCCTACACATGCCTTTCAGGTAGAAAATTATGATAATAACAAAGTGGATTTTAAAAATATCCTGCCTTTCTTTACAGAACCTGGAATGTTACTTTTGAGAATAGTAATGTAATGAAATATTGAACCTATCCATAACTGAACATTGGAAAGGATGATAATTCATGCTGGATTTCCATAGAGACAGAGCATCATCTTATCATTGCTCAATTATGAATTGCTATGCTTTGGCTTTCTAAGCTGTCCTTCAGTGACAACCTAAATCTGCTGCCTGAGGCACCCCACCTCCCTCAACTACCATGTACCTAGGGGGAGGTTGCTACAATTGTCATGTTGAAGTAGGCAAAGTAAAGACCCCAAATCCACACCCCAAAGCCCTATTTTATGACACCATTGAAGCAGGGAGGGGCATTGAAACCAGGATCATAGAGTAACAGAATAAAAACCTAGTACTGTACCTGTATTTCTTTCGTATCAACTTCCCTTCAGAATTGCAACTAGGGTGCAGTATATGCCCTATACATTTTAAGTTAAAATGCAACTGTTAAAACTGACCCTCTGATCCTGAGTCTATGAGTCTAGAGAAAAGTGTAGGCCCCTTTGGATTTAAAAAGATACATCCTGCTGTCTTTCTCCTATTCAACATCTAAGCTACCCAGCCTGGCTTTTACACCATGCCATGTTCATTTGCCTGAAAAAGTGGCCTGTGAGTTACGAAAGCTTGCATTGTTTTATTATTATTTTAGTGACCCGATAACCTCCTCCGTTCTGCAATTGTTTGAGTCTATGAAGGAGATGAATCTGTTTGGGGATTTGGCCCAAATGTTACAAAAGCTATCCATGGTGCTGAAGCCAATCCCACAAACAGACTCAGCACCTTTAAAGACTCCAAATCAAACTCTTTCCCCTGCCACAGCCATTTCCATTCTCAGCCCCTAGACCAGTGGTTCCCAATGTGGAACCACTGCGGTGGTAGAAATGTGAGTAATAAATACATAAATAAATAATGCTCCAGAGTGGGACGTCCATTCCCACAAGCCTAAGTCAGTACATTGGCTGATCAGTGCTTTGGGGAATTAGACTTAGGCTTCTGGGAATTGAAGTCCAAAACCCAAAGGTTGGAAAACACTGCCCTAGACTCTTGCATGGTATATATTCACAACAGTTTTATCAGTTAGTTCAGTCTCCAACCCCTGTTTCCATGGAAATCCAGTGCTACACTCTGGCCAGGATCCAAATAAAGATTTTGTACAGGCACCCGGATTTTCATTCTTTCCTAGCTCTTTGCACTTCAAACTAGGCTGTTCTTGAATTTTCTTCAGGAAGATCACTTTTGGAATGGGAACATAAAATGTCTTAGATATATAGAGAACCCCCAGACACAGCTTATGATTGTCAAGGACATACAGCAGTCTTCCCCAAACTATTGGAATCTAGATCTTTTGGTTGTTTTGTCAGGGAATAATGGGAGTTGTCCAGTATATCTGGACCAGGCACCAAGTTCATGAAAGCTGCCATAGACAATTACAAACAGATACTGTAATCCTTTATGCTTGAAGGAAAACTTTATGGCCTAAATTCAATTGGTAGTCCAAGCTACAGTAGACCTATTGAATTAATTGTCAATAAATAAATAAATGTTTATTTAAGTCCCATTAACTCAGTGGGTCTGTTCTGTTTGAGGCTAGCAATTGGATTTGTGTTGCCTGCAATCCTCCTTATGCTGATAAAGGGAAAGTCAAAGATTGGTTGCAGTTTGAATAACATTTTTTACACCCACCGATGGTAATACAGTATTTATCAGAGAAATCCAACAAGGGTTAAGAAAGAGGAATATTTGGCAGACACCTGCCATATCCAAATCTCTACTAGGCCTGTGGCAAAAGCAGAAAAATGGGGGCAGTGGTTTTCCTCCTTCCCCCTTTTATCTGTGTTATTATGTATTTCTCTTTCTAAAACATTTATTTTCCATTCGAAGGATGTGTCAAGAGAGCAGAAGTGTGATCCAAAGTCTCTTCTGCTCTGCCTTAGCACATTGCTAGAGCATTATTTTTCATCACCTTGATGAAAATTTCCCCTTGAGAGAAATAAAAAATGAACTAAGACTGATGCCAGGAACTCATGAATAGACAACCTTTTTTACTATGACTGAAAGGAGTAGTCCACTTCTGCAAGGGGAATGTCTCCCATGGGCTGGATCTTCAAAACTCTGTGGTGTTTAGGTTACCCTTCCAGGGGCCATACAATTGCCTCTTCAGAGTCATGATTTGCAAGGAGAAACAATAGCCTTGGTTCTTAACCATTGCCCTCTCAGGTGCTTTGAACATCAACTCCTAGAGACCTCAACAAGCATCAGCCCCACACGCATGGAAAGTCAATGGCTGAGAACTGCTGCTGAAGAACCAAGAAGAAGAAACCCAAAAATATGTACTAGTTCAGGTGACGAAGACGTCTTCATTACTATAAAATTCTCAAACACGAACATAACAAGAAATCTGTGCATGAGGATATCTTTCATGACCATGGATCTGTTGAAAATGTGAAATGTTAATTTCCCCTTGAGAGAAATAAAAAATGAACTAATAACATTGTGGGAAATGTATTGGAATGTTATTTTTAAAACCCTACCACATGTTCAGAACTCTCTGCATGGTTTTTATTGACAAATCTAGGTATAAGTTTATTTTATTAATATAAAAATATATATTCTGCTGTTCAAATATTTAGACACTAATCAAAGTAACAACTAAAAGCAACACAATCAAAACATTTAGAAAATATAATAAAAAAGACTGAAACTGCACAACAACGATTTTGCTACTGGGAATAACACATGTGATTTACTTGATATCAAGTATGCTGATTCCAAATCTGAACCCAGAATTTGCCTATCATATACAGATTTTAAGTTCTAGGCATGCCATATCTGTTCAAATGGTCAGTAATTAGGTAATATATTTTTACATGGGAACATTATAACATTAACAGCTACCACTATGCCTGCTGCTGCCTCAGTTGAACCACATCCCTTGGTGGCATGCATGTTCCAGCAGCGGGCAGGTATGTCTGGGCAAGTCAGTGACCTCACATCAGAGATAGGTATATAAGGCGAGATGGATGAAGGGCTTGTCTCTAGTGCGAATCCATCTTATTGAATAGTACTGCTAGACCACAGTGAGTGAGTCTGTTTTGAGCTAAAGATGAATAGGTGCAGCTGTGTTAATAAACCAGACAGTCATGTCTATATGCGTATTTGACTTAAGATCCTGATGTCCTAGGCAGAATCAGACTTCAGATTTTGATTCAGCGCATTTGATTTAGTACAGGACACAAGGATTAGACCAAGTAGCCAGCAAATTTTTTTTTGTGATGCTGTGAATCAACATATAAATCTTCATAATCTGCTTTAGTTTCTTAGAGTACAAAGGATTTATTTTCTTGCCATGTTTTTCGGGATTTCTTTTATATTTGACATTCAAAGCTCTGGTTACTATCTGGGTACAACATTGTAATGTTTATATGTTCTGACATTACAAAACCTGAGTTCAAAAGCAACCAAATTGTCACAGTATCTTTTTACAGTGCCATTTAATCATTGGCTTCAATGCTATTGTTTATTTAATAAGTGTAGCCAATAGCAAAAAGCAAAAAAAACACAAAAACAAAACTGAACAATGCTACAATTTGGGGCAGTGGCGTCGCGTAGGGGGGGCCAGGGGGCTCCCCGCCCCGGGCGACACTTTCTGGGCTATGGGTGTTCTTGGACTACAATTCCCAGTAGCCCTAGCAGGAGTGGGCTCTGGTGTCCACCAGGAGGTGGCAAATTTGGCTTAAGCCCCGTGTGGCTGAAATCCACGCGACGTTACTGATTTGGGGGGGAACATTTGTAATGATTTCTGGCTTTCTGTCAAAGAGCATGTCTGTGTGTGTGCATTTTTAACCAAAACCAGATGGTTTCAGTAGCTTTGCTGGTAGCAGCAGGATTAATATTTTTTTTCCAGAGCACTTGTTTTTATCATCTATACATATTATAGTTGGGTTTTTTATGCTTGCAGTGAAAAATGAATGCAAAAGTCAAAAAATTGCAAAGGCAAATTACAAAGGAGAAAACAATTAGTTTTATGACTGAAAGTCCTGTTATTAGGAAGAGGCATCTCTCTGATATTTTAGGAAAGTTACTTGAACAAGTTCCCTGGGTTTTGAAAAGTTATTTTCCCCCAGCTATAATTCCAGGGTTCTTTCAACCATGATTGTACTGGCTGTGGAATTCTGACAACTGTAACCTAATTTTTAAAAATAAAGCACTTCTGTTTGGAAGTACAACTGAATTTAGTGGATGCTGTTGCCTTACTTACCTTGCAATTATGTCTTGGGACTTAATTAAGATGAATTTAATTAATGCCAAATCTTCACATATGCCAGGTAGCCACAATCACCTATCCTTGGTTAGTGGCTTAACGTTTTTATAGGTTTTCATTTTTAACAAACATACTGCAGATGGTGATTGCAGCCATGAAATAAAAAGGTGATTGATGCTTGAGAGACAAATATGAGAAACCCGGAGAACATAGTTAAAAGTAGAGACATCATCTTGCAAACTAAAATTTGCATAGTCAAAGCAATGGTATTCCCAGTGGTAATGTATGGTTGTGAGAGCTGGACCATAAGGAAAACTGAGCACAGAAGAATAGATGCCTTTGAAATGTAGTGTTGAAGGAGAGTTTTGAGAGTCCCCTGGACAGCGAGGAGAACAAATAAGTTGATCTTAGAAGAAATCAACCCTAACTGCTCCTTACAAGGACAAATAATAAAGAAGAAGCTAAAGTGCTTTGGAATCAAATGAGAAGAGAGGATTCACTTGGGAAAGCCTTGATGCTTGGAAAGGTGGAGGGCAAAAGAAGAAAGGGGTGTCCAAAAATGAGATGGCTATATGGTATGGTAGATGCAATGGGCACAGAGTTGGGCAGGTTGAGGAAGATGGTGGAGGAGAGAGGTGCCTGGCAGAAAACAGTCCATGGGGTCGCAAAGGGTTGAAATCAAATGTGCAACTGAACAACAAAAGAACCCTCCTCCCCCAATAAATAATACATACATAAAATAATCTCAATGTGCTCCCTCCATCTATGAGACTTATAATAAGTATCTAATTATTATTTTTCTATTATTACTTTGCCATATTTGCCTTTTTACTTCCAAAAAGATGATATGGCTTGTTCTGGCTTTTATCTCTTTCCCTAATATCTAATGTAACAATTCTCTCCATATCTCTCTAGAATCATTTTTTCACTAATCCTTTTTAACCTTTATTTCGCATGTTAATTTATCACTCATAGTAATATTCCATACTTCTTTAAACCATTCATCAGGTTCAAAATCAAAATATACTTTCTATTTTTTAACTATATTCAATCTTACTGCTGTAACTAATATTGTAATAATTTATTTCTTTAGCCATTCTAATTGTATATTTCTAAAATTAGATAATAATGCTATTCTAGGACATATTTCCACATTAATAGACAACATTTTATTAATCTGCAACAATAACTTTTCTCATATTTTCTTCACAGTCTTGTATTCTACCATAAATGAAGATACAGTATGTTCTTTTTAACATCTTCAACATTTTTTTGAATATTTTAAAACAAAATGGCTTAAACTTACTAGAGCCATACACCATTTCCATATTGTTTGACAGCACTTCACTTTAATTCTAACTGAAATATTCTTCATAATTCTTTGTTTCCATATCTTAACCCATTGATCCTCTTTAAAGTTACCTCCTAAACCAGTGGTGGAGAACCTATGGCATGCGCGCCACAGAGGGCATGCAGAGCCTTCTCTGTTGGTATGCATGCTGTCACCGCAGCACAGAATTCATTCTGCCCAGGAATCCAATGGGAGTGCTTCCTCCCTCCTCCCAGCACAGAGTTCATCCCGCCCTTCTGCCCAGGAGCCCAATGGGAGAGCTTCCTCCCTCCCCCAAGCACAGAGTTCACCCCACCCCTCTGCCCAGCAGTCCAATGGGAGTGTTTCCTCCCTCCTCCCAGCACAGTTTGCCCCACCCCTCTGTTTGGGCATTCAGTCTCTAAACATTCCACCATCACTGTCCTAAACCATCTGCCAATTTATCCTTAAACCTTGTTGTTCTCCCTCAGATTCTATCAATATTTTATATATTTTGCTTACTAAGCCTTTTATTATTTCATTATGTTCCATCTGTACTATCAATTCCTCAAATTTTGTTAACTGTCTATAATTACCATCTTGCTTTATCCAATTCTTAGTCTTTTCCCCAGTTGTAATATATTATTATACCTACATAATGTACTTTCTCCAAATATTCCTCTTATATGATCCCTATGGGATATTTTACTTAACCAATCCCTCATTCTTATTACTGCGGCTCTTTTCAAATATTTTATTAATCCTATTTTAAGATTCTCTGGGAATTTCTCCAAGTCTGATATTTGAGTCAGCACTGATGATCCTGGACTAAGTGTATGTGCGTGCGTGCGTGCGTGCGTGCGTGCATGCGTGTGCACCAAATTTGAAGATTATTGCTACAGAATATTTTTATATATTTTGTTATTTTTTTTTACCTTCTTGTTTAAAAAACCAGTCCTTTTGTATACTCCTCATTTCTTATAGTTCAGTGTCTCCCCAAATCAACTTTTTTGGTCTTGTTACTATATTGAGAACAATCCTCATTTGATTAGCTACATAATAATTTTGGAATACCTACTTCTCCTTTTTGAGATACATATCATAATTTTTAGTTATTCTCAGACTTTTATCTCCATTACAAAAATATTTATTATCTTATAGTAAAGGTAAAGGTTTCCCTTGCTTGAAAGCCAGTCGTATCCGACTCTAGGGGTCAGTGCTCATCTCTGTTTCAAAGCCGAAGAGCCAGCGGTGTCTGCTTCTTCAGATGTTTCCGTGGTCATGTGGCAGGCATGACTAGACACTGGAGCGCACGGAACGCTGTTACCTTCCCACCGAAGTGGTCCCTATTTATCTACTTGCAATTTCTTGCTTTCAAACTACTAGGTTGGCAGGAGCTGGGACAAAGATGGGAGCTCATTCCGTCCTGCAGTACTCAGGAATCAAACTGCTGACCTTCTGCCTCCCACTCAGCATCTTAGCCGCTTCTTATATCATTGTCAAATTCTCCTCTTAATTTTATTGGTAGCATCCAAAACAAAAAGTTTATTTTAGGTAATATTTTCATTTTACTCCCAAACCATGACAATCCCATTTTTATATCATTCTACATTTTCATTTCTTCTTTCACCATATTCATTATTTTTAAATTCTTTAAGTTCTTAGCAATGGTCCATGGGGTCGCAAAGGGTCAGAATCAAATGTGCGACTGAATAACAATATTTATTCCAAAGTGTTTAAAACTCAATTGAACTTTAATCTTATTTTTTATTTCAATTTCCTTCACTTCCTCTCTGTCATTATTAAATAAAATCATCTATGATTTACTCCAATTAATTTTAACAACTTTTAAAACTCTTTTTTAAACTCTTTAGACCAGAGGCTTTACACTGAAGCCGCAAAACTCCTGTATCAGCTAACTCTCCTTTCAAAGCTCAGGGTGGTCAGGGAAAAACCTCCATCCTTTACAATACAGTTCTATAGATCAGGAGCAAGGCACTTCCATGCTGTAGAAGCAATTTCCATTTCCAACTGGACTGGTAAATATGAACAATGGGAAGATAATCTTTCTGTTTCTCTGCTTTGGAAAAAAATGGAACTGCCATTGAGAGAGGAGAAAGCACTCTAGAGATCATATCAGCAAAGAAGAAGGGATTAGGTTGGTGGAGTCCTGCCATGTGACAACATCCAGCCCACCTGTTTGGTCTTACAAAGCAGTCTAACCCCCATTCCATAGTTTTGTTATAGATCTGACTGGAAATGTTAGTCCTGATGTGTACAATGTGGCTCACTCTTTTTTGAGCATATTGAGAACTGGAGCCTTACATTTAGCAAATCTGCACCTGAAAGAAGAGATTCTGAGTACTCTCTTCTTGACTTGGAAATGATCGCCATAAGTCAGAATTTACTTGATGGCACATTTATTATTAACACTTCACCAATCATGAGCTGCTTGGCCCACCAGAATTTTAAAGAAATGCTGCAGCAATTGATTATCAGGTAGTTATTAAATACACATGGGGGCATGGTGCCTTAGTGGTTAAAGCACTGAGCTTGATGACCAGAAGGTCAGCAGGTCACCAGTTCGAGATTATATTTGTGAGTTTTGTGAGCCGCCCTGAGTCGGTTGCACTGAGTAGGGCGGCATATAAATTGAATAAATAATAATAATAATAATACACAATGGAGAGAGCTCCCATTATCTATCCCAGGTCCTGCCAACCTAGCAGTTCAAAAATAAGAACTTGCTATTAGATAAATAGCTTTGGTGGAAAAGGTAATGGCATTCAGTGCCTGCCACATGACCACAAAGATATCTGCAGATGCAGACAGCGCTGGCTCTTTGCCTGTAAACAGAGATGAACTCTGTCCCCTAGAGTTAAATGCACACAAGCAGTGCATGTTGATTAACTTCTGCTCACTTTGGTCTGACTCTAGTTCACAAAGGCAAAAGCATTGCCCTTCAGAACATTCGCCTGACAAGGGGAAAATATACCTAGGAGAAGAAAAATATGTCCACTGTCACTTTGATGTGATTAATAGCTGCTGAAATGACAGTGTTTTACCACAAGATGAGCCTGCAACCATTCCTTGCCTGCCAATGCCTCAACCACCACTTAAGACATTTCGGGAGGCACAAGCAATAAAGTCAGCCTCTAGCAGGAAGCCAAGGAAGAGTGGGTTTTGAAACCAGGAAGCAAAGCATTTTATACCATAATGACAAAAGAGCACACTACCGTAAGAAGAGAGCAGGAAGGATAACATTTGAAATTGACTTCTTAATTCACTCTTGTTTAGATGTACAAGCTGTTGCATAAATAAATACACAGGGTACTGACCATTGTGTTTAATATCAAATTAGGTTTTGCCCCATTAGGCCACCTAGCCTGTGGAGAACAGCAAGTTTCTTCTACTACACATAGCATGTCAAATGATCAATTTGCCTAAATTATTTGAACTATTCTTCAGTTAAAGAATGTGATGCATCATGTTCACTTTTTGCTCGTGTTAAGTATAAACTGAATAACATACATTCATCCATGAAAAGCAGTATTGCTGCATGGTAGGAAGCACAACTTGGGAATATATTGCACCAGAATACCCCAGCAGGGGCCATATTGGCTAGGAGATTCTAGGACAGGGGTTCCCAACCTTTTCGCACCATGACTATGACCCCAGACAGCTGAGCGGGCCGGACAACAAGAAGAAGCATAAACCATTTTCTTGGAAATCTAGCTATGCCTCAAAGCCAATCGCCAATATAAAGATATACTGGCATATTTAAATATTTTTATTTCCCCAAGTATGCACATCTGGAGCCTCTAAGTGGATTTAGCAATACATATTAAAATTGTTATGGGGGTGGCATTGCAGAAAAAGTAAGTAATTTCTCCATATTTTCCACATAAAACCATTTAAGAATGAAAGTAATTCAAAGAGTTGGAAATTTTAAATTCAACACAATAACTGTGCTTTTAACAGCAACCTGGTGATACACAGACATCAGTCCATCTAAGCCAGTATTTCCCAACCTTTGGTTTTTGGACTTCAATTCCAGAAGCTTTAGTCAATTCCCCAAAGCACTGATCAGCCAATGTACTGATTTAGGCTTCTGGGAACTGAAATCCCCCTTGTAGGATGTGTGTCCCATGTTGGAAACCACTGATCTAAGCTCTCATGGAAGAAAAGGTTCCACACATGTAATATGCTCCTACCTGATTTTCAGATTTTAAAATTACCCTGTTCAGTGATTCATTTATCTCTCTGTTCAGAAGGATCCTCAAATCTCTGTATAATACTTCCAAAAGCTAGATTGACTGTCATGAGGAAGAACAGAGATATTATCACTTTCCAACAGCCCACTTTCATGACCTAGTACTGTTTTTCCATTGTATGATAAAAACCTCTATCCCCTGATTTCAGGAGTTCAAGCTGATATTAAGGGAACAATCCAAAAACTAATTTCAACTAGAAGAGAGCTGGTGGATCAATGGGATTTGCATAACAGTTTCCTCACATTTCATCTGATTCTGTCAATTCATTCTAGCTAAGAGTAGCTAGAATTGTTTGGTTTGGTTTGCACTTGTTTGTGTAGTCTTTTTCTTTTTTATGCGTCGCTTAGGGTCGGGTTCGCCTGACTGGGGCGGGATGATAAATCTAAATAAATAATAAACTATATTAAGGCCTAAATAATTTCCCCTGATCAGTTTCTAACTCCAGTTAGTAAAGGTGTACCCAACTTCTAAACAGATGTTTGCATGTATCAGAAAAGCCTGCAAGATCAAGTTGTCATATGTGATGCACTTTGTTGTTTAAAAACATGTACTGTACATGAATGTACTGATTTCACAGTTGATTTGCTTGCTGTGGGTAAAATCTTCAAAGCTAGTGTGGTGTAGTAGTCAGACAGGTAGAATGAGACTTGGAAGTTTCAGGATCTAGTCTCACTGAGCAACCTCGCCATTAGGTTGACCTACTTTGCAAGGTCAGTATGAGGATAAAGTAGGAAGCCGTATATGCTCCCTTAAGCCCATTGAATAAAATGCAGAATATAAATTTAACTGATGAGCTAAAAATTGTAAATATTAAATGCAGCAGTTATGCTTGATGTGTAAAATGTAGAATTGCACAAATGAGATAGAAAGAAATGAAAGGCAACCACCGATTTCTAATGGGAAGCAGATGTTTGGAAATTACCAATGGCAACAGAAGCTGAAAGGTAATGACATTACTGAGTGCATAATGCAACACCCTGCCAGATGTCACCAACAGAATTTCGATTTGCAAGTGTACAGGCAGATCCTAATCAGTTCATAATTTTGTTTTATATTTTTCTACTGAAACCATATGCAGACTAGCACGTTCTTAAGAGAACAGCCCCCTCCCCCTGAAAAAGTTAAACAGGGGGAGGCATTAAAAGGACCCACAAAAGAAATCAAGCAGCTGGGACTGATTGAAGGAATTGCTTATGCATCACTTAACCAAAACAATAAAAAGCTATACATATTAAGTATGTCAAGGATTAAAAATAAATAAATAAAAGAAGCATGTTTGTTAAGAATATCTAAATCAGGAGGATGACCTAACCAAAAAGAGTGGGAATACAAAGAATAACTGGCAGCTAATTATCTTGAAGAAAATTATTTTGCATTCATAATATAGCACTCTTACTGGCCTGAAAAATATTTTCAGAAACAGAAAAACTTAGTGCCTTGTGTGCCAATATATATGACAATACTGTATATTGCAAGGTGAGATCTTTAATCTGGAAAAAGAAACAAGTAATCTTATCCTTGTCTCTAGATAGCCTGGAACATAGTTTGGTTTTATTAAATAGAAAATGTTCTTAGTTGTTTATTCTGCAGAAGCTTCAAGTTGCCTGCATTTAATTGTTATGGCTCTAAGATTTGTTACCTGCATTTCTCAATGTGGAATTCATTCAACATTATATACTGTATCTCCATTTGATTTTTATTCTTTTTTTTAAAAAATATTTTTATTAAATTTTATTGACACTAAAACAAATAAACATATAACATCACATCACAATACACTAAATCAGTGAAACAAAAAAGAATTACATTACATTACAGTACAGTACAATATATTATTAAAAGAAAAGAAAATATGTTAAAAAAGAACAAATGAAACAACAAAAGAAAAATTGGTATTTCATTATCACATTAGTATATTTGTCTCATTCCAATACATTTTTAAATCTACATATATTCTTATATTACTATTTTTATTTACTAATAATACCCTCATTACCCATATACTAAAAAAACCCCTAAAACAATACAAAACAAAACAAAGAAAAATCACCCCGCGATATATACGAAGCCCTGGAATCTGCAGTTTTGTCAGAATCCTATGTTACCCAAAAACTCATATGATCTGATACTGACTTATCAACCCTATCTTTCACCAAAGTATGTTCAATAAACGGTTTCCATATTTCCCAGAACTTATTCTCCTTAATTATACCTTTCTTTTTATTCAGCTCCCATGTAAGTTTATCATTTAACACAATTTCCCACATTTCTTTATAACATTCCTCCATTTTAAACACAGAATCGTTTTTCCAATTTCTTGCAATACATTGTCTTGCTACAGTTAGCATTATAGATAACAAATCTTTTTTATTTGTATCTATATTCATATTATTTATTTCTGTCAATAAGGTGACACTTGACTCCAACTTCAAATCAAAGTTCAATATTTCCGATATTTCTTTCTCTGTTGACCCAAAAAGCCATAGTCACTTTACAACTCCACCACATGTGTTCATATGTCCCCAGGTTATCTTTACATCTCCAACAATTTCTAGTTCTTGTATTATCCATTTGATATAACCGAATTGGAGTCAAGTACCACCTCCATAACATTTTATAATTATGCTCTTTTACCATAACAGACAAACTTTTCATAATTCTTCTCTTCCATTTATTTTTCCAATTTATCTCCAAAAAAAATTATATTTAGATCCTGTTCCCACATTGTTCTTAATGTATTCTGTGTACTACCTTCCTTGTTCAAAATTTTATAAACCTTACTCACTAAGCCCTTTAGCACCATTTCACCCTTTCTTATTCTATAAAGTATATCTTCATATTATGTTATTCTCCCTTTCTAACCTGGATATTTGATTTTTTATTCTGATGTCATCTTTGCTTTGCCTTTTAGATGTTACCACCATTTTTTATTTATCAGGTTTCCTGCTAATCATACATTTCATTTACATCATCCTCCTTGTTTCTCTGCAGACCTCACTGAACAAAGCCCAGACAATCTGTTCTGATACTGATGCCCAATGCTGGCATTTATCTGCCCATGCTTAAAGCTATGTAGGAATGTCTTTTATTGTTCAAGTCAGAAGCATTACAATACAATTAATAGAATGTAATATGTTGTAAATCTAAGTATGGTATGCTAGATGATTTTTGCCTAGTAATAGGCAATTCCAAGAATGCCTGGGGCAGCTGACATCAAATCATCTATAGTACATATTAAGGGACACAGAGTACACTGACATAGGTGAATAAAGAAAAGAAAAGAAAAAAGACCAAAAAAATGTTTTGCCACCTTGAAGACTAACTACTGTATTTTAATGTTAGCTTTCATGGATCAAGTCCACTTCACCAGACACACCAATTTGCCTCTGCATCTGATGTGTATAAACTGGTACCATGAAGTCTCACTCTTATGTCTGATGAAGTGGACTTGATCCACTAAATCTAACATTAAAATACAGTAGTTAGTCTTTAAGGTGCCACAATGTTTTTTGTCTTTTTCTTTTGTTCTGATATGTTTGCACAGGCTAACACGGCTAACACTTAAAAACTGACATAGGTGTGACATTGTCTGTTCTTCTCTGCACTCAAGGACAACTATGAGTAATATTCTGCCCTCAAATATCCCTCCATACCCAGTGCCTGTTAGATTTTTGCACACTGAGTAGGAAGATCTCCCAAAGCATTCAACAAGGATGTTCCACTGAATACTCTTGCAGAGTTCCCATGATTGGAAGCCCTGATGAAATATGGTAAATCCAGAGCTGCTTAAAAAGCCCAGTGCAGATCTTGACCTCCAAGACAGGAATTCAGGGCTTAATACAGCCTAGTTTAGACCTATCCATGATCTGACATCCCAAAATTGAATTGTTTTCTAAGAGTGAAGATGGACTTGCATTGTAAGACTGGTAGAAGTGGGTTCCACGAACAGTTTGCTGCCCTATATATGAATGCACTGAATGTGTGTCAAACTCACCTCTGAAACACTTTAGAAAAAGCTGAAGAAGGTGTATCTCTCCAGATGTCATTGGATTGCAACCCCCTTCAGCCCTAACCACATACTGAATAATTAAAGATGATGGGAGATGCTACTCCCAAAACCATCTGGTGGACCACATGTACCCCCAACTGCTGTTTTAACATTTCAATTTACAGACAAAACCAGATTATATGTGCTTAGACTGCAGCATGAAAAAATAATTAAATGAAAGCCAGATGGATGCCATAATTCCTCATGTTTTGTAAACAAAGGGCTCCAGTTACATTCTGGTGGCATAATCCAGTTTAAAGAAGAAGGATGCACAAAATATGTGTCCAAAAATGAATGTGTCCCACCACACCCTTGCTATAGGCTGGCTGGTGCATGTGGTTATTATCCCAGTGAGACACGCAATGAGTAGCTACTTTGTGTTTCAATGTCTATACAGTATTTGCTTTAACACAGAGACAAAGAATTTCATGCATTCATACCATGTGATAGATAGATGTGACTTTATGCTGGGTCACGAACTCTGGCTTTCCCAAAATGTTTTGGATTGGATCTTTCACAGTCCCATTCTGGATAAGGCTAATGGGGGCTGTAGTCCAAAAATATCTGAAGTATCAAAGGTTGAAACGAAACTCAACATTTTTTAAAAAAACAAGATCATGGCATCTGGCCCCATCACTCCCTGGCAAATAGAAGGGGAAGAAATGGAAGCAGTGACTGACTTTATCTTCTTAGGATCTAAGATAACTGCAGATATTGACTGCAGCCATGAAATAAAAAGATGCCTATTTATTTATTATTATTATTTATTATTAGTTCAAATTTATATTGCTGCCCACTCACCGTGGCAACTCAGGGCAGCTTACAAACAATACATTACATTACAATACAATAAGTTGGTGTAGGCACAAGGGGAGGGGTGGCAAGGTCTTCAACCTGCCCTGTCTTCTTCTTCTCCTGGCAGTTGGTGTGGGCACACTTCTTGGGAGGCAAGCTATGACAAACCTAGACAGCATAATAAAAAGTAGAGACATCACCCTGCCAACAACAGTCTACATAGTTAAAGCAATGGTCTTCCCAGTAGTAATGTATGGCTGTGGGAGATGGACAATAAGGAAGGCTGAGTGCAGAAGAATAGATGCTTTTGAACTGTGGTGCTGGAGAAGACTCTTGAGAGTCTCCTGGACTGCAAGGAGATAAAATCAGTCAATCCTAAAAGAAATCAACCCTGATTGATCCTTGGAAGGACAAATACTGAAGCTGAAGCTCAAGTACTTTGGCCACCAAATATGAAGAGCGGACTCACTAGAGAAGGCCCTGATGCTAGGAAAGATTGAAGGCAAAGGAGAAAGGGGTGGCAGAGGATGAGATGGCTAGCTGGCATTGCTGATGCAGTGGGTGTAGCTCTGGGTTGACTACAGAGGATGGAAGATGACAGAGGAGCCTGGCATGCTGTGGTCCATGGGATCGCAAAGGGTCAGACTTGACTGTGCAACTGAACAACAACAACAACATCAAAGGTTGCCCCCTCATGGACAATACCCTGTTTTGTTGTCCTATTTCAATTACTCAACTCACTGTCACATCAAATATTGGAGTCTTTCATTAGTCGAACTCTTATCAGTAGCCTGCCCACAACACTGTTATTATCATATCAGTAACCTGCCTTCTAGGCAGGGTTCATTACATGGGAGCAGTGCCAAAAGAATAAATAGCTGCCTGAGCTAGAGCTCTTAGGAGATAGAAGATAGTTAGGAGATAGTTAGGGTTCCCAGTAGGTTGAGAGAGAGAGAGAGAGAGTTGTAATCATGGTAAGGGGTGGGATAGGCATGCCTAAGCCCAACCTGTGCAAATCAGAGTGACTGTATGTTCACCACAAAGAACCACTGAGCTACATGTCAGCATGTTTGTATATATCAAACTCTCAATCATGAAAATGTTGAGAATCTAATCAGATGGATAGGCTTACATGTGTCTTGACAGACCTTCGCGGTGAATGAATGCATGTTCTGGGTGGGATGGGGATAGGAGGGGCAGCACTTACTTGTATCCCCACAGTTAGCCCTACACACATTTAGGCTTGACATCATAAGTAGTGGGTGAATACACAGTAATTGTACATCTGTTTCCCGTATCAGAGGGCCCCTTACTGTTATGATGCCACTCAAGAAAACAACAACATTCCTTATTTATTTATTTTTGTGATATATCAACTTCCTCATCCCCTCTTCTGATTGAGATGGATAATAGGTGTTGCACCAGTTTTTCAATCTTCAGAAATTATTCTATGAACACATTAGATGCCAGCCCATGTTCCCTGCTTATAGCCACTGAACCATTTGTGGATTAGGTAAAGGTTGCCTTTGATCGAAAGCCAGTCATATCTGACTCTAGGGTTTAGTGCTCACCTCTGTTTATAACCAAAGAGCCAGCACTATCTGCATTTGCAGACATTTCCATAGGTATGTGGCAGGCATGCCTCAACATCTGAGTGCACAGAATGCTGTTTACCTTCCCACCAAAGTGGTACCTATTTAACTACCGGTATTTGCAATTTCTTGTTTTCGAACTGCTAGGTTGGCAGGAACTGAGACAGCGGCAGGGTTCACTTTGTCGTGCAATACTCAGGAATTGAATTCCAACCTTCCAGTCGTCGAGTTCAGCATCTTAACCACTTGAGCCACCGCAGTCCCGTTTGTGGGTTAGATTGTTTCTAAGTCTCCACATTTCCCAATTAATTTCAAAAGGGATTTTTGGCTGCAGACCTATTGGCTGCACAGAGCTATAATATCAGCTTATCTTTCAACCACTGGTATATTTATCATCAGAAAATGCAGGCATAATTCATTTTTGCTGCATGTCTCCAATATGAAAAACCGCGGTGCCCCTCTTTGTCACAGCTCTGAAGCCTATATGACCCAATGCCAAATGAAAGGTATTCTGTGCATGCTGGGCTGTTTCTCCAAAAGCATCGCTTTGACAGCTACAATTTGAAACTTCATTAAAAAGCACAAGAAAAGCAAATCCACTGAAAGGGTGTTTACCTACAGACATGACTCTCCCCCAGTCATGACAATATCAGAGGCACACAGCGCCCAGCCTGGTTTTAGCCCAGCAGGACCAATGGCTGCCGCAGCATTATAAAAGCTTGAGGCTGATTAAAATGATCCCTGTGGTAAAGCTTCAGAAGGGATGTTTCCAACTGTTCTGTGTTTGATTTGTAGATCAGGGTGGATTTGCACAGGCACACACAGACATAAATGAAGCTTGTACTCTGTAACCTCAGATGTAGGATTCTGAAAGCCTGCCCATTTTTACGTGTCCCAACTGAAGAGGTAAATTGAACTTCTACAGCCAATTATTTTTACTCATATCAACCTTGGATTGTTCTGTGAAGCCTTCTCCCTCTGCTTTGTCAGGTATGAAAATTGCCATCTGCAGACTCTTCCAGTAATCGGGGCGGCTTCAGCTGTGTGTATATCAAATGGCAGCTCTCTAAATAGCATAGACGTATGGGAAATGTTTGGAGAAAGTATGGGACTGCAGTGGCTTAGTGGTTAGACACTGAACTTGATGACTGGAAGGTCAGCAGTTTGAGATCTGGGTGCTGCACAATGGAACGAGCTCCCACCTCTGTCCCACCTCCTGACAACCTAGCAGTTCGAAAGCAAGAAATTGCAAGTACCAGTAGATAAATAGGTACCAATTTGGTGGGAAAGGTAACAGTGTTCCATGTGCCCCAGGGTCTAGTCATGCCTGCCACATGACCGTGGAAATGTCTGCATAGATAGCACTGGCTCTTTGGCTATAAAAGAATATGAGCACTGAACCCTAGAGTTGGATACAACTAGCTTTTGAGCAAAGTGGACCTTTACCTTTACCTGTTGGAAATGTTTAGAAAGACCTTTTCAGTCTGGAAGTATTCTTCACAATTAGGCTCTAGGCTGGAGGGCTATGGAGAAGGAGGATTTCCCCTGGGTCTGGAAGTACATATCTTGCCTCCACTCATAATAGGACATCAGTGCTTAGAAGTAACTTGTTACTCACAGTCATCAGTTGGATTCCGGTTTCTTTTAACTATGTATATAAAAAGGCTCGTTATGCATGCAGTTCTTCTTTCCCACTGTTTTTGTGAGTGGGTGTTAACTACCCACATTCACAAGCTGAAATCCAGATTGTTTTGATCAGGTAACTTGTGGCTTCTGCCACTGCAAACCCAAGGCTACATGGGGCACAACACGAGCAGAGGTATTCCATGTTGCAAATGCCAGCAAGATTCTGCTTATTATTTTCTTCTTTCAATAACACAGGCATACCTACACTCCATTACAAATATAAATTAATGAGGGGTAACACTGCTTCTTTTACTGTGTATCTGTCACTTTAAAAGTTAATTTTATATTTATAGAGATGTGTACTCAATGAATGGCAAAAGAAGAACATTGTGTAGTTCAAAGGCTGACTGGCACTTTCCCTAATGCTCAACTTTGGTTGCGGAGGTTATTATGAGATAGGTGAAAAGGAAGGGAAATGTGTTTCATACCACAGGCTACTGGTACCCAGTACAATTCAGA
Source organism: Furcifer pardalis (assembly GCA_030440675.1). Taxonomy (NCBI): domain Eukaryota; kingdom Metazoa; phylum Chordata; class Lepidosauria; order Squamata; family Chamaeleonidae; genus Furcifer; species Furcifer pardalis. The sequence goes on along the minus strand of CP126895.1, from coordinate 95,348,286 downwards.
TTTTGTAAAAGTACCCAAACCAATAAATATTTTACCTATTTTTGTAAAAAAGAAAAATAATTATCTGATTTAAACTATAACTAGAATAGTAACTAACTACTTTTGTGTCAACATACATTAAAAAAATGATGACTCAAAATCTGTAGCAAACATGCAAGTACTGTATATTCCTTTCAAACTTGTCAGGATATCAGAAAGTTCTAAGCTATGTGTGTACAAAATTTCAGTTTTCTGGAAGAAATGGAATCATTTGAGATATAAGTTACAGCATAAAGAATATCTTCAGTTACTCCAATTATGGGACTATGCCTATGGCTTCAGCTCTTAAACCAGGCTGGGTTTTATCTGCCAAACTTTCTTTCAATGGGATTATGAGATTTATATCTGCATGCAGCCTGAGTCTGTTTCCTTTAGAGCAGTGGTTCCCAGTGTGGGGCCCATGCCCCAAAGGGGGACTTCAATTCCCAGAAGCCTGATCAGTGCTTTGGGTAATTTACTTCGGCTTCTGGGAATTGAAGTCCAAAAACCAAAGGTTGGAAAACACTGCTTTAGAGGCACTTCCACAGCTGATCAATTATTCTCCCAGATGATGAAACCTACCTAGAATGAATATTATTTGTTGTCTTATACTAGAAAATAGCTGCTTTCTTAAACATTAGAGTTTACTTAAAGGGCAACTACACCCAACTAAAATGGCATCAGCTGATTTTGGAGGGAAAACATTTACCCTTCTCTAAAATAAACCAATATAATGACAAAAAAAATTGTTCATTTTGTTTTGTTTCTGATTATTAATCCATCATAGAGAACATTCAGGAAATTATGTAGTGCATTTGTTTGTTCTCTTAACAGTACAATGTGTGAGAGATGCCATAAAATAAATAATGGAAGTCTCAAAGAATATTATTTTTCAGTGGCATCCAGAAACCAAATAAGCTCAACCTGTTGGTTCTCCTTTCCGTAAGGCACTATTTTGTTATTTCAGTCATCTGATTTAAGCTACGGTGGTCTGTCTTTTTAATTTTGATATCTTTATATTTATGGTTTTGCATTGTTTGTTGGGTGGACTGGGGTGTCTATTTTGTATACTAAAACTACCCAAAGTAATGGACTATCACTAAAAGGACAGTGTAAAAAATCGAATGAATGAATGAATGAATGAATGAATGACCTTCCAGTGTTAACTGTAAATCCAGTCATGTGAGGTAATTTGTCAATAAACCATTGTGAGGTTTGTTTGGAGGACAAGGCTGCTGGACAAATAATGGGCTCCCGTGACACAAAAGTGGAGACAGCAGAACTCTGAGAGAGGCAATCACTATAGCAACCTTTGTATCCCACAAACTGGGAAACTCTTTGCAGTTTGTTTTTGGGTAGCATCGAAGGGAAGAGCGCGGGGGGGGGGGGAGAGCAGCTGATGTTATATCCATAGGATATTGGATTTAGTCTTTTGCCTTTCTCTTCACTGACATTGCACACTCAAATGACAATCCTAACTCTAACCTTGGAGTGGAGTCCTGGGACCATCTGGCCTGCTGACTGGGCCCAAAATCCAATCTGGCCAACGGACTAGGGGAGTTGTCCAGCCTGAATTAAAGATACAGATCTAAATCAAATTTTTACTTCTAGTTAGAGTATCTCTATTGAATCAATAGTAACTTGGCAAATGAAGACTATTGTAAGTTCCATTGATTTGATAGGCCTATTCTAATTGGGCCAAGCAACTTAATGTAGGCTGCAATTGATATACCAAAGACAAAAGGCTATACATTGTTGCTTCTGCAAAGTGTGATGACTTACGTAAATCTAAATAAGGCTAATGCTTCTTTTACAAGAATTAAACAATACAAAAGATATGTGATTACTTTCCAGAGTCTCCCAACCAACAAAGCCAACAAGTCGCCCTTGCTCGAAAGCCAGTCGTATCCGACTCTAGGATTCAGTGCTCATCAATGTTTACAGCCAATGTCTATGTCTGCAGACATTTCCATGGACATGTGGCAGGCATGTTTCGACACCAGAGCGCGCAGATCACTATTTACTTTCCCACCAAAGTGGTCCCTAATTTATCTACTTGCAGTTTCTTGCTTTTGAACTGCTAGGTTGGCAGGAGCTGGGACAGAGATGGGAATTCACTCCATCATTCAGTACATGGGAATCAAACTCCAACCTTCCAGTTAGTGAGTTCAGTTTCTTAACCACTTCAGCCATCACAGTCCCTTAGCCAACAGGAAGTGCAATTCACAATGCTAACTTTTCTAGGTTCTGCTATAGCCAAAAAGAGTGATTTAACATCTCTTCCTCCTTAACATAAAAGGCTTACTCCCATCATCTGGAATATGGGAACATCATAATGCATGTTTTGAATGGAAGAATTTACACAGGGAGAGAGCATTGCTTTTGCCTTCGCCATAATAAGAGCACTGCATCTTACATTTTGGCCTGAAAATAGTATTGTTCTGGTTTGCAGAGAGTGGTGACAAATTCATTTCATTTACATTTTAATGTTAACTTATCTAATTATACAGTTTTGAAAACTGAATCCAAAATGTTGGGTAATGTTTGCCTACCACATTTCACACCTCTAAATCTCACAGTACATACAAAAATACATATGTTAGGGGAATGCTTATATATTGCTGGGAAATAACATTAAAATAGACTAACTCAGGCTAAATAAGGCAAAATTGCAGATAAAATTAAATTTATTGGAACAAAAGCATGCAAAAATGTGTATATATATTTTTTACACTACACATTGAGAATTACATGAAAAACTTGTCATAGTTTATTTACACAGTAGTGTAGTTGCCAGTCATTCTGACTTTTTTGTTATTTTTGGATATTTGAATAGATCATGCTTCTAGTACTTGCTACATATGGAAGGATATTTGTTACCAGATGTACTAGTAACATCTATTGCTCCATTATGGCTCGCTTCCAACACAGATTGCACTCCCCTTCTGCTTATCTTCCATGCCCTTACTTACTTACTTACTTACTTACTTACTTACTTACTTACTTACTTACTTACTTACTTACTTACTTACTTACTTACTTACTTACTTACTTACTTACTTACTTACTTACTTACTTAACCAAACTTTTATGCCGCCCTCCTCACAAAGACCCAGGGCGGCTAACAAGCTTTAAAAACACTTAAAACACAGTAAAAACATGGTATAAAAACAGTATTAAACTGGATTTAAAAGTTACAAAAATTAAAAGAGATTAAACAAGTCACACAGAGAGAGGGAGGGGTAAGATGAACCAACAAACTGAAGCAATCTTCCGGCCCATACCCCATACATGCCCCGCCAGCCAGGTCTTAACCCTCTTCCTAAAGGGCAGCAGCTCCGTCTGGAGATGCAACTCACTTGGCAGGAGGTTCCATAGGGCCAGAGCAGACATGTAGAAGGCCCTCCTTCTAGTGCTAGAGAGGTGCGCCTCTCTAGCCAATGGTACAATCCTTCCCTCACTGTGCTCCATTTTGGTGCATGGAGAGGCAAGCACAAGAACATCATAAGGAAACATGATTGCTGACACTAGTTTCTGCCCTGTTTTGTGTGGATGTGAGGATGCAGTAGAGGTATCATGGGTAAAGTTGATCAAAGGCTCAGTGCAGAGGGGCTCAGAGTGAAGCCTCCAATGTTGCAGCTGACTTCTACCCAGCTATACATGTATACATGAGAAACAATTGTAAGGATAACAATAATAATTTCATGTCAAAAATTATTCTGCTTTGAAGGGATTTTTTCTGAAGGAACTCTGCTGAGGGGATGCCTGAATGGAGCTCCTTTCATGTCCCCAAGATTTTTTCCCAATGAAGTGCTCCCCATTTATCTACTTGCAATTTCTTGCTTTTTGAACTGCTAGGTTGGTAGGAGATGGGCTCTCAAACCATTGTGCAGTACTCAGGTCTTGAACTGCCAACTTGCCAGCCTTCCAGCTAACAAGGCGAGATTCTTAACCACTGAGCCACCGCAGCCCCCATTGTAAGGGTAACTGGAAAAGGGCTGACTTTCACTGCAGCCTTTTGCATTGCAAGTTGCTTAAATCTATATTTCTATCCTGGGAAGCCTGTTACCTTGTTTCAGAATAACACAAGTGATGCACCAAAGAATGTCTTGCTCTTCAATATTCTCTTCCAATCATTTTTGTTGTGGTCTTGAGAACAAACAGAAAGGAACACAATGTTCCAGAGTACAATTAAATAAGATGTTCTCCTGGCTAGCAATTCTCTGCAGAATTAAATAAGTCCATTCATGCCACTAAAAGCAGCAAAATAAATGAACACTTTGCATTTAGTTTGATTATCACTTTATTGTAAACAAAAATGTAAGTGGAAATAAAAACAATTAATTTAGATGTATCAAAAGAAGAAGCAATTGCTTCAAAAATGATCAATATCTTCCCACAAAACATGAAAGTGCCTCTAGCTAATTCTGTAATGAGAGAAATCATTTGAGCTCTGTGGCTTGGAAAACATGTGGAGCATTTAGGCAGGACCAACCAACTATATGGCAATACAAAGTCTGGATAATCAAGGACTGTGTAGTGAAGTACAACACAAACATCTCAAATAGATCCATCACTGTACTCAAAAGAATGACAATGTTAGCATTTTCCCAAAATTAACACCTAACAGCATAAAGGAGGAAGCAAAGAAGAATCGTCAAGAATGTTGCACCTAATATGCTTGTTCCACACTTATTTCTCTCAAACAGAATTGAGCTCAGCTAGATTATAATATTGTAGAGATGTTTACTCGAGAGATTTTAAAAAGTGAACAATGGAAACCCGATGTGTGCAAGCATGTTGTTTGTTTGTTTGTTTGTTTGTTTGTTTGTTTGTTTGTTTGTTTGTTCGTTCGTTCGTTCGTTCGTTCGTTCGTTCGTTCGTTCGTTCGTTCGTTCGTTCGTTCGTTCGTTCGTTCGTTCGTTCGTTCGTTCGTTCGTTCGTTCGTTCGCCTGCCCATTTAGCAGTTCAAAAACAAGAAATTGGAAGTAGATAAATAGGTACCACTTCAGTGGTAAGGTAACAGCATTCCATTCACTCCGGTGTCTAGTTATGCCTGCCACATGACCGCAGAAACATATGTAGACGCAGACAGCACTGGTTCTTTGGCTGTAAATGAAAATGAGCATCAAACCCTAGAGTCAGAGATGACTGATTTTTGAGCAAGGGAGACCTTTACCTTTACATCATATTAGTTTAGGAACCCAATGAGGTGACCCTGTCTCACATGCAGAGTTCCAGGCAATTTCTTTACTGTATTCATCAGATGCAAAGGTTTCTCTGATTGTACAGCTTCTATCACCCCACCATCAACAACTACTGAATAAGATAATCACCCCTTAAGACAGGGATTCTCAACCAGTGGCCCGTGGGCTGAATATGGCCCATGGCACCATTTGATGTGGCCCACCACCACCTCCACCACACCAAGAAGTGCCATGTGGTGGAGGAAGGGTAAAATGGCTGTCCAGCCCCTGAAGCTGTCTGAGGGTGCATGACCCGGTCTCCCGCTTTAAAATGTTGAGAAGTCCTGCCTTAAGATCAAGATAGCTTTCCAGCTGGAGTGAAGCTAACATTGTTATCATGCAGTCCTGCTCTTACAAGGTTCCTGAAGATATTGGTACAGTACTAGCCTAAAACAAACATTTTCTTTGGTGTTTCCAGACTATAGCTGTGATCTGTCCATGGTACTGATTAACTCTGCCTCAATGTAATATTGTTCTACCAACTGAACCTAACTTGTGATTCTCAGCCTTTTTGTTTTCAGGTGGTTTGGATTTCAACTTCTAGGAACTTGAGCCAACTTGGCCAGTGGTCCATGATTCCAGCAGCTACAGTCAACAACTTCTGGAGATTTCACTTTCTGCAAGTTTATTTGTGGTTCATGAACTGATGTATGATCCTACTATGTTGGTAAATATACTATTTAGCTAAGACTGCAGCGGCTCAAGTGGCTAAGATGCTGACTGGGAAGCGGAAGGTCAGCAGCTCAATTCCCGAATACTGCAGGACAGAATGAGCTCCCGTTTTGGTCCTAGCTCCTGCCAACCTAGCAGTTTGAAAGCAAGAAATTGAAGTAGATAAATAGGGACCACTTCAGTGGGAAGGTAACAGTGTTCCGTGTGCTCTAGTATCTAGTCATTCCTGCCACATGACCACGGAAATGTCTTCAGAAGTAGGAAGCAGTGGCTCTTCAGCTTTGAAACAGAAATGAGCACTGAACCCTAGAGTCGAATATGACTGGCTTTCAAGCAAGGGAAACCTTTACCTTTACTTACTAAGAATTACTGCAACTTCAGCTATTTTCCTTGGGGGTTACAAACTACCCAGGAAAGAAAGAGCAAGCTTACAACTAGGAGCACAAAATGTGAATAGTAAAAACTTGTTTCAAATAGCAACTCAGTTCCATTCAAGAATCACTGTAGAGTCATTGTAGGTGTGTTCAAAAATAGCAGGATAAAGCAGTTCTACTGCAATAAAATCAAAGCAAACATGCAGACACAAGTAATGAAAAATACCATAATTAAGACTCAGACAAATTATCCTAGTGACACAATATTTCCACTTGGATTTAATCCTGGCAATTGAAGCAAAACATAATATACATGTACCAAATAATAAACAAACAAATAAATAAATAAATAAATAATTTCCTTGTTCTCTGCTTTTGTTTTTCTCTTTAAAGTTATTTAAGTTCTCTTGTGATCAGGTTACTTTCTGATTTTTAACTGGCTGTATAGCTCAGTGGCTTAGGTATCTGGCTCTTAGGAAAACAGCCAGCCAGGCAAGCTATACAGTCCTAGGATGCCCCCAGAGGAAGGGAATGGTAAACCACTTTTGTTTCTCGTCCTAGAAACCCTGGAAAGGGTTGCTATAAATTGGATTTGACTTGATGTCATACAATCAGTAGTAACGTATGGCTGTGAGAGCTGGACCATAAGGAAGGCTGAGCATGGAAGAACAGATGCCTTTGAAGTGTGGTGCTAGAAAAGACTCTTGAGAGTCCCCTGGACTGCAAGGAGATCAAATCAATCAATCTTAAAGGAAATCAACCCTGACTGCTCCTTGGAAGGACAAATACTGAAGCTGAAGCTCAATTACTTTGGCCACCAAATGAGAAGAGAGGACTCACTGAAGAAGGTCCTGATGCTAGAAAAGACTAAAGGCAAAAGGAGAAGTTGGAGGCAGTGGATGAGATGGTTAGTTGGTGTCATTGACACAGTGGGTGCAGTTCTAGGTGGACTATGAAAGATGGCAGATAACAGAGGGGCCTGGTGTGCTGTGGTCCATGGGGTCACAAAGGATCGGGCTCAACTGTGCAACTGAACAATAACATATAGTGACTCAAATCCAGTAGTAAGTTGCAATTAGAGTACCCCCACTGAATTAGAAGGGATTGGATGAATCACTTCCTCTGTAAGTTCCACTGACTCAGTGGGCCTACTCTTTTGTTGTTACATACCCTCAAGTCTCTTCTGACCTATGGTGACCCTATGAATGAGCGAACTCCAAAATGTCCTGTCTTCAATAGCCCCGCGCAACTCTTGCAAACTAAGCCTGTGGTTTCCTTAGGGAGCCAGTCCATCTCATATTTGGACTTCCTGTTTTCCTGTTGCCTTCAACTTTCCCCAGCATTATCATCTTTTCCCAAAAAATCTTGCCTTCTCATGATGTGCCCAAAGTAGAATAGTCTCAGTTTCATCATTTTTGCCTCCAGAGAGAGTTTGGGCTTGCTTTGCTCTAGAATCTACTTAAATAACCGCCCTGAGTTGGCTCTGTCAAGTAGGGCGGTATAGAAATTGAAATATAATAATAATAAGTTTGTCCCATTGCTAAAAATAAATATATACAAAAGTGATGTAAACAAAGAAAGTTTTGTGTTGCAAGCTAAAGCTGATTCCCAAGGCTGTTTGGTTTAGAACTGAGCGAGTTGAGGAGGATGGTGGAGGACAGAAGTGACTGGCGGACAGTGTTCCATAGGGTCGCAAAGGGTCAGAATCAACTGTGAGACTGAACAAAAAACCTAAAATCCACTGGCCTTACAAATCCCAGCCATGGTGTTGATGTGCACTCGGTGGGGAGAAAGCTGTTCCCCTCAACCTGGAGGTACCAAATGCCTAAGGAAGTTACAGTACCAGGAAGCTAGAAGTAGCACTATGTGGGGCCAGAAAAAGAGATCCCTCAGGCCTAGGGGGTAGAACTACCTTCACAGTATCTTATACTCATCACGAACCCACAAATTAGCTTAGACCTGTTTCAATATTCTTCTTGCTTTTTACAGCCAAATCCAACATAAATATAATTCTCATAACTATGTGTCCCATTCTGGCTACAGCCAAAAAAGTAACCTCTCTCATTCCAGGATTTCCCCCCTTAGGCAATGCATTAGAGCAGTGATGGCAAACCTTTGAGAGACTGAGTGTCCAAACTGCAGCCCAAAACCCATTTATTTATCGCAAAGTGCCAACACAGCAACAGAGGAAAAAGGAAACACTCCCACTGGGCTTCTGGACAGAGGGGCAGGGTGAACTCTGTGCCGTGGGGAGGGATGAAGCACTCCCATTAGGCTGCTGGGCAGAGGGGCGGGGCAAACTGTGCTGTGGGAGGTAGGAAGCACTCCCATTGGGCTGCTGGGCAGAGGGGCGGGATGAACTCTGTGCTGGGGTGACTGCACAGGTGCCCACAGAAAGGGCTCTGAGTGCCACTTCTGGCACACGTGCCATAGGTTCTCCACCACTGGTCTAGGAGCTGCATTCTAAAAAATGCAACTTCAAAGATTTCTGGACATAAGATACAATTCATCACAAAGTATTGTTAACATGGGTATTCATGGCTCAGTACACACACTTGAATCCCGGTCTCCTGAGTCCTTGTCTTCCACTCAATGCAAGATACCACTCTGGCTGGGGTGACTGCATGGGTGCCCAGAGAGAGGGCTCTGAGTGCCACTTCTGGCATGTGTACCATAGGTTCACCACCACTGCATTAGAGTCATACACTCCTTTCTCATTTTATTTCTCTCTCCTTTTTTTGCCCTCTGCTTTCTTTCCTTTCTCCCTTTTTTGCCCTCTTGCTTTCACATCCAACAAATTTATAAATAATCACTTAAGGATACACTATACCTGCTGCTCTATTCTATTTTAATCCCACCCCTATTATTATCTCTCTCATTTACAACTTGACCCTTGATCCTTTAATTAGCTTTTGAAAACCTTTCAATCCATCTGAATCTTCCTTTGTACCAAACTATTCCATTTGGAAGGCAGATAAACATACTCTTTTAATGTACATACAGTAATACCTTGCATACAGAGCGCCTCGCTTAGAGACTAACTCAAAGAGCAGAATTTTCTCTGAATGGTCACCTTCGCTTAACAACTAAAAACAACCAAAAACTTGCTTAACAACTAAATCAGGGTTTGCAATCCCCCCACCAGAAGTCACAATTGGTCACTTACAATGGCAGTGGTGGCACTTTTTCCAAGTGTTTTACTTAAAGAACAACTCACTTAAAGAGCAATCCCGTGGAATGCATTATGCTCTTTAAGCGAGGTACCACTGTATTTACTTTTTGATCAAGGTCGTTCTTCCTACCACTAGGACAGGTTACTTTTACTCAGTAGCAGCCAAGAAAATCAAGAACCTGATGCTAGTGTTTAGTTGTTTACATCATTCTTTCAGCTCTTGATTGAGGTGACCAATTAAAAAGGTGATCACCACTTCTCTGAAAAAAGTGATGTTCATTATTAAGAATTGGACAAAAACTACTTCCTACCTTTTTAGGTGGATCTTTTTTGTCTGTTATGAATCCTTTTCCTCGGCTAATGCTCAGCTAATGTAATTCTGTTAGGGGAAATGTACCTCAGCTAGAGAATTGACTCATGGCTAAAGCCTGACCAATCTTCTTAAACCCATCTTCTGCACTTAATTTCTTAAGCTACCTTTTCCATTTTTAACCTTTGACAAATAACACCACAAGCGTCCTCTGAGAGCGATGTTCCATGTATAGGCCTTTATACAACAATATGCAATATGCTAGAATGGAGAATCTATAAAATATATCCGTTAGATTTATATTTCAACTCCTATTTTTCTCTCAAAAATGGAATGCAGAACACCTAACTATGAAAGGAAAAATTGAGTACAAGTTAAAAAGAGAAAGTGGTTTAATTAAAATAAACAACAATAAAAGTAATTTAAAATTGATTTTATAAAAGAGAGAGAGCACCACTCAGATTAAAAGCCTTTTTATAGCAATCCAGTTATAATCAAAAGGTCAGACTCAAATGAGACACAAACTAGATCCTATGTTCGATGTATTTAAGATCAGAGCAAAACCAAAATCTCAGAAATTTTACCTTTTTTGATTTTTACTACAGTTCCTAAAACTCCCCGGTCCATTACCTGCAACCTGACATGATACCTCCCTGTTCTGTGTACAAAAGGAGACTGGATTGCTAACAATCCTTATTCAGTGCTGGCTATGGATCTGTCCCCCTAAATGTCAAACCCCATGTAGTCAAAAGAGAGACACAAAGAGAACAGGCTATGAAGTAAAACTCTAGGAGGGACCCTGAAAGTAACCGAATGGGTCTCAGCAGATCAGAAAAGGAGAGCTGTTTGGTTAGCCAATAAAGAGAAAGGGTGGCCACTGTACTACAGAAGGCTGCAAAACATGGGCTAACCAAGTGGTAGGAGGAGCTCACCTAAAGCAATCCTGAGGAGATAAAATACTAAAGGATATGAAGACTAGAAAGACCTCTAATTGTTGTTCTTTTCTCCATAATCCTTTCCTCTGTCCTCTGAGGATGGAGAAGAGCCTGGTGGTGCAGTGATGAAATTGCTGTACTGCAGCCAGAACGTTGTGAGTGTGATCCTGACAGGGATCAAGGGTGACTCAGCCTTCCATCCATCCAAGGTTGGTCAAATGAGTACCCAGCATGTCGGGGCCTAAATGCTAATTAACTTGTGAACCACCTGGAGAGTGCACTAAGCGCTATGGGGCAGAACAGAAGTGTAACGGCAATTGCTTACTAAGGCTATTGAAAGGGCAAAGAGACTAATCAGATTTTTTTCTTGTTCACACCATGCAGCTATTTTTAATGTTCCCAGCAAAAGTGAAAGCTGCCCCTGGAAATCAACAGAGAAATCCAAGATTGTAACATGGTTTTGTGGGTAGGAAACAAACACCAATGTGTTCTCTGCAAGCCAAAACAAAATTAAAAGGTAGCAGCATTCCAAATCAGAGTTCATTGTCACAGTATTACAGGCTGGAGAAGACTGGGGTTTGGCAAGGGAATGACTCGGAAGAGGAGATTTCACCTTGGATATTATAGAGAGGCTCATCTCTCTGGCACTAGGAGGAGGGCCTTCTCTGTGTCCGCTCCGGCCGTGTGGAACCACCTCCCAACTGAGCTATGTCTCCAGACAGAGTTGTTGCCCTTTAGGAATAATTTAAAAACATGGCTGGCAGGGCAGGTATGGGGTGCGGGAGGTATAGTGACCCCAGCCCGCTGGATGATTTAAGCCCCTCCCTCCTCAAAATGTAGTAATTTGGCATTTTTAAAACTTTTTAGATTTTAAATTTTAATCTTGCAGAGTTTTATATCTGAGGGTTTCAGGAATGTTTGTGTTTTGTTGGGGTGCTTTTGTGATTTGTGAGCCACCCTGGGTCACCTCGGTGAGGAGGGCGGTGGATAAATACGAATAAATAAATAAATATAACAAACCTGTAGCATTATCCCTTGTACTTACACCCATGTTGCAGGTTAGCCTGAGAGATTAGCACAGAGCACCGATCTCTGTAATTCTCTTACATGACCACTGCAAATTATGGAAGCAAGTAGTTTACTGTAATCCACTGCTAATGTTGCAGGTCAGAGGTGCAGCTGAGACTGATTTGCATCCCATTTCCAAAATCCCCTGCACCTTTCAGGGTGCATCCATAGGAGATTTATGCACATGTAATAGCACAGACAGAGAAAGGTCACAAAACTATTTAAGGTGCTGCCCTCAGACCACCTTGTAACCCAAATCCTGCAGCAGGTACATGCAGAAGCCACAGGTTTCTTTCAATTTCATGCCAACTAGTACAGTAATTTAAAATCACTGAGATTTATCTCTCCCATTCTAGAATTATCTCTCCCATTCAGAATTACAAAGGGGGTTGATCTAATTTGTGATGGCTGACCCATTGCAGCAAATAGAGCACTGCCCCCAGGCTGCCACCAGCCCCAATGTTTCCCAAACTATGTTTCATGGAACACTGGTGGACTTCAGTTCCCAGGAGCCTAAGTCAGTACATTGGCTGATCAGTGTTTCGGGGAATTGACTTAGACTTCTGGGAATTGAAGTCCAAATAACCAAAGGTTGGGAAGCTCATTCTTACCACTTTCTTTACAGTTAGATCAGATCCCTAGTTATATTCCCATCCTGCTGTCTGCTGTATCTAAATGTTCACTTGCCTTGTGTTTATTTTGTCCAATATTCTATCACCACCTCTGCCTCCATGAGCCATTGGCTTCTTGGCCTTTTGACCCACCAATCACAATGCTAACCAACTTCTACTGGATCCAACTTAATACTTAAGTGCAGGTTTCCCCAGGCTCTTTCATACAAAGACAAAAATCTCCCTATTCAGTTCAACTTTGGCAGCTTAATGTCTGCATTTTCTACAGGAGTGGCCTTGTTTAAACTCCTTGTTTAAAGCCCGCAAAGAATAGCTGCTTGTGGTGCTATACTTTTCTTAAATCCATCCAGCCTACATTGTCAGCAAATCAATGCACTAGTGTGTGAATTAGCCGGTAGGTGAAAGCTGTATTGATTTTCTTTTGATCACTCAACCCATTAGTCCTGATTCTGGATTGTCTAGGAGCAGTTCTTCATTTGTGGCTGTGAGTGTAGAGAACTCTGAACATGTTTCAAGGTCACAAGTACCTTCCTACAGAGCGGACCTTCACATTTTACTATATTGCATCATCTGTTAGGAATAGCTATACTGGGAAGGTATAATGGAACTTTTAGGCCATAATCATCTAGAACAGCATAGTTGCCAGGCCCTATTACAAGGCATGTTACACGTCAGATCTGCTCTGGCCTGCACAGAGATGGGAGATAGGTAAAGTTCTCCTTTGCTCAAATGCCAGTCATGTTCAACTATTTATTTATTTCAGGGGTGCCCAAACTATGGCCCATGGGCCGGATCCAGCCTCCAACACCAATTCAACCAACCCATGAACCCAATTTTAACACTTTTTGTATTTGAGGTTTTTAGGTAGTGTTTGTGTTTTATTGTCATGTTTTTTATTACTTGTAAACCGCCCTGAGTCACTTCGGTGAGAAGGGTGGTGGAGAAATATGAACAAATAAATAAATTAAATAAACACTGTTTACCTTCTCATTGAAGTGGTCCCTATTTATCTACTTGCAATTTCTTGCTTTCAAACTGCTAGGTTGGTAGGAGCTGGGACAGAGACAGAAGCTCACAGCATCATGCAGTCAGTACCCGAGAATCAAATTCTGACCTTCCAGTCGTTGAGTTCAACGTCTTAACCACTTGAGCCACCGCAGCCCCAAATAACTCTAAACTACAGTCTAATAATCATGCATCTGATGAAGTCGGTTACAACCCACAAAGGTTTGTGTCAGCTAAATCTGGTTAGTTAATCTTTAGCTTTTTCTTGTAACACAATAACAAAACTACTGTGTTGTGGACACAATGAAAAGGTGCCACAGAAAATACAGACATCTGTCCCTGGTGCTTCTACATAAGAGGAAAAGAATGTTTGAGAGTGGCTAACAAATGACCAATATAACACTTTTAATAAAACCATGTGCAATCTCTCCCATAGGCCAAGTAGGAAATGGTAAGTAACAGAGCAAACACAGATAACTGAAGTAAAGTTAATACAGTACAGTACTGTATATGCTAACCCAAAGGAAAAGCATGCCCAGTTCTTAACTGAGGCTGGAGAAGAAAGCAACTGATACCTGATGTTCCCTCAGTGACATGTAAAGAGCACTGCAGTGTTTTCTGAGTTGCAGACTGCTCATTTTTGCACGCTGCCTTTTTCTTGCTGCAGAGAAGGTCACGGTGAGGCCTTTCCTATACATAGATTGGTTCCTTCTGTGATGCCATTTCTAGATGGAAGGGTCAGAAATAAAGAAATAGATGCTCATGTCTGAGAGAGACCTCTAAATCCATGTTGTACTGGAAATGGTGAAACATTAGTTGCAGTTCAGCTTTGGTAAGAATTGACTGAACTGCACAATTTTTCTGCTATACCATGTTAAGCCGCCCCAAGTCACTCTGTGAGTAGGGCGGTATACAAATGTGAAAAATAAATAAATACATAAATACATAAAATTTTCATATTCAGGATGAAAAATATTTGCTTTTTTTTTTTGGCTTGCTTAACTGATAGTTAAAGCAAATCAAACATTGAAGTAACCATAGCTAAGAAATTAATTCATCCAGACTCAGCTGATTAAGTACCAAACTCAAGAATTTCCCCAAATGCATACATTTCATCATATTGAGGATGGAAAGTTGTTTTGTTCTTTTAATTGAACAAGGGAAATATCAACATTGACTTTGAGTATTTCACTCTTAAGGTCTTGTTTTCATCCTCAGCTGTTCAGCAACATTACCTCTGAACTAGGTTTGCCACCCCTTTTTTCCTACATGGGGGCAAGTACAAGATGCTCTGCCCCATCTTGTGAATAGTAATATGTACTGAAATTGGCTGATACCACTGACAGAGAATATTATTTCAATCTGTTTATGAGGAATTTACTGAAATTTGCACATTTCTTGCATAATGTCCAAGATTCAGAATCAAGTACGTATCTTTATTAATTGAAGCTTAACAGCAATAGCAATCACACTTATATACTTCCCCATAGTGCTTACTGCACTCTCTGGGTGGTTCACAAGTTAATTAGCATTTTGCCCCCAACATGTTGGGTACTCATGTTAATGAAGATGAAGATTAATGCAAGTGTAGGCAAAGAGCAGCCCTCCTGATGTAGTGGGACTGCGACTCCTTTAAAATTAAGCCAGATATATTTCTCCAAACAATGAGAAATAATAGCTGCAATTCCAGAACCCTGCCTTTTGTCCTATCCTTTGAGGGTTTTATTAGAAGCAGAACTCCCTTATGAAACAAAAGCCACGTGTTTACTCTAATCTGAGATTTCCTTATCTCTGAAAGTTGGAGATTACCTTTCTTTTGTTTTGGGATTGTCATAAGGAGATAAATGCAGACTTTATTTCCAATTCTGATTGCTCAGGCATGGAGCTTTAAAGGAATTACATTTCTGGCAGGAAAGTATAGAATCAGTTCCTAACTGCAAAGTTATAACACGTATGGACCTTCAGTTAAAGCAGTGTTTCCCAATGTGAGGCCCATGCCCCACAAGGGACTTCAATTCCCAGAAGTCTAAGTCAGTACATTGGCTTATCAGTGCTTTAGGGAATTGATTTAGGCTTCTGGGAATTGAAGTCCAATAGCAGTACACTCTCTGGGCAGTTCACAAGTTAATTAGCATTTTGCCCCAACATGCTGGGTACTGATTTTACTGACCTCGGAAGGATAGAAGACTGAGTCAACCTTGAATCCTGGCCAGGATCGAACTCACAACATTTTGGTTGCAGTACAGCAGTTTAACCACTGCACCACCAGGAATCAATAGGCAGAACCTTTTCCTGACAACAACTGGCACTACTGTGCTAAATAAACAAATAATTTGATCAAGCATAAATTAGCTTCTTGTATTCAACAATATGGTATGTACTTGTTGAATTAGTAGAGTGCCAAAGGAAGGAATCCTATTGCTTCCTGAAGGGTAATTAAGGTAGCCTGAGAAATCAAAAGCACAAGTCAGTAGCAGCAAAAATGTCTGCAGGCAAGTGCCCAGTTAGCCAAATTGCATGATGGACACAGCAGATGATGGAACAATTTATGTACATGCAAACACTTATTCAGTACGATATTTAGGATTGCCAAATATTCTATGCTATGGCATATAAACCTGATATGTAGCAATTTAACAGCTGAACAGCTTCTTGATATGGAGATAAAATGCTGGAATTAGCTATAGCTATTGTTTAATTTCAGCAAGTGTAATTACTGTTAAAAAAAAAAAAAAGCACAAAACCAAGGCAAAAAAAATTCATGATTGGGATTGTGTTCCTATAAGAAATAGGCTTTCTCAATTATTTTTATAATTTTATAACCAGAACTTGGAAAATTACTTTTTAGGGGCAATTTATTGTTTCAAAGCACTTCCTTTCTCTCCTAAAAAACTATTTCACTACCACTGGCGTGAAAAACTATTTCACTACACTGACGTTTGCTGACCCCTGCACTATAACAAATGATGGTACAAGCTGTTAGCTGCAGTCCAAAAATACCTGGAGGACCAAAAGGTCCCCATCACTGTCCTAGTGTCTTCTGTGGCATTTCAACAATTAGGGTAACTTTTCACTGGCACCTACAGGACCTTAAAGTTGGAAGACTGCTGGGAAGACCAGATAGCAAATGATCCTCCTAAGAATTAATAGTTATGTACCATCTTGGCTAACATTTATAGATTAATGATGCAAACCTAGAAAAGATATACTGTACTGTAATTACTGTTTGGGGTAGAACAATACTATGACTTCAGTTGGACTGAGATCACAGAGCATGGCAGCAAGCATCTTTTTATTCTGATCAATATTAATGGCACAAAAAGTTTAACCTCTAGATTTTTGCAAGCCTCAAGTGGAGTTTGTCTTTTAAAAAAGAAAAAAAGAAAGGCACTTTGTAACCACCTGGTGTGATATTGACAATTGCTTATTTTTAGGGAAGTTAAAAGAGCCAGGAAGATAGAATGGGTGTTCTGCTGTTTGTAACTTTAAAATAAAAGATATATAGACATCTCAGAGAATAATTTAAATCCATTTGGATCACTTTCATATGGCTATTTTAAGTTGTGGCACTAACGCAGGAATGGGAAAGTCATTTTAAACAAGCATCACCTTCTCTTGGTCTTGAGTGATTTGTCACTTAAATCCAGTGAGACAATTTGCTGCAAAACTTTAGTGGTGCAGGTAAAGATGTGAATGATGCAAAAATGGCCTGTGTTGCTCAATCTAAACTAAAGAATCCATCGTATGGATTTCCAGGGGCTCTGCTACACCAGGTTTAGCTGGTTTGAGGCACAGCTGGCTCTGGTTGGTTGGATTGTTGTTCCTGTAGGTTAGTGATGCAATATTCTTGGATTTTTACAGTTTCAAAAGAAGTAGCATTTTTTGCACCTTCTAAGGCTCATTCCAAAAAGAAACACACTTTGCCTCAAGAAGCTGGGCATTGCAAGGATGGGACAGTGTTTTGAGAAAATAATGTGTACCAAAGTTATAAACACAAGTTTGTAATTACATGGTCTAAAATATGTACAATTGAAAAGAGCAGTGCACAAACATGTTCTAATTCTAATTCACGGAGAGAAAAGGCGGCCATTAGGTAAAATATGTAAATTAAAACGCATTAGGTTAAAGATGCTTCCATTGAATTGTGTACATAAATTCACATACACAAACTGAATTTCAATGCGGGGGTGGGTGGGGTGTCCAGTACAAAAAGCAGGATGGGAAAAAATGAATGTGTAACATTTTTAAAAATGCAATAAAATTGAGGTTGAAAGATGTCCATATTTCATACCCAGGATATGTTCAATTCCATGTGTATATTCAAATACTGTAGTGTCCCTTCACTACATACTGGTAGCATAACTATCATATATGAATAACAATACAGTATATATAATGCCAGATATTAATAAACTAAGTGTCCAGAGAACCATTAACCAGTAAAAGGGAGTGAGTATGGTGCCCCATTCCAATCCACTTACCCTTAATTTTATGAGAATTTTCCAAGTTTCTGAAAACAGATGCAGAACCCTGGATAGCTCCTTTGGAGTTCAATCTAAACCTCAGAGTTGGTTCATCCTGTATCTCAAGGCACTGACTAGAGCAGTGTTTCCCAACCTTTCATTTTTGGACTTCAATTTCCAGAAGCCTAAGTCATTACAGTGCTTTTGGGATTTGACTTAAGACTTCTGGGAATTGAAGTCCAAGGGTTGGGAAACACTGCACTAGAGTCACCTCTGCTATGAGAAACAGTTATAAGAGCTGGGTACAAGAGGTCTTATTGTTTGGACAGATGGGGTTCTACCTACATCAATTTCTCCCAACCATCTTACTCTACCTGCAAAGCAGCAGGGAAATACAAGATGGGTTAGTCAACTAGAGGTTCCTTAGCTTCTCTGATGATGCCACTGTCCATCCTACCAGCACCAGTGGACATCAACCACCATTGGCTGAATATGGGGAGGCTATAATCAGGAATATTATTTATTGGGGATAATAGTCTG
This sequence comes from Furcifer pardalis, assembly GCA_030440675.1. Taxonomy (NCBI): domain Eukaryota; kingdom Metazoa; phylum Chordata; class Lepidosauria; order Squamata; family Chamaeleonidae; genus Furcifer; species Furcifer pardalis. Next base: position 95,329,851 of record CP126895.1, on the reverse strand, counting down.
CTGGTAATATTCTGGTCTAGGAGGCAGGACCAAAATGAGCTGGAGGGACTCTGGTATTTGGCTCTATAGTGGAGGCAAAGAAGTGAAGTCCCTACATAATGCCATATAACTGATCCAGCTGTTTGTCACATTTCCCCTCATTCTCTCACAGCACCAGACTATAAAGCAAATATTATGTCTAATTTGACCCTAAGACTACTCTGGTCATCAGAACTATGTGCTTTCCCCATGCTTGTCATGTACTACCATGCTCATAGAAAGCCTCACAGATGTGAAAAGTTCCTTTTTAAAACTATAGTTCCTACTGCTGTCTGGAAGATTCCTCTATCTCTGGGAAGTAGCTGACTTGATTGATTTCAATCAAGTCCCCTGATTTAGAATCACTATGAAAAGAGGCTAATTTAAATCAATTATTTAAATCCTACTTCCAACTTTCTGATTCATCAATTTCCAAAACAAGAATGGGTATCAATACAACCCACAACTGCTTGTGATTAGGAGCAGAACCTTAAGCTTCTGGTCATGCAGGCTAGATGTTTTTTGCACTATTGTTTACTCTTTTGCTTCTTTTCATTTGTTAAAATGTATAATAAAACATACCCCATTCACAGAGGATAATATGGAACATATAGTTATGGATGGTGTAAAGGGATTCTTATAGTTATCGTGTCAGCCTTTGTGTGAGTAGAATCCCAGATTAGGTAGATCTTGAGCCTGGTACAGCAGGACCCTTCTTATGATCTTTATCCAAGAACAGTAACAAGTACCTATTAGCATTATCTATTTAATAGATACAACCAAGGGGAAGGACTTTGATGGGTTGGATTTCACTCTTGGAACAGATAATAAACAACACCTGTGCTGGCCCAATTTAATGTTAGTTCCAATGCAGCTATTTTGGCTTGCATGCTGTTGTTTTTGAATGACTTTGCAGATACTGTACTGTTCTAGCGAGCAGATGCTATTAGTTTTTCTCTGACATATAGCACTACTTTACAAGAAAACTGTCTCAGACAAATTACTATTAAATAAACTCATGTGGATTCATGATCTCTCCTTATGCCATCTTTAGAGGATAGTAGAAGCCCTCCTAATTAATTAATTGTGTGTCATCAAGACCATTCTAATTTATGGTAACTCCTTCCAGGGTTTTCTAGATAGTGTTTAAGGACACACAAGCTGGATCTTCTGAGATGCACAGTGAGGAACTGAACTCCCAACTTCTGGCTCTACTGTTAGAAATCTAGCTCATTGATCTATCTTGCCAGCTTGGCTAGGTACCTCATATCTTCTCTATTACCTTTTCTGTTTTACACAAGCTGTTTTTTATTTTTGTGGGTCTGTAGCTCAGCTGGTGGTAGAGTACTCACTTTGCATGCAGAAGATGACAGGTTAAATTCCTTGAGTCTTACTGTAGGGGATCTCATGCTTGAAACTCTGAAGATGGGTGAAGACTGACAGTACTAAACTAGAACTGGCTTCACTCAGTTTTACAACAAATTGTTATATACTACTTCAGGTCCTAAAAATGCTGAGTTTGGGAGTAACCATATACCAACAGGAACGTAAATCCTCACTTTCTCTCATTTTGTGCATAAAAACAATAATACCCCCCTCCAGAAACCCCTGCAAGATGGCGAAATATTTTCTGCCCGTGTCAACAAAAGTTTCTGCATTCAAATGAATAATTTCCATACATACATAAGTTGCAAAAATGATGGTCTCTTTAAAATTAGAAGCAATTTTTTAAAAAGCATTGGATGGGTTGCTGAAGTCTTTTTAATTGATCAGACAGTTAGTCTGTTCTTTTTGTGTCTGTTCATATGCAGTTTCACAAAGGGGGAGCTACTTTTGCGCAGGAGCATTTTATGCAAATCACAGAAGCATTGACCATTTAAAAAAAAACCACCTGCATCCCACTCTCACTTAAAACAGCCCAATTCCTAACTGAATGCCTGTTCTTAGCATTCAATACAGTACTTGTAAGAAAGCTTTGCTGAAATTTTCTGCTTCTTGCTATAACCAGTCCAGATTAAAGTCAATTTTCCTGCGGCCACGCTCCACAGAGCAAAAACAAAATCTACCTGTCATGAACACATTTTGATGGAGAGGGCATGTAATGGCCTCGCATTTCAAACAGGGGCAGAGAAGGGAAATACTGTACACCAAACGGAAAAAACGAACACACAGCCTTCGCCTTCAGAAGTCTATTTCGAAGTAAACCCCACTTAGTTAATTCGGGCTGACTCCCAAATCTGCCCACAAGGAAACCCCTGGCTTTGGCAGAACAGCACCAGGTTCATCAAGTGGAAAAGTGGAGAGGAAGGGCAGAGAAGACCGGACAGCGGACAGGAAGAAGAAACGGCGATGTTCAACCGCTCCTGTCCTTTCGGAGGTCTTGCGGGGCTCAAGGACACCTGGCATTATTAGGCACAGTAGCTGCCCCATTGGGCGGGCGGGGGGGGCGTTTGCTTCGAATAGAGGCGCCTCCTTTTTCCTGTTTGCGGCGCCTAAGGGGAAAACTCTCCCCTCTTGAGGCGGGTCTTTGGCGACGGAATCCTCTTCCTATGAATGTCCTTGGTCGTTCCAACGTGTGCTCTCTTTCACGTGTACATACGCGCTCAGCCATTCTAACCAGAGGAAGCTCAAATCCCCTCTTGAAACGGGGGTTTGGATTCAGAGGGTGACGGAATCCCCTCCCTAGGGGGGGAATGGCTGAGGGGATTTGAGCTGTGGAGCGCACGTCTGTATGCATGAATGTAGTGTATATGTGTGTGTATTCCTACGTGTGCGTATTCATATGTATGTATTTAGACATGTGTATGCATATATTTATTCACACATGCATGCATGTATATGTATGTACAGTATTCATACGTGTGTGTGTGTGCATGTACAGTATTCCATTTTTATACACGTGAAGAAAGTAGGCAAAATCCTCTCTCTCTCTCTCCCCCCCCCCCCTCCTTCCAGACCGTTAAAAAAAGGGCTAGGAAAAACCGATCGATCGGATCTGGAAACTCCCCCTTCGCCCCTCCCCCCTGGTTCCCTTTCGGGTCCGACTCCTCCCCGCTCCCACCCACCCCTGAAAATGAACCATAACCAAAAGACTACATTATTATTATTATTATTTCGCCCATACCCCTCCCCGTCCCGGACAAATAGGAAAAGGGATCCTCCTGGGCAGAAAGGCCTGGGGGCGTCTCCGCGATGCGCCCCCGGGAAGCTGCCGAGCGCAGGCGCGGGGCGGGGGGGGGGCGAGACAAGGGAGGGCAACCGGAGGGAGGGGCCCGGCCCGGCCCAGGGGGGGGGGAACACACGAGGCGCGCCTCCCCCCCCTCCTCACCCCGCCCGGCGTGGCGTCCCCTTCTTACCGGCTGCCGAGTGGATCTTGGTTTTCCGCTGCAGGGACATCTTCTTGAGCGCCTGGTCCAGGCCGGTGCGGTTGGGCATGCCTCGGCCGGCGGCAGGGGGCGGCGGCTCAAGGGGGCGGCGGGGGTAGCCCGGCCATCGGCTGCCCTGCGCTCCTGCCCGCCCCGCTTTCGGCGCCCGGCTCTGCGGACCTGGCGGTGGCCGCGGCGTCTCCCTGGCTTCCCTGCCCACCGCGGCCCCCTTTCCCTCCGCCGCCACGACGGGGCCCCGGATTGGGCTCTCTCGGCTGCGGGAGGGAGCAACCACGGGGGGAGGGTGGGGGGGAGAGACCGCGCGGAGGAGGCTCCGCTCCCGAGGCCGCAAGGGAGGCGAACGGGGAAGCTCGGCGGCGACGCGGGGAAAGGAGGCGGCCAGGAGGGTCCGGGCGCGTGGCAGGGATTTGTCGGGGCGGGCTGGGCTTGGGCCAAGCGGCGGCTGCAAATCCCTTCGGCGGCCAGTCCCGCGCCGGCCCTGCTGGCTTGGGGGTGTGTGTGTGTGTGTGTGTGAATCGGGGCTTTAGAGGAGGGGCGACACCCCACCCCCACCCCAGGATCTGCTAGGCCGGGATGGAAGGAAAGAGGAACCAATGCCCCCCCCCCCCATGAATGGGTCAAGGTCAAGGTCGTCCTTGCTCGAAAGCCAGTCATGCCCGGCACTAGGATTCGGTGCTCATCTCCGTTGATAACAAAAAGTCCAGCGTCTGCAGACGTTTCCGTGGTGAGGTGGCAGGCATCACTAGACGCCGGAGTGCACAAAATTGCGCTACCGAAGAGGTACCTATTTGCCATTTCTTGCTTTCAAATTACAGTACTAGGTTGGCAGGAGCTGGGACAGAGAAGGGAGCTCACTCGGATCTCGAACTGCTGACCTGCCGACCTTCCACTTGTCAAATTCAGCGTCTAAACCACTAAGCCACCACAGTCCCTTCCTGAATTTGTAGGTACCCGTTAACCTTGCAAAGACAGGCACCTTCTTTATGCTGGCATTGAGCTGTACATCTTTGCTCACCTCTTAAAATGTGGTCCTTTAGGAAAAGGATGGATCCCTGCCCAGGGTGCTACCTTAACCTGAAGGCTTGCATTGGCTGCCCCAAGCCAATAATACACACCCGCATGAAGGTGCGCGAGTTGCACGGCATATCAAAACATGTTTCATGCAAAAGGGAGGAAGCCTATATCACACCACAAGACCCAAACCCAGCAGGGCTGCTTCACTCTGTTTTTGGGAAGGAGATGTTAAATACCTTGCCATCTTAAGAGAGATCTCCCCAAAAATCTTGAGTGTAAACATTACCTAAGGGCAGCCCCAGTTCAATGGACATCAGGTCTGCATCACAGAGGAGTCTGCTGCTTATTCAGTTTGTGCCCTGAGAATTGGTTTCTCTCTCACACACACATACCTCACACCCAAAGTCCAGGAATGTGGCAAAAAATCAGAAACAGTCAAAGTCATGCAGACCTGAACTTTTACTCCTGGACAGAGTCTTGGGAGGAGAATGCAAAGAGCAAATCATGCTGAAGCAAGAAGAATTTTTTTAAAAAAAAAAAAACTCTCCTTATTTCTAACTGTTGTTGTTGTTGTTGTTCAGTCGCACAGTCAATTCTGACCCTCTGCGACCCCATGGACCACTGTCCGCCAGGCACTTTGTCCTCCACCATCCCCCTCAACTCGCTCAGCTCTGTGCCCATTATCTCCACAATACCATCTAGCCATCTAGCATTCATCAAAGCAGCAGATGATCCTGCTTGTCTTTCAGGCTCCCCTCTTTGGAAGCAAATCAAGGGTCTTTTCCATGGGAAGATCAATGCTGTGGAATCACCACCTTTGTTAGCTGAGGCTGGAAATGTTCTTTGTGCAAATTTGTCTTGCCCAGCTTGGTAGGAAGGAATAGCTGGATAACTTAAGAAGGCATTCTCCATCTCAGATTAATTTTATTACTATATCAAGGGCTGCAATCAGAAGATTGGAAGTCTTTGAGATCTCTCTGACTCAAAGGGTTTCCATCACCCACCCCTTTTTCTCCATCCATCTCACTGCTGATATTCATGCCCATGGAAATGGTGCTCTCCGCTTAGACATTTCAAACTACTGATTTCACAGTTACACTCAGCTTAAAGTTACCATTAAAAGAGTATTTTGCCTATATTGTTTATAAGGGTTTGAGGAAGTTGAGTTTTTTCTTTTGCATCAGGGTACAAAATCAGCCAATTTTGATGCATTAGAGAATACATCAGGCATGATTAAAGAAAAAGGTTAAAGTCAGAGATGATATACTTAGTTTATAGCTGGAAGGGTTTGCTGTCAAGTCAGTTCTGACTTATAATGACATCCCCAGGGTTTTCTGGGTATAAAGTGTGCAAAAGTGGCAACCCATCAGCCACACAAGGTCCAGGTGATCTTGGCTGGCTATGTTCTATATAGAGCAGTGATGGCCATCCAGGTTTTCTTGGACTTCAGTTCCCAGAAGCCCAAGTCAACATACCTACTGATCAGGGCTTCTGGGAATTCAAGTTCAAGAACATCTGGAGTGCCAGGGTTGGCCATCACTGATATAGAGGTTCATTGAAGATTAAAACTCCCAGTTCCTGAGCCCCTGATCAAAGGCTCCAAAACATTGAGCTGTTACAGTTTATATGACATATCCTTATCAGACCAACAAATGATCAAGTGCTGCTGAAAGTTGGTTAACCAGTAACTCCAATTGGGCTCTAGGGAAACCCATTTTGAGATAGAACCAATCCAGGTATTAAAGATGGAAAAACAGTGATGTATGATCTGGCTGGATAGCTCAGTGGTTTAGGTATCTGGCTGCAGAGCCAGAGAGTTTGGGAGTTACATACTGTGCCCCCGGGAGACAAGCTAGCCTGTATAGCCTTTGGCAAGCTGCACAGCCCTGGCATGCCCCAGAAGAAAGGAACGCTAAGCCATTCTTGTGTATTCTCTACCTAGAAACCCTGGAAAGGGTTGCTGTAAGTCAGAACTGATTTTCTGTATTGAAGTGTTATGTTGTTTTTACTCTGTACGTATTTATTTTATTGTTTATTTTGAAAAATTATTTTTTAAAAAAATAAAAGTCAGAACTGATTTGATGGCACACATTTATTATGGCAGTGCAGTGGTTACACTGCTGTACTGCAGCCAAAACCGTTGACATGAATTCCATGCTGATGGGGATTAAGGTTCACTCAGCCTTCTGCCCTTCCAAGGTCAGTAAAATGAGTGCCTAGCATGTTGGGGGCAAAATGCTAATTACCTTGTGAACTGCCCAGAGAGTGCACTAAGTGCTATGGGGTGGTATATAAGTTTTATTGCTATTGCTATTCATAAGTGGTATCCATATAAAATGTGTGTATTTCTTGTTATTCTTGCTGAGATCTTTCAGGAGAAACAAACCTTTAAAAATATTTACTACTACTAGTGTACTTAGTTTGTAGCTAGAGGGAATGGAACTTGTAGTTGAAGTTTATCTGGCACACAGAAGAGTTCAGCAAATGCTACTGGGCCCCATTGGGGTGATGGGAAACCTATTTTGGGATATAATTTGTATTGGTTTCTAAGTTAGGAGGTTACTAGCTTCAGTGCAAAATTCTGGGGTTCAAGCTCTTATCAGTTTAGGGACCTCCAAGCCAATTAAACAATCTATTGAAAATAGTGTTGGCAAGTTAGGTTTAAGGACTGTGGTGGCTTAGTGGTTAAGACGCTGCACTTGACACCTGGAAGGTCAGCAGTTCGAGACCCACATTCTGCATAATGGAGTGAGCTCCCATCTCTGTCCTAGCTCCTTCCTAGCAATTTGAAAGCAAGAAATTGCAAGTAGATAAATAGGTATTGCTTCAGTGAAAAAGTAACAGTGTTCCATGCACTTTGGCATCTAGTCATGCCTGCTACATAATAATGGAAATGTCTGCAGATGAAGACAGCACAGGCTCTTTGGCTTTAAATGGAGATGAGTGCCACATCCTAGAGTCAGATATGACTGGCTTTCAAGCAAGGGAGACCTTTACCTAAGCTAGGTTTAATGTTGATTTCAAGTGTATGCAACTACCTGAACTTTGAAATGCAACACATTTCTGAGATAGTTATAACATTTTAAATGCTGGCATATTAATCATATCACAAAGTTGTTCACTTTGAACATTACAGTGTGTATCGAACAATCTGTTTTTTAAACTGTTTTCCAGCTCTTCTCCTTTTTTCTTTTACTAAGCATAGTTGGCATCTGTTTTTGAAACAGTCCCAAAAACAGTATTATTGCATAATGCGGCATCACCCTGGGTCCTCAGGATTACTGCAGCCTGCTACCCTAACATCCTATGCAGTTGAATATGAAAATTACATTACAACAGAGTCTATAGGTAGAAACAATTTGTTTTAATAATTAAAAAAATCACTGTAGAATTCAAACAGAGGATCTCCCCCCACCCCCAAAGCAAAATCTTAGCTCACTATCCTCCTGCTTACAAAGATAAAGAATTAATGATTCTTTTAAAAAACACTAATGATTGACTCAGCCAAGCAGTTTGACCTGGAAAGAAATCCAGCTTTTTCTCATGCAATTTGCAAGGTGAATGGAAGTTTTGCCTGTGGCTTGTAAATGTTTTGTCCATGATGGACAGGCAATCCTTGTTCATTAAAGTTTAAACTAATGAGATCATTTTCACTTCTTTCAGGAGTATGAGGAATAAATTTAGCATTAAAGAAGGTTGATCCCAGGGCAGATTATTAAAGAGCTAATGACACATTTTTGTGACACATTTTACTATAGATTTGTAAACAACTATGTTCAGACTTTCAGAATCTTTTGTTTAGTTTTGTGGATGTGACTTTTTTGTGGCATTTGTTATTATATGTCTAGGAATTCTCCATTTTGCAAAACAGTTAAGTCAGTACGGTTAATTGCTGATACAGAACTTTCTCAAAATGTTGTCAGGTACTGTATACTTTATGTCTTAAAATGGAGAGAAGAAAACAAAAAATAATGTTTAGAAAGATGCCTTTTATGATAACCTTGCTTGCCTGTCTGATTCAAATCCTATAGGAAACAGAACAAAAGCAGATATTAAGTAAATTGCCATTTGTATTCTATTTCTTAACTACTTACAGTACAGTATTTCACAGTAAGTCACTTTAAAATTAGATTCCAACATAGCAAATGTGGCCTTCCAACCAATTTCTAGCTATAGCTTACTATAAGATGCCTTCTGCAAAATATAAAAAGTAAATCTTTTTTGAAATCTCAATCCAATTTGCAATGACTTTGTCATCTTTTTTCCTCATTAGTCAAATAACAGGACATTCTAAACAGGTGGAAAGATTTTCAGCCTCCAGAATCCATTGTCTGATGCTGGTATGTGCGAACCAACAGCACTGTGATATACTCATTTGCAATAATTGAAACACTGAAACAATTAACAGTTGAATCTTGATACTAAAGATACTTGCATATTATCTAACATTTTGGATGGTGCACATAATGTTAAAAATAGGGGTAATGATAAACAGAGGCTTGCATTGTGTATTGCTTTTCCAGGATAGGAATAAATTATTCCATTCGGGAAGTGATTGTAATGCAGTGGAGGTTCCTCCTAGCAGTAGGAATTGGTCATAATTTTTACCAGTTTCTCTTTCCCCTTTAGATCCTTGCCACACATCATACACTGGTTTTAGCCAGTGATTTTTTTCCTATTTCCCTATGTGAATGCACGAAAATGCATAGCAAGTAATTAGATTGTCCTCAGCAGAGCTCAGCTTTTAGGCTAAAACTAAAATGCAGGTGTCTTCTTGCAAATTGAGTTGTGCTCAAGACAATCTGATTACTTGTGTGTATGCATGCACACAGTGTTTCAGTTATATCAGAGAAAAACAAAACAAAAAAATGCTGTGGCACCTTAAAGACTAATTCCTGTATTTTAATGTTAGGTTTCATGGATCAAGTCTACTTCGTCAGACATAAGAGTGGATATCATGGTATACATTTACTGTATAAATATCTGGTATAGAGGCCCAGAGTAGCTGGGCAGAGTTGGTTGGTTCAAGAGATGAATATGCAAATCAAGTAGTTATTTACAACCAGTTATAACATTCACTCAGTTTGGCTATTTTCAGCAGTAAATCTCTGATGGGTGTTTGAGGAGTTAGGTTCTGGTTTTGTAAAATAAACATTCTGACATTACACATTTGCTTGATGGGTTAATTGAGGAAGCTTTATGGGAAAAGCACAGCCAGAGGTCAAATGTCCTGAGAAACATTTCCCACACACACACACACACACACACACACACACACACATTCTAAAGTCTGTTCTGCAAGGTGAATGCAACCCCTTAGTTGTGGCATTTTTAGTTTCAAGAGATTCAGTTAGAATATCTTGAAATAAATCTGTTAGTTTTTGTGTTTTCTACTCAGTTGACTGTGGGAAGACACTAGAGGTCAGTATAGTTAAAGAACAGGAAAGTTTAAAAACTGATGACCACATTTCTGAAAGAAGGGAGGCATTCTCTTGTTACCATCTTCACTGAACACTTTTTGTTGGGTAATATTAAAAAGAACAGGCATGCTGTGACCCACAGAGCATTCCAGATGGAGTGGTTCAATTTAAATCCATTTAGCCGTTCTGTTTTCAACAGGGCTAACCCACTCCACATGCAGATATTGAGTAGCAGCAAGTTGTGATTCATTCCATTAGATTCTGTCCTCCCCCTCCAATCGACCATCATTCCCTGTTCTAGAAATATTGGATTACTACAGTCCAATGATGAGTAATTGCATTGTGCCAGACAGTCTCGCTTTAGCCATCTCCTCACCAGCAGAGAGATCAGCTGATTCTGTATTGAGTTGGCAGAACTGCTTTTCATATGCCCTGTTCTTTAAATTGTTGTGGGATGCGTGAATCCTTTTTTTTAAATAGAAGAAATCTTGTTTTAGATGTTAAAGAATAGCTCTTTTTTTGGTCATAATAAACAAGCAAGAAAAATAAAGGAAGGTTTTGAAACTGACCAAGAGACTCATAAAATTAAGAATAAGGAAAAAAATAGAAGTATTATTTTTTTATGATTTTAAGTTTGCAAAGATCTCCAGGTGCATTGTTTCATGCTGTCTTGGTAATAAGCTAGCAAAGCAGAGCCGTTCTGTCACTCAGTGTGTATGGGAAATTGAAGCTGTGAGATGGTGGCCTACCTAGCTCAGCATTTCCCAAACTATGTTCCACAGAACACTGGTGGACTTTGATTCCCAGAAGCCTAAGTCAGTACATTGGCTGATCAGTGCTTTAGGGAATTGACTTAGGCTTCTGGGAATTGAAGTCCAAGAACCAAAGGTTTGGAAACACTCAATGGTGGGATGTCAAAAGTTTTACTACCCCACCGTGACATCATCACAGTGTGGGCAGAGCTAACATCATGACATTGTGGGTGGGGCCAAAGGGAAAAAATAAATAATAATAATAAAATAAAAATAAACACACACACACACCTCAACCCACCCACCCACCCACCACACAAACATGTAAATAAATTAAATAAATTAAATAAAAAGATAAAAATTACATTAAAATACACCTACCCACCCAAACACCCAAACACCCACCCTCCACCCCAAACACAAACCCGTCACTTACCTGTTAGTATAAGTGCCTGGGCAGCACCATGTTGCAAGATGGATATGGTCATCGTACCGGTTCTCTAGGACAATATGCCTTAATCTAAATGTAAAACAGCTGTACCTCCTTAAGGGTTCTCCAATTGGAACAGCAATTGAAACAGCACAGGTGTAGCTTATTGATGAGATAACTCCAAGACTTTGCTTAAAACCCCCAAGCCAGATCACCAGGCCTGCCGGCCACCAGGCCTTTTTAGGAACTGTGGTAGTACGTCAATATAGGTAAAAGTAGGTATTAAATACACATTAAAATACACACAGACACAACACATCCAAAGGTGAGTCACTTATCCTGGGAAGCAGGCTATAGGGAGCTTCAGGCTAGCAGCTTCTCTTCCTCCTCCCCATTTGGGAGGACAGCAAGAAGGCCATGCATACACGCCAAGCACTGTAGGCATGCATGCACACCAAGTGGTTGGCATGCATGCGCAGTGAGGGAACCAGTGAAAAGGTAGACCCCGAAGGTGGTTCCCCCCAAAAGCTGCTACCAGTTCTCTGGGACACTGGGAAAAGTTACTACCAGTTCTGGCAAACTGGTGTGAACTTGTTACATCCCATCACTGGAAACACTGGCCTATAATACCACCTACTCAAATTCTGGCAGTGGTGAGACTTGACCTAAGGATCACAATTCAGTTTCTCATATCTCTGTGTGTAGGTTGTCAATATTCTGTAGCACTCTGGTCACTAGATTTTTTACCGCCTTCATTCCACAAGGATTTATTTCAAAACAACCTGTGTATATTGCATAATACTTATCTGCTGTATGGAAAAACATCTTAAATAAATATTTCTTTAGTGGAGATTTTTGTCCATTCACTTCATTTTACATTGATTATGATGACTGGAGCAGTACAGAGTTTTACCACTATTTCTGCCAGTAAAGAAATGGATTTGTGTCATCTCCCTTATGCGAGGGAGAGTAAGAGTTACATGCTGTCAGTACTTGGCTTTCAGTAAAGTTAGGGAGCCTCATTTGGGCATCTCCTGAGTGGAGTTTCTCCAGCAAAAAATCTTCAACCACAAATAATTTCTGACATGAAATTATTATTAGTAAAGTCAGGAAGGTCAAGAACTGAAGAATTTATATCCATGGTGGGCAGCAAAAACATTTTGCTACCGCACTGTGGGTGGAGCCTGCATTGTGGGTGGAGCCTATGCCATGGGTGATGCCTAAGTCATGGGTGGAGCCTACATCGTGAGCGATCTAGTCATGCCTGCCATATGGCTTTTTGGCTGTAAATGGAGATGAGCACTCCACCCTAGTGTCAGATATGACTGGCTTTTGAGCAAGGGAGACCTTGAACCATTTGCAGGAACAAAACCTGATGGGGCAGGGCAGGGAGTTGGGTGTGGCCACCCAATTTTGCTACCCCCTTCCCAGGGGGTGCAACCTGTTGCTGCCCACCACTGATTTATATGCTACCTACAATATTAAGCTACTATAGATTGCCAACAAAGAAGGCAAGTAGAATTTCTGGGAAGCCATTGATCAATACAATGAAAATAGAACACATGGGTATATGGCAACTGTCTTTGTTTCCCACACTTATTCATTAAGGTATACACTATAAGTCTTGTTTTGCCCTCTTCTTTACTGGCATTCTCATGATTTTGGGTAAACAAGGAGGCAATTTGGTCTATGGTTAATCCACTCAAGTAGCTGTTACTACCTTCCTGTAACAAAAGGCACAAGAAGGAAAATGGGAATGGTATCATTTTCAATGAAATCACTTCTTGAAATTGGTTTCATTACCTCGACAGGGATACTGTGTGGTACTGGTGTTTCCATGCCACTCCCTGCTCCCTTGTTTAGGATATCACTTCTAAGGGATCTGCACTGAATCCATGGATAGTGTTCAAAGTGTGTAAATTAGACAGATATGACTGGATATCTGTTCAGTGCTGAGCATTCCTTTAGGAAACAGAGTCTAGTTCAGTATCTACTAAAGAACTCAGCTCACCAAACCCAGACACAACTTGCCTTAGAATTAATCTGAGCGCAGCCAATAAAAACTTCCTATACCCAGGTTCTGATATCCTATGAAAAGCTATGTGTATGCTGCTAACATATGTTCATATACCTACAATTTCAGATCATGAAACACCAGCTTCATCAATATTGGCCTGGGGGCAGTGAGGACTTTGTGTGCCAAAAGGGCTCTAAACCAGAAAGTGATGTGAGGAACTGGATCAGTGGCATGGTTGTCATGCCGCGATGCAGAAGGCAGATGAAAGGCCACTCCATTATATTCTCAGGACAGTCTTAATGACTGATTGCCATGAGGATTGCCAATATTGGGATTCAGATATGGCAGAAGAAAGTCAAAGAAGAAACATGCCAGGTACTTTCAGTCTTTCCTCACATGGCTTGGTTTCCATTCCTCTGATCATCCTTGTTGCCCTTCTCTGTACCTGCTTTGTTTTCATCTGCCTTTTCCTGAATGTGTTGTGTTTGATATATATTCCATCTTACTTTGTCCAGCACTTTTTCAAGGGATAGTTCCAGTGGTGGGCTACAAAAAAATTACTAGCACACTGTGGGTGTGGTATGGTGGGTGTGGCCAGGGGGAAAGCCCTGAATTGCACCTGAATTAGGACTACTTTATTTCAAAACATGAATGGGCGGGGGCAGCCAGAATTTCTGCTACCGGTTCTGGCGAACTGGTGCGAACCTGCTGATGCCCACCACTAGATACTGTAGTTCTATACTATCTTGGCTCAAGCAACAGGCATTCTTTTCTTCCTCTTTGCACAGCCACAGTTGCCACGGTGACAGAGCTTTCATCACAATTCTCGAAGACTTCATTCCTATCATGCTCAGGTCCACGCCCGGAGAGTCCCTGACTCCAACTCCCAGCATGCAGGTGACACCCATCTTCAATTACTTAAAATCACAACCCTATGACTCTTAACTACGTGCCTCACCAGAGGTTCTTATCTGGTGGAGCCCATTGACTACAACTCCCAAGATTCAGGCACAGATTAATTTCAGCAGATAGCAATAGCAATTACACTTGTATACCAGCCTGTAACTCTTATGGTGCAAGGAGATGATATAGATGTGCTGCACAACCAGAGGAGGAACAGTGACATTATGGGGGATTGACAACAACATTGGTGTACACTGTACCCCATGTAGACATTTTGACTTCAAAAGCTACCGTGGTGGTTTTGAACTGTATGGGGAAAGCAACATTCATAATACGTGATAGAATGGAAGTTGATTAAATGTAGTTTTATGTTTTTACATGTTCGGTTTGTTGTATTCCTATCTTTACTGTTTTAGAATTTTATCAAGCCCTTTGCTGTGTCATTTTCTGTGGACTGTTTCATTACTGTTCATGGTTTGCTAAATTTGGTAAAGTGTTTGGTATAGTGACAATTATTCCCTGGCAGGGTGGATGTTGCTAATGATTGAAATACTGTATAGCAATAGCAAATCATTCTTCAGTTTCTTTGGTTCGATCTGCCGGCAAGGTTGCTGCCCAAAGTATGCCCGACTGTATTCCACAATCTTCGAGGCGGCTTTCTGTGTAATGTCAATTGTTTTTAGTTGTAAAGCCACCCTGAGTCTTCGGAGGAGGGCGGGGTACAAATGAAATAAAATAAATAAATAAATTACAGCGAAGCCTCACATAAAGAGTTCTTTGCTTAAAGAGTAATTCACTTAAAGAGCAGAATTTTCTCTGACTGTTCACTTAGCTTAACAAATAAAACCAACCAAAAACTCGCTTAACAAATAAATCGGGGTTCACACTCCCCCCCCACCAGAAGTCACAATTGGTCACTTACAGTACTGTAAAGTACATTTATATACCTCCCCATAGGGATTGCGGTGGCTCAGTGGTTAAGTAGCTCGCCTTGTTAGCTCAAAGGTTGACAAGTCGACATTTCAAGACCCGAGTACTGCATGACGGAATGAGTGCCTGTCTGTGTCTCAGCTTCTGCCAACCTGGCAGTTCGAAAGCAATAAATTACAAGTACAGTAAAACCTCATATAACACTAAAACCTGGTTCCACAAGTCTTCGTGTTATATGATTTTTAGTGTTATCTGATCCTCTATGGGATCCATAGAGATACATTGTAACCACACAGGCTTTCGCGGTTGTTATCTGAAGCATCCCATAGGATCTTAATGTTATCTGATGCAATTCTTCCCCCCAGATTCCTTGATGTTATGCGATTTTAGTGTTATTCGATACTAATGTTATATGAGGTATTACTGTACAGTACAGTACTGTAGAATTAAATAGGAATCTTGTTTGGGCGTCCCCAGAGCCGAGCTCCTCCAGCAAAAATCCTTTCAACCAGTGGTGGGATGTCAAAAATTTTACTACCCCACCGTGATGTCATCACAGTGAGGGCGGAGCTAACATAATGATGTCATGTCATGGGTGGGGCCAAAGAAAAAAAAATACAAAATAATAAATATAGGGAACTTCAGGCTAGCAGTTTCTCTTCCTCCTCCCCATTTGGGAGGACAGCAAGGAGGCCATGCATATCTGCCAAGCACTAGGCATGCATGCACACCAAGTGCACACCAGCACACAAGCACTAGGCATGCATGCACACCAACTGCACACCAGCCCCGAAGGTGGCTGCTACAGGTTCTCTGGGATACTGGGAAAAGTTACTACCAGTTCTGGAGAACTGGTGAGAACCTGTTACATCCCATCACTGCTTTCAACCCAGAAAGCACTTTTGTGTGCTTCTGACGCGATTTTAGAAAGCCACCCCATAGCACACTAAGTGCACCCTCTGGGCGCTTTACAAGGTACAGTAATTAACATATTCCCCCCAAAACATTCTGGCTACTCGTTTTACTAACATCGAAAGGGCGGGAGACTGAGTCAACCTTGAACCCCGTCAGTCAGACTCATCGAACTCACAAGGTTTGGGCTGCAGTACAGCAGTTTTTTAACCACTATAATAATAATAATTTCGTGTCAGAAATTATTCTGGATTGAAAGGGTTTTTGCGGGAGAAAATCCCGTTTAGGGAACGGCCAAGGTTCCCAGTCTATATGAGTCGCCACGGCGAGTGGGCGGCAATATAAATTTGAACTAATAAATAATAATAAATAAATAAATATTGTGCATTTGAACTACATTTCCCAGAGACCACCGCTGGGCGCTGGGGCGCGGTGCATCTCGGGACGGGGCCAAACGGGTCACTTGGTGGGTGGGTGGGAAAGCCAGCGAATGGGAGGGCCCGGAGGCGTGGCCTCGAAGCCGGCTGATTCCACGTGGGAGACGCCAGAGAAAGAAGAGACGGGCGGGGGGGGGGGGGGAAGAGAACTTTTACGACGTCGCTCCCCCCCTTTTCCTCCCCCAGCAGTGCCGTCAAGCGCGGCTGCCGTGTGGCGCGTCGCGAGATACCGGTACTTGTGCCGCTTCGCCTGCTTTAACTCTTTCCAAAGCCGGCTGAGGGGAGGAAGGAAGGCAAGCAGGGGCGTTGGAGGGGGCCGGGAAGGGAAACCAACGGCAACCGTCGCCTCTGCGCCTGGCCCCTCAATAACACCGCCGCAGCCTCCGGCTCTCCTCTGGGGCCCCCCTCACCTGGATGGTCGGCGTCGGGGCCTCCTCCCTGGTGCCTGAGGCGGGCGGAGGCTCCGCAGGGCGGGGTGTCGTGTGAGGCGGCGGCGGCCTGAGGGGAGGGTCCAGGCGCTGAAGAAGGAAGATGGACTATGACTTCAAGGTGAAGCTGACCGGGGAGCGCGAACGTGTGGAAGACCTTTTCGAGTACGAGGGCTGCAAGGTGGGGAGGGGAACCTACGGGCACGTCTACAAGGCCAAGCGGAAAGACGGGTGAGTTGAAGGGTTTTTTTAATATATCTATATCTATCTATATATATCTCTATATATCTATATATCTATATCTATATATATATATATCTATATATCTATATCTATATCTATCTATCTATCTATCTATATATATATATATCTATATATGTATATATAGATATATATATATGTATATATAGATATATATATGTATATATAGAGTCAGGTTCGCCTGAGCAAGGCGGGGTATAAATTTGAAAAATAAATAAATATATATCTATATATATAGATAGATAGATAGATATCGTGTCAGAAGCACACAAAGGTGCTTTCTGGGTTGAAAAAGGGTTTTTTGCTGGAGGAAAGGAGCCCGAATAGAAGCTCCTTTTCATGTCCCCAAGATCTTTTCCCCACCGAAGTGGTCCCTTTTTATCTACTTGCATTTTCTGGCTTTCGAACTGTTAGGTTGGCAGGAGCTGGGACAGAGACGGGCGCTCATTCCGTCACGCAGTACTCGGGTCTCGAACTGGTGACTTGCCGGCTTTAACAAGGCGAGTTTCTTAACCTCTGGGCCACCGCAGTTGAGGGGTGGGCGGGCAGGACTGTTGCCTCTCTCTTGCTCTTTCTTTCCTCTCTCTTGCTCTTTCCCTTTTACACAGAAAGATCCTCCTCGAAGATGGTGGCGTTTTTGAACCACATTTGGGCGTACCCTAGTCACGGACACCTTGTTTTGTTATTTATTACATTTACAGTATACCCCACCCTTCTGGGATATTTTCCCACCTTGGGCGGCTTACAAGTTACTAAAAAAAATCTTTACAATAGAGAATTAGACATAAATAGTAATTGCTCTTAGATAAGTTGTAAATAACAACAACAAAAAATGATTCCCCCCCCCCCATGTTTTTTAAAAAGCCAAACAACAGAGAACAAATCTTGGCGATGGAAAAAGTTAATCAAAACCTATTGCTCTGCTGTTGATATTATAAGCCTTTTTAAAGAGGAATTATTTTACTTGTTTAAAAAAAAAATAGAGATGGAGCCTGGCGCAGCTCAATGGGCAGAGAGTTCCACAAAGCTGATCTTTCTCACACAAGGTCAGGTGAGCAAGAACTGCAGAATGAACTCACCCAAAGGTGGCTTCATTTTGGCGGTTTCATGTCTAGCCTGGACAGGGAAGAAAAAGAAGCACCTCTACCCCCTTTCTTTCCTTCTGTCTCCCCGCTCCAGTCCCAGAACCATCCCAGTCGGGCTTCCCCCGTCTGCCACGCTGTCTGCCTCCCTCCCTCCGGCTTCTCTCAGGCAAGGAGTGCCAGGGGTGGGGAGTGCATGGCCTCTGAGGCAGGAACTTCTTTCGCCCTTTCTTTTTCTCCGTTATGGAAATCTTTGCAAACACCATTCAGTGCATGGTTGGGTAGACCCTGGGCAACAGCCACCTTGTGCCAGCTAATCATTTTCACAGTAGGTCACACTAGGTTAGGCGAAAGGAACTGCAGAATGAATTCACTAAAAGATGGCTTCATTTTGGCAGTTTCACATCTGTCCCAATCTTTCTTACAGTGGGTCAGGTGAAAGGGGCTACAGAATAGATTCACCAAAAAAGTGGCTTCATTTTGGCAGTTTCGTGTCTGGCCTAGACATGAAAGAAGTTTCCAAAGAGGCAGCCATGTTAGTCTCCCTCAGTATACTGTCAAAAAAGGGGGAGCAGTTAAAAAAAAGTGGGGTGCAAAGAACAAAATGCTTGTGGCACCTTCAAAACAAACAGATTTGTTTCAGTGTGAGTTTTCATGAATTACAATTTACTTCCTAAGTCAGAAACTATCATCTTCCTTCCAGGCAAGTTATTACATCCTGGTGCTCATTTTTGGCTACCCTTTTCAAACAAAGCAGTATTATTTCCCATATTTACCTCAGTTCAGGAGTGTTGTCTGAGGTTCTGCCAAACAGCCCTGGGCTGCATGTAAATATTTTTCTGTGTTAAACATGGTACAGTACTTGATTTGCATGTGTTATGAGAGCTGTAAGAAACTGCCTGGAAGTGACCAGATGTCACAAAGCCACTGCATAATAAACATAGAAAGCAGAGGGCCTTGCTGACGTACACAGAAAGATCCTCTTTGAAGATTGTGGTATTTTTGAACCACAATCAGGCATGTCCAGGGCATGGGTTGGGTGAAAGGAACTGAATGAATTTCCAAAAGATGGTTTCATTTTGGCAGTTTCACGTCTGACCTAGACATGGAAGAAGAAGTGCATAGCTTGGATTTGAGGAATGGACCGAGGCTTTTACTTGTACTGTGCTTCCATTTTAATACATGTTTCTTCTTAGTTTGTTGGACGAAAGGGCCATGGAGTTTGACTATAATGGCAGTTTCATAAGGAAGTGTATATAAGAGGCATCTGAGCTCTCACATCTTTGAAAGTTGATCATACTGCTCAGTGAGATTGAACTTTTACAACATCCACAGACCCCCTACCCACACACCCAGTTCCCAGTAATACAGGTTTTACTGCTTTTCAACTCTGAGTCTCCATTTCTTTGCCTGTTTTGAAATGAAAGAAGACTGAGAATTTTTCAGACAAAGGCCTGATAATAGCCTATAGAACAGTTAGCATTAAATAAAATGGGCAAGTCTTTGTTCAGTCATAGTGTCTCAGTATCATTTGAAAAAGTTATTGGAGCAGAAGAAGATGTGAGAGTGGAGAAGCCTCTTAGATCTACTTCCTTATGAAATCACTGTTATAGTTCAACTCCATGCCCCTTTCGTCCAACAAATTTAGAAGAAATGTGCATTTAAAAGGCTTTTCTCCGGTATGACAGTGAAATCCTGTTTACCCTGCCCCCAAAGATATAGTACAGAAAGCACATTCAGGGAGTTATATTTTGTTAGGGTGTAATAGGTTTTTTGGATCCGCCTTGGCAGTTTCCATCCTGTCCCAGCAGAGTCTGGTTACTTACACAGAGTAACAGGTATTTCTCTGGTATTGTTTTTCATGGACTGGAGCTTGCTATTTAAAGAAAACTAACTAAGAGCATTGTTAGTTTTGTAAGGTGCAACAGCACTCTATTAAAGAGATGCAAGTTAATATGGATCAGAGCCCCCCTTTTCCCCCCAGACAAAGCTCTCAGAAATAAAATAAAGGTAAAGGTATCCCTTGCTCGAAAGCCAGTTGTATCTGACTCTAGGGTTCAGTGCTCATCTCTGTTTCAAAGCCAAAGAGCTTAATACAAACCTATTGTCAACAGGACTCTATGTGTTTAGAAACAAAAGAAGTTGCCTTATACCAAACTGGAGTATTTCTTCCATTTCTTCTGTCCAATAAAGCCTAATTTGATCTCTGGCTCTTCAGTGAAGGTGGCAGGGATTGATGAACCTTAGAATATCTGCAAGTAAAATGATTTTCTTGTTAGTAGTGATAACTTTTGCTCATTTTTAGTTTCTCCAGCCTCTTTTCCATCTCAGTTGTTCTCAAACCATTCTGTTTGTGCATATATGCTGCTCCAGTATCTTCTTTCTTTCTCATCAAATTTTCCTTTTCTTCTTTTCAACCACATATTTAATTAATAACCCTTGCACACTTTTTAATGTAAAGCTGTTAATTTAGTGTCTTCATTTTGGCGGTTTCATGTCTGGCCTAGACATGGAAGAAGTTACCCAGAAATAATTTATTGCAATTTACTAGATGTCTCTTTCTCTCCTCCATTACTCTTGCAATTTAGAATGACTTTCTCCTTGAAAATATGTGATGAGAGTAGATGCTGAGTTTACCTGAGTGATAAAACAGTAGATACAGTACTGTACAGTACTTACATTCCTCAAGATATGCAGGTTCCCCCCTGCTTATTTTGTTATTCTGTAAACAGCCTTTTCCTTAACAATGCTACTTGTTTCTTATCCTACCATTAGCACATTCTTGGGTTCATACCTGGCTTTCTTTTGTAACTGTGGTGTTATTCTTAGTGGTTTCTTTAGTACTTCTCATCTTACGCAGTACACAACATTCCATTATACTAAGTCCGTGATATATCTAACTGTAAAAAATCATATTGTGTAATCTTATGTAAAGAGAACTGTCCCCTGTTGAATAAGCTGCTATACACAAAACCCACACTGTTTTCTGAAGGAGCATTTAATTTTCTTGAGCAGGTCACCATTTTGCCTTTCCTTGGTGGCTAAATTATTTTTCCTTTTGGAAAAACTGGTACAGTATTTGCTTTTTAATCACAGAATCCATGACAAAAGCAAGAGTTTTGTGCCTAATACTACTGGGGAAAATAGCTTGTGATTTTCTTTCCTGGTAGAGTTGCAGGGGGTAGGGTGCCCTTTTAAAAGGCCGTGTTCCACATATTTTCTTTCTTACTTGATGTAAACATTCTAGATATTGGCAAACAGTTTAACAGAGGTTGCTACAAATATATTGGAAATATAAAATATCCTGAAATTTTAGATTAATTTCATATGTGTACTTTATGGGTAATTCAGCTGAAATTAGTCTTTAATAATGTACTTTTTGATTACAGCCCCTTTCATTATGTTCAGTTTGCTTTTGCTACGCCATTCTCTCCCCATCTATCTTCCAGGGTTCCAAATCTTGCAACTCACAATGATTCTTCTTTAACTTTTCTTTTACCCCATTGGCTGTCAAGGGAGATGCAAGGTTCTTGTCCTGACACTTCTAGTGGCCTCCACCACAAAATGTGTTCTTGTAATATATTTTTGATGTTATCTCCACCTTCCTCTCGGTCTTCCTTGTGGTCTTTGCCCTTTACCTCTTTCCACATATGCCTTGTAAGGTATGGAATTCCAAGACATTATCTCCAAAAGGGCAAACCACTTCTTTTGTTGTCTCTGTGTGTAGTGCAAAACTGGTTCTGTTCCAATTCTTTGCCTTATAATCTCATTCCTGTTTTTATCCCTTCTAGTCACTCTAGCAGCCTTCCTCAGACATCTCATTTCCATGGTGACCAACTTTTGTTTATGTTTTGTTGCAAGTGTCCATGTTTGGCACTGGTAACATAAGGTGGGAATAAATATACTTTGTATAATTTTGTGTGTCGATTGGTATTGCCTTGTGTTGCAAGAGAGGAGCTAACTGCCCCAATATATGGTTTGCCTTACTGCACCGTATGTTAATTTCTTCATGTTGCCATTTTCAGTAAATGTTGTTCCTAGGTACAGTACTTGAACTTTGCCACTTGCTTTATATTTGTTCCCTCTATCTTGATATCTATTCTAGAGTACAGTAAAACACCGGATAACGATTGGATCGGATAATGCTAAAATCGCATAACTTTAAGTAATCTGGGGAGGAGAATTGGATCAAATAACGTTAAGGTCCTATGGGATGGATCAAATAGCAACCGCTAAAGCCTGTGCAGTTACAATGTATCTCTATGGAGCTTTAACTTTATCCGATCCATCCCATAGGATTTTAACATGGATGGGATAACACTAAAAATCGGATAACACCAAGACTTGTGGAACCAAGTTTTAGCGTTATCCGAGGTTTTACTGTATTCTGTTTCCTTCCAATTGCCCTTACCCCAGTCTTTTCTTTATTGATTATCATATTATTTCTCTTACATTCTTGGTTCATGGATGTAAGATGTTATTATAGTTCCTTAGCTGTACTTGCTATCAATGCCTTATCATCTGCAAAAAGTAATTTCTTGATATTGTTTATATTCATGGGCTTAGCATTTTTGCTTATGCTATCTGTGTAAGTGATGAATACTACTGGCAATAGTATGCATCCCTGCCTCACTCCAGATGTTACTAAAAAGGGTTCTGACTACACTCTGCAGTCACTATACAGGTTTTTATATAATCTGATAAAATGTTCACTTACTCCATAGTGGGCCAATGTTTCCCATAGCAGTTTCTTGTCAACTCTATCAAATGCCTTCTCTTGGTCTACGAATGCAACATAGAGATTTTTGTTGTACAGTAGTCTATATTTTTTCCTCTATTAGTTGTTTAAGCATAAAAATACTTGACAGGACACTCCCTGAATACCAAAGCAAAAGTTAGTACAAAGGTACCTCAGATAACGATTGCCTCGGATAACACTAGAATTGGATAATGTTGGGGAATTTGAGGCAAACATTTGCATCGCACAACGTTAAGATAACATGTGATGCAAATGTTTGCCTCAAATTCCCCAACGTTGATCTCGGCTTTGGGGCAGAGATCTCCACTCAGATCAGTGGTTTGGTTGGGGGGGAGGGCGCCCATGCCCATTTTCCCTCCAACCAAACCGGCAATCCGATCGCACGCTGGGGTGCGGGTGTGTGTGGGGAGAAACCGTGTGGGCGTGTGGATCGCTCCCCAGCAGCCCCAACATGCGATCTCTGGGGTGTGTGGGGAGAGATCCGTGCACGTGTGCGGTTTCTCCCCAGCCCAGCCAGTGCTTGGCTTGATCCGCCTGCCTCTTTGGAAAGGGCAGTGGAGATTCCACGCATGGAATCCCCACTGCCCTTTCCAAAGAAGCAGGCGGATCGACCCCCTGTTCCCTTTCCTTTTTGGAAAGGGAACTGGTTTTTTTAAACATCGCGCAATGTGCATCGCACAATGTGCATCGCACAATGTGCATCGCACAACGTTAAAAACTGGATAATGCTAAGACTTGTGGAACCAAGTCTTAGTGTTATCTGAGGTACTAGTGTACAAGGAACAATATCATCAGGAAACTCACAAACTATAAATTGGTACCTCAACCATCTACACTGCGTACATTAGCTTTGAACCCAAGTGTCTCCGCAGCAGAGTATGCTCCTCCAGTATTGAGCCAGTGTACTGTCTTAGGCTTCTGGGAATTGAAATCCCAAAACCAAAGGTTGGGAAACACTGGTCTAGAATGTAATTCGTCTTTTTTTGAAACTTTTTCCTGCCATTTACGTTAACAATGAGATACTTTTTGGCTTATTCCAGAGGACTCTTCTAGAAAGGGAGTTGATTCAAGTCATCAAACAAATGAAAAAAAAATCATTGGTTTGAATCAAGTTTCCCTATGGATATTATTTAATGTGGTTAAACAATTTTTAGTCCACTTTTCAGTCAAAATAGAATATAAAAGGGATTCGTAGAATCATTTACCTTTTACTTGTGTACTTTTTGGTAAGAAAAGACAAAGAGAAATCCCGGTAAGTGCTGCATTGTCCCCTAGGACCAGTTGGTCTCTCCTTGTGATGTTCTTTTTAAGAAGAGGTAATGCAGTTTCCGGATGACACTTGGTCCTCTAGTGAGTCATTGTTGTGCGACAGTTCAGATCTTTATTTATTTATTCACAAATATATCCAGCCATTTTGATGCAAGCATCACTCAGGGCGGCTTACTATTCAGTCAAACCTCGCATAAAAAGTGCCTCGCTTAAAGAGTAACTCGCTTAAAGAGCAGAATTTTCTCTGAATGTTCACTTCACTTAAATAAAACCAACCAAAAACCCGCTTAACAAATAAATCGGGGTTCGCAATTCCACCCACCCCAGAAGTCACAATTAGTCACTTACAATGGTGTTTCACTTAAAGAGCAAACTCGCTTAAAGAGCAATCCTGTGGAACACATTATGCTCTTTAAGCGAGGTACAACTGTATATATATCATCCCTTAATAGTCAGTCAAAAAACAGGAGAAAACACACACAAAAAAGCCAGTTGCCATTAAAAAAATCTTAAAACCATCACAGAACAGTGGGACCTCGTTTAACAAATTTAATGCATTCTCCAGGACCTTTTGTACTACGAAAAATTTGTGAAGCGAATTTCCCATAGGAATGCATTGAAAACCAAAATTTGTTAGCCAAAATGCGGTTTCCCATAGGAATGCATTGAAAACCAATTAATCTGTTCTGGGAAAAAAAATTAGTTAACCAAGCCACTATTTTCTATGGCTTTCCTTTTGTTATGTGATTTTTGTGTTAACCGAGCCATTCATTAAGCAATGTTCTACTGTATTCAAATTAAAACACTATCAGCAGCAGCAAAAGAAGGTAATACCAATTTTAAAAAGAGTCCAAGATCAGCATTGCACAGTTCTAATGATCTTGTAGGCCTTAAAAGGCTTGCTGACACAGGTAGGTCTTAAGTGATTTATGGAATGTTACTAAGGTAGGAGCAGTTCTAATCTCCACTGACAATTCATTCCAGAGGGTGGGAGCTATGGTGGAGAAAGCTCTCATGTGGTTGTAGGGTTGGTTTTTTTAAACAACCTCTCTAGGTGTAACCACTCAAAGATTACATGCCTGGTTGCTTTGGCTATAACTCCTGAGGAAGAGGCACTCCCTCACATAGCTAGGTCCCAAACCTTTCAAGGCTTTATAGGTCAACACCTTGAATCTATCATAGAGCACCATGGGCAGCCAATCCAGGCTAGCCAGGACTGGTGTGATATGGTCAAGCCGTCCAATACCCACAACCAAACTGGCTGCTGCATTTTGCACCTGCTTAAGTCTCCATACCAACCTCAAGTGTAGCCCAATGTAGAGGGCATAGTTGATTCTGGAGATTACCAATGCAAAGGTTAATGCTATTAGGGATCTCCTATCCAGAAAAGAGTGGAGCTGGGCTATGCACCGCAGAGGGAAAAATGCAGTCCTGATCACTAATGACACCTGATTTTTCCAAGGTCAAACACTGGTCAAATTGCATGCCCAGATTTTGTATGCCCTCCTTCAAAGGGAGAACGACACCACCACCCTAAGCTACCGGCAACTGATTACCCCATACCAGCATCACCTCCTCTTTTCCGGGTTCATTCTTAGCCTGTTATCCCCCATCCACACTTTGACTGCATCCAGGCACTCCAGGCTCTGGATGGTATCTGGATGGCATCCACTGATGAGGTGGAGAAGGAGAGAGAGAGCTGCATGTCATCAGCATACTGATGAAAGCAGACTCCAAATCTCCTGATGACCTCTTCCATATAGATATTACATAGCATCAGGGAGATTGCCGACCCCTGAGGTATCCCTACTGTTGAACCCAGGGATCAGACAACTCCTCCTTGAGCTGACCTTTCTGGACACGTTCCTCCAGGAAGAATGCCAAAGATCTGAAGTCCTAGTTGTTGTTTCTTGAATACTAGTGCAAATCCAATTGCTGAGCTATATTAATTCCAGTTAGATGTAGAGTTGTGGAGGGAATGGGCGGTATCCAATTATTTATTTATTACAATTTAATACAACCCATTTGGGAGATTTTCCACACTAGGCAGTGTAGAATTAAGAATTCTTCTTCTGACTGATGCAGTAAGGAAAACTTTTGACTGTTTTCTACAGTCCCCTGAGTATGCTCTGGGGGAGATCTCCCAAAATTTCCAAACAGATTTAGCTCATGAAATGGGCCCAGGAAGAACTGATGAAAGTCACTCTAAAGTGTTTCATTCACATCGAGTCAAATCTTATAACCAGTATCATGGTGGTTTGTAAAGATATTTTCTGGCAAGCAGTTGAAACATGTTTATAAAGGATTTTGTAACTTCTTGCAAATTACATTTAAGAAACAGAAGATTACCTGTGATTTGATAATTTAGGATCAGGAATTTTAGGTACAGTGAGACTGTGTTGCTTTTGGTAAAGTATGATTAAAGATGCATTCCTGTGGCTTCTATTTTCTTTCAAATGCATGCATTGTGAAACTGTCCTATTTCTCATAATGCTTAAAACCACAAAAGCTTCCTTCATCTAAAAGGTGATGTGGAGGAAGTTGCATTTTGAAAAGCTAGTGTGAAGGCAGGTAGTAAAGCTGACAAGTGATGTGACCACATCCTGAGCGAACATCTTTAATTAGTGTTAGAATAAAAAATTGCTACTATCTATTTCTCATGATCTCTTTCTGTGTTTTATTTTAAAATAAGAAAATTACAAATACAAAGAAACAGAAAAAACTTACACACCATATGCTTTACATTAATATCTATGTGCACCCTCCAACTGAGGGACTTATGAACATTATCAAATGATTATTTTATAAATCAGGGGTGCCCAAACATTTAAGGCTGTGGGCCGATCACATGGTTCAGTGGGCCGGTCACTTGGTTCTTCCCACCGGAAGAGGAAGTAAAACATGCCTTGCAATCTGTTTTGCGACAGGATGAGATAGATTTTTAGGCTGCCATTTTCTCTTCTTAAACCAGGTGTGCCCAAACGATGGCCCATGGGCTGGATCTGGCCCCCAACACCAATTCATCTGGCCCATGCCACCCTTGCCACTCGTGGAAGCAGAAGTAAAATGTGCCCGTATGGTGTGGGCCTGATGAATTGGTGTTGGGGGCCAGATCCGGCCCATGGGCCATATCTTGGGCACCCCTGTTCTGGATTCTTATGTTGCTATATTTCGCCTCTTCACCTTCAAAAGGATAATACATATTGTTCTGGCTTTGTCCCTTTCACTAACACATAGTCCATAAATTCTCCTCATATCTCTGTTAACATCATTTTATTTCATTAATCCTTTTTTTTACCTTAATTTCATCTTTCTAGCAATTAAATCAGTACTTCTTGACTCTCCCCCCATAAAGGGATTCCAAGCAGTTTGCAACATTGAAATAACACCACCACCCCTCTTCGGTTATAGTTTGTTGAAGTCAATATTTTGTAGTGACTAGTCTGTTGAGTTTTATGAGGAGAAGCAAATAGAAGTCTGCCCTCAGTAAACCTATTCCAGTTAGCTATAAGCATCCTTTTGATATATTACTCCAGAGTATGTGAAATTGTATAAGCTGTGATGGCAAGTGGAAACTAATTAACAAAGTTATCCTAAAATACCACATTTCACTATCCAGGTTTTACCTCAAGGTATAGTAATTGGGAATGCCATCAAATGAATGACCTTAGCCATAGTATAGGGTGACATAATATTTGAACATGTTTTTTAGTTCCTTACTAGGTGCTGTCCCAACTCTCAGGTTTCTTATTTCTTGGCTACAGCTTCCGTTTTGTGAAAGCATAGACTTCCTGTCCAGAAATTGTTACAACTGGGAGATCTGCCTAAGATGAAAAAAAGGCAGGCTTGGCCATGGCATATTATTGCGTTTCCATGGGGAGAGAGTCTACGGTAGTATCACACCCAGATCCTATACCTGCCCCTTCATTGCCCTTCAGACAAGGCTAATTTGTCTTTAGCCTGTCTGGAGGCCCTCTGAACATCAAAGTCTTTGTTTTGGCTGGATTTGGCTTAAGCCTGTTCATCTTCATCCTGTCTGTTATTGTGGCCAGGCAGTAGTCAAAAGTTTGGACAGCCGCCTCTGCTGATGATGTAAAGGAGAGAGGGAGAGTTGTGTGTCGTCAGCATATTGATAACTACTTGTTGTTCTGCTGAATCTGGATATTGGCAATCCACGTGTCAATCAGCCATGAAGACTGTCCTGAGAATATAATACAGTGGCCTTTCATCTGCCTTAGATTCATAGTATAGATTACTGAATATTGCAGTGACCTTTCATCTGCCTTAGATACATAATACAGAACTATCCCTTGAAAAAGCGCTGAACAAAGTAAGATGGAATATCAAACGCATCCAGAAAAGGCAGATGAAAACAAATTAGAGCAGGTACAGAGAAGGGCAACAAGGATGGTCAGAGGAATGGAAACCAAGCCATGTGAGGAAAGACTTCTTTGACATTCTGCCGTATCTGAATCTGAATATTGGCAGTCCTCATGGCAATTAGCCATGAAGACTGTTCTGAGAATATAATGCAGTGGCTTTTCATCTGCCTTCTGCATTGCAGCATGACAACCATACCACTGATCAAGTTCCACACACCACTTTCTTGTCCTGAGCCTTTTTGGCACACAAAGTCCTCCTCAGCCCCAGGTCAATATTGATGAAGCTGCTGCCCTCTATCAAGAAGTGGGATTTAATCCATTTGGGATCCATCACCCTTGCCTGTGGATTTTGGCACCCAAACTGTTAGTCCTCAGGGTTGTCAGGTTAGTTAACCACCGCCTGACACTTGGTGTTGAGATGCTGGCAGTGTGGTCTACTCTATTACCATAGCAGGATAACCTGGCCAGACATACATTGATAACTGCACATTCCAAATACAGTAATCTGAAACATCTGACATTTTTCAGTCCATATATGATGAAAGTGTTTATGGTAAAATTATTGATCATCACTATTTGAAAAATTAATGCAATTATTTTATAGCGGAGCATAGTGAAAAGTAGAGACATCACATTGCAAACAAAAATTTGCATAGTCAAAGCAGTGATATTCCCTGTGGCAATGTATGGTTGTGAGAGCTGGACCATTAGGAAAGCTGAGCGCAGAAGAATAGACGCCTTTGAGATGGGGTGTTGGAGTAGGGTTTTGAGAGTTCCCTGGACAGCGAGGAGAACAAATAGGTCAATCTTAGAAGAAATCAACCCTGACTGCTCATTAGAAGGTCAAATAATAAAGATGAAGCTAAAGTACTTTGGACATCAGATGAGAAGAGAGGATTCACTTGAGAAAGCCTTGATGCTTGGAAAGGTCGAGGGCAAAAGAGGAAGGGGCCGGCCCAAGATGAGATGGCTAGATGGTATTGTGGAGACAATGGGCACAGAGCTGAGCGAGTTGAGGGGGATGGTGGAGGACAGGAGTGCCTGGCGGACAGTGGTCCATGGGGTCGCAGAGGGTCAGAATCGACTGTGCGACTGAACAACAACAACAAAAAGTCTTTGACTTTTTTGAAAGGATCATAACCCAGAATTGATAGACTTCCACCTTTCACCATGTATAGAAGTTGTTCAGAAAATCTTGATAATTGTAGTTTTATGTTAAGGAAGAAAAAGCAAGTTTATAGTCTTCGTGTTCCCTTTTTCTTGTGAATCCAGTATACCATGTTGTACCTGAATCAGACACTGTTCAAATACATAAGTATAGCTGTTATTTAGTTAACAGAGGGGAAGCCCCTAGCTATGTCTATCTAATTAATCTTACAGTGCTTACAAAGACTGCAGTGTCTAAGGAACAGAACCCTTTGGGTCATGCTCTTCCCTTGTGACAGCTGGGCAGTTTACTGTATGGGACTATTAATGCTTGTTCTCAGAGCATTGCTTCATAGATGACATTTCTAACTATAAAAACTTATAGTTCAGAAGGAAATCTGTACAATAAAATTGATTACTTATTACCTTCTATTATTATTCAATGAAGTTCAGAAATCAGATTGCAAAGTATAACAAACATCTAGTTCACAATCTAAAAGTAGTCAATTTATGGCAGATTGTTTGTACTTTACCACCCATATTCCTTTACCACTGGCTCTGATGTCTAGGGTTGATAGAAGATGTAGTCCAATAACTAGAGAGCAAAGGTTCGCAACCTATGGCCTGTGGGCCTGATCCAGCCTACAGCACCAAATAATCTGTCCCCCAACCTTGCTACAGCCACCAGAATTGGCCACGGATTCATTTATGGCCACAGTAAATGAGTCTGCAGCCATCGTAAACGTGTTTACTACAGCCGTAAATGAGTCTGTGGCCGTCGTAAACATGTTTACAACAGCCGTGGACATGTTTTATGCCACCAGTCCGGCTTGCTCAGCTGTCTGAGGAAGCATGGTTCAGCCCACAGCTGGAAAATGTTGAGAACCCCTGATCTAGAGGGCCAGAAATTTCTCACTGGTTTTGTAAAATGTTCTTGGAAGTCTTTCAACAGATTTACGGTACATACTCTCACTGAGGCAAGTAAAGCTTTAATTTGTTTGCTTCATTTGGATGTTGGATTTGATGGTCCAAAACAAAGTCCCAATTGATTTACTATCTGATTGTGGATTAGATCTAGTGTTTAAAACTGAAAGCTGGTTGAGCATAGAGGGAGAAGTGGATCTCTTTTTCAGATTTTGCCCCCCAGGATACTCCATCCAGCATCAGGACAGAGTGGAAGAGAACAGAGGTGGGGTTCCCATTGTCTTTAGGGATTTGATTAAGATCAGCAGGCTCTCTTCCCTCTTTTGCCAGACCTGGAGGTCTTACATGTGGGTTTGACCAGTTGGGACAATTTAGGGATTGTGTTGGTGTACAACTTTTAAATTAAATTAAATTCTACTTTTAAATTAGCAGTTGTAGCACCTGGTGTGTTTTTAATCTTTTTTAAAATCTTTTTCAGATTTTAATTTTTAAAAGTTTTAAGGTTTTTAGATGGAAGTTCCCACTTCTTAATCCTGGGCCTTATCTGCCCAGGGAAGGAAAAGACTAACGTCCTCTGGCCGGAAGGAGGAATGGATTTTAGATGTTTGCATTGTGTGTGTGTTATTGTTGTTTTGTTTTTGTGGTTTTTTTCCTGATTGTAAACCGCCCTGAGTCGCCACGGCGAGTGGGCGGTGATATAAATCTAAATAAATAAATAAATAAATAACTCTCTTCATGACCTGACACCTCTCCCTGCACAGATTTATTGGCTCCTCGTTCATAGTCCTGTTGTGGTTCCCCAAATTTGTTTTCATGGGGGACTTCAACATCCACACTGAGGCAGTAGTTTCCTGTCTGGACCAGGAGTTCATGGAAACCATGGGCTTTTCCAGTATGTGCTGGGATACTCTCAGGATGTTCTTAGAGTTGAACACCTGGCTTATTCCAAAATCAATGAATACACAGTAATAATGCAAAATACAAAAGGTGCATTAAATCCTAAACTTGTTGTCTCTGCTTTCATGGCTAGCACAGTATAATATTACAAGCAGCAAAGCATACCCTCCTCCTGGTGTAATGACACAGTAGACAGTCATTGGAGCATGTGGCGCCAGGAGACTACCACTACTGACAGCTTTGTTTACAGCTGGGACTGGGGGTCACGTGTCTAAACTTTCCCATCTATATTTTGGGAAAACTTCTTAAACAAGGCTCTGCAAAGTCACAGAATGAAGCAAAAAAAGTCTTCCTGCTGTAATGGCAAAAAGAAAAAAGAAAAACGGAATTTCCTTGCTGCTGCTTCCTTTTAACAGTTTTTTCCTGCAGTTGCACCTTATTTAACAGACAATTAACTGCTAGTTCATTACTTTTTTGAACTGAGTGCTTTTTGGGCTACTTTTATCAAAACAGATACTTGACAGAGTAAACTTTGGTTCCACAGCTTATGCTGTCTTCACTGCAAAGACTGCCCTGAGAGAGGTTGTCTTGGCCTCCAGATAGATGTTATTAAGAAGACTCTAGCAGTGATGGCAAACCTTGGCACTCCAGAAGTTCTTGGACTTCAATTTCCAGGCCCTGATCAGCACTCTTACTGATCAGGGCTTCTGGGAATTGAAGTTCCAGAACACATGGAGTGCCAAGGTTCACCATCATTGCTCTAGGGCAGTGTTTCCCAACCTTTAAAGCAGTGGTTACCAATGTGGGGCCCATGCCTCACAGGGGGACTTCCAATTCCCAGAAGCTTAAGTCAGTACATTAGCGGATCATTGCTTTGGGTAATTAACTTAGGCTCCTGGGAATTGAAGTCCAAAAACCAAAGGTTGGGAAACACTGCTTTAAAGAAAGATAAGGAGAACTGCATAGTGTTGGTCCTGGATTTATTATTTTTTATCATTCACCTCCACTTACTGCTGCTAATAATGTTTATTATGAATATTATGATTTTAAGATATCTGATGCCATCTGATTTTGTTTCATGTGTATTTTATTGGCTATATATATTAAGCTGCCCTGATTGGTGCTCGCATCCATAGGATGGGATATAAATGTAAATAAATAAATAGGGATAATTTTCTCAGCAGTGGGATTTCTTCCATTTTGAAAGTTAGCATTGTAGTCAGCAAATCA
Source organism: Furcifer pardalis (assembly GCA_030440675.1). NCBI lineage: Eukaryota > Metazoa > Chordata > Lepidosauria > Squamata > Chamaeleonidae > Furcifer > Furcifer pardalis. The sequence continues at coordinate 95,297,254 of CP126895.1, read as the reverse complement.
GAAAACCATTAGTAGTTAGACTTACTATTATAATGTGTTTAATCTTGAAACTCAAAACAATTGGTTGATTACAATGTCAATGTTATGCTGGGGAGGATGCCCTTAGATTTTCATGTCTAACATTTTTGTATGGTTCAGTTTCAGTAACGTTGCATGGATTTCAGCAGCCTGGGGCTGAAGCCAAATTTGCTGGCCCCTGGTGGACGCTGCCGCCCGCTGCCGCTAGGGCTTCAGGGAATTGTAGTCCAAGAACACACATAGCCCAAAAAGTGCTGCCCGGGGCTGCCCCCCCCCAGCCCCGCCGCCCCCCCCGGTACGCAACACCACTGTTCAGTTTGGTTCCAGAAATAGTTGCTACCATTCATTTTCTTTCACTTGTTTAGTATCCATCTTCTTTTCAAGAGTTATAAAACTCTTAGGATTCCTTTGAATTTTCAATTTTTTTCCTTCTTTCACAGGAAAGATGATAAAGATTATGCTCTAAAACAAATAGAAGGTACTGGAATTTCTATGTCAGCATGCAGAGAAATAGCCGTAAGTAGTTTTAAACTAAATTATTCCTTGTTCAAATTATTTTATGAGTGTATAAATATAACTGTTTTTATAAATATAAGGGACTGCAGTGGCTTAGTGGTTAAGATTCTGAATTTGATAACTGGAAGGTCAGCTGTTTGAAACCTGAGTACTGCATGACAGAATGAGCTCCCGTCTATGTCCCAGCCCCTGCCAACCTAGCAGTTCAAAAATAAGAAATTGCAAGTAGTTCCCACTTTGGTGGGAAGGGAAACAGTGTTCTGTGCACGCTGGTGTCGAATCATGCCTGCCACATGTCCACAGAAAGTCTGCAGACACAGACGGCACTGGCTTTTTGGGTTTAAACAGAGATGAGCACCGAACTATAGAGTCGGAAATGACTGGCTTTCAAGCAGGGGTGGCCTTTACCTAAATGTAACTCCAGTTATAGCATCAGCTGTCAACCAAAATCTAGAAGCATTTCCAGTCTTCTATAGGGAATGGCTTTATATTTAAATGCAAATACCAATGTAGACCAGAAGTAATGTGTTTTTGATAGAAGTACAGTCAAACCCCGCCTAGCGAGGGACTCACTTAGCGAAAAACTCGCATAACGAGCAGGTTTTTCAAAAAGCGACTCAACTCGCATAATGAAAATTTTCATTATGCGAGTTGGACTTTCCCTGTGGGAAAACTCGCATAACTAGCATTTCTATGGGAAAAACTCGGATAACAAAATTTTTTTGCTATGCGAGTTTTTCCATACAAATGTTCGTTATGTGAGTTTTCCCATAGGAATTTTCGCTATGCAAAAAAACTTGCATAGCGAAAAACTCGCTTAGTGAGCAGCCTCGCAGAGCAAATCATTTTCGTTATGCAAGGTATGACTGTATCTCTAGTTCCAGACTGCCAAGGGTAACAGCAAGACATTTCATTGTTTACCCCTTCAATCAAGATATGTAAAATAAATTCAGTACACACAAAACAAGATTTAGACTACAAGCAGGTAGTGGCTACAAAGATTTGACCTCTGTTCTGAGAGATGTTACGTGTGAATTGTAAAATTTGAACAGATGGACAATATCTTAACAAGGGTTTCTTTTGGACACAGCAAAGAGAGATCAGATTAAAAAGGCCTGGGTGCATTCTTGGGTATGTGTCCAGGAATACTTCCAGGACCTTGTCAATGAACAGCAACTTGCTAACATTACGTAAGAGTACCTTGGCAATAGGATTTCCGGATATAGTATTAAAAGATAAAGAGTACTTCAGAAAGATTCAAACTGGCTGAAATTCTGTAGAATAATAGGACTATTGAATTGGAAGGGGCTTAGAAGGCTATCGATTCCAACCTTCTACTCAATGCAGAAATCCAAATGAAAGCAGATTTGACAGACGATTGTTCAATGTTCTCTTGAATGCATCCAGTGTTGGAGTACTCAACATAGTAAATTTACTGTGCAGAAGTGGAAAAGCTTTCTGTCCTTCCCTTTAGGTTTCAAGGCTTCTTAAGCATTTCTTTGCTTTTAGAAAGCCTAAGGGAACGCTGGGCAAGAAGGGAAGCTGTTAATATTGGAAAAAAAACAACACTGCTCATGGTCCCAATCTGCCACATGTCTGCCAGCAGTGATTTTCCAGGTATTAAAGGCTTTTCCCCATCTCAAGGCTCCCAAAAGAGTAAGGAGAGATATGAAATTTTTTTATTTAATTTAGCTAAAAATATTTGTTGATGATGACAACATCTGGCTTGTGCAGTTTAAATTTATGGTAACAGAATTTCAGCCACTGAGTTTGATATATTTATCTGGCAAGCAGTTCTATATCTTGTAAAGAGTCATGATTATTTTTACTGTGAAACTCATCTCCATGGAAGCTTTTAAACTTAAATAATCCCATCTGTCTCATAAGGAAGGTACATTTGACCTAGTTGTCTGGTTTAAGACTACAAAGAATTGTGTAGTTAAAACAAATGCTCCTGCCTTTTTTCCCTAGTTGGTTAGAAGCTTCAGAAAGTAATTCCAAAGTAGAAATTTATTTATAAGTTTTACAATTATAAATATAATTTTCCGTTCCATTCTTCACTTTATATAAACACCTTTCTAATGGAAGTTTTTTTTTTTGCAGCTGCTGCGTGAACTCAAACATCCAAATGTAATTTCTCTGCAAAAGGTGTTTCTTTCTCATGCAGACAGAAAAGTGTGGCTTCTCTTTGATTATGCGGAACATGACCTCTGGGTAAGGAAGTCTTTTGGTTCGTAGGAAGTACATTATAATTATGGGTATCAGTTAGAGACATATAAAATGGTAGGACTACACGTTGTTCCTCATTGACTACACATTGTTCCTCATTGGGGCCTATTGAAAGAAAATTACTGGAATGACTCTCCATAGTGTTCCTTCCCTCTTCATATGCTAATGTTTTATTCTTGATTTAGGACAGCTTTACCTGTGCAGCTACTTTGTGAAAAGCTGTGCTAATGTAAATTTGAATAGTCAGTATCAGATTAATAAAATGAAATTGGGAGGAACAACTTTTTGGGTTTAAGGGTCAGTTTTTTCCCTTTGTGAACTTCACAAAAGAGCACAGAGATTGACACAAACACCTAAAGAATTTTTTTAAAACCCACATTTTTAAAGAAAGAAAAGAAAAGAAAAAAGAAATGGCTGTAAGTGAAAGACATGTTCAAAATGTTAGCCATTCCTGAAGGTTTCAAGATCTAGGAAGAAGGGGAGCCAATGGAGGATTGAAGCTATAAAAATGAACTTGAACACATGAAGTTGCAGGGGAATACTTTGTTCATCCCAGTGTAGAATAATAGTATTAAAAATGGTGACCATTGAATTGCTAATTTGTTTAAAACGTTTGTAAGCAGTTTAAACACTTTGGAACTAATAAATAATAATAAATAATAAATTCTGTTTGCTGAATAGTCAGTCTAGATCCAACCAGTGATCTTAAATGCTGTCTCCAAAAATTAAAAACAAGGAAGCCAGACAGTATTTACAGACTGAGCAGCAGATAAAAGCACAAGTTAATAGTCAGAGCACATTGCCTTAAGGTTTTGTAAATGTTTTGAAAGATATTCTTATTAAACATTTGCCTTGCTCCTAAAGAGGACATCAGAGTTTGTGCCAGGCATTAATGAATGCAAAAGTAGCATATCCTTTGAGCCTTGGAAGTTTAGTCTGCCGTTACTTTGGTTAGAAGAACCCTTCAGGGAGAGAATGAAGAGGAGTCCCCTTTCCATTCTTTTTTCCTTGAATGTGGCCTCCATGCATATTCATTCTGTGCAGCTTTTTTTTCTCTTTATCCCTCCCATCACTTGATTGGCACCTAGGGACAGTGATAGCATTCTCAGCGGGTCCTGCTTTTGCCAGGTTGCCAGTCTCTAGTTCAAGGAATCTCATTTACACATCTTTTGCTCTACATTTGCATGGTACTTAAAGTGCAGCAAAACATAAGGATGCTAGAGAAGAAAGGCCCTTTTTACTCCACATGTTCTGTGTGTATTCTTACTCACAAAAGACCTTAAGGAAAATGTGAGCTGTTACAAGTAGCTGGAAAGCAATTTTATATAAGCAGTTCTCTTTTTATTTTACAACACTGAAGCTTGAAAAATCTAATTTTTAGGTTTCATCATGAAGTTATAGTATCCTTAGCCTTCTGTCATTTCAGGAAATATAATGGCCATAAGACAACATGGCCGTTATGAGACAATTAGGCACAGTGAGGAACCGGTAGCTAAACTACTGAGCTATCTGTTGTTTTTAATTGACTTAAAACATTTATTGTAGGACAACAAAGAAAAATTGAATCTCAATTTAATTTGTTCTTATGTGCTAACAGAACAGACATAGTAGGTGGCATTCGTTTAAAGGGAAAGTTTCTTGTTTTTTAAAAATCGTCTAGTCTAGACTCAAAGGTCAGCAAACCTGGCTCTCCAGATGTTCTTGGACTTCAGTTCCCAGAAGCCCTGATCAGCAGTTGTACAAACTTAGGCTTCTGATAATTGAAGTCCAAGAACACCTGGAGAGCAACGTTGCTGACTCCTGTTCTAGATCAACCTGCTAGTTTTACCATTGTATAGGAAGGCAACAGTCTGGTTTATCAGATGCATGCAGTGAATAGGTTTTACATATTGGTAAGGTTATCCTTAAGTTGCAGACCAAGAAGTGCTTGTACCTGGTATCCTTTATTAACTGATTAGTCATCTGACCATATCAGGTTAAAATGTGATAGAATACATTAGATAAAATATGATTACAAAAACATAATAAAAACAGATTAAAAGTAGAATGATACAATCAAAGTAAAACGAGATATATATTTACTCAATAAAATTCATCACCTTTGATGAAGTGTTTGTAGAGTTGCTAGGAAAACAATACTGAGTTTGTTAACATTACAAATGTTAGGTGCAAATCTGCTGGTGGAGCTACTGAACAAACCATTTTTCAGATGTTGTTGTGATCTTGGTTTCCATTTTTTAAGGTGGCTAAACCTTTGTTTTAAAATGTAGTATAAAATAAAACCAACATTTTTTTATGTTTGGTTGGATGAATCAATGTAAGAAGAGAGTATGGTATACCGTATTTGCCAGCATTTAAGACGCACTCCCCCCCCCAAAAAAAAACAAATACACTGGGAAAATTGAATGTGTCTTATTTACCAGTAACAGCGCCCCATGTTGGTGGGGTTCAGCAGTGGGAGACCAGAAAGGGCTATTTTTAAAGCTGCCCTCACATTCACACACACCACTGGTGTGGTTCAGCTGCTGCTGCTGACTGCTAGGGGCCGGGCAAAGGGCGGGATTAGCCAGGCAAGATCACTTACAAAGGAGCGATCTGGCCTGGCCAATCCTACCCTCCCTGGCTCCTGGAATTAAAATGTAGAAAATTATTTTTTTTCACTTTAAAATGTATGTAAAATGGGGTGTGTCTTATACTCCGATGTACAGGTATCTTATACTCCAGCAAATAGGGTACCTGTGGCTTCTGGTATACTGGAGGGTCATCCAGATGTAAAATGAGAATTTAAGAACAATATAAAGCATTGATAATTATTGGGCCACTGTGAATACAGGATTAACGGGAAGGAGACAGTTTTGGAATGGGAGTGCTATATACATAATTTGATGTCATATTGTATAAACAAATTCAGAGGAGGATTTTGTTTGCATGATACTTTGTCAAAATATTAGTGCATGCCTCTATTATATACATTTGTTTTCTCTTTTTCAGCACATAATAAAGTTCCACAGAGCTTCTAAGGCAAACAAGAAGCCAGTTCAGTTACCTCGGGGAATGGTGAAATCTCTGTTGTATCAGATCCTAGATGGTATTCATTACCTACATGCTAACTGGGTGTTACACAGAGATTTGGTAAGTAGATCTGCAGTGGGGATTAGAAACAGGTGTAGGCTAGTAGTGGTGCTTTATATAGACCAGCGGTGGCGAACCTATGGCACACGTGCCAGAAGGGGCACTCAGACCTTTCTCTGTCAGCACACATTCTGTTCCCCAATACAGAGTTCACTCTGCTCAGAAGCCCAATGGAAGCACCTGCTCCCTTCCCTAGCACAGAGTTTGCCCTACCCCTCTGCCCAGCAGCCCAATGGGAGCACTTCCTGCCTCCCCCCAGTACAGAGTTTGCCCCACCCCTCTGCCCAGCAGCCCAATGGGAGCACTTTCTGCCTTCCCCCAGTACAGAGTTTGCCCCGCCCCTTTGTTTGGGCACTCGGTCTCTAAAAGGTAACTGATATAGACTATTACGTTCAAGGGTAGTAATGACTTGTTTCAGAGATTATCTTTTCACTGCAAATATCTAGTGAATAAATATATATTTATTTGTTTTTACTAAGTTTTCTGTTACGTAGCAAAGAAAGTAGTTCGTTCTTTAGCTGCTTCTGCAGTATTGGATAGAAGATAATAATCTTAAAGTGCAGCAAAACATAAGGATGCTAGAGAAGAAAGGCCTTTTTACTCCACAAAGTTAAAATTGACTAGATATTTGCAATTATTAGTCATATAAGTGATATTTCCAAGGAACTTTAACAAATCTTATTTTCATTGCAAGTCTTTTAAGAATTTAAAAATAGCCTTGCTGGATCAGCAAAATGAATCCTGTTCATCATTATCAGCAGTTGTAACAATCTGGATATCTCTTATAGACCTAAATAGTATGGTGGAGTTGACCACCTCTGATATTAACTTGCAGCATTTGGTGCACAGACATCTGGACATGGTAATGCTATGCTTGTTAGCCACTGTTAGACATCCCATTTTTAAAATATAATTTTCTATTAAGGTCACCTAATTGATTTATTTATTGTGGGGTAGTAAGTTCATTCAGATACAGTAATACCTCGGATAACATTTACCTCGGAAAACGCTAAAATCGCATAACGTTAAGTAATCTGGGGAGGAGAATTGGATCGAATAACGTTAAGGTCCTATGGGATGGATCGGATAACAACCGCTAAAGCCTGTGCGGTTACAATGTATCTCTGTGGAGCTTTAACGTTGTCCGATCCATCCCATAGGATTTTAACATGGATCGGATAACACTAGAAATCGGATAACACCAAGACTTGTGGAACCAAGTCTTAGCGTTATCCGGTGTTTTACTGTACTTGTCATATGTTGGCATTTGGGGGGTGGAAATTGATCTGAAACTTTTGCTTATTACTTTAATTGGATAGCTCTTATTTGTCCTGTCTCAAGAAAGGATCGATTCATACATGATTTTTTCCCCTGTGTGTTCTTCTTTCAGTATAGTCAGAAGTGCCAGTTTCCTAATATGTAAGGTATATACCATTTCAGTAGAATCACAGGATATTTTAAATATACAGTCATACCTCGCATAACGAATTTAATTCGTTCTGTGAGGTTGCTCGCTATGCGAAAAATTCGCTATGTTAGTCTGACTCACATAACGAATTTTTTGCTATGCCAGTCGGACTTTCCCTATGGAAAAACTCGCATAACGAGTGTTTCTATGGGGGAAACTCGCATAGCGAAAAAAAATCATTATGCGAGTTTTCCCCATAGAAACACTCGTTATGCAAGTTTTTCCATAGGGAAAAGTCCGACTCACATAGCGAAAAATTTGTTAACCGGGTCAGACCGCTTAGCGAAAAACTTGCTCGTTATGCGAGTTTTTCGCTAAGCGAAACGCCCGTTATTTATTTATTTATTTAGATTTATTATCCCGCCCTAATCAGGCGAACCTGACTCTAGGCGGCTTACAGAAAATTCATAAATTAAAACCTTGAGGTTCATAAATTACTTAAAAGTCAATTAAAAAAGAATTAAACCATGAATTTACAAAAATCTAAAAGATTTAAAAAGGTTAAAAGGTTTAAAAAGATTTTAAAAGAGTGAGGGAGGGGTGGCTGTCCCATCATATCAGCCACCCAACATGGGACCCTATGTTCCTGGACCCCCACACCTGCCCAGCCAGCCAGGTTTTTAGGCCCTTCCGAAAGGGCAGGAGCTCTGTCTGTAGACGTAACTCAGTTGGCAGGAGGTTCCAAAGGGCCGGGGCGGCCACGGAGAAGGCCCTCCTCCTGGTGCTAGAGAGATGCGCCTCTCTAGCCGATGGAATGATAAGAGAGCCTCTCCGATCCGCCCTGGTGGGACGGACAGATGTCCTTAGGACGATGCGGTCTCTTAAGTATCCTGGCCCACTACCATGTAGGGCTTTAAAGGTAATAACCAGCACCTTGAATTGCACCCGGAGACATACTGGCAACCAGTGCAGCTCCCGAAGCAGTGGTGAGGCACGAGCATAACGCCCGCACCCCATCACTACCCGAGCAGCCGCATTCTGGACCAGCTGCAGCCTCTGAATGGTCACCAAGGGCAGCCCCATGTAGAGCGCATTACAGTAATCAAGTCTGGAGGTGACCAAAGCATGTGTGATCATGAGCAAGGAATCCCGGTCTAGGAGTGGGCGTAGCTGGCGTATTACACGAAGTTGTGCAAAAGCCCTCCTGGCCACGGCTGCCACCTGCTCCTCGAGCAGTAGTCGTGAGTCCAAGAGGACCCCCAGATTACACACCAGGTCTGTTTGGGGCAAAACTGCCCCATCCAGAACCAAAGATGGTAACTCCCGAGATAGCGCAGGACCCCTTACCCATAGCCACTCAGTCTTGCCGGGATTCAGTTGTAGCCCGTTGTCCCCCATCCAGACCCTGACAGCCTCCAGGCACCTGGATAGGACTTCCACTGCATCAATTGGATCTCCACGAGGTTTGACTGTAGCTGTGTCAAGACTGGTATTCTGTGTTTGCTTGGCTAGTTTCCTAATAAGATGCCATGCTATAGTATTTTCTAATGCATACTTTTGGATGAATTAGACAGAATTTGGGTTTAGATAATTTAGGGCATACCTGTATGTTAAATTAGATCTTGCTATCAAATGCTGTATAGTCAATGCCCTTCTGTTTTACCAGTTGCCTGTCCTAATCCCTCCTGCCAGCCCACTTTCTACTTGCAATTTCCTATCCATGGTTTCCTCATCTCCTTGCTTATTTTAGGACTCTTAACTCTGCCAAAACCAAAGCTCATTCAGTAGCACAAATGGCCAGGCCTGTTGTTTATGCCCATTGTGTGCAGCATCAGAATGACACACACAAATGAATCATTTGAGGCTCAGAGCTCTGCTTTTCTGTCACATTGCTGATTATATACGTTCTTCTTCATGGTCTCTGTGGAACCACATACAGACACAAACATCAATGTGAATTCACAGATAACCACTCAAATAACAACAGTTACATATAACCAACTAATCCTTCTTCATCGTCTCTGTGAATCCACACTGATGTCTGTGTGTAAGTAAATTCACAGATGACCACTCAAACAGTGACACAGGTAAGCAACCAGTCCTGCTGTCATCCTGACTTTCAGAAAGGGATATGTAGGCAGACACAGATGTCTGAGAAAGACCTAGTGTACCAGGGGCTTTTGTCTAACTGATTGGTCACCTTTGATGCCTCAGAATCTAAAGATAAAGTGTCCGGAGGTTACTGACACTTAAAATAGCTCAGGCAAGGGAATATTTAGAGGTGTTACAACTGCCTCTATGTGTCGTGTCCCCCCCCCCATCCTAAATGTTTGTTTACATGTCTGCTGGGTAATATACATTCTTAACTGTTCATCATGACTAAAATTATTTCTTATGTTTTCTTTTACATGACCTTAAATAGAAATTATAATTATTTGGATGGGGTTGCCATAGATGGGTTTTCACAACAATTGTTACATGTTAATAAATGAATTCCTTTATCATGATTTATAAAATGATGCTGTAGCACACAGCTTATAGCAGATATAGTCTGCAAAGCATCTTTTTATCCATTATGCTATGAAAAATACATGTGAAATTGCAGTTTTCATTTATACTTTTAATTTAAAACCATATAATTCATTATAACAATAACTTTCAAAACAATAGTGTTTAGGATTTTCATCTACTGTACTGTAATAATCCTCTTTGAAAATGTATTTCATTATTTATATTTTGCCCTTTATCAGACCACTTTCTTTTTACTGTATTCTTTTACTTGTTATTTTGACCCTGTTTAGTTCCTGAAGTCCAGGAACCAAAGTCCAGCTGTGGTTGTGGCACAATGGATAGAATCATCCCTTTGAACCACAAGTCTCTGTTTTTTGTTTTTCTAGTTTGGCAAATTGCTTCTACTAACTAGGATGAGTCCTGTGTGTTTGGCTCTTTGTCGGCTTGTGAATGCTTGGAAAATCAACATTAGAACATTTAAGTAAAATAAATACAGGTACCCATAAACCAGATTGGTTGATGCTTTGAGTGAACTCTTGTAAACATGAAAAAACTTAATGTTTAGCAGAGTTGCTTTTAGGACACTGTTCTTGGAACTATTTACACATAGGTTTCAAACTCAGAGTTATATATTTTTCCAATTGTTTGTGCACATCTATTAGTTCAACCTTCAGCAGCATAGAAAGCAGAGAGAGACTTGCATTAACAATATTTTTTCTCGTATATGGAATTAATTGTCAGAAAACATGTTAGGCAATTAAATATTTGCAAGTGTGAAAAATCCAAACTGGATAGCTCAAGAGATGAGTAGATTTAGAAGTCTTTTAATAGAAGCTTGTAGCTCAGTTTTTAATATAATGTACATTAGCATTTTTTTCTGCTTATGGTTGTTGGACTGCTGTGAAATGTGTTGGTGGTCTCAGTTCATCTAAACACCATCATTTCATTTTAAGGGTTCAATTAAGGGTGGAAACAACTACTCTGTGGATTTTCGAACTGTATTCTTTCTTTTTCTGAGGCATCTAGCAATGGTAGTAGTGGGATTGAAATGTATGGATAACAAGAAGGCTTGTATGATTGATTAGGAAGACAATTTTGCTATCTGTCTTCCAAGACAATATGTAGTAAGAATACAGCATTGAATTAGGAGTGTCCTACACCAGTGATGGCAAACCATGGCACTCCACCTGTTCTTGAACTTCAATTCCCAGAAGCCCTGATCAGCAGGGGTGCTGACTTGGGCTTCTGGTAATTGAAGTTCAAGAACAGCTGGAGAGCCAAGGTTCGCCATCATGGTCCTACACAAATTTCTATGTAACTTACTAAGTTCCACATTTTTGGGCATAAATTGGTTTCAGTATTGTTGCAGACCATGAATTAAAACTCTGTTTCATGCCCAAGCTTTTTCCCTTTTCTTCCAGATGATAGCCCCAGCTTCAGCAAATTGTTTATAATTGATGAACTGCTGAAGTTCACTGCTTATTCTTTTCCATGGTCCTCAGAACCCAACACCTTTCTGGACTTGGTTTAGATTGAGGTGGAGAGATGAAAGAGAAATCCCAAATCTTTCTGTAGATAGACACTAGGGGTGGAGCTTCCATTATGAAATTATTTTAAAAGCCATAACTTCCAGTTTTGTGGCTTTCTGGAAAAAAGCCCCTTAGCAGCTAATGTTTTGTTTAAATTTTAAAAAGGTGAATGATAATTTCATTCCTTTTGCTTTTCCTCTTCCATTTGTCTTTTCTACCATCTGGTGTTGATCAAATCATCTGGAAAATGTTTCATGAAATAGGGTTGCAAGGGCTGTTGTCAGTAGCCAATCACACAACTATTGCTAAGAATCCCCCCTCCCACTGTCCAGTAAGCTGACTGGCAGGCAATAGAAACTCACTGCCCAGCAGTGAATGACTGCCCGCAGTGCTCATTTTGAAAAGATGAAAAGTTCATAGCATACAGTTTTGCCCAAGCAACACATTGGCTTCTCTGCTGCTCCTGCTTTAGATAAGCACAGGCCTACTTCTGTTTATCCCAACATGCCTGGAAACCTAGCATGGTATGTCCGTTTGTGACATCTATGAAGTACAGTACTGGGATCCCTCTAAGATGAATGGCTGCAGTAGAGCCAACACAATTATGCTGAAGGAGTTTGACAGTAAAGGTGATCCTAGCACATGCATCTGGAAATAGTGCCACTGCCTTTCTCTATTGCCTTACTGCTTCTACCACTAGCAGAAATCACCCCAATAAGCCAGATGGGTGGTAGCACAAAAGTGCCATAGAAAGATTTTTTGAAATGGGTTGCAATTACAAAGAAAGGCAAAAAGAAACATTGGACAGCGATGTTTACACTCTGAGTGGGAATGGGAATTTGTTCAGCTATTTAGTTCATTGTTTGATAATCTAACCTACCGCGTAAGATTAATATGAACTTTAAAAAACTAGTGGTTAAGTCCACAAAGGTTTCCCTTACATAAAGGGAGTCCATGAGTTGACATGACCTGAAGAAGCCAGTCTTTCATGACAGATAGGAGGAGGGTGCATGGAACAAACAAAAATGATAGAGACACTCACGAAAAGGAAACAAAAGTTTTCATGAGGACTTCCATATTAGATCTTGTTACAGCTCTTTTGCTATCTCTTGTGATTGTAATGGAGGTTAATGGTGGGCAAGTGAAGTTGGACAAAAAAAACGATGCGGTGGAGAAGGACTGCAAAACAACAACTGTAGCACCAAGAAACATTGGCAGGGTTTTTATCTAGTGGAGGAGAACACTGAAAAAATGGAGGCAGGAATGGTCAGAAATGCTGTTAAAATGAGGGGATGGGGGGGAAATGTTGGTGACAGTTCAGAGGTGGGTGGTGGCAACCCAAGAAAGAGGCTACAATGAAAGACATCAAGATGAATGTATATTGCGTCAGTGAAATGTTCTGCTTTGGGATGGGGCAGTGCATGATGGTTGAAGAAACATGGTCTGAATAACTGTTGTGTTTCAATGTTATCTAGGTTGATAGGTTCATGAATAAATTTATACAAACTTGTGGTCTCTTAGTGCTTGATGATATTTCTGTTCATTTGTTAGATTCAGTTTCTAAATATTTTGGATTTCTGAACTTATCCTTAAACTCTATCCAAGCTAGTATAAGAGCAGTGTACAATTCTGCTAGTGTAAGCACCAACATTTTCTTTTTCTGAATTAGGTTATAAAATCACTAGTAGTCTCAGTGGAGTGTGCAAAGGGGGAACAGAGGTAAATAAGTGTTAGGCTTATTTGTGCTGCTGTCTAATCATAGTTTGACTCTGATCAATGTTTCCCAACCTTTGCTTTTTGGACTTAAATTCCCCGAAACACTGATCAGCCAATGTACTGACTTAGGCTTCTGGGAATTGAAGTCCAGAAACCAAAAGTTGGGAAACACTGGTCTAGATCAAACTAATGGAGGCTCATGATTTCAGGTGTTTGGTTTTGCCGTATTCCTTTTAATATTAAAAAGCTATTAGAGCCTATTAGCGTAGTTAGTATTTATCCCAGAAATATCCTCTTAAGTTTTTACTAGGAAATTCAGGGACGCTGTTCATCTAGACACTTTAGTCTTTTATTTATTTGGAAATTTCATTATACTTGGATTATATTAGTCTGAGCAGATGAATATCTAACTTGAGCTATGTAGACAGAATGAAAATTAATTTTCTTGAAATGTTAGTTTCTATATATTCATAAAAAATCAATCCAAGATTAAGTCACATGTTTTGTGCTTATTGAAACAGAATTTAGTTGTTTGTGTTATTTATTAAAATCAAGGCATTAGCCCAGGGATGCCCAAACTCTTTGGGCTGTGGGCTGGTCATGTGGTTTAGTGGGCTGGTCATGTGGTTTCTCCCACCAGAAGCGGAAGTTAAACATGCTCATGCATGTGCAAAACGCCGCCACAAATGCACCTTCAGCTGTCGTAAATGCGTTTATCACAGCCGTGGTGCTTATGGCAGTGTTTTGCGCATGCACGGGCACATTTTATTTCTGTTTCTGGGAGCGGAGTGGGTGGTGTGAGCAGGCTTATTAGGTGGCATGGGCCGGATCTGGCCCACAGGCCGTAGTTTAAGCACCCTGCATTAGTCTAACATAGAAAAAACCTGTAGTTTCTATATAATTTTTTAGCCTTATAAGAGGCAATCGCCTAGGGAATTTTTGTACATTTATTTCTTGTAAAGCTGGGTGGATAGCTCAGTGAGTTAAATATCTGGTTGTGGTGCCAGAGTTTGGGAGTTCAATTCCCCACTTTGCATTCCAAAAGAGCCAGCCTCTGTGGCCTAGGACAAGGTGCACAGTCCCAGGATGCAATCAGAAGAAAGGAACGGTAAACTGTTAATTTTCGCTATGCGAGTTTTCCCCCTTGAAACACTCATTACGTGAGTTTTTCCATAGGGAAAAGTCCGACTCGCATAGCGAAAAATTTGTTATGTGAGTCGGACCGCTTAGCAAAAAACTTGCTCATTATGAGAGTTTTTCGCTAAGCTAAACGCTCGTTATGCGAGGTTTTACTGTATACAATACAGTCGTACCTCGCATAATGAGGGAAAGTCCGACTTGCGTAGCGAAAAATTCGTTATGCGAGCAGCCTCGCAGAATGAATTAAATTTGTTATGCGAGGTATGACTGTATAGGCAATTCCTACTAAAGGGGTTTGTGTGTGTGAAGTTAGGATATTAAAGTCCAATAAATCCAGAACTTCCAAATATTTAGGGAGTCCTTTAGGTATTGCTTCAAGGGCTCTGATCACTATGGGTACAACACCAGATTTTCCCCTCCATAAATGCCCAACTTCAAATTGCAAATCACAGTATTTTCTGATTTTCTCAACTTGTTTATCCTCAATTTGTCCATCTCCTGGTATAGCAATGTCTATAAACCAGACCTCCTCCTTTTCCACAACAGTTATATCAGATGTGTTATGAGTCAGTTGTCTGTTTGAATTTTACGTCCAACAGGATCTTGACTCTCCTTTTCCAAAACATTCTCTATCTGATGTTCCCATTAATTTTTACTGCATTCAAATTCAAACTTCTGTCAAAGTCTCCAGCTAATAATTTTGCAACCCTGTCTTACCATTGCAAATAATCAGTCTGTGAAATTTTGCTGCACCTGCTGGTCAGATGATCTACTGTTTCAACCTTTTCATTACAAAGCTGGCATTTGCTATTCTTGGATACATGCTGTATTTACAAATTACATTTTGGTTGGCACTTTTACTGAACCAATATCATACAGATTCAACTGAAATTTCTCAAATGTGGTTATAGATATGGAATTGGGACTTGGAAAAAATATTGCCAATGGTTGAGTTATCAAGTAAGCAAACAAACTTCTGATCTTACTTATTTGGCTTATTTATATAAGACTACTTTTTATTTTGAACCTTTGTTAAGACTTAAAGCCTGTCCTCTCTCAGGAGCTTAGTATTAAAACTTTTAACACTCAAAATGCTACAATGCTGTGCAAAGTGAGGATAAGAATGATGATTAGCGTAATATTTGCCTTAGCCATCAGGAAAAGGAAGGAAGGAGGCAGTATTTGGTCTCTTAATATATTTATTCGATTCTTTTCAGTTGCCTACTGAATCCATCTTTTCATCCTAAGATTGTTATAACACTAACATATATTTTTAAGCTTTTCAAGTGCTATATTGTGCAAGTAGTGCATAAGAAGTTGTGCAACCATTTGTACAAGAATTGTATTTAATGCACTCTTGCTTTAACAAAAAAATATGCATAGCCTCTAGGCCAGACATTTGCAACCTATGGCCACTGGCTAGACCCCAATGCTGATTCATCCAGCCCTTATATGCCCTCACCACTCCCAGAAGTGGAAGTAAAACGCACACTGCACATGCGAAGAATGCTGCTAAATGGGTTCTGCGCATGCGCAGTGCACTTTTTACTTCTGCTTCCAGGTGGGAGGAACCACATGACTGGCCTGATCAGCTACCCAGGAGATGTAGTCAGACCTGTGGCCTGAAAACATTGAGAATCGCTGCTCGAGGCCTTGCATTTCCACAGTGACATTTTTATTATGCCCGCTCTAGGTCCCCAACCTTTTTATGGCCATGCCCCACCTAAGCACCTAAGCATCTCTAAAATCCTGATCCCCTGCCCCCACTCCCCATGACATATAATTCTTATTATTTTACTTACTTACTTACTTAGATTTGTATCCCGCTCTCCTTGGTAGCAACCAACTCAGAGCGGCTCACAAAGTCCCCTAATATCACTATTAAAGTGCAAACAAAAGTACAATAGCATACAATATAACAAAACGGTAAAGTACAGTAAATATCATATAGTAGGTCAGTACACATTAGACATCAATACACATTATAGTACAATCAAAATACCATGGTATGTAGTGCAACAGCAATAAGGTTCAATAAATATAATACAGTAGAACAACACACATCACAGTAGAAAACATAATGCAAAAATGCACCTGCGACTACAGTCCAATTCCTCTTCCCGGCCAAAGGATGTTGGTCGGGAGTCCCAGCTGCGTCTCCTCTCCCCAGGCTACTGGGCGAGAGAAGGAGTCCGGGGGGGGGGGCAGGTCACATAGCCGCCAGCTCAGCTGCGTCTCCTTTCCCCAGGTGAGAGGAGTCTGATAAGGTGGCGGGGCCGGGATGGCTCAGTGGTGTCAGCATCCTCGACGTCCTCAAGCCTCCCGTGACCATGGGAGGCTCCTTTATCCTCCTGGCCGATGAACAGGAGTTCACTATTATTCAAAAAGTGAACTCCTGTTCATGTGGAAGAAGCCTTAAAGGCCATTCACTGTTAATAACTCATTCTTGAATTGTTCTGATTAAAAATCAGATTGTGCCTCATAAGGCATGTGCCCCATGTTGGTAACCACGGGTTTAGAGTCATGCACAGTCCTTTTCAAATCTGCTGTTCTCTAATTTGCTACACATTTATGCTGTCCTAATTATACCAGATTGTTTCTTTTCCTGTTGAAGATGTTATCATTTATACATTAAAGTCTCCTTGAAATATTGTACTTTTATATGAGAGTCAAAAGATACATGGTCACCTAGTAGCTTGTAAGTTGTGAAGGTACTGGAGGGGGTCAATTTCTGCATACTCACAATAGCCTACTTTAAGGTGAGAACAGCTGATAACAATTTTTTCTCAAATAATAATTTTTCTTGAGATAGTTTTCAATATTTTTTACTCTGTGGAAAGGATATTTTACTCTGTCTAGGCCATATTAAATTAAATACTACAGTTAGCAATCATTTTCTACAAGTTCATAAACCTTGTAAGCATTGGTGTGGCTCTGTAGTGCCTTTCATTAAAGCCCTCCCCCCCAATATCAACGGGTTCAGTATCCATAATGTTAGTTATTTTAGTTATTCATGGGTTTAAAATATTCAATTAAAAATCCTTGAAATACATAATACATGCATTTCTGTGACATCTCACTACACCTGGCCACTAGAAGACACTGCCTGCAAAGAATGCAGGCAAACATTTTAGTAGCTCATGTAGAATGATAGAGGTATTTCAAACCCCTCTCCCATTTCTTTGATTCAGGTATATGTATTAAATATAGGGTTCACTGTTATCACTGGTTTCAGGTATCCACGGAAATTCTTGGAACATATCCCCCATGAATACAGGGGGAGACATATATAGGAAAGTATAATGTATGCACAATGGAGAGATAAAAAGCACTGGCTAGAAAAGAAGGAAATCCACACAGTGCACCTTTAAAAAGGCAGACAAAGGCCAATTAACTGAAAACACTGCAAAGGAAAGGCATCTGAAAAGTAAGGTTTACATGAGAAGCTGAATTTTAAATTACAAGTATTTGGCCTGCTTTCAGAATAAATATCTAGTTATGCATATGATTAAGATCTGTGTCAAAAATGTGTGGCAGATTGTTTTGTGTAATTGTCTAATGTTGGAAGGTGGCATGGAGAAATAACATTTTTCTCTGGATTCTGGATTGAAACTGTTTCTGCTTAGAGCAGAATCATTGTAAGAAAACATTTTAAAGTGGAGATGTTGAAAATGGCAAACAAATTTATTTGGCTGCTTGCATGGCCTTACAACAAATTAATTAATAGGTGTGATTGCTACAATCCACTGCATTCTGTTTTAAAATTGGGAAAATAAAGCTGCTAATATCAGCCACAAATGTTTAGGTTTATCTTGGTATATGTATTGTGTATTTATTTTTTTTCCACAGAAACCTGCTAATATTTTAGTTATGGGTGAAGGTCCTGAGCGAGGAAGAGTAAAAATTGGTATGTTTATATCTTTGATAAGTCCCAGTGTAGCACTTAAGACGATATGTTCTAAAGGTGTGGTTGCTAGGTCTGTACTTAACTATTAATTCTTGCTATATCAAAAAGGAAAATTCACTGATTGAAGAGAAATAAAATCTGTTAATGTAGAAGAAATGTAAGATAGCCTGAAATGTAGAAAGAAGGGAAAACCTAAAATTTGGCCTATCTTCACATATGAAAAAGACATTAGCATCTAGTAATATATGGGAGAAATATACAATAATAAATTACCCATTAATTATATTTGTGCAATGTAGCATTGTGGTATTAGGTTGCAACTTCTGTTATAGGAGACAAAGTAGAAAGAATCACAAGCACCTGTAAAAAGAAAAACACAAAACAGTGCATTTTAAATTGGGAAATAAAACATAAAAATTGGTCAAGATTTGGTTGGGAGAACTTATAATACAAAAATTCAGTATACAGTAATACCACAGATAACACTAAAATCGCATAACGTTAAGAAATCTGGGGTGGAGAATTGGATTGAATAACGTTAAGGTCTTATGGGATGGATCGGATAACAACCGCTAAAGTCTGTGCGGTTACAATGTATCTCTATGGAGCTTTAACGTTATCCGATCCATCCCATAGGATTTTAACATGGCTCGGATAACACTAAAAATCGGATAACACCAAGACTTGTGGAACCAAGTTTTAGCGTTATCCAAGGTTTTACTGTACTGTAAAAAGGCTCTTTAAACATTTAACTAAATCTAATACCATCATAACAAGGAATTTTATCTCATACTATGTCCCAATATGGAATTGATACACACTGAGGTCATAATGATATAGGTGTGTGTAAATCTATATCTGGGATAAATCTTAATGTACATCCTGGGTTTTTTTAACTAATCTAGTCAGAAGTCAGTATTTTCTGTTAAAAGGTGTTTCTCTCCCCTCCCCTTTTCAATTTATTTTCTGGGATGATTTGCTTTCTCATTTACATAGAATTTGATAGGTACATATTTTGATTATATGACATTTTTTATGAAGAGTCTGTTAAAAGCAGGGTTTTGTGCTTGTTGCCCACTGAACAGTTTTTCCTATTTGAAGTGAGAGCTTCATCATTCATATTAAAAGGAATAAACTAAAGGAGTGCTGAGCACTAGCTTCTTACAGGTTTGTGAATACATAATAGTACTAACCCTGAAAGATTGGAATCTTGACAGCAAAGTGTTTAAGTGTTCAGACTCCAGACTTACTTAGTATTAACTTCATTGGTACTGTTTGTGACAAAGAGAGTTCTCTGTGATTACCTGGAAATTGACCACCTGCTCTTTTTGCAAGTAATAACTATTGACAACATTCTGAGAGGGGGCCAACAACCATCCAGCAAAACTCCTGAATCCCCAAAATGTTTAAATATAAAATGATTGGACTTAAAAAAACCACTCTTCCAATCCGCTTGAATAATCCAGTGCCAATGGCAGTGGTTTTTCTTAACTTTATTTTGAGAAACAATGAATAATGTAGAATGCTATTCTTCAAACAGCTTTTAAACATGTTTTATTTTATTTAAAAAACCTTTTGTTTCTGTGGAGCCATAGAGGATAATTAGCATGTTTGGTTTTTCTCCAGCAACTAAATGTTATTTTCTAATATAATTTTTTTTAATTGTTTAACTTAAAATGAAAAATAACAACATTTTAAATAGGAACATGTAAGGAAACATATTTTCAAACCAAACTGAATAAAGTTTACTTCTGGTAGAAAGATGAGGTTTTGCTCCTTGAAAAGACTGAAGCCTAATGTTCTTAAAGTTGCCTAAGTTCTATATGTTCCTTGTGATATCAATCTTTGAGCCTCATGTCTCTTGCCATTAAAGGAGTTAAGTGGCATAACATTTGTACCTTTGCTGTTAAATAGTAGTGGTTTTACACCAGAAGAGAAATACTTAATTACTGAAGTAACCACATGCTTTTAAAGTTAAGTTTAAATACATGTACAACTCTAAATGTACAAGAGAAACTATCTTCAGGCATTAAGAAAACGACAACACTCGCCTGTAAATAGAGACAGGGTCTGCCACTGATAGCACTGCATAGCTCTAAATGGAGGCATCCAGCATTAGATAGTGAATTGCCACAATGGGAAAATCCTTTACACATAACTTGTGAAAACATCCAAATGATTCAGAAGCCTAGTCACATGGAAGTCTTCCCCAAACACAGCAATACATACATGCTAAGGGAAGTAGTAATATGTCAAGGGTAGAACTATTTGACAGAGCACCATCCCTGTTCAATTAGTAGGTGTTAATGTTTTAATAATGCCTGAATAGAGCAAGAGTACACCTGGAATTATAAATTCTTCCCGTTTTTGCCCTGAAGGTAACCCAACTATGATTTATAATGACATTTAGTAAGGTACTACTTATAACAATTATCTGTGTTATTAGAAAGACACCTGCTGCTTTATTGCTTCTGTTCATAAGAACTGAATTCTGTTTGTCAGATCTGTTTTATAAGAATTAGAAATATTAATCTAAAATTGACCTTTTTGGGGGGTTTACTTATATATTACAAAATTTTCGCACAGTTTGCCAGTGAGTTGTCAGTTTTCTGACAGCTAATCAGCTTTGATTCAGAATGTTGGTGAATTCTGATCAAAAGTTCATGTTAATTGTAATTTAATAATTCTTCACTTGCTGTAGAATACCGTAAAATAAACTGAATACAAACTTTTAAACATTACACTGAAACGGACTTCTGCCACTATGTTACGTTTGAGATCATTCAGTTCATATTAAACAGCCTCTATGCCTTTATTTAAAACATGTTTCCTCCTCCTTTTACAGCTGACATGGGCTTTGCCCGGCTATTTAATTCACCTTTGAAGCCTTTAGCTGATTTGGATCCAGTAGTTGTAACATTCTGGTATCGAGCTCCAGAATTACTGCTTGGAGCAAGACATTATACCAAAGCTATTGGTGAGTAATACAGTATTTGCTAGCTCACTTGATTTATCAGAATTACATACTGTACATACATACATACATACATACATACATACATACATACATACATACATACATACATACATACATACATACATACAAATTATAGTGTTATGTCTTGTTACTCTTATTTGCTTCATACATGCAACAGATATTCAGTCCTACCACTTTATAACTTTAGTAAAGCATTATATGCTTTAAGATTTAGGGGAATTGATGAACAAGGGTTCTCAACCTTTTACACCACAGGCTGGATCACACACCACAGGCAGCTGAGCAGGCTGGTCACATGTCCCCCCCCAGGGCGTAAACACTGCCATAAAATGTGTCCGAGGCTGTCGTAAACGCATTTACGACTGCCACGGGCGCATTTACGGCTGTCGTAAATGCTTCTGCTTCCTGTGTGGTAGTGACAAGGACCACATGAAATGGTGCCACATGCTGTAGGTTGGGAACCTCTGTTCTACAACTTTGACTAGTTAGCCAAACATCACTGTTCTGCATAAAATAGATCATAGGTACTTTCAGTATACCTGGTGCCATTTTCTCCTTAATTTTAAGGATGTTGTCACTAACTAGATAAGACATGTCTCTGGCTATTAGTGGCTTGCATTGTTGAGCATTGTCAGGAAAATGTTGGCTTTGATCCAGATATCAGTGAGCAGAATGACATTTGTACAAAATTTGCTAATTTCCTTGAATTTCCATACCTGGCAAAGGCCACAACCCCTTGAACCAGATGCCATTCTGAAGGTTTCCTTGACTCTCAAAATCATTTTTGGGCAGCCAGGGTTGGGCAGAGGGTAAAAGAATATTATATAATTAATCCGATTACACAATTAAATTATAGCCATTGATTCTAGTAGATGTATATTTAAAGTTGTATCAACCAAATAGATATTTTGGTTGCTCTTATTGCTGATCATGTGCATATGTTGCATACTTTCATATGTTTCTGATTGTTTCTTCAAGTTTGTCTCTTTTTTTCTTAGACTTGGGTATTAGAAGTAACTGTGTAAAAGTGTTCCTAGGCCAGTAATGGTGAACCTTGGTACTCCATGTGTTCTGGAACTTCAATCCCCAAAAGCCCTGATCAGCAGGAGTGCTGACTTGGGTTTTTGGTATTTGAAGTCCAACATCTGGAGTGTCAAGGTTCACCATCACTGTCCTAGGCCATTTTTGGAGGGCAGAGCACATACCTTTGTATAGACATGAAGTAGTTTGCTTGACAGTAGATTTAGGTGAATTTTAGTAAGTTGTTGTAAGCGTAACAATAGTTCTCCAGATTTTGAACTGTAGTTCCCATGGTCCTTTACCATTTGTTAATGATGACTAAGGTTGCAAGCAGTTGGAATTATATTATTGGGGAGTCATAGTTGCCTATTTTTGTTTTAAGTGCTCATTTTAACTACCAAGAGCATTTTCTTCTTCCCCTTTTCCCCATGCTGTGGCTGAAGTCCTTTTGCTTTACCTTATGCTGCATAAGGCTGACAACATAACAAGTCATGGCAGCTTTTTGGAAATGAAAAATTTCTGACACCCCCTCCCCCAGTCCATCAAAATCCTTTGGAATCCCTTTTGTAGGGAAGCTATTGAGAGCCGCAGGATGGGAGTGGGAGTCTTTAATGGCAACAGTGATTTCCAGAAATTAAAGATTCTCCCACAGCTTCCAGCAGCTTCCTCACAACTAAAGATATCCAAAAGAAGCTTCAGGATCTTTGTGGAGAGGCATCAGAAATCTTTAATTTTTGAAAATTCATCACAGCCAATGAAGTTATCAGCTTTATACAGTGCAAATTATGCAACGTGATTTCAGCCTATGTGTAATATTTAAAATTTTATTAGTATCTTTTTCCAAAATCCTAACCTGATTTAGCTTCCCACTGTAGGGAAGATAACCACTGGGCATGTTTTGACCTCTTGTTTTGATTGTGCATCTCTGTAGCTGACAGTTTTGGGAAAGAAGTACAGTGGAATCTCGGTTAACAAACAGATCGATTAACTTAAAAATTGCATAACAAAAGGAAATCCATAGAAAATAGTGGCTCAGTTTACCGAATTTTTTTTGTAATGGATTAATTGGTTTTCATTGCATTCTATGGGAAATTCGGTTAAAGTAACTTTTGCTGTAAGAAACATCCCATAGAACGCGTTAATTACGTTAACCAAGATTCCACTGTAATAAGAGAAAGAAGGCAGGGGAAGTCTAATACACAAATGGAAGTTTGTGAATGAGATATTAGATACAGGCTGCAGTAATTTCTATGTGAGCTTTGAAAGTGTTTCTCTTTTTTTATTACTGTTGCCTTGTAATGTTTGTGCTTTAACTTGTGAAATAATTTTCTGGAAGCAGTCAGACATCATGGGGGACATTTATGTAGTACAGTCAAACTTCGCATAAAGAGCGCTTCGCTTAAAGAGTAACTCACTTAAAGAGCAGAATTTTCTCTGAATGTTCGCTTCGCTTAACAAATAAAACCAACCAAAAACTCGCTTAACAAATAAATCAGGGTTCACAATCCTCCCCCCCCACACACACACACACAATTGGTCATTTACAATGGTGTTTCGCTTAAAGAGCAAACTCACTTAAAGAGCAATCTTGTGGAACGCATTATGCTCTTTAAGCGAGGTACCACTGTAATTTATTTCTGTATCAGTTTTCAACCAAGAAAACCCTTAAGGCAGCTCACAAAGGATAAAATATAATTATAAAATGTAAACTGTTTTTCTCAATGTTTTTGAAATATTAATAATGTAATTACTGTCTGTACTGAAGACACAACAAAATCTATTTATTTAGAATATTTTATCTAAAATATATCACTCTTCAAACTAAAGCCTCCCCAGGGTGGTTTAGGGAACAGAACTTTTTAAAACCGTAAAAATATAATTATTTAAAACAAGATTTAAAATAGCAATGGCAATAAAACATCATTTTCTTCTCTTATATGTGGCAACGCTTGTATCTTCATGTCAATGTCTTTTCTGCTTCATGTTATTGGGAAGAACAGGTGGGGAAATGGGAAATATTATTGCACTGGGACATAGATATCCATCAGTCAGTCAGTGAATTAACTACTTGACATTTATGGAAGCTGCACTTTCTCCCTTAGTTTATTTTATATTCCTTTGACTTTATCAGAAATTCTGGGTTGTTGCTTTAAATTTTAAGGCATGCTAAAATCTTAAAAGAGTAAGGGAGAAAGTACTTTAATATGTAAATTAGTTATAAATAATAACCCATCTGTGCACATGTTGTGTTGTACAAATGATACTGTCCATGGAGAAAACTCACCTTCTGCTTGTACAGCAGCAGCACTCATGCAAACAGTGTGACCACAGTTTGTTTTGCTGGCTGGGTAATAGTCTATTCTTTATATTATGTCTAGAATTGTAATGTAAAAAGAATTTGCAAATAGGATAGAGATACGCGAGACACCTTGGTTGGAAATGCTCAAATCACCTCAAGCAGAATTTGTCATCCCTGCTACTATTTATTAGAAAATACTTTCTCTTTTTAGAAAGCCTATTTGATTCCCCCCCCCTCCTTTTTCTGTAAAGATATTTGGGCTATAGGGTGTATATTTGCAGAGCTGCTAACATCGGAGCCAATATTCCACTGCCGGCAAGAGGATATAAAAACTAGTAATCCATATCATCATGACCAGCTGGACAGAATATTCAATGTAATGGGATTTCCTGCAGGTATATTTTCTATTTCTGTCATTCTTCTGTATGCCAGGATATATGTATCATTTTATCAAATCAAATTCTCAACCAACAAGATTTACAAATGCAATGTGAAAAATTAAATTTAAGACTTAAGCTCAGTGCTGCTATAAAATGTACCTGCATAATAATATGCCATACTATTTGACTCTTGTCATGTAGCTTACTTATTTATGATATGTGGGCCCTTAGTCCAGTTAGATGACTTCTTAACTAGGGCCTTCACTAACATATTTCTTGTTTCTTTAAGAGAAGAGTGGAGGTAAAAATTGGGAGGGAGTAGGAGAGGGAGACTGACCTCTTGCAGGTCTTGTGTTGTAGGTTAGGGTTTAATGTGGGGCCCAAGTATAAAAATATTCAAGACTACTGACATAATTGTGTGAGGCAAGGGAAGAGTAGTACTGTACGTATTTTGCTCGTCAGTATCATTTAAGATGTCTGGCCTCTTCCTGGATTTTTTAATATGTTACTAGGCTTGAAAATCTTCTCAGCAGCCATGAGGAAATGCCTGTAATCTGTATGTTTCCAAATGTTAAGTTGTTAGTATTATCCTGGCTTGAGATTTCCTTTTCCCCTTTGATTTCTCATTGTTGTGAAACAAAAAACATAACTTGAGAAGCCAAATCAGCATCTTTTCTTTATCTGCTGTATCAGGCATGATGGTTTGTTAAAATTTTAATATTTTTAAACAGAATTATTGTGGAGAACCATAGATTGCTTTAATTTTTAGTGTATCCTATTTGGGGGTTTTTATATAGCCGTACAAATCTATGTAAGTTTAGAAACATGTAACAAATGATATGACAGCTGATCCTTTAAAATAATAAGAAAATTTTGAGAGCAGATTATTTTTCCTCTAATGTTCATTGAGTATGAACAAGAAGCAGAGTTAACACAGATGATGAGAAAATATGGTAGCTTTCAATGTGTAGGTGAACATGTCCTGTTTTTAATGTAAAAAAAGATGTTGTAAAGAAAGATGAAATTAAATTAATATTCATTTCATAGACAAAGACTGGGAAGATATTAAAAAGATGCCTGAACATTCAACGTTAATGAAAGATTTTCGAAGAAATACGTGAGTTTCATCAAAAGTCATCTGGGAAACTTTGATGGTGTCAGGTAGAATCAGGAGTTCATCTGTTCATTGTTCAAGTTTCTTCAGCACCCATTCTTTTGTGACCCCAAGTAGCCACATTAAGATCAGTGCCACAATTTAATTTTTAAATTTTATTTATTTATTGTTGTTATCATTGGTGAACACCATGGGCACAAATGGACATTTCATTTGTTTCTAAGCTCTTAAAGAACTATAAGATTTTATTCATGTGCTGTTTCTGCAAAAGCCCGGAAGATGAAGGAGAGGTGTACTGTATACAAATAGAAACGTGTGTATATAATGAAAAATAATAGTTGGCTTTTGTGAACGTGTGTGCAGTATGCATTACAAATAATTATGAAGCTCTTCAAAACAGACCCCTAAACCATGTTGACGATTACCAAACCCTAAGTGTGGCATTTGCTGTTCTTTATGGACTCTAGTTCCTGGAACATTGCAAGAATTCTCAAGGCGAGATTCTGACAGTTTCAGCCCAGAGGCAGACATTTGTGGACACCTGACAGTTCACTCACTTGGATTGAGATGTATGTAAGGCATTGCTTCCTGTCCAAAGAATAAACTGTCTCAGTGCTTCCTTGAGACTTTGTGGAAAGTGTACTCTTGCTGCTCAGTGGGCTGTCTAGATTGCTTCTCCCAAAGAATTATATCTCCCATAAAGACCTAAGTCTCCCAAAGAGCACCAGGCCAACTTCTTTTTTGAACAAGAAGCAAAGTCTGAGGTAGACCTCAGTCCAGATGAATGAAATGTAGGTCTCTGTAGGAGTCTTATCTGTGGGCAAGAATTCCCAGAATTTTGTCTGGGGGAGTCTTGGGTAATTCTGGGTGTTGGGAGTTCCAAATATAAGAATGGCGCATTCCTATACCAAACCTCTTTTTATCTGAAGCATGTTTTCCAATATTGCATAAAAGAGAATGTGAGTGGCTGATTACTATGCTAATAGTTTTTCACAGCATTTTATGGCATGATACTAAAATCAGGTTTCTGGTAATGAGAAGTCATTTCCATTTATCGTGTAGAAAATGAATATGTGGCCTAAAGCCATACACTCATAATGTTGGCACCATTTTTAATCATAAATGGTTTAGCTAGTTCAGAATGAATTATTTCTTTCATGAGAACAAAATTCTGTTAGTCCTATAGAAGAAAGCATACTTTCTGTTCAGTTTATTAAAAAGAAAAAATGTTATAAATAAATGTTTCCTTTCAGGTATACCAACTGCAGCCTTATCAAATATATGGAAAAGCATAAAGTTAAGCCAGATAGCAAAGCATTCCATTTGGTAAGCTTCTGATAGTATCTAATCATCCACTTGTAAATTCTAATAAACTGTTTCCAAAACCTGTAATTTGAATTGCTTAGAGCACTTCCTTTGTCAGTATCTGCAGATTTTTTTTTCGTGCAGTTGAATTCTTGTGAAGTTGTCTATTTAATAGTGGTCCAGGAAGTAAAACACTACATTCCAATTTATAGTTAATTCCAGAATGCTAAGTTTTGGGAATTAAGTAAGACTAATTTACCACTAGTGTGGTGTACTGGATAGAGTGATCAACCTGCGCTCAGGTTTGAATCCCTACTCGTCCATGGAAATTCACAAGGGATGAGAATATTAAAACCACTCTTTACTTTGAAAGCCCTATTAGTGTTTATTGTAGTTGGTTCCAACTTGCCAATGCTGAACTCATCAGCATATATGGTTGCAAATTATGTAGCTATTTTAAACTATCACAATAACCTCACTGGATCCTACTTTTATCAGCAGGCTGCTGTAGCCAAGTGAGTGTTAAAGTTTTCATCCCTTATCAACCATGATGAGTTCAGCCAGCCTTCTTGCTTGGGGAGTGAGAGCTAGAACCAAGCAGGCCAATTACAACTTTCCTTATTTTGCTTTTCTGTTTAGTTAGTTCTTATATTTCAACTGTTTGAAGAAGTAAAGAGGGAATAACTGTATTGGCAGTCAAAGATTAGTGTGGCAAATTATCACATTGCAAGTTTAAGATCTAGAGTACCTAAGTGCACTGCTCCTGATTATACCACTCTAGCATCTTAGTCTTGTATGTACTCAAGAACAATATTGAATAACCTATATAGCTTGATGTTACTTAACAATTTTTTATCATGAACTGACTGCATTTCTTATTTTCAAAGGGTGTTTTGCCTTGAAACTAAACAGTAATAACTTCTGGCTTCTCCAAGTAGGCATAAAAGAATAACTCTCTTGAAAAAAGGACAAAGAGGCAGTTGCTTTCTTTGAAAGATGTGGAAACTGAGTTTTTAGAATTAATTAAGAATGTGAAACTTGAGGAAGCAGCTGTTTTCTCATATTAATGTATTCTTACAGTGATATATGGAGGAGTGCTAGACGTCTAGATCTACTTTGTATTTTGATTAAGAAATGTGATTTTGTGCTTAGTCTTTAATGATGAAAAGTTAGCAATATGGCCTTTTTAAGAGAAGTATTAATTTTATAGTCACTGTTTTCCTTTTCTCTGTTTATAGCAATCCAGATTAAATAGTAAAAGCTAACAAGTGAGCAGAACTACGCCACACATTTCAGATATGTTTACACATCTGTCCATTCTCCAGTCAGTAGATATATAAAGTACATATCAGGTTTATCTTAAATATGAAATTGCTCAACATGTTGTAGTATAAAAACTTGTTCAATTACAACACGTTGTCCTACTGGCTTAAACTGAGCCATCCGATATTACCTCTCTGTGTAGTTTGGATGCATTGGTGGTATAATCAAGAAGGATATTAAGTATAACTCAGAGATCATAGGGGGGGGGAAGGGAACAGATAGCTTGATGTGCTTTTTGGCCCTTATAGGTCATGGCAACACAGTTGAATAATTTCTGCAGTAGAAATGCAGATCATTGCATTCTGCAATTCATTTTTGTGAGGAAGTAAGTAATTATTATTATTAATGTAGCTTCTTTGTTTAGTTCAATCCTCATATAGATGAATACAAAGAGCCTGCTTATACTAAATGAGACCATTTCATTGTTTGGCTCAGTCCAATGACTGTCAGTATCTTTTACAGCATCATGCAGGGGTCTTTACCATACCTGCCTGGAGAGGCTCAGGATTAGTCCAGATTTTAGGAAGTTTTGTGTGTTCAAAATGTAGCAAAATCTTTTCCTGATTGATTTGACAGCATCAAATGTCTTATGTTTTAACTATACTTAGCTACAGAAATTGCTTACTATGGACCCAATAAAGAGAATTACCTCAGAACAGGCTATGCAGGATCCTTATTTCTTAGAAGATCCACTTCCTACATCTGAGTAAGTGGTCAACATATTAGCTACCTATTTTTTAAAAATGCTTTGTTGCTTTCAGCGTCCACAGGTGGAATGAATTAGGAGCAACTGAGAATAACAGTGAGTGAAATTCTCACTTCTGATAGGCAGTGAAAGCTTGCTTTACTGTACCATTTGACATTTTAATGTAATGTTCTTATAAATCTTTTCTTAAAGGAGCCTTTGATCCCATTAGTCATCGCATTAATCCTGTTAGTATCTGACAGATTGATTATGTATGCTACAGATCTTCATAGTCAACTGCTTACTGCCTGCAGGTCCAGTTCTCCCTTTTCAAATGTCAGATGATGTTTTCTAATTACTGGTAGTTTACATTTTTTTTTTTTTTTTGTAAATTCACTGGATATGCTCAGGATAAAAAAAAAGTTGCATCTAGAGTTTGGGTATAAGACATATTCATCTTTTTCTTCATGGTTTTAAAAAATAGTAGGGAGTAATTTTTTTCTTCATATGCCTACTTTATATGTGTAAGCTTTCAAATTAGTCCTTGACAGATATGAATAGTTGTTTTGTGGCAAAAAAGTTATCTTCTTACTGGCAAATCGGCAAAAGTATTAGAAGGCAAACATACCTATTTTGCTCTGTGCTTATATTTATATTACCTAATTATTTTATTTTATTTTATGTTTTATTGTTTGGATGTCTTGTTTTTGTGAACCACCTAGAGTAGTGTTATAAACTGATTATGGTGGGATATAAATTAAATATACATTTAGCTATTATGTATAAGTATGTTATGTTTCTGTAATTTAAAAGCAATTTCTAAGAATGAAATTAAGAAACCAATTTATGAATAAAAATGGTACTATTACATGAAACTACCTCATCTTGGGTGGCTATATAAATTGGACAAATAAATAAATACCTTTAGAGAAAACCACCTTGATCTCTTCATCAGGAAGAAATAATAAGCTGCAAATAGTTGAAAAGGTCACTGACATAATGTGTATCTAAAATACATGGATAATTACCTACAAGGTAGTTTTTTGTGTAAGTACTGCTCAGAAGTGCAATTTGATATTGTGCAAAACTTACTTCTTGCCTAAGACCATGATTATTAGTTTATTGCTTTTATGTGCTGTTAGGTCGTTTCTAACCTATGGTGAACCTATGAATAAGAATTCTCCAAAAAGTCCTGCATTCAACAGCCCTCTTTAGCTCTTACAGACTCGAGTCTGTGGCTTACTTTAAGGCACTCCTGGTTTAAGTAGAGAAAATGGCAGCCTAAAATCTATCTCATCCTGTTTCAAAACAGATTGCAAGGCACATTTTATTTCCGCTTCTGGTGGGAACCACGTGAACCAGCCCACAGCCCGAAAAGTTTGGGCACCCCTGCTTTCATTAATATATATACAGTCAAACCTCGCATAAAGAGCGTTGATCTTAAAGAGCAGAATTTTCTCTGAATGTTCGCTTCGCTTAACAAATAAAACCAATCAAAAACTCGCTTAACAAATAAATCGGGGTTCGCAATCCCCCCCCCCACAGTTGGTCATTTACAATGGTGTTTCGCTTAAAGAGCAAACTCGCTTAAAGAGCAATCCTGTGGAACACATTATGCTCATTAAGTGAGGTACAACTGTATCTTGCGTTTGGTCTTTCTCTTTTCCTACTGCCTTCAACCTTTCCTGGCATGATTGTCTTTTCCAGATAATCTTTTCTCTTAATTTTTAATTTAATTTAATTTTTAGACTTGTATGCCGCCCCACTCGCAGAGCAACTCTGGGCAGCTAACAGAGATACAAAATATACAATTATAAGTTCCACACAGTCATAATAAACATATCAAATACAGTCATAATAAACATCATTATCACAAATCATAACAGTTTCAGAAGATAACAATAGAATATAAAAAAGCAAAAACTCTTTTCATAGTTTTTGCCTCCAGGGAGAGTTCAGGCTTAATTTGCTGTAGGACCTATTTGTTCATATTTCAGGCAGTCCAGGGTATCTGTAAAGTTTCCCTCCAGCACTATATTTCAAACCAGTATTTTTTTTCCCTATAAAGCTTTTGTTTACTGTCTAGGTTTCACATCTGTACATAGTAATCAGGAATACAAAAGTGTGAATGAGTTTGGTGTGTGTCTCCAGTGACATATTCCTACACTTGATGTTTTTTCCTAATTCCTTCATTGCTGCCTTTCTCCATTTCAATTTCCTTCTAATTTCCTAGTTGCAGTCCCCATCTGGATTGATGATTGAACCAAGGTATATAAATTATTTCATTATTTCAGTTTCTTCATTTTTAACCTTAAAGTTGTATAGTCCCTCTGTAGTCATAGTTTTTATCTTAATGTTCAGCTGCAGTCCTGTTTTGCCACTTTTTCATTCACTTTCTTGTTTCAAGTCATTGCTGCTTTCTGCCAGCAAGACAGTGTCATCTGCATATCTTAAATGATTAGCAATAGCAATTTCACTTATACACCACCCCATAGCAACTAGTGCACTCTTTGAACGGATCACAAGGTACAGTAATTACCATTTTGTCTGCAACATACCAGGTACTCATTTTACTGACCTCAGAAGGATGGAAGGCTGAGTCAACCTTGGTCTCCATCAGGGTTAAACTCACAACATCAGCAGTTTTTTGCTTGCAGTACAGCAGTTTAACCACTACATCATCAGGACTCCACCAATTTTTACTCTTTCATCTGAATTCAGTCTGGCTTTCTGTGTAATATATTCTGTGTACATATTGAACAGATAAAAGGCAAAACATACCCTTATCTGATACCTTTGCCTATAGGAAACTGTTCTTTGTCTCCCTATTCTGTCCTAGTGGTAGCTTCTAGTCATTATAGCTTATAGACCAGGACAATCAGTTATCGAGGCACATCTATTTCTTTGAGAACCCATAGATGGCTTTGCCATAGTCTGTATATTACAGGCTGATCTTCTGAAATTATTTAGTGTACTCCAATATTGATTGGATATTTCTAGTGTGATTTCAGTGCCTCTTTCTTTTCAGAATCCAGATTGAACATGAGACATTTCTTGCTCCATATAAGGTAAAATTCTTTGTTGCAACACCTTGAGCATCCCTTTGCTTGCATAATAAATTGTAGCAGTTATAGTTACTATTCTCCTTGGCATCTCCTTTCTTGTGATTGGAATGTATATTGAATGTTTTCAGTCAGTTGGCCATTGTTTTGTTTTCTCGATTTGGTGGCATATCCTGAAAGGATTTTGACAGATTCTGTGTCTACTATAGCTTGAAATAGTTTCTCGTCGTAACTGGTGATTTATTTCTGCCCAGTGCTTTCAGAGCAGCTTTCCCTTCATCTTCTAGAACTGCCAGTTCTTCATCACAGGAGTCCTGTTCAACAGCAAAAAACTAATATTCATGGTCTGAAGGAAAGAGTTCACAAAGCCACCTGTTGACCTTTAGATACCTCAGCTTTTCTAATAAAATAGGCCATAATCAACAATTTTAAATAGGAAATAAGATGCATATGCACAGCATCTAGCCTTTGGATTTGAAATTTGAAGATAGGTAATTCTTCCTAACCTAGCGTTTCCTATCCCTTGATTTTACTAAGGAATGTAAATTAATTTGAGGGCATCCATATCATATCTTAAATAAAATGAATAAGGACAGGAGAAATTGTAAATGTAATAGTGAATGTTATCATCCCAAATTTTCTCAGATCTTCTATTTAGGCTACATATCCCTGTAATAATTTTCTTTTATTCCGTCAATTTTAATGAAAGCAGACTTCATGACTAAATGCGTCTTTCTTTGTTTGAATGAAAAATGTGTACAGATGGTGTATTTTGGTCATTTTTGTCCCAACTGAGTTATCAGATGTAGGGTCCTTCCCTGGCAATTCTCTGATAGCTAATCCAAGATAAAACTCTGAGAGTGATGGAAGCCAATCTGCACAAGGATTTTTGAAAAATTGGAGCCTATTATGTCATCTAATGATCATGGAAAACACTTAACCCCTGAGAATAGTTATTTTAAGGTTATAATAATGCAATCCTGCCTTCACTGGAGGGGTTATGACTAAATATGTGACCAAAGAATTCTGAAGGGGTTCTTCTAGTAATTAGATATATTTAAAAATATAGATATATAAAAGGGAGAACTATTGTGTATAATGCATTATTAATTAGTCTCTAAGTCAGGGGTGCCAAAACTATGGCCCGCAGCACCAAATCATCCGGCCCACGACTCCCTCACCTCTCCCAGAAGCAGACGTAAAATGTTCCCGCACATGTGCAAAATGCTGCCATAAATAACCCACTGCTGTTGTAAATGTCTTTATGACAGCAGCGGGTGCATTTACAACATCATTTTGCACATGCGAGGGTGTGTTTTATTTCTGCCTCCAGTGGGAAGAACCATGTGACTGGCCCGGGGCCCAAAAAGTTTGGGTACCTCTGCTTTAAGTCTTAGCGATACCCAGTATGGTGTACTAAATAGAGTGGTTGATTGGGACTAAAGTAAATCTGGATTGAAAGCCCTCCTTAACCATGGAAACTCATGATACAGGCAGGTTGAAACTGGTCTTTTTCTTCTTCCGTGTCTAGGCACCTTTTGGTGCGTTCATTCTGCAGTTCCTTCCACCTGACCTAGTGTGAGAAAGATTAGCAAGGTGGCAGGTACCAGGGTATACCCGATTGTGGTTCAAAAGTACCACAGTCTTCAAGGAGGCTCTTTTTGTGCACCCAGTTGAAACTGGGAAAGCCATTCTTTAAAAATCTTGCTTGTCTTGAAAGCTGTATAGTTCATTTTAAGTGAGTTCTGGCTAGATAGCATGTAACACAAAGCTTTCTAATAAATTGCATAGCACAGTGCTCTCTAGCTGTGTGATACAGTTTGTGGAAGAATCCAAAAAAACTTGTAACAGGCTCTGTAAAGCTCATTTCTGAGTGATCACTTGGGACTATTTGTAAGTTATTTCCTCATTAAGAGGCAGAAAAACGGGTGTTATGTAATGGCAGCAGTGTGACTCTTTGAAAGGTAGATTAATTAGTCATCCCCTGCCCCCTCCTCCATGGTCTGGGTGGATGTTAGATAGAGAGGCATTGAATGTACAGAGCAAGTGTTTGGTGCTAATGGCTAGATAATCTAGGTAGGCTGCTAAAGTTGTCCGGTAAAGTTGTGTTCGTTCTCTCTCTCTCTCTCTCTCTCTCTCTCTCTCTCTCTCTCTCTCTCTCTCTCTCTCTCTCTCTCTCTCTCTCTCTCTCTCTCTCTCTCTCTCTCTCTCTCTCTCTCTCTCTCTCTCTCTCTCTCTCTCTCTCTCTCTCTCTCTCTCTCTCTCTCTCTCTCTCTCTCTCTCACACACACACACACACACACACACACACACACACACACACACACACACACACACACACACACACACACTAAAGATGATACGGTAAGTGGTTCATGGATGCGGTAATGCTGGTGCCAAGAAGAGAGCTATATGCAGGCAGGTGGTATGTGCCAAAAAGATGGCTTATATAAGAAAGTTGGACTTATGTGTTGTGCCTGTGTGGGGATGAGACCCTTGCCACTGGTAGTGAGATGACAGTGTCAGTTCTCAGCGGTGTCCCTTGCTCATCCTGCTCTAGAACTGGCAACCTGGAGCTCTCTTGTACTGGCTCCACTTGTCCTCCTTGAATGGAGCAAACAAAGGGTAGTGCCTGCCCTACCAAGGCTTGGGAAGAGTGCACTTCCCTGTAGTTGGTTGAGACAGTGCTCAGGATATTGGCCCAGGAGACTGGAGAGGTCAGGAATTTCTCTTGCTCCTTTGTATATCCCTAGTGTGCTGCTTTAGTTGTGGCTGAAAAGTAAGTGGAAAGGGAGAACAGAGCGCTGTCTGTTCATCTTGACATCCACATTAGAACAGAAGATTCAGATATGCAAGTGGTGAGAGCCACCCATGGGGACAAGAGATGTGCTAACATTTTTGAAGTACCGTAAACCAGATGGATAAGGCGGACCACCCATGTCACAAGTGTGCGATTGACAGCACAAGGATGGCAGCAGCATGACACAGACAACGCTGGCGCTTTGTCTATAAACAGAGATGAGCACTAAACCCTAGAGTCAGATATGACTGGCTGTCAAGCAAGGACAACCTTTACCTTCTCATGGATGAGGCAGGTGGATTCCTGAGACTTTGGCTTCCCTTCCTGCCAGGTGTTGTATCAATCAACAATGGGCCAGATGGTTATGCCTAAGAGAACCTGGTGCAGAAGGTGAGGGACCAAGCATGTGAAGCCATAAACTTCACATCAGACCTCTGGACTAATGTGAACAGGCAGCACAGCTTCCACTTGCTCAGTGCACATAGGTTACTCAAACCTCAGCTGTAGTGACAACAGGGAGTAGAGATAGCCACCAGGATACTGCTGGGCTCTCTTGCAAATCTGTGTCACGGACAGAAGCCACACAGCAGAGAACATTATTCTGATCTTGGAGGGACATTGTTCTCTTGCTTGATGACAGGAGAATGTAGTGAATAAGATTGCTGGTGTGAAGAGTGTAGGTTTTGTTTGTTTGTGCTGCCTTGTACACAGCAAGGTTGTAAATTCAATCCTGACCAGAGCTCAAGGTTGACTCGAGATCAGTAAAATGAGTACCCAGCATGTTGGGGGCAAAATACTAATTAACTTGTGAACTGTCCAGAGGGTGCACTAAGTGCTATGGGGGTGGGATATATAAATGTGATTGCTTTGTTTTAGAGAGGGCTGAATGGTGGCATATTCCTGGCCCCAAACTCCACTGTGGAGAGTAAATATGGTGGCTCAGTGGTTAAGAAACTCATCTTGTTACCTGGAAGACTAGCAGTTCGATACCTGGGTACTGCATGACCGATTGAGGATTTGTCTTTGTCCCAACTCTTGGGGACATGGAAGGAGCCTCATTTGGGCCTCCTCTGAATGGAGTTTCTCTAGAAAAAAATCCTTTCAACCGAGAATAATTTCTGACACGAAATTATTATACAGTAATACCGCAGATAACGTTTGCCTCGAATAATGCTAAAATTGGATAACATCGGGGAATTTGATGCAAGCATTTGCATTGCACAATGTTAAAAAAAAGTTAGACTGCAGGCTTTGAGGCAGAGATCTAACAAATCAAACACCGCTGGTTTGGTTGGGGGGAGATCGGGCACATGCCTGATCTCCCCCCAACCAAACTGGTGCTACGAAGCTCGCAGCAGCGGCGTGGCTAGAAGCAGAACGGGGGCTCCCTGGTCGGCTTCTCAGCCAAGCCGCCACTGCACCCTTGGCAGCAGCGGCGCATTTGGGAAGCCAACCGGGGAGACCCCTGTGCGGCTTCCCAAATGTGCTGCTGCTGCAATCAGCACTTGGGTTGGGTGCGCACGCCCCGGTTCTTTCCTCCAACCCAAGTGCTGATTGCAGCGTGCGATGGCCAGCTGGGTGGGGGAACGAATCGGGGGGGAGGCGTTCTTTCCCCCAAACCAGCTGACCATCACAGTGTGCAATGGCTGGCTGGGTGGGGGAAAGAACGGGGTACACCCCATTCTTTCCCCAACCCAGCTGGCCATCGCAGCATGAAATAGCCTGCGGGGTTGAGGAAAGGACAGGCCGCACGCCTGGTAACAACGATCCAGGCAGGGGTTTCTGAAGAGAGGCTGGGAAAAACTTTTCCCAGCTTCTTTTCAGACCTCCCCCCACCCCGGCCTGGATGGCTAAGGGGCTTAGCCATCCAGGGGGCTAGCTTCTGAAGAGAGGCTGGGGAAAGGGTCCCAAGCCTCTCTTCAGAACGCCCCCCCCCCCCCGGGCCTGGATCACTAAGCCCATTCTTTTCTCCAACCCCAGTGCCAATGTCAGCTTGGGATCAGCGCTGGGGTTGGGCGGAAAGGGAGCCGGACTTTTTTTTAACATTGTGTGATCAATGCATCGCACGTTAAAAACTGGATAACTTTATGACTTGTGGAACAAAGTCATAACAATATCCGAGGTACTAGTGTATCTATAGTGGTGTCATGAATCCATGCCATTCCCACATTCTTGACAAGTTTGGGAAAGAGCTGGTTTTCCAAAAGATTAATTTGCCTTTTCTAAGCTGTACCTGCCTGTAGAATGAGGGCAGCCTAGAAAATTTTAAAAAAGAAAAAAGTTCTTTCCCACCTGTAGATTGGGAAAAGGTTTCCAATCTAAAATTCTAAGGCATTACTTTCCTAAGAGATTAGAAAGGCTGGCAACCCAGCCTGTCACTCCATAGTTTTTAAGGTAACGGTCTCCCTTGCTCAAAAGCCAGACATATTCAACTCTGCTGGCTTTGTGTGTGCGTAAAAGGAGGGTAGGGGGAAGCTCCACCAAAGGAATAACCTAGGTTTCGTTGGTCCTTCCATGTTGTAGAGCCATTTTTTAAAAATAAAAATCCACAGACCTTATTGTAGATAGGAAAATAGTATTCATTAGAGTAAGGGAAAATATTGGTGGTCTCTTCTCTGATTGTGAGAATGCTAGGCTCACAGTGTGTAACTGGGTGCATGACTGTATTGGCAGGGTGAGGTGCAGAAAAAAACATTGCTGGCAGATTTACACTGCCATTGGCAAGAGGTGTGAATTTG
Source organism: Furcifer pardalis (assembly GCA_030440675.1). Taxonomy (NCBI): domain Eukaryota; kingdom Metazoa; phylum Chordata; class Lepidosauria; order Squamata; family Chamaeleonidae; genus Furcifer; species Furcifer pardalis. The sequence goes on along the minus strand of CP126895.1, from coordinate 95,259,424 downwards.
AAACGAATAGAGGACTACAAAATAGGTTCAGATGGGAATCTAGAATTGTAGTACAGTAAAACACCGGATAACGATTGGATCGGATAACGCTAAAATCGCATAACGTTAAGCAATCTGGGGTGGAGAATTGGATTGAATAACATTAAGGTCCTATGGGATAGATCGGATAACAACCGCTATAGCCTGTGCGGTTACAATGTATCTCTATGGAGCTTTAACATTATCTGATCCATCCCATAGGATTTTGACATGGATCGGATAACACTAAAAATTGGATAACACCAAGACTTGGTGGAACCAAGTTTTAGCATTATCCAGGGTTTTATTGTACGAGGAAGAAATGATTATGTAATGCTTGTCTGTCTGATGCCATGGGCGACTGGTAGGTAATATGCCTGCATAGTGGTTGAGTGACAGGGTTAGACACTGGGTCTGCATGACCAGTGGATGGGTGGAAGACAATGGCCTATAATAAGACTTGAGTTTCACCACAAGACCAGGCATTGTACAGTCGGCTTGCTTAGAGGCAGAACCTGGGGAGAGAGGAAGGAAATGGCTTCTTCACCCATTTCTGAAGGCAAACAGCATTCCCTCTTGCATCCCAAAAGTTACTGATGGGATCTGGCAAGAACTTATTCCTGATGTAGATGGCAGACACTGCTAGTTGTACTTAGGCTATAAGCCGGCCTGGCCCAGCCAAGCAAGACAACAGCCTACCATGATGATGAAGAAGGATGTGATAAAGCAGTGTCTTCCTACCCTACTAGAGTTTGATGGTGATCATGGTGCTGATTTCTGTTATCTGTTCTATTTTCTGATGATCACTTGATGGGGGGAGGAGGACAGTGGTGGGATGATAATGAGTATGAACAGTTGGAATCATAATTTGGACTAGTGCCAGAAACACAAATGGGGAAAACCATGGAAGAACTCAAAAGAGCCAGCCCTTTTCATTTTCAAAGAAAGGACCAGTAAATGAAAGACACGAAAATGAATGAAGTACTCCCCAAGGATTCCAAATAAAATCAAATATTTTCCTCCGCATATGTCCCTAATAGTCAAGATGAATATATGAATAGGAGGGGGGGATTGAAGTCCTCAAATACTGTGTCTTTTTAAAATTTATTTGTATTATTTATAAGGCTGCCTTTCTGCCAGTAGGGGGATTTAAGGCAGCACACAGTGTTAAAAATAAAATAAAATTAAAAAACAATACATAATTCATTAAAAGCAATTGAACTATACTGTACTTGTAATTAAAATACATTGAATAAGTTAAAACTTTAAAAACAGATTTACTCCATTAAAATACAACATCCAGGGACTTCATTATGATCCTATGCAGGAGTGATGCAAAGCAATCTAAATGTTATTAATTGGGGGGGGGGGGGGGGCGCGGCGGTTTGGATTAAATTGCAAATATCTGGAAATGAGCCAAGAATTGCTTATTTAAACTGTTTGTTTTAAAACTTTATTTACAGGGTGTTTTTCTAAAGAAAATAAATTCAAGACGATGGGGAGGAAAATAACAATGGAATTAGATGTTTTATTATGTATTTAATTGATTTGTTTTATTTACATGCTATTTCTCTGGCACGAGGGCTGAACACAGCTCACAGTAATTAAACCAGGTTCAACTAAAAAAATGCAATAACTTATAATTAAAAAGTTTATTTAAACATTTATAGGGCTACCCAGTGTGGTGTAGTAGATAGAGTCCCACTTAGCCATGGAAACACACTGGGGGTGCTGGATGGGTAAAACCCACTCCTTAAATATCTCACTTATCTTGAAAGCCCTGTTAGGGTTGCTGTAAGTGGGTTCAAACTTAATGGCACATAATAGCAGCAACAAACTGCTTTTTAAAAAGCTTTTTAAAAGAAAAGACTCGATCTTGCTCAATTTGATTATTAGAAGCCTGTCTAAAAAGGCAGGTCTTTAATTGTTGCTTGAAAGGAAAAGAAGAAAGGAGTCAACCTAACCTCCCAAGGAAGAGTATTCCACAACCTGGGAGCAACCATAGAGAATATCTTATCTCGTGTCTCCATCAGATGTGCCTGTGATGGCAATGAAACCAAGAGAAGGGATTTCTCAGAAGATCTTAGGAGCCAGGAAGCTTCTAGAGGATTTTCTAGGTCATAACCAGCAGTTTTTATTGAGTGTAGAAACAGACTGGTAGGCAACAAAGCTATTATAATAAAGGAGTTATATGTGCCCTGTACGGACTGCAGCGGCTAGGATGCTGACTGGAAGGCAGGTGGTCAGTAGTTCGATTCCCAAGTACTGCAGGACAGAATGAGCTCCCATCTTTGTCCCAGCTCCTGCCAACCAGCAGTTCAAAAGCAAGAAATTGCAAGTAGATAAATAGGGACCACTTCGGTGGGAAGGTAAACAGCGTTCCATGTCTAGTCATGCCTGCCACATGACCACGGAAACTTCTACAGAAGCAGACAGTGCTGGCTCTTCGGCTTTGAAGCAGAGATGAGCACTGAACCCTACAGTCAGATACGACTGGCTTTCGAGCAAGGGAAACCTTTACCTTTATGTGCCCTGTACCTGATCCTAATCCGCACTCTGGCTTCTCTATTTTGTACCAGCTGAAGTTTCTGAACTGTCTTCAAAGGAATCCCCTTGTAGAGCTCCTTACAGTAACAATTATAGGTGAGATGTAACTAAGGCATGTGTCACCATCCATAGGTAATAGAGATACAGGTATTTCAAGCAACAAGCACAGCCAGTGCACCACCTTTATCCATGCAAATGCACTCTTGGCCACTGAATCCAGACACAGGTTTGCAGATTGGATGTGCTCCTAGGCCAGTGGTGGCGAATCTTGGTACTCCAGGTGTTGTTAGACTTCAATTCCCAGAAGCCCAAGTCTCTGTGAATCCACATGAATGGGTTTACTGCATGCACACCATACGCTGCATGTATGCATTGGATTCAAACCTTCGTTTTCAGTAGGAACGTAACCATCCAGCACAGGATCAGTCCCTGTTTCCTCATCAACCTTTCATTTGACCAGAAGCTCTCCTGTTTTGTCTGAATTATTTAAAATTGAAGAAATGAACCCTCCTGCCCACATCATACTCAGTTATAATTCAGTCAGTAAAAACAGTTTCTCTAAAACACTGGAATAAAATAACCTGATATACAGTCAAAAATATTTTGTTTTTGTTTTTTAAATTATGGTCATATCATGAATAAACTTGCTGCTTGAAATGATGATTTGTATATGCCTTTTAAAATAGGTTCCGGTTTGAATCAGCGTGAAAGCCATTGTAGGTATTTTTAATCATGGGCTGTACTTCTCATTAAAATAAATAGATATATGAATGATATGCAATTCTAAGAGATCTTGCTTGTATCTGTTCTCTAATTCATTAAAATTGGTTGTGGGGTTTTGCAGTGTGTTTGCAGGTTGTCAAATACCATACCCGAAACGAGAATTTTTAACTGAAGAAGAGCCTGATGACAAAGGAGACAAAGTAGGTACTGAATTAAAGGCCATTATGAAAGAAATACATTTAGGAAATCTATTTTCTTAATCAATTTGTACAATGTTATTATTTGCCTGATTGGGGTAATTATGTTTAAAAACATGTATCTGGAGAACATGATTGAGTTGATCTTTTCATATGTATAAATCCCTGGCTTGTAATTATATTGAGTAATGTCATGCCTTGATAAGAGTATAGTAGTATAAAATAAATTATTAAAAATGAAATTTAGATGAAAATACAATGTGAGTAAGTAACAGGTGATTATGGAAACTTTCAGTTAATATATCAAATATAAGAAATTAACAATTCATAATAATAATTAAATATTTATCCACATAATCTGTAGACTTATAAAAATAACTCAAGTATTTTCTTGATCTATAAGAATGCCACTGCACAATTTCTAATACAGTACTGTATATAATCTAATGGGGTTGCATTAGCGTACACTTGAGGATACATAGCAGCCCTAGTGGTGCAGTGGTTAAACTGCTGTACTGCAGCCAGAACGTTGTGTTTTCATCCTGACCAGGGATCAAGGTTGGCTCAGTATTCTATCCTTCCAAGGTTAGCAAAATGAGTATCCAGCATGTTGGGGGCAAAATGCTAATTAACTTGTGAATTGCTATGGGGTGATATATAAGTGAAATTGCTATTGCTACATATATGATAACATGCAACAAAGGACATTTCGTCCTCCAAACTGCTTGTTTTAAACTGTTTGAGATGAGCATAGAGATGGCTAATTTTTGGCAGATATGGATACTTCCTTCTTGCTAAATTTTATGATGTTCATCCGAAATGCAGAATGCAAAATAACTTTATTCCACAGAATATCTATTTTGGGAGATAGATATAATAAAAACCGCACAAATTAATGCAGCCATATTGATTGCCCTGCTTTTCCTGAAGGTGCCAAAATGCGTATGGTCTCAACAACTAAATTGTTATCGATATATGAGACAGACACGATTAGAATATTAGTATTGATTTATTTTTTAGATCCAGGATAGTCTTACTTCAGAGGACTTCTAAATGGAAACATTTTTATTACCTGCAATTCAAGTAAGGGAAATACTATTATAATTTCCTTCTTGTGAAGTCATCTGCCTAAACCTTCAGTCCCAGGATGAATTTTTAGAGAATATGGTCCATATAAATAAATCAGACTTATTAATAATAATTTGTATTGAATTACAAAGTATTGTTGGCTGTAATTTTTGCAGACATACTTTGTGAGATCTAAAAAGAATTATTTGTAAGTGGTCAGTGCCTGCTGTAGCATTACATAACCTTTCATGCCTCTTACATATGAACTTTCTGAGTTGTGTCTTACTTTTCTCTCTCTTTCCTTTAACCAATTGAGAAGAACCAGCAGCAGCAACAGGGCAATAACCATACAAATGGAACTGGTCATCCAGGGAACCAAGACAACAGTCATACGCAAGGGCCTCCCTTGAAAAAAGTCAGAGTTGTTCCTCCTACCACTACCTCAGGTGGACTTATTATGACCTCAGATTATCAGGTATTTCTGTTTTCAGCCTTCTCATTTTGGATTCCGTATAATAAACTGAACAATTTAAATTAACAGAGTTATATGTTCATCCATATGAATCAGTTTTTAATTGTTAATCATAGGGTTTTCTTTGATGCTGTCAGTAGTAACAAAGTTATGTGAGTTGTATTATGTAAATGACTTATGTCTACCTTTAGTAAACCAGTTTGGTTAAGATATAAAATATATTTTGGTACCTTTGCTCAGAAGGGAGTAAAAGGGAAGATACAAGTACTGTACAGTACTATGTTCAGTAAAACTCAAACCACGCTAATATTTGTACAATATATTCTCACTCTGGTTGAGTTCATTTTTCATTGAAAAGGTGTTTTGTGCAACCATGAAGGCTGAACGGTGGTTTGAACTTTTAGACAAATTATGATTGACCATAACTAAGTGCCTAAATCAGCCACAGTTTAGAGCTGGTGGTCTTGTTCCATTTTCCACCCTTCACCACATGGCTTTATTACTTGACTTCATAGTGCAGTAGTGGCGAATCTATGGCACGCATGCCAGAGGTGGCACTTGGAGCCCTCACTGTAGGCATTCATGCAGTCACCCCAGTACAGAGGTTGCCCAACCCCCTGCCTAGCATCCCAATGGAAGCACTTCCTCCCTACCCCCAGCACAGAGCTCACCCTGCCCCTCTGTCCAGCATTGTTATCCTCATTATAGGCAAAACAGAGTTTCATTTATAGAATTGGGCTTTTCCATCTCCCATTTCCAACTATAATCCCTGTTCCCAATGCATAAAATCAGATGTTTGGGTTTGATATGGGAAATGAGAATGCAGATTGTAGGGGGAATTCTGTACAAGTACCTTGGCACTCCAGGTATTCTTGAACTTCAGTTCCCAGAAGCCCTGATCAGCCAGATTGCTGACTTGGGCTTCTGATAATTTAAGTCCAAGAACACCTGGAGTGCCAAGGTTCACCAGCACATGGTAAAAGAACATCAGAAAGCTTTTTGAAACCACTGTCTATAGCATTCTGGTAAGTATGAAGTATAATAATTCAAAGCAAGAGGGTGCTTTATTTTTGCTTGACAAATGCACTGCAAGTTTTCAAATGCTGCTTGAAAGCCAACGCTTTTGTAACTAATTCGTTCCTTTTTTTCTCCTCCTTTCCAATGCTTTGTTCAGCGTTCCAATCCTCATGCTGCCTATCCAAACCCTGGACCAAGCACATCACAGCCGCAGAGCAGCATGGGATATTCAACTACCTCCCAGCAGCCTCCACAGTACTCTCATCAGACGCACCGGTACTGAGCTGCACCTGAATAAAGTCAATGCACTGTTGCTAAGGCTGCAGGACTGGCTGTGCTGCTGTCTGTCTGGAACCTGGCTTTGGGCTGAAAGAATGTACTGTGACTGTTGCGTTTTCAAAATGTCTGATAGCCACGTTCCACTACTTTTCACAGGCTGGGAGTAGAGGCTCCCTCAGATTGTACCCATTTATGGAATTAGACTTGAAAAGAAAGTACTAGCACAGTTTGTGTTGTGGATATGCTACTTCCATAGTTTACTTGACATGGTTCAGACTGACCAATGCATTGTTTTCAGTGACAGTCTGTAGCAGTTGAAGCTGTGAAATGTGCTAGGGGCAAGCATTTTTGTGTTGTGAATTCTATTGATGTTAACAACGTTATCTGACCAATAGTACACAAAATCTCTTAACTGGTATTTTGAAGCATACAGTATGTGTCAATGAGAAGAAAACAAACTAACTGGCTCCAATTGAGAAATTTTTGATACACATTGATTTTTAGTGACTTTTTTTGTGGGTTGATTCATTTTCCACACTGATCAATGTTTTTTGACCAACAAATTTGCTGCAAAGAGACTTTTTAAAAGACACAATAAGAAAAACAGGAGCATTTTCCAGCAGATATACAAGCCTCCCAAAGATTAATTTGCAATGTATGTTTATTTTGTTCTCAGATCTATGACTTGACTGGTATTAAAGCTGCTATTCAATAGTAAATGAGTGTATTAGTAGGATAAACCTGTTTGGTTCAGCAAACAAACTAAAATGATTGTCACAGGCAGTGTTTTATTTTTCCTGTTGATATTAACTGATTTGTAGGCATGCTTTGAAATTTAAAAAAGCATGAATGAGGTTCCCTGCAAAAAAACAAACAGTGTGGCATTTTCAGATATTTTTGGCATTATTTTTTGAGAGCTGGCTTGATGTAGTGGATTTTAAATTTTATTAATTATTTTTAAATATGTTCACACATTAATAAAGCAGAAGGTGAAGGTGTTAGGAGGACCCTAGAGTTTGAGGAAAAAACCTATACCATACAATGTACTGTATCAAACTGTTTTACATGAATGACACAGGTATTCTGAATTTAAAGAATCAATGTTGTTAAAAATAAGGTGTTAACATAATAAAATTATTTTTCATATATCTGTATTTTTAACTGGTCCTTTTTATCAGTCAGTATAATCAACATACTATTAAAATAAATATCAAACTAAGAAACTGTTGCAAGCTCTCAACAGGTATATTCTATGCAAAGGGAACCCCATCTACCCAAAAATGCAGAATTAGTCATATGTAGCCATAAGAAGAATTCCAGATGACCAACTTAATGGGAATAAAAATATATGCAAACTTTCAAATTCATCGTTTTGAAGATATGTTGCTTACATATCATCTTTGGAGAGTTCTTTGAGTAGTTTGGAATGGAATTAGTTATATGGTTTTTCTCTGAGTTTGGGCTGCAACCCTGTGTAGTAAGTCAGGTTGAGAGTAATTGAGAAGCTCAAGTGAATGTCATGGCTCATCCATGGGACTCATCCGTACTTAGCCATTATGCCACAGTAAAATGACAAATAACAGTACAATATTATAAAGTACATGTTGCTTGCATTAATTGTTAATGGTGTAAATATAACACTCATATTGCATGTGGATTTCTTTTTTGTTCAGTTGCACAGTTGATTCTGACCCTTTGCGACCCCATGGACCACTGTCCACCAGGCACTTCTGTCCTCCACCATCCTCCTCAACTCGCTCAGCTCTGTGCCCATTGTGTCTACAATATCATCTAGCCATCTCATTTTGGGCCACCTCCTTCTTCTTTTGCCCTCCACCCTTCCCAGCATCAAGGCTTTCTCCAGCAAATCCTCTCTTCTCATTTGATGTCCAAAATACTTTAGCTTCATCTTCACTATTTGACCTTCTAAGGAGCAGTCAGGTTTGAGTTCTTCTAAGATTGACCTATTTGTTCTCCTTGGATTTCTAGTGTAGTTAATAAATTAATCAAAGTATAACAAAATGATTTAACATATCTATAGCAGAATATAAAGTAATTGATATACTTTTTACTTAATGTAAATAACAAAGAAACCTGTAATTTCTTCAAAGTAATGCACTGAGTCAAACTTTAACATTACAAGATTAATCAGGAGGAAAATCAAAATAAGCTTTCTATAAACCTCTAATAATAGCACTTATCGCTCATACTAACAACAGAGAGCAAAACAGTATGACATTTCAAATAAATCACTATTAAAATTTGTACTCTTTTATACAGTTAAAGAGTGAATACAGCTAAATCACAGCAAGTTAATTATGTTTAAAGTTAGAGGTGAAAAACTCTTTGAATAAGAGACTTAATATTTTCAATGCTTAAACTGATAAAGAAAGCATTTGGCTTATTTTAGTTAAACAGAATGCATCAATATAATAAAATGCAAGAGAAAAGTGAATCATAGAACCAGTAGGTGAATTAAAAGTAATGCCGTCTTTGTTCTCAGTGAGACTCCTAATCTATTATTTTGGTTCACATAAAGTAAGCATACCCTTTTTGGTGGAGTTCCCAGACTAACTGTGTCTTTGAGCGAAACTGGCAAAAGGCAGTCACTGGGTGTAAACTCTGAAGAGGCTTGTATTTATGCTTTGAGGAGGTGACATATTCCACCTTCACTTCCTCAAGCCACCTGGCTGGGAACCGCTTGGGACCCAAGCATGGCTTTGCTAACTGGCAAGGCCTCACCCACTATCGAGGGTTTTCTCAAACCCTTTGCCTTCAATCTAGCATCCTTTTCTATGTTCTTATGTCCTTTGTTAGGTCTTGAACTGTTAATTTTATACCACTTTTTGTAGATTTAATGGTAGATTTTTATGGTGGCTGCTTTTAGTTTTCTAAGGTATTTTAATGATTCAGTACTTTTTTGTAGCAGAATGAATTATTTTCAGCTATAGCAGAAACAGTGGCAGATTTGTGTTGGCTGTTGCACCAGTGTGAGCCAAGTTCTATAAAATTCCAGAACAATGTCTTTGAAAGCACATGTGTCTGCACAGCTGCCCACTCAGAAGAATCACACAGGTCTTACCTTGTTTATGGAGCTAGCTGTGTGGTCCAGTAATGTTGTAGCTCTCCACAGTGTTAGCCAAGAACTTGTTCATCTTATCTTACAGAAGTAAGGAGCTTGTGGCCTTTCAGCTGATGATGAACACCAACTCCAATCAATTGCAGCCAGTATGACTACACAGGCTGATGAGATTTGGAATCCAGTAACATCTAGAAAGCTAGCTAAAATTGTGTTTAAGTGCAATAACCTTACTGTACTACCTAGAACCATGGTGGCGAACCTATGGCACACATGCCAGAAGAGACACACACAGCCCTCTCTGTGGGCATGTATGCCATCAACCCTATGCTTACAATTGTGTCCAGGTGTGAGTGCCCAAGGAGGAGGATGCAGCATGCAGGTAGGCACCACGCATGTGAATGCACCATGTGATGTCACCAGCGTACCTCAAACAGCGCACGAACATACATGTGCGCACCCACATGATGCCACCGGCGGTGCGTGCCTGCGCTCCACCTCCTTGGGCACTCAGTCTCTAAAAGGTTAGCCATAACTGATCTAGAAAGTGAGGCAATTACTCCTATTGATGATCAGGGACTCCCAGCATATTATTTATGTTTGATATTTTCATACTAGTTTGCCTGTTGTGTTTCTTAGGCTCATGAAGCTTGCTGGGTCTCCTTGAGCCAATACCTCATAGGGCCCTTGTGAAAGCAAAAGACGTGGGAGAAGCCATTTATATACCAGTCTGGCCTCATTCAAGAAAATGTGGGATATAAATGCAATAAATGAATAATACAGTAATACCTCGGATAACGCTAAAACTTGGTTCCACAAGTCTTGGTGTTATCTGATTTTTGGTGTTATCCGATGCATATTAAAATCCTATGGGATGGATCAGATAACGTTAGGGCTCCATAGAGATACATTGTAACCATACAGGCTTTAGCGGTTGTAATCCGATGCATCCCATAGGACCTTAACGTTATTCGATCCAATTATCCTCCCCAGATTACTTAACGTTATGCGATTTTAGCGTTATCTGAGGTAAACGTTATCCGAGGTATTACTGTACATGATATGTGCAGCTTTGTGCTGAAAAGCATGATGCCATGTTTGTATTTTTTTTTCTTCCAATTTTTTCTTCTGGTACACTGTACATCATCTTTGGCAGGGATTTTCCCCCTCTTCCTTTCTTGACATTCATGTTTATTTCCATATTCTCATTGTACCACCTATTCATCCATCCATTGGTTTCTTTATACTGGAACCTCAGGTTCCAAGGCAATTATTCTCATTGCTGTAGCTCCAAGCGCATGCCAGAAGGGGTGCTCAGAGCCCTCTTTGTGCCATTGCCCAGCACAGAGTTCGCCCTGCCCCTCTGCCCAGCACCCCAATGGCATCACTTCTTTCCCCCAACACAGAGTTCACTCTGCCCTGCAGCCCAATGGGAGCACTTTCTCTCCTGTCTGGGTTAAGGCAGCCTGCTCACATGCAGCATGAGGGTGCGCTGCAGCCTGTTGGGTCTGTAGCAAAGGTGAGTTTTGGCACTTGGTCTCCAAATGGTTTGCCATCACTGCTATAGCACATCTCCTTACTGCACGATAGATTTGTAGACAGAATGGCTCTGCTGACTTTTTCCTTTGGGATCACTGTAGGGAAAAGGTCAACCTCGCGAAGACTGGGACATAACCAAGAGTACTGTCACTTTGACAGCAACATGTAGAAAGGAAGGTAATCGCTGTAGCTGTTTACTAGGAAATGTAAAAGAAGTTAAACTGGGTAATAAATGGTTTCTTTCATGGCACTGCTATTAACAGTTCACTAAAGGAAAGGAGGTCATCCTTTTCAGAAATGTAATCCCCCCCCCCCCCCAGTAGACTCTAATCTTTAAAAAGTTGGTCCCTTCTGTCTCTGTGCTTTTCAGTATTTGGGTTTCTGTCAAATCTTTTGTGTGAGAGCAGGACACCTAATACCATGAGTAGCATTTAATGTTGCTGGATGGGCAGATTATTTATTGCAGTATTCCTTTAGTGACATATGAAGAGCTGCCTTAAAACTCAGCTTGGGATTTAAACTCAAAAACCTTACCAAAACTGTGTTACTGGTTAGTAAATATACTGTATGATATAACTACGTTCCAGAGGGGGCAGCGGCTTGAAGGTAGTTCAGTGTTTCTGTCTAATAGGAATGGAGGTAAATGTCTGCCTTAGGAATGCAGGCTCGTGATGTATGGTTTCTGTCATGAGCAAAATGCCTCCGGGTAATATACATTTAATAGAGAGAGGTTAATATGTTGGTGATTTATTTCACTGTGGTAAGATAAAGCCTGAAAGTCAGTAATCCCAGAAGGTGTACTTAAAAAGCATTCAATAAAGAAGATTTAATAGGGCTGCTTGAGCTAGTGAAAGGGTCAAGATCTAGAGGCGGCAATATCCAAATAAAAGGAAACTAGAGGTCAATAAGGGAGCAATATCTCTCTCTTGAATATTCAAGTTGGTGACTATAGATTTTAGCAGGGTAGTTGTTCAGCCAGAATATCAGCAGGTTGAGGGCTAGAGTTGACCTAGAAATTTCCCTCTTTGGAGCCTGTATTTATGTATAACTATGCTCTTCTTCCACATCTATGCCAGATGTGAAACTGCCAAAATGAAGCCCCCTTTTGGTGAGTTCATTCTGCAGTTCCTTTTGCTGACCTAGTGTGAGAAAGATTAGCCAGCAACACAAGGATGCCGTTACAAGAGTACACTTGATTGCGGTTCAAAAATATCCTGAATGATGGGGGTGGGGGGGAATTCTGAGAGATCTCGATAGGATTAAGCACTGGACTAAATACAACAGAATATATTTAACAGCCTTTCTTCACAGGGATTGGTTTTGAGTCCCATTATCCTTGTCCTGGCTTGTCTGAATCCATTTTAAAATGGAAGCAGTAAACCACTTTTATCTTTTTCTGACATTTCAAGGACACAGAAGGGATCGTAATATGGTTGCCACTGTTGATTATATTTCTAATGGTAGCCAGCAGTGCAGAATTAAATTAATTTCTTAGAACCCACTAAAAGTACTCAAGGCCTCACCTTGAGTACTGTGTCCAGTACCACATTTTAAAATGGATTCAGACAAGCCAGGACAAGGATAATGGGACTCAAAACCAATCCCTGTGAAGAAAGGCTGTTAAATATATTCTGTTGTATTTCGCCCAATGCTTAATCCTATCGAGATCTCTCAGAATCCCCGCCCGCCCTCCCCATCATTCAGGATATTAGCTATTCCACCCATTTTTGTGTCATCTGTAATTCTGATAAGGATTCCCTGCACCCTCTCATACAAGTAATTAATGTTAAAAAAACACTGGGTCCAGGCCTGAGCCCAGGTAGAGAAGGAACCATTGATAAGCATTCTCTAAGAATGGTTTTGCAACCAACTGTGTATCCACCTGACAGTTGTTCTATCCAGTCTACTCTTAGTTTGCTAATCAGAATATCATGGGATACTTTGTCAAAAGCTTTGCTGAAGTCAAGATATATTATGCCTACAGCATTCTTAGCATCCACTGGGAATGAAAAATGAGGTAAGATTAGTCTAGCAGAATCTGTTCTAGACAAATCTATGTTGGCTTCTAGTTATCACTTATTTGTTTTCAATATACTTGCAAATTGACCACTTTATAATCCGCACCAGAATTTTCCCTGGGATTGATGTCAGGGTGACTGGTCTGTATTATCTGGTTCCAACTTTTTGGAGACAGGGACATTAGCTCTCCTCTGTTCATCTGGCACTTCACCCATTCTCCATGAATTCAAGAAAATATCAACAGTAGTTTTGATAGTTCTTCAGCCAGTTCCTTTAATACTCTTGGATGTAGTTCATCCGGTCCTAGAGATCTGAACTCATTTAAAATAATGAGGCATTCATTAAGTGAGACAGTCAAGCCTTTTTGGCATCAAGAAACTTGGCTAGCTACCAAGCCTAGAGATAGAAAACAAGGCACCAGTCCTATCCAAAAGTAAGTAGAATTCTGTGTTCTTATGTATTGCCATTCATTTTAGTTCCGCTAAACCAGGCATTCTCAACCTATGGCCCATAGGCCAAACCTGCTCCCTAATGCCAATTCTTCCAGCCCTTGCCAGTCCTGGAAGAGGAATTAAAACACGTTCTGCACATGCACAGCATGCATTTTATTTCTGCTTTCAGGTGGGAGGAATCACGTGACCGGCCTGATCAGCAGTCCAGGAGCCCTGGTCAGGTCCACAACCCAAAAATCTTAAGAAAGCCTGCTCTAAACCAGTGCTTCCCAACCTTTAGTTTTTGGACTTCAGTTCCCAGAAGCCTAAGTCAATTCCCAAAAGCACTGATCAGACAATGTACTGACTTAGGCTTCTGGGAATTGAAGTCCCCCTGTGGGGAATGGGCCCCACATTGGGAACCACTGCTATAAACCATATCTTGTTTAAAGCAGCAGTGTTCCCTACATTTATCTAGACCCATTTCAGTCAGGATTCAGGCCTGGATATGGTACGGAAACTGCATTGGTCACACTGGTGGATGATTTCTGGAGGGAGCCGGATGGTGGACATCCATCCGTCCTGGCTCTTCTTGATCTCAGCAGCATTCGATACCGTCGACCACAGTATCCGTCTGGGAAAGCTCTGAGGATTGGGGATCCAGGGCACAGTGTTGGCCTGGTTTTCCTCATTTCTGAAGGGCCGGATCCAGTCGGTGTGGTTGGAGGGTGAGATGTCCAGCCCTAGGCTGCTCCAATACGGGGTGCCTCAGGGCTCAGGGCTCTCAACTCTCCTATTTAATATCTACATGAAACCGTTGGGCGAGATCATCCGTTCCCACTGGGTAAGGTATCATCAGTATGCAGATGATACCCAATTGTATATCTCGGCCCGTGGGAACACTAGCGATGCAGTGGAAGTCCTTTCCAGGTGGCTGGAGGCTGTCAGGGTCTGGATGGGGGACAACGGGCTTCAGCTGAATCTTGGCAAGACTGAGTGGCTGTGAGTAGGGGGTCCTGTGTTATCTCAGGAACTACCATCTTTGGTTCTGGATGGGGCAGCTTTGCCCCAAACAGACCCAGTACGTAATCTGGGGGTCCTCCTGGACTCGCGACTACTGCTCAAAGAGCTGGTGGCAGTCGTGGCCAGGAGGGCCTTTGCACAACTTCATGTGATTTGCCAGTGGCCGTTTCTAGACCGGGACTCCTTGCTCATGGTCACACATGCCTTAGTCACCTCCAGACTTGATTATTGTAATGCGCTCTATATGGGGCTGCCCTTGGTGACCATTCGGAGGCTACAGCTGGTCCAGAACACAGCTGCACGAGTGGTGTTGGGGTGTGGGCGTTATGCCTGTGCCTCACCGCTGCTGAGGGAGCTGCACTAGCTTCCAGTTTGCCTCCGGGTGCAATTCAAGGTGCTGGTTATTACCTTTAAAGCCCTACATGGTAATGGACCAGGATACTTAAGAGACCGCATTGTCCCAAGGACATCTGTCTGTCCCACCAGAGCGGACCGGAGAGGCTCTCTGGTTGTGCCATCGGCCAGAGAGGCGCACCTCTCTGGCACTAGAAGGAGGGCCTTCTCTGTGTCTGCTCCAGCCCTATGGAACCTCCTCCCAATAGAACTATGCCTGCAAACGGAGCTGCTGTCCTTCAGGAAAGGATTGAAAACCTGGCTGGCAGGTCAGGTCTGGGGAATGGATCGATCAATTTCCTCAACTGGCTGGATGGTTTGACACCCAGTGCCTCCTAGCTATAGTGCCTAGCTATAATGCCTAGTTTTTAATGCTAAGTTTTAAAGCTGCTTTTAAAACTTTTAATTTCTGAACTGGTTTTAAATTGTTGTCTATGCTGTTGTGTTGGGAATCGCCCTGGGTCCCTTCGGGGAGGAGGGCGAAAAACAAATTTAAATAAATAAATAAATTTATACTGTAAGTTGAATAGTCCTAAGTGGTTTCAATAAATGACATGTTTTGAAGTAAAGCTTTCATAGGTAATAACATTGCTTTCTTTCAAAGCTCCTGGCAGTCATTTCCCATCATAGTTCTCTCTCTGCAGGGGTAGTAAGATTGTATCCCTGTCCAGTATGTCTGGACACATAAAGTCACTGCATGGGCATATTTTTTAGCAGCAACACACACATTACAAATCCAATATAGTTAGTTCAACTTGTGCAGTCGACTCCCCAACAGTAGGAGTCAATTGTCCTGTTGCTTGGTAGACTGGCCCCAATAGTGGTGTTGTTCAACCAAAAACCCAATCAGGCAAGACTAGTCCAAGGCTGCATTGGATCACCCTGCTTATTCAACTTATACACAGAACACATAATGTGCAACGCAGGGATGGAGGAATCACAATTTGGGATCAAAATTGCTGGGAGAAACATCCAACAACTTGAGATACGCAGATGACACTACCTTAATGGCAGAAAGTGAGGAAGACCTAAAGAAGCTGCTGCTTAGGTTGAAAGAAGAGAGTGCAAAAGCTGGCTTTGGACTCAATATCAAAAAAACCAAGATAATGGCAACAGGTCCTATCAGTCTCTGGAGAACAGATGGGGAAGAAGTAGAAGCAATGACAGATTTTACTTTCCTAGGATCCAAGATCACTGCAGATGGTGATTGCAGCCATGAAATAAAAAAGCTACTGATTCTTGGGAGGCAAACGATGAGAAGCCTCGGGAACATAGTGGAAAGTAGAGACATTACATTGCAAACAAAAAATCGTATAGTGAAAGCAATGGTATTTCCGGTGGCAATGAATGGTTGTGAGAGCTGGACCATTAGGAAAGCTGAGCGCAGAAGAATAGATGCCTTTGAGATGTGGTGTTGGAGGAAAGTTTTGAGAGTCCCCTGGATAGCAAGGAGAACAAATAGGTCAATCTTAGAAGAAATTAACCCTGACTGCTCCTTAGAAGGTCAAATAGTAAAGATGAAGCTAAAGTACTTTGGACATCAAATGAGAAGAGAGAATTCGCTTGAGAAAGCCTTGATGCTGGGAAGGGTGGAGGGCAAAAGAAAAAGGTGGCGGCCAAAAATGAGATGGCTAGCTGGTATTGTAGACACAATGGGTGTCAGGAAATGACACATTTTCTGATGTTTCTCAAGGCTTGAAATTGCAATTTTTCAGCTAGGCCTCATAAAAATCCTTCCCCTTCTCTCTGGCTCATGGACTCATGTCACAAGACTGCCTGTTTTCCAGTATTTCTTATCTCTAGCTTCATGTTTTGACTACACGCTAGAACACTGACTCTACATGGATGTAAACAATCCATTGTTTTGAGAATATCTTTCTCTGTTACCTGATTGGCTAAAGCTAAATCACCTGACTGCAGATTCCCCATTTTGCAGAGAAGTTAGTTAGTTCGTCTCTGTTTCTCAATGGCTTAAGACCTTGGCTATTGTGTGGGATTTTCTCTTCTTTTCACTATAATTACCGAACGAACTTGGACTGTTTTTATTGGATTGATTCTTTGTTATGACCTTTTAATCTACGGTTTTTCCATGGACTTTGCTATTAATGAACCTGAAGAATAAAGCAGCTGTTTCTCTTTGAAGATTATTGTTGTTCTTTGATTAGCACACACACACCGACGACACGCTACTACAAAACCTCCTTTGTTTTGTTCTAAGCTCAAAGGCATTACTGCCTGAGCATAGTAAGAGTTCCTTTTTAATCTCCTCGGTTCTCCCAGACGTAGTGAGGCAAGGGTTAAGTTCCAGTAATGAGCATGAGGCTCAGGAAATGATAAGGAGGTGCCCTTGTGAGTTGAGGAGGATGGTGGAGGACAGAAGTGCCTGGCGGACAGTGGTCCATGGGGTTGCAAAGGGTCAGAATCGACTGTGACTGAAGAAGAAGAAGAAGAACAACAACAACAACAGACATTACATTGAAAACAAAGATTCGTATAGTCAAAGGAATGGTATTTCCGGTGGTAATGTATGGTTGTGAGAGCTGGACCATTAGGAAAGCTTAGTGTAGAAGAATAAATGCCTTTGAGATGTGGTGTTGGAGGAGAGTTTTGAGTGTCCCGAGGTGAACAAATAGGTCTTAGAAGAAATCAACCCTGACTGCTCCCTAGAAGGTCAAATAGTAAAGATGAAGATGAAGTACTTTGGACGTCAAATGAGAAGAGAGGATTCACCCAAGAAGGCCTTGATGCTGGGAAAGGTGGAGGGCAAAAGAAGAAGGGGGCGGCCAAAAATGAGATGGCTAGATGGTATTGTGGGTACAGAGCTGGGCGGGCTGAGGAGGAGGATGGAGGACAGAGGTGCCTGGAGGACAATGGGTCGCAAGGGGTCGGAATTGACTGTGCAACTGATCAACAACATAGTCCAAGAAACAAGCCAAGTGCAGTCCAAGCTTAGGTACTAGGAGATCAGTCATAACAAGGGTCGGTGAATGCAAAGCCATTTGGCAGGGCTGTAGCTCAGGACACAGAACTTCTCAGCAGCTTCACTCAGCCAAGGCTGCAGTTTTCATAGGAGAGTTGTCTGAGCCATGTCCAGAGGCCCAGTGTACAAGCATTCTAGCATTCAGTTTTCCTAGAAGGAGAGAGTTTTACATAAAGAGTCTCCTATTGCCAAAGACATATTCTTCTTTAATGTACATATAGTCATAAATGGAATCAATTTCTTCCTTAGGAATTGTTAGGGTCCAGGGCATGGGCAGCTGGCAAATAACATGCATGCCCAATCCAGGACAACCTGAGTCCAAGTCCAACTGAAGCTAGAGATGCAGGATCAATCCAGACAACAAAAGCATAGTCCAAAAGAGCCAGAAATCAGGTGATCAGGAGATAAGACACAGCAGAGATCCCTCAGAGGTTGGAGCAAGGCAAGGATGGGGTTCAAAGAGCAAAGATGCAGGCGAGGCAAAACAATAGTCCATAAAAAACAGGAACAGGGCAGGGAATCTTCAGGAGCAGGAATCAGGATTTTCAACAACAGAAACAAGAACAAAGCATGAGAATCAGGAGGCAAATAACTGCAGGTCTGCTGATCTTTGTTGCTAAAGGTCAAGTATCTTCAAGGGCTGGGGTAAGGCAAGGCCATAGTTCAAGGATCAAGGCAAGACACAGGAACAGTCAACAGGAACAAAAAACTGAGGGGGTAGGTGTATCTGGTGGTCTATCCTCTATGCCCAAGAATCAGGGGTCATGGATGCTGTCAATTCTTTGCTATCTCAGAGTCATATGACTTGAACTCATCTTGTCTGGGGACGTAATATAAACTCTATTATTCTTTGCAAGCCTTGTGGCTTTCACATGCATACATGCCGTAGGCAAAACATTACGCTCATGAAAAGCTATCTAGTAGTTGAAGAGAAGTCACGATCATTTTCTCTGTTTCTTTTTGACATGAATTCGATGAACGTCTTACATTTCAGTAGGGTGGTCTGACTGCGTTTGGCATGTAACGAAAATTGTGTACTTTTGATGAGTTGCCAAAATGAAACTACGGCACTGATGAAAATAAGGATTATACCGTATGAAATATCATCTCAACAACTTTCAAGAATGCTAGGACCCAAAGTCTGGGAATGCAAAATGATGACATCATTAAACTTGAAAGGTGCCTCGGAAAAATTACATTTTCGCTAGGGGAGTCCCATTGTCGGTGAGCCAGCAACCAAGCCACGCAACTGATTGAGGTGATCCAAATTGTGTTAGATAGAGGATAAAATAACCTTTGTTGTGACACTATTAGAATTTTGGTCAGACTTCAGAAACAATTTTTATGACAATATTTACAAAAACTCCTCGAATGACATCACAATGCATCAAAAGCGCTCAAATGAAAGGGACAAATCTGTTGGAAACTGAGCAAAATCATCCAACGTCCTCATCAGCAACCTCTATCAACCATGGAAAGTGGTTTTGGTCAATTTCAGACAGATGTGTCCCTTTTAGCTGAGTTTTTTCGGGATTCTGGTCTAGGACTTTTGGATAAACATTGTCATAAAAACTTTTTGGAAAGCCCAAAAAAAATTCTAATAGTCCCAGAACATAGGTTATTTTATCTTCTATCTTCTATACACTTTGAATCACCACGATCAGTTGAGTGGTTTGGTCGCTGACTCACCAACAACTGGACACCTCTAGTGAAAATGTCATTTTTACAGGTCAACTTCCAAGTGTAATGACATCATCAGTTTGCATTCCTGGCCATTGAGTCCCAGCATTCCTGAAAGTCATTGAGATGATCTTTCATACAGCATAAACCTTAGTTTCGTCAGTGCTGTAGTTTTGTTGTGGCAACTCGTCAAAAGTACATAATCGGATTCATGAACTAAATCCCTGATGGTAGTGTCCTTAGACTCTACCTGCCACACTTTTTTCTTTTAGCTATGACTCACCCAAACTCCCAGTTAGTATGGCGATAATAATAATTATTATTCTGGATTGAAAGGATTTTTGCAGAAGAAACTCCACTTAGGGAATCACCAAATGAGGCTCTTTTCATGTTCCCAAGAGCTGGGACAGAGGCAGGCACTCAATCCATCATGCAGTACCTGGGTCTCAAACTACTGACTTGCCAGCCTTCAAGCTAACAAGGCAAGGAGAGCTTCTTAACCACTGAGCCACTGCAGCCCCGAGTATCATTAGTATGATGATAGCCTTGGAGGGTGGGATGTTCTGCAACTTTTAGTCCAGAATTTGCAGAAAGTGTTAACAAATTTTGTTTGTGGTCAGATTTCCACTGCAGTGCTCAGAATGGTGAGCCGAGTAATGAAAACACTTACATGTGCTTGTTTGCATCACACAGTACTGTACAGTATTTGCATTTCAAGGTTCCCAAATGTATTTTTTCCAGACACCACTAGAGGGCAGTTGCCCACGTGTTTCCCAAAATATGTTCCACAGAACACTGGTGGACTTCAATTCCCAGAAGCCTAAGTCAGGACATTGGCTGATCAGTGCTTTGAGGAATTGACTTAGGCTTCTGGGAATTGAAGTCCAAAAACCAATGGTTGGGAAACACATGGAGAGAACGTCATTTTTAGTAGAAATATTAAGCTAAATACCAGTTCCATTAATTTTATTTTTCTTTAAAAATATGCTTCTGCTTTACCTTGAATATAGACTGTGTATTCCAATGAATCATTTGGAATAACTTAAAACTTATTCACTCTTCTGTACAATTGCTACTCAGTTCACAAAAATGTTGCCTGCTAGGATTTTCCCCCCCACATAAGGATTAACAGAGTTACCAACCCCTTTCTAGTGTGTGGAAAAGCTGCTGCTGTTGTTGTTGTTATCATATCGTGATTTGCAAATTGAATTCAAGAGTCTATGAAGGAAGAATTCTGTTGTTGTACCCATAGTGATTGGAACCCTTGGAGCAATACCTAAAGGACTCCATAGATATTTGGAAATTGTGAACTTATTGGACTTAGATATCCTAACTCTCCAAAAAACAACTCTACTAGGAACTGCATATATTAACAGTTCTTGGTTAGGGGATGAACTGTTAATTTTATTCCAGTCCTCAACTGTGAATCAAGTAGTAGATTTTTATCCAATCATCATCATCATCAACATCATCCTATGTAGATCATTATATTTTTTCCTTGTCCTGATTCTTATAGGTCCTTCTTATTTTTATTAAATGGAGTATGTCATCCATTCCTTATTCTTATAATTTGACATATTAATTCCTCCATGGCCACACCACCAGCCTGGATGAGAGGCAGCTGTGGCCGCTGTCGCCACACTCCTGGCCTCGCCTGGCCGGATGGTTGAAGAGACAATGGAGACACAGGCTAGAGGACCTTGCCACTTCCCCCGTAGCCATACCACTGGCCAGGATGAGAGGCAGCTGTGGCCGCCATCACCACCCGCTGGTCCCACCTGGCCAGAGGGTTGAAGAAACGATGGGGGCTACCATGGTGTCTTTGATTCTGTATTTCTGAATACTGCTGCTATTGTTTATTTTTGTATGTTTGCATTTTTATTGTATTGTGAAGTTTTTTGTGGTGTATGTGAGCCATCCTGAGTCTCACGATAGATTGGGTGGCATATAAATACGATAAATTAAATTAAATTAAATTATGGTCTGATGAAATATTTGCTCTAAGATATGCCTTTGCTGACAAGATACTGTTACAAAACCTTCTGTTTATAAGAGCAAAGTCTATTTGATTTCTGACAGTGTTATCAGGACTGTTGGTAGGCATTTTCCAAGTGTAAAGTCATCTGCATGGCAGCTTAAACCATGTGTTGGTGATCACTATATCTTCTTCTCTGCAGAGTTTTACAAGGCTATTTCCCCTCTTGTTCCTTTTTTCCAAGGCCATATAGTCCAACTATGCCATTCTGTTTACCCTGGCCGACTCTAGCATTAAAGTCTCCCATAATCACAGAAACATCATTTCTTTTCTGGAATAGTAGCCATGTTACTCTGTGGTTCAGGCATATCAGACAATAAAAAGAAAAATAATAAAACAAAACAAAAACACTGTAGCATTTTAAAGACTAACTGCTATATTTTTACTGTTAGGTTTCATGGATCAAGTCCACTTCTTCAGACAAGGAGTAAAACTTCTAAGCATGGTTTATGTACACCAGATGCAGGGGTCATGATGTTACAAGGGAAAAGGATCACAATGGAAAAGGGAAAAGATTCACAAAGCAATGAGGTAAAGAGTAATCAAGCAGAATGACAGACATGCATGCATATCAATACAGCTTCCTACAGCTAGCAGTAACAATAGATTATTCAGATTAGTTTTAAATGTCTCCCTTTCAATTTCAAAAGTGTCAAGTTGCCAAGCAAAGGTAATGAGTTTAACCTCTGGTTTACACTCTTACTTGGTTACTTCTTGTTGTGCTCAAATTGTAAGAGAGAATTTGCAGGAAGGTTGGTGAAGGTGGTATAGTACACCAAAATATAATATATAAAATATCTAGCAGCATATAGCAATTTGTGTATCAAATCTGATAATGTCCCAGAAACTCTTGGCTAATATTTAAGCCTCTGTGATGGGTGTCCAACAGATGGATGTATTTGATTTCTGCTGTCTCTCTTTGGATCCTAGTCATGTAATTTCTCTGTTCCAGAATTGTAACTTTCAGGTCTTGGATAGAGTGTCCAGGTAGACTGAAGTGGTTTGATACAGGTTTCTCTGTGTTGCCATTGCCACCCCATCTCTCTCTCTCTCTCTCACTCACTCACTCACTCACTCACTCACCATCTCTCTCTCTCTCTCTCTCTCACACACACACACACACACACACACGTCCTAACCACTAAGCCACCGGAGTGTTGTTTTCTTCTTTCGCATCTAGGCCAGATCTGAAACTGCCAAAACGAAGGCACCCTCAGGTGAGTTCATTCTGCAGTTCCTTTCACCTGACTTAGTGTGAAAAGATTAGCTGGCAACATATGGTGGGTATGCTTATAGTAAACTATTTCAAGCACTTTCATTTTAAATCATGTTCATTTTCAGGGTTACTTTGTCTATGCTTCTACTTTAAATATTTTAGCACACTATGCATGCATCATAGCCTAGCTTGACAACGGAGTGACCTGTATGTCATCTGATATCCTTTCAGTTTGTATGTAAAATATTGATTCTCCCCACCCCCAAATGCCATCATCTCATATAGACTTGATGACCTTTTCATTTGCTCTAATTAAATAAATCTTTTGACTATGCTGGACTGGTGAATCGCTTTGGACTACACACTCTCTGCAACCAGAGAATCTGTTTTTCACTGACAGCAGGAAAATTCCTTTACTCTGGCAAAATTCCATTACTGCTTTATCCCATTCTGATTCTTCCCACTACTATAGAATTTGTCTGTAGGGGCTGTTGCAAAAAAAAAATGCACAATTTTTTTAAAGAATTTTTCTCTTGAATTTAAACTTTATTTATTTAAGATATTTGTTTACCTCTTGTCTTCCTTTTAATATGCCACTGTAGGATGTACTCCCAGTTTTTCTGTACTCTGCCTATGGAAACCATTACTGTGTTACTCATTTCTTTTACTGGTCAGGTACAGGAAGGGATTTTATTTTATGTTTTTAAAAAAGTGAATGAATGAGAACAAAAACACACTGGGAAAGTCAGCAACCCCTTTGGCAGAAAAGTAAGGCAAGCAGAAAGCACTATGTAAGGTATTATAACAAGAGGTTGTGAAATCAATTCAGTCTCTCTTTCTTAGCTCTCCAGTGTATTATTCTGTTCCCCTCCATGCTTGGTTTTGAGTGCTGCATAAACACTGACAGATGGAGGCTGTTGAAAGAGTAAAAAGATCTGAGGAATGAGGAAACTGCTAAGAAGCTGCAGAGACAGAAACAAAAGGGCCCTGTGTGTGTCCTGGTTTAGCTTCAGGGAATTAAGAGCTGATCCTTCTCTCAATCCTAAGAGCTGAAGTTCTGGCAGTGCTCGCTCTTCTCTGTCTCGCCCTATTTGTGTGTGTATGCGCGCATGCGCAAGGAAGAGAGAGCACTGGCCTTACTATGAGGCAGTTAATTTTAGGTGTCATTAAAGAGCAGCAATGAGCAAAGCAATCAAAGCAATCATACTTATATACCGCTCCATAGTGCTTAGTGCACTCTCTGGACAGTTCACAAGTTAATTAGCATTTTGTCCCCAACCTGCTGGGTACTCATTTTACCAACCTCAGAAGGATGGAAGGCTGAGTCAACCTTGAGCCCTGGTCAGGAATGAACTTGCAATCTTTTGGTTGCAGTACAGAAATTTAACCACTGCACCACCAGAGCAATGAGATATTTACGATACTGTTGGTGGTGGGAATCCTATTGGGTGTGCACAATGCAAACACAAAACTGCATGACCAGTGTGAGGGATCATTCTAATTGGATGTTGCACACTTGAATATGTCCATTTTACACAAGCCATTGCATGGCCAGCTCACAATAGATGGAAAATAGTGAAACTTCCTTCCACAGTGACCCTTACACATGTGGTTTGGAATTTTTACTATTTCTGTTATCATAAATTTTAATTTTAAAGGAAAAGGAAAAAGGATCAGACAGATGTAGATTTTAGGACTGGAACAATCTACATGGTACCATTTATTCCAGGGGTTCCAAACTTATGGCCTGTGGGTCAGACCCGGCCCACAGCACTATTTCATATGGCCCGTGTTGCCACCAATGCCGCACTGGAAACGTAAGTTGATGTATTTATGGCTGCCATAAAATGCATCCATGGCTGTTGTAAATGTGTTGATGACAGCCTCTGACATGTTTTATGGCACTACAATGTGGACAGCAAATGGAAGGCCACTGCATTGTGTTGTCCCCAGAAAATCTTCATGGCTGATTACCATGATGATTGCTAATACAGTATTTGGAATCAGACACACGGTACTTGAAGAAGAAAAAGTATGCTTGGTAGCACACCAATGACTAGTCAAATAGAATTTTGATGTTGTTCCGTCGCACAGTTGATTCCGAACCTTTGCGACCCCATGGACCACTGCCAGGCACTCCTGTCCTCCACCATCCTTCTCAACTCACTCAGTTCTGTGCCCATTGTCTCTATGATACCATCTAGCCATCTCATTTTTGGCCACCCCCTTTTTCTTTTGCCCTCCACACTTCCCAGCATCAAGGCCTTCTCAAGTGAATCCTCTCTTCTCATTCGATGTCCAAAGTACTTTAGCTTCATCTTTACTATTTGACCTTCAAGGGAGCAGTCAGGGTTGATTTCTTCTAAGACTGACCTGTTTGTTCTCCTCGCTGTCCAGGGGACTCTCAAAACTCTCCTCCAACACCACATCTCAAAGGCATCTCGTCTTCCGCGCTCAGTTTTCTTTATGGTCCAGCTCTCACAACCATACATTGCCACCGGGAACACCATTGTTTTGACTATACGAATTTTTCTTTGCAATGTGTTGTCTCTATTTTTCACTATGTTCCCCAGGTTTCTCATTGCTTGCCTCCCAAGAATCAGTCGCCTTTTTATTTCATGGCTGCAATCCCCATCTGCAGGGAGCTTTGATCCTAGGAAAGTAAAATCTGTCACTGCTTCTACTTCTTCCCCATCTATTTTCCAGGGATTGATAGGGCCTGTTGCCATTATTCATTCATTCATTCATTCATTCATTCATTCATTCATTCATTTCGATTTATATGCCGCCCTACTTGGTGAAAACCAACTCAGGGCGGCTCACAACATACAATAAAATACAATGTAACAGCTCAATAATACAATATCACAGTATCACAAGATACAGTACAATAAAATAAATATAAACACAATATAATCAGAATATCTTGGTTTTCTTGATATTCTCAAGCCAGCTTTTGCACTCTCTTCTTTCAACCTAAGCAGCAGCTTCTTTAAGTCCTCCTCACTTTCTGCCATTAGGGTGCATATATCAAGTTGTTGATGTTTCTCCCATCAATTTTGATCCCAAATTGTGATTCCTCCATCCCTGCATTGTGCATTATGTGCTCTGTGTATAAGTTGAATAAGCAGGGTGACAAAATGTCGCCTTGTCTTACTCTTTTTCCTATTCCAAACCACTCTGTCCTTCCATATTCTGTCCTAACTGTTGCTTCTTCATTCATGTACAGATTTCTTATGAGGTATATAAGGTGCTCTGGTATTCCCATCTCTTTAATTACTTGCCATATTTTGTTGTGGTCCACAAATAGAATTGCATAGCTTAAATATTTGTATGCATATGGTGCAAAATTATTAGGAAGATTGTAGATTTAAAAATCAAAAGTGACTGGGAAATGCAGTGCGGGCAAGGGAGGAATTATCTGAAAAAGCTCAGTGATTTTTGTAAAAATGCAATCTTTCTTATGGATTTAATCAATTTTTTGAATAAATTTCTGTACTTTCAGTCTTTCTGGATTCTCCAGTGTATTCTGTTCCTTTCCTAGCTTGGTTTTGAGTGCTACATAAACACTGACAGATGGAAGCTGTTGAAAGAGTAAAGAGACCTGAAGAGTGAGGAAACTGCTAAGAAGCTGTAGAGATAGAAACAAAAGGAGCCTGTCTGTGTCCTGGTTTAGCTTCAGGGAATAATTAACAGCCTGTGTGTGACCGGCCAGAATCCTGTTGGTGTTTGTGTACGTTTTGCATAACTTGCTGTTGTCTAGTTGCAGCTAAACTAAGGAGGTGCTCTTTCATGGAGTGCCAGGACACTTCCTAATAAAGATAGTTTTTTGGCTCTATCCCCTCTATGTGTAGGAAATGTTTTGTTTTTGTTTTGTTCAGTCGCATCTTTAGACCATCAAATGAACAAATATATAGCTACAGTATATACATATATACAGTGTGTAGGTTCTTATAAAGTCGCATTTGCGAGTGGGGTGGCATAACAATCGAAATATAATAATAATAATAATAATAATAATAATAATAATAATAATAATAATAATAATAATAATAATAATAATAATAATAATAAACTGCAACTGAGACAAAGGGTAAAGGTCCCCCTTGATCAAAAGCCAGTCATATCTGACTCTAGGGTGTGTTGCTCATTTCTGTTATAATAATTTCATGTCAGAAATTTATTCTGGCTTTAAAGGATTTTTGTGGAAGAAACTCCACTCAGGGAATGCCCAAAGGAGGCTCCTTTCATGTCCCCAAGAGCTGGGACAGAGACCGGTACTCAATCCATCATGCAGTACCTGGGTCTTGAACTGCTGATTTGCCAGCTTTCCAGCTAACAAGGTGAGCTTCTTACCCACTGAGCCACCGCTGCCCCAGTGCTGTCTGCATCTGCAGATGTTTCTGTGGTCATGTGGCAGGCATGACAGATGTTGGAGTGCTCAGAACACTGTTACCTTTCATGCCAAAATGGTACCTGTTTATCTACATGCAATTTCTTGCTTTCAAACTGCTACGTTGGCAGGAGCTAGAACAGACAATGCTCACTCCGTCATGCAGTACTGGGGTCTCGAACTGCTGACCTGCTGACCTTCTAGTCGTCAAGCTCAGTGTCTTAACCACTAAGCCACCATGATCCCAACTGAGATGCTACATAGATGGAAAGAGAGACTGTATTTTTTTCATTGCATTCATTGCACCTTGGATTAGACACTATTAACTGAGCCTGAATTTAATTTTTCTAAAATGATCATTTAGCCCAAGTAACTCACAGTTTTAGCCTTAAAATTTGAAGGGGAAAGAAGTACTGCAACTACATCCATGTGTATATCTAAATTTGCCCATTGTTAATATCACATTTCTACTCATTCTCTAATACAGTACATTTAATTTCCTACGCATCCATAAATCACTCTTTCATTGACACCCTTGTGATATTTACATTGTCCGGGGGGTTGTAAATACTCATGATTTCCAAAAATCATTTTGGTCCGGTACAGGAGTAACCCCTTTCTTCTTAACAGTCACATATTCCACAAAAGGTTTCCAAATTCTCCAAAAATTATTGACTTTAGCTCTACCTTTTTTTAATTTTAACTCACAGGTAAGTTTGTCATTGAGTGCCCGCTCCCACATTTCTTTATACCAATCCTGTATTTTTACCGAAACATCATTTTTTCAATTTTTTGCAATACAATGTCTAGCCGCTGACAGCATCACAGACATCAGTTCTTTATTATCATTACTCATATTAAACTTGTTGACCTCTGTTAACAAAACTGTATCTGGATTATGTAGCTTTATCATGTATTCAATAGAGTTTGGTTTCTTTATTACTGCTCATATATATTCCGTGTAATGTACTCGTTTTGACATTATTGTAGAGGAGAAAATGTGTTTTTTTTTCCTTTACGATTTTACTCTTTTTTTTTGTCTATATATAATGTTATCATTTCTGTATGTTTAGCCTTTTTTAAATACCTATAAAAATATAAATAAATAAATAAATTTGCCCATTGCTTGGCAGATAGGCTATTCTTTCCAATGATTTTTTTAAAAAGCACCAGTGGGGCCCAGTTTGACAAGAGATTTAATAATAACAAGTCTTGAACACCCTCCAGTGCCTTAATGCCTGGGAATTTAAAAAACTTCCTCTCTGTCTGTGCACAGCTGGTTCTTAAGGTACTCTTAGGATAATACTCTTTGATATCTTTATCTTGCTACTGTTAAAATTAATTTGGGGCAACTGTACATATGCAAGGTGGTGGCAAAATACTCATAGTGGGACTATTCCTCTTCCATCCAGCCAGCTATGGTCTCCTCATGATACTCTGTTCCATTCTTCCTCTCACCTGATTTCTCCTTTTTTTAACAACAGCCACTCTACAATTTGTGTACCTAAGCCTACTTAGTTCTCTCTGTGATCTTCCTTCCACTGATTTAAAAAAAATATAATAATAAAATCCATGTAAAACCAAATGCACAAAATCAATCTGTTAGTCCCAGTTACAGGAGATCAAGTAAATTTATTGAACCTGTAAGTCAAAACTATCTGGATTTAGTCCAGAGATATTTGGAGGGGACACTTTAGTGTTCTAAACTAACCTCTGGAGTCTACTGATATTCATCTTGTGGTGCTATTTTGGCTGCATAAGCAACTGCATTCACATGTGAACACTGGGGACAAAAGAATTGATTACAGAGCTATAATATCATCTATAATAACAAGAGGTCTCAAAAAAAGGGATCTTTCAGTGAGCCACCTAATCAAGCCCAAGTCTTTGAAATAGCGGGTAGTAATGAAGCCCTGATTTCAGTGCTACACTAAACGTTTTCATCAGCATCACTTTTTCTTTCTTTTGTGTCCTGATCAAACCCTGGACTGCTAGAATGAAGCCACTTTCTTAGCTTCTTTGCCCAAACCCAAGTTCTCATCAGTGCACATTTCTGGTGGTAGTTGACAGACAAGTAAATGAGTTGGATTCTGTGTCTCTCCACATTCACATCACGTGTTGTTCCCAGCAACACCCACTTGAACATGTTGGTCTTGCATTTATTGACTCAAACTCTCAGCCTATTCAGGGTCCCCAAATGACATAGAGGAGGTTGAGATCTTCAGCTATACCCTCCTTTAATGATGTTCCTTGCCCAGTGAGCTCCTTCCTCCATCTTCTAATTTGGTTTTGCTCTTGTGTACCCTCAAGAGCAGGGGTGGCCCAGTCAACTGAGCGGGCCAGATCATTCCCCATGGAAGTGGAAACAAATGCATTTATACTGTCATAAATGCATCCAACTCCATGTTTATGACAGCCGCAGACATGTTTGCACATGTGCAGATATGTTTTATGGCTGACATAAACACACCCTCTTCCACTTCTGAGGAGACAGTGATGGGCCAGATGGAATGGCGTCATGGGCTGGGTCCCACCCATGGGCCATAGGTTGGGAACCCCTGCTCAAGAGTGTTTGCCCTTGCCATAAAGCTCTTCCTGGATCTGAGCAGGGGGATGCGAGGCTCATATCTGTTCAGAGGGTGTTGAGGGTCATTCTCTTGCTTAGTTCTCTCAATGCCCACTGCTACTTCTCTCCTGATCTTTGGTGGAGTGTATATGGATTGCATATGTATTACAATGCACTACATAGCAACAATCTTCTTGGAGAAGATATAAATCTAATTTATGAAATCAGGGAAAGTTTTTGCCTTTTTTTTTTGCAGAGTGTTTAGCCACTCCTCATGTCAGTTATCCAGTTAGTTTCATTTATTCAGAATGCAAAACATTTGCCCTATACATTTCAGATTACAGTAATGTCTCAACATACAAGAGGAGTTTGCTTCTCCATGAGGCTGAGCTCTGTACAAAATATTTGGTTTCATTCTTTTCCTCCCATTCATGCACTCACAAGTGTGTCGGGATGTAAAATAAGCTCCTTTTAAAAATACCTTTTCACAATAGCCTTTTCAAAGGGCATGACAACTACATGCAATATAATGAGCTTTGGCTGCTAAACCTCTTCTGTAGATAATGATACATGCCATAGAACCTGACCTTCACATCGCACAAGAGAGGAACGTTTTCGCAAAGGCTGGATGGGGAAACCCGGCAAATGATAATGCCCAACTAATTAAGAATGAAGATGTTTGATTTAATATGGGAGGAATTTTTAAATGATTTTGGTTTATTTGTGGAAACTAGTGCTTTCCTGTGCTATGCATTCATTGTGCACTAATAAAGGAATCCCTGTAATAAACTGAAAAGACAATTGGAAGACAATGTGTGAATAAAATTTCCAAAGAGCCTGCAACTCTGGCATTAATAATTTATAGTCCTGTAACAATTGTCTCATTTTAAAAATGCATTAACATGCCTCGCTCCTTAATGAAAAGTCTTTCAAAAACCTAATCTTGTGGAGGTGGTGATTGTCGCTCTTTTCTTGTTGTCTGCATGAGAGACTGTAATAGGAAGAAAAGACTTAGACACTTTATATATAATATATGCATGTTCAAAATGGCCCTGAAAGTTGGAGTACTCATGTTCAGGATTGCAGCTGTATTCTCTTCCGCCTCAATAGTCCCACTTTCTGTCTCCAACCCACCCCTACCCTGAGACACTTGGTGTTCTGTGATCACTGAAACCTCAGCAGACTGATGAGAGGGGAACTGCTTACTTTCCCCTTTTCTAGATTTTCTATGCTGTTGGAAATCTCCAAATTCTCAGCATTTTCACATTTCCATTTCATTGGTGTGAGAATGGATACACTGTAGGAAGTTTTTCCTTTGAAGTCATAACCAGTTTCCTTTTTGGCTTTCCCTCTTATTGAAGAACTGCTTTCAAGGAATCATGAAAAAAAAACACTTTTTCTTTGCAGTTTGACTATTGAAATATTTATTAAAAATAGATCCTTTGCAGTTATTCACTTGTGGTGAATTGTTGTTTGTACAGTGGGCTTCTTATGGACACGTGTGCATAGTGGGTAGAGATGGGGAGAATGGAAAATAAAGGTTAAAAGCATCTTTATTGAAAAATAAAATATAAAAATAATAATAAACACAAATGAAATTGGGATTTCTGGTTTTGGGTTAAAACAACGTAGCAGTTCAAAAAACAAGAAATTGCAAGAAGATAAATAGGGAACACTTTGGTGGGAAGGTAAACAGCATTCCATGCCTGCCACATGTCCATGAAAATGTCTGCAGACACAGACAGCGCTGGCTCTTTGACTATAAACAGAGATGAGCACTGAAGCCTAGAGTTGGATATGATTGGCTTTCGATCAAGGATGACCTTTACCTTAGCTCAGAAAACCTAAGATTTTATGAACATTTTATGAAAGCCTTAATTTTATGAACATAATGTCTTTATTTTTCCCCATTTGAAACATCACCCTTAACTAATGAATGAAATAAAAGAAATAAATGAACTAATGAGCATAATTCAACAGATCGAATTCACACACTAAATTCCTGACGGTAGTGTCCTTAGACTCTACCTGCCACTTTTTAAAAAATAAAATAAAATACAGTATATTTTAATATATGCAGAGACAAAATGTAACAGAAACAAAACTTTCCTGGCCTATAGAAGATACTGATCATTGATTAAACCTACTCCTATGACAACCAAGCAGTTAATACCTAAGAATCTCCCAAGAGTGGCATCTACCGGTCTACATTTATATTCAAATTCTCTCTCCTGTCATAATTTGTGTGATGGTGGTGATTCTACATGAATTAAGGTCGATCTTTAAGCAAAAGTACAATTGTCTGTTGACTGGTACCATGATGATGATGATGAGGAGGGGGGGGGGGTTGCAGAATCAGTGTACAGTAAGAAATTACTTTAAACATGCAGACGCAGCTCCTGCCCTTTCGAAAGGGCTTAAAGACATGGCTGGCGGGTCAAGTGTGGGGACACAGTAATGTAGGTTCCCATCCAGGATGGCTGATTTAAGGGCAGCCACCCCCACCCCCCCAAACCTGGTATTTGTATCTGTTATTATTTGTTTTTATCTGTTTTACTGTTTTAATGTTTTAAATTTTTATGAATCTTTGAATTTTTAAGGTTTTATATATTATAGATTACCTATGATGGTGGTTTGTGCTGTAAGCCACCCAGAGTCGGGCCTACCCGATTGGGGCGGAGTATTAAATGTGAACAATAAATAAATAAATAAATTTATAACAATTCCAAGTGGTGTTGAAATAATTTCTTGTAAGTGAGAGATGGAGAATAAGGAACTTGCATAGGAAATGGGGTTTTTAGCTGGTCTCATTGTGTTAGCTGTTTAAAAGAGACTAACAGATTAGAACAGAGTTGGCAGCCAAAATCCCTGGTGTCGTTTCAAAAGCCTTCTGCAAGCAATCAGTTTAGACTTCGTCAAGATCTCTCTCTTCAGCCTTGTCAGCCTGATTCACTCATTGTTGGCATAATGGAAACCTCTTAACGCCGTCCATTAACTCACTCACTGTTCTGATGCAAGAGAAGGTGAAGAACTAATGTCCAGTATTGAACACAACCTGTTCCGGATAATCTCAGCAGTAAACTATGATGCTGTCCATGGTGCTGAATATGGTACAGTAACACTATTGAATAATCATTTATTTGAATGACTCCTCGATTGATTACAGAAAGGAAATAATTGATCCATTACCCAAGAATAAAATACTTTGCTCCTGTTTTCAACTTTATATTTTGAGGAATTAGCTTTAGTTCCATAGACATATTGATAAATTACAGATTACCATAACTTAAAGAAATACACATAAAATAGCACTATTGTCTTGGCTGTATGTAAATAAGGAGGTCTGTAGTCAAGTCAATCAAACATAATGTTTAATGAAATGCTGTATATTCCTATATCAGTGATTATGAGTGTGCATCAACCACACCACCAAAAGGTGAAATCAAAATGTGTTAGTCCATAACATCATACAGTACTAGGATTTGTGAATGCTGATACAGATGGTAATGTGATGTATTCATAACACCAATTAGCAGTGTATTTCTCCTTGTGAACAGTGTCAGATTTTATGCCAGTAGTGTCAATAGTGTTAATTTGTGCTATTACTGGTTCCCTATAAGAAAGCAAATTACATATGGATGTGTTACTTCTATGGCATTTTACATGAATGGGGCAATTTTAGCCAATGATGAGAAATTCTCTGAAATTGTGATTCTGTGATGTGGATTAGAAGCATATCAGTTGATGCACAAAGCAAATTATTGTGAGAAGCATCTATAGTTTGCCTTCATTTAACTAGGATCTCAGTATCACAGAGAGCATATTCTTTCCCATAATACTCCACAGTTTAGACACCTCAATGCATGGTGCTGCTGTCTCCAAACAAGTGTTGTAAATGTGGGTAACTGCAGTAGTAGGAAGGGTACTATAATGTGACATACATTCTCAGCAAATACCTCAACTCCATTTTATTGTGCAGTTAATACCAGCACATGATCTGTCCTTTGGCTGATCATTGTACTCTTGTTCTGGACCACTTTCATTTTTTCAAAACAACCCACAGCTTCTCACACAGTCAAAGTTTATAAGGCATAAGATGATCTTCTTCTGAAATTCTTTGGTGTGTTTCAATAGCCAGCAGATATTTGTAATATGATTTCAAGTGCTTCTTTTTTGGAATACAGAATGAATACTGGGTATTTATCATTTCATATAAGGTAAAAGTCTTTGTTCCAACACTCTGAGCATCATGTGCATGAGAAATTACAGCAATGGCCGTAAAGTTACTGCAGTCCTTGGCACTTTCTTTCTTGGGGATTGGAATGTACATTGAACTTTGCCAGTCTGTGGGTCATTGTTTTGTTTTGCATAGTTGCTGCCACAGTTATTATTAGCTTGGATGTGTGCTCTTAAGAGGTTTAAGAAGTTCCATGTTGGATCAGGTCATGGATAACTATTGCACACTGAGTCCAAATGCTACACCATTTGTGCAACTGTAGAAAAGGATTTCAGCTTATGTATACTTACTATGAGTAAGCTTTATGAAAGGCAGTAGGACTGTTTTCTGAGCAAACATTTGGAGGGCTGTTTACAATGTTTTACTTCAGTAATAATCGCTTATCATAGGTCCTGTATTTTATGGCTAATATTTCATCTTTTTTAAAAAAATATTCAAAATGTCAGAAAATGCAATGAGGTTGGCAACTAATTAATATTTAAGACATAAGAGTGCATTTACTTGTAACTTCTGTTCTTTTGAGCCACTACTAAATTAACGTGCTTTCACTTTGCTATCTTATAGCTGTTACCTCATATTATTGTCAATACTGCAGTTGTACTGTACATCTGAATGTTTTATATTACAGATAATTTATTCATACTTGTTGGCTCATAATCTATTTGATAAAGTTCAGTATGTTTGTGTACATGGCATGCACACACATACATGCATGCATGCACACACACTCATACACACACACAATTTTAAAAAAGCAGCAAACATACCAGCTGGGACAATTAAAATGTTTACAGAACTGCTTCTAGCAACCTTGGATCAACTTTTGTGAAAGTTAGTTACTACATTAAACAATAGGATTTTGCCTACCAAATCACTTGTAAACTGAACACAGAAGATCCTGCTGCTCAGAATAATTGTTTATTTGTTTTGCTTTCAGAGTGCACTATAAGCGCCTGTAGGGTTCCTCTCGATCCTAATCAATATCTTATTCCATCAGCTACTCAAAGCAAGGCATGTTGGACAGGCTGAAATTCTGCACCAATTTGGCAATGCAAGAAACAAGGCCCTAGCAAAATTGCTTTTACTTTCATAGGCATGGATGAGTCAAAGGACAACTAATGTGCCTAAAGAAGGAAACGGGAGAGCCTCCTCTTCCTCCTTCAACTTCACAAAACATGGTTTCCCATTTCAGGAAAACCAAGTTTGCTTTTCCTTACATTTACTTCAGATTGCAACTTGGCTATGAGATGACTGGAGTTTGGCAGGGCAGAACAAAAATAGCAAGTGGCAAAGAGAGAGGGGATATTTGAAGGCTGGAAATATTATCTCACCCAAGCTCCCTCTGATGGAAGTGTAATTGATCAGCTTACTTCAAAACAGAGATACTGTATTAAAGTGAACAAAAATGGGCAATACATTTTGATGTTCTGATGCAGCAAATAATAACAATGTGCTTTGAAGTCAATTCTGTATTATGATGACCCTTTTCAGGGGTTTCTAAGTAAAGTCCTCAGAAGTGGTTCACCATCCTTTCTTCTGCAGGAGCCCTGAAACTGGCAGTTTGCTCCTAAGTACACAGGCTGAGGGGCTGCAGTGGCTTATTGGTTAAGATGCTGAGCTTGATGACTGGAAGATCAACAGCTCCTGCCATCCTAGTAGTTAGAAAGCAAAAAATTGCAAGTAGAAAAATAGGTATCACTTCAGTGGGAAGGGAAACCATCTTGTGCACTCTGGTGTCTCGTCTCGTCTGCAAACGCAGACAGCACTGGCTCTTTGGCTATAAACACAGCACTGATACTGATCTCGATGACTGTAAGGTCAGTGGGGTGAGCAGTTTTTGTCTCAAGTGTTTGGGGGCCCTTAGGAAGGGTAAAGATTTCTCACAAAAGAAAAAAAATTGCATAAAAGAAATATTTATTCATCATAATTAAAATTTGGGAAGTTTTTATTAATTTTTGCTTATGCACATTGGGGCCCCCCGTGGCCCAGGGGCCCCGTATAATTGATACGCCCCTGCTCCTGTCTCTGTCCCGGCTCCTGCCAACCTAGCAGTCCAAAAGCAACCATATTGGATGGGTACTGTAGTTTGAGAAATGCATCTTGTAAGTCCTTGAGGTTGGCATCCCTGTCGCATGGGTCTGAGCAGATGTGATTGTACCTGAGGGCTTGACTGAAGACAATGTAATTTGTTGTTTGTTCTGGATGGAAGCTGGAGGCATGCAGGTGGGTACATCTGTCCGTGGGTTTGCGATATAGTGTGGTACTAAGATGCCCATTTTGTAGTTTCACGGTGGTGTCCAGGAAATTTACTTGTTGTGTAGACTGGTCCGAACTGAGTTTAATATTGGGATGAAAATTAATGAAGTCTTGGTGGAATTTCTGTAGGGTTTCTTTTCCACGTGTCCAGATCAAAAATATGTCGTCAATGTACCTCAAATAGACAAAAGCAAGAAATTGCAAGTAGATAAATGGGTACCACTTCAGTGGGAAAGTGTCTGAACATGCCTGCCACATGTCCACAGAAATGTATGCAGGCGGTGGGATAGATGGCGGGGAGCTCACTCCGTCATGCAGCACTGAAGTCTCGAACTGCTGACCTGCTGATCTTCCTAGTTGTCAATTTCAGCGCCTTAACCACTAAGCCACCACAGCCCCCCGTAAAATAGACGCGGACCAGGCTCCAAATGGAATGGAAAAGCTGGCTCAGGGCTAATAATACTAACGCCGGCTTTAAAGAACTCTGTGTGTGTGTGTGTGTGTGTGTGATTTCCTCGCGACCTGTTTCCTCATTCGTTCTCTCACCGGACACTATCCGCTTGGGACCCACGAATGGTAATAACCCCGCCCATTCGTTCTTTGACACGCCCACCTTTCTTAGCCTAGCTAGGACTGCGTGGGCGGGGCCAGAGGAGGGGGGAGGGGTATAACGGATTGAATGGAATCGCTGCTTTCCAAGCTGATTAAATTTAAGGGAGGCGCGGCGGGGGGTGGATAGGAAGAGGGAAAAGCTCACATTGGAACCCGCTCGCGCGCTTTCTTATGCGCGCGCGCAACGCCCGCTGGCTAGCCTGAGGGAGGCGGCAGATGGAATGTGGCGGCGGCGCGAGGTAAGTGTCGGTTAGGCGAAAAGGGTGGGGTGTGGGGGGGCATGGGAGGGGAGGGGGCGGAGGCGCGCGCCCCCTCCCTTCCCAACCGCTATAACGGGCGCTCGTTTCTAACGGCTCTGAGGGGAAATTATTGGGGGGGGGGGAAGAACGGCTCTGAGGGGAAATTATGGGGGAGAAAGATGAGGAATGGGCTGCTGGGCTGGGTTTCGGTTCGGGAGGCGGCGGGTGGTCTCTCTCTCCTTCTCCCTCTCGTTACAAGGGTGAGGAAGGATGATGAAGGGTAAAAACGGTCCCCCGTTATTCAGCGCTTCCTGCCCAGAGGGAACGTCAATTACTTTTCACAGACACCGCGCACAATGAACGAACGCCTCCGAGGGTGTGTGTGTGGGAATTAAACGGTCGCCGGAGTCTCAAGCTTGGGATGAGGAGGAGGGCAAGGGTCTCTGGTTGTCCCCTGACTCCGTGGCAGTCTGGGCAAAGTAACTTCTCTCAGGCAGAGTTGCGGCTCCTCAGCCTCCCCTTTTCAGGCCCCCCTCCCTCCCCCCACTCAAACAAAGTACTTCGGTAGAAGTGGTGGGCAAAGGGTGCCCAACCCCCAACCCCTCTCCTCCCCTTCCCCACAAACATCCAGTCGCCCCCGGGGGCTTTTGTGACCTGCTTTCTCAGGCGGCGGCGGCGGCTTCTCCCGTCTGAAAACAAGCAGCTGCTTCACCGAGAAACCCGCGTTTTCCTGTCCTCGTTGCCTCCTTCCTACCTCCAGATCGGAGTCCTTTTGTCGAAAAACCAGGCAGAGCATTTTAAAGCTTCCTCTATCTAAATGTGGAGTGTTAAAAGTAGGTACAGTTGTATTGCTCGCGGTTGTATTTCAAGTAGACGTATCTTCCTAAACCAGGGGTGCCCAAACTTTTCGGGCTGGTCACACGGTTCAGGGGTGCCCAAACTATGACCCAGGGGCCAGATGTGGCCCCTGACACCAAATCTTCCAGCCCACGCCACCCTCGTCGCTCCCAGGAGCGGAAGTAAAATGTGCCCATATGGGCACATTTTACTTCCGCTTCTGGGAGCGACGAGGGTGGCATGGGCTGGATGAATTGGCATTGGGGCTGGGCCATAGTTTGGGCGTCCCTACCTAAAAGTTCTAACTGAGGGTGCTTGATCTGGGGGAAAGTTTTATTTCGTTAGGGGGGGAAATCAGGAGGTCATTGAGTTTTATATCTTGCATTTAGTGAAAATGCAAAACAAGGCTGCATTTCGAAGGGATGTTTATATTTTGCTGTGTCTTCCGAGTATAAAGGTAAGACAATATTTCTGGGTTGTTGGGGTTTTTTTTGTAATCACTGTTGTTGTTTTTGTGCCTGTTGATGAGGAACTGGGATTTTTAGTTGGCTACTCTGCCTTCTCAGTGGGGCAGTGGAATAAAGGAATGTTGGCTAATGTTGAAATGGAAGGAAATGAGGGATTGAAATTATTACAATATATTGTAGGTTACAAACAATGGAACATGGGGAGTGTAAGAGAACTAAAACAAGTTTGAGACATGAGAAAGAAATGAGAGTGTACAAAAGAGAGGGTTACTGTAGCATTTAAGGCATATCAAAAAAAGAAAAACAAAAAAGTAAGAAAACAAAAATACTGTAGCACTTTAAAGACTAACTGCTATATTTCAATTGTTAGCTTTTGTGGATCAAGTCCACTTCTTCAGACAAGAAGTAAAACTTACGGGCATGGTTTATATACACCAAATGCAGGGGTTAAAGGGAGAAGGGTTTGCTCTAGGAGAATGACAGACAAGCAACCATAACAGTACAGCTTCCTACAGCTATCAGTAACAATAGATTATTCAGATTAGTTTTAAATGTCTCCCTTTCAATCTCAAAGGTATGAAGTAAAGTCCTGTCTGTTTTCTGATTTAACCTCTCATGTATTTACTGCCACCTGGCCATTTCCTGTTCTGCTCAAGTTGTAAAAGAGAATTGCCAGGAAGGTTGTATAATACGCAAAAATGTAATATATAAAATATCTATCAGCATATAGCAATCTGTGTATCAAATTTGATAATTTCCCAGAAACCCTTGGCTAATATTTAAGCCTCTGTGATGGGTGTCCAACAGAAGGATGTATTTGATTTCTGCTGTCTCTCTTTGGATCCTAGTCTTGTAATTTCTCTGTTCCAGAATTGTAACTTTGAGGTCTTGGATAAAGTGTCCAGGTAGATTGAAGTGGTTTGAGACAGGTTTCTCTGTGTTGCCATTCCGGATGTCTGATTTTTGTCCATTATTTTTTTTTGCGTAAAGATTTTCCTGTTTGTCCTACATAAAACACAGAAGGACATTTTTGGCAAGAGATGGCATAAATCACATTGGCAGAAGCACAAGTAAAACTGTTTTTAATGTTGTATGTGGTGCTGTTGGGTCCAGTAATACTGTTTCCAGAGCAAATGTGAGGGCATAGTTGACTTTGGTTTTGCAGCAGGGTTTAGTTCCGACCTGAGTTGCCTTGGCAAGGAGGGTGGTATACAGATTTAAGTAAATAAATAAATAAATAAATAAAATCTCTGTTTCACTTTTATGTAGTCTGTTGTGTGTCAATAGTTGTTTGAGATCGGAGGGTTGTCTATAAGCAAGTAGGGGTCTGTCATCAAGGGCTTTGGAAAGCGAAGCACTCTTGTCCAAGATGGGTTGGAGATCCCTCATTATGCATGTGAGGGGTTTAAGTTGAGGGTTGAAGGTAACAACCAGTGGTGTGCGATTGCTTTCCCTTCTGGGCCTGTCTTGTAGTAGATCACTCCTGGGTATTCATCTAGCTTGTTGATCTATTCTTTAACCATATTGGATGGGTACTGTTGTATGGGTCTGAGCAGATGCGATTGTACCTGAGGGCTTGGTTGAAGACAATGGATTTTGTTGTGTGTTCTGGATGGAAGCTGGAGGCATGCAGGTAGGTACAGCTGTCCATGGGTTTGCGATATAGTGTTGTACTAAGATGTCCATTTTGTAGTTTCACAGTGGTGTCCAGGAAATTTACTTGTTATGTAGACTGGTCCAAACTGAGTTTAATATTGGGATGGGAATTATTGAAGTCTTGGTGGAATTTCTCTAGGGTTTCTTTTCCATGCATCCAGATCAAAAATATGTCATCAATGTACCTCAAATAGACAAGTGGTTTGTAGGTTCTGCAGTCAAGAAAATGTTGTTCTAGATCAGCCCTGAATATATTAGCATACTGTGGAACCATGTGAGTACCTGTGGCAGTTCCGTTGATCTGGAGGTATGCTTCATTGTGGAAGGTGAAGTAATTGTGTTTAAGTACAAAGTTGCACAGGGAGGTGACTGTGTGGGCTTCATTTTTGTTTTGAATGGTGTTCCTTATGACTTGTAATCCATCTTTGTGTGGAATGTTGGTGTACAGAGCTTCCACATCCCTTGTAGCTAAGATGGTATTATCCGGGAGGTCAAGTGTATGTTGAAGTTTTGTTAGTCCGTAGTATCTCTTACATTGGTGGGTACATTGGTAGCATATGGTTTGAGAATGGAGTCCACATATCCAGATACATATCCAACAGTGACAGTGTTAATGCTTGAAACAATGGGTCTCCCAGGGTTTCCAGGTTTGTGAATTTTAGGTAGTAGATAAAAGGTAACCGGTTGAGGCTCTTGTGGTGTCTCGGTCAATATTTGATCACTTACATTTCCAGGAACATTTTAAAGAAGGTTTTGTAATTCTTTTTGCTATTTGGTGGTCGAGTCCATAGTTAGAGGCTGGTAAAATGTAGAATTGGAAAGTTGTCTCTCCACTTCCTGTGTGTAGCTCGATTTCCCCATGACAACTATAGCACCACCCTTCTCTGCCTCTTTGATGATGATGTTGGCTACTATTAAAAAAAATCATAGCATTTAAGGTACCTTCAGTACATAGATACATGTGTTTTTTTTTGCTTTACTAAAATAAAATCCTAGTTCATTGTACAATAAAGCTGTTCATAACATCCATGAATGCTTTCTAATTTCTTTACTCTGACTAGATAACTCAAGTACACTCTGATTTTAAATGGGAGCCTCACAAAATGCCTTAATTGTTCACAAAAATTCAGTGGTTAAATCATGTTGCCAAAAGTTGTGTTGTTGTTGTTGTTGTTGTTGTTGTTTTATTAGAATAAAAAAATTCTGACATACCTTCCCTTCCCCAAAGGTCATGAAGCTCCTGTGGGTTCCATTTATCATTGGAAGCTGCAAGACTACAAAAGAAGTCTTTAATTTCTGAAAATTTCTACAGCTGATAAAGTTATTCAAGTGATGGCAGATTTTAGTAAAGACATTTCCTCACCTGTTCTGTGGTCCTTCAACAGCCTCTCAATGATGGAAGGGAAACCATTGGAGTCCTGGGACCTTGGGGGAGAGGCAGTGGTGGGCAACAAAAAAAAAAAAAAATTACTACCACACCGTGGGTGGAGCTAATGTCATGGGCGGAGCCAATGTCATGATGTCCTGGGCGGAGCCAATGTCATGATGTCCTGGGCGGAGCCAGCATCATGGGCAGAGCCAAAGTAAAAAACCCCATAAAAATAAGTACACGTAAAAATTCAAATTAAATAGACATAAAAATACACATTAAAAATAAATGCACATTAAATAAACATTAGACATAAAAACACAAAAATATAAATTAAATATACATAAAATACATAAAAATACACATTAAAAATAAATATTAAATACACATTAAAATACACCCACCCACCCCACACCCAAAGGTGAGTCACTTACCCTAGAGAGCAGGCTGTAGGGAGCTTCAGGCTAGCAGCTGCTCTTCCTCCTACCCACCTGGGAGGACAGCAAGGAGGCTGCCAAGGGCCTCAGCAGCAGCCACTGGTTCCTCCGTGGCTGTGCGTGGCCGCCCAAAACTCTGCGCTGCCATACTCCAAGTAGCAAATGGCTGCTCGGCTCAGCAGGCAGAATGCTGTAGGTGCGCATGCACGCCAAGTGCTGTAGGCGTGCCAAGGCTATAGGCACGAATGTGCGCCAAGCGCTGTAGGCGCACCAATCGCTGTAGGTGCGCATGCATGCCAAGCGCTGTAGGTGTGTCAAGCGCTGTAGGCGTGCATGCGGAGTGGGGGAACTGGCAAAAAGGTAAGCCTCCAATGTGGTTCTCCCCAAACGCCACTACCAGTTCTCTGGGACATTGGGAAAAGCTACTACAGGTTCTGGTGAACTGGTGCAAACCTGCTGCTGCCCGTCACTGGGGAGAGGGGAATAATTATTTCTGTAAAATCTCTAACTGATGATGTGGCATAAATTATGCTCCTGGATTTCAATCAGTGGATGCAAGAAATAGTTCAATTTAAATATGATAACTCAGTGATAGCTAGAAGCTAACTATATTTTCATATTGTGTCTGCATTGTCGAACAATAGTTTGTGATCAGCAGACAAACCACAACCTGAAATTATCATGTGATTGATGAAGTTGATAGAAAACAAAAACAGAATAGTTATAATAGTTATAATTAGTTATATATATAGTTATAACATTGTTTGTCTTGAATCCTGAATTGAAATATTTGCTGTCTTTTTGATACTGTTGAAACATAGAAGCTTTATAACAAACTACACAGAGAAATTCTGATCTTCCAATGAATGGTTTTATTTCAGATTGTACAAATGTACCTGGAGTAGTTGGGCTTTCTCACAATTAAGCGTAGCTGGGAAAATAAATGCATTTGTTCTCTCTGAACAGGAGTTGCAAGATGTTTTCATTTTGTGCTGATGTAGTTGTGCATGTAAAAATAGTAACTGTCAAATGTATGTTTGCTTTTTTGTAGGAAAATCAGTATATTGTAGTTGCTGTTTACATCAGTAGCAGACAGCAGAGATTGATGGCAGCCATAGCTCATGAATGTGATAGATGGCTAAGTGCATTTCCCACGGCATATGTCAACATTATCTGTAGTTGTTTTGAAATAGTAAAACATTTCTCTTCAGCATATTTTATTGTTTTCATGTGCTCACAAAGAAAAGTAGATTCAAACTGGTAGCTTTAGGGAATTTAGATATAAAGCTATTCAGCTAACAATGATGTATGTTTCCATAGATGAGGTCTTTCAGGATATATTGAACTTATCCACATCTTGATTGCTTAGGCAGGATCACTTCCTTGGAGAACATAGCATATTTCTAGTTAGAGCCTCGAAAATAACTTCTAAATGGGGAATAAATTGAATTTAATCTTATTAGTCATATTAGAAAACTTACTAAACAATGCATTTTTGCTAACCCTCTCCTGCTTTTCCAGTTTCTTCTTTTGAGTACAGCTTGTGCTGTAAGAAGTCACAAATGTCATTTAATCTACACTGCTCATGCCAGAAATCCAATACTACAGATCTGTAGAAGGTGACATCTGGCCTCTGCTTTAGAATCCTAAAATGA
Source organism: Furcifer pardalis (assembly GCA_030440675.1). Classification (NCBI taxonomy): domain Eukaryota; kingdom Metazoa; phylum Chordata; class Lepidosauria; order Squamata; family Chamaeleonidae; genus Furcifer; species Furcifer pardalis. The sequence goes on along the minus strand of CP126895.1, from coordinate 95,215,984 downwards.
TGGAGAGTTGAGAAGGAAAGGTTATCAATCCCACTGTTGGAACAGCTCCTATTAGGAATTTCTTCCAGTTGAATTTATTTCTGCTTTGTGTGACAGCAGAAAACTAATTTGATCAATATCTATGGCAGCCTTAAACTTATTTGAAGATGACTAAATTTTACTTTTCAACAGTCTCTTCTTGAATGAGTATACTCTCAGCATGTCTGCCTTGCAATGCTACACTTGATACAGTATTTCACATCAAACTACTTAGTACTGTACAGTGATGGTGAACCTTGGCACTCCAGGTGTTCTTGGACTTCAATTACCAGAAGCCCAAGTCATTACTCAGTCAACAAACCACATCTTCATCTGAAGATGGGATGAACAGTCTAGAGCAGAGATGGCGAACCTTGGCACTCCAGGTGTTCTTGGACTTCAGGTCTCAGAAACCCAAGTCCTTGTGAATCCACACAAATGGGTTTACTGTACGCACAGTAAACCCATTCATGTGGATTCACATGGACTTGGGCTTCTGGGAATTGAAGTCCAAGAACAGCTGGAATGCCAAGGTTTGCCATTACAGACCTAGTATCTAAGATTGTAATTCTGCACTTACTGTACTTTATTTGGGAGTAAGTTCTATTAAGCTTAGTAACTACATCTGAATAAATATTTATAGGAATATAAGTACTGTACTGTATTCTTTGTTTTCTTAAGGGCTAAGGTTAATAATGTCTTTTCTGGGAAGTTTTAAATCAGAAGATGTTCTACTGATTTGAATTGATGAAATACATAATATATTTATGAACAGTTTTTCCAATAGGCAGTTGAAGTATTAGTATTTTTTCTTAATAAGTTACATTAAGGGACACTTAAATAACAACTTCAGGCAAATCCAAAGTTTTATCGGAATATTTTAAAACAATTATAGAAAGGGTTTGAGAGAATGTATACTTGTGTCTGTTTGTGACTTGGTAAAAATCTTTGTGTATTGGTTCGTCTAGATAAATAATTTAGTGTATAATTTTCATTACGTAAAGATGATAATTTCCATTCAAAGTCATTATGGATTGTGTCCTCCGTTCTATGGGTGGGATATGTTTGTGTGAAATAAATATTAAAAAGTCTGATATGGATGGAGTTTATTTGGTCATTGATAAATGATTGTTAAAATCCTAGTTCAGTAGCTCAAAGAATTAGCTATCTGGCTGCTGAATTGAGATTGGGAGTTTGAATTCCCACTATGTCTCCCATGAGAGGAATCAACCTGGGGGAGCTGCATAGTTCCAAGATGACACATACACAAAGGAATGATAAAATACTTCTGAGTGCTATATAATTTTTAAAAACCTGAAAAGGTTTGTCATAGGTCAGAATTGACCACACTGAGTTATTATTATTGTATAGCTGTTCAGGTAAAGACATATTTCTTAAGAAAGTGTTATATAGTCCAGTTGTAAACCTTAAAGGTTGATATGTTGTGCTACAGTGAAAAGGAAAATAAATCATTGAAAATAAGAGTATCCTAAGTTTAATTAGGTCATATTGTAACTCCTCTCAGTCAATTTTGTTTCTCCATAACTGGCAGGGATCCTTGGCTTGCATTTTTCTGTTTAACCTTGGTAATATTGATTAAGCTCACATCCTTTAATTACGTACTCATAATTGAATTACCACTTACACAATCCATATTGGAAATCTTTAAATGATCAAATTACAAAATGTGGAGCTCAGATGAATGCTTGTGGATTTACAGTTGTACCTCGCTTAAAGAGCATAATGTGTTTCACAGGATTGCTCTTTAAGCGAAACACCATTGTAAGTAACCAATTGTGACTTCTGGCAGGGGGGATTGTGAACCCCAATTTATTTGTTAAGCAAGTTTTTGGTTGGTTTTATTTGTTAAGCGAAGTGAACATTCAGAGAAAATTTTGCTCTTTAAGTGAGTTACTCTTTAAGCGAGGGGCTCTTTATGCGAGGTTTGACTGTACTTTGTTTAAGAAAGACCATTTTTAAGGATACAAAAATAAAAAACTAAACTGATATGTCCTAATATTTAATGAAAAGGGGATTGTAACTTCAGTTGAGAATTAGGTACTCATGCTATTTTCAAATACTTTCCCCAAACTTAAATATATTATTTATAAAGCTACACTCTGCTCATGTTTTGGAATGCAGGGCAAGGTATAAAGACTGTAAATACGGTAACTAAACTCTCAAAAGGCAGATGCAGGGTATAAAATGAGTTTAATTTTTTATGCTTAAATATAAATTTAAAACATTCCTATGCAAGTTAGTAAAAAAGGAGTCTTACAACACAAAGCACTATTGTTACTTTTACCTTTGTGTATTTCTTTTCTTTGGTATTTATGTACACAATTCCTTCTCCGCTAAATTTTTATTGTACCAGAAAGTACTGCATACGAAATGCTTGCTGCGTCTGGCACATCCAAAAAAAAAGAAGAGAGGAAAATGCCCATTGGTATGGCATACAATCAGCAAAAACAAGACCAGGAGCAGATTGTGGCTCAGATCACAACCTACTGATTGCAAAATTCAGGCTTAGACTAAAGAAAATAGGAAAAACAATTAGGCCAGAAAGATATGACCTAGAAAACATTCCTTGGGAATACTCAGTGGAGGTGTGGAATAGATTTAATGGCTTGGACCAGATAGACAGAGTGCCAGAAGAATTATGGACAGAGATGCGGGACATCATGCAGGAGGCAGCAAGGAAAACCATACCAAAAGAAAAGAAGCGTAAGAAAGCTAAGTGGTTGACCGATGAGGCTCTTAAAATAGCAGAGGACAGAAGGAATGCAAAATGCCAAGGAGAAAAGGAAAAATACAATCACTTGAATACAGAATTTCAAAGGAAAGCAAGGAGAGATAAGGAAACCTACCTGAACAAACAGTGCAAAGAAATAGAGGAAAACAATATCAGGGGTAGGACTAGAGATCCTTTCCAAAAAATTGGGGAACTCAAGGGAACATTTAAAGCAAAAATGACCATGATAAAAGACAAAGATGGCAGGGAGTTAGCTGATGCAGAAGAGATTAAGAAAAGATTGAAAGAGTACACAGAGGCACTCTACAAAAAGGACCTCAACACCCCTGATAATCACAATGATGAGAACATTGAACATGAGCCAGACATTCTAGAGAGTGAAGTCAGAAAGGCCCTAAAAAACACTGCAAACAACAAAGCCAGTGGAGTTGATGGTATCCAAGTTGAACTTTTCAAAGCCCTACAAGATGATGGAATCAAATTATTGCACTCTGTATGCCAGCAGATTTGGAAAACAAAACAATGGCCACAGGATTGGAAAAGATCTGTATACGTTCCACTTCCCAAAAAGGGTAATGCCAAAGAATGTTCAAATTATCGAACAATTGCGCTCATCCCTCACGCTAGCAAGGTGATGCTCAAGATAATACAGGATAGACTGCAACAGTATGTGGAGAGAGAATTACCAGAAGTGCAGGCGGGTTTCAGAAGAGGCAGGGGGACTAGAGATCACATTGCCAACATAAGATGGATCATGGAAAAAACAAAGGAATATCAGAAACAAGTCTACTTCTGTTTCATTGATTACACGAAGGCTTTTGATTGTGTCGACCACAACAAGATGTGGCAAGTAATTAAAGAGATGGGAATACCGGAACACCTTATAGGCCTCATGAGAAATCTGTACATGAATCAAGAGGCAACAGTTAGGACAGAAAGTGGAATGACGGAGTGGTTTGGAATAGGAAAAGGAGTAAGACAAGGCTGCATTTTGTCACCATGTTTATTCAATTTATACACAGAACACATAATGCGCAATGCAGGGATGGAGGAATCACAATTTGGGATCAAAATTGCTGGAAGAAATATCAACAATTTGAGATATGCAGATGATACCACCCTAATGGCAGAAAGTGAGGAGGACCTAAAGAAGCTCCTGATTAGGTTGAAAGAAGAAAGTGAAAAAGCTGGCTTGAGACTCAATATCAAAAAAACCAAGATAATGGCAACAGGCCCTATCAGTCCCTGGAAAATAGATGGGGAAGAAGTAGAAGCAGTGACAGACTTTACTTTCTTAGGATCAAAGCTCACTGCAGATGGTGACTGCAGCCATGAAATAAAAAGGCGACTGATTCTTGGGAGGCAAGCGATGAGAAACTTGGGGAACATAGTGAAAAGTAGAGACATCACATTGAAAACAAAAATTCGCATAGTCAAAGCAATGGTATTCCCTGTGGCAATGTATGGTTGTGAGAGCTGGACCATTAGGAAAGCTGAACGCAGAAGAATAGACGCCTTTGAGATGTGGTGTTGTAGGAGAGTTTTGAGAGTCCCCTGGACAGCGAGGAGAACAAATAGGTCGATCTTGGAAGAAATCATCCCTGACTGCTCATTAGAAGGTCAAATAATAAAGATGAAGCTAAAGTACTTTGGACATCAAATGAGAAGAGAGGATTCACTTGAGAAAGCTTTGATGCTTGGAAGGGTCGAGGGCAAAAGAGGAAGGGGAAGGCCCAGGATGAGATGGATAGATGGTGTTGTGGAGACGGTGGGTGCAGAGCTGAGCGAGTTGAGGGGGATGGTGGAGGACAGGAGTGCCTGGCGGACGGTGGTCCATGGGGTCGCAGAGGGTCGGAATCGACTGTGCGACTGAACAACAAAAATGGCAAGTGTTATTATGTGTGTCTCTGTATGTGTTCTTTTGTGTTCTAGGTCTTCCATTATCTTTCAGCCACCAAATTGTGCCTTATTTTCCTTTTAGAGCAGAGCATATTGATTCTGTATCAGGGTTTGTTACTTTAGTGCATTATTGGCTGAGTTGTCTTGTTTTTTGCTTTATTGTGATTCATTCTTCCTCCCAACCTAAGCATATTTTCCTATCAAATCACTACCTCCACACACACACCCTCAAGAAATAATCCTTTTTGCTTTGTTTGGGTGAAATAAGGTTGCTTGCTGCATAAGGCTGATGTCATCAGCATCAATGTTTTTAGGGATAATTAAACATTTTTACTTTTCTGCCTAACCTTCTGAGAGTCCTGTGGAGTTAGTTTAGTTGTGGAAGGTGAAGAATGGGAGGAGAAAGTATTTAATTACTGAAAATTGCTGCTGGTTTCCCAACTGTGAAAGAGAGTCCAAGGGACCATCAGGAGCATACAGAGGGAAATCAAAAAATTTTTAATTATCACTGCTGCTGTTGACATCAGCCTTAAGTAGTGTACATTGAGCAATATAATCTCAGCCTGTGTATGCTTATTGAGGTTTTGTGGGCACAATGAAAGATCTTGATGTTCTGAGATATCTATAGAATGCTGCTTCCTCAGATGGCTTCAAATGGTGCTGAAGAGAGTGAATATTTTTTTCTGAAGTTGGCTTAATGAAAATATTCTCCTAATGAATTTTGGATTTTATACTATGATTTTTGGTCAGTGCAGCTGTTTGTGCTCTACATTGTTAGCTGCTTACATATTTCATACCAGTACAATTTTTTCCGGATTTCAAAACAAAACAGAACATAAATACATCAGTGTTCTCATATACACACATATGGCAAATATATCACCTGCCCAAGCTCACGGCTGAGTAGGATAGCCTGGGCCCCTCTTTCACCCACGCCATGTAGCTTCTCCAGGCTGGTAAGCAGGGAAGCATGGGGGGGGGGGGGAGCTTTTGTTTTGTTTACTCTCTGATATGCCAAAATTAAGCCACCTTTGGTGAGTACATTCCGCAGTTCTTTCACCCGATCTAGTGTGAGAAAGAATAGCTGGCAACACAAGAAGTTACTAGGGAACGTGAGTGTGTGTGTGTGAGAGAGAGTGCATGTGTGTTCTTCCATGTCTGAGGCTGTGATCTGCCCCACCCCGCTCAAAAAATTTGAGGACTCTTGCTCTGGGTGATTCACAAGTTAATTAGCATTTTGCCCCTAACATGCTGTGTACTCATTTTACTGACCTCGGAAGGAGTACGAAATGATTGAAGACAATGCCTATTGATAAAATCAATTACCTAGCAGTATTTGCACCAGGTAACATATGGAGGTAGGTAGCAGCCATTAGTGAGAGACTCAAAGCATCTACCTCAAGTGAAAGAAACGGAGGAGAATATCAGAATAATAATGTGGAAAGATATCACCATTTAAAATGGATGGAACTCCACTAAAGTCTTAACCGTTGGTCACACAGAGTACTTTGAAGTCACTTAATAGGCTATGTAATTGAGTTGTCATGACCAACATGATCCTAATTTTGAAAAATGCACCAAGACAGCTCTTTGTGTGTGCATAAAAGAATAAGCAGCTTTGTACCTATGACAGTGTATTCTATGCCTGCCAACAAATACTATGGACATTTTATATTAGCTGTTCCAAATGTTTTTTGTTTCCAGTTGCTAGGTGAAAATTATGTCATATATTTTAATTGTACTATTATGCTTCTGAAATAAACAAATAACATTCAGAACACTTGTTCTGCTGTTTCCGAATCCAAATATTGGCGATCAGCCCTGAAGACTCTCCTGAGAATATAATGCAGTGGCCTTTCATCTGCCTTCCACATCGCAGCATGACCCCCGTACCACTGATCCAGTTCCGTAAGTCACTTTCTGGTCCTGAGCCCTTTTGGCCCACAAAGTCCTCTTCAGCCCCAGGCCAGTGTTGATGAAATGCTGCCCTCCATCAAGATGGATTCAAGTGGGATTTAATCCACTTGGGGGTTATCACCCTTCCCTGTGGACCTAGGCACCCGTTAGTCTTCAGGGTTGTCAGGTTAGTTAGCCACAGCCTGACACTCGCTGTTGAGTCACTGACAGTATGGTCTACTCTATTACCATAGTAAGATAACCTGGCCTGACAGTCTCATAACAATTAATGAAAGTTTTATGTATTATCATATTTACAGCAAGGAAGCTTTTATGATCACTTGAGCTAAAGTAATTTGCTACAAATGTCATTAGAGAGTTATGATTACTGCCTGGCCTGCTTTATATATTGAGAGCCATCAGGAAGTTAGTGCATGCAGATAAACTGTCCTTACATTTAAGAACAGGATTAGTTTGTTAGCATCTTCTTATGTCCTGTAATCTGATCATTGGGAAAGAACATCTATGCAAAATGGTGTTTACATCTTGGAAAGAATCGGGTGAATACCTGTATATTCTATAGTGTTGTATAAGACTGAAGAGAGGGGTACTTTTAAATAATAGAAGTGTGGTCTTCTCCCTTCAGCTTATCACATAAAGCTATAGTCAACAGTATTCATTATACTGTATACTGAATTGTATAAACCAGGGATTCTCAACCTTCAGCCCATGGCAGGATTTCATGTGGCCCCCACTGCCTCCACCACACCAGGAAGTGCCATTTCATGTGGCCCCCACTGCCTCCACCACACCAGGAGGAAGGGCAAAATGGCCATCCAGCCCCAGAAGCTTTCTGAGCTGGTTTGTCAGGCTTTTATTTGTACCAGATCTTGTCCCCTTATCTGTTGTGAAAGGTGAGTTGCTATGGCAAATCATTCTTGTCTTTAGACCAGAAACAAAACAAAAAAGTATGAGTCAAAACACCTCTTTGTTAACCCAAGTAGGGAAAAGTGGGCCAAAGGCACAGGAACACTGGTCAGACTTCAGTATAGAAAGCTACAGGTATGTGGGGATCAAGCAAAATTAACTATAGCAGCCAGGTGTGGTAGGCAATGGGAAACTACCTCATTAGATGTTCAAAATATACTCATAACCACTGGATAGAAATATGTAATAGTTTCAGCTATGCAGGATTTATATGCCTGTAAAATGCAAAGAATTGTGTGATTGAGTGCTACAGGAGGGGCTTTGGATATTTGAGTACTTAAGAGTGGAAAATCATACAATACACTAAAAGAAATGAAAAGGATAAGCATTCAGATCCTTGAAGCAAGTGAAATTTGTTGGCCAAGATTAGGCTATTAGGCTAAGTGGACATATAATAATGTGCTTTCAAGTCAATTCTGAGTTATGGTGGCCACTTCCAAGATATATATATATTTTCTAGATATAAAGTATTCAGAAGGATGCACTGTTCCTTTCTGGGAGTAAAATTGTCATACTGTATTTTATTTGAGCAGTACTGGTGCGGAGCTGTTACGGAGCTCAGTTCAACAAAAGCTGGAGTGTAGTACTGTATTTTCAAAATTCATTTCATAGCAAATCTGGAAAATATTTACACAAAATAAATGAAAATCTCATAGACATCACTGATTACAAGGAAATGTGCCAAATATAGAAATGGGTCAAGCATAGAAAGTGTAGAAACATTCAACAAAAGGAAAATTAAGATTGTTATAAAATACGTATAAGAAAAAGTTATATGTAAATATAGTAATGAGAATTTTAATGTTGTGATAAGGAAAGGATCCCTTGGAGATTTGGTGGGGGGGAGAGAAATATAAGCTAGGCACACAAAAGTGACGAAGAGTGAATATTAGTTTTATATTTTAAAAAGACCTCATAATAACCAGCACTATATCCAGATTTCCTTGATACTGTGTAAATGGAAATCTTCATAAAATGGCCAGAATATTTTAACGAACAAAATATAAATCAGAAGTCCTGGTCTCTAATAAATCTGGATTTGCTAGCATCGTTAGAAAGGAATGTTGAGCCTCACCTCTTAATTACTGTCTTCTTACACAAGTAGGCTTAGGTAATTCAGAAGCTGCAGCAACTGCACTTATATAAAGACTCAACTGATAAGCATGAGCCCTAGAAAATCTGGATTTTTGCCTGTGAATAGGGTCTACATGCAAGAAAGAACTCTTTTTCATATCGCCTTGTGTAGTAAAAATGGCAAGGAAGGGCAGGGTGTTTGATGATAACAGACCAACAAAATTTCTTGCAGCAAATGTCCTATGGGACTGGAAATAAAGTACTGTATTAGAACACAAATGAAGAAATCCAAAATGCAGTATGGCTCACAAACAACTGCAAAGCTTATGGACTCATTATGTTTTCACAGAAGTGTTAAATCTACTAGATGACAGCTTATTCCTTTCCTTTATAATTCAAAAAGAAAAATGGCAACTGTGAGAACGGGGAGGCATCCGTGGGTGTGCAATGCCTCTTGTTGGCCACATGAGTCCTGTTCAAAGGGGAAAGAAAATCACAGGCAGAATGAGACCCCCAGGAAACAAACCTTCTGGAATGGGCTGACCCAGCTGGAGCCTGTTAAAAAGAGACAGCTGAGCAAAGCCATTGAGATAGGGATAAGAGCACAGGCAAAGGCAGGCATGCAGGAAGAAAGGAGTTGAGAGGTAAGGCACTGGTGATGACTGGGGAGCGTTTGCACCAGTGAAGAAGAGCTACCCAGGACTGCTCTTTTTCTCCAGTCAGGATAGAAACTGAGGACATTAACTGCTTTTTTCCTTAGTGATAACTTCTGTTCTGCTCCAAGCATACAGCATGAAAGGCAAGTGGGAAGAAGTCTAGCTAAGACAGATCTGGACTTGGATGTGCCACAAAGTCTGCCTTCCACATATTTATACAAACCCTCACTGCAAGGGACATGCCCTAGTTCAGTGGTGGTGAACCTATGGCATGTGTGCCAGAGGTGACATGCAGAGGTCTTTTGTTTGGCATGTGCACCGTCCCTGGGTAAGCCCCACCATGTCCAGTTTGGTTGGCATCAATGGTAGCACCGCTTCCCCACCCAGCCCTCTCTCTCCACCAATGTGAGAGGGGAGGCTGAAATCCCAACTGGGAGGCGGCAATAGAGAAGAGGTGAGGCAACAAGACAAGACATCCCCCAATCCACTCCTCCTAGGAGGTGGAGGAGGCAGCAGCGGTGCATGCATGGGAGGGCATGTGCATCTGTGGGGGGAAACCATGAGGCGGGGCATACACATCTGCCCAGGGGCAGAGGAATCTGTGGGGTGTTTGCACACCCATGTGTGTGCGTACATGCATGTGTGTGCACACGCACCCACGTGTGTGTTCGTGCGTGCACATCCACCCGTGTGTTCGTGCATGCACACCCACCCACGTGTGTGTGCATGCACACCCACCCACGTGTGTGTGCACACCCACCTATGGGTTTGCACGCCCACCCACCCATAGGTGATCTAGTCATGCCTGCCATATGGCCATGTATACATCTGCAAACACAGGTAGCACTGGCTCTTGGGCTGTAAATGGAGATGAGCACTGCATCCTAGAGTCAAATATGACTGACTTTTGAGCAAGGGAGACCTTGAACCACTTGCAGGGACAAAACCTGATGAGGCAGGGCAGGGAGGTGGGTGTGACCATCCAATTTCTCTACACCCCCCCCCCTGAAGGCCACCCAATTTCACCACCACCCTGCCCAGAGGCCACCCAATTTTCCTATTCCCCCATCTCCGTGGTGTTTTTTTTTTTTTTTTGGCGAACCTGTTGCTGCCCACCACTGAATACCGTATATACTCGATTATAAGTCGTCCTGAATATAAGTCGAGGTACCTAATTTGGACCTCTAAAACTAGGGAAATAGATTGACCCAAGTATAAGTTGGGGGTGGAAAATGCAGCAGCAGCTGCTAATGAGTTTCAATAATTAAAATACACGACAATACAGTAAAACTAATTAAGACATTTGTGTGGGTATGTTTTTGAGTTTTTATGGTCATGTTAGTGCTTTTTAAAAATGTATGTTTGAATTTGCACCACCTCATTTTGGGACCCTCGGGGTCATTGACCTGAGTATAAGTCGAGTCCCCTTTTTGGATCTTATTTTGGGGGCCAAAAAAACCTAGACTTATACTTGAGTATATACAGTACATTGTAGGGTTTATAGTAATTATAGAGAAGGAGCAGGAGGCACATAGTTTGAATTCCTAGGAGGACTTGAAACCAAGAAAGGACAACACTGTATATATACTTTGGCAGAGGTATAGTGACTTGAATATGGATCTCTATGCATGCTTGCTTAATTGTCTGTAAGATAACCATTGACAAGATAGAAAACAGTACACTAACAAAGTTGCTGGTAATTAGGAGATATATATGCAGTATATAACTGGCAACCTGGAAAAAAACTACAGTAAAAATTGTAGATCAAATGATAAGTACAGATTCTTTCACAACTGCTTTTCAATTTGTATTCCAAGAACATCATTGGAGAACTGTTTGCTGGGTCAGATGACATTAATGGAGTGGTTGTCAATGGCATCCAATATGTTGATGACATACATTACTTATATTAACTGACAGTTTATGTCAAGCATTCTCAACCAACAGCCTGTGGGCCAAACCTGCCCCCCAATGCCCTTGCCAAGTTGAATTAAAACGTGTTCTGTGCATGCGTGGCACACATTTTACTTCCACTTCCAGGTGGGAGGAGCCACATTACCCATCCGATCAGCAGTCCTGAAAACCTTGAGAAAGCCTAGTTTAAGTGGTAGGCAAATGATAGCATGTCAAGTAATAACTGTTTTTGAAAAGATGACCTTAAACTTTACTCTGGCATACTGGACAACTCTGCCTTGGGCAAGCTACTACAGTGTGTGGTACCTTCTCAACTCCAAAGATTCCTGGGTAAAATAGATGAGTTATACCCATTTTGGTATTACTTTGGGCCTAGTTAAGAGAAATAGATGGCAGGTTGTTTTTGGTAGGAATGGCACAAGGGAGTTCATTCCTTTTGGTTCTGGACCCTTGATTTCATTCAGTACCAACAACCCTGGTATCTGTCTAGTACATCTCTTAAACTGGGATTTGCTGTACAGTAGCCCCAGTTCCTTCTTGAAGGATATGCTTAGAAGGTGGTAGTGGAGAGTGACTGCTGTTCGGTCCCCTAGCCGTTGGTCTGTACAGATCTCTCAGTATTTTATTCCATTCCATGCTATTTAACATGTACATAATGCTGCTGGGAGAAGTTGTCCAAGGATTTGAGATTCACTGCCGCCAATATGGAGATGACGCCCAGCTCATTTACTTTTCCATCCAAATTTGAGGAACTGTCTCTGTTTAAACCAGTGTCTGACATCGATAATGGACTGGATGAGAGTAAACAAATTCATACATAATTCAGAAAAATGATAGGTACTGTACTCCTGTTCAATCAAAAGGGATGTTGGAGAATAGGGCTACAACCTTTACTGGGTGGCAATATACTCCACCTGTAAATGCAGTTTGCACCTAGAGCATGGGTGCCCAAACTTTTTGGGCCATGGGCCGATCATGTGGTTCAGGTAGCCAGTCACTAAGGCCTGGGGGCCGGGTGCTGCCCCTGATGCCAATTCATCTGGCCTGCAAAGCCCTCATCGCTCCTGGAAGCTAAAGTGAAACATGCTGGTACGGGCACATTTTACTTCCGCTTCCAGGAGCGTCGAGGGCTGGATGAATTGGTGCCAGGGGCCACACCCGGCCTCCGGGCCTTAGTTTGGGCACCACTGACCTACAGTATACTTTTGGATTTTGCCCTGAGCCTATATGTCTCCAAGTGATGTGTTGTCATTTGAATTTTTCAGATCTTTAAAAAAAGGCAAAACCAAAACATGGTCAAGAGACAGTCTCTCAGAAACTACTAGGGCAGCTACCTGTTCGAACAGAAAGCTATGCCATAACAGATTGATCTTTCTTTGGGTAAGTCACATTTAGATGTCTGTAGGTGTGGGTCTGTCAGGTGGAACAGAAAAAAATGAAATGGCTGTAACAGTTGGAGTACGAAAAGTCTGAACAACTCCTCCATATGCCCAACAGGTGTGAAATGTTGTAGTAAGGATCCTAGTAGAAGCCAGTTCTCCGTTGTGGACTGTGAGTATGCATGCTATGCGTTACTTCTGTGCATGCACGGATGGTTGGTTCTTCAAAGCTAGCTTAGAAAAAAGCTTGTCCCAGTGTGCCTAGTGAAGGCGTCCCACCCCCTTTCCCCAGTTTCAATTTTTCCACCGTGTTGATTGGTCGTGTTCTTCTGAGTTCCCAGTGTGTTGTACTTGATTGAGGCTTGTTTTTATTCCTTTTCCTCTATTTGTTTATTTACTGTATATAGTTATTAGCTTATTGTTTTTAGTTGATTGTTGTATATAGTTAGCAGTGTCGATGAGTCCGCCCTTAGGGTCGCCCTTGCGGTGCGGGCTCCATCGCAGGATAAAAAAAGAGAGAAGGTTCCTAGATTTACTGTGTGGAAGGTGCAATTTTCCAAGTTAGCAATGTATGGTGCTTAACTCCTTTAAGACCTGTTCTGTGTGAGCACGAAGGATCCCTCATTCCAATGGTCAATTGATGTGTTGGTCTTTTTCATTTTATTGCACTCTTACCTTTTATTGTGTTGTTATATTTTATTGCATTGTTACATTTTATTGTGTTGTTAATTTAAAAAAAAATTGTATTGTAATGTTTGATATGTTGTGATTTTTTTGTGAGCCTCCCTGAGTCGGCGTATGCTGAGTGGGTGGGGTACAAATCGAATAAATCGAATCAAATCGAATGGTCATTCCCTCTGTTTGATTTGCTTGGGAGATGCACATTTACCTTTTAAAAATTATGCTCATTGTAAAAAGTTCAGTAGGTTAGTTTATAGAACCAAGATCGCTTTTCTAACTGAATATTTGTGGCGCAAATCTCTTTTCCTGCCTAAAGAAAGTGTGCCAAAAATGCAGGTGGCCATCTTGGATTCGTCAGCCCCTGCTAAGAAAAGAAGACTGATAGTGCCAAGCAGACTAAGAAAGTTAAATCTTCTGTGAAATTGCCTAAGGACAATCTCTCTGCTGCGGTTTCTTCACCGCCTGTAGTTTTATTGCCTAGCCCTATCTCTCAGAGCCCTTCTGCATCTCAGCCTTCTCTATAATAATATGGAGATGAACTCTGCAGTGGTGGTTTCTCTGTTTACAATGGGCTCTTAGAGCCACAGCACAAACAGCTTTGCCACCACACATTGCAGCTCAACTGCGCTGGTGGGTGGACTATCACAATCTCAACAGAGGACGTCCCTTTCAGGACCCTTGCCCCCAAGCTCAACTCACAACAGATGCCAGCAACACTGGATGGGGGGCTCATTAAGGAGCACTATGCATCAACGGCATCTGGCTTCCGTTAGAATGCCAATTGCATATCAACCAATAAGAACTCCTGGCAGTTTTTAAGGCTCTCAAGGCCTTCCAGGCAGTTCTGTCCCTTGCCTTGAAGCTCTGGGATTGGTGTTTTTAATGTGTTTTTAATGTGTTTTTAATGTGTATTTATTTTTAATGTGCATTTTAATGTGTAATTATTTTAATGTGTATTTTATGTGTACTTAATGTGTATTTAATGTGTATTTATTGTTAATATGTATTTTATGTGTATTTATTTTTAATCTGTGCATTTTAATGTGAGCTTTTGTGGATCAAGTCCACTGGCTCTTTGGCTATAAACAGAGATGAGAGTTGGTAACGACTGGCTTTCGAGCAAGTGCAACCTTTACCTAATAATAGAAGATCCCTGACTGGCATTCAAATTTGATGTCAGGTTTTGTCCCTGCAAGTGGTTCAAGGTCTCCCTTGCTCAAAAGCCAGCCGTATCTGACTCTAGGGTGTAGTGCTCATCTCCATTTACAGCCAAAGAGCCAGTGCTGCCTGTGTTTGCAGATGTATACATGGCCATATGGCAGGCATGTCTAGATCTCCCATGACTTTGGCCCTGTGGCCCTGACCATGACTGGGTCTGCCCATGGTCTGGTAGTAAAATTTTTGGCTGCCCATCACTGGGTGTCTCCATGCAGGACATCTGCCTAGCTGCAACCTGGGCTCAGCCTTCCACCTTCGTCAGACATTACAGACTGAACATGAGACAAGCAGCCTTTGGAAGAAGGGTTCTATCTGTGGCTCTCCAATGATGCTCCATCCTGGTAAGTCATGCTTGGGAATCACTCATAGTATGCATGCTCACAGTCCATGATGGAGAAGGGTAGGTTACCTACCGTAAGCATAGTTCTCCGAGTGGTACTGTGAGCATTCATACATCCTGCCCTACCTCCCCTCTCTCATTGGAAGCCGCCCTTACTACCCAGCAGTAATAGTGAAACTGGGGGAAGGGGGCGGGATGCTGGCGCTAGGCACGCTGTGACAAGCTTTTTTCTAAGCTAGCTTTGAAGAACCGACCATCCATGCATGCACAGAGTAACCCACAGTATGAATGCTCACAGTACCACTCGGAGAACTACGCTTATGGTAGGTAACCTACCCTTATATTGAGAATAGCTACAGCAACTACCGGTATATTGGGTGCAGGTCTGTTTTGAGAACAGCTTAAAGTGCTGGTTGTGACATATGAAGCTCTATATGACAAAGATCCATGTTGTCTCAAGTGCTGTGTCTCTTTCTGAACTGCTGCAGGTCTTCAGTTCCTCTTGAGAAGCTTTTCTTTGTGTCCCAGTATCCTCACTGCCATCTTGGTGAGAACGAGAGAGACAGCTGCCAGCCTGCAGGACTATTCCTAGAGAGGCTACGTTGTTTCCCTCCTTGATGTCTTTCCATCAGCAGGCTGAAACACTTTTGTTTAAACTAGCCTTTGGTTGCTGACCAAGACCTGTTAATGGTGGGTATTGTTTTGCTGCTGTTTTTGTTTTATAAATAGTTTTTAAATCATTTTGCCTTCCTTTGTTAAGTGTTCAAGTTACTTTGTTCCCCATAATTCTGTTCTTTTCTTTCTGTAGGAAATTGAACTATGCCTTTAGTCAAAAGGAACATTGAGCCTCGGCACCTTTGTCGAGGGGCTCTGCCAGAAGGAATTACTAGTGAGTTAGAATGTGTAACCAATGGTACTCTTGCTGCTATTATACGCCAGCTAAGCAGTTTAAGTAAGTCCTTGGATGGTTTAAAAATCATTTTCTTTATCTTACATTTTAATGAACAATTGAGAAATCTGTGATGCTTAAATTTTATCTTGGTTGTCCAGTGTGTTTTGGGGCTAATAATCCTAGTACCCATATACAATGAACGGGGCAAGTGAATGGGATGGATGCCTTCTCGCTCTGGATTTGTATCCTATGATGTTTCACATACCATCCCTCTGCTTCAGCTAGATCCCCTTTGTAGCAAGGTTGGAAAAATAGTGTTTTTTAAAATGTGAGTGTATTTATGCCTCTTTTGTGCTATTTGTTTCTCTTTGGTGGCTTGGAGATTTGGAAGTGGGTGTCTGCAGTATTTTTGGGCATTGGGATACATCTGAAAAGTACTGATCAATAAAGTAAAAAAGTCATCACTGTAGTGACATTTAACCTTCTGATAAAAACGTGTACCCCTTTGGCCAAAAATATAGGGCTACTATGTATTACAATGAATAAAATACTCAGGGAGATGTCATGTTTCTCTTAGGTAAACATGCTGAAGACATATTTGGTGAACTGTTTAATGAGGCCAACAACTTCTACATCCGAGCAAACTCCCTTCAAGACAGAATTGACCGTCTTGCTGTCAAAGTTACTCAGTTGGATTCCACAGTGGAAGAAGGTAGGTAATTGTATCTGAGCAGTACAGGAACACTGTTATTAATTGCATAACAATTACTACTTTGTCCTTTGGCGTTATTACTGAATGATATTTTATCTTCTAGGTATTTAGATTTCATGTTGAGAGAAAGAAGGGGAAAAACAAGTGCTATTATACCTTAATCTGTTCAGTGAAGTCCATTCGCTTGACTATCATTGCAAGAGGCTTGCTTTTACTTGGATTTATTATTTAGATTTTGTTTTAATTTTATTATTAATTTTATTTACTATAGAAGGATGAGAATGCCAGCAGATGCCTTCTTAAACTTTATATTTGAGAAGAGTAGCAATAGGCAAAACGTAACATTGTTGTGCTTAGAGCAAACCTCCTGAAATTATTGGGACTTATTAGTCACTGCTTATTTCAGTTACAAGTGAATAATCTATTCTTACTTTTTTTTTGTTCTAATTGTGTTTGTAACAATTTTTCTTGTCAACAGTCTCTTTACAGGATATCAACATGAAAAAGGCATTCAAAAGTTCTACAGTACAGGATCAGCAGGTGGTTTCAAAGAGCAGCATTCCCAACCCTGTAGCTGATGTTTATAATCAGAGTGACAAACCACCCCCATTGAATATTCTTACTTCATATAGGTACAGTAGTTTGAAATTGTTAAGTTGTCCTGTTTTTTTCTTTGTGAAGATGTGATCCCCCCCTTGCTCTTATAAATGAAAGTGATGCAGAAGAAAACGAATAGCAAACATATATTTTGATATCCAGTATTTTTTGTATTTGAATAGTAAATACCAACAGCAAGGCAACAGATTGGTGGCACTGAACTCTGGACATGCTGTCCTCGGGATTTCATGTATATTTTAGATAACATTGGTCATAAGATAGAGGCCTAAGCCAGTAACCATGGGGTCAAACAGGAGAACACCATTTACTGAGATTGGTCCTCCAGGAAAGACCAGAATCACCATAAGACAGCACAACCAAGAGCAATCTAAAATGGGCAATCCAAAAATATGTCATCATTGGTGGTATTGAAGCCTACTTAGAGGTCCAGCAGAACACACACACTGTCCGGTTCCTATTGTGAGGCTTTCATTGACCATAGCTGTTTCCATCCTATCACTAAACCTGAAGCTGAATTGAAATGGATCTAGACAATCTCAAGAGCTGGGAGGCCATCACTTGCTCAAACTTACCTAAGAATGGAACATTGGAGACTGCCTGGGCATTCAATGAGGCCTTTTCTACAGTGACCTTAAAGCTGCCTTTTAAAGGCAAATTGGTATTCTGTATTTCTGAAGAGAGGCTTTCACCTCTTTCTTTATACACTCAACAAGACCTGCCCGGACTACTTTTCAAAACTGGCAATACAGTGAATTGTTAACTATCATGGGTAAATAAATTTACTTGGGTAAATAAATCAAGTCTTCAGGGGCTGCCTGAACCATGACAAGACAATTGGCAGGACAATTCTTAAAAAGAAAAAAGGGCGCTGCTGTGGAGAATATGCCGAGATTTCCAGATTGCTGACATATGGAATCCAACCAGCAGAACTTCCCCCAATGTAATTCTTCTTAGTAGTTGTATAGGTCTCTATCAAAGAAGGCGATGCACCTGATAACTTGTTGTTTTAAGGCTTTATATATTAATAGCCATAGCTTGAATTTGGTTCAGTAAGCTAATTGGCTGGCAGTACTGAGTCTTTAACACCATTGCAATATCTTCACAGCCTCAAAATCCTGTCTACAGTGTTTTTTAGTAAATTAATCTCTAATTCAGTCAGAAGGATAACATCACATAAAATCCATTATGGTAATTAAATGTGATGTTTCCAATGCATGGATTACAGTGACCAGGCTATTCCTGTCTAGGAAATTGAAAGCTGACAAGTGATACCTGCTCATTGTTCTGCTTTCATATTTTAAATCATGTTATTAACATTAGTTCTTCTCTTCATGTGCCATGTTTGAAAGAAGGATTAATCCATTCCAGTTTTATCTCAGCTGGTATCTTTGTTCAAACTAGTGTAGTTTGTGCTACATTCTGAGCATAGGTGTCATTTGAATCACTGAGTTTCAGAGTTCTGCAGGAAAATGGCATTTGCATTGTGCTGATCTAAGTTATGTGAACCAATATCATGAGATGTTCGTTTGGCACATGGAACAAACACCTCAATGTCTCATCTGCAGTAGCAGGCCTGATATTTACTGATGATAGATCAGTTGATAAGGAAAACAGATGACACACAGTTGTACATCTCAGCTCGTGGGGACCCTGGTGATGCAGTCAAAGTCCTGTCCAGGTGCCTGGAGGCTCTGAGGGTCTGGATGGGGACAATGGGTTACAGCTGAACCCTGGCAAGACTGAGTTGAGGCTCCCAGGTCAACATAGGAGTTACCATCTTTGGTACTGGATGGGGCTAGTTTGCCTTAAACAGACCCGGTGCACAATCAGAGGGTCCTCCTGGACTCACGACTCCTGCTCAATGAGCAGGTGGCAGCCGTGGCTAGGAGGGCTTTTGCACAATTGCATGTAATTCGCCAGTTGCGCCCACTCCTTGACAGG
This sequence comes from Furcifer pardalis, assembly GCA_030440675.1. NCBI lineage: Eukaryota > Metazoa > Chordata > Lepidosauria > Squamata > Chamaeleonidae > Furcifer > Furcifer pardalis. The sequence goes on along the minus strand of CP126895.1, from coordinate 95,197,007 downwards.
GACTCCTTGCTCATGATCACCCACGCCCTGGTCACCTCCAGATTAGACTATTGCAATGCACTCTACATGGGGCTGCCCTTGATGACCATCCGGAGGCTGCAGCTGGTCCAGAATGTGGCAGCCCAGGTGGTGCTGGGATGTGGGCGTTATTCTCATACTCCCCACTGTTTTGGGAGCTGCACTGGTTACCAGTTAGCCTCTGGGTGCAATTCAAGGTGCTGGTCATTACATTTAAAGCCCTATATGGTAGTGGGCCAGGTTACTTGAGAGACCGCATCTCCCCAAGGGTATCTGTCCGTCCCACCAGAGTGGACCAGAGAGGTGCGTTTGTTGTACCATCTGCCAGAGAGGCTCGACTCTCTGGCACTAGAAATAGGGCCTTCTCCCTGTTTGCTCCGACTCTGTGGAACCGCCTGCCTCTGGAGCTGCACCTCCAGACAGAGTTTCTGGCTTTTAGGAAGGGCCTGAAAACCTGGCTGGCAGGAAAGGTGTGGGGTAGTGATGGTTTACTAAACCCCCCCCCCCCCGGACTGGCTTATTTAACTTCCTACATCTACCCTCCTATCCCGACTCCCATTCCCATTCCTTTTATCCGGTTCTTTTTAGGCTAGGGAATGGGAGGATGTTTTTAATGGGTTTTAATTTTTATTGCTCTTTTAGTGTGGTTTGTGGTATACCATATCCCTGTTGTGCTCTGCCTTGAGTCCCTTGTGTGAGTAGGCAGAATATAAATTTGATTAATAAATAAATACATACATAAATAAAACTGTTGTGTGTTAAGTAAGCTTCTGCCATTCTCCTAATATTTGTTTGTTTTGTTTGCAGAGATGATAAAAAAGATGGCTTAAAGTTTTATACTGATCCCTCCTATTTTTTTGACCTCTGGAAAGAAAAAATGTTACAAGATACGGAAGACAAAAGAAAAGAGAAGAGAAGGCAAAAGGTAATGAGTACAGTTTAGGTTTTTAAATATACAGTCAAACCTTGCATAAAGAGCGCCTTGCTTAAAGAGTAACTCGCTTAAAGAGCAGAATTTTCTCTGAATGTTCACTTCGCTTAACAAATAAAACCAACCAAAAACTCACTTAACAAATAAATCAGGGTTTGCAATCACCCCCCCCCACACACACACACAATTGGTCATTTACAATGGTGTTTCGCTTAAAGAACAAACTCACTTAAAGAGCAGTCCTGTGGAACACATTATGCTCTTTAAGCAAGGTACCACTGTATGTGGGTATCTTTCGTTTAAGAAGGCTTCCAGTAGAATACTTCTACTGTTCTATGCAAATTGAAGTACAGTACGTAAACCAATAGGAATGTAGTGTTACTTGCTGACGGAAGTTACTATAGCTAGGCTATAAATGATCAATAGTCCATGTGCATATAAATGAATGATCATGTTTACTTTTCTTAAAGTGCATGTTAAATCATGAAAGAAAATGCCACTTTACCTCTTTGTATTTGATTATGTGGTTAGGTAATAGTGTCATCCTCTCTGTAGAAAATGTGCTGCTATTCTATATACTCTCTGAGAATAGTAATACTGGAGTTCTAAACCCAAATCAATCTTTATTACAGTTCAAGACCAGCATAGAATAACAAAAGGAACAGAGTCAAAATGAGGGTGCTTTAAAAAGAGCGTTTCTGCTCAGACTTAAGGAGTAGTAAAATTAATACATACGATCAATAATGTTACACCTATTACTAAGCCTGTGCTGTAGCGCTAGTGGTTTATTTAGCTGAAGGTCCTGCCAGGATTGTTTTCCTGGTTTTACATGCTACAGCGCAGAACCTGGCAGTGTTGTGGGTGAAGGTGGGCCTTTCATCAGATAGCAGCCAGTGGGCATATGTGCTGTTTGGCTGGCCAGGATACCTGCAGAGCAGTGGAGATATGAACTTGTTTCGGATGTCTCTATAAAAAGGGCAGCTGCAGAGAATGTGTTCTGTGGTTTCAATTTCTCCAGTGTCACAGGAGCATTGTCTCTCTGACATTGGTGTCCTCTAGAACTGCAGACGGGAGGGCCTGGCAGCGGGCTAATGTAAATGCCCTCCAATAAACCCATTGACAGAACACACATTGGGGACACTGTGTAAAATAAATAGAAATAGAATGAAATAGTCTCCAAGTGGTAGGAAGTAATTAGGTTATTTATTTTCTTTAATTTTCTTTAAATATTTGTGCACCACTTTTGTCAGGATTGAAGCTCAAAAAAGAGGAGCTCAACATTGTTTGGTCCAATTCAATTCAAACTTTATTACAGTCAATTATCAGTGCAGTAAAAAGGGTTTAAGTGCATGAAATAGAGTCGAAATGCACCACCACAAACATATTTGTTTAAGTTAAAACAAACTAGAATAAAAACAGTTCATAATATTTATGCTACATTTGGGACAGGTATCTGATTTAAAAGGAATAAAACAGCACATAAAACAGTATAAAAGTTTTAAAGTTACAGTCACAGTAATAAAATAAGGATAAAAATGTCTGCACACCAATGGACACAGTATACATCAGCAAGATATAAAACAGGATCACAAATGCAAAATGAAAATCATTATAGTTAGTTTTTAACCTGTCCCTGCTGTAGTTGGTTTTCTCTAATGCTTTGTACCCTGGCTGCCCTCCAGGCAAATCTGGCAACAGCGGCCCATCAGGTCAGTGATTCTATCTGAGAGCATGGTTCTTTAAATATTTGTGCACCACTTTTGTCAGTATTGAAGCTCAGAAAAGAGGAGCTCAACACTGTATGGTCCAGTGGTAAGAAAGACTGACTAATTGTGTAATATTTGTACAGATCTATAAATGTAGTAGAATTGTATCAGGTACAACAGACATGTATTATTTTCTCTAGGATCAGTAAGAGTGGTGTCCATTGTACCTGTCTTTAGACAAAGGGTTGAGGAACAAGTTGCTTGGATAGGTCATTGAATTGGGTACAGTAATACCCCGGTTAACGTGTGCACCGCACAGCGTTAAAACCGGACAACATTGGGGAAGTTGAGGCAAACTTTTGCACCGCACAACATTAAGATAATGTTGTGCGATGCAAAAGTTTGCCTCAAATTTCCCAATGTTGATCTCTGCCCCAAAGCCTGTGGGCTTTGAGGCAGAGATCTACGGAGGCCCCCTTGCTTGGAGGGGGGGCAAGGGGGCCTCCGTAGACCCAAGTGTTGGATCGCTGGTTTCCTCTGGGTGAGAGCATGCATGCACTCTAACCCCAAGGAAACTGGCAATCAGATGCTCAGACCACAGGTTTTCTTGGGGTAAGACTGGGCGGGCGGGCCGTCACCCCAAGGAAACTGGTGTTCAGACCGCTGGTTTGGTTAGGGGGAGACCGGGCGTGCGCGCCCTCACCCTAACCAAACCAGCAGTCTCAGCATCAGAGCGCTGGTTTGGTTGGGGGGAGGACGTGCACGCCCATTTTCTCCCTAACCAAACCAGAGCTCTGATGCTTACACTGCTGGTTTGGTTGGGGGGAGACTGGGCGCATGCACCCTCTCACCCCAACCAAACCTGCAGTTGGCTTGATCCACCTGCCTCTTTGGAAAGGGCAGTGGGGATTCCACACATGGAATCCCTGCTGCCCTTTCCAAAGAGGCAGGCAGATTGACTCCCTGTTCCCTTTCTTCTTTGGAAAGGGAACCGGGGTTTTTTTTAACGTCATGCAATCAATGCATCGCACAAGGTTAAAAACCGGATAATGCTAAGACTTGTGGAACCAAGTTTTAGCGTTATCCAGGGTATTACTGTATTTGGCTTCAGAGCCAGAGGTTTTGGAATTCAGATCCCCTCTGTGCATCCCTGAAGAGCCAGCCTGTATGGACTTGGGCAATCTGCATAGTCACAGGATGCCTTTAGAATCTTGATGGCGAACCTTGGCACTCCAGCTGTTCTTGGACTTTAATTCCCAGAATGCCAAGTCTCTGTGAATCCACACAAATGGGTTTACTGCACGTACCCGCAGTTCATAGTAGTTATGCATGACATTTGGAGGAAAACCAAGCTGGCTCCACTGCAGGGAAAAACCAAAGCTATCACTCTCTATGGACACATCTGTACAGATTTGTAATTTGTGATGTGAAAATATTTTTTGAGTTATGTTCTGCAACACTATGAAATTGTCTTGGTTATATAACACTGGCTACATAGCAAAAATATGTTTATGGGAAATACTATGGGTTTGGCACATACTGATTTACATTTTTTTTCCCGTTGACCATGTGACACAACAGAAAATATGAATCAATTCCACAAACTTAGTCTGTAGTTCTCCCCCTACCAGAGACCCTTCTACATTTTACAAGTTGAATCCTGTTGCTTTTATTCTAAGTATGTGAATGCTTTGATGCAGAAAGGAAATTTCAACCAGCACCATATGCACACCAAGCCATGGTTTAACAAAGTGCCCCTCACCTCCTGCCTCATGAGGGAAGACTAGAAGAAAATATACAACCAGCACTAATTCTCAACTCTGCAAAGTTTGTCTCCCAAGACATCTTTTATAACAGCTTTTCCTGGGCACAGCTTAATCAACTCTATTACTGGCAAGATTGAGTGTTTGAGGAAGAAATCAGCCACTCATTTCCTCTTAAGGCAGTTCTTTCAAAACCATGCCACCTTTAAGCACCTCAAATAGAACTTCAGTTAGAAGGGATTTTTTCTCCTTTGCCAGTGTGGCCTTACATTGAAGAGGACCACATCATCCAGTGGACTTCACAGTGAGAGAATGTGAATGAATTCACATTTCTTTCAGAGTGTTAGCCCCATTCTGTCACAAATGCTTTGACAGAATTTTTAAACAAATGTGAACTAAAATATTATCAGTACTTTGGTGGTAGGAGAACACATAACTTGTGTACATATGAGTAAGCTTGCCAGATATGTTAAAAATAACTGATTTCTCTTGGCTAAATAATCTCCTCTTGAATCTTCATACTACAATAGTTTGCTTGGCTTACTTTTATAACTGTTCTTCATACTTTTAACAGCCTTTAATATGGATTTTCCTTCTTTGTTTCTTTCTTTCGCGTGCTTTCTGTTTAACATATAGGAACAAAAGCGTATAGATGGCACAACTCGTGAGGTGAAAAAGGTTAGAAAAGCAAGGAACAGGCGCCAGGAGTGGAATATGATGGCATATGACAAAGAGCTTAGACCAGACAACAGGTGGTCTCAGAATGTTTACCACGGAGCCTCATCTGAGGGATCTCTGTCCCCTGATACTAGGTCTGTTTAGAGTAAGACTATTGTTTTATGCTCAGTATCCTTAAATTTGTTACAGGCTAAGAAAATCTGCAACAAAGCATTCCATGAATATTCAGAAGTGTATCTTCAAAACCATCCAAAGGCCTATGTTTATTAATCTTATGTTCTCTAAATTAGAATACCATTCTGCTGTAGAAACAACTATAGATTGTCTTAAGCTAATTCCTTTTAATGAGTGTTGAATTTAAATTAAAATGGCAACTGCAAAGCTTTGTTCTTGTTTGAAATAATATTTTGAAGAAAAAAGTTGTATTCCCAATATGCACTGCTTTACTTGCCACTGGTATTGTCGTCCTCTCAGCTAAGTGGGAGGTCTATGTGTACAGGGAAAGCAGCTCAAATTGATTGCTAAACTGTGGTTAGAGATGGAATGTTTTTATATTTGGTTTGTGGGCGAAAGAAACAAACCAAATAGTGCATCCTTGCATAGTTTCACAATTCCACTAACATTTGTTGTTACTTGCTTAGGTCTTTTAGCAATTTTGTCACCTAGAGACAATTAAAGCAAAAAAGAATTTGCAAGGAGGCTCCTCCTAAGAGTTAACTACCATGAGAAATCAAGTATTAAAGGACAATGTACTTATCTGATATCTCCAGAGTTCTTATCTAGCATGTAACCTTATCAACATAAGGACAAGATTATTCCTGTATGTTAGTTAGTTAGCGTAGGCATTTGCTCTTGCCTGTGTGATGTGGTACACAACAGGAAAGCTTACATTAATTTTTTTCTAACTTACAGGAGTTTCCTGCCATGATTTATGCCAATTACCTTATGCCAACATAAATGGCAGTAGGATTTTGACTGGTATTTCTCAAAATATAGATTTAAATATAGTTTTTATTCATTCAGTCAGCAAGCTATTCTGCTTTGCAGTTGAGAGAGATCTCTTTCTGTATTAATTCTTTCAGTCTTCCATATCCATTGTTCTTTTCTTGGTGGTTTAATTTTTTAAAACCTCCAAATCTCTTTCCTTTCCCCCCAGTGTGCAATGTTTAATTTGTTCTGTTTTGAATGGTCTATAAAGGCAATTATTGCAATAAAACTAATGCATATTTCACAATTACTTGTTATAGCCATAATGCACTGCTTAAGAATATAAATCAGGGCCCCCCAAACTTTTTAGGCCATGGGCTGGTCATGTGTTTCAGTGGGCCAGTCACATGGTTCAGTGGGCTGGTCACGTGGTTCCTCCCACCAGAAGCAGAAGTAAAATCCACCTTGCAATCTGTTTTCCAACAGGGTAAGATAGATTTGAAGCTGCCATTTTCTCTGCTTAAGCCAGGGGTGCCGAAACAATGGCCCGTGGGCCAGATCTGTCCCCCAACACCAATTCATCTGGCCAATGCCACCCTTGTCGCTCCTGGAAGCAGAAGTTGAGGGGTGGATCTGGCCCATGGGCCATAGTTTAGGCGTCCTTGATATAAAACATGCATCAACATGCAACCATATCCATGCCATGTAACTACAGGAATTTGACATTCTGATGTTTCCAAACTATGGGATTCTATTCACAATGCATTTATACTCTGCCCATTGTGATTCAGAGGGAGAAACACAAGCTGAATCCAAGCCGTCATCAGCAAATTAATGTGAGGAAAGTAAAGACAAGACGAGAAGAATGGGAGAGAAGGAAAATGGGCATTGAGTTTATAAGTGACCTAAAGAAACAAGAGCAGGCAGGAGGCACAAAAGAGGCCAAGATGTCCAAAGGGTTTGTTTTATTTTGTTTTACTCAAAGCTGTGTTGCTTTGTTGTGTGCCTGGCTTCCTATCTGCATAAAATGAGAAGAACACAATTTACCTTCCTTTGTAACCAAATGACAACATGGCACATTATGTCTTACTAATGCAGCTTTCTGCATTTCATTGATGCCAACAACATTGTTACTTTTAGCTGCAATTTTTCAAACGTGTTCTATGTTCAGCTAATAGTTCTTTTTCTGCCTCTTTAATCAAATTACTTACTGTATTTGCTGAATACACACAACTTCTAGAAGATTAAAGACTCGGTTTCTTTTTGGAGAAAAATCTGCTTTATCTTATGGTTTTGCTGTCATCTTTTTCTTTTCTTGTTAACATTGCTTATTTGCCATTTGTCCTGCAGAACTAATATTCCACTGTATGTGAGGGTATAGCTCAGTGATGGCGAACCTACGGCACGCATGCTAGAGGTGGCACTTGGAGCCCTCTCTGTGGGCGCCTATGCAGAGTTCACCCTGCCCCTCTGCCCAGAAGCCCAATGGGAGCGCTTCTTCCCTCCCCCAGAACAGCATTCACTCTGCCCAGCAGCCCAATGGGAGCATTTCTTTCCTCTCCTGCTGCTGTGTTGGCACTTTGCAATAAATAAGTGGGTTTGGGGTTGCAGTTTGGGAACTCGGTGTCTAAAAGGTTCACCATCACGGATATAGTTATATTGTTTCAATGATCTTGTGTTTGGGGAATTTTAAGTTGATTTGAAAATTCTGTTTCTGTGAATGTGAGCTGTGTTTGGTGCTTGCTAAATAATTATTACTAAAATACTGTGATTCACTAACAAAGGAACAAAAATGAGAAAATTTTTAATAGGTCCTTGTTCACAAAGAAGGGAAAGTAATACATTTTTGTTCTACTTTGCTCTTTCCCCCCTCCCTTTTCATTTCAGATCTCATACCTCTGACATTACTAGCTATTCATATCCTGCAACGCCAAATCATTCCCTCCATCAGCAGCCAATGATGCCTTCATATGGATCAGGAGATGGACCTCAGTATATGCTTGCAACCCAGGGTCTTGAACATGAATATCGGCCACCTTCTACAACACTGCGCCATGCTACATTGAACAGACCTCAGCAACCACCCCCACCCCCACCCCAAGCCTTAGATGGATGTATGGGCTCAGTTACACTGGTACCAACAGATTATGGGTAAAATTCTTGGTTTTTTAACATTGAAAACTCTGTTCTTCATCAAAAAGACTCAGAATTGATTGCATAAAATAACAACTGAGGCAGCTGCTGAGACATACATCTAAGAGACACAGACACAAAGGAGGGATGAGGAGCAAAGAGAACGTTTTGTCCATTAATTGGTGCTTATAAATATCACAGGTGTATTATTGGAGAATTTTGGTTATCCTTGTTGGTTAGCAGAATATGAGGTAGGAAAAAATGCAGAAAACATGGAGAGAGCAACCCACTCTCATTATTGACCCTCTGATTTCCCCCACAGAAACAGGCACTTGTTATGATAAAATTCTAGAAACATTTTAAGTAGAAAAAAGGAATCTTGACTTACAGTTACGTTTGTAGTTACAGTCAGTAGGATAAATAGGGGAAATTGAGTCTCCATTTTGTTGAAGAGTATCCGATACTTGTTCCTTGGTCGGAGGTCAGAGGAAGAAGGACTATCAATGAAATGATGGCAGCAAGGGAAACAGGAAGAGGATGAGGGCTTGTTTCCAATGCAGGAGGTGGAAAAATAACACTCTTGCATGCACTAACACTGGGTATCAATGGAAGGGGGCTTTACAGTCTAATTGCCTCTTACTGTTAACTTTATTGGTAAAGTTATTATCCCATGTATGTCTGTAGAATGGTGACGTTACTGCTTTCTATGGAACTTACTTTCATAGATGAAATAGCCAAGCAAAATAGGTAAGGGGAAACTACAGTTTCCCCCAATAATGCATTTAAGGTCCTTGAAATAAAAATGTGTCTAGGGCAGAGGTAATATGGCCTGGTATTTTTATGACCAAAGTCAAACTGCATCTATGATGGGTGCATATTGCAGATCTGTCAGCCGATACTTCAGTTAACAAATATTGTGTTCTATTTTGTGTATAGGATGCTTGCAGCTCAGATGGTGGATTATTACAATCCTTCAGGACCCCCGCCGCCTCCCCCTCCACCCATGATTCCTTCTGCACAGACCGCCTTTGTTAGTCCTCTCCAAATCCCTGTGCTACCTTCCCATCCTGGACTAGTGACTGGATCTATGTATTCTGCTGTTCTTCATCCTCCTTCTTCTACTGGGCTTGTTGTTACAGCTCCCCCTCCTCCAGGCCCGCCTCCTCCCCCTCCAGGCCCTCCTGCTACAGGATCCTCTCTCTCTTCCTCTCCGATGCATGTTCCTGCAGTGGCTGAGGCAAAGCGACATGAACCCACGCAGGCTCCTGGCAGTGATGCTCGAAGTGATCTTCTGGCTGCTATCCGGATGGGTAAGACACATTTAAGATGTCTCAGCCCTGGGATGTATTTTTAAGTGTGCTTAAAAGTGTGGTTTACCAAATCTCTGTGTTGTATATAATGTTACAAGAGCCCTGATGGCGCAGTGGCTAAACTGCTGTACTGCACCCAAGGCATTCGATCCTGACGGGGATCAAGATTGACTTGGCCTTCCATCCTTCTGAACTTGGTAAAACGAGGACCCAGCAGGTTGGAGGCAAAATGCTGAGTAATTTGTGAACCGCCCAGAGAGTGCACTAAGTGCTATGGGGCAGTATATACTGTATTTGCTGACTTATAAGATGCATTGGAGTACAATAGCAGTGTGCTATTACCAGAATGGCCCACTAGAGGCCACTATATACAGTGAATACCATATTTGCCTGCGCACAACACACTCCATTTTCCTGGTGTAATGGGGGGGGGGGGAGGGACGCGTCTTATAGGTTGTCAAATATGGTAAGCGTAATAGCTATTGCTATTAATTTCTAAGTAGGGTATTGCAGTTTTATAGCTATGTAAATGAGAGCACCAAACCCTAAAATCAGATACAATGGGGGATACCTTTAGCTTTAATGAGTTTACAGTAAAACCTCTACATACTATTTTTTTCCGTTCCACGAGGTTATTTGTATGTCAAAAAGACATTGCATTACCAGAAGAGGCCACTAGATGTCACTGTATTTTTATGTCGAATTTTTTTTTAGCCAGGATTTCTATTTGTATGTTGAATTTTTTGTAAATCGAACTGTTTGTATGTCAGGGTTCCACTGTATAGTCATTTTTTTAATTCTTGTGGTTTTTTTTCTCCTGAGATGTAATGTACAATTGCATTATGGTATCTGGTCTCATAAAAGAATATACCATATTGGTTCTCGTGCTACTAGGCAAATGCTAGCCTATAAATATATCATAAAATCCAGTTTGTATACTATACTCTTTGTTGCTGTAGAAATAGAAGTTACACTGGATAAGATAACAAGACTATTTCTATGTGGGTTTTATAATAGCAAATATTACCTGCAGGGCATAAGGTGTTTGCTTTTATTTTGTTTTTTATTATTATTAATACAGTAAAACCTCGCATAAAGAGCACCTTGCTTAGAGAGTAACTTGCTTAAAGAGCAGAATTTTCTCTGAATGGTTGCTTCACTTAGCAACTAAAACCAACCAAAAACTTGCTTAACAACTAAATCGAGGTTCTCAATCTCCCCCATCAGAAGTCACAATTGGTCACTTACAATGGTGTTTTGCTTAAAGAGCAAACTCACTTAAAGAGCAGTTACGTGGAACACATTGTGCTCTTTAAGCAAGGTACCACTGTACCCAAAAAAATTGATCATACTTGGGGGGGGGGGGAGATGGAATGAGCTGAAAGGCCTTCAGGTCGGCAGTTCAAGTACTGCATGACGGTCTGAGTGCCCATCTCTGTCCCAGCTCCTGCCCACTTAGCAGTTCGAAAGCAAGACATTGCAAGTAGATCAAAAGGAACTCCTTCGGTGGGAAAAGACCCTGGGGACATGAAAAGAGGTTCATTTGGGCATCCCCTGAGCTGAGTTTCTCCAGCAAAAAATCCTTTCAACCCAGAATAATATCTGACATTAAATTATTATTATTAGTAGTAGGAGCATAAGCAGCTATCCATACAGAAGCACACTGAGAGTAATAGGTTGGTGACACCTGTGGAAATAAATTCAGTCTATATGGGTTTTTTATTTTTGTAATTTTATTATAGTACATAAAATATAATTTAAAAAACCCCACACTATATGTTTTAATAGATGACAGTAGCATATTATTTATAATTTATTACTTTTATAAAACTTTTGTCTCAAGGTCAAACTTTCCTCCCATTGCAAATTGGGGCTATGGTTTTTGGGGAAAATAACCCTTATGTCCTGATCATACTTCTGATTAGGATTCCATACCAAGCTAGATTTCACAGATCAGGTTCAGCCATATGACAAGTGTCATGTCTCCTTCAAACAAAGTACAGTTGTACCTTGCTTAAAAAGCATAATGTGTTCCATACAATTGCACTTTAAGCAAGTTTGCTCTTTAAGAGAAACACCATTGTAAGTGACCAATTGTGACCTCTGGTGGTGGTGGGGGATTGTGAACCCCAACTTATTTCTTAAGCGAGTTTTTGGCTGGTTTTATTTGTTAAGCGAAGCAACCATTCAGAGAAAATTCTGCTCTTTAAGTGAGTTACTCTCTAAGCGAGGTGCTCTTTATGCAAGGTTTGACTGTATTGTTATTCTACAGGGATTTAGATAGTTCCCCACAGAACCATAGCATGCTCAGCTAAGTAGATTTGGACTAACCCACCCTTATGTTCTTTTGGTGGTAATCTAACCTGATCCTTCTTCAGATCTGTGAATGTATTTATGTTCTGCTTCTCTGTGAAGACCACATTTCTTTGGATGGAGAAACATAATTAGCAAGGCTAGGTCATAGATTAGAATTTTCCAAACTTTGGTTTTTTGGACTTCAATTCCCAGAAGCCTACGTCTATTCTCCAAAGCACTGATCAGCCAATGTACTGACTTAGGCTTCTGGGAATTGAAGTCCACCAGTGTTCCACAGAACATAGTTTGGGAAATGCTGGGATGGGGGAGGCAGGACAGAAGGGTACCAGTGGCAGACTATAGAGCTGGACATTCAACTTTATTTGTATTATTATTCTCCGTTTTCCTCCACAGCTGCCTGGAGAAAGTCTCACATAGTTTCTTGGCTTCTTAATATATTTCCATTAACCATTGAGTCTCGTGTATTTCCAAGTTTGCTATTTCTTAAGGGGCAAACTGTTCAAAAAAAGTTATGATAACCTGTCTGCTTGTTTATTCAGGAATCCAGCTGAAAAAAGTACAAGAGCAACGTGAACAGGAAGCCAAGCGTGAGCCGATTGGGAATGATGTGGCCACTATTCTTTCCAGGCGCATTGCTGTGGAATACAGCGATTCAGATGATGATTCTGAATGTGATGAGAATGACTGGTCAGACTGAAGACACTGTATCATAACATGCTCTCAATTTCTTAGAGAAAACATTCTTGTGTTGAGCACTGGTAGCCTATAATTATGATATTAATGATGCTGTCTTTAGAAGACTTTAGTCATAAATTTATGCTTATGCAGATTTAAACAACCCATTTTATTTTCAGTGTTTGCTGCATAACATGTAATTGCCACTGAATGTGACCCAAAACTAGCAGTTTACTTGACCAGGATCATCTGTAAATATGACAAATATTTGCACATTATCATCTATATTATTTGGCACTTTGAAACTAATTCAACTGTAAGATCTTGAAGATTAGCAGAGGGATATGTTCAGGCCATCAATTTTGCATTTTGGGCCAGCTTGCACTGGATGAAACTGGCAGCAGATAAAAGTTCTCATTTCTTTATTTTTAAAAAAAGTATTGCCCTATCTTACCTATGAGTTATTTTTTCTCTCATAACTGTATTTTTGAAGATATGCATATTGTATATTTGAAGAACCTCTGAGAAATCAGCTTAAATATGGGGATTATGAATTTTCTTCCCCCTCCTTTTTTATCCCTTTTCTTTTTAAATTTAGATTTCATAGTTTTTAAATTTACATCCAATGCTCTGAAACCTATGTTATAATGAAATTTGTAACTAAATTGGCATTCTAATTGGAGATAATTCAACTCCTAAGACTATGAAATGCCTATTTTAGTGGTGTTTTTTGGGGGGGCAGTTCCAATACAGTAGTACCTCATAGAACAATTTTAATCCATGTCATGGGTCTTGTTGTTGTACGAAACAATTGCTATATGAAACATGTATCATATAGCAATTTTCCCTATGGGATGCTAAGAGGTTTTTCCCATTGAAAAATTGTTGTACAGTTTTTTTGCATAGGGAAAATTGTTATGCAGGAAACCATTTTTTCAAAACCTAATTGTTCTGCGATTCCATTGCTATATGGGGTGATTGTTGTATGAGGTTCCACTGTACTAGGATCCTGTTATTGTCAAATATTAAAGAGCATGTTACAACTCAAGTTACTGAAATAGTCTAATACCTCTCCCATATGATTTGCAGCCAAGATAGGGATCCCTTTGAGACCGAGTTAAGTTATAGCATTTCTCTTGTGGACTACATTCTAGTGGAAGGTAGGATGAAAAGCCAAAGATAAATGCCAGTGTATTTTAAACCTCTTGATGCCAGGAAATAAACCTTCAGAGAGGCATTTCTACCTCTTATATTGGGAGAGGTCATAACTTGGGAAACTACGAAACACTGTTATTAAGTGGAAATAGATATGGCCACTGGGAGAACCATAGAAGACCAGAAATCAAGTCCCAGAAAGGCAAGATTTGGCACGAGAGCCTCAAGTTCCCTATCCCAGTTTATAGTATTGTATAAATGTTACATTGGTGTGTTTGGTGAGTTTATGAATGATTTTGTGTCATCTGTATTCTTGTGTAACCCTTTAAAACAGTGGCAGTTAAAATTCTGTTATGTAATTCTCACTTTGTTTCTGTTACTCTGCCATTATTCATAATGCAGAATTGTATTAAAACATAGCCTTTATTGGCTGTGATTTCTGATACTGTTATGCTTATATTTTAATGACTCAGATGCTCAGAAACAGTCATAGCTGACTGCAGAGCATCTGGGGTCCATGGCAAGATACCACTCTCTTGGTGGGTCCATCTTGTTACTTTCTATTTCCTAGCCTCTCCCTTTGGCCCTAACCACGTAGAATCCCAGAGAAAGGGGACAAGATGATCAAGAAGCTGTTGTGCTTCTTTTCCTACTTATCAGTTCATAGTTGTTTAGAAGGGGGAATTGAACGGGCAAAGATAGTTTGTATAAGAGTAAGAGGACTACACAGCACTAGAAGTTGCTGGACTCTTACTAAGTAATGCTAGCTTGTGATGCCAGCCCTGAAACAATTTATCAAAAGCTGACATTGTGCTCACAGTAAAATTAGGTTATGTAAGCATATGGTGTTTGTTAGACCATGTTTAAATTTGCTAAGAAACTATAATTCACATTAGGTATGATCAAGTTTTTTGAGGATTTGAACTAGAACATGTGTCCTTTTTAGGCATATTCTGCTTGAACCTTCTCTTCTGTTCCTTGACCCATCTTAAGTGAAAGGCCTTTGTCTTTTTTGTTTTATTTCTGTTTTTTGCCCAAAGAAGACTAGAATTCATCATCCTGTTGAATATGACTGTTGTGTAGAAAATTGTCACCATACATTTTCCAAAGGAATGAACGATGAAAAAAGTTTCCTTTCAGATCCAGGCCAAGATCTTGCATAATCCTAAAATAGCTGTTATTTCATTTAGAGTAATATATGACATGGGGTTTCTTTTATTTGCATAAGGATCACTCAGTCAGGGGCACAGAACAATAATATGCCTTTATGGGTTTGATTTGGCAATATGGTTTTCATTTTTCACAATCATGGATACTGTGTCAGTTACAAAGTAGCCAGAATCCATCTCTTCAGAACTTCACAACTTCAGAACCTCATTTCATTTATAAGACTCAGGCTTCAATTATAGGAGCTAATCGTAAAATATTGTTGAACAATATACAGGATGCCTTTCTTCAGTACTAAATAAATATAAGGAACCATTACTCAGGATAGTTGTTGATGTTCCAGGATTTTTAGAAGGGCTTGAAGATTGGCATCATTGACTAGCCCTTCCAGATTTCCTCCCATTTTTATGAGCAGTATGTCTTTTGGAGATAAGGTACTAAATTCATTTCTTAGCCCAAACTACAGTAGATCTACTGCAGGCATTTTTAACCTATGGCCCGTGGGCCAAACCCAGCCCCTGAAGCCATTTCATCAGGCCCGTGACACCCTCACCAAACCTGGAAGCAGGAAAAATTTCATGCCGTGCATGCACAGAACACTGCTAAATGCATTCTGCGCATGCATAGTGCGTGTTTTACTTCTGCTTCCGGGTGGGTGGAACCATGTGACTGGTCAAATCTGCTGCCCAGGAGGTGTGGTCAGTCCCATGACCTGTAAGGGTTGAGAAAGCCTGATCTACTGAATCAAAACCCTCTGTTGTATGTTTTTCCTACCCATAGAATTCCATATATGTGCTTACCAGAATAACTGCACCTGTAAGCTGAGAAGCTGCTTGAAGAAAATTATGATAGGGTTAACACTTTTGTAAGTCCTATCAGTTAGTGAGTCTGCTCTTATTGTGACAGACAGTTGGATTAAATCCAAGGGTCTCATATTCCTGAAGGGCTTGGAAACTAGTTCATAGACTCATTCTATCAACTCATGCCCAAAATGGACAGATAGTACTCTGAAATTTAAGAGAAAGCACACTTTTAATGCAAAGTACTCAAAAATTGTGCTGTGGTTCTCCCCATATGCATCATTAATAAATCTCAAAGCAGATGTAATGTCTGTTTAATTGAGTTGTGATGATAGATATACAGTAGGTGGATATGAAATATAACTGGTGAAGAAACAGAATGGGAGAATGAAGAAAAATAATAAGTGTGGGCACACTCCTCTTGTGTTACATACTGTTAAGTCTGAAGTTAGGTTGGATAGGACTATAGAGTATAAACAAAGCACAGTATTGATGCAGTCTCTAGAACAGAATACCTTCTAAATCTGTACTCTTGCCTTAAATTACAAGGAGAAACTACTCTTGGTCTTACAGATAGAATTGGCAGGAACTGTGTATATGTACTAAACAAGAGAAACTGGACCTTTATTTGTATTATGGTCTTCCATTTATACAACTGTAAATACTGCAGTATTTTCAGAATTCTTTAGTGCTAAGCTCTAGAAAGCAGAAATTCCATCAATGAACACATTTGATTTGCTCTATCTCCCAGGGAAAGTATTGCACCATAAATATGATTTGGATTTGCCTGTGGTTATTTTTGCTGTTTATAGTTCTGCACTATGATTGCTGGGCTATAGTGGACTTAGTGAATAATACATGTACTGCATGGCAATCTAAAGCCCATTGTTTATTCACGATTATATAGTGGTAGTGTTGGTCAGCAGGATGGAGCTTTACATGTTACTTTGGTTGAGCAAAGGTGCTGTTTTATGGCAGGTCGTACTGTGGGTTCATGGTTGCTGTGAAATCATACATATGGTTTCCTTTCGCACCTGTGCAAACATTCTCAGAACCACCTAGAACCTAAGGAAAATGTTAAGACATGTCCTTCCCATCATATGCTCCTCACCGTGTAGTTAGTCCTTAGTTCACTTTTTACCACCAAAGAGAGAGCACCTCAAGAGCTTCCTAGTCATCATCTTACCAGTTAATGGTCATTCTTGCTTTTAATGGCCCTTGAGGATCCATTCAAAAAAGTGGCTGTATTGTTTTGGTGAGATACAAATGCAGAATTGCCAGTTGTTGCAAATGCCTAAATAAGCCATCAGGAAGTTGAAAGGGCATTCTACTAGAGCAGTTGCTGCACCAATGGCACTTCTCAAAGTAGTTAAGCTGAGAGTCATTTGCAAGGCAGCAACTTGGTCATAGCTTTTGACATTCATCAAACATAAATTGAACATCAGGGCTAAGTTGGATGCTGCATTTTGCAGAGCACTGATCTCCCCTGTATTGGAATGACATCCGACCAGCTGGTAAGTGAGCTTATAGTTTATAGTTCCCCCATGTGTGTGATGTCATAGACCAGCAGTTGCCAACCTTTTCAAGCCAGGGGCCAGGTGATGCTCTCAGACAGTTGAGCAGGCCGGACTGGTGCTTCCCACCCGCCGTAAATGCTGACGTAAAATGGGTTTGTGGATGTCGTAAACATGTCTGCTGCCGATGGTGGTGTGGGTCGGATGATTTGGTGCTGTGGGCCATAGGTTGCCCACCCCTGTCATAGACTATGACAAAGTAATATAGGTTGGTTTGCCATATTGAAACTCTGCTAAATGATAATTGCCCTAAGAGCCCTATGGAACTTTATAGACTTCCAGAGAAAAGTGAGAAGCCTGTGTTCATCACCGTTTGTCTTTATCCCAATAAAGTGTTAAATCCAAAGTGAAATCAGGCAAACATTTCCAATCATACCAAAATTCATCTGGGTATCAAGATAAAAGTCCTTTCATTATAGCAATAATTTCAGGTAATGTGAGCTTGTCTGTTTCTACAAGCTTTTTAAAATCTACATTACCTCTATGTTCTATAACTGGCTTCCAAACTTTTCTCGCTGTGGGTCTGACCACAACCCTGGACAGCTGATCATGTGGTTCCTCCAGCCGTAAATGCTGCTGTAAAATGTTCCCACTGGTGTTGTAAATGCATTTACAACAGCTGGGGTGCATGTAAGACAGCATTTATGGCAGGCATGGGCACATTTATGCATGCATTTTATGGTTGTTGCAAATGCTTCCGCTGCTGATAGCAGCGAGGGCAGTGGTGGGCCACATAAAATGGTGCTGCGGGCCGTAGTTTGGGCATCCCTGTTCTATAAACATAAAAATACTTCAGAGTTGTTAAAACATCTAAAATTCTTGCCCCTATAAGAACTGTAGGCACACATCCTTAAAATATGTGAAAACTAAACTTAATTTGCAGGCAAATACTTACGTTAGAATTCAATCCAACATATAGGAAAAGTTCTTGCATTCTAAAAATGCAAAACTTATAGCCTAAGAAGGCACACTAGAAAAGCAAATAATACATTTCCAACATATATCATTTAAAAGTAAAAGGCATTATAACTTTCAACTAACTTTGCCTTTGAACATAATAAAATAAATAGACACATAAAAATTATTCTTATTGCTAACCCAACCATGTCAGTGTGGTCTATGGATGAAAATCCATTATGTTTGTGTATTGGCTTCTGGAAATTAAGTGTCCTACCTTGCTACTACATGCTATCTGCGTTGTTGATATCCAGTGCTTGTATGGCATAGCTTTGGGTTAAGTCATGTTATATAGAATTCATTTCCATCATGAACTGGCTGGCTTTTCTGGCCATTGTTTATATCCTTATCTACTGTTTATTTTAAAAAAATCATTTTTTTTTCTTTTTTAAAAAAAATAAATCCTTTATTTTAAAAAAATCCTTTCTGTAGGACCTGGAGCTCCAGCAGTCTGTTGCACTGAGAATATTTTTCTAATAGAAATTTCTATTGTGTTTGCACCTCCTGTTAGTATAAGGACTTGGAACGTAAAATCTGGCAGGCTGCCACTATGATGATAACATCATTTTGGTTATAATCTTACAGAGTTTAGAAGACTAACTTTGAGTAGTTAAAAATTATTGAGCACTGAGAGGTTATAATAGCTCTATTCTGGGATTCAAAATTATTATAATACAAAATATTATAGAATATTGTAATTACCAAAAGAGTGCAGTATAGAACTTGCTAACAGCATTTTCATATTTTCAAATTGTAACATAAACACATTCAGTTGTCCAGCATGTTTGAAAAGTGGCTGATTGTTTTGCAAGTAACTATAGTAAATTATTTTTTCTGCCGCCCCTCCCAAAGCCGCTGCCATTCCCCCAGACAAGCCCCATGTGGACGCTAAAAAGGCCCAGTGCAGCTGTGCCAGTCAAGCCAGTGGGGTGGGACAGGGCTTGCCCATGATGGCGTGCATGCCCAGAGAGGCCTTCGCGTGCCACAGGTTTGCCACCACTGCTCTATACCATGCGAACTTTCATACCTTGATATCTTCCCTGAAACTGTAGTTCTTCAAGTGGTCATCTGTGAATTCACACAACCCACCTACCTCTCCCCTCAGTCTGCTACACAACTCTTATCAGCAGTGGACTGGGAGAACTGAGAACTGGCTGTCAAGTAGGGAGCATGCATGGTGAAAAAAGGATGTGTCTTAATACTTTCCTTATGCTCTGGAAGGTTACAAGGATGTTCACACGAGCACAAAAGGAACCCCATGTGTGTGAATTCATACATGACTACTCGGAATACTAGTTATAGGTAAGCAACTGTCTTTTAGTCTGTTAATGTCAGGGTTATCACATAGTTTTCTCAAAAGGTTTTCTCTTGATCTATGTTGAAATGAAACATTCTAATACCACACTTTTTAAAATAGATATATTTTAGCACAGAAAGATTTGAAAAGTATTTGTATTTTGAATTAATACTAAATAAACTAATTGCAATTTGTAATATTTTGTAGATGGATGGCCAACTTATTTCTTTTTTAAAACTTTTGGTATTTTCTCACCTCTTCAGTATTTTAGCAATAAAAACGTAAATCAACATGTAGCCAACTGAATTTACACTTCAGATAATTCTATCTTGTATACATCATATTCTGGCTATGTAAGAGTTATGGTTGCAAATAAAGCTTGAATTTAAAACAAAATTTGAACTTCCTTTCTTTATTTGTGTCAGATGCACCACCAGCATATAATAACATACAAAGCTAAAATTAACATATCTAAAAACAAAATAGAATTAAAAAGGGCTAGATAACATCTGCCCAGTGTCAGGTCACATCAACAGCAGTTCCTCTTGCCAACATAAGGTCCTCCTCAGGACATGTTGAAGGGCATCATGTGCATTTTATGATATGGGAGATAGTTTGTACTTCTCTGCATTCACACAGGCTGTCATCTACAGGGAAGCATCTGAAGTATAATAGTTTGGATAAGAATACCCACTTACCCACTGTGAGTGAATTGGGACTGGGCTGCAGTGGCTGAGTGGTAAAGAAGCTCACCTTATTAGCTGGAAGGGCCACCAAGTCGGTAAATTTGTGGCCCAGGTACTGCATGACAGATTGAGCACCTTTCTCTGTCCCAGCCCTTGGGGAAATGAAAGCCTAATTCAGGCATCCCCTGAGTGGAGTTTCTCCAGCAAAAATCCTTTCAACCCAGAATAATTTCTGGCACAAAATTATTATTAGGCTATTCTGATATGCCTCAAACACAGACTAACGGGGCTACTATTCCAAAAATTATTAATTAGGAACATGGTCATTCTATTACTGAAGTTAAATGGTGGTATGCCTGTACTTAATGCCAGATCAAGTCATATATTTTGATGAGTTAGTTAGTCTGTGTTCTGGTTTGGTTCTATTTTGTGAGGTTATATTTTATAATTTTTATTGTACTGTTGTTGTTTTGACTGTAAGCCGCCCTGAGTCGCCTCGGCGAGTGGGCGGCAATATAAATATGAATAAATAAATAAATAAATAAATTATAAAGATGGAAAACATTTAGCCTTTGGGATATACTGTATTTAGTAGTTAAAATCTAGGGTTTAATCATGAGATAATAGAGCAGTCCTATGCCCAATCCTAGCTAGTCCATAGAAATGAGGGTTGAAATTACAAATGTAAATAAACCAGTCAATGTAAATGAAACATTTCCAATTCTAAAATCAGTTTCTAGACTCTGTGTGGCATTCAAACATTAATGCCTAGGCAAGGACTTTGGTGTTTCAAAAGACTAAATTCTAGGAATTATTAAATTCTAGAAGACAGTGGTGGTGGGAGAGCTAGTTTATGGGAAGCTACTGACCTCTAGTGGCCAGTAGCTGTAGTTATTTGTCGAATTAGCAGGTACAGATACAGTACTGTATATAAAACAATGGTGTGTACCAATGAATTATCGTATAAAGACTGTTTATAGCAAAATCAGTGAGTCTCTTGATATGTACTTGTGGCTGGAGCAGATCAGTAAACTAAATGCAACATTGTTCTTTGCTACCCCCTTGTCCTTTCCTATTCATTCTGTTCCATCCAGACACTACTCAGGCCCTGCCCCCCCCCCCTTGTGACTCTTAACTGCAGACTACTGCCTAACAGTTTTGTTAGATACACATTAATCAGTGTTTTATGTTGCCAGCTGCAGTGATGTACAGTGAAAAAAAATCCAGTTCATATTTTCCATGGAAAATTTTTAGTTTCCTATAAATATAAAATTTTGTAACAATATATGGATGTCAAAGTGCCTTAATCCAAAATGGATTTTAAACAGTGCAAACAATTGTTTAGGAACATTCCTAGCTCCCCACATCAACATGAGAAGATACAGAGCATGGCTCACATTTTGACCACAAGAACAAATACTAAAATGATTAAGTTTTAGTTCTCTTGAGGAAAACACTTTCCCACACAGTTGTACCTCGCTTAAAGAGCATAATGTGTCCCACAGGATTGCTCTTTAAGCAAGTTTGCTCTCTAAGCGAAACACCATTTTAAGTGACCAACTGTGACTTCAGGTGGGGGTGGGGGGTTGCAAACCTCAATTTTTTTTTAAATCGGGTTTTTGGTTGGTTTTGTTAAGCAAAGCAAACATTCATAGAAAATTCTGTTCTTTAAGTGAGTTACTCTTTAAGCAAGGCGCTTTTTATGCGAGGTTTGACTGTACTTACAATAAAAAGAACTTTCCTGTGTTCCTACCTGTAGAGCCTTGATGGCAAACCTTAGCACTCCAGATGTTCTTGGACTTCAATTCAATGGGCACGTTTTACTTCCGCTTCCAGGAGTGACGAGGGTGGTGTGGGCCGGATGAATCACAGTAAACCCATTTGTGTGGATTCACAGGGGCTTCTGGGAATTGAAGTCCAAGAATATCTGGAGTGCTCAGGTTCACCATCACGGCTGTAGATTAACGTGTTCATAGGACAAGATGCTACTTGTGTGACGCTAACATAGTGAACTGCATGATGTGATGCCATTTTGGCTTTGATAACATCATTAAATACCACGAAATCTTCATCATTCCAGCCAACTGGATTCTGCTGTGACATTATGGCCAGACATTTGGAGTGAAATGGCAATCTTATGTAAATGCACACCCACCCATGCATTACCACAGGACACTCTTCCGTTAGTTAATATGAAATTTGCACTCAATAGCAAGCTTAGCACCAATTCAACCACTGAATAATTTATCAAATATATCTTAATCTTCCAGTTTTGAAGACCTTAGCAGAGCTGTTAATGAAGATTTCCTGGAGGTGACTAGTAGGGGACATTGGGTTGCCAGAAGTCAGAAATTGCTTAATGGCACATAAGAAAAGCAACATCTTAATCTTTATGTTATATCTGTGATTTAAAGCCTTTTTTAAACTTAACCTGAGTGTGTGCTTAAGCTTATGAGTTTTACTTTACATTGTCTGAAATGCTGTTATGGTATCATCAGCCATAGCTTTTTATTGCTAATTATAAACGTTCAGGGGCTTCCTAGGGATTCCTTTAATCCTGGGAAGCCTTTGAGAGCCCTGGACAATGTTCAAATGTTTCTCAGTTCTCTGTCAAGCACTGCTGCTGCTTTGCCATTTACAGAGGTCTAGCAAATTATCCATTTTCTGTTGTAAAACACTGCTTTGGAAGTGTCTCTCTTCCATATATTAAAAACTGCAGGATTGCTTGAAAGGTAAGAATACCAAACTCACTATTTAAGGCAGGGGTGCCCAAACTATGGCCCATGGGCCAGATCTGGCTCCTGGGCTGTAGTTTGGGCACCCCTGGTTTAAGCAGAGAAAATGGCAGCTTACAATCTATCTCATCCTGTTGCAAAACAGATTGCAAGGCAGGTTTTACTTCTGCTTCTGGTGGGAGGAACCACATGACCAGCCCGTGGCCTGAGAAGCTTGGGCACCCCTGATTTAATGTCTACCACATCACCAGAATTAATGACACTGCACAACATGAGGCCACAGCCTTTTGTTTTACCCACTTCTTTTTCTAATGCTATTCCTGAAATGTAGAAATACCTGCACAAACTGAAGAACAAATAAACTCAGATTGTCTTCAAAACAGCTCAGCATGGCTTGTTCCCCACCTGAATGACATGCAAAACAAATTGGATCTGGGGCATACACAGACCACTAATTTATGGTCTTTGCTTTCCTATGTATACTTGTGTCCAAATCAACATACAGTACCTCAGTCTGTAAAAATCAAAATGTTGGATGATGCAGCTAGAGTTTAACTTAGGAAGAAGTATGTGTGTGTTATACAAGTTGTTCTTATTACAACATTTCTTCAGTCACAGCAATCAATATATTTTGCAATATTCCCAATGGTTAGAGCTCTGTAATACCAGAAATATTTTTCTTCTGCCTGTGTAGGTGGCTGCTGCAGTGTAATATATAAAGACAGTAACACTCTTCTATCTGCACTTCCTGGAGACTGTACCAGTTGCAGTAGCAATTTTTCTTCTTTCAGCTATCTTTTTATAGCAGTTTGCTTTTATATAGGAATGGAGATGGTGGAGGAGGAAGAGGAGGCTGTCTCGGCTGCTGCTGAAATAAAACGTTTCCATCGTAGTAAGCTTCATCATCTTGTAAGAATCTGTCACAACACATGATGTAATTAAAATTGAACAACCACCCACAGTATCCTGTCCAATTTTATACTGATTCATGACTGAAAGAATAGTTTTGCAGTTTTAGAAGACTGAGGGGGACTGCAGTGTCTTAGTACAGGAGTCCCCAACCACCGGGCCACGGACTGGTACCAGGCCGTGGGCTGTCCCAAACCAAGCTGCAGGGGTGGGCGCCGCTGGGAGCCCTGGTCTCAGCCTTCTGCCCTCAACGTGCTCCATTGGGTCTGCCCGGCGAACGGAGCAATAGCATGGGCTTCAGATGTAGCAGATAAGCAGGTGGTCAGGGCTCCTCCTTGTTTTTGAGCTACAGCAGGGCTTCTCCCCCTGCCTGTGCAACAGTTTGAGACTATTTTAGTAAATCCCACCACCACCACTTACCGGTCCATGGAAAAATAGTTTAGCATGAAACCGGTCCATGGTGCAAAAAAAAAAACATTGGGGACTCCTGGCTTAGTGGTTAAGATGCTGAACTTGACAACTGGAAGGTTGGCAGTTTGAGACCCGAGTGCTGCATGACGGAGTGAGCACCTGTCATCTGTTCCAGGTCCTGCCAACCTAGCATTCGAAAGCAAGAAATTGCAAGTAGGTAAATAGGTATTGCTTTGGTGGGTAAGGTAACAGTGTTCCGTGTGCTTAGCATCTAGTCATGCCTGCCACATGACTATGGAAATGTCTGCAGACAGACAGCACCGGCTCTTTGGCTATAAATAGATGAGCACCACACCCTAGATTTGGATACTACTGGCTTTTGGGCAAGGGCAACCTTTACCTTTAGAAGATTTAGGGTTAATACTGTGCAACATTCATCTGCTTGTACTAAGTTGGCTCCATCTAGTGCAGTGTTTCCCAAATGCTGGTGTTTGGACTTCAGTTCCCAGAAGCCTAAGCCAGTATATTGACTGATCAATGCTTTGGGGAATTGACTTAAGCTTCTGGGAATTGAAGTCCAAACACCAGCATTTGGGAAACACTGATCTAGTGTGTGAAAATTCAGTCTCTAAAGGATTTTTAAAGGAACTTTTTACAAAGTTCACTGCCTTTTTACAATTTCAGCCCATTCATGACACCACTACCACAACACAATGGCTGAGCCTCCTTGCAATTCAAGGATTGTTGGGAAGGCAGTTCTGCTCATCATGAAACAGACACCACCCATTTACACCCTGGCCATTCAATTTTCACATTTTAATTCAATGTACAGTA
Source organism: Furcifer pardalis (assembly GCA_030440675.1). Lineage (NCBI taxonomy): Eukaryota > Metazoa > Chordata > Lepidosauria > Squamata > Chamaeleonidae > Furcifer > Furcifer pardalis. The sequence continues at coordinate 95,172,025 of CP126895.1, read as the reverse complement.
TGGCCTTAACAGTAGGGTGATACCGGTATAATTCTCAAGATTGCAGTTTCCTAGGAATGAAACAGTGTAGCATGATCTGAATAATGGATGTGATTTCAAGGAAAGAGATGCAATGACCAAATCACAGTTAAATACCAAACTATGCCCTTTAATCAGCCTGGAAAAAACTTATCTTCTTTTTCGCTTCTGGACCAAGTCCATTTTCTTTGGATTATGAACTTGCATGATAAATTTTACGAGCTTATGGTCTATCACTCCTATGATGAAAATATAAATTAATTCACGCCAGTATTACTGCAATCCAGGAAGATTAATCCTAAACACTTATCCCTTAACATATATTCATATATTTATGAAATATATTATTCCCTGACACCAAGTCACTTTTAACTTATGACACCTTATGAATTGGTGACCTCCAAAAGGTCCTCTCATTAACTCCCCTGTTCAGATCCTGTAAACTCAAGGCCATCCTCTCTTTTGCTATACTACAATGTACAATCTGTGGGTCTAATACAGACTAAGAGGAAAGAGCTCAAGCACTGGAGATTTGATCTTATACCTGGGATCAGGAAAACTTCTTCTTCTTCCGTGTCCAGGTCAGATGTGAAACTCCCAAAATCAAGGCACCTTTGGTGAACTCATTTCTGCAGTTCCTTTCACCTGACTCAGTGTGAGAAAGATTCACCAGCAACACTAGGTTGCCATTACCAGGGTATACCTGATTGATTGTGATTAAAAAATACCACACTCTTTGAGGAGGCTTCCTGTGTACCCCAACGATAGGCACAGTAATCATGCAGAGAATGTTTCTCCTGCAGTTTACTGAAAAGTTGAAGTAACTTCATGATAAAATAGCAAAAACTAGAAAGGGAAAGGGAGAAAGAGAAAACTACAAAGAACCTCAAATCACAGAATCACAGCATTTGATATGATTGTGGTCATGAGTTTCTATAAGGCAAACTGGTACTAATGTATCAAGTTGGGTCTTGTCAACCTAATTCAAAGTTCAGTGAGATGAGAAATTGGTCCCTTTTCTGTACTGTCACTCCCAGCAGGCTTTTTCAATTGAAATCACATTTTTTCCAATCAGCACATTTGTTTCTATTTTCCAAATGGATGAACAAGAGATCTGGGAGACTGAGCTCATTCTCATTCTTTTGCTGCAAACAGGGACTTCTAATACAGAATCCTGCAGATGTTACGATGTTTCAGCCTATTTAATACAAAGGGTCTCTGAATTGGTACCTTTTTACACTTGCAGCTTCTGATGCCTTCTTATTGAATGTCAGCACATGTGACTCACATAAAATCAGTGGGATACAGCAGAGCATTGCACATCAGAAATACCAAATGAAGCATGTCTTGTGCTAATTGACATCCTAAAAGCATGTGTCCTCTGCCCACTCACCACCTTCCACCACCTCCTCTCCTTTCTAAATATTCAGTCTAAGAAAGATTCCTATGAAACTTAAAAGCAGAAGGGAAATGTTGGTATTTTGGTCTATGCCTCCCAAAATCCACTCAGCTAACATTACCACTGGGCATGCTGGCTGGGGGATTCTGAAATCTATAGTCCGATAAAAGAGAGGTTAGGTAAACATCTCCCTTGCTTGAAAGACAGTCATATCTGGCTTTAGAGTGTGCACGCATTTCCGTTTACATCCAAAGAGCCAGCGCTGTTTCTGTGGTCATGTGGCAGGCATGACTAGATGCTAGAACGTACAGGTTACTTCCCACCAAAATGGTACCCATTTATCTATTGCAGTGTTTCCCAAATGCTGGTGTTTGGCTTAGGCTTCTGGGAACTGAAGTTCCCCTGTGGGGCCTGTACCCCACATTGGGAACCACTGATCTATTGCAATTTCTTGCTTTTGAACTGCTAGGTTGACAGGAGATGGGACAGAGACAGGAGCTCACTCTGTCATGCAGCACTTGGGTCTGGAACTGCTGACCTTTCAGTTGTCAAATTCAGCGTCTTAACCACTAAGTCACTTTCTATTTAAGACCAGTGGCTCAAGTCACTAGGACGCTGACTGGGAGGCGGAAGGTCAGCAGTTCGATTCCCGAGTACTGCAGGATGGAATGAGCTCCTGTCTCTGTCCTCGCTCCTGCCAACCTAGCAGTTCGAAAGCAAGAAATTGCAAGTAGATAAATAGGGACCACTTCGGTGGGAAGGTAACAGCGTTCCATGCGCTCCAGTGTCTAGTCATGCTTGCCACATGACCATGGAAAACGTCTGCAGAAGCAGACAGTGCTGGCTCTTCAGCTTAGAAACAGAGATGAGCACTGACCCCTAGAGTTGGATACGACTGGCTTTACCTTTACCTTTATTTAAGACCTTTCATTCAGATCTCTTTGTTGTGCACTGGTGTCTAGTCATGCCTGCCACATGATCATGGAAATGTCTGCATCTGCAGGCAGTGTTGGCACTTTGGCTATAAACAGAGATGAACTCTACCCCCTAGTGTAGGACACGACTTTACCCTACTGCATTTGCTGCTCTGTGTCAAAATGCTGTGCATATTAACAGTCCCATGAGATTCACAAACCACATACTGGCACAGGAAAGCAAACATTATTCTGTCAATAAGTAAACAATAAGGGTTGCAGCCTCCTACACACTTCCATAGGAGTAGGGGAGTAAAAATCTCTCTCTCTTCTTGCATTTCTCAGAGGCCATTGTCATTCTTATCCAGTCCAGTTTCTGTGGAGGAATCTTTTCATTTGTCTGTATAGAAAATGTCTGTCCCTTCTAAAAAAACATTATACCTGTGATGGTGAATCTTGGCACTCCAGATGTTCTTGGACTTCAATTCCCAGAAGCCCAAGCACCCTGTGAATCCACACAAATGGGTTTACTGTGATTCATCCGGCCCACGCTGCTCTCGTTGCTCCCAGGAGTGGAAGTAAAACGTGCCCGTACGGTTAAGACTCTTTCGGGTTAACCCTTCCCCCATATGGGCACATTTTACTTCCGCTTCAGGGAGCGACAAGGGCAGTGCGGGCCGGATGAATCGCGGTAAACCCATTCATGTGGATCCACAGGGTGCTTGGGCTTCTGGGAAGTGAAGTCCAAGAACATCTGGAGTGCCAAGGTTTGCCATCACAGCACTTTACCATGTGTTCTGTTAGATGCAAATGTTCCCTTTCCTACTTCTTCTTCGCTGTCTAGGCCAGACGTGAAACTGCCAAAATCAAGCCACTTTATGGTGAGTCCATTCTGCAGTTCCTTTGGCTGACCTAGTGTAAGAAAAATTAGCTGGCAACACAAGGTTACAGTTACCAGGGTACACCCAATTGGGGTTCAAAAATAACACAATATTCAAGGAGGCTCTTTCTGTGTACACGTACCAAGAAGACTGTCCTGAGAATATAGTGCAGTGGGCTTCATCTGCCTTCTGCATCGCAGCATGACCCCCATACCACTGATCCAGTTCCATGAGTCACTTTCTGGTCCTGAGCCCTTTTGGCACGCAAAGGCCTCATCAGCTTCAGGCCAGTATAGATGAAGCTGCTACCTTCCATCAAGATGGATTCAAGTGGGATTTAATCCACTTGGGGGTCATCACCCTTTTCTGTGGACTTTGCCATCCAAGGCTGCTAGTCCTCAGGGTTGTCAGATTAGGTAACTGTCACCTGGCACTCGGCGTTGAGTTGCTAGCAGTATGGTCTACTCTATTACCATAGCTGGATAGCCTGGCCAGACTTCCCTGCTGCTTTAAAGGCAAAGCCTGATCAGGAAAGATGCCTTCATTGCAGTATGCCTTTTAGGTCATGTTGGTTTTAATAAGGAAAGTTTAATTTGCTTGCTCCACTTATATCAAGGGTCTTAAAAGTATTTAAGAGACAGGATCTCTCTCTTAAAATACAGATTTAGAAAATCAAAATGGTCAAATTGTCTTTTGAAAATGGCCCTGAGCTGATCAACTGTCTCTGCTTGTCTCTCTGATTATATCCTGCATAATAGACAATCCATCTCTTCTTGAAGTTAATCAGTTAGGCAATTGACAAAATTGCAAGATATTTTTAAAGTTATGTTTTCACTGTAGGATATTAATGTTAGGGTGTTTTTTGGGAAGCAGAATTATCTACTGTATTCAAGACTTGAGATTTTGTGCAGATGGCCTTTTGCAAATAAACCATATCTACAAGCAAGAACTTCTGTCCCATGTAATTGTTTAGTCAAAAACAAACAACAAGGCAGTATGGTCCTTACACAACTCAAATTTATGAGGGGTGATGCCTTTATCAAACCACTAAAACAACCAATGAATCAGCAAGCTTTCACAGTTGAAGCAGACTTTAGGTTCAGCACCCATATCTTGTGTACAGTGCAGAAACACTATAGATCAATGGTTCCTAATGTGGGGACCATACCCCACAGGGGGACTTCAATTCCCAGAAGCCTAAGCCAGGACATTAGCTGATAGGTGTTTTGGGGAATTGACTTAGGCTTCTGGGATTTGAAGTCCAAAAACCAAAGATTAGAAAACACTCCTATAGACGAATGTCCCAAAGTAACAGGCCAGAAATTTGCCTGACATGTTTCTTAAAGCTGGTTGCAATGTGGCTCTGGAGTGTGTGGTTTAATGCTCCATCATAGGTAACATATGGTTGGAATTTACCACCCAGATATTCAGACTGAGGCCAGTGGGTCAATCCCCGTATACAACCCCAACATTTGTGACAAGATATTGGTGCATAGTGTGAAGATATGGAGAGAGAACCTTCAGCCAAATAAATTACTAGCACCTCAATATAGACTTAGTATTGATCTACTCCTTAACACTGAGCAGAAATGCTCCTTTTTAAGCACCTTTATTTTAACCTTTGTCTCTTGATATATTTTAAGTACCCACCTTTTAACTTCTGTTCCTTTTGCTGTTCTATGCTGGTCTTGGACCGTAATAAAGATTTGATTTGATTTGAACTGGAGAGAGAGAACCCTATGCCCAGTTCTTAAAAGTTACAATGTCTTGGAGAACAGAATTATATGGGTCCTTCCCATCATTTATCTCATCTTGTTCTGGCGGTGCAGTGGTTAAATTGCTGTATGGCAACTAAAACACAGGTTGTTCATTCCCTATGATGGTGAAAATGTCCTGTTCTTGGACCATCCTGAAACAATGATCTAGAAACATTTCCTTCTTGCATCCATCTATCATCAAATGTGTAAATGTTTACTTGAATAGGGCTAGTGCAGCATAGCATGACAGTGTGGTGAAGGATGATGGATCATGTCATTGTGTGCCATATACTGTATGCTTGTGTTAAACTATTAATAAAGAGAGCTGCTGAGAGAAGCAGATCAAGAAGATGGAGCGGAGGGGAAAGAAGACTCTGAAGTACCCAGCTAGCCCCCCACAAATCTCATCTTTTCATTCTGCTGGTCAGAATCCCATGTAGTAGGTCACTACAGTTACCCAGCGTGTTGAGGGCAAAATGCTAATGAACTTGTTAACTGCCCAGAGAGTGCACAAAGCGCTATGGGGGAGTATATGAGTCTAACTGCTGTTGCTAATTACAGGACCTCATTTTTTTCCTGATAAGAAAATCTTGTCATTGTCTTTTCTGTCTTAAAAGGCAACACATTCCAGGGTGTTCTAGAGGTAGTGAATACTCAGAAGTGGTTTACCCTTTCTTTCTTTTATGGGCACCCTGGGACCATACAACTTGCCCAGGGCTACACAAGCTGCATATTCTCCCTGGATGCAATGCAGGGAATGAACTCCCAACTCCTGTTGGTTCTTAAGATGCCATAAGGCACTTTGTAAATTTATTAAAGTTTTTTTTTAAATTAGATATGGTTTGATTTTATACCAGCTTTGATCCAGTGTTTCTCCCAGCCAAAAGGATGCTTCTGTGAGCAGAGATTGTGTGGTATATGTATGTTGTTGGCTGCTACTTGTATTTGAGCATACATTTTCCCTGGAAGTCATTCTCTCTGGTGACTCAATAAGCTGATCCTGGCATGAAACATGCAGCCACACACATTGCACGTTACATTACACTGTGTGGAGGGCATAGTTGAGTTTGACAATGCTTCCATACTTCTTGCTTAGTCTCTTCATATCTGTGGCATTCTCCTTCGAAGTGATCAGTAGCAGAACAGATGGTTTGGCACCAAAGTGGGTCATCTATGGCCACTGCTTCCCAAGTTTGTGGGTTTATACCTGACACCTTCATGGTTTGTTTCAGCTGATCCTTATAATGCTTCAAAGGAGCTCCGTGGTCTTTTGTACTGAAGCTAAGTTCCAGATAAAGAATTTGATGAAGAAACCTGGAACTATCATGTTAAAGTAATCTGTGCTGATGTTCTTCTTTCCATCCTTGAGCCAATATTACCCCCCAGGCTATTTTGAAAACCTTCCCCAGTGATGTTTCAGGGTTAATAAGTGCCTGCAAAAAGGAAGGGTGGTGGTGGAGAGACATTTTTTTCACAGAAGCTGTCCATAGATGGAAGGACTCAACCCACAGAAGTCATATCCTGGATCCAACCCATTGTTTATATTTTGCAAAATGCTTTGGAATTATTTAATCAAAAGTGGGCTATCAATATTTCGATTAATAAATCTGATGTTTTATTATCATTATACCTGTTTTCTTTTTATTTTAAATGCTTGCTCTAAAATAAGAGTTAAAAATACATTAATTCAAACAGTCAGTTAATCAATCAATCTTATTTTAACATGCAGCAAAACACCTCAGGCATCATTTGTTGGCCACTTTCCTAAAATGTATCTGGGAATGAAATACACAAAATCAGATTTAGAAATCAGTCCCAAAGCAGGGCGGTGCAGTTAAAAAGAAACCCATCTTTATAATGCTTTACAATTAATTTGTGACTCATTATTTTAAACATCTGGGCATAAAGTGTTCAAAGGCTGTTAGTCACTCGCAACAGGCTAAAAGACTCCGTTTCTAATAAAGGAAAGGAGTTACCATTTCCAACATAGAGTTTTTCTTTAAAATCTGCACTACAAACACAAGGCACAGAGAATTAATAATAGTCAGCTCACAAGACAATGTCAACTCACATATGGCTGGTCGTTCACACTCTACACATGATAACAGGGTTCTTGTTTAATCCTGTAAGGGCAAAGACCATCCTTGCTCAAAGGCCAGTCACATTCGACTGTAGGGTTCAGTGCTCATCTCTGTTTATAGCCAAAGCTATAGCTCAGCTCTGTTTATAGTGCTGTCTGTGTCTGCAGATGTTTCCGTGGACATGTGGCAGGCATGATGAAACATCGGAGTGCACGCAGTGCTGTTTACCTTCCCACTTAAGTGGTACCTATTTATTTACTTGCAATTTCTTGCTTTCAAACTGCTAGGTTGGCAGGAACTAGGACAGAAACAGGTGCTCACTCCATCGTGCAGTGCCCAGGAATCGAACTGCTGACCTGTCAACCTTCCAGTTCAGCATCTTAACCACTAAGCCACCACAGTCCCTTCCATTTTATTCTGTATTTAACTTCTAATTTGAATTTTGGATTACATCCACAAATGTAAATGTGAATACTGTACAGCCTTTCCAGATAGGTAAAAATTCCAGCTTCCTTAGTCCCTGTTTCTCCTGCTTGATTGTCAAGGAATGTGGGAGTTCACTAGGATTTACATCCAAACTGTGAAAAGCCTGGTTTTTTAAAAACATTTTTCTTCTGGAGATTCTCATGATCCTTTGGAAAAAATGTTTAAAATATATTCCATACCCAAGGCTTTCAGTAGGTAGGTAGGTAGGTAGGTCCCACTGGGAGGCTGATGGAAGTGCCATTGTGTTAAACTCCACTTCTGGAACAAATCATGCCTTCAGGAGGGACAAAAAGCATGGAAAAGCACAGGGAAAAGAGTGTTTAATGTCTCAGATGAAGACTTGTGTCAATGGATGAAGAAGAGGAAGAAGGGTTGATAATATCTGAACTGAAATAATATGGTCGGAAAGAAATAGAAGTGAAAGCGATGGACATTTCTTTTAATGTGTAAAAGAGATCCCTCTCCCACTATCTAACAAGACATTTTTTGTCATGCTAGGTAATTGGGTAGGCAGCAACTTACAACCTTGTGACAGATATATCCTGAAGATGTTAGAGCCAAGTACTGGTGGCATTTTGTTTCAGTTCAGTCTTCAGAAGAGTCTCATAACATTTCCGCAGGTCAATGTCTCCTGAATGCAGGGGAAATTGTATCTGACACATCTGTCAATCCCCACGAAGGACAAGGTGAAAATTTAGTTCCAGGGCCTATCTTGACAGAGGCAATGGTACCTGCTTTAGCAAGATCCACACATTTTCCTCTTTTTTTCTGTGCTTCTTTTTGATCTTCCTGAGAGACTTGTATTATTCTGCACTTGGCTTTGCCATTTACCTCTACAACACTTCCTATGGAGGGTCATTTAAAAATCAGAGGGTCCTACTTAGAAGCTTTTAATTATTTTGCTAATGCACCCACCTACAATCACCCGGAGGCAAACCTGCAGTGAGAAAGCTGATTTATAGTGATCTAATAGGATTTATTTTCAGTAAAAGTAATTTCAAAGACCCTCCCCTGGGGGAAACTAAGCTCGTTTACTGTGGAACATTTGCCCTTCTGGACAAGCCTTTGATGAGAAGGAATTTACCAAAATTCAACCATAGGAGAAAGGGAAATTGGCAGATTTACTCATCCCTTGTTAAGGAAACATTCTCAACTTGTTACAGATCAATGTGACAGACTACTGTTTCCAAAATCCCCCAAAGCCTTCTTCAGGAAAGCTGTAGTAAAGAGACAGTGAGAGAGAGAGAGAGATACAAACTCACAGACCAATTGACAGATGGAATGAATAAAACATTTCTGTCACATTTTAACACAATCATTTGTCTTTCCAGGGCAATACAATTCAAATAAGCTCACTTTTTAATTTACCAAACAAACTTAATGCGGACTTAGCAAATATTTTATATACTTTGCATTAAAAACAGAAGCATTCATTCTAGATCACATTGTGTGTTGCCTCTTTGTAAACAGTGGGAAACTGGACGTTCCCAGAAATGTAATATACAAATGTACACAAAGAAATACTATACATTACTGTGTAAATTCATCCTCACTTTTAGCCATATGATATGTTTGGGGGAAAAACTATTGGTTCAGTACATCAGACTGAGCAAGTCCTTAAAATTGCACAAGTAAAAGCTTCAAACAAGTTTAATTTGACAGAAAAAATTAAATTATTGCAGTTGAAACCCCTTTGGTCTTAAACATAATGAGGCATATGAATCAATAGGAAATTCTGTGTATAGCTTACAAATTAGTCATAGAAACTTGCTGCAGAAGCCACAGTAATGAAAACAGCTGCACAAAGAGACAGGGAGAAAATTGCAAATGTTTCACTGACACGGCACGGACCTAACATATTGACTGTACCACCTCAGTTTTCAGGCAGTGTGCCCTATGAAAACAACAATACTGTACATGGGAATAGGGCAGAAGAGTCTATCTCTGCAGAATGGAGCAATAATTCTCCCTCTTCTAGAAAACTATGTAATGGCAAATTCATGAGATTTAATTAGCCCTTCGTTTAAGAAGATTCAGTGTCAGCAGCAACATATCTTTTTCCATCTTATGTTATAGTTTTTTTTTAAAAAAACTTTCTGTATTCCTGCTTTTATGGTTAAATTGCATCTGATTTATACATACAGGTACCAACGAAACAAGTCTCTAACATTCATAAGATGTGCAAACTCACGCTAATGCATAGCAAGCACTTTCTTGGATATACTGTCTTACAGCTAATAGTTATTTCAAACGAGAGCAGAACCATCAAATCAATAATAACATTCATATAAATGTCATTGGTACAAAGAGGGGTGTGTGTGTCTGTGTACATGGAACTGACTTTGGATTCAGGCCTCTGGATCCATCCTCAAACAATTATTCTATTACTTTTTCCATACCCATAGGTTGGAAATGTTACTTTTCCCCCTATGATACCATGGAGTTCTTATTCAGGCTTTGACCCTCTGTCATAAACATGTCCATTTCCTTTCTCCCCATTGATTCCTAAGTCTTGAGTTCTAGTTATCTTTCACTACAGAAAACAATTGCCACCTTTTCTTTTACAATTAGAGAATTGTAATTAGAATTTTACAATTCTAGAGAACCAATCACGTCTCTCCCTTTCTCCCTCCCTGTAGTTTAAATACAGGGAGGGAAAGAAAAAAACACAAGCCTCTCTCTTCCTGTAGTTTAAACACAGGGAGGAAAAAAGACCGATCGCATTCGCGTCTTTTTTCCTCCCTGTATTTAAACTACAGGGAGAGGCTTGTGTTTTAAATATAGTGAGGGGAAGAAAAAAACACAAGCCTCTCTCTTCCTGTAGTTTAAATTTAACTGCTGCCGGGGGGGGGGGTGGCTTTAAAGGCAGGGAGGAAAAGTTCTTTCCCTGCCTGCCTTTAAAGCGGTTTGTCCCTGAAGTCAGGGCTTTTTTTTTTTTAGCGTTGTTCGATGCATGCATCGGACAACGCTAAAAATCGGATAACATCATGACTTTGTGGAACCAAGTCATAACGTTATCCGGGGTATTACTGTACCTATTTAAATGGTTTTGGAGCAACCCTTTGATAGCTTCAAAAACGTTTTCTATGTTCTTTACTATTGGTATTCTATAATGAATGTCATGGAAAACACACAAGAGATTAGAGCAGGGATTCTCAACCTGCGGCCAGCAGGTTGAATGCACTCCGCGGCACCATTTCATGTGCAGCCCCCACCACACCAGGAAGTGCCACGTGGTGGAGGAAGGGCAAAATGGCTGTCCAGCCCCTGAAGCTGTCTGAGGGAGCTGACCAGGCCCCCGGCTTTAAAAGGTTGAGAGCTCCTGGATTAGAGGATTGTTTTCAAATGCTTTCCATGAGAAGCAACATAATTTGTGCTCAGGGATTTGTGCTCAGGTTAGTTTAACAAAGTCCTGACATGAGACATGGTCCAGAGATCCCAACACACCAATGAGACAACACAACTACTGTTTTTCTTATATGTCACATTTAATCTATTATTATACCAATTCAGTACTCAGAATGGCTTTAGACAGGAAATCATCTTGTACCAGCACATGATGTATAAAATGATGCTTGTAGTCTTCTGTGATCTCTGGCAATTTGCTAGAGTTAGGCTAGAGTTGGCTCTTTTGCAAGAGGGTTTACATTTGCCCAAGCTCTGAGAAAGTCTCATTGCTCATACCATGAGAACAGTGTAAGCTTTAAAAGTAACAGGATCTTGGTCATATTTAATTGTTGTGATACTGTACCACCATTTCAAAACTACTCTCATTGCCCAACTATGAAAAAAGATACAGTGAGTAACTGACTTGGACTCTGGATGGGACTTTATTGGGGGGAGGGGGAACACTGCAGAGAGGCCTGATGCACTGAATGCTGTACAACTGGCAGAAATTCAACATTTAAAAAAATATATGGAAAAGAAATCATTGAGTATCTCATCTGGAACAGAGATGCAATGATTGGACATCTTGCTGAAGTTCTTCCTTCCTTGTAGCCATTAATGATACAAAATCAGTGTGGGGTGTGACAGGAAATAGCAAATGTACTGCCACGGCAGGAATGCTTATAGGTTTCTACATCTAACCCCAGTTCTTGGTTTGTTCTCATCTCACTATTTGGCAAATGGTGCAGAAAAGGCTGATGAATAGGAAGCCAACAATGATATAACCTAAAACCGCGATGGTGAACTTTGGAACGCCAGGTGTTCTTGGATTTCAGTTACCAAAAGCCCAAGTCAGAACTCCTGCTGATCAGGGCTTCTGGAAATTGAAGTTCAAGAACACCTGGAGTGCCAAGGTCTGCCATCACTGCCTCAAAATACTCACTATTGACTCAGCTTTTTTAAAAAATCAGAAAAAGTCAGGTTGCCATTAGGAATCTGACATAACACCCCATTACTTTTATATAGACTTACATATCATTAAAACACACACATACACCCCATTATCATTTCCCCTTTTTTGTAGCATGAATAAAAAACTCATCAACTACAGAAATGCACTGTTTCCTTCTCTAAAACTCCATCTTTCACAGTAGATGGAAAGGAATGTGTGGATACTATTGTGCTTTGAAACAGTAGAGGGCTAGCTATAAAAGTAGAAAATGTGTTCCATGTGCTTTTCATTACTAGAATTATGACTGCATGTGCCCAAATTTGAAAATGTCAGACTTCAGATATGAAGTCCTGAACAAAGAGAACGTCACGTGACACATACAAATGTCAGTGATATATCTTACAGTGCAGATCCATGTTGACGAAGATAAATGTGAAGTCTAAGCTTATTTCATGCAGCCTTGAAGATGAAAGGTTTTTTAAAAACAGCCCCCCCCCAAGACACACACACAGCTGTATGCCTGCTTTTGTGTATTTAAGTGTCACAGGACAGCCTGAGCAGTGGAATTTGACAAGCTACACAATCAGAACTTGTTAGTCACCAAGCGTGTGGGGATAAGGTGACTAGCTTCAAGATGTTATATCTTTGAAAACGATATACTGTATTCTGATATCTATTACTGAAGAATCCTCTTATTTATTGCAATAGTTGTTCTCTGGAGAGAATTCATACACACGGAAGTAAACCACATTAACTGGGCTCTAAAAGATTTATGATGGCTATATAGCTTGGTTTACATGAACAGAAACTGAAATACTGTACCATCTTTTTTGTTCACTCTTTTCACCAGGACTGAATAGGTTATGACTATTGATAAATTGGGATGGGTGGGATGCCACTACACAGCATAATATGTCTCAAACATAGAAAGTATTCTGATTTTTTGCTTTTACCAAGAAATTATGGGAAACCACATGTATTGCAAGAGTGGACAACCTGGTGCTCTCTAGCGGTTGTTGGAATCCATCCCTTAAAAACTTCAGCCAGCTTGGCCGATAATCAAGGATGATGTAATCTGGACTCCCAACATCTGGAGTGCAGAGTTTCTCCAAAGCTGGTATCTATGGAACAGTTCTGAGGCTACTTTAAGCAAAACTGTCTCTTTTATTATGAACCATGCATGGATATCAGATGCAGAAAGACACCTGTGTTCTTCCACACTTACATGTGGCTCTGTACTGCCCATGTATACTAATCCACACTGAACTGTGCAAAGGAAGTTGTGGGTTCCCAAATGTTCTACAATCTAGATGGAAACATTTTCCCCAATATGGCACCACAAGCTACTAGCTGCAAACAGAGCCACATTTTATATCTCTTCCTTGTTTATTGCCACATATTGTTTGTTCCTACAATGTACCACCACATGTTCCACAATGTGGCTCTTGAGATAAACAGCATGAGTACACACCGGGAACTCACTCTGTCTGCAACCAAATGGCAACTAGAAGTATTGCTGAAGTCAAACAAACCAATTTCAAAATTGGTTTTAGGCTTGCCCTTTTGATCTAGACCTCTACATATATTCACCTTACATATCTAGAGACTCTGTACAAGTGCCATTCTGATCATTTAAAAGAGTGAGACCAGATCTCCACACACGTGAAAGCTGGTGTCATAGAGTGGCTACAGTCACTGCTATCTTATGGTCTCAGCAACAGAAATCCTCTCCATTATTCTGGTCCATCCTGTCTTTGGAACATGGTCTATGCCAAAGTCCAATTTTGAAATGGAACTTGATCCGACTACGTAACAGACCCCGACTGAGTTATGAAACTTTGGTCAGTCTCTCTTTCAGACCACCCTTCCTTACAAGGCTTTGGACAGGATGTGACCCATGCTACCTTGAATTCAAGGGAAACAAAACAGAATATAAATGTGCTAAATCAGGGGTTCCCAAACTTTTTACCTCACGGGCCTGACCATGCCCCCTGAACAGCTGGGCGGACCAGACCATACACCACAAAAGCAGAAGCATTTACAGCTATGGTAAACACATCCGCTTCAACTGCCGGGTGCAGTGGCACTGTGGGCCAGATGAAATGGGGCCCAGGGGCCGGCCCAGGGGGGTGTAGAGTGGGAACCCCTGCATTAAATAAATAAATAAATTCCATGTGACAGACAGAATGGCCTCTTCCTTTAAAGGAGTAAAAAACCTTGGGTGGGTACTAAGGTATTCAATTAGAAGGCAGCAAGGACAGAATGTAAGTTATTACTTGAAGTTTGTGAAAACCAAAATAAAAATCATTTTCCTCAGGGCTGCCCCTGAAACTACACAACATGGTATATTCTGATCAACAAGACCTTTCTTTTTTAAAAGGTCAATACTGTACTCCCTGTGGCTCGAGTGCAAACCTGCCATGTACAACATAATGAAAAAAGTACAGCCATACAATACAAATGCTAAACGAACAACGTCCTCCTCTTCTCTCTCAGTTAAACATCACTTGGGGATCTTGCTCTTGCAGAAATATTGGAAGGGATGCAGCCACAGCAGATGAGCCAAAGGGTCTTCTGTATTTCTTGATTTCGGAAAGCATATATTACAGGGTTGATAATGGAGTTGTATGTAGCTGGGAGGAGGGTAGCATAGGTATATATGGAAGGGTAAGTGTAGTCGGCTATTAAAGAATAAAGCGTGAAAGGCATCCAGCAAGCGGCAAAGGTTCCCAGGATAATGGCTAAAGTTGACACTCCTTTTCGGGTCGTCACGTAGTGGGAAGTGGCCAGGAAATGGTGCTGCAAAGCAATCTGGTGGGCATGGCGCATGACTATCTTACAGATCTGAATGTAGAGCTGTAGCATAAGTGCAAACATGAGCAAGAAAGAGACGGAAAGGACGGCAGCGTTATTTTTAGTGAGTGGTCTGATCACACTGCAGGTGGACTCGTCTCTGAGGCAGTTCCAGCCCATAACAGGTAGCAGTCCAATGCAAATCGAAGCTCCCCAGAGCAAAATCAGCATGACATAGGTAAAAGTGACAGTCCTCTCCGAATTATAAGTCAAAGCATAATAGAGAGAGAGGTACCGGTCCACAGTGATGGCCAGCAAACTGCAGACAGAGGCCGAGAACGAAGCAACAATCAATCCTATAGTGACCAGTTTAGTAGACTCTGACTGGAGGAGGTATGCAAAAATGAAGTTGAAGATCAACCCAATTCCTGCTAAGAGGTCAGCCAAGGCCAAGCTGCCTATCAAGAGGAACATTGGGGCACGAAGACTTGGATTGTGGAAGATAATGAGGACGACCACAGCATTTTCACAGGAGATAAGGGTTCCTGAAGTACATAAGACAATATCCCATGGGTTTATTACAAACCCTGGTTCTGGTTCATCCACAGGAATCAAGGTGGTGACCATAGCTGAGACATTCTCGGTTGGACCGGCTTCTAAGTGTTCCTGAGGCAGCCACGTTAAATTAACCATCGGGTCTTCATTCATATTTAAACCCGTCCTCTTCAACAAAAAGACAATTTTGGGGTGTTTTTTTTTTTAAATTAAAATTCCATCAACCACATTAATAGAGAGCATGCAATCTATGTCTCTTAAAAAATCTAAACAAACGGCCAAGTGCTTGTTACATAAACATGACTGTATGAAAATGAGGATGAGAGGAAACACTGAATTTAAAACGACTCTTTATTAAATGATTTTTTTAAAAAAAGCAGGAAATTAAGATAGCAAATGCCACTTTAAAAAAAACAAAAAGAAAAATGTATGGATTGCAGCTACAACAGTTAGAACAATCGGAAGGGTCTTAAAAGCACATCAGGCGAATCTAGGAGCACCCCCCAAGTTTGAAGGGGGAGAGCCTGCATGGAGGGGAATGCATCAAATCTTCACCCACCATTTCAGAGACAGTGGATTCAACTATAACCTTGTCAAGAGGTATGTGGTGGGTTGATTATCCCGGCTCAGATCACCTTGAGTAACAGGGAGGAAGGCGGGGAACGAACAGACGTGGGGGGGTCTTGTTAACTCCCAGTACAACGGCGACACTTATCAGTACCAACACCTAGTAGTAGACAGATGGGGAGGACGACAAAGGAATTAGCATCGGTGCCAGAGGAGGCGATGGAGCAAGAGACCGCGGGGGGGGGGGGCAGGTAAACACTGTCATGCAGGATGATGGCGGGGAGAGATTTGGGGGGGGGGGGAGAGGCACGATGACCCGTTATCTGCATGAGCATAAGCTCCCCCCCCCCCAACAGCCGCATGGAGGAAATGGATAAGACACAACACAACACACTCGCATGCATGCGCACACCCCCACGCGAGACGGGCACAAAACAGCCGGGGGGGGAGGGGGGAAATAGCCCACGGCCCCCGTTGGTTGGTCACCTTGGCTTCTCCTCTGGAGAAGTGGAGGAGGTGGGGGTCCCCGTTTCCTTTTCTACGCAGCCAGCGGCTTGGTGGCTGCTCCTCCTCGCCCGCTCATTGTTTGCACCGCGCTGGCACAAGGGGAAAGGGGGGGGGGGGAGTTCAGGTTTGCAGAGAAGCAGCGCAGGTGGCCAAGCCTGGGGGGCACCAGGGGAGAGGGAGGGAGGGAGGGAGGGGGAAAGCGCCCAGCAGGCGGAGAGGGAGGGAGGGAGGGAAGAAGGCGCGCCGCGCGCATCACCTCACCTCTGCCTCGCCGCCGCCGCCTCGACACCCACGTGAGGCGCGCGCACCAAGGCAAGGTAAAGTAAGAGTGAGCGCGGGAGCGAGGGCGCGCGCGTCCCCGGGCGCGGGAGGGGATTCCAGCCCCCCCCCCCGCGCGCCGTCATCCGCCGGAGAGGGGAACACCTGCTGCGCCCTGCCCAGTGCGCAAGGGATGCCGCCAGGCGCGGGACCCGAGACAACCTCGCTGGGGAGGGACCTAGTAAGGATAGCAAGAAGAGCAATCACACTTATATACCGGCTGCTCCCCTCCTCCTACTCAGTAGCGCAGAAGTGTCCAAACTATGGCCCGTGGGCCAGATCCGGCACTGACACCAATGCACCTGGCCCGCGCCACCCTTGTCACTCCCAGAAGTGGGAAGTAAAACGTGCGTGTTTTATGTACGTTTCCGGGAGCGACAAGGGTGGCGTGGGCTAGGTGAATTGGCATCAGGGCTGGGTTTGACCCTTGGCACCCCTGGTCTTTGTTGTTGTTGTTCAGTCGCACAGTCGATTCCGACCCTCTGCGACCCCATGGACCACTGTCCGCCAGGCACTCCTGTCCTCCACCATCCCCCTCAACTCGCTCAGCTCTGTACCCATTGTCTCTACAATACCATCTAGCCATCTCATCTTCGGCCGTCCCCTTCTTCTTTTGCCCTCGACCCTTCCAAGCATCAAAGCTTTCTCAAGTGAATCCTCTCTTATTTGATGTCCAAAGTACTTTAGCCTCATCTTTATTATTTGACCTTCTAAGGAACAGTCAGGGATAATTTCTTCTAAGATTGACCTATTTGCTTAGACCCCTGGTCTAAGCAGAGGAAATGGCATCTTTTAATTTAATTTAAATTTTCCATCTATATGCTGCCCACTCAGGGGAAACCTGACTCACGCTCTATCTCGTCCTGTTGCAAAACAGATTGCATGGCATGTTTTACTTCCGCTTCTGGTGGGAGGAACCACATGACTGACCCATGGCCCAAAAAAGTTTGGCCACCCCTGCAATAGCACTTCACACACTCTCTGGGCAGTTCACTCATTAATTAGCATTTTTGTTCCCAACATGCTGGGTACTTGTTTGACCAAACTCCCCCTTCTTCTTCCATAATAATAATTTCGTATTAGAGATTACTCTGGGTTGAGCAGACTTTTAGGTCCCCCTGAAAAATGTCCCCAAATGCAGCTCTCAGTTATCGAAACCTGGTCTTCCGGGCTGCAGCTTAATGTCTTAACCTCTAAGCCACCGAGGACCAGACATGAAATTGCCAAAACGAAGGCACCTTTGAGTGAGTTCGATCTGCAGTTCCTTTCGCCTGACTCAGTGTGAGAAAGATTAGCCTGGGAACGATGGAAGAGGCGAATCAACCTGGAGTCCCTGTCAGGATAGAATTCACAACATTTTGGCTGCAGTACAGTTTAACCACTATGCCACCAGGGCTCTACTTCAAAAGGTGCACACAGACATTGATGTCTTGTTATACACATCACCGTGTTCCTTGGCGTTACCTTGAGGATCAAAAGATGCATCTAACATAAACAATTGTCACTTTCCACACGCTCTGCCCATCTAAGCAGAGGGAAAAATAGGTTGCAGCCCTCTGGGTTACTCCTGGAACATTTACATGTTCCATTTTGACTCAGGAACTGAGTCACCCTGGATTCTTGTCAGGATAGAACTCACAATGTTTTAACTGCACTACAGCAGTCTTAAGGACTGTGGTTGCTTAGTGGTTAAGATGCTGAGTTTGACAACTGGAAGGTCAGCAGGATTTGAGACCCAAGTGCTACATACAGAGTGAGCTCCTGTCTCTGTCCCAGCTCCTGCTAACCTAGCAGTTCGAAAGCAAGAAATCGGAAGTAGATAAATAGGTACCACTTTGGTGGGAAAGGTAACAGCGTTCTGTGCGCTCTGGCTTCTTTTGAACTGCTAGATTGGCAGGAGCTGGGATAGACAAAAGGCACTCACTTGGTCTTAAATTTCTGACTTGCCGACCTTCTAGTCGTCAAGGTCGGCATCTTAACCACTAAGCCACCGCATATATAATATACTAAATTAGCATTGTGCTTATACTTCTGACAGGTAGTTTTTAAGAATGAGAGTTCAAATAATAATAAGAAAAGGCTGAAGCTGGTTCCTTTATGTTGCTCTTTTTTGTACCCGCTTTCCTATGCTATTGTAAATCTGGGCCAATAGTAGAAGTGCTGTGTGCTTTGGGGAAATATCTGCACACCACAGATTTAGAAAGGGTTTAATATTAATTATTTCCCCTATGGGAAACTCCACTCGGGACACCCAAATAAGGCTTCTTTCATGTCCCCAAGATCTTTTCCCAATGAAGTGGTCCCTATTTATCTACTTTCAGTTTCTTGCTTTCATTCTGCTGGGTTGGCAGGAGCTGGGGCAGAGACAGGCACTCAATCCATTATGCAGTACCTGGGAATTGAACTGCCGACTTGCTGGCCTTCCAGCTAACAAGGCAATTTTCTTAACCACCGAGTTCAATTAAGACAGGTTGGGCAGAGAGAATGGTTACAATTTGTACCTTCTTCGTAACTCTTCAGAACAGTTCTTCTTCCAAAGACATTCCACACTAGTCTCTCAGGTTCTTTAGCCATGAAGTCTGCCTACATCCAGGGCTTCCTCTCTTCCCAATTGGAACCTAGTAAGGCAGTTTTTGACCTCGGTTAATTTGACTATGGTTAGAGCTTGATTCCTTGACAGAGCTTTAAATAGTTCTATAAATATGACTGAGAATGACTCAGCAATCGAGTATTACACCATTTCATAAGCACAGTAAAAGCTATTTTAGGTTAAGGCTCTAGAATACGAAGACACATAAAACATATGATCTCATTAACAATACATTACAAAGTTCAGTTGCCATTTATATTTGATTTGATTCCTGGTGGTATATATGCAGTGATGGGATGTAACAGGTTCGCACCAGTTCGCCAGAACCGGTAGTAACTTCCCCCAGTGTCCCGGAGAACCGGTAGCAGCTTTTGGGGGGAAACACTCTCGGGGTTTACCTTTTGACTGGTTTCCCCACTGCGCATGCGCGCCAAGCACTTGGTGTGCATGCACGCCTACAGTGCTTGGCGCATATACACGGCCTCCTTGCTGTCCTCCCAAGCGGGGAGGAGGAAGAGAAGCTGCTAGCCTGAAGCTCCCTATAGCCTGCTCCCCAGGGTAAGTGACTGACCTTTGGATGTGGTGTGTCTGTGTGTATTTTAATGTTTGTTTAATACCTTTACCTATGTTGACGTAATACCACAGTTCCTAAAAAGGCCTGGCAGCCAGCAGGCCTAGCGGCCTGTCTTGGGGTCTTTAAGCAAAGTCTTGGAGTTACCTCATCAATAAGCTACACCTGTGCTATTCCAATTGCTGTTTGTTTATTTATTTTTATTTATTTTTATTCATATTTATATTGCCGCCCACTCGCCGAGGCGACTCAGGGCGGCTTACTGTCAAAACATCAACAGTACAGTAAAAATTATAAAATACAACCTCACAAAAAAAAAAAAAACCAAAGCAGAACACAGACCAACTCCCATCAGGCCGTTGTTGTGGGCCCAGAGGAGGGAGCGATGTTCTCAGCCACTGCTAGGCCATGGAGTCTTCTCCCTCAGGCTGTTGTTGTGGGCCCAGAGGAGGGGGCGATGTTCTCAGCCACTGCTAGGCCATGGAGTCTTCTCCCTCAGGCCATTGTTGTGGGCCCAAAGGAGTGGGTGATGTTCTCAGCTGCCTGCTGTATTTTAATGTAATTTTTATTTATTTATTTAATTTATTTATTTACGGGTTTGTGTTGTGGGTGGGTGGGTTAAGGTGTGTGCGTGTGCTTATATTTTATTTTATTATTTTTTCTTTGGCCCTGCCCACGTCATCATGATGTCATGATGTTAGCTCTGCCCACACTGTGATGACATCATGGTGTGGTAGTAAAATTTTTGACATCCCACCACTGGGCAGGGAGGTCTCTTTCTTTCCCTGCCTGCCTTTAAAGCGGTTTGTCCGTGAAGTCAGGGCTTTTTTTTTTAGCATTGTTCGATGCATGTATCGGACAATGCTAAAAACCGGATAACGTCATGACTTGTGGAACCAAGTCATAACGTTATCCGGGGTATTACTGTATATGTATCTAATCACTGTGTTAGTAGCAATAGGAATTACACTTATACACTCAACATGAGGATGGAACTGATTTGAAGGAACTGGAGCAAAGCATTGTGTTTCATATGACTATCCAGTGTTCATAAATTGGTTTATGACACAAAATCTGCTTGTGACAATAGAGTTCCATGATTATGTTTTTTGTTTTTAACATTTTATTTGCGCCATTGCAATTCCTTTGTTATAAATTCTGCTTTGCCTGGGAAGGAGATACAAATTATACTAAATACATAAATTCAGTTGTTTAGCCAACAATACAATTGTCTTCTCCAGGAGTTCTCAACCTTTTAAAGCTGGTGACCGTGTCACGCTCCCTCAGACAGCTTCAGGGGCCGGATGGCCATTTTGGCCTTCCTCCACCACATGGCACTTCCTGGTGTGGTGGAGGCGCTGAAGGGGCCACCTGAAATAGCACCGTGGGCCACATCTGGCCCATAGGTCACGGGTTGAGAATTGTTTTTAAATGGTGCAATTTATTTTTCCTGATGAAGCAGAGGTGGTTTCAAAAAAATTATCAGATTATATAGCAGTGGGCTCCCTGCCTTTGGTTCTGGTAGCTACATTCATCTGTTCCATGAGCTGTTGTATATCACTTGTTGTATATCACTTGTTTGCTTGGTAGAAAATGGCCCATTGGGGAAATCAGAGCATCTATAAAAAAGTACAACTTTGGATTTAAAATGTGGTAAAAAGGCTCAATTCTGTGGCGTAGACTGAACTAAGGAGGTTTCCTTTCGGTGGAACAAAAAGCAATCAAAATTGACTATTATCATGGGAAATCTTCTAGGAAGCCCCCGTCTGTATGCTTCCTTGGATAGCACATATTTATGCCTTAGTGTACAGTGGGGGCTGTAATATCTGTTTCTCAGTTTCCCCTGTATGTTAACCAAAGATTTAAAAAAACTGTGCCAAAACCTAAACAAAACAAAAAACCCAAAAAGAATTACATGCAGAGGTCTGGGAGGAAGAAATGTCACTCCAAAATGCATATGCTTGAACTTCTAAGATCAGATGTGACTCTCCCCAGCATTTTTGATGTAATTAGTATTGTTTGACTCTACTAACATCTTTAACTTCAGGCTGAACTGAATACTACACATGCAGTACTTCTTTTTCTTCTTCCATGTACAGGCCAGACATGAAACTACCAAAATGAAGGCACCTTTCGGTGAGTTTAGGGTTGCCCTACGTTCTGGAAAACCAGAATTGTCCCGGATTCATGGTCAGAAAAATTGTCCCGGCCAACTCAATAAAAATCATGTTAAAGTCCCGGATTTTTAAAACTTACTGATTGTGTATTATAACAAACCATTAAAATAAATTTGAACTCTTGCCATCAAATGAACAATTTCATGCCACATTCGACTTGTAGTATACC
Source organism: Furcifer pardalis (assembly GCA_030440675.1). Lineage (NCBI taxonomy): Eukaryota > Metazoa > Chordata > Lepidosauria > Squamata > Chamaeleonidae > Furcifer > Furcifer pardalis. The sequence continues at coordinate 95,149,903 of CP126895.1, read as the reverse complement.
GTCCTCGCCTCACACCACCACCCGATAAGTGTGACCAGTGTGTTTTCTGGAACCGAGGACTTTAAGAGTTGACTGTGACATGACTTCTCAGAAGTACAACAGATCATCTTACAATAAGAATTAACTGTTGTAAATAAACTCATTTATGTATTGATATATTTAATATGAAAATGTTTTATAGCTGTCATTATATTATGTTTGTTTTTAGGCTATTTTGTAGATAACCCACCCATTTTTGTCAAGTATACTTCTGTCCCGGTTTTGTGGGAGAGAATTATGGCAACTCTAGGTGAGTTCATTTTGCAGTTATTTTCACCTTACCAAGTGTGAGAAACATTAGCCAGGAAAACAAGGTTGCTGTTACCAGGATATGCCTAATTGTGGTTCAAAAAAATACCACAATCTTCGAGGAAGCTCTTTCTGTGTACCCACACACCCACACCCACACCGGCAGCACGAATGTGCTTAAAAACATGTTTCTGTGCATATTTTATCAGAAATTAATAGACTGCTAGATAGTTCAGTGAGTTAGACTTCTGGGGGGAGGGGTTCTGAAAAGGAGGTAGGAAAAGTCTTTCCTACTTTTCAGAAACCTCAGTCTGGATTGCTAAAGGGCTTAGCGATCCGGGGGGGGGGGAGGCTTCTTAAGAGAGGCTTGGGATCCTCTTCCCAGCCTCTCTTAAGCCCCCCCCCCCGGCCTGGATAGTTAAGCCCCTTAGCAAGCCAGGTGGGGGGGGGATCTCTCCCCCAAAACCCCAGCTGTCCCCAGCAATTGCCTGGGACTGCCGGGGTGTTGGGGGAGAAGCCATGCACACACACGATCTCTCCCCCAACACCCGGCAGTCCAAGCCGCCTAGAGTCAGGTTCGCCTGATTGGGGCGGGATAATAAATATAAATAAATAAATAAATAAATAAATAAATAAATAAGCCATCACCTAGGAAGGGCTGAGGTGTTGGGGGAGAGATCGTGCACGGTTTCTCCTCCAACACCCCAGCAGTCCCAGTGTGTGATCAGATTATTGGTTTGGTTGGGGGGAGAACAGGTGTGCATGCCCTCTCCCCCCAACCAAATCGCCAATCTGAACAGAGATCTCTGCCCCAAAGTCTGCAGAGCTGATCTTCAGCCCTACGGGCTTTGGGGCAGAGATCAACGTCGGGGAATTTGAGGCAAACATTTGCATCGCACAGCGTTATGTTAATGTTGTGCGATGCAAATGTTTGCCTCAAATTTCCCGACATTATCTGTTGTTAGCGTTATGCGATGCAAACACTAACTGAGGTATTACTATATATAGTTCCTAGAATTCACTAGCGATAAATGCTATTGTGGAGAACAAGTTTAATTGAATTGATGCTTGCTCTAATCTTAGAGGGCTCTGTAGCAGAATGTTTTCATGTTGCTTTATCTGCTCCTCCACTGCAACCTAGGTATGAGATCTGCAGCCCCCACCTCACCCCCAGCAATGGAAGGTGTGGTCACAGTCCCTATGGCAACAGCTGTTTGCATCGCTGTGTTCTGTTTAACCATGTGGAGACTTTGGACTGGTTGGTCTTGGATTTGGGGTGGCTAAGAAGGAGCAGAAAGCAAGTGGTGAGAAAGACAAAGACGAAAGAGCAAATCCTTTGTAGCAATTCCTAGCAAGAATGCTGGGGGAAAGGGCAGTGATATGCCCATTGACAGATTGATGTTTATGGTTCTTGGGAACCTTTCCTTTTTCCTTGGAGAAGTTACTTTGGCTCCCTACATGCACATATGTTAGTTCTCCTGAATCCATGGACCATTATCATAATGTGAAGTATTAATTCATGAACCAATTCAATACAGGAATTATAACAAAATGTTAATTTCTCCTTCTTTGGACAAATAATACATTATACAGTTTAGCAGAAGAGCTAAATATTATTTTCACATGTGTTAACAGCATTTGTCTCAGCTCTAAACCCAGTCCAGGTTTGGCAGTCATTCAAAATTTACCCCAAAATGAGTTTCCACCTGTCTCCTCTCTTAACCATAAACAACTTTTCTCCTCTGGTATATATTGTAAAGGAACTGTGGTGGCTTTATAGTTAAGACGCAGAACTTGACAACTAAAAGGTTGGCAGGTCTGCAGTTTGAGATCTGAGCGCTGCATGATGGAGTCTCTGTCCCAGCTCCTGCCAACCTAACAGTTCAAAAAAAGGGGGGAAAAAGAAATTGCAAGTAGATAAATAGGTACTACTTTGGTGGGAATGTAAACAGCATTCCGTGCACTCTGGTGTCTAGTCATGCCTGCCACATGTCCACAGAAATGTTTGCAGACACAGACAGTAGTGCTGGCTCTGGCTATAAACAGAGAGGAGCACTGAATCCTAGAGTCGGATACAGCTGGCTTATGAGCAAAGGTGACCTTTACCTTTACCTATATGTTGTAAATCCCCCAAAGTAATAACAAAATAGTTTAAGGTTTGTCCTTTGTCACTTGCCAGGACAGTGCTAAGGCTTTTAAAAAAACAAATGATCAGGCAATTTTCACTGTTTATAGGTACAATACATACAGTATGTCCTGATGATTATTCTTATAAAAGATTCATTGCTATCATCTTGTGAATTTTTCTCATTCTTGGTCTAGATACGTTCAAGGTGTCAGTTCTCTTAACAAACACAGATATTTCTGTTGTTTCAAAAAAATCTATACTTGTTTTGTATTTTGAGAAAATTTAAACAGCATCCTAGAGTCAGAAGCACACAAAGGTGCTTTCTGGGTTGAAGGGATTTTTTCTGGAGGAACTCCGCTCAGGGGATGCTCAAATGAGGTTCCTTTCATGTCTCCAAGATCTTTTCCCATGGAAGTGGTCCCTATTTATCTACTTGCAATTTCTTGCTTTTGAACTGCTAGGCAGGAGCTGGGACAGTCGGGCATTCATTCTATCATGCACTATTTGGGTCGTTCAGTCAGTTAGACTTACCTACCTTCCAGCTAACAAGGCAAACTTCTTAACCACTGAGCCACCACAGTCCCTTATCAGAGCACGACATCGTTTATATCAGGGGTGGGCAAACTGTAGCCTTTTGGATTATTGTGGAATGCTCTCCCAATATCTATCATTGCCTTTTTTTTTTAAAGAAGAAGAAGAAGAAAAAGAAACAGAATAACCTGGAAGGCCACAAATTGTCCACTCCCATAATTACACTTTATAAAAATGGATATTAATTCTCTCTCCCCCTCCCATCTCCTCTCTTCCTTCCTCAAGGATAGCCTTCAAAATCTGAGATCTGTACCCACTTGCCTTGAGGGACAAAGAAGGTTCTCCAAACCTGAGTCTTGGGCCAAAAACCTGACCTTGTGACAATCCTATTGGAAGACAGCCTTCAAACATTGGTGGATCATCCACTATATAGCAAGAGAAATTCGCCACTTGTATGAAAGTACCGGTAGATCTGTATCTTCTAGGAAGAACATAAGTCTCCATTGCTGGTAGCACTTGTAACCCATGGCTTTGGAATGGGATTAGAGAAACGATGTTTCTGTCATCATGTTTGAGGAGACAAGCGAGCAAAAACCACTTAGCTTGACCAGGTATGGATCTAATTTGCACAGTTTTCTCCCAGTGGCAGCAAGATTCATTTTTGTAATGAAATGTCAAGCTTGTGTTGAATTCTTGACACTGTCATCTCCAGTTTGCAAACAGGGAGTTGTGGCACAGCTGCAATAAAACTGCTTGAATTAGTAGTGCTAGCATTCAACCATAAAATACTGTCACAGTAGAAATCAGTTATCCAGAGCAGAAACCACTATACTTAACATGGTGTAAAAGTGATATATGTTTAGATCTACCTAGAAATACATCAGAGCTTGACATGAAACTCAAAATATAGATATTTTACCAATGCATTTAACATAAATTCTCCCACTGCAGACTAACTACAGTATCATCAACGAACCGTCGACTCACGCTCCCAGGTGAGTAATTAATACTGGTGCATTGGTCAATATGGGCTTCAGGATTTGGAGGGCATTGGGTATGGGAATTCCTGTGGGTCCTGTACCCCACAAAAGCTGAGCTATGCAATCAGTCAATTTTCTTATGCTATATCACAGTGGTGGCGAACCTTGGCATTCCAGGTGTTCTTGGATTTCAATTCCCAGAAGCCCAAGTCAGCACATAATTTGCATTGTATTTTCTCCTGCTTAGGTTTTATATTTTAGGTAGGAGAACAGAAAAGGTAGGAAGAGGAGTTCAGCAGGATTTCATAGCATAAAATCAGTACAGTGCATGATTGCCTTAGTAACGCACTGTTTATTTCTACCAGCAAAAGCACAAGACGTTCAGATAATTGATTGTTACTGAGTACAGTATCCATCCAGACTTCCTTTAAAAACTGGACCTAGAAGCAGAAGAAAATGTAGCATAAGTAAGACAGATGGTATAGATGTCCAAAGACCTGAGAGCAACAAGGCAATAACAGAAAGATGCCATAAAATTGAAACAAAGAGTTTTGTTGATTTTGATGAATGTGACCCAGGCAAATAGGTTCTCCCAAGCCTGCCTAACCTTAAGGAGGTTCAGAAGGGCTCAACTTGGAAGCAGTCCTTCTTGTTGGTATCTTCATCTCTCTGGAGCACTCTCCCACCATATAATCACTAGACCCCCTCCCTCCCGATGGTTGGCAAACTAGTTAAGGCACACCTATATAGGGGGGCATTTGAGGATATCTTGCCCCAGTGTTAATTCCCCTCCCCCCCGCTAAGTGTCTTGCAATTTTTCTTGTTATGTCCATCAAGTTCTGGTCTTATTTTAGTCAAGTTATTTGAGATTAAGTCAAGTACTTGATTGTTTGGGAATTCATATGTATAATTGTTTTATTAATTTTGTAAACTGCTCAAAGTAAAATGTATGGGTTTTGTAGAAATGAAATGCAAATGAATGAATGAATGAATATAACAGTTGGAAAGGTGGTTGCCAGCTTACACCAGAAAAGATTGCCTTAGTTTATTTATTTTATTTATTTTATTGAATTTATTACCCCGCCCCACTCGGGAGAACCCGACTCTGGGCGGCTTACATCGTCATAAAACAGAGGTAAAAGATAAAAACATATAAAATCATGAAGTTAAAAGATTATCTAAAATCATTTAAAGTTAAAAAACAGTACAAACTACACGCCAGTATCCCCCTGGTTCAGATCCAAAGTGGCACTCCTTAAATAAGCCACTTAGTATGGGAACCCGTGTTCCCTGGTCCCCAAATATGTCCTGCCAGCCAGGTTTTCAAGCCCTTCCGGAAGGGCAAGAGCTCCGTCTGCAGGCGCAGTTCGATGGGCAGGAGGTTCCAGAGGGTTGGGGCGGACACGGAGAAGGCCCTCCTCCTAGTGCTAGAGAGGTGTGCCTCTCTAGCTGATGGAACAACAAGGGAGCCTCTCCGATCCGCCCTGGTGGGCCGGACAGATGTTCTTGGGGTGACGTGGTCTCTTAGGTATCCTGGCCCACTACCATATAGTTGGAACACTCTCCCTTAAAGCAACTCTTCTGGCTGCCAGAGGTTTGCTCCAACCCAACCACAAGTTTTGGAGTGCATTTCCCCACTGGCTTATTTAACTTCCTTCATCTATCCTCCTATTCCTACCCCCATTCCTTTTACCTGTATTCGGTTTTCTTCAGTCTAGGGAACGAGAGGTTTTTTAAATTGGTTTTAATTTTTATTTTGTTCTTTTAGTCTTTTAGTGTTTTAGTGGTGTATTACATGCCGGTTGTGCTCTGCCCTGAGTCGCCTGTGCGAGTAGGGTGGAGTATAAATTTGATTAATCAATAAATAAATAAATAAATAAATTTCCCCTTGGGTCATGTGACTGTTGGAAAATAAATCTCATCAGACTGCTCCACAAATGGCCCAAATTGCAGTCTATTTCCCTATGTGATCACACTCTGCTTAGCAGAAGTTGCCATAAATTACCCAAATCCCTTCTGAAGCATCTGATGAAATGAACCATATTCCATGAAAATTTATGCCCAGTAAAGCTTATTAATCTATAACAGCTTTGAGATTGGTTATTGCATTAAAAAATGGAAAATGGGTTGTGAATTTGGATTGGATGACTGTTTCAAAGAGCTATGTAATATGGCAATAAATGATAGATTGACTTTTTTGTTGTTGTTCAGTCGCACAGTCGATTCCAACCCTTTGCGACCCTATGGACCATTGTCTTCCAGGCACCTCTGTCCTCTGCCATCCTTCTCAGCCCACCCAGCTCTGTGCTCACTGCATCCACAATACCATCTAGCCATCTCATTTTTGACCGCTCCCTTCTTCTTTTACCCTCCACCTTTCCAAGCATCAAGGCCTTCTCAAGTGAATCCTCTCTTCTCATTTGAAGCAGTGGGAAGGGTCAGACTGCCATCCAGTGACAGTTTGGAGGCTCTGAAGGAGATCTTTAGTGGCTTCCTTTGTTGTACAGACTGAAACACAAGATCATTTCTGCCTTAACTGTAAAGTCTTTCTCATGGTCCACTCTGAAGATCCCCTAAAGTGGTAGAGATCAGAACGCTACAAGGCAGAGAAGTCCCTCATCTTTAGCTTCACTATCTCTTCATCAGAGGTATTAGGTACCTCTTCACCAACATTAAGCAATGGCCACAGAGGAAGGCCATACCTCAGGGGCACCCAAACTATGGCCTATGGGCTGGATCTGGCCCCCAACACCAATTCATCTGGCCCACTCTGCCCTCTTTGCTCCTGGAAGTGAAAGTAAAATGCACCCATACTTGCAATTTCTTGCTTTCAGTCTGCTAGGTTGGCAGGAGCGGCGACAGAGCATGGGCCAGATGAGCTGGTGTTGGGGGCCCGGATCCAGCCCACAGGCCGTAATGTGGACACCCCTGGTTTAAGTAGAGAAAATGGCAGCCTAAAATCTATCTCATCCTGTTGCAAAACAGATTGCAAGGCGCATTTTACTTCCGCTTCTGGTGGGAAGAACCATGTGACCTGTTTGCTGAACCATGTGACTGGCCTGTGGGCTGAAAGGTTTGGGCATCCCTGCCATAGCTCTTGACAGAACACACACTAAATTGCCAAAAGGTCCCAAATCCAATTCAATCTCTAGCACCACCAGCCTAACGATTCCTGGGAGTGGATCTCCTCAGCCCCCAAAAGAGGTGATATTCCTAGGTAGAATAAACACTCCTTTGGGATTCAGTTGGGTCCATTACTTACTCCTATACACAAAACTATTTTCAGCTTGTTTTTATATGCTAAAAGGGGGGGGGGGTTGTGTTCTAGGCATGGGGAGGCCATTGTAGTCATATTATTTTATCAAAGGTGAGGATGAGCATAAGCATGACAAGGTAATCTTTCTTTTTTAGCTGTTTCTCAAAGGTTAGAAGAGCTGGCTCAATCCAAAAAGGTTAATCAAGAAGCCCAAAAGTCAAGGTGAGAGAGAGAGTACAATGAAAATTCAAACAAAGAAAGAGTAATGCGAGTGAAATGTGGCTGTAATGACAAAATAACCTGATATGCACCTATATGTGGGCAGTCAGTCTGGTGTCAACATTTCTATTGTGCTGCACATTGTCAGCAAATTCCGCCCCTAGCACTGCAATATCAAATAGCTTTGGTTTTTTTAAAAAAAAATGTGTCAGAAGCACACAAAGTTGCTTTCTGGGCTGAAAGGATTTTTGCTGGAGGAACTTGGCTCAGGGGATGCCTGAATGAGGCTCCTTTCATGTCCCCAAGATCTTTTCCCACCGAAGTGGTACCTATTTATCTACTTGCAATTTCTTGCTTTCAATCTGCTAGGTTGGCAGGAGCGGCGACAGAGACGGGTGCTCATTCCATCATGTAGTACTTGAGTCTTGAACTACCGACTTCCCGACCTTCCAGCTAACAAGGCGAGCTTCGTGACCACTGAGCCACCACAGTCCCTTAAATAGTATTGTAATATCAGTGTATCACAGTCAGGCTTTGGATATGAGTTACCGTATACAAATAAAAATCTGGAACATATGTTAGTCTACCATGTTTGCAAGTGCTAGAGCTGAACAGTTGAATGAGAGTTAAATGTCTCTGGCTGTTTGGAAGGTTTTACCACACCTCAGGATCTGAGAGGCTATTGTTGGAAGGACTGGTGATATGTCCTAAAGAACAATCTCCTGCAGTTCCTACCACAGTAAAAGCCTGATTTACGTATGCTTCTACTTACGTAAAAATCAACGTATGTAACATTTTTTTGCAGAAATCACATCCCAATTTATGCAAATAAATTGATTTACATAAGGGGTTTCCTTGCATCTTGTAAGTCTAAAATGGTGGCCCTGCCATTTTAAACTCTAAAATGCAGCCCCACACCATTTTAGACTTAGAAATTCCACCCCCGCACAACCCACCCCCACCACTGGAACTCATAAGACATAACTTACTGTGGTGGTGATGGAGGCAAGCGGTAGCGATTGCGGCAGTCTTGCCACATTTTCTGGAGTTGCTGCTGCTATTACCAGGCTGGGAGAGTGTCTCTCACACATCTGCTCTATTCCTCTCGTTGTCCGAGGCTTCTCCGAGGTGTGCTTTTGCTGGGAACATGTGTTGGATGAAAACAGCTCCATTCCACTCTTCATCTGAGGTTTCTCTGGGGCATGCTTTAGCAGGAACGCGTGTCAGATGAAAAACCACTCAATTCCACTCTTCGTCCAAGGTCCCCCTGTGGCATGCTTTAGCTGTGAACGTGCATTGGACATAGAGCGGAATGGAGCAGTTTTTGTCCGATGCGTGATCCCAGCTAAAGTGCCCCCTGGAGAAGCCTTGGACAAAGAGCGCAAACAAGCAGATATGTGGGGGACACTCTCCCAGTCCCAGTAGAAGCAGTGGGGACTCCAGAAAACAAGGGAGCGGTGGTGGCAGTTCCCGCTCCCCCTACAGCCAAACAAACTGCTTATTAGGAAGCAGCAGCAGCAGGGGGCAGGGGGGCAGGGGGGCAGATCCCTTCATCATTCCCTTTGTGCTGATTATTTTTTGGATTATTTTTGGTGCGGTCAGGACCTTTATTTATTTCTCAGTGCATCCCTATGGGGATGCATCGATTTATTGGGGGGGGGGACACTTTACGTAAAAAGCTACGGAACTGACTTTTTACGTATATCGGGGTTTACTGTATTGTGAAGTGCAGCATACAGTAAAACCCCAACTTACATTTACCTTGAGTTACATAAAATTCGACTTACATAATGATTTTGTGCTAAAACCATGTCCCAATTTACACGATTTCCCATGGGTTTGCTTCGAGTTACATAAAGATTATTTTCCCTATGGGTTTGCTTCAAGTTACGTAAAAATTCATTTCCCTATGGGTTTGCTTTGATTTACATAAAAATTTCATTTTCCCTATGGGTTTGCTTCGAGTTACGTTAAAAAAAAATTCCCTATGGGTTTGCTTTGAGTTACATAAAAAACCGATTTAAGCAAAAGCCTACGGAACATACTTTTTTCATAAGTAGGGGTTTTACTGTATTTCTATTTAAATGATGTACAAACGTGCACCTATCTATTAGCCTGTGCAAAATTTATTCAACGCTTTGGTCTTTATACAAGCTTTGTCCTTGTATAGGGCCTGCAGTGGCTTAGTGGCTATGACACTGAACTTGACAACTGGAAGGTCAACAGTTCGAGACCTGTTTGCTGCATGATGAAGTGAGCTCCCATCTCTGTTCCAGCAAGTAGATAAATAGGTACCACTTCAGGGGGAAGGTAAACAGCATTCCATGCATTCCAGTGTCTAGTCATGCCTACCACATCCACACGGAAACATTTGCAGACGCAAACAATGCTGGCTCTTTGACTATAAATGGAGGTGAGCACCAATCTTAGAATCGGATACCACTGGCTTTCGAACAAGGACAATCTTTACCCTTTACCTGTGTTTGCATGTGTGTGTTTAAATAATTCCCTTTTCCTTTCATAGACAAAACAGCACGAAATCGACTCCTGGATGCACAGTGGCAGAGACTGCTTTGAAAGTGACAGCAACTACTCGATTGAAGAAACTGGCACAGCCCCGGCCTTGTCCAACTGGTTGGGAGTTCCATCGCTCCCCTTATTCTGTAGTATGTACATTCTTTTTCTGTCTACCTCCTTTTCTGCCTCTTCAATCCAGCCCCTCTACCTTTTTCATTCCTGCGCCACCAATACTTTTGATTTATTTATTTAAGCAAACATTTATGCCGTCCTCCTCAAAAAGACCCAGGGGATTAAAAGATTTTAAAAAATTAAAAAAGCTAAAACAAGACACACAGAGAGAGGGGGACCAAATGAGCCAACAGACTGGAGCAACTGTCTGGCCTATACCGCACACATACTCTGCCAGCCAGGTCTTGACCCCCTTCCTAAAGGGCAGCAGCTCCGTCTGGAGATGCAGCTCACTTGGCAAGAGGTTCCATGGGGCCGGAGCAGACACAGAGAAGGCCCTCCTCCTTGTGCTAGAGAGGTGCACCTCTCTAGCTGATGGTACAACCAGAGCGCCTCTCCGGTCTGCTCTGGTGGGACGGACAGATGTCCTTAAGGCGATGCGGTCTCTTAGGTATCCTGGCCCACTACCATATAGGGCTTTAAAGGTAATAAACAGCACCTTGAAATGCACCTGGAGGCACACTGGCAACCAGTGCAGCTCCCGCAGCAATGGTGAGGCATGAGCATAACGCCCACACCCCATCACGACCTGGGCAGCCACATTCTGGACAACTTGTTTTGTTTGTTTGTTTGTTGTGAAAATGTGGAATATATGTAGAAGTGAAACAAAAAGCACTGTCTGCTGAGCCTTTCCAGAGAAAATTTGGTTGGTTCTCTAAATCTCCATTTCACCTATCACCTTCCTTTTGGTCTGCATTATTGCTTGGTGCACAGACATAGAACCTCTAAATACACAGAATAAAAGAATATTAACAGTTCAAGATCTAACCAAGGACCTAAGAACTGTTAATGTAATATCTAAGTACTGTATATAGGCAATTCCTAGTAAAGTTTTTTTTTTTGGTGAAATTAGGACGTAATAATAATAATAATAATAATAATAATAATAATAATAATAATAATAATAATAATAATAATAATAATAATAATAATAATAATAATAATAATAATAATAATAATAATAATAATAATAATAATAATAATAATTTTCAGGTGACTAAAGCAGCACTGACAGCCTCACCCACTGATCGGATTAATGCTCTTGCCAAGCCAAGGATACGAACAGATGCAAACAGTAGGTTGTCTGTTTTTGTTCATCACATTATAGATGTCATAGGTCTGCTCTTCAATCCACTCTAGCTGCAGCTGATCCTGTGAGGTTCTTTGTATCTTTAGAGTGGGTGGTAGTATGTTGTTGTTCCCGAATCTCTATCCTGATGGAACGACATGATGAGTTCTGAAGTTGCTGGAGAATCTTGGGTTGAGATTTGGATGTGGCAGTGCATTCATTTTTGGAATTGCTGCATCCATTCTAGTACTGACATCCATAACTAGACTGAAATCTAGATCAGAATCACTGTTAACTCTGATCAATTATCAGTGATAACAGTAATTCTATTCCTGACTTCAGTCCTCTTCTCCAAGAGCTCCAATCTTCTTCTTCCTCCTCCTCGCCTTTCTCTTCCTCCTCCTCCACCATCATGTCTAGGCCAGACATGAAACTACCAAAATAAAGGCACTTTTTTGGAAGTTCTTTCTGCAGTTCCTTTCGCCTTACCTAGTGTAAGAATGATTAGCCAACAACACTAGGGTGTGGCCAATTGTGGTTCAAAAATATCCAATCTTTGAGGAGGCTCTTTCTGTGTACCCCAGCTCCATGTCACTATATCAATAGTCCCAATAACCCTTTTATCTCTCCCTCCTGCAACACCAGAGATGATCTACTCTTCTGAGTAGATTGGAGCTCAGAGGAGTATATCCAGTGGTGGGCATCAGCAGGTTTGCACCAATTCACCAGAACCAGTAGCAGAAATTCTGGCTGGCCCCACCCATACAAGTTTTGAAATAATGTAGTCCTAATTCGGGTGCAATGCAGGACTTTCACCTGGCCATGCCCACCATACTATGCCCACAGTGTGATAGCAAATTATTTTGGAGCCCACCACTGAGTATATCTAATATTGCAATTTTCTTCCCCACCACGGGGTGGGGTGATCTGTGCTCTTTTCATCTCTGGTGTTGCAGGTAGGAGAGATACAAGAGTTATTGTGACTATTGATGGAGTGACATGGGTAAAACTGAGAAAGATCTGGATCTGTAGGATCTAAAGCCCTCCCCCACTTCTAGCAAACAACCAATTCTGTTGTAAATTGAAGTTCTATAGAAAGGACAGATTAGTGCTGCATTTGATGAGTTATAATTTAAATTCTGGGAAATAGCTTAATACTCCCCTGAATCTTTTTTAGTCTAACATTTGGTTTAGATTTCATTTATGAAATGCTATTGAATTTACCTCCAATCTAATTTTGCTTTCATTTTGTTTTGTTCTTGCAGCAGCACCCACAAATAATTAAAGGAACTGTGGTTGGATTTTAAAAGTTCCATGAATACTCAAAATTCTGGGCCCTGGATCTCTCTGACTGTGGCAATTCTTGCCCAGTTTCAAAGACTGATGTCCATTATGTTTCCAGTCCATACAGTCTTGAAATCAGCCCTGCAATGACCGTGCAGTTGTGACTATTGCACACCCTTCAGTTTGGTGAGCTTAGGAATGTAATTAAAGGATCTTGCAGACATATCAGTACACTGACTGTAATGTTTCATAAGTTTAAAACAGGAGTTCCCAACCTAAGGCCCATGGGCTGGATCTGTCCCCCAGTGCCATTTCATGTGCCCCCCCTCCAAGGGCATTTGAGAAACAAAATTGCTATCCCTTTGAAGCTGTTGGGACAAAATAGCCATCCCCATTGTGCAAGCAGGGCAAAATGTCCATCCGGCTCTCGAAGCTGACAGAGAGAATGACCCAGCTTCTGGCTTGAAAAGGTTGGGAACTCCTGGTATAAAATATCTCCTGTTTGGTTAATTATTTTGTTATCTGAACCTCTGATCCTCTGGACGAATAGGTATTTTTATAGCTTTGAGGTATTTCTCTGTCTTGCAAAAAATATTGTACTGCAGACAAATAGAGAGTCAAACCCCCTTGTATACAGTCTCCAAGTCTCTTTGTGGAGGGAAAACTTCTGAAATGCATTCCTATACCTCTAAAGCCTAAAACATCCATGATCCTATCATTTCCCTCTTCTTCCAAAAAGCACAAAAGGAAATTGAATGTCCAACCTCTGGGTCTGCAGCCAGGTAGTCAACTCACTCAGCTTTCCAACCAGTTATTTAATCAAAATGTACTGATGTTATTAAGATATATCAGTCATCACATTGCATCAAACACCAACAGTAAAGCTAAGCTATAAAGCAAAACCTTTGATTACTACTTTAACTGTAAAAAGATATGATTGCTGCCATCCCATCTACTACATGTTGGATTCCTATTAAAGGAGGATATTTGGTTGAATTTGATCTGAACTCCAAAGGAAAAATGATAAAATAAAGCAGGAGTGAGATTGGAAGGAGTAGCTATGTTAATGTAAAGCACCAGCCTACAGTTTGAACCGAACAGGGAAATCTCGCCTTATATATCTCACTTTGAGATTATTGTTTTTCAAATCCTAAGAATAAAGTCAACGCTAGACACCTCCAGATTGTATTCTCACATATTTGCCAGTGCAAACTACAGTCTTTGTAGAAGGACAATGTCAACAAGCATTAGTACAAAACATTAGAGGCATAAGAATTGAAGATGCAGTCTGGTGACTGGAATGCTGCAGTGCATGTGAGGTCACACTTAGACACAAACTTTGTAGTAAATGCTTTGGGTCATTTTTGGTGACATGGTTAATCACAGTCAATCCCCTAGAATCTTGGCTGACTGGTAATGTTCTAGTGCCCGAGGCCTATTCGTGCCTCCTTGCCATGGGAGTGGTGAAACAAATTGCAGAGCCTTAGCTTATCCTTGGTTTGGTTTGTCATATAATTTCCTTTGTGTGACAAACCACATTGGTGTCTAGCCTTCAGAATACTTAAAAAGTTGGGAGGTAATTTGACAATTAGTGAAGATTCAGTTTAGAAAGAGTGGAAGAGAGAAGTCAGAGTGAGAATAGGAAGTCAAGGGGACTGGTGTGGCACAAGGTAGAAATAGCATGTTGAAACAAAGTTCTGGGAAACCTTAAATAAGGTTCAAATGTAATAAAATAACTGAATGCCTGTTTTTGTGTCCCACCCATGAAGATAAAAGTGTTCTGTTTGATCATTACCTGTGTCTCTTTGGGTATGGGAAGCTTGTGGACTCCAGGACTACATCTATAAAACCCAAGACAATGTCTATCATTTGGCGGAGGTCCTTTATTCTCTTTACAACCTTTTAGAAACCGTGTGCCCAAACAGAGGGTGGGGCAAACTCTGTACTGGGAGGCTGGAGAAAGTACTCCCATTGGGCTGCTGGGCAGAGGGGTGGGGTGAACTCTATGCTGTGGGGAGGGAGGAAGCACTCCCATTGGGCTGTTGGGCAGAAGGGCGAGGTGAGATTGTGTGTCCTGCCAGCTCCTCCTCCTGGGGTGCTGGCAGTGAGTGGCAGGCCCCCCAAGACAAACCCCATGAGCTCCAGTTCACTTTCTTAGCTTGAAATATCTTTTATTAAAGGCACAACATCTCCCCTCCCTACAGTCCTTTCCCACAATCTCACCAGCCCCTTGGCAGCTTGTGCCAGTTTGGGGTTCCAGTCAGTCTCACTGGAGTTCCTCAAAAGTCCAAGTCCTAAGAGACTGGTAGGAGGGTTCAGCCCTTATGCAGACGGGTGAAAGGAGTCAGGTTTCACAACTCTTCTCTTCCCAGTTCTCCTCAGGGTGTGCCTCTTGTTACTTGTCTTATCAGTGCCACAGCTGCAGTGACGTGAGCACTTCTGTGGGAGAGCTCCCATCATTCTCTTTGGAACAAGCCATGGTTTATTGCCAGTTTACAAGTACAGTACTGGCTTTGTGATCATCTTTGATCACCAGTTTCATTTTACCCACACTAGTTGAACTGAATGTCATTAAATCCAAGTTTAAACTAATTCACTTCCATTCAACCTACCAATGATCATAGGCATCAATTGTAGGAAATATTTTAGGATCATTAGAGCATTATGGTTTCCCTGTGGTGAAAGTCCATATGGTTGCACCCATTGGAGACATCCTCATGAATGTAGTGATTTAAACCACTTTAGAAGGGATTACCAAATTGAGCCCTGAACAGAAATCTCCTGTTTCAGCTGTCCCTCCAATGGTAATTCTTTTGATCCATCAAAAAAGGAAGATACTGTAATGAACATTTATAGTGGCAAAGCAATCGTGATGGAAAATTGGGAACAGATACAGTGATAAATGGAAATAATTTGCAACAGTGCTACCAAGTCTGGTATAAATTCATTTGCCTGCGAGGCTCAAGACTTCTTTGTTTATTTCCAAGATGCCATAATATTGACTTTAAAGATCAGGCCTGAGCAGAAAGAAGATTTAAATTGAGAATGAAATAGAAACACAATTATACAAATAGGCCTTAATACATTGTATTAGATTTAATAAGTCATAGATAAACCTAGAAAGCCTCGATATTTATTGCAAAAAAAAAGGTGATCTAGTCTGGGCATATTATATTGGGCTAAATCCATATTAGTCTCAACTGCAGTAGACCATAGAGTGTACTCATTAGGTCTACTCCAATTGGGATTGACTAATGAAATTAGCCTCTTATCTTTAGACAGACATTTGAGATTGGCTTTTCATGGCTGAAAGACTCCTCAGTTTTCACTGTTTACCCCATTTAGCAGGGGACCCCAACCTTCTATGTAACGTTTTGAGTGGAAGGACTGCTATGGGAAGAAATGCATACAAACAACTGCTTTTGCCAGTCTATCTGCATACACATTAATCCAGGTCCACCAATTTATTACCACAATGAATATGTTAACCTTACAGTAATCATCTCCTTAGGGAGGAAGCTAGGTCTGTTTTGTTTTCTTCTCTTATTTGGTTGGAAATGGAGAATGAACAAGAAACAGTGTTTGGTTTAGAAAATTATCACAGCCACAGATGGCATTTCTGTAGAGCAGGGGTGTCCAAACTACGGCCTGTGGGCCAGATCTGGCACCAACACCAATTTATCTAGCCTGCACTGCCCTCGTCGCTCCTGGAAGTGGAAGTAAAATGTGTCCATATGGGCGTGTTTTACTTCCGCTTCCGGGAGCGACAAGGGCGGCATGGGCTGAATGAATTGGCATTGGGGGCTGGATCTGGCCCACGGGCCGTAGTTTGGGCACCCCTGGTTTAAGCAAAGAAAATGGCAGCTTAAAATCTAGCTCATCCTGTTGCAAAACAGATCGCAAGGTGTGTTTTACTTCCGCTTCCGGTGGGAGGAACCATGTGACCAGGTCCACTAACCACATGAACGGCCTGTGGCCCAAAAGGTTTGGGCACCACTGCTGTAGGGAGTGAGGTGCATAAAGTCTATCCAAGATTGATGTTTCCTTGTAGGGGAAGAGCTCTGCTGGGAAGCAGCCGGCCTGTGTTCTGAGAAAGAGGAAGGGGGGCAGAATTACACAAACTGAGACTCGTTCAGTAACACAAATGCCATGTTCTAGTCTAGAACTGAACAGAGATGGAAAAGTTAGTAAGAAAGGGTTAACAACTTAATTATCTGTTAGTGAGCCCAACATCTATTTTAGGTACATCTCCTTTGGAAGGGACAGATTTTGAACAGTTGGTGTTAGATTTTCATTTAAGTTAAAAACCGCAACAAAGCCTTAGTGAAAAAAAAGTAGAGGCAATGGTTTTATTCCTTTCACACATCTCTTTTTTGAGCTTAGGAGAAAAGGAAATAGCTACAGTATATGAATTTTTAACAACTCCTCTTCGCTTAACACAAAAACCGTATAACAAAAGGAAATCCATATAAAATAGTGGCTCGGTTAACAATTTTTTTCAGAATGGATTAATTGGTTTTCAAAGCATTCCTATGGGAAATTCGCTTTACAATTTTTTTGTAGTACAAAAGGTCACAGAAAATGCATTAAATTTGTTAACTGAGATTTCACTGTATTAATTCCCATTGACCGCTGTTTCTAGAAGACAGTAGACAGCACTTAATGGCCCAGACATCAAGGAAATGGCCCTGAGATGGTCCAGCCAAAACCTTGAAAATTGACACACTTCTGTGGAATTTTAGTTGGCCCTAAAGGTATTTCTTGCCCATAGATTTTAGCTTTCTGGTTATTTTGGAACAAAATGACTATTTGTTTATACAAATGCTCACAACTCCCTGTTCTTCCAGTTGATCTCCTATTTTAAAAAGTGTTCAACAGACAGGACTGCACTTTAATGACATCAAATTGTCATTGTTCTTTACTTCTACTGTACAATGCTTCTTTGGAGAAAGAATTAAGTAGGGAAGACAAAGATGCCACAGACCAACTAGCTAGATGTAGTGGCACATCTAAAGCTTGATTGAAGCAGGGCAAAGAAAATGTATTTCTGTATCCAGTTTGCACTTCAGTCATTCACAGAGTCCAAGAGCATAGTCCAAAATAGTAAGCTAACAGATGGGCAGAGCAACAGGGATTCCATCCTGCAGTCATTCATGTGAGTAAATTAGCCAAAAATCAGACAGCCTTTCATAAAGACTAAGTGAGACTCAAACACAATCAGTCTATTATCACTCTCTGTGACATCATTTGATGAGTTTAAGCAGCATTGTCTTAACAGGAAAATATTGTTCTAAAAGTTATATATATTCTCTCACAACTGCTTGTGGGGTAGACAGAAAAAGCCGCCTTAATTGTGGTATTTTTGTACTACAATTGGGCATACCCTGATAACGGCCACCCTGTCTACCAGGGGGCTACAAATTTGGCTTCAGCCCTGGGCGGCTGAATTTCACCCAACATTACTGCTTCTCTGTGTCTGCCCCAGCCCTATGGAACCTCCTACCAGTTGAGTTACATATGCAGACAGAGCTGCTGTCCTTTAGGAAAGGAGTGAAAACCTGGCTGGCAATCGGTGATGATATCATTGTCAATGGAGAGGATCTCAAAAGCATCCAATAAGCAGATGATACATTATTGTAACTATCTCACAGGTTTAATGGTCCTCAAAGGTCACTCAATAAAGTCGATGAATGAAAATCAAAGATCCAGAATGGAAGTGCAGAATGATTTGACAATAATTATTGAATGAACGGTACGATCATAGCTATGCCATAAATACAGAACATTGATGGTATGAAGCAGCTTCCTTATGATAAAATAAGAAACAGAAACTAAAAAGTTCCTTTGAGCATATGCATTGTATAGTACTGTACTTTGCATTCTCAAAAATACCACAATCATGGACTTTGTTATAAAAACATAAAAATATTTGAACTGTGGAGCTATTGCAGAGTGCTAAGAATTTCTCAGATCAAGGGAGTGCTAATGAATCATAAAATGTACATAAAATGCACAAAGCAAGAACATGCTGAATATGGAGGAAGGAACAAAAAGTACAAATTGTATCAGCTAATCATTCAGGGTAAAACAAACTGGAAACCATATCTGTGAAGAAGAACTAATTGGTTGAATAACCTGGATACATCACACCTTTGCTATTTAGATCTGCTGCGTCCAAAGACAAAAGAGCCAGTGTAATGTCTGACCTTCAGGGACTCTGACTCTGTCACTATGTATAATTTCTCTTCTCAGATGTTTGTGCTTCCCATAGCTTTATTCAAAAGCTTCATTCTGGGGTGTCAGTGTTGGAATAAAACCTAACATATGTGATGAGGGGTTCAATTCTTAGAATTCCATGATTCCTCGATTGACCACACTATCGGGGTGAGTTTCTGCTGGTCGCAACTCGCTTTCTATTCTTTTTGCTGCTTCCAAGGAGTCTTTTTACTCCTCTGGGATAATAATAATTTTGTTTCAGAAATTATTCTGGGTTGAAAGGCTTTTTGCTGGAGACCCTCTTCTCGGGACGCATGAATGAGGCTAATTTCATGTGCCCAAGAGCTGGGACAGAGACAGGCACTCAATCCATCATATAGTCCCCAGGTCTTGAACTGCCAACTTGCCAGGCTTCCAGCTAACACAGCGAGCTTCTTAACCACTGAGCCACCACAGCCCCGCCACTTGGTGACTGCTGCTGTCCAATGCCCATCTGCCATTCGAGAGACGTCTCCAGTCCAGCGCAGATTCTGTTTACGATACTCGACAACAGCTTTGTTGATTCCACTTTGTTTTCTTATCTGGACATTGGGGATACTTTTAGCATTGATCTTTCCATGGCTCTTACAACTCTTGATAGTTCAATATAAAATATTGGAATTAATTTTTCTTAGAGTGATGAGGAGAAGCCCATAGATTTATATTGATTAGAAATGCAACTTAATGACTTCCAGAATGCATACAGTATATCTTCTCACTCCCTGTCTCTTCCCTTCTTGGTGCCCCCTGCCTGCTCCTGTCAGTAGTTAGTTATGGACCAGCAATTAATATTCTTGTTTTAAAGCAAAATTGGATTTAAATAGGCAGCATGGTCTTCTGCCCTAGAATGAGAATTAATTATATGGTTTGCCAATCCATAATTTGCTGGGGTATCTGGAATTTATGACTTCTCAAATATAACTCCTGTAAAATGTCGATATTAAGAAGACAGCCTCAGTGAAAAATAGAATATGTATACTGTACTTAATATAATCTCACAGAAATCTATTGCATACTAAATACAGTGGTACCTCGCTTAAGGAGCATAATGCGTTCCACGGGATTGCTCTTTAAGTGAAACACCATTGTAAGTGACCAATTGTGACTTCTGGTGGGAGAATTGCGACCCCCGATTTATTTGTTAAGCAACTTTTTCACTGGTTTTATTTGTTAAGCGAGGCGACCATTCAGAGAAAATTCTGCTCTTTAAGCGAGTTAATCTCTAAGCGAGGTGCTCTTTATGCGAGGCTTTACTGTAATACTATTTTATTACCCCTCCTTGCTCCAAGAAAGGACTTCTCTGACCTTTCTTCTTGCATGCCAGGGAGAGTGTGAGGAATCCAGAAGCTATTGGTGTTTCCTGACATGACGTTTGTTGTGCAATCACACTATGGGATCTCAGTTGTAATCCTCCACCTATCCCTACATTTTCCATTGCATTTGCTGCTTCTTAATGCAGAAAACTGTTAAGTGTAGGAAAGCTGGAATAATTGCACAATGTCTTCTGACTGTCAGGGCTAGAAGTCTTTGGTCTGGAAGTTCTCTTAATGAATGCCCCTATAGGCTAGAATCCTATTGGGCTACTACTCTAGCCCAATAAGGTAAGTGAAATTGAATAAATTGTGGCAATTAATTACATCTAATTAACTGTTTAAAAATAGCTTTCACATCACATTGGTGAACATGGGGGTGTCTATGTTCCCTGATTTACAGTGTGCCATCCTCTACTGGAAGGCTTATCAGAAGATAGTTCTCAATTTTAGGGCATCCTCTGTCAATGCCCCAGCCTCTCCCTATTCCAACCTTACAAAATACACCTCCTAAAATCCTTCATCATATTAGGTAAGCCTCTAGTTTTTCTCTCAAATGCTGCCTCAGAAAGCTCAACTTGAATGGAGTGGTAGCCCCAGCTCATTGACCTGTAAGGTAAAGGTAAAGACTGTCCTTGCTCGAAAGCCAGTCATATCTGATTCTAGGTTACAGTGCTCTTCTCTGTTTACAGCCAAAGAGCCAGTGCTGTCTGCATTTGCAGATGTTTCAGTGGACATGTGGCAGGGATGACTAGATACCAGAGTGCACGGAATACTGTTTACCTCACCACCAAAGTGGTACCTATTTATCTTCTTGAAATTTCTTGCTTTCAAATGGCTAGGTTGGCAGGAGCTGGGACAGTGATGGGAGCTCACTCTGCCATGCAGTACTTGGGTTTCGAACTCCAACCTTCCAGTCTTGAAGTTCAGCATCTTAACCAGTAAGGCACCACAGTCCATTGACATGACATATAAAAGTGAGTGAATTGTCCTACAAATTCATCCCAAGTTCATCATCTTCAGAGTCCAAAGATACCCAGAAAATTGGCAAAGTATGAAAGCTAAAATATTTCTAAGTATTCAGCCTTCGCATCCAGACTAAGTCAAATGACTAGCCTGCCTCCCTTCTGATAAAATTCAAAGAGTCAGCCAGTCCCACCCTCATCTTCTTTAGAAGTCCATTGTTGTCCTGTGGATCAAAGGCTCTTGCTGAATCCAAAGAAGATCTCTCTAACTGGGCTCTAACTGCTCTTTTTATTCCCTAAAGTGACTCACTCCCACCTTAGGAATGTCAAGTGACCTTGAAGCTAGATCAAGAGATACAATTTCAATTACCTCTGTAAGATCTCTCAAGGTCACATTACCAGGATCAGAGCTTTTTCCTGGCAAGGAACTTGTGCTGAGGTGGGTCTGGGTACTCTCTCCCTTGATGATTAAAGGAGCCTCTAGGGGCGCTCATCCTGGTGATGTAATGCTTCACTGGGAAATCTCAATGCAAAGCTGGACAGAAAGGTTTTGTTTCTCCGAACAACTAGCCGTTGTGATTAACTGAATCATGGTGACACATTCTGGTGAGCTTATTTTCATAATTAAAGCTTTCAAATTTGTTAAAAATTGGCTGAACGTTTGTTACTCCTGTGACTGAGAATTGAAGTGGGGAGCAGACAGAAAGCCACTTTTCACACTTCTTGGGTATCTCCTGTGAAGTCAGGGGCATATCTTCAAAATAATTTTGTTATACCAAAGAACCTTTAGATATGAACATTTATCCATTTGAATGGCTTTTGCTATGATAACTTATTTATGGAGACAAAATAGGGTTTTTAAATTGTTTTTAATTTTTCTTTTGTTATTTTCTTTTGTTTGTTTGTTTACAGTGCAGGTTTATATAGCCGCCCACTCTCCACATCGTGGTGACTCAGGGCAGCTTACAAAATTTAGTACAATACACAAGATGATAACAGAAAAAATAAAGCAACAAGAGGGAAAGCTAGTGAAAGTTCTAAATCTATTTCTAACTCTACCAGTAAGACAGCGATGCCACAGAAAATGTCCACCCCAAGTTTGGGCAAACTTCATCAGGAATCCTCCTTCTCTTGGAATTTGCAGTGGATGCAGGTGCGTGTAGAAGATAGTCTGTCCTTCATCTGCGGACCGCATCTGTCATGTATAGTATGCCATGCCCTCATGCCCACATTGGGAACATTTCTGGTCAATCAATTAATAATTTAATAAATTAATTTAATAAATTTACTTATCCTTTGTTAGACAAGAGAGATTTTCTGTGTCCTAAATCCAATTTTCCATTCGACCATCTACCAGATTTTTTCCCCTTTGAAATATTAAACAATCTAGTACAGGTGGTAGCAGTCAGTAAATGGTTTTTAAAAATACTAATAATAATAATAAAAAGAACTACCATTGCTCTACTCTTCTTAGCTTCTCACTCAGTCTTGATCTCCCTTATGCCATGTAAGACAAGAAAAGAGCAAAGGTGCTGTGAAACCCACTGTGAGCCAGCATTGTTGCAAGAAGCACAAAATGAACATCCAGACAAAGTGCATAACCCAAGAAATGAATTTGCCCACATATGGTCCACCTTGCGTAGTCTTGCCTTGTTGTTTTTTTTCACCTTCTTCTCCCTGTCCCATTTATGCAAGTCACATAAATGTGGAACACATCCACCTCCTCTTCCTTTTCATATTTGTTCCTCGGTTGATAACAATAAATGATCTCCTAATGGGAAATTGTGCTGGCTTAGTGGTTAAGATGCTGAACTTGCTGACTGGAAGGTCAGCAGGTCAACAGTTTGAGACTCTGAGAACTGCAAGGTGGAGTGAGCTCCCGTCTCTGTCCCAGCTCCTGCCAACCTAGCAGTTTGAAAGCAAGAAATTGCAAGTAAATAAATAGGGACCACTTCGGTGGGAAGATAAACAGCACTCTGTGCACTCCGGTGTCTACTCATGCCTGCCACATGTCCACGGAAACATCTGCAGATGCAGACAGCGCTGGCTCTTTGGCTATAAACAGAGATGAGCACTGAACCCTCGAGTCGGATACAGCTGGCTTTTGAGCAAGGGAAACCTAATGGGAAAGTTTGGTTCTCAATAGGCAGTGTTCTGGAGGAACTGTGTTATAGTCCAGACTAGGAAAATGGCCAACAACCAACCACAACTTCCCTCAGGGCTTCACCTTGCCTGCATGCATGGAAGCAAGAGTGCACTGTGGCCTTATAACCCATGAAGAGCATTAGGTGGTGGTGAAGTGGTAGAGCCAAAGGGTGATTTCGCCCATTCCCCTAATGCCAACCCCCCTCCTACTATAGTGCAAACTCCAGAATGCCACCCAAAAGCAGCTTAGTGCCTTGTCCGGTTTCCTCAGCTGGTTGTGTGGCTCCACACACTCCTTTCCAGTTGCCAGTAACCATTGCCTCCTCATCAGAATAGTGACATGTGAGTCCTTGCTTCTCAGCATCCTTCTGTAGGGCAGACAACTAAAATAGAATAGCATCAGCAAACTGAAACATTTTGGCTACCTTCTGACTTTTTAAATGCCCTTTTGGCATCTCTGAACCTCTGGTTCCTGAGATCCTTTCTCCAGCTTCCACCTGCCCTTTTCAAACACCTTCAACCATGCTGAGAGGCACTTGAAATCAGGCAGCAATTCTCAGCACCTCCGCTGATTCCTTCTCTTTATGGCTGCAGAATCATACACCTGATTGCACTGTAAAGAGTTGCTTTAAAAGGAGCAATTTCATCCAAAGTAATCCTTCTGTCTGCCAGGGAATCACTCCAGCCCAGCCCTCAAAAGTAAAAACCCTATAGCTCAGTGATGGTGAACCTGGGCACTCCAACTGTTCTTGAACTTCAGTTCCCAGAAGCCCTGATATGCCGGAGTGCTGACTTGGGCTTCTGGTAATTGAAGTGCAAGAACACCTGGAGTGCCAAGGTTCACCATCACTGCTATAACTAAACCTTAAAGGCACAGCTTGGGCATGGATTGTGGCTGGGCATTTACTTGTGTATAATGTTATTGTCTGGCTGGACATTCAGCTACGATAATGGAGTAGACTGTACAGCCAGTGACTCAATGCCGAGTGTTGGGCAGCAGTAAATAACCTGACTCCCTAAAGTGGTCAACAGCTATGAATAGATGAACCCCTTTAGGTGGGGTGAAGGCCCCCTCAGTGAAGGCAATGCCACTGGAAACTATCATATTGGGCCCATTGGCAAAATGAGCAGAGGAGGAACTCTGATTCCCAATGGTCATGGAGGCGGAAGAGGCCATGGCAGATGAGCTGGCTGTGAAGGCGCACCTTGTCCATATCCTCAAGACTGTGGTAGTCCATTGCAGTTCTGGTATTAAATCCTGCATGTCTCATTTCATATGTGCCATGGAAGATGGCTCTGAGATCATAGTGTGTAGGTCACTTCTTGGCAATCTGGGATCCAGATTTAGAAAAGGTACAAAGACTTGGCTGGCGAGACAGGTGTGGGGCACTAGTAGCTCTGTGATCCCACCCCATTGGCTGATTTGAAATATCCCTCACTCTCAATTCTTTTTAATCCTACTCCCTTTTCAATTTCTAATTTCAATTTTTTAAAATTAATTGACTATGTTTTATTTACTGATTTTATTCTTGGGATGTACTGGGTTTGTGATACCTGTATGTTTTATGATATCATGTTAGGCACCTTGAGTCACTTGGCGAGTAGGGTGGCATATAAATGTGAATAAATAAATAAATAAATCTACCTTAAACAAAATCATACCAGTGGCATTTTTCCTGCTTCAAGGAAAAAATGCATTCTTGGATACGAATCCCAGCCAATGACGACAACAATGATCTAATTGCCGAGAAATAAATGGTACCAGACTTTTCTTATGTGATCAAACCCAAAGAAGGCTTTTCTGTTTCAGAGACTCTTCTCTCATTCACCTTCAGTTTGACTATTGTGAGTCTCCCAGGACATTGCTTTGCTCTGTGATGATTCAGTTCTATTGATCATTATTATAGTCGTCATTGTCACCTTCTTCTTTAAGTGCCGTATCTGATTCTGAATATTGGTGATCATCGTGGCAATCAGCCATGAAAACTTTCCTGAGAATATAATGCAGTAGCCTTCCATCTGCCTTTCGCATCACAGTGTGACACCCATAGTACCACTGATCCAGTTCCACAAGTCACTTTCTGGACCTGAGCCCTTCTGGCACACAAAGTCCTTCTCCGCCCAGGCAAGTATGAATGAAACTGCTGCCCTCCATGAAGATGGATTCAAGTGGGATTCAATCCACTTGGGGACCATCACCTTTCCCTGTTGACTTTGCCACCCAAGTCCTCAATGTTGTTAGCTTAGCTGACCAGCACCTAATGATTGGCATTGAGTGGTTGGCAGTATGATCTACTCTATTACCATAGCAGGATAAATTGGCCAGACTTTTTCTACTGATGTAGTGCAATAATTTTAAAACATTTTCTCCTATTCCTCCTTAGTAATTTTGTGAGCCACCCAAGTAAGCTCTGTTAAGAATAGAAAAATGGTATATCAAAGAAAGTTTATGAAAGTTATTTTTCTAGACAGCAGTCCTCTGAAACCTCACCTCCACCATGTTTTCTGAACCACTGTTTTTTCCAAGCTCTGGAGATAAATATGTAGAGCTGGACATGTGT
This sequence comes from Furcifer pardalis, assembly GCA_030440675.1. Classification (NCBI taxonomy): domain Eukaryota; kingdom Metazoa; phylum Chordata; class Lepidosauria; order Squamata; family Chamaeleonidae; genus Furcifer; species Furcifer pardalis. The sequence continues at coordinate 95,124,164 of CP126895.1, read as the reverse complement.
CCCCCCCCCCCACTCCATGCACTCAGATAATATTTGGAGGGGATAGTTGACAATCCAGAATGAGATACTCTTCTTATTAATAAAAGAGAGAAGCAAAGAAGGGGAAAGAAATATTTGGTTCTTTCTGCTAAAGGAGGTATGAATTACCGGTACTCTGTTCTGCAGAGTTAGGTAAAGGTTTCCCTTGCTCGAAAACCAGTCGTATCTGACTCTAGGGGTCAGTGCTCATTTCTGTTCCTAAGCCGAAGAGCCAGCGCTGTCTGCTTCTGCAGACATTTCCATGGTCATGTGGCAGGCATGACTAGACACCGGAGCGCATGGAATGCTGTTACCTTCCCACCGAAGTGGTCCCTATTTATATACTTGCAATTTCTTGCTTTTGAACTGCTAGGTTGGCAGGAGCTGGGACAGAGACGGGAGTTCATTCCATCCTGCAGTACTCGGGAATCAAACTGCTGACCTTCCGCCTCCCAGTCAGCGTCTTAGTGACTTGAGCCACTCTGCAGAGTTAGTTATCCAATAATAAATGATAGTCAATATCAATGTTTTATTCAGTTGCCTGTTCCAAGGAAAAATGCTGATCATGTCAATAAATTACATTTTTTTGAAATCAAACACATATTTAGCATCTACATTTACAAAGAAAAACCACAGTCACTGTGTTTTTATTTCCACAGTGTTCACTCTTAACATACAATTTCCATCCCAGATCAGCTTTAAGGCATTATATAGTTTTGTTTTGTTTTTTAAAGAGAAGGACAGTAAATTAAATGGTATCTAGTAAAACTCTGGCAGATGCTAATATTTGTGCTGTATGGAAGAGGATTTAGGTATAAATCACTGTGTCTAATAAAAAGCAAGAATTTATGAGCTATACCTGGGAAATGTGGAACCTCTTCCTTGTTTCCATCTTTGCTATCAATGTAAGCAAAAAGAGGAAGCTTGTCCCAGGCAGAATTTGGAAATGTTAAATTAAAAAGCAATACACTGCACATTGCTCACTATTCATTGATTATATTGCAATTTTTAAAAAAAATTACACTTACCGTATTTGCCGGCATATAAAATGCACTTTTTCACCCTCAAAATATACTGGGAAAACAGAGTGTGTCTTATATGTCAGTAACAGCGCCCCCTATAGCTAAAGAGCCAGCATTGTCTGGGTTTGCAGACATTTCCATGGACATGTGGCAGGCATGTCTAGACACCAGAGAGCATGGAATGTGTTACCTTCCCACCAAAGTGGTACCTGTTTATCTACTTGCAATTTCTTGCTTTCAAACTGCTAGGTTGGCAGGAGCTGGGACAGAGACAGGAGTTCACTCCACCTTGCAGTTCTCAGAGTCTCAAACTGTTGACCTGCTGACCTTCCATTTGTCAAGTTCAGCGTCTTAACCACCAAGACACTGCAGTCTCATGCTAAAATTGTTACAGACCAGAAAAATACAGAGACATACTCTTTGGTTCCCTCCAGTAATCAATTCTAATACATATTACACTTGAATTCTTTGGAAAGATACTTCAACCAACTCTTGGGCAAAGCTTACGTGTGGACCATGCATAAATGCGGTTATACGTGCCACAGTTTAAGAAGGATGTCAATAAGCTGGAAAGTCTCCAGAGCAGGACTATCAAGATCTGGAAAACAAGTCCTATGAAGAATGGTTGAAAGAATGTTTAGCTTCCATGAAAGAGGATTGGGGGGTGGGGGTGGGGGTTAAGATCAAATCCATCTAAAAATATTTGAAGAATTGTTATATAGAAGATAAATGAAACTTTTTTCCCCTGTAGCTCCAGAGGATAAGACCCAAATAATGGCATCAAACAGGAACAAGTTCCAAGGAGGACAACAAGGAGGATCAGGGGACTGGAAACCAAACCCTGTAATGAAAGACTGATGGAACTGGATATGTTTAGCCTTGAGAAAAGAAGATTAAGGGGATATGATTACACTCTTCAAATATAGTAGTTGAAAGATAGTCATAAAGTGGAGTTGCAGGATTCATTGTATGTTCTTAGTATATGTTTTTCGTTTAAGCCCACAGTGATTGATTGATTGATTGATTAACTAATTCATGTCCTAGAATGAGCATTTGGATTCTGAAGTCTTTAGCATACCAGCTGAGAGATAAAGATAATCAATGCTTAGTATTTAATTATGCCAATTTTGATGAACCAAATGAGCTGAATTTGAAACATCCCTTCCCTATGTGTTTGGAGAAGCACAAAGAATGTGCTCAACCTTTCTTCATGAGACTTGTCAGCCTCATTAACATGTACAATGAAAAAAGCTTTCTGCTTTGATAGGAAGGCTTTCTCTAAAGTAATTGCTTGTCAACTCATAACTGTAGCAAATAGCTGTAATTTTATAGTGCTAAGACCTGGAATGAGAAAGTAATGAATTTGCCATCACACAATCTAGCACAGCAAGGGCACAGTATTGTAATTTCACACAGCACTTTACTGACTATACAAGTAGAGAATACTTTTGATGTACTACAGTGTCCATGATCCCCAGCAAACATAGTCTTGGCTCTGTTGATTGGGAATAAATAGTAGTTCAACACAGACTTTGGGATATTTATGTTTAAGACTGCCTCACAGAATCCCCCAGTCAGCAAGCTAAAAAACCCCCCACCTATTTAGGAACTTTTAAAAGGTTTTTTAAGTGCCTTTTTTTTTTAGTCTGAGAAGATTATCCTGCCATGATAATAGAGTAGACCAGGAGTTCCCAATCTTTTCAAGCTGGAGACTGGGTCACGCTCTCTCAGTCAGCTCTGAGGGCCAGACGGGCATTTTGCCCTGCCTGCATGATGGGAGTGGCCATTTTGTCCCAACAGCTTCAAAGTGATAGCCATTTTGTTTCTCAAATGCCCTTGGAGGGGCAGAGGGCCACATGAAATGGTACCATGGGCTGGATTCAGCCCATGGGCCTTACGTTGGGAACCCCTGGAGTAGACCATACTGCCAGCAACTCAATTCTGATCGTGAGGCAGCAGTGAACTAACCTGACAACCCTGAGGACTAATGGCATTGGTGACGAAGCCCACAGGGAAGGGTGATAGTCCCCAACTAGAATCCATCTTGGAGGGCAACAGCTTCATTAATTCTGGCCTGAAGGTGAGGAGGACTTTGTGTGCCAAAAGGGCTCAGGATCAGAAAGTGACACACAGAACTGGATAAGTGGTAGGCTGTGATGCAGAAGGCAAATGGAAGCCCTTGCATAATATTCTCAAAAGACTCTTCATGGGCTGATTGCCACAATGATAACCAATATTCAGATTTGGATACGACACTTGAAGGAAAGGTGGGTCTTTCAGATCTGAAAGAAATAAAGGGAGAAGTGGCAGCATGCAAATATTCCAAGAGCCAGTTCTAAGCCTACATAGCCACCTTCCAGGAGAGGAAAAGATCTTCCATTGATGGCGGAATCTAGGGATGTAGTGAGAGCGAGTGTAAGTTGTGCTGAGATATAGCAGTAGAAAGTGGCAGGTGCTCCTGTCAAGCATAGGGGAATCAGGGACCCCTTCCCAGCTCAGGTGATGCTCAATAAGCCAACTCCTGTTTGCCTCCTTGGGCAACTAGGAGACCAAATACAGAGAGAGGGTACGTGAAGTTCAGCAGAGAGACAAGCTGTGCTGTAACCAGGACTCTCGCTGTTCTGGACAGCCACAGAAGAGCCACTTTTAAAAGCTGAAAACAAGGCTGTTTGCCAATTTCCTCATCTGTCTTTGCTGACTGATGTGTAGTAGTTAAAGTGAATCCAACCTGCTTTCCCAGTGTGACTTCACAGCAGATCATTTTGCATTCTTCCCATTGTGTAGTTGCATCATCACTGAGCTAGGGGCTGTGGTGGCTCAGTGTGGTTACAAAGCTTACCTTGTTAGCTGGAAGGCTGGCAAGTCAGCAGTTCGAGACCTGAGTACTGCATGATGGTTTGAGCACCTGTCTCTGTCCTAGCAGTTTGAAAGCAAGAAATTTCAAGTAGATAAATAGGGACCACTTCGGTGGGAAAAGATCTTGGGGACATGAAAGGAGCCTCTTTTGGGTGTCCCCTGAGCAGAGTTTCTCCAGCAAAATATCCTTTCAACCTTATAAAAAAATATGCATGCATTGAAGAGGAAGATGATGAATTTGCAGCCTCCTTGCCTGGTTTATACCTTGGCAGACTCAGGATATGAAGACTGTGACTCAGTTATATTTGAAAATGCAAAAGAACTGGAGATCATGCTTTTCCCAAATGCTATTCTAAAGTTTTCTATTATTAGAAGTCTATCATCTCAAAATGAGCCACAGCTTGGCTATTTATATCCAGAGCTGCCATGATGTCCCCATTATTTTTGACAAGCAGCAGGTAATGTAAGGTTCCTTTTTAGGGGTTCTTGTTTTTTGTTACCAACAAGAGAATATTTCATTATGATTGATGACGTCCCTCCTGCCTTCTCTTAGTAATCTGGACAGCTGCAGAAAAGCCACCTAATCTATTGAGAGGAGTCCTTTCTACCTGTCTTACTTTTAAACATGGAATTTGGATCCATCATCCTGAATGAGAAAGAGCTAGGCAGAATGATGACAGGGAGGGCAGAGTTATATACAATTTTCCAGGCTGGCCATACACTGGGTGGCACTTCTGAGCAACATAAAACAAGAGACTACCTGACAAAGGCTACCTTTATCTTACGGTAAGCAATCTAATAGATACCCAATGTAATGTAGTGTAGAGCAAGAGATTAGGATTCAGAAGACCTGTGTTTGAATCCATACTCAACCACGGAAACACACAGAGGTATGTGGTAGTAGTAAACCCATTCCATAAATATAACCCTTTATTTGAAAGCTCTGTTATAGTCACTATCATTCAGTTTTGAGTTGATGGCACATAACATAAACCAGATGTTTGCAACCTATGGCTCACAGGCTGGACCCGGCCTGCAGTGGCAAATCATCTGGCCCTTGGCAACGACCTCTGAGGCGGAAGTGGATGTGTTTACATCAGACGTAAATGCATCTGCACATGTGCAAACACGTCCACTTAGCTGTCTGAGCGGGCGTGGTCCAGCCCATGGCACGGAAAGGTTGAGAACCCCCGACATAAACTGTCTAAACCTATTTAAAACTAATACTGAAGTCTACATCTCAGACTTGCCAAGATTGGGCTCAAAAAGCTTTGGTGAAGAGCTAGGCTTTAACTTGGTGCTGAATGTAGGCCAATAACGGCACCAAACAGGGCTCTAGTCTAGGGGAAGTCATTCAAAAGCCAGGACACTGTGATAAAGAAGAAAACACTTGAGGGGGAAAGGGTCCCAAACAATAACAGGTTCCAGGCCCTGAGAGAAGACCCTTTGCCACGTGCCAACATACTAGTTTGCTTAAACTGGTGATACCTAAAGGAGGACCATCTAGGCCCATGATGGCAAACCTTGGCACGTTTCACTTCCACTTCTAGGAGGGACGAGGGCGGTGCAGGCTGGATGAATCACAGCAAACCCATTTGTGTGGATCCACAGGGGCTTGGGCTTCTGGGAATTGAAGTCCAAGAACATCTGGAGTGCCAAGGTTTGCCATCAAGGGTCTAGGCCAATATTAATGCCCAGGCAGATAAATATAGGGACTTCTAGGCTTAAGTCACTAAGACGCTGACTGGGAGGTGGAAGGTCAGCAGTTCGATTCCCGAGTACTGCAGGATGGAATGAGCTCCCGTCTCTGTCCCAGCTCCTGCCAACCTAGCAGTTCGAAAGCAAGAAATTGCAAGTAGATAAATAGGGACCACTTCGGTGGGAAGGTAACAGCGTTCCGTGCGCTCCGGTGTCTAATCATGCCTGCCACATGACCATGGAAATGTCTGCAGAAGCAGACAGCGCTGGCTCTTCGGCTTAGAAACAGAGATGAGCACTGACCCCTAGAGTTGGATACGACTGGCTTTTGAGCAAGGGAAACCTTTACCTTTACCTAGGAGTGATAAGTCTCACAGCACAGCAACCTCAGCTGACAGGAAAGTTTGACACCTGATGGTATATCTTACACTAACAGTGGTATATGCAGGGAAGACATAGGGATAAGTGATACATCATTTTAGCAACACATCAACGATCGTCTTGGAAATTCCATGAGATAGTGACAACATTCCATGCTACCAAAACACCTAGAAAAGAGCTATAGTTAGAGGGGGACACTAGTTTATTCTCAGCTCTTTTGAAAAGTTTGGATATCTGTTACAGAATATAGCAGGATAATAGTGGGTGACTGAGCAATCAAGGAAATGTCAGCCAGATCTCTTCTGTAGAGATCTTGCTGGTCTTAAGTCATCTTGGATCCATGAAAAGTCAAGGCATCTGAAGTCCTGGAGTTCTCCTCTTAAAGTCCTCTACCTGTACCATGCCTAGTTAGTGATCCCAGCAGTTCAACCCCCTCAGAGCTAGAAACCAATCATGCAGGTTAGAAGCACTTAACCATTCAACTCCATAGCTGTCCAGGGAGCCTGAGTTAGGACCAGCTTTCTAACCTACACTCTCAATAGATGTAGAGAAGATTTTTTAAAAAAATCTTTACAGAATGAGGGGAAAAACAGATTTTTTTAAAAAAAAGGGGGGGAGCAGTAAACTACATGACAGAAAATAGTCTGGAAACAATTTAGAAACAAGCCCAACTGGAAAAATGACCCACCAAAGTGGCACCTATTTATCTACTTGCAATTTCTTCCTTTCAAACTGCTAGGTTGGCAGGATCTGGGACAGAGATGTGAGTTCACTCTGTTGTGCAACACTCAGGTCTTGAACTGCTGACCTGCTGGTGAATATTCAAGTTCAATGTCTTAACCACTAAGCCACAGCAGTCTACATCTGCCCTATTTCCCCCACAAATTTGGGATAATGAAAGGGATTACAGGAGAACCATGAGAATTGTTGATGTCATAATAACATATATAAAAAGGTTTTAATTTCCAACAGATCACTCCTGCTGATTGTACCTTCCTTCTTCTTCAGGTGAACAGGTGCTACTCTTGATGGAGAGCATTAAGGCCACTGCCTTCACTTTCTATGGATCTTTCTCTTTAAAGCAGATGAGTACTGGACAGCCCTTCAACTAGAGAACTGCGTCCCACTTCAGCGGGTGAATATTTTTTAGCATTCAAGGTTCCTTACACTGATTAGTCTTTCTCTGAAGTTCTGTTGTTGGGCTCAGATATCCTAAGACACCTTTCAGAACCACAGAGGCAATGGAAGATGTTTAAGGGTCTCTTCTAAATAGAGCTGAGCAGTCTTGCATTCATCTTTGGCCATGATCCATTACAGACACATATTCAGTTTGGAAAAAACATATCAACTTGCTCTCTGGGTTACAGTACTTTCATTCAACTTAACTCTAGTACATATTGAGGTTGCCTGGATTGAGGAAGTTGACAATACAAAATGGAAAGAGGGACAGAAAAACAAAAGGCAATTAAGTGATAGAGAACTAGAGAAATAAGCTCAATAGACACATGCTTCTTGTACTTAATTTCCAGAATAGCAACAGACCAAGTTTCTTGAAGCTCAGCTATTGGTTTTTGTCATTTCCTTTTGTTGTGGCTCCTATGCCTTTAATGGATGAAGTTTTCTGTACAATCAGGACACAACAAGAGAAACAGTAACTTGTAAAACATTCCCCTAATTGTTGTTAAAAGATACAGGAATGACATGTGGGTAGAGGAGGTGGCAATATCGAACTAGGAAATGCTTACATACCTAGCATTATTTAAGCTGGGAAATAGAGATGATGTTTTCCAGCTGCTGGTACTACAAACTGTAAATTGTTCACCAGTGAGTGATGCAGTGGCACTCCTGATTCTATTATAGCAAAGGGATCATTTGAAAGCCCTGCAAAGCCAATACTACAAATGAAATGCTCTTATATTGAGGCAGATCTCATTATAGTGAGATGATCCTATAATATGGCTAATGGGTCTTTTTGGGATACATTTGGCTCCAGCTTGTCTCTTAAGATTTGCTCTTGTTGTGCCCAAGAACTGCACGTAGCTGAGCTTAGAGTTTGAGCTTATCAACCTAAGAATTCATCAAACTCAGTAAGAGCTCATTTCCTTTATTAAGGCAATATTTCTTTCATGATCACCTACCTTAAAGGCTTATAATTATGGTGTGCATTTTTCAAAAGGTTCTTAGCAAAAATAAAGATTGACCTAACACTGTATTTACATGGTGGCTCCTCCACCACCAACACAGCCCGGGAGACCGGCGGATGGAGGGAGACGCCGACGCCGGCGCCGACACAGCCTCCAGCCAGAGGACCGGCACCTGCCCCCACGCCCCGCCCCCGCGGGAACTTTAAAAACTCCGGTGCGGCAGGGCTGCCTGGCTCCTCCACCACCAACACAGCCCGGGAGACCGGCGGATGGAGGGAGACGCCGACGCTGGCGCCGACACAGCCTCCAGCCAGAGGACCGGCACCTGCCCTCACGCCCCGCCCCCGCGGGAACTTTAAAAACTCCGGTGCGGCAGGGCTGCCTGGCTCCTCCACCACCAACACAGCCCGGGAGACCGGCGGATGGAGGGAGGCGCCGACGCCGGCGCCGACACAGCCTCCAGCCAGAGGACCGGCACCTGCCCCCACGCCCCGCCCCCGCGGGAACTTTAAAAACTCCGGTGCGGCAGGGCTGCCTGGCTCCTCCACCACCAACACAGCCCGGGAGACCGGCGGATGGAGGGAGACGCCGACGCTGGCGCCGACACAGCCTCCAGCCAGAGGACCGGCACCTGCCCTCACGCCCCGCCCCCGCGGGAACTTTAAAAACTCCGGTGCGGCAGGGCTGCCTGGCTCCTCCACCACCAACACAGCCCGGGAGACCGGCGGATGGAGGGAGACGCCGACGCCGGCGCCGACACAGCCTCCAGCCAGAGGACCGGCACCTGCCCCCACGCCCCGCCCCCGCGGGAACTTTAAAAACTCCGGTGCGGCAGGGCTGCCTGGCTCCTCCACCACCAACACAGCCCGGGAGACCGGCGGATGGAGGGAGACGCCGACGCCGGCGCCGACACAGCCTCCAGCCAGAGGACCGGCACCTGCCCTCACGCCCCGCCCCCGCGGGAACTTTAAAAACTCCGGTGCGGCAGGGCTGCCTGGCTCCTCCACCACCAACACAGCCCGGGAGACCGGCGGATGGAGGGAGACGCCGACGCCGGCGCCGACACAGCCTCCAGCCAGAGGACCGGCACCTGCCCCCACGCCCCGCCCCCGCGGGAACTTTAAAAACTCCGGTGCGGCAGGGCTGCCTGGCTCCTCCACCACCAACACAGCCCGGGAGACCGGCGGATGGAGGGAGACGCCGACGCTGGCGCCGACACAGCCTCCAGCCAGAGGACCGGCACCTGCCCTCACGCCCCGCCCCCGCGGGAACTTTAAAAACTCCGGTGCGGCAGGGCTGCCTGGCTCCTCCACCACCAACACAGCCCGGGAGACCGGCGGATGGAGGGAGGCGCCGACGCCGGCGCCGACACAGCCTCCAGCCAGAGGACCGGCACCTGCCCCCACGCCCCGCCCCCGCGGGAACTTTAAAAACTCCGGTGCGGCAGGGCTGCCTGGCTCCTCCACCACCAACACAGCCCGGGAGACCGGCGGATGGAGGGAGACGCCGACGCTGGCGCCGACACAGCCTCCAGCCAGAGGACCGGCACCTGCCCCCACGCCCCGCCCCCGCGGGAACTTTAAAAACTCCGGTGCGGCAGGGCTGCCTGGCTTCTCCACCACCAACACAGCCCGGGAGACCTGTGGCTGGGGGGAGATGCCCCCGCTATAGCCTTTACCCGGACTACTGGCACCAACTCCCAACTCCCCCAAACCCCGCTTTGGCGAGGGATTTAAGAACTTGGGAACGGCAGGATTGCCTGGTCCCACTACTGTTGGTGCCACCAGGGACAGCCGTGGACAGGCAGCATCGGGATCGGGGCTGGAAGAATGGATGGGGGAAGCAAGGAAGGACCTGCCAGCCAGAGAAGGGGGATCAGGCTCTGCCAGCTGGGCCTGGGAGGCTCCATGGGGCCCAAATTGGTGTGGTTATGGGCATGGGGTGCTACGTCGGGAACCAAGGGGCGGGCCGCACACGGAGAACGCGGGACAGATGGTTGGTTGCTGTCCCGTGTTCTAGCCCCTCGGTTACACCTCTAGGTCCTGTGCAGCCGGTCAAGAGTGACCCCTCCTTTAGGCTGCTGCTGGTGAATGCCAGATCAGTCTGCAACAAGGCTCCTCTGCTCGCTGATACGATCTTGGGGGAGCGGGCTGATCTGGCATGCATCTCCGAGACCTGGCTGGTGCCTGAGGATGGGGTACCCCTGTCTGAACTCTGCCCAGCCGGGTTCGGTGTTTGGCACCAGCCTAGGGAGAGGGGAAGGGGCGGTGGAGTCGCCATAGTAGCCAGGAGGTCCTTGGGAGTGGCCAGGGCCACGGCTCCACATATTCCGGGTTGTGAAGCCCTGTTCTTGCGTGTGGGCCCTAAAGGTCAGTTGGGAGTCTTGCTCGTGTACCTGCCTCCCTGCAGAGTAGCAGACTCCCTGCCTGAGCTCCTTGAGGCGGTCTCCATGCTGGCATTGGAGACCCCCAGGCTGATGGTTCTGGGGGATTTCAATTTGCCATCATTGGGGACCGGCTCGGAGGTAGCTCGGGAGTTCATGGTTTCCATGGCAACCGTGGGCCTGACCCAGGTAATTCAGGGTCCTACCAGGAGCAGTGGCTACACCCCGGACCTGATCTTTTTGTCGGAGCTGTGGCAGAGTGATCTGAATGTACAGAAATTAGACATCACTCCTGTGCCATGGTCAGATCACTATCTGGTGACTCTGGACTTCCTGGGGGCAAGACTTCACCGTAGGGAGGCAGGGCCGATTAAGTGGGCCCGCCCCCGGCGACTAATGGATCCAGAAGGATTCCAACGGGAACTGGGGTGTTGTCCTCTTGACCTGCAAAGTGATTCGTCCGAAGCCCTTGTTGCTTCCTGGAACAGGAGAGCGACTGCAGCTTTGGATGTAATCGCGCCACTACGGCCTCTCTACGCTCGTGGGGGTCGATCTGCCCCTTGGTTTACAGAAGAGCTAAGGGAGCTGAAACGAGCTAAGAGACGCCGAGAGCGCCGCTGGGTGAAGACGCGGAGCGAGTCCGATCGAACACTGGTTAGAGCTGCTATTAAAGACTACCTAGTGGCGATGGGGGCGGTGAAACGCCAATATTTCACCGCCCTCATTGCCTCTGCAGATAACCGCCCAGCGGCCCTGTTCCGGGTGACCAGGTCCCTCCTTGGCAAAGAGGGGCCGGGCCCTGGCTGGCAGGGATCTGCTGATGCTTTTGCGGATTATCTAGCGGAGAAAGTCGCTCAGATCCGCTCGAAGTTTAATCCCGGCGTGGAAGGTACCGAACTGGGGTTGACCAGGGCACAGTCTAGCCATGTTATCTGGGATCAGTTCGAGCCAGTTGGCCCTGAGGAAGTGGACAGGCTTCTTGTATCTGTTCGCGCCACGACCTGTGCACTGGACCCATGCCCTGCCTGGTTAGTTAAAACTGCCAAGACTGTGGCAGGTGGCTGGGTCGAGGCGATTATTAATGCTTCATTAAAAGAGGGGCATTTCCCAGCACCATTTAAACATGCTTTGGTGCTCCCCCTCTTAAAAAAGCCGTCCCTCGACCCTATGGTAATTTCCAACTACCGTCCAGTGTCTAACCTACCTTTTTTAGGTAAGGTCCTGGAGAAAGCTGTGGCGCAGCAGTTACGGGATGTCCTGGATGAAGCGGATTATCTGGACCCGTTTCAGTCAGGATTCAGGCCCGGATATGGTACCGAAACTGCACTAGTCGCATTGGTAGATGATCTCTGGAGAGAGCGGGACGGAGGGGAACCGTCTGTCCTTGCTCTCCTCGACCTCTCAGCGGCTTTTGACACTGTCGATCATGGCATCCTTCTGGGAAGGCTCCGGGGCTTGGGGATCCAGAGCACAGTGCTGTCCTGGTTTTCCTCATTCCTGAGGGACAGGACCCAGTCGGTGTGCCTGGAGAAGGAGATGTCCAGCCCTAGGCCCCTGCAGTATGGGGTGCCTCAGGGCTCGGTACTTTCTCCTCTCCTATTTAACATCTATATGAAGCCGCTGGGTGAGATCATCCGTTCCCACGGGGTAAGGTATCATCAGTATGCTGATGATACCCAGTTGTACATCTCAGCCCGTGGGGACCCAGGCGGTGCAGTGGAAGTCCTTTCCAGGTGCCTGGAGGCTGTTAAGGTCTGGATGGGGGAAAACGGGCTACAGCTGAATCCCGGCAAGACTGAGTGGCTATGGGTAAGGGGCCCTGCGCTAACACGGGAGTTACCAGCTTTGGTTCTGGATGGGGCAGTTTTGCCCCAAACAGACCCGGTGCGTAATCTGGGGGTCCTCCTGGACTCACGGCTACTGTTCAATGAGCAGGTGGCAGCCGTGGCCAGGAGGGCTTTTGCACAACTTCGTGTAATACGCCAGTTACGCCCCCTCCTAGGCCGGGATGCCTTGCTCATGGTCACGCATGCTTTGGTCACCTCCAGACTTGATTACTGTAATGCGCTCTACATGGGGCTGCCCTTGGCGACCATTCGGAGGCTTCAGCTGGTCCAGAATGCGGCAGCCCGGGTAGTGATGGGGTGCGGGCGTTATGCTCGGGCCTCACCACTGCTCCGGGAGCTGCACTGGTTGCCAGTTTGCCTCCGGGTGCAATTCAAGGTGCTGGTCATTACCTTTAAAGCCCTACATGGTAGTGGGCCAGGATACCTAAGAGACCGCGTCACCCTAAGAATGTCTGCCCGTCCCACCAGGGCGGACCGGAGGGGCTCTCTTGTTACTCCATCGGCCAGGGAGGCTCGCCTCACGAGCACCAGGAAGAGAGCCTTCTCTGTGTTCGCCCCGGCCCTTTGGAACCTCCTTCCGACAGAGCTGCGCCTGCAGACGGAGCTCCTCCCCTTTTGAAAGGGTTTAAAGACATGGCTGGCAGGTCAAGTGTGGGGACACAGTAATGTAGGTTCCCATCCAGGATGGCTGTTTTAAGGGCAGCCATTCCCCCCCATCTGGTAGCTGTTATTATGGGTTTCTATCCGTTTTTACTGTTTAACGTTTTAAATTTTTTATGAATTCTTATGAATTTTATGAATTTTAAGGCCATATATATTATGAGCTATGCTGTAAGCCGCCCAGAGTCGGGTCCGCCCGATTGGGGCGGGATATTAAATGCAAATAAATAAATAAATAAATAAATAAATATCTTCTTTGATGGTGAGAGGTCCATGCAGGGCAGCATGGAAAATTACAGCATACAACAGCCTAATAATTGTGGCATTTCAAAGGAGAATCTCATGGAGTAGTCTTCCAAAAACATAGCCTTTACCTTTCCAGTTCCAGTTTCTTTTGGATGATACTCAGTGATGGGATGCAACAGGTTCGCACCAGTTCGTCAGTGTCCTTGAGAACCAATACCAGCTTTTGGAGGGAACCACCTTCGGGGCTTACCTTTTCACTGGTTCCCCCACTGCGCATGCATGCCAAGCAGGGAGGAGGAAGAGAAGCTGCTAGCCTGAAACTCCCTATAGCCTGCTCCCCAGGGTAAGTGACTCACCTTTGGATGTGGTGTGTCTGTGTGTATTTTAATGTGTATTTAATACCTTTACCTATATTGATGTACTACCACAGTTCCTAAAAAGGCCTGGCGGCTGGCAGGCCTGGCGGCCTGGCTTGGGGTTTTTAAGCAAAGTCTTGGAGTTACCTCATCAATAAACTACACCTGTGCTGTTGCAATTGCTGTTACAATTGGAGAACCCTGAAGGAGGTACAGCTGTTTTACATTTACATTAAGGCATATTATCCTAGAGAACTGGTACGATGACCATATCCATCTTGGAACATGGTACTGCCCAGGCACTTATACTAACAGGTAAGTGATGGGTTTGTGTTTGGGGTGGGTGGATTTTAATGTAATTTTTATTTTATTTATTTACGGGTTTGTGTTGTGGGTGGGTGGGTTGTTTGAGGGGTGTGTGTGTGTGCTTATTTTTATTTTATTGTTTATTATTTTTTAATTTTTAATCTTTTTTCTTTGGCCCCGCCCACGACATCATGACATCATGACGTTAGCTATGCCCACACTGTGATGACATTACGGTAGGGTAGTATAAATTTTGACATCCCACCACTGATAATACTTCATAGTGTTTAGTTAGAGTAGGTGAAAGTTCCAATCCATTATATTTTCAAGACAGTCTTCATGATGATCGCCATGATGATTACCAATATTTGGATTTGGATACAGCAGAAGAAAAATGTGTCATAAAACAGAGACTAAGACTAATGTGGTGATTTTTCTAAAACCTAATATGAGAAGCGTGAAGAAAAGGCTGTTCCCTGTTGGCGGGTTCCTCTTTCATTGTTTGCCCAAAAAGAATACAGATACCTGCCATAAGAATTTTGTTAATCCTCTCAGGTAAGGAAACAAGATCAACAACTGTTAATTACCACAATTACTACTACTACTATCTTGAAAATATTTATTGTAAATTAAAATAGAGTATTAAAGACTTCACTAAAGGGATGTTGAATGGCAGATACTCAAGGTAACACAACTGCATTGGTCAAAAATCAAGAATATGACACTGTTTTTGAACTGTGGAAAGGGCGATGTAATTATTCATAATTTCTTGCATTGGTTTTAAATGTACTGATCTCAGAAAGCTGCCTGATGACTGTGATAAAAAAAAAGTTAGCTATTTTAGTCTGCAGTTCATTCAGATTCAAGGGGCTTTTCTCCTTATTTGAATGCAAACAAATGTGTTATGTATTTACTGGCAAATGATTATTAATGGGTTCCCATTCTTAACTACTGTACAAGGTTGTAGGGCCATTCTTGCTCACCTGGAACTGTATTTCCTGGAACCCAACTGTATACCGGGGTAGACACAAATAGGATTGTGATGTAAGTTGTTTTGGAGTAATCTATCTTATGCAGTTGTTGTCATTCCTAGAATAATTTGTATACTACATGGTTTGTCTCTTGATTTGAGCCAAACATTTACTGTAATATTTCTGATGATGCTTGTAGCCAGAAAGGGATCAAATTCAAACTGATTTAATAAAGTGTATACAGTATATAAAACATTTTGCCCTATGCTTACTCTCACTCTCCCCCCCCCCCCACCTTCAGCTTTGTCAACAAACTAACACATCTAAACCCAAAATGCCTCTTTGGCCCATATTTGCACTGTATCCTTGTGCACTTTTTTAGGAATAAGTCCCATTGAACCAAATGGGTACTGCCTTCTTAGGAAATATGTAGTATTATTGATGACTCTGCTAATATTTTCAGGGATCTTTTATTACCATTGTAAATAGCCACACTGATTGTATATTATTACTGGTTGTAAATAGCTCACTAATTTGCAAACCTAGATGAAGCTAAAGTACTTTGGACATCAAATGAGAAGAGAAGATTCACTTGAGAAAGCCTTGATGCTTGGAAAGGTCGAGTGCAAAATAAGAAGGGGGCGGCCAAAAATGAGATGGCCATATGGTATTGTAGACACAATGGGCACAGAGCTGAGCGAGTTGAGGAGGATGGTGGAGGACAGAAGTGCCTGGCGGACAGTGGTCCATGGGGTCGCAGAGGGTCAGAATCGACTGTGCGACTGAACAACAACAAAATCTGTTAAACCAACCAACTGTTGTGGGTTTCTGTACCTGATATGTATAAATGGATACTATGAAAATTCTCTCTTACGTCTGATAAAGTGGACTTGATCCATGAAAGCTAACATTAAAATACAGGTGTTAGTCTTCAAGGTGCCACAACGTTTTTGTCTTTTTTTTGTTTTGTTTACTCTGATATGCTTGCACAGACTAACACAACTACCACTTCAAAAATTTCTAACATTTTCTTGATTTATTTATTATTTATTTATTGGATTTCTATACCACCCTACTTGGTGTGACCAACTCAGGGCGGTGTACAACATAATTAATATAACAGTCGATCAATAGAGTTCACAATAAAGCAGAAACATACAATATAAAAAAATGTAACAATATAATAACAAGATAACATTCCATCCAGCATTACAAATATAATTTCAGTGTCATAAATACAAATATCAAATCACAAATACAAATACAGCTTTAGTTGTCTAAATCAGATTAGCTTTAGTTGTCTAAATCATCTCACCAAAAGATGGCAGTATTGCTACATTTCAGTAGAGAAAGCAGCCTCAGATACACTGGTGCAAAGTGCAAATATTGGTGCTCAGTGCCACTAACAGAAAGAGTTGGAGATATTGGATGAACATAAATATTACAGTTTGCTTGTACAGGTTTTGGAAAAGTTACTTTTCAGGATCACCATTCCCAATTGTTTTTCAAAACGTGATTTCTCATTACTGCTCCTCTGCAACTTCTCTTCCTACAAGAGGGTGCCTTTCATTTCCCCCCACACCCCACTCTGCTAAAGATATTTCAGAGAAACCTTTAAAGCAGGGGTGCCCAAACCTTTTGGGCTGCGGGCTGATCACGAGGTTCAGTGGGCTGGTCACATGGTTCCTCCCACCAGAAGCGGAAGTAAAACGAGCCTTGCAATCTGTGTTTTGCAACAGGATGAGATAGATTTTAAGCTGCCATTTTCTCTGCTTAATTCAGGGGTGCCCAAACTACAGCCCATGGGCCAGATCTGGCCCCTGACACAAATTCATCCAGCCCACACCACCCTCATTGCTCCCAGAAGCAGAAGTAAAATGCACCCGTACAGGCACGTTTTACTTCCGCTTCCGGGAGTGATGAGGGTGGTGCAGGCCAGATGAACTGGTGTTGGGGGCTGGATCCAGCCCACAGGCCATAGTTTGGGCACCCCTGCTTTAAAGGGTAAGGAACTCAGGTCATGCTTTGCTGTTAGCAGGAAAGCTGGGGAGTTGGAATCAATAATATTAAAGCTGTTCTCAAAAATGATAGATAAAATTCACACTCATACTCTTATCTGTATTTACACATTTGTCTAAAGACAGTAAAGGTAAAGGTTTCCCTTGCTCGAAAGCCAGTCATCTCCGACTCTAGGGGTCAGTGCTCATCTCTGTTTCTAAGCCGAAGAACCAGCGCTGTCTGCTTCTGCAGAGGTTTCCATGGTCATGTGGCAGGCATGACTAGACACTGGAGCGCATGGAACACTGTTACCTTCCCACTGAAATGGTCCCTATTTATCTACTTGCAATTTCTTGCTTTCAAACTGCTAGGTTGGCAGGAGCTGGGACAGAGACGGGAGCTCATTCCGTCCTGCAGTACTCGGGAATCGAACTGCTGACCTTCCGCTCCCCAGTCAGCGTCTTAGTGACTTGAGCCACTGCAGACAGTACACAACTCTAATTTTAACCCTTTTAAAAATGGGGAGGGTTAGACAGGGAAAGCATCAAAAGCATGTCTATTTGGGGACTCATCAGCAGGTCATATTGGGACCTCCAGGAAGGCCAGATAGAGCTCCAGAGTCTGAGATTCCCTAGCTATGATACAGACTCAGTAATTTCAGCAACAAATTAAGAGAGTTTTTTGGGGGGGTGTAACAATTTCATCATCCGTAAGTGTACACAAGGCTTGTTCAACATGATATCTCCCAGATGTTCTTGATGTCAACTTCCATGGCCAGAATGGGGGATAATCAGGCACTGTGAAAATGGCAGTTCTTCAACACATCTGGAAAGTACTGGGTTCAGGAAAACCAACATAGCATGTTGACTACTCTAATTACGGGGATGAGTTTGGCAATATGCCTAGCCTGGAACTTGAACACTCATATGGCTGAGGACGTTGCCTTTTCTATAGCGCTAATGTTTGTTTAAAGAAGTAAGTATTAATGAGGCTGTATTGACACAAGTAGACATAAAACTAATTTCATATACTTGAAGGTTTACAGCTGCATCAGTTAATTTGTCATTTTACTGGCCTTCTAAGTGAGCTGTAAGGTTAATCTAAATGTAAGCAACTTTATAGGGTTGACTACTCTCTTTACAAGCTTGTTCTACACAGAAGTGTCAAATTAGGGCTATATCAATAGATAAAGGAGAAGAAAATAGTATCATTGATGGCCTAGTCTTTAACAGCTGATATCTTTATACACTGCTATAAAAGACAATTACTCTTAATTTGAAGAGGTGACAACTGTTGACATTTCCATCAAATTGTGCTTTTTAGGAAAGTGTTAAAGCCAAGCTTAATTTGAGGCAAATCATGCACATATCAGTTATTCTCTGATTGTCAAGATAAGGAAAACATATTGGTTGCCTCTATAATATGAAAGATTATGGCTTCCCCCTTCTTCTGGGATAGGCAATAAAAGTATTTTATTCATTCTTTATGGAAATGTGACTGAACTTGCAAGCCGGAAAAAATTGGAGCAGTTTTTTAAAAAAGACTTCTTACATTGTATGTAGTCTGCATATGTTAGAGATATAACAGAGGACAGGTCTGCAGGATCTGAAATGTACCTTACAAGGTACAATGTGTATTTAATTTCGCCTGGAGTAGCTCCTTAGCTTTCTGGAAGCAGGACAGTAGAAAAGTTTGATTCTCCATTTTGAAAAGGCAAGCTCTGTTGTAAAGGTGCACACATTTTTAATTGCCTTTGGTCGGCCTAATAAAAGTATCACTACAATACAGGTTTTGCAATTTGCCAAATGGGCAACACAGGTACTTCTGCCCTTTCCATATGTCATAAAACAGAAGTCTCCCCTGACACCCAAAAGGAGGACTAGATTAATACCTTCCTTCCAGATGCTTTTCAAGATGGTTCATGTTGTTGGATCATTTTTAATGTAGGCATAATCTAAAAAAGGACACTGAACCAAAACAGTTTCACAGAGAGATTTAGTTAATGTGTGCCAAGTTAAGCTATAAGAGATAAGCTGGGTGACCTTGAGTAAGTGACTCAGCTTAGTGGTTATCTGAACTTCATCTTTTTTTAAAAAAAAAATATCTTGCTATCAACAAAGCATGTGTTTATAGTTTCACCTTACAGGTGTAGGACATAACCTTATGCCCTCTGGTAAATCTAATATGTGTGACCCTGATGATAGCCTAGAGATCATGTTGTTTGGTTTGAGAGCCTATATTCCCTAGATCAGAGCTTGGAAAGTTAATTTTTGGATCACAAGTCCCAAAATTCCCCAAACACTATGGCCATGATTGGAGAGGGAGAATTCTGGGTACGGTAACACCAAAAAAACTTTCCTACTTTCTTGATTAGTAAAGGTAAAAGTTGTCCTTACTCAAAAGCCAATCGTATCCAACTCTAGGGTTCAGTGCTCATCTCTGTTTATAGCCAAAGAGCCAGCGCTGTTTGCGTTTGCAGACATTTCCATGGACATGTGTCAGGCATGCCTAGACACCAAAGTGCACGGAATGCTGTTTACCTTGCCACCAAAGTGGTCCCTATTTATCTACTTGCAATTTCTTGCTTTCAAATTCCTAGGTTGGCAGGAGTTGGGACAGAGACGGGCGCTCATTCTGTCCTGGAGTACTTGAGAATCAAACTGCTGACCTCCCGTTTTCCAGTCAGTGTCTTAGCCACTTAAGCCACTGCAGTCCAAAGATACAAATTATGGGTTGTTTCTTCTTCTTCTTCCTTCTGCCTTGCAGTGTAACACCTGTACCATTGATCCACTTCCACAGGTGCTAAATAAAGTCAGGTCAGGGTAGTATTTCAATGGCTGACCAACAAATAATATCAAAGACCTCTATATAGGGCTAAGAAAGATTCCTGTCTAAAATGGTGTCTATCAGAGTTGCCATTTTTGGGTGAGATCGTCTCAATTTAAGGCACCTTCCTCTGTGCTTACATTCCTGTGTCTGTAACAGTTCAGATTTTGGTTCTCCCATTGAGTAACTAAATAAATGCTAATTTTTGTTTATGTTTACCAAAAGAAAAAGAGGGGGAAATTCAGGTTGTGTTTGGGTTGTTCCTTTGGGATTAGTAACAGTAGTTTTGTCCTGGCTGTAGGAATCTTTGGCTTTATAGATGAGAAGGCTCCTGAGTTTTCAAAGTAAACAATTAATTTTCATCTTCCTATTTGTTATGTGATTATCCATGCAGATGATGTAGCCACATGCAAAAATGATCAGCTAGATGTATGCTAGGCAATGTTTCCCAATTTGCAAAATAAGTGACATTTAAGATTGCTAATAAAATGATTAGTAATAAACTCAACAACCCAACAGATGCTTCGCAGTGAAGCTACAGCAGCATCCCAAATGTTGACAGCATTCAAAAAAGGAGGTAAGTGGGAAGATTTCTTCCACTTGCAGGAAAAAACCTTCTTAAAGGAAGTACTTCTTTTCTCTTGTATTTACCTATCTGTGGTAAAGTATGGTGGTGAATGATATTCCTGGACAATTCTGGCATTCCAGTTACACTCACCGTCAGCAAATTTTGGGAATGTTTTTCTGACTAAACTGCTATTGTTGTTTTGGTTGGTGGGGGGGATGCTAATCTTTTGCAGCAAAATCAGCAAAGGCTCCTGTAGCACCTTAAAGAATGGTACATTGTACAGTAATACCTCGGATAACACTAAGACTTGGTTCCACAAGTCTTGGTGTTATCCGATTTTTAATGTTATCCGATGCATGTTAAAATCCTATGGGATGGATCGGATAACGTTAAAGCTCCATAGAGATACATTGTAACCACACAGGCTTTAGCGGTTGTTATCCGATTCATCCCATAGGACCTTAACGTTATTCGATCCAATTCTCCTCCCCAGATTACTTAACGTTATGTGATTTTAGTGTCATCCGATCCAATCGTTATCCGGTGTTTTACTGTATTTGGCATAGGTTGCTTTGAACACCAGCTGCTCCCTTGCTAGTTCTGCTGAAGAGAGTTTCAATCCATAAAGGTAAGGTAAAGGTTACCCTTCCTCGAAAGCCAGTTGTATCTGACTCTAGAGTTTGGTGCTCATTTCTGTTTATAGCCAAAGAGCCAGTGCTGTCTGAGTCTGCAGACGTTTTCATGGACATGTGGCAGGCATGACCAGACACCAGAGTGCATGGAACACTGGTTACCTTCCCACTGAAGTGTTACCTATTTATCTACTTGGAATTTCTTGCTTTTGAACTGCTAGGTTGGCAGGAGCTGGAACAGAGACGGAAACTCACTCCATCATGCAGCGCTTGAGTCTCAAACTGCCGACCTTCAGGTTGTGAAGTTCAGCATCTTATCCACTAAGCCACCACAGTCCCTTCTTCAATCCATAAAAGCTAATGTCAAAGGAACCCTTTCTATTTTCTTTAAGATGCCACATTGCTCTGTCTTGTTTGGACTCTACCTGAGATATTATTGCTCTGGCCACAGGTTGATGGATGGAAATAAATACGAATGGCACCTGAATTGGGCTGCTGTGGTTTTCCCCCTGGAGCAGATATTTCAGAGGAGAGCAAATGGGCAAAAAGCCACTCCTAGAGTCTTATCCCCCCCCCTTTCTGTCTGTTTTATCAAGGTGATAATCTGTCCTTTGATCCTTTGTCAACAGTGAGAAGGAAGAGAGACACCACTTTGCCCGCCACCCCCACCCCTCTCCACCAGTGCAGTCATTGGCATCCCATAAAACATTTACAAAACCTGCCATAAACAGGCCTGATAAGGAAACAGGAGGCTAGATTTCTGGAGTCAGCAGCTTCTCAGCAAAGGACTTTCCTGTCATTCCAAGGTTCCTCTGTTTAAACAGCAAACATCACCCCACCAATTTCACCCTGCCATAAAATCTTTGAGCAAAGAGTTTCCTCCAGCCTTGGCAATTGCTTGCTTTGTGGGGAATGCATCACCCACTCAGCACCCATTCACCTTTATTGCAATGCAGAGAGGCTGCTCGGCAGCATATCATAATCAGGAAGTAGTTACTGCCAGAGCCTGAAGATGTCTGAAAAGATATGACATTGGTTGATTTAGGTGAGCACCTCTCACAGAAAACCAATTCAAGACCCCCTATTTAAGGCAGCTGGCAGTAATGCACAATATTTTGTTGTTCAGCTGCATAGTTGATTCCGACCCTTTGCGACCCCATGGACCATTGCCCGCCAGGCAGTGGTGGGATGTCAAAATTTTTACTACCCCATCGTGACATCATCATGGTGTGGGCGGAGCTAACATCATGACATCATGATGTCATGGGTGGGACCAAAGAAAATTAATAAAAATTAAAATAAAATAAAAATAAGTATGCACACACACACACACACCTCAGGCTATAGGGAGCTTCAGGCTAGCAGCTTCTCTTCCTCCTCCCCACTTGGTAGGACAGCAAAGAGGCTGTGCATAAGCGACAAGCACTGTAGGCGTGCATGCACACCAAGTGCTTGGCGTGCATGCGCGGTGGGGGAACCAGTGAAAAGGTAAGCCCCGAAGGTGGTTCCCCCCAAAAGCTGCTATGGGTTCTCCGGGACACTGGGAAAAGTTACTACCGGTTCTGGCGAACTGGTGCGAACCTGTTACATTCCATCGCTGCCGCCAGGCACCTCTGTCCTCTACCATCTTCCTCAGCCAGCCCTGCTCTGTGCCCATTGCATCTACAATACCATCTAGCCATCTCATTTTGGCCACCCCTTCTTCTTTTGCCCTCTACCTTTCCAAGCATCAAGGCCTTCTCAAGTGAATCCTCTCTTTTTATTTATTTATTTATTTATTTATTTATTTATTTATTAGTCATACTTATTAACCACCCTCCTCACCCAGGGCGGCTCACAATTCATTAAAAAAAGGCAAACAATAAAACACTGTTAAAAACATTCCTAAAAAACTCCTCAATTCAAAACTTTAAAATCAAAAACTAAAAACTAATTGAGGGCAAGCAGGGCTTAAATCAACCAGCGGGCTGGGGTCATAGTCCCTCCTCCACCCCAAACCTGCCCTGCCAGCTATGTTTTTAAATTTTTCCTAAAGGGCAGCAACTCTGTTGAGGTCCAAAGTACTTTAGCTTCATCTTTACTATTTGCCCTTCTAAGGAGCAGTCAGGGTTGATTTCTTCTAAGATTGACCTATTTGTTCTCCTCGCTGTCCAAGGTACTCTCAAAACTCTCCTTCAACACCACATTACAAAGGCATCTATTCTTCTGCACTCAGCTGTCCTAATGGTCCAGCTCTCACAACCATACATTGCCACCGGGAATACCATTGCTTTGACTATGCAAATTTTTGTTTACAAGGGGATGTCTCTACTTTTAACTATGTTCCCCAGATTTCTCATAGCTTGTCTCTCAAACATCAGTCGCCTTTTTATTTCATGGCTGCAATCCCCATCTGCAGTGATCTTTGATCCTAGGAAAGTAAACTCTGTCAATGCTTCTACTTCTTCCCCATCTATTTTCCAGGGACTGATAGGGCCTGTTTCCATTATCTTGGCTTTCTTGATGTTGAGTCTCAAGCCAGCTTTTCCACTCTCTTCTTTCAACCTAATCAGGAGCTTCTTTAGGTCTTCCTCACTTTCTGCCATTAGGGTAGTATCATCTGCGTATCTCAAGTTGTTGATGTTTCTCCCAGCAATTTTGATCCCAACTTGTGATTTGTCCAACCATGCATTGTGCATTATGTGCTCTGTGTATAAGTTGAATAAGCAGGGTGACAAAATGCAGCCTTGTCTTACTCCTTTTCCTATTTCAAACCACTCTGTCATTCAGTATTCTGTCCTAACTGTTGCTTCTTGACTCTTGTATAGATTTCTCATGAGGCATATAAGGTGTTCTAGTATTCCCATCTCTTTAATTACTTGCCACATTTTGTTATGGTCCACACAGTCAAAGCCTTAGTGTAGTCAATGAAACAGAAGTAGACACAATAGCAAGTAGGCACAATAGCAAGCTGACAGTTCCACATTCCACATAAGGATGAGGCAGAATTTTGCTTCAATTCTTCAATTTAATAAGAATTTTTCTAAAATCCATATGTTGATTTGTAATTTTTCCTCACAACACTCAGAATGGAAAGAACATGAAATCAAAAGAAAAATTGAGTGCAGGAGAAACTATGACTGCTCAGAAAATCTGCTCCAAACTGTCAAATTTCTGAAAGACTGGGTTTGAATTTCAGTGTAATCAGACAGTTTTGTAAGTGTTCAATGATCTTTGCCATCTCTTTTTCTCTGATAGGCTTCTTATCGTTAATATGCATATATAATAAGGAAGCACAATATGATCATCTTTATTCCAGAAGAAACTTTCTCAGTCTATTAAATTTAGCCACAGCAGAAAATTGACAATAGATGTCAAAACTCACAAATCATATAATTCAGGAACAAAAAAAGAACCCGAGGTATCAAAAATGAGAAATCAGACGAAACTGAAGGTGAGTTGTTTTTGAAAGGAAACTTATTGAAATCAGCTAAAAGAAAAACAAATAATTATACAAAACTATATTAAACCAGTAAATGGGAATATTTCCAAGTGTAGAAAGGAGTTTTCATATTGGTCAACTAAAGAAAGCCAATGAAGTTGTCTTTTGAAAGATTCTCTCTCTTGTTAAGACATAAACTATAATGTTGGATTTTGGTAAAGGTAAAGTTTGCCCTTGCTCAAAAGCCAGTCGTATCCGACTCTAGGGTTCAGTGCTCATCTCTGTTTATAGGCAAAGAGCCAGTGCTGTCAGCATCTGCAGAGGCTTCCATAACCTGTTTTGCTACTTAGTCTGTTGCCTGGTTGCTAATTGTGGATGGGCAACTTCAAGCCCTTTCAATGCCTTTTCCTTTTTATTACATTTTCCAGGAATTGGGCTATACAGCCAGCCCTTAAAATCAAGGTGACATTCAGGTTTAGGACTGTTTTTTGAGAGACCCCCCTCCCCCCCAATATACACTTTTCTGCCCCAGGGCTTGGAAGTAACATGCTATGAGTAAAAACATTTTCTTTGCTTTGTAGCAACAAGAGTGATCCTGTTATTTCCTCCATTTTATAACATTAACAGCAAAACATTTCAATATTGACAAATGCTGCTTACTCAGTATTCTGCCAACCTTTCTTTCCTGGGATTTTTAAAAAGTGGTTTGGAATATGTCTTAACTACCTTCCCTTATTTTTCAGGTGAAGGTTTGTAAAGGTTAGGCAACTGTTATGGCCCCAAAGGTTAACTTAGCTCCACCCAAAGAAGGAGAACAGGCAAAATGTCTTGGAGCATTATTCATTTTGGAGCAATATTCGTTTCTCTCCTGCATGCATTTTGTTTTTAAAAAGAAAGGAAAAAAGGGTCGTTTTTTCACCCTTGAAGCAATGGGTTTTTGGGATGGGACATCAAGGAAGGAAATAATCTGAAGAAATCTATGCTATTCTCTTAAATCAGGGGTTCCCAACCTTTTCATGCCATGGGCCAGACCATGCCCTCCCAGACAGCTGAGAGGGCCAGACTAGTGGTTTCCCCCGGTGTAAACGCTGCCATAAAACATGCATGTGGCTGTCATAAACACATTAACAACAGTCATGGGTGCATTTCCGGCTGCCCTAAATGCATCCACTTCTGCTTCTGGTGTGGTGGTGGTTTGGTGCAGGACACATGAAATGGTGCCATGGGCCAGGGCCGGCCTGTAGGCCACAGGTCGGGAACACCTGTCTTAAATCTAAGGCCTGCAGCATCATACAGATAGGGCTTGGAGGGGTCAAAGTCCTAAACTTTCTGAGAAGCAGGCATTAGGACAGGGGTGACCAAACTACAGCCCATGCTGACGCCCAATGCCAAATCATTCGGACCATACCACCTGCGCTGCTCCCAGAAGCAGAAGTAAAATGCACCCATGCATGCACAAAATGCTGCCGTAAATGCACTAGTGGCTGTCGTAAATGTATTTATGAAAGCTGTGGGTGCATTTATGGCAGCATTTTGTGCATGTGTAGGTGCGTTTTACTTCTGCTTCCAGTGAGAGGAACCACATGACTGGCCCACGGCCCAAAAAGTTTGGACACTCTTGGACTACTAGGACTCTTCTCTCCCCTCTGAGCTTAGCTGCAATCTTCGCAACAGCTGAGAAGATAATGGGTTTTCCCATGATATTGCCCTATTTATAGGGTTACACAAGAAGAACCCTGGGCAGCAACCTTGCTGGCTAATCTTTCTAACACCAGATCAAACCAAAGGAACTGAAGAAACATTATCAGAAAATTCACAAACTATAAATGAGGAACCCAACCATCCACACTGCGTACAATCAGCTTTGGCCCTGAGTGTCTCTGCCATAGAATATGCTGCCCCAGTATGGAGCACATCCACACATGCAAAACAAGTTGACATTGCTGTTAAAAAAGCCATGTGTATAGTGGATGCCTCAAACTTACACCAGTTGAGAAAAAACACTCTCTTGATGGTATCATTCCACCTAAGATAAGGAGAGAAGTAGCAACAGACGCCGAGAGAACTAAGCAAGGGAATTACCCTTGACTTCCTCTGAACATATATGAGCTTCAAGTCTGCCGGGAAGAGCCTTATGGCAAGCGCAAAATTATTGAGGGTACACAAGAGCAAAACCAAATTAGAAGATGGAGAAAGGAGCTCACTGGACAAGGAACGACATTAAAAGGATGTAGCTGAGGAACTCAACCTCACCTATGTCACTTGGAGAATTCTGAATAGGCTGAGTGTTGGAGTCTCTAAATGCAAGACTGAGATGTTCAAATGTTGGCTGCTGGTAGACAACAACAAGCTGTGTGAATGTGGAGAGATACAGAATCCATCTCATTTATTGGTCTGCCAATTACTGTCAGAAACATGCACTGATGAGGACTTACGTTTGGCCAACAATGTAACAACAACAACAACAACAATAATAATTTGAAATGACAAAGTATTTGCCTATTACACTTATATACCACCTCATTGCACTTCGAGTACTCTCTAGGTGATTCACAAAGTAATTATCATTATGTCTTCAACACACTGGGTACTCCTTTTACCAGTAAACATTGAGCCCACTAGGATCAAATTCAAATCATGAGAAGAGTTCTGGCCGTTATATTGCTTAACAACTGTATCACAAAGGCTTTGAAGCACTGGTGGGCAAGAGCTGGTCCGCCCTGGTCCGTACAGACCGGTAGCAACTTTTGGGGATGTCCGTGTGGACCGGTGACAATTTATTGGGACAGCCATGTGGGGGGAGTTACCTTTTTGGGTGGTTTTCCCCACCTGCGCATGGGTGCCTCCAGTGCACATACACGCCTCCAGCACTCGGCGCACTGAGCCAAGCAGCCATTTGCTGCTTGGAGTGGATGGAGAGGTGCAGCCGCGGAGGAACTGGCTGCTGCTAAGGCCCTTGGCGGCCTCCTTGAAGGCGCCGCAGCTGTGGTCTCATGGCTGGGGCCTTGGAGGCATGGCCATGGCGCTGCTCAGGTGCTGACGCTCCCCTTGCTTGCTGTCCTGAGTGGGGAGGAGGAGGTGGAAGAGCATCCACTGAAGCTCCCTACCACCTGCTCCCCAGGGTAAGTGTCTCGCCTTTGGGTGGGTGGTGGGTGGGTGGGTGTTTTTTAATGTGTATTTTAATGTGTATTTAATGTGTATTTTAATGTGAGCTTTTGTGGATCAAGTCCACTGGCTCTTTGGCTATAAACAGAGATGAGCACTGAACCCTAGAATTGGTAACGACTGGCTTTCGAGCAAGGGCAACCTTTATTTAATAACGGAAGATCCCTGACTGGTATTCATATCTGACCTCAGGTTTTGTCCCTGCAAGTGGTTCAAAGTCTCCCTTGCTCAAAAGCCAGTCATATATGACTCTAGGGTGCAGTGCTCATCTCCATTTACAGCCCAAGAGCCAGTGCTGTCTGTGTTTGTAGATGTATACATGGCCACATGGCAGGCATGACTAGATCGCCCATGACGTTGGCTCCGCCCATGACGTTGGCTCCGCCCATGATGTGGTAGTAAAAATTTTGGCTGCCCATCACTGATTTGAAGGTGTTCCTCCTGCCCTCCACTTGAAATGGTAGTTAACAACCACTGACCAGACTCCTATTACCTATGTACTCCAGCAAAAATCCTCTCAACCCAGAGTAATCTTTGACACAAAATTATTATTACCAGCATGTTAAACAACATAAATTTTATTAGTGAATTACTACTAGTTAAAGAGTTAATACTTTTATTTCCTGACAGGTCCCAGTCACACAACTTGGTACACAATGAGGAATAAATGTGTATTTCTTAACTAGCAGCAATTTGCTGCTGAGATTTACTCAGTTTTATTTACACCAGCATGTGTAAGGACAATATCTTTATACAGTATTGAGAAATACCTTCTCACTGAGCCTTTGGAAAAGCTATGTTTGCAGGACTGCAGATCCCAGAAAGCTTCAACCATTTCCCGGCTTCTAATGTGAATGGTGCAAAAGTCTCCCTGGAAGGTTCATGGGAGGCCGGCTGAGTTTTGAATGACTGCCAGTTTGACCTTCTTTCCAGCACACAACCCAAACTGCAGCCAAGGTTGCAATGGGTGTTATAAATCCTTCCCAGGCTGCAGAAACAAGTCAGAGGGTTCAAAAATACAGGTCTGATATTGTAATTATTAACAAGGCAATGACATAGGTCTCAGGGCCTTCTTTTTTCCCTCATTAGTAATACAGTACTATGGAAAGGAGTTTTTCAAAATAATAATAATAAACTAAACATGACTCTGCATACATTGCATTCTGATGGCCTCACTAAATGAAACACTGATTCTGCATCTAGAAGCAGTGTAGATGCAGAAAGCTTGCGCCTGAATCCAGATTGGGCAGATTAACTTGCTTTTGTTTTGCAATTGGTTTACTGTGTCATGTTGTTCACAGGCAGGTAAGCACAGAGGGAGCTGCCTGGCCTGGATGGATAATGACTGTAAGAGAAGGAAATATGCATGTTCCTTAACTGACCTGACCTTTGGCTACAACAGGTAAAATGATGCTAAGATATTGAACCTTGAAAAGACTGGAAGAAGCTGAGGTTGAAAAAAATAGCTTCCCATGTCAAATCAGGGTGCACTCGCTTAGCTCAAGCCAGCCACTGTCCTTGTCCTGCCTTAAAGAAATGACCAGGTAGAAATGTAAAAATTAAATTTAAAATATGGAGAAATTACTTTGTGGGTTTAGGTGCACCTGCTAATATTTTTGTAAGCAGTCTGACCCAGATACTGTAGTGGTTTTCTCCAGCACTTGGGATAATAATATTTTTAAACTTGCTTATAAGAACAGGTGGCATTCATGTGAAAACGAGCAGTAATTAGTTTGTCTCCAGTCTGACCAGGTTATCCTGCTATGGTAATGGAGTCGACTGACTCAATGCAGATTGTCAGGCAGTAGTAAACTAATCTGACAATCCTGAGGACTAATGGCCTTTGGTGGCGGTTCACAGGGAAGGGTGAGGGTTCCCAAGTGGATTAAATCCCACTTGAATCCATCTTGATGGAGGACAACAGGTTCATCAATACTGGCCTGGGGCCAATGAGGACTTTGTGTGCCAAAAGGGCTCAGGACCAGAAAGTGACTTGCAGAACTGGATCAGTGGTATGAGTGTCTCACTGCAATGTGGAAGGCAAATGAAAGTCCACTGCATTATACTCTCAGGACAATCTTCATGGCTGATTGCCATGATGATAGTCCATATTTGGAATCAGATATGATACTTGAAGAACAAGAAGAATTGGTGTGTGATGCCCCAGGGTGAGTCTACTTACATCAGTACCCATTGAACCTCATCTATAATGGGACTGGGAATGATGTTACTCCTCATGCAGTGGAGTCGCGTACGAGGGAGCTAGGGAGGAGGGCGGCCTCGGGTGGCGTTTTTTGGGCTATGTGTGTTCTTGGACTACAATTCCCAGAAGCCCTAGTGGGAGCGGGCGCTAGCATCCACCGGGGTGCGGCAAATTTGGCTTCAGCCCAGGGCTGCTGAAATCCACATGACATTACTGTCCTTATGAATCAGAGCTCTTTGAATAACAACCCCCTGGATCTCCCAAACACTATAACTGTGGGGATTTTGGAATATCTGTCCAAAAAAAGTAAAATTTCTCAGCAAAAATTCCTCCTTCCCATCTTCTGTTGAGAAAATGGAGAAGGGAGAAGTTTACTGACTGCTGTTTGCCAATGTATGCTGTTTGGCAATGTATGGTTGTGCGAGTTGGACCATAAGGAAAGCTGAGCGCAGAAGAATAGACGCCTTTGAGATGTGGTGTTGGAGAAGGGTTTTGAGAGTCCCCTGGACAGTGAGGAGAACAAATAGGTCAATCTTAGAAGAAATCAACCCTGACTGCTCCTTAGAAGGTCAAATAGTGAAGATGAAGCTAAAGTACTTTGGACATCAAATGAGAAGAGAGGATTCGCTTGAGAAAGCCTTGATGCTGGGAAGGGTGGAGGGCAAAAGAAGAAGAGGGTGGCCCAAAATGAGATGGCTAGATGGTATTGTAGACACAATGGGCACAGAGCTGAGCGAGTTGAGGAGGATGGTGGAGAACAGAAGTGCCTGGCGGACAGTGGTCCATGGGGTCACAAAGGGTCAGAATCGACTGTGCGACTGAACAACAAAACTGTTGCCCTA
This sequence comes from Furcifer pardalis, assembly GCA_030440675.1. Lineage (NCBI taxonomy): Eukaryota > Metazoa > Chordata > Lepidosauria > Squamata > Chamaeleonidae > Furcifer > Furcifer pardalis. Next base: position 95,093,621 of record CP126895.1, on the reverse strand, counting down.
TATATTGCCATGGATCTACAAGGGAAACAATAAAATTATATAACTTTCCAATATAAAATCTCAGTTTTAACAACTCATGTACAGTACTTTGCTAATGTTCTTCTTGAAATCCACTGTCAGTTATTACTCTACAGTGATAATCATTTACATAATCTTTCTTTCAGTTTTGCTATGTTTTATCACATGGATGTGAATAATAAGAAGGGATAATAATAGTGCTAATTGGAATGTTTCTCTCTGAGACATTCCAGGAGCTGCTAAAATGGCAATAAAATATTATATTACATATATTCACACATAATAAAGCATTTAGACTAGTAATAGCATGTCATAACTAACCTCATAAAAGTATATGTGTCTTGCAGGCTGAAAACATGACAGATATAGGATACAGAGTGCTAAAAAGAATGAATGAGAGGACACGGGTTTACATAAAACTGATAAGTTTCTTTCAACAAGCGCCTTGCATATGCAAACCCCTAAAGCTAACTACCGGTACACTAGTACCTCTGATAACAATGAGACTTGGTTCCACAAGTCTCGTCGTTATCAGGTTTTTAATGTTGTGTGATGCATTGATCGCACAATGTTAAAAAAAAGCCCCGTTTCCCACTTTTGTATATTTGAATCCTGACGTTTTGGCTTGCTGCAGCCTCCAGGGAGGTGGGGGAACTTTGGAAACAGCTTGGATCGGGTTCCCCGACCTGCCTGGAGCCCGAAATGGGTAAAAAAAAGTCTGGAATTTGTGGGCTACAGTTCCCAGAAGTCTGCAGGAATTTCCCCACGAAATCAAACTCATGACAGGTGTTTTCAAGTACTTACAGCTCCCTGAATTCAAACTCTGGCAGCCATTTTTATCATGTGGAGAAGACAAGAGAAATGTGATGCAACACTTTACACACTTTTTAAAAATGTAAAATATATGGACAGAACAGTGGTGCTCACTGGAGAGGCATGTCCTTGTGTATGCCTCGTCCCACAGAAGACCTCACTAGCAATGTCACGTAGGACACACACACACACCTGCACAAATGCCCATTTGGACCAATATAGGCTGTCACATGAATCTCTCCAAACAAGCAAATATTAGCCCCTGCCGGGTGAAGAATGTGCAATGAATGTCCATGGGAAAAATAAAAGACCAGGCTTTTACAATATCAACAGAAACAGAATAATTTCTGACACTAAATTATTATTATTATAACAGAACCAGTGGGGCAAATTGCATTGAAGTTGAATGCAACCATCAGCACCCCCAGGCCTTTGAGTACTTAATACTTGTATCAACCTGCTCTTATTTCCTTTGTATTCTCACAAGCTAGAGCAGAGGTGCCCAAACTGTGGGCCGCCCCCAATGCCAATTCATCTGGCCCGCAAAGCCCTTGTCACTCCTGTAAGCGGAAGTAAAACACGACCCATATGGGAGTGACCCTTCCAGGAGTGACTAGGGCTTCGCGGGCTGGATGAATTGGTGTCTGGGACTGGGGTCGGCCCCTGGGCCATATTTTTTGCTCCCTGAACCACATGACTGGGCTGCGGCCCAAAAAGTTTGGGCACCCCTGAGCTAGAGGGCTGACTAAAAGTGATTGCCTCATAAACATACACACACACACCCCTAACCAGATAGGGAGATATATCATCGTCTCCATACTGGAAATAGGAATATGTATTGAATTTGGCAGATGCAGATGAGGGAAGATTTTATTTAGTTCTTTTTTGGAAAACTTAATGCATTTCACCCTATTCCTCAGTTCCTTTATTGACCAGACCAGAGTTTCCCAAATGCTGGTGTTTGGACTTCAGTTCCCAGAAGCCTAAGCCAGTATATTGACTGATCAATGCTTTGGGGAATTGACTTAAGCTTCTGGGAATTGAAGTCCAAACACCAGCATTTGGGAAACACTGGACCAGACTATCAAGGGATGAATTTTTGCTGGTCACAACTTGCTTTCCATTCCTTTCTCTGCTGCACTCTTCTTCTCCAGGTTCGACGAAATTTTTTCATGATTGAGTCTTCCCAGCAAAGGGCTCTTTTTACTTCTCTGGGATACCACTCAGTGACTGCTGCTTCCAATGTCCGTCTGTCATTTGAGAAATGTCTCCAGCCAAGTGCAATTTCCGTTTATGATATTAAACAACAGATTCACTGAGTCCACTTTGTTTCCTTATCTGGGCATTGGAAATGTGGTCGTGAAGGGATACCTTTAGCATTGACCTTTCCATGGCTCTTACAGCTCTTGATAGTTCTTCTTCCTTGGCCTTCGTTAATTACCATGTTTCACTCCCACGGAGGACCTCAGGTAGTACTGACAAATTAAAAGGGTTGGTGTGTTGTTTCTTTCAAGTTTCTTGTTTAACAAGATTTCTTTGATGGAGTTGAATGCTGCCCATCCTGCTTTTTTTCCGTCTTGTTAGTTCTGCTCTCTAATTATTGTTCATCCCAGTCAGATGTCAAAGACAGACATAGGGATTGATCTGCTCAATGAGTTCATTCCAGATTCTTATTTGGAAGTTCCGCTGCTTGCTTGCTCGTCTTCATTCCATTCATTTTGAAGACAAAATTTCATTATATGGCCAGTGGAAAGAAGCCCTGAGATTTTTTTAAAAAAACCTGGAATGTAGAAGGTGGAAATAAATTCACCCATTCCTATTCTAGGGTAAATGTAAAACAGAAGCTAAAATTTAGTTTCCTCTAGAGACTAGAAGCATTATCTTTTTAAAATACTATAGCTCCTAGAATCCCACAGCTATGGGTTGTTCTTCTTTCATGTCCAGATAAAACTTGGGATTGCCAGAATGAAGCCACTTTCTTGGCTTTGTCTTTGGCCAAAATTAAATCTCCATTGCTGCATATTTTTGGTAGTACACAGTTGTACCTCACTTAAAGAGCAGAATGCGTCCCACAGGATTGCTCTTTAAGCGAGTTTGCTCTTTAAGCGAAACACCATTGTAAGTGACCAATTTGGGGTGGGGGTGGGGATTGTTAAGCGATTTATTTGTTAAGCGAGTTTTTGGTTGGTTTTATTTGTTAAGCGAAGCGAACATTCAGAGAAAATTCTGCTCTTTAAGCGAGTTACTCTATAAGCGAGGCGCTCTTTATGCAAGGTTTGACTGTAATGTATAGTCATTTCCCCCACCTCAGATTTCTCAATCAGTGGCACCAGCCTTGAAAATAAATTGTAGTCACTGTTCCACAACGAGTTTACCATACTATAGTGCCCCCTTTGGAGCATTTCCTAGTGACCCCGCTTGGCCTAAGCATGCTACTTAGGCAGGGCAGAAAGGGTCAACAAATCATATTTCCTCTTAAAATGGAGAAAGAAAGAAAGAAAGGAAGGGCCAAACTTGAACTACATCACTGGCGCCTTTCAGTCTGTGTTTTACTCCATAGTTTATCTCTTCCCTTTGCTTGGCAGTTTGAAAGCCTTCACCGTGGTGAGATAAACAGAAGTGAGTAAGCGCTCAGAGGTTCACTATCTCACCTGCAAGGTCCAATAAAAAGGCCATAATTTTTAAAATGGCATATTTATACTGTGCATGCAGATGAAGGAGAGTTTACATTAGCAAACAGTTGAGAATGGCATGTCCTCTGGGGTGCTGCCTACTTTCAGTTTACATAACCTAACTTCAGACTCTGGTTTGTGGTTTATTCGCTTACAGTACGAGATCATTATACTTCTTGATACAAACATAATATAATATAATATAATATAATATAATAATAATGGTTCCTTCTCAAATTGGTAGAAGGTAATAAGTGGAAGTACTTTAGTTAAGATACTGAACTTGATGACTGGAAGGTTGGCAGGTCAGCAGTTCAAGACCCGAGTGCTGCATGATTGAGTAAGCTCTCATCTCTGTCCCAGCTCCTGCCAACCCAGCAGTTTGAAAGCAAGAAATTGAAGGTAGATAAATAGGGACTATTTCAGTGGGAAGGTAAACAGTGTTCTGTGCACTCTGGTCATGCCTGCCACATGTCCACGGAAACGTCTGCAGACACAGACAGTGCTGGCTCTTTGAGTGTAAACAGAGATGAACACTGAACCCTAGAGTTGGATACAACTGGCTTTCAGGCAAGGGTGACATTTATCTTTTCCTAGAGTTGATTTAATTGGTCAAAACCCTTTTGGTATATAAATGTGAAATATTGTGGGTTTTTAAAAATCTACAATTCAAAAGGCCAGGAAATAGCCCAAATGACACTGCACAATATCCTACCCATGTAGCTATCAGGAAAAAGAATGTCAAATCTTATTCAGCAAAGGACAGATTGAATATAGATAACACCAATGGCAGCAGTCATGTCCAGGATATTGGTTATTCCACCCATCCGTGTCATCTGAAAATTTGATAAGCACTCCCTACAGCTACTAATTCAAGTCATTAATTAAAATGTTGAAGAGCACCTGGCCCCAGGACTGAGCCTTGTAGCTCCTCCACTTGTTAGGTAAAGGAGGTAAAGGTCACCCTTGCTCAAAAGCTAGTCATATCCGACTCTAGGGTCCAGTGCTCAACTCTGTTTATTGCTGAAGAGCCAGCGCTGTCTGCATTTGCAGACATTTCCGTGGACATGTGGCAGGCATGACTTGACACTGGAGTGCACAGAACGCTGTTTACCTTTCTTCCAAAGTGGTCCCTATTTATCTACAGCAATGTTTCCCAAATGCTGGTTTTTGGACTTCAATTCCCAGAAGCCTAAGTCATTTTTCCAAAGCACTGATCAGCCAATGTACTGACTGAGGCTTCTGGGAATTGAAGTCCACTAGTGGGCTGTGTACCCCTTGTTGGGAACCACTGATCTACAGTCAAACCTCTACATACGAATTTAATTCATTCCTCGAGGTTGGTTGTATCTAAAAAAAACATCTTATCTTGAATTTCCCATAGGAATGCATTGAATGCAATTTCCTATAGGAATGCATTGAATTTTGTATTTTAAAAAATCCTATTAAAATTTTGTATCTGGGACCTGATTTTTTCCTGAGATTCTTGGATCTCGAGTTTTTCTTAAGTCAAACCATTCTTATCTCAAGGTTTGACTGTACTTGCAATTTCTTGTCTTCAAACTGCTAGGTTGGCAGAAGCTGGGACAGAGATAGGAGCTCACTCCCTTGTGAAGAACTTCAGTTCTCAAACTGCTGACCTGCCAACCTTTCAGTTGTCAGTTTCAGCGTCTTAACCGCTAAGCCACTGCAGTCCCTCCACTTGTTATCTTCTCCCAATTTGAGAAGGAACCGTTATTATTATGTTTAGGTATGCTCCAAGTATGATTGTGTAACCAAATCCATTGTATCCTCTGTATGTATAAATGTGTGACTTAAAAATTATATTCCATGAAGAAATGCTTTGTGATACATGAAATTTCACAATAAATGAAACACAAGCTGTTGGGTGTCACAGTACTTTTACATATCTTTTGCTTTTGTTACATAGTTTGAAACAACATACTAATTCAGCAATCTCGCTAAAAAGGAGAATCAGCAGACATTGAAAGGAAGAAATTGAGTTTGCTTCCTTTCAAACAGTATTTCATATCCTGGTGTTTCTACTTATGTGGAGTAATGCAGGATTGGGAGCAGACGTGTGAATTTTCTATGCCAAGTGTGAGGATGCAAATATATATCCAAAATTTGAAATATTTACTAGCAATTAACTTAAAATCCACCAGAGGGCAACATTAGACTACCAGAATGCTCCTCAGTTGTTCATGATTTATGAGACATGTTTGCATATATTATTTTGTATAATTCACACATGAAATAATGAAAACTGGCAAAAATATAGTATAAGTTCAGATTTTCATTTATGTAGTCCATTAGGCCAATGTCTCTTCACCTGATAATTATGTGCTGCTCAGTGAATTCCAACCTTTGGCGACTCCTTCCAAGTTTTTCTTGATAGTAAGCCCTCAGAAGTAATTCATCATTCCCTTCTTCTGGAGGTACCACGGGGCCCTAAGTTACACAGGCTGACTTTTCTCCTGAGAAGCACCATGGGGAATTGAACTCCCAACCTCTGGGTCAGCAGCAAAGTTCCCAACTCTTTAAGAAATCCAGCTTTCAAGTTATCTTAATCAAAACACTTGTTGCGTGCCATCACTTCCATCTGATGGTGACCCTAATAGGATTTGACAGAGGAGTCTGGCTTGCTCTGGTCCATGTGGGTCGCCAAGAGTCGGACTCGACTGTGTGACTGAACAGCAAAATAGGGGTTGTGAGGTACATGCGTCCAAGGCATGGTGTTCCATCTGCACCCTCCAGTGAGTTTTCATGGGTGAACAGGGATTGAAACCCAGAACGATGGAGTCTTAGTCCTGCACTCTGCCTTCTACACCTAGTCCATATTTAACTTTAACCTTATGTTCTCCCTCACAGGTGTTGAGCCTGACAGTTGTGTGCTGGGGCAAAAATCCAACAGGTGCAGAACGGAAGGACCATGTGTTAACAATGTTAAGCAAAGCAAAATGGGATGCACAGAAAGAGCCTCCTCAACAATTGTGGTATTTTTGAACCACAATTGGGCATACCCTGGTAATGGCAACCTTGTGTTGTTGGCTAATCTTTCTCACACTAGAGATATCTGGACTCTATCTGGTATCCCTAACAGAAATAAAATATCTGTTTACACTTTTTGCAAAATACTGTAAACAGCATTCTAATGTTGCTTTCTTGCGATGCTCTCCAAGAAGCAGGGAGAGCCCTTCTGTTTTCTGGAGTGAGTTGGCCATCGGAGGCAGAAAGTGCTGACTGTCAAGGAAGAAAGCAGTAAGATGGTGGAAGAGAGACCTGGGTGTGCCAGCGACCCCCTCCCCCGGGCTAGTGTGTCATGGAATAGAGCTGGAAGTACCATTTCTTTCTTTGCTTCAGGCAGAAAACTGTCTTGCACTGCCTTTGTCTCTGTAAAAGAGGATAAAGATGGGTATTAAATGACCAACTGGAAATATGTCTTCTTCACCTGTTTCTACAGTTGTATACCTTTTTGTATGTTGGCTGGCTAGCTCAGTGAATAAAGTATCTGCAGAGCTAAGGATTGGGAGTTCAATTTGCTACTGCAATTTCTGGGAGTAGAGCCATTCTGTGGGCTAACAGCACACATCTGGGGTGCCCCCAGAAGACAGGAATGGTAGACCTCTTCTGAGTACTCTTTACCTAGAAAACTCTGGAAAGGTTTGCCATAAATCAGAACTGACTTGACTGGCTCATAATCATTATAATCTCATTTGGTAAGTGAGTGCTACATGACAGAGTGAACTCCTGTCTCTGTCTCAGCTTCTGCCAACCTAGCAGTTCGAAAGCAAGAAATTGCAAGCAGATAAATAGGTAGCACTTTGGTGGGAAGATAACAGTGTTCTGTGCACTTCAGTGTCTAGTCATGCCTGCCAATGTCAATGGAAACATCTGCAGATGCAAACAGCACTAGCCTTTTGGCTGTAAACAGAGATGAGCACCATATCCTAGAGTAGGAAAAGACTGGCTTTCAAGCAAGGGCAGCCTTGATTTTTACCTTTACCATATTTACAGCATGTTCTTATATCAGTTTCAGAATCATGGCTCCACTCTATAGAATTATGACATGCGTCATTGGCTGGGCTGCTTAGAGTCCTTTGCTAGAGAGCTCAAATGTGCTGCCCTAATCTACAGCACTAGCTGATAACTTTGTATATGCCAGCAAAGTTCAAATCACAGGATTTTGTAGTATGAAACCATGACAAATGAAAGTGAAAATGAACTGTTATAACTTTTTAAAGATATTTGAATTGCACTGTATTGTTTTAAGCAATTTCTTTGATTGCGTCCCAGTCTGAGACCTCCTGATATAAGATGGAGTGGAAAGCCTTCAATAGATACAGTAAATGGTTAGATAACATTTCTTCTCCCTTCCATCTTGAGAAAGAGAACTGAGAGATAATCTCCTCCTCTTCATTCCTTCTTTCTAAATTAACATTAATGCCAAGTTTTTGAGTGGTGGAATACAATTTTTTTTACTACCTACTCTGTGGCCTTGCATGGCGGACATGGCCAGGTGACCATGTGACTTGCTCCTTCTTCTCTTTCGGAGTGCTTTTTCAAATGTTGGTGTCTTGGAGGGGGGAGAAGGAAGACCACCCTTTTCAAAAAGCATCCCTTCAGGTCCATCATTTTCTCCCTCTCCAGGAAGACGATGGAGAAGGTTGGTGTGTGTTGGTGAGGGTGGGGGTATCTGGGGAGGCAGGTGCAGGCCTACAACCCAAGGCTCCAGCAACCGGATGGGCAGGGCCAGCCAGAATTTCTACTACCGGTACGGGCATACCGGCTGAATCCCACCACTGCAAATTTCTTCCTCTTTCAGATGAGGGTGAGGATACTTTTCATAACAGGAAGGATGGTTTCAGTTGGAGGCTCAAAAAGATCACATGACAGAGAACATCTGTGGAGTCTATTGTGCAAAGGTTATCCTCATTCCCTTTCCTTTCGCAGGCAAGAAACTGATGCCTGGTATATACTGCCATGCCATGCAGAGCTGAATCATTGCTAAGGATTCTGGAGCCTTGGGGAACTTCAGCAGGAGGTCTTTGTTTCAGGAAATTTATTATGGGCATACATGAGTGGTGAAGAGAGTGGCTTTTGAACTTTAATTTTTACAAAGCAATTGTTTCAAGATAGTGACTGAGATCTTGTTGCTTAAGGTAGTAAGTCATAACAAGAGTAGGTTCATTTGAAACAATGGAAATTAAGAAGGAGTTGGCTAACCAACTCCCCACTGATTCAGCTGGCCTAGAATATGGAACATTGCTTTCAAGAATCAATTGCCTACCGTTGTAGCTCCAGGTCCCCAAAAGAAGTTAGTAACTGTTACAATTTTTAGAAAGTAATTCATTCTGTATTTCTCAAACATATGTAAGATTACGAAGTCTAAGAAAGCAGACTCAAAACACAAAAGCTCACATTAAAATACAGCAGTTAATTTTTAGGGTGCCACAGCATTTTAGTCTTTTTTTCATATGTTTTTATATTTGTTTCATTTCTTCTCTGGCATAACCAAGATGGTTACTTTAAAAATATGAATACTGAGGCGTCACGCTCCTCTTCTTGCCTTCTCTATGCAGCATGTTGGGAGCAAAATGCTAATTAACTTGTGGGCTGCCCAGAGAGTGCATTAAGTGCTATGGGGTGGTATTTAAGTGTGTGATTACTTATTGTTACTCCAACATTTAGTCAAAGCACATCATAGCTGCTGTACCACCATGGCCACAGAGCCAATCTGCAAGAGACTTCTCCAACCATTACTTTCTGTTGAAGCAAGAACTATACCTGATGCTTTCAGGCCAGATGGAAGCTGCTGCCCCACCCTTGAGGTAGCTCTGAGAACTTGAATTGTCCTTCCTTGTATCTGCCCTGGAATGGTTATAATCTGCAGATTGTTCTCTGGCCTGGAGGCCGAGAAAGAGGCACCTTACACATTTACTTGACACTCACTTCCCTATATTTCAAGTTGCATCTATGCAATCTTAAAATTTATACAATATAAGGGACTGTGGTGGCTTAGTGGTTAAGACGTGAAACTTCACAACTGGAAGGTTGACAATTCAAGACCCGAGTACTGCACGACCAGAGTGAGCTCCCGTTTCTATCCCAGCTCCTGCCAACCTAGCAGTTTGAAGACAAGAAATTGCAAGTGGATATATAGGGACCACTTAAGTGGGAAGGTAAACAGCATTCTGTGCACTCCGTTGTCTAGTCATGCCTGCCACATGTCTACAGAAACATCTGCAGACGCAGACAGCACTGGCTCTTTGGCTACAAACAGAGATGAGCATTGGGCCCTAGAGTCGGATACGAATGGCTTTCGAGCAAGGGTGACCTTTACCTATGCTATCCATTTCCAGATTGTGTTAACAGCCTCTCATTTCACTTCTGTATAAAACCTTTCAGGTGGAAACAACTTGGCCTGTTCTGCCTCTGGATCAAGCAAAAGTAGCTTCATGTGCTGCCATCAGTACAGTTAATTTCATAATAATGAAGTGCCCTCTGTTAAAAACAAGACCAGGCCCCAGGCGGCACAGGCATTTTGCTATACAGCTACAAAACACATTTACCTACGTTTTGCCATGAAGCATATCTGGCAGAGTATGTTTGAAGGCACCAAGGGTGTGTGTGTGTCCCTTTTGCATCCTTTTCTATTAAAGGAACAAGGTGTCTTCTCTCTCTTTGGATGCAATATTGATATAGGTTCTGGAGGATTATCTTTTCATGTTGCTCAAACTCATGCAGATGATGTGCCTAATCTAAAGAATGATTCTTAAAATATGACAAGAGGAAATTTTCAAATGGAAACACCAGGCACCCCCTACTGTGAAGCACTTCCCTCTTTTTCAAGTGATGGATGGCATTTTTAAGATAAAGTGGGAAAATGTTGCCTGTTCAGGCTGCAAATATCTGTCCAGCTATGAATCATCAACTCTAAAACAGGAAATGTCTGTTGAATTTAAGATTTCACCCTTGACTAGCTGTATGATTTTGCGAAGAACAACTCTAGGTGGCAAATGTAAGGGGAAATAAATGTTTGCCTCATTGGCAGTCTAAAGAGTAGAAAGTGAAAAGAAAGGTATATTTTAAGAACATGGGGAAGTTGAGGGTGGGGGGGTTGAACTAAAACCCCATTGGCTATGTTACTTGGAAAATTCTGCAAAGTTTAGTTTAAAAAAAGCTTTCCAACCTTTAAAAACCCTTTCCATGAGCCCCAGATGAAGATATGGAAGGCTGGAGAGTTGTGTATGGTATTTGATACTATATATATGTTGTTGTTCAGTTGCACAGTCGAGTCCCACCCTTTGTGACCCCATGGACCACTGCAGGCCAGGCTCCTCTGTCAAATCCTATTAGGGTCACCATAAGTTGGAAGTAATGGTGCACATCAGGCTCCTCTGTCCTCTGCCACCCTCCATGGCCTGCCCAGATCTACACCCACTGTGTCAGGGATGCGATCTAGCCATCAAATCCTCTGCCGCCCCCTCCTCCTTTTGCCTTCGATCTTTCCCAGCATCAGGGTCTTCTCCAGTGAGTCCTCTCTTCTCATTTGGTGGTCAAAGTACTTGAGCTTCAGCTTCAGTATTTCTCCTTCCAAGGGGCAGTCAGGATTTATTTCCTTTAGGATGGACTGTTGTGATCTCCTTCCAGTCCAGGGACTCTTAGAGTCTTCTCTAGCACCACAGTTCAAAGGCATCTATTCTTCTACGCTCAGTCTTCCTTATAGTCCAGTTCTCACAGCCATACAGGACTATTGGGAAGATCATTGCTTTAACTATGAGGACTTTTGTTGGCAGGGTGATGTTTCTACTTTTTATTATGCTGTCTAGGTTTGTCATAGCTTGTCTAGGAAAAAGATAATTACAGAATGCTGTTAATTGAAACAAGCACATATATACAAGTATGTGCATGATGGTTTTGTCCATTGGGCAGAGGACAGAATGAATGCAAAAGGCAAAGGAGAAAAGATTAAATACAATCACTTGAACCCAGAGTTTCAAAGAAAAGCAAGGAGAGATAAGGAAACCTACCTGAATGAACAGTGCAAAGAACTAGAGGAAAACAATATCTAGAAATCTTTTCAAAAAAATTGGGGAAATCAAGGGAACATTTAAAGCAAAAATGACCATGATAAAGGACAAAGATGGCAAGGAGTTAGCTGATGGAGAAGAGATTAAGAAAAGATGGAAAGAGTACACAGAGGAACTCTACAAAAAGGACCTCAACACCCCTGATAATTTCAATGATGAGGAAATTGAACGAGCCAGACATCCTAGAGAGTGAAGTCAGAAAGGCCCTAAATAGCACTGCAAACAACAAAGCCAGTGGAGATGATGGTATCCAAGTTGAACTTTTCAAAGCCCTAAAAGATGATGGAATCAAATTATTGCATTCTATATGCCAGCAGATTTGGAAAACACAACAATGGCCACAGGATTGGAAAAGATCAGTATATGTTCCAATCCCCAAAAAGGGTAATGCCAAAGAATGCTCAAATTATCGAACAATTGCGCTCATCCCACACGCTAGCAAGGTGATCCTCAAAATAATACAAGATAGATTGCAACAGCTTGGAAAGGTCAAGGGCAAAAGAAGGGGGCGGCCAAAAATGAGACGGCTAGATGGTATTGTAGACACAATGGGCACAGAGCTGAGCGAGTTGAGGAGGATGGTGGAGGACAGGAGAGCCTGGCGGACGGTGGTCCATGGGGTCGCAGAGGGTTGGAATCAACTGTGCGGCTGAACAACAACAACAAAAGCAAATTTTGGGCAAGAAAGTTCATCAAATAGTTGGGGTTTTGTGTTTGTCTTGGTTTAGCTCTGATTCAAAGCTTGGAAAGTTATAATTTTGTTCCATAGGTCCAAAAAAGTCCCTAGCCATGCCAACCGTGGTGCTCTGGGAGTTAGTCCAAAAAGTATGTTTCCCAAGACTTCATGCTGTGCATATCTGATCCAGGCAAAGTAAACAGTTTGAAACCCTACACCTGCTGGTTTTGTATGTGGAAATTCCACTTAAGGGCAGATAATAAGTTATTTCAGTCTGTACTTTTTATAATAAATAATCATTTCTTATCTGCTGAAACTTATTGCAAGAGAAAGCACATCATACTACTAAAGTTAGTAAACTAGCAATGCTTGGGAGTTTGTTTTGGAGAAATAAGATAAGCACAAAACAGTACTTGCATTTTAAGTATTTTAATGGATAAAAATACAGTACATACATTTGAAACATGTATAAAAATTCATGTATCTGAAAGATGTGCACAATAGCAAAGATGCTTTAGTTTAGATAACAGCAAATCTGTACAAAAATGACATTTAAGAATGGCTTCAAAAATGAATCATCTTTTGTCCAGTCTCCTTGCAAAAAGAAACAAAAAGTTTGAAAAATCTAAAATGGTAGGTAGGTAATTTGTTTAGAGAAATTGTGAAATTGTGACAAGAGATAGTTTCACACACCTGTCAGTACATGGCATATTGCAGTGATGGAGAAACTTGGCACTCCAGCTATTCTTGGACTTCAATTCCCAGAAACCCTGATCAGCAGGTGTGCTGCTGACTTAGGTCTCTGGAGCTGCAGTGCTAAGGTTCGCCACTAGGGGCTTATTGTTGGATGCAGCAGGAGTCTATATTACAGTTGTACCTTGCTTAAAGAGCATAATGGGTTCCACAGGATTGACCTTTGACCTGTTATAATTGGGCAAGAGATTACATGTTCTATTTGTTGACGGAAAGATGGAGGCTAGATAATTGTATACATCTTGTCATGCTGGTATTTTTTCCCCCTGTACTGATTTACTCATTGCCTCTTACATACCGATATAATTTCATGCTGCAGTTTGTATGCTGGTTTTGCTGTTGTGTGATTATTGTAAAAGAGTTAAATGAGCTGAAAATGCAGAGCTCAAATTCTGGGACTTGGAGTTCATCAGAGGAATTTCCCCAAGCTTTGGGATATTTAGCAAGACTTGTTTTATGGAATGCGATCTCGGCGAATACATCACATTCATAGATACAGTGGTATCTCACTTAAAGAGCATAATGCGTTCCACGGGATTGCTCTTTAAGCGAGTTTGCTCTTTAAGCGAAACACCATTGTAAGTGACCAATTGTGGGGGGGGGGATTGCAAACCCCAATTTATTTGTTAAACAAGTTTTTGGTTGGTTTTCTTTGTTAAGCAAAGCAAACATTCAGAGAAAATTCTGCTCTTTAAGCGAGTTACTCTTTAAGCAAAACGCTCTTTATGCAAGGTTTGAATGTACTTTTAAAATAGGAGATTAACCAGTGAGGAGGAGGAGGAGGAGGAGAATAATAATGATAATAATGATAATAATAATAATAATAATAATAATAATAATAATAATAATAATAATAATAATAATAATAATAATAATGATAATGATAATGATAATGATAATAATAATATCGTGTCAAAGACTATTGTGGGTTGAAAGGCTTTTTGCTGGAGAAACTCCGCTCAGGGGATGTCCGAATGAGGCTCCTTTCATGTTCTCGGGTATTGAAACCTGACCTTCCAGTCTCCAGCTCAGTGTCTTAACCACTAAGCCACTGTGGGAGTGAGAGAGAGCGCGCTGGGTCTTTCTTTGCAACAACGCTTGAGACATTCACAGGTGTAAATGGACACCACCATAGTCCCTAGTGGAATCTAAGCCTATCTTTGTTTGCTTCTTGCCTCATAAAGAGTTCTGGAGAACTAACAACAATTTTTAATCTTTGGGTTGACCCAATAAAAGTATTCTCAAGAGAAGGACCCCTACCAGAGGGCCAGAATAAGGAGACTCAGGTACTAGCCTGCCACTGAATGACAATCCTTAGTGGGTGACCTTGCGTCACTTAATTTCTCAACCATATCTACCTCCCAGAACTCTTTCTGTGTGGACAGAGAGAATGATAGAAGAAAATGTATGTTAGAAATGTAACAAATAAATAATAACAAATTGTTAAGTGCCTTCAAGTTGGAATTGACTTCCAGTGACCTTAACAGGGTTTTCAAGGTTAGTACACAATAAGAGCCCCCTCGAAGATTGTGGTATTTTTGAACCAGGGTGTACCTGGTAATGACAACCTTGTGTTGCTGACTAATCTTTCTCAGACTAGGTCAGGGAAAAGGAACTGCAGGATGACCTTATTTTGGCAGTTTCGTATCTGGCCTAGACACGGAAGAAAAAAGTAAGTTAAATATATTTTACCAGTTACATTTCCTCAGTGAATTTCCATGGCCAAATGAGGAACTGAACTTAGGCCTCCTAAATTCTAATCTGTTACTCTATCCATTATCCCACACAGGGTATCCCAATAACAAATTACTCCAGAGTTTATTATTCAAATTTGTATTCCACCTTTTGCCAAAAATGGTGTCTAAGGTCATAAGGATTTTGTCTTTGTGTTACACCTGGGGTACCGAAACTTTTCAGGCCATGGGCTGGTCACGTGGTTGAGTGGGTCGGTCACATGGTTCCTCCCACCAGAAGTGGAAGTAAAACATACCCATGCATGTGCATAACCCTGCTGTAAATGCACCTGTGGCTGTTGTAAACACATTTATGTCAGCTGCAGGTCATTTACGGCAGTGTTTTGTGCATGTGCGGGCGTGTTTTACTTCCACTTCCAGGAACGGCAGTGGCTCAAGTGGCTAAGATGCTGACTGGGAGGCAGAAGGTCAGCAGTTCGATTCCCAAGTACTGCAGGACGGAATGAGCTCCTGTCTTTGTCCCAGCTCCTGCCAACTTAGCAGTTTGAAAGCAAGAAATTGCAAGTAGATAAATAGGGACCACTTCGGTGGGAAGGTAACAGCATTCCATGCACTCCGGTGTCTATAGTCATGCCTGCCACATGACCACGGAAACATCTGCAGAAGTAGACAACGCTGGCTCTTCGGCTTTGAAACAGAGATGAGCACTGATCCCTAGAGTTGGATTCAGAGGCGTAGCTACCGCCGTATCTGCCATATCAATTATACGGGGGCCCCGGGCCACTGGGGGCCCCAACGTGCGTAAGCAAAACAAATCTTTACCCTTCCTAAGGGCCCCCAAACAAATTTTTATACGGGGCACCGCCAAGGCACGCTACTCTTCTGGTTGGATACAACTGGCTTTCGAGCAAGGGAAACCTTTACCTTTACCAGGAGCAACACAGGCTGTAGTTTGGGCACCCTTGTGTTACTGTCTTCATTGCACCATCTTGAACTGGGATTTGCTCTGTTGTTTTGCAAAGGCTGAGTTACTTCACACTTACCGGTAACTATCAAAATCACTGCAGACAATACTCTTAACACAATACATGTTTCCCTTCTCTTAGATTAAAATCCTCAACCCACACTGCATATTATCTACCAGTTAGAGAGGGCACGGTGTTCATCTTTTCTTGAATGAATACCAGACAATTAGTACCTTTCTCTACAGTTCAGCTCTGCAGGAACCAGCTGGAAAGATAAATTGCAGCTGCCTGGGCTGATTTCCCAAACAACCGATGGTGTGCAGATAGGCATGGAACACATCCAAGCTAGGAAATGGTGCAAATGACATCAATGCTGAAGCGGAAATAATAAATGTAATTTTTAAGCAGAGGATTGCCAATCGCTTTCTTGAAAAACAAACACACACACACACAACAGCAACCTATTGAACCACTGCTGTGGGTGCCAGCTGATCATACAAGGTGTTATTAGATTTACGAAAGATTACAGCAAACAGAGTTGACTTGACTCCAAACCAATTGCTTCTGTATCCATCAAGGGGATTTCAGCAGAGCTTGAATATCAAATTTGAAATTACAGCTTAACAGGAAAGTGACGTCAAATGTACTGTTTTAAATACTCTATTAGCAATGTACTATGACTGTGCCGCTTCCTGTTAAATATTATTAGTAATTTACTTCTATCGTGTGTGTGTTTCAAATGTTTACAATACTTCCTAGCTTTTAAGACATCTTCCTCCTGAAAGGTGTAATTAATACATAATTTACCCCCCCCCCCTTTGGCTTATTTCCTTTCCTTATAATCTAAGACATGACATCTTATTCATCCAAAGAGAGGGGTTGGAGAACAGGCCAAGGAACAATTTCAACAATAGCTGGGGAGGTTCTTAGCTGACATTTACAGTACAGTTGTACCTCACTTAAAGAGCATAATGCGTTCCACAGGATTGCTCTTTAAGCGAGTTTGCTTTTTAAGTGAAACACTATTGTAAGTGACCAATTGTGACTTCTAGCGGGGGAATTGCGAACCCCGATTTATTTGTTAAGCGAGTTTTGGGTTGGTTATATTAAGTGAAGCGACCATGCAGAGAAAATTCTGCTCTTTAAGGGAGTTGCTCTCTAAGCAAGGTGCTCTTTATGCAAGGTTTTACTGTACTTGTCTGACTCCTCAGTTTGGCTAGGAAGTCACTACCATTTTTGTGTTGTGAGAACAGTCTGGCCATGTTATCCTGCTATGGTAATAGAATAGGCCATACTGCCAGAGACTCAATGCCAAGTATCAGATAGCGGTTAACTAACCTGACCACCCTGAAGACTAACCGCTTTGGGTGCCGAAGACCACAGGGAAGGGTGATGGTCCCCAAGTGGATTAAATCCCGCTTGAATCCATCTTTATTGATGGCTGGTAGCAACTTCATCAATACTGGCCTGGGGCCAATGAGGGCTCAGGACCAGAATATGACTTATGGTACTGGATTAGTGGGATGGGTGTCATGTTCCAATGCGGAAGGCAGATGAAAGGCCACTACATTATATTCTCAGGATAGAACTTCTGTCTCTATCCCAACTCCTGACAACCTAGCAGTTCAAAAGCAAGAAATTGCAAGCAGATAAATAGGTACCACTTTGGTGGGAAGGTAAACAGCGTTTTGTGTACTCCGGTGTCTAGTCATGCCTGCCACATGTCCACAGAAATATATGCAAAGGCAGACAGCACTGGCTCTTTGGCTATAAACAGAGATGAGCACTGAACCCTAGAGTTGGATACAACTGGCTTTTGAGCAAGGGCAACCTTTACCTTTAACCCCAGGTTTCCTTCCCAGATACTTAAAAATGATATGTTCCAGGCTGACATGCACCTCCTAAACTCCTGCAGTGCCCTGGGACACAGTGAAAGGTACTATCTAATTGTCAGGGATGGGTAGTTTATGCCTAGCCCAGTTGTCTTCTATATGTGGGATGGAAGAAGCAACCATGGCTTTTGGCACATTCTGCTTGATAAGAGGCATAGAAACTGTCCACCTTGGGGCCATGTCATAATTCCAACATTGTCAGTGGAAGTGAAATAGCAATGACAATTATACTTATATACCACCCCACCGTGCTTAGTGCACTCTCTGAGCAGTTCGCAAGTTAAGATGTTGAGGTACAATGATAGTGGCCTCCTCCAGCTGTTTCCATGTTGGAGGATAGTTTTATGATGAGCAGTCTGTCCTTCATCCTCTCAACTAGTCTGCTGACTTGAAGTATGGGAAACGTCACTTAGTTCTCATTGCCAATATTGAAGTACAATTCATTTGTCAGCTTGGTCTACTTCTTTAAAGGGCATGGAACATGGCGCTATCTTGTAAAGCAGGGATTCTCAACCTGCGGCCCACAGCGCCATTTCATGTGCCTCTCCCCTCCATCACACCAGGAAGTGCCATGTGGTGGAGGAAGGGCAAAATAGCCCTCCGGCCCCGAAGCTGTCTGAGGGAGCACAACCCGGCCCCCAGCGTTAAAAGGTTGAGAAACCCTGTTCTAAAGCGAAGGAAAGGAAAGCAATCACACTTATATACCACCCCATAGCACTTAGTGGACTCTCTGGGCGGTTCACAAGTTAATTAGCATTTTGCCCCCAACGTGTTGGGTACTCATTTTACTGAGCTCAGAAGGATGGAAGGCTGATCCATCCTTGCTACCCAATCAGGATTGAACTCACAATGTTTTGGTTGCTGCACAGCAGTTTAACCACTACACCACCAGGGCTCTTTAAGAAATGTTTAGGGTCTGGTTTCCAATGATACAGGCTCAAGGATGGCAGACGTGAAGCAACAGTAAAAGATTGCCTTTTTCTCATCGTGAAAGTAATTATGACAGGGCATCATGCAGATGTAAAGAAAATGGCTTCCACAAATACCTGAAGATCTATCCACATGTCACCTAAACCAGTGTCATCAGTGAGTAGCCATGGCCCTTCCTCTCCCCCCAAGATGTTTCTCAGGTATGGTGCTGGGGATGCAAGGGGGCTGAATGAAGCACTCTTTGAATTCCATGAGAAGCAACTTTACAATGCTATAATAATCCTATGCATTCAAGAACTTGGCTGCACAAGGCTTTAAAGGGGAAGAAACACAAATTGTTCTTTTTAAAATAAAATAAAATAGATATCTCAGAAAAATAACAAGGACAAAGACTTTTGACTCAACAAAAAGTCATCCCAACTTCTCTTGCAAAAAAGAAAAAGAAAACATGGTTGTTAAAACTCTCACAGAAAAACTCTGCTGGCTCTTTTGTACATTATATATTGCAGTAGTTCATGCTGTTTCTGAAGAGTTTCTAGCTTTCATCTGGAAAGCAACTGGACTAAAGTAGGTCACACCTGCTGAAGTACACGAGTTCACCTGAGATAATTCTTTCACAGGAGCAAAGAGTACAAATGAAAATTTCCACCCTCCTCCGCTGTCTTTTCTTAAGAGACACACAGTAGGTGGCATGTTAAATACAATCAGCCAAGGAAATAAACATTTTTATATAGCCTCATTGCACTGCAGTGGCTCAAGTGGCTAAGATGCTAACTGGGAGGCGGAAGGCCATCAGTTCGATTATCGAGTACTGCTGGATGGAACGAGCTCCCGTCTTTGTCCCAGCTCCTGCCAACCTAGCAGTTCGAAAGCAAGAAATTACAAGTAGATAAACAGGGACCTCTTCGGTGGGAAGGTAACAGTCTGCACTGGCTCTTCCCCTTTGAAACAGAGATGAGCACTGAACCCTTGAGTCAGATACAACTGGCTTTCGAGCAAGGGAAACCTTTACCTTTACATTGCACTTTACAGTTATGAAAACAAAGGCCAAAAAGAACATGGTATAGGAGAAAGAAACAGCATATCAACGTTTGGCTTCCTACTACGCAGCAGGCAGGAGAGAGATCAATCAAATGTAGAGAAATAGCCAGTAGGGTTGGAATTAAGCACTCTCTTCTTCCAGGACTTAGAATCATACAATGATGGAGGGGCCAATAAAGCCATCAAGTCCAACCTCCTGTTCAATGCAGGAATTCAGGTTAGGGGTGTACAGTCATCACAAACAAATTTTCAAAAACTGGATTCTGACCTTCAGAAGTTCATGTCACAACACATTTGTTAAGACTTTAATTAGGTACCACAAGACATTTGAATATTGGTGAATTCATTCCACAGTTCCTTCCACCTGACGTAGTGTGAGAAAGATTAGCCAAATCTATTGAGAGCAAACAAATAACTTCATACTATGAAAATGAGTAAGACTCAAGCCAAGCAAACAAACAAACCCTTGTGCAATTTCTCAAACCACATCTTTCCTTCATAGATGGCAAATGATCTTCAAACTGAGGACAATTTCAAAACAGTAGTGATATGATTAGTGTACAAGGACAAGGTTTTTAAAATTCATTTTACTGGCACATACCTGAAACCACAGATAACAGTGAACCCTATATATAATTACAGACAGTGACCTCTAGTGTCCAGCTCTAGTAATATGCCATATAAATACACATATTTTATGTACAGTATTTCATGATTTTTAATTGAATATGTTTAGATCCACGGGTACCTGAAACTGTGCATACTGAATCCTGCAGCAGGCAGGAAAGCAGTCCTTGTCCGCCCGCTGGGCTTTGTCATCATCAGAGCAGAGGAGCCCCCCGCCCCCCCAATGGTAAGCAAAGTTCGCTTCAGGCACGGCCTTGAAGGTGGCGGCAAAGGGCACGGCCTCCCACCTCAGTGGTGAGAAAGGAGGGTTCCTAGGTGGGGAAGAAGGGGTTTTTTATGTGGGAGGGGGTGAATTGGGGAACTTAGGGGGGAGAAAGGGAATGGGGGGATGATGTTGAGGGAAGGACAGGGAAGGCATCTGGGGAGGGCATTCCATTCAAAAAAATAGTGTGTCCCCCCAAATATCTGAGGAACCGTGAACTGGCCCCCAGCTTTAAAAGTTTGAGGACCCCTGATTTACACTATGATCTATAAACCATGATGTGGTCTCCTCAAAGGCCTGTTACAATCATCTTTGCAACACTAGTATTTTGGCTAAGCAATGCATGTTACACATAAGAAAAAGAAGAAAAGAGTACTGGCCAAAGTAAGGTTTCAAAAACTTTGTTTTTATATTTTAAAAAAACCTTTACAATATGACATAACCTTTTCCACATTTGTTAAATAAAACAGTTCACTTGGTGACCATGTTAAAAATATTTTCAGGTATATGAATTATTTCCTGAGCTAAATAATACAGATTAAGTAGGTGAATTAACTATAGCAGCAGACAAAAGACAATTTTATATTTTAACAATGGCAACAAAACAAAATGGATTTTTAAAAAGACACAATATCCAAATGAGGTGCCAAAATATCAGTATGATTGCAGTTAGAATGTGCGTTTAGCCTGTTTTTAAAGAAGTTACATTCAGCAAATGCCAGATTACATGATGATATTATGAAACCTCAGTCAGATGAACCTAGTTCCATGTCATTTCTTGCTGTAATGATGCAATAAAATTTCAAAGATACTCTTTAAAATTTACTGGCTAGAACCATCACAACACTGCAACAAAAAAAAGTCTTCAGCTAGTTACTTTTTTACTCTGAGAATGTTTCATCTAATATACATCTGGTATTTTTATAGCTACTGCAACCAAACTCAAAGATCAAGATATGCAGTAGCTATTTTACAGTTTCAATTATGGCCAACTGAGTTACAGCCACAATTGCAACCACAATTAAGTCCAGAATCCCATATATTTGTTTCCCTAGTTGTTCTTGGATTTAAACTTGGGTAACATAGGCTAATATTGCAGTCAACTTGCTTAGATTTCAGCCTATGCCTTACTGTAATAAAAGAAATTATCTGTTTTACAATGTCGGAAGAAAGTTTCATAAATAAACTATGTCAAATATATACCAAGAGACACCACCTTCTCCTGGAAAAAGCAAAATCCTATGATTTCCCCAATTATTTTAAGTTTTGAAGATATCCCTGTGTAAAAGCAAAATAAGTCTCTAAAAAAGCAATGAAATAGAATATTTAAATCTGATATGAACTAATATACAAATCTAGGATACAAAATTGCTGGAATTGAGAATACAAAAAAACCTCTAGAAGTTGCAATAATGCATAAATAAAAATAAAATTACAGTTATAAACCAAGTTCTTCCCCATAGGGAGTTTAAAACCCCAAGCTGTTCCACAGAGATACACGTGACTGTAATGTAAGCTTCTTACAAGAAGCAAAACATACTTGCCTTCTTGATTCTAATATCAACACCAAATTCCATTAATATATTCTGGACAGGAAGGCAACTGTTAACTCTCTTAAATTAGGTGTGTAAGAAACCCAGAGATTGAGAATAGGTAGAATCAATGTAGTGAAATCAGTTTCACTTTTAGTAGTAAGAAAAAAGAAATAAAAAATTAGTATGCCAAATTTATATTGTTTCTTTTGCACTTAATTCCACTGCAATAGTAGCCAAAGCTCAAAGCACACTGAACATTATGAAAATATTTCCAATGATTTGATTATAGTCTTTTGATCTCCTACATTGAGTTTCAGCTGCTTGACAATTAGCTCTTACAAGAAAAGCTGGACTCTCTGTTCCCATGGATACCTTACATTAAATAAACATGATATGAAGAATTGAAGAAAGTCTCACTTAAACCTTGGCCTTGTGCAAAGTGCTCTATCACTCTCTTGATCTTTGTATTCTTCTTTTTCACAAAGAAAAAAAATCAGTACGTTCTTTTTACAATAGCCAGAAAATACACGCGGCAGGAAGTTACTTTTCATCACAAACCCATTCAATCCCGAGATTGATAGAAGAGAATATAACCAGACTCTGAGTTCTTTGAGATGTCTGATGTCAACCCGTAGAATTCCTCAATAGCTTGTGCATCTATTTTCTGTTTAAAAAAAAAATTACAAGAATATATATTCTAAAAGAAAATGCAGTCTAATTGATCTTACGATAAATTCTTAAACTTTGCATCAAGGGAAACAAGACTAAAATTATTACAGCACCAAAATGACATAAAGAATGTCCTATATGAACAACAAGATGACACAATACTGGGAAAAAGCTAAATTCATCTGGTAGAAGAAGTTGGATTCCTACAAGACTGCAGCAAATTCATTTTTTGTGTGTGCAAATACTTCTAATTTGTCAGACATATTCTAAAACTAAACAATAAAAACAGAATAACTAAAATGATACTCTACAACTGAAAAATATAGACTTACAAATACAGTTGTACCTCGCTAAAAGAACATAATGTGTTCCACAGGATTGCTCTTTAAGTGAGTTTGCTCTTTAAGCGAAACAACATGACCAATTGTGACCCCAATTTATTTGTTACGCGAGTTTTTGGTTGGTTTTATTTGTTAAGAGAAGCGAATATACAGAAAAAAATTGCTCACCTCTACAATGTCATCATCAAAGAGCAACCAAAAATCATGACTCTTCACTATTGCAATGTAGTGTCCTCGGTTTGGTCCACTGTAAAGAAAGCAACTGATTTTATACCCATCTTCAGTTTCAAGAGCATTTAACGATATTCAGAAACAACTTTGATAATTACTACTCCTTATTTTCTCTTTTTAATACAACAATTATCTAAAACAAGACAAACTATCACGGTGTATCAAAAAAAATATATGAAGACTATAACTGAAGAAACAGCTAAGAAACTAAATATTCAAGTGAAAGTAGCAAAAAGGATCACTTATACATCCTTCAAAATTGAAGTTCTACTCTAATAGAGCTACATTAAATTAATTGCAGCAGTCCCATAAAGTAGGTGGGGATTCAGTCAGTAAGTTCCACCGATTCAATGAGGCTATTCTAGTTGCTGCTGGATTACAGCCAATATATAGTTACCAACATACACTTCTAATTCAGAATACTTTCTAGGATTGTAATTAAATAAGCAATCAACATTACATTGTTTCTGAGGTCAACTTCACAACAGATAACAAGTCCAGGATACATATGAGATACATTCATTCATGAATATCTAAAAATTGCAACATGTAATAAATAGCATATCCTCCAATAGTACCTAGTTCAAACAGGATTATTATTTTTCTCTTCACAGTGCAAATGTAATGTTGAAACTTCTTACCAATTGTTCAAGAATAACACTGTGTTATTTTGTTAGAAAACTAATTTCACAGCTAAGAAAATTCCAGTATTTTGGATTTTATAATACAGTACGTTTTAAAGGGAGGTAAGATAAATAATAAAAATAAAGTAAAAATATTTGGGACTCAAACCTGCATGATATAGAAAAATATCTATTTGCTTTTGAGGTATACAAATAAATACATATGCTCCAAGATGACAAGAAAATGTAGACTTAAAATAAATTATCCAAATTCTTTTCTTGAACTATGTCAGTCATTCATATTGTGCAACAGACATCTCATTTCCACCCCAAAGCTTGCCTGTTTCAAGTCCATAATCTTTGCTAGAAACAGAATCTGGGACCCTAATACTATTCATTTAGAGACCATTCTTATGATACCTTTAGCAGAATGGTTGTGGCTTCTCATGCCATTCAGGTAAGAAAAAAAGGAAGAGATGTCAGAGGCTGCCATATCATAGATGTTCCCTTTATGAAATGTGCTTTTTAATATTACCCAAGTAAGTCACATTGCTCAGAAGGAATTGGCTCTAAGAGCCAAAGTTTATGGTATAAAAAGTCTGTCAGAAGCAGGAGCTAGTATAATGTTGACTGTACAGTCTTACTTGCACAGAGGTTCTGTGTTTAACTCCCAGTGACTAATCACAAAGTGAAACAAGCTAATTTGCAAACTAACGGAGGCATAAAAAACATTTTCAGCACTTAAGGAGTTCTGTTTTCATGTCATGGACTATCTGTAATATTTATTGGCCGTGAGATGACTTAAGACGCAACTATGCAGGTGCAAAATTTCTTCATTTCAAGCAACTACATAACTCTATACATGTAACATAATCCAACAAATCAGTATATTTTCAGGATTTTTAACAGAAATATACCAATGGTCAAAATCCTATTGTATAATGTAAACAAAGTTGTAACTTTCAGTCTATGCCATAATCTTCAGGGATGTGTACATGTGTTGAGCAAGTGTGTGCATGTTCACTCCCATGAACAGTAGCAGGAGCCCTTCATTTATGACGAGGAACAGGCCACACCTTACAGCTTTGCTAATGTTACATGTTAGGATTTTAACCAATATTTCTTACTAAGTCAACAAAAATAACGGATCGCACCCTATTGAATTACCTTCCACAATGAACCACCACAGCCACAAGATCATACATCCTGTCAGGATTAGTGGCATCTCCTGATGTATTAAACAGTCGAAGTTCTAAAGGAAATACTACTCTGTATGAGAGTTTTGTATATCGATGCAGCTGATCCATGTATTTAAATCTCTTCAAATGCAGAGCTAGAATCATGGGCAGTTTTTTTACTTTCATCCTAGAAAAAAATTTAAGTCGATCACCACACTAATATACAAGATTTAATTATGTTATGAGGAGCCACTGAACATTATTAAAATTAACTCCAATGTCAATACTACTTAGTCAGTGTCCATTGTAATTCCAATACAGCTGGCAATTCTATACACAATAAAACCCTGGTGCTTCTGACAATCCCTTGTAACCATTATGCTCATGTAACAGTCAACATGGCAAATCATAAACTATATACAACTAGGAACAAAAAACAACAATGCTAATTTGAGGATTTGGAATAACTCAAATGCAACAATACTTACAAGACATGTTGGGCTTCCTCTTCCGTGTCTAAGCCAAACGTGAAACTGCCACAATGAAGCATATCAGAGAATAAACAAATTTTAAAAATGTTGTAGCACCTAGAAGACTAACTGTTAACTTTTAATGTGAGCTTTCGTGGATCAAGTCCACTCCATCAGACTTGACCCACAAAAGCTCACATTAAAATTTAACAGTTAGTCTTCAAGGTGCTACAAGGTTTTTTGTTTTGTTTTGTTTATTCCCTGATATGCTTGAAACATGGCTATTATTCCAAAAACTGCCAAAAATGAAGGCACCTTTCAATGAGTTCATCCTGCAGCTCCTTTTTAAACAATTTTTCAGATCCCTTCCTTAATGCAATGGGCCTACTCCACTGTAACATATTATGTTAAACAACAGGACTTCAGCCAATGTTATTAAAACCCATTTTGTTCACTTTCGCTTTCAAAAGATTCTATCCTATCATTATCTCATACTGTTTAGTACCAGACACTCAAAGTTGTTTAGCTCACAGTGTTTGCTCAGACAGTAATATTCTGTAATAGCTAGAGCTTGAGCCAGATGGGACATTAACTAGGAAGGGAAATTGTTATAGATAGGATTAGATATTTCACATGAGCTTCAGACACTAGGGATATGGGCAACTGAATGGCTGAAGTCTTTCTTTTAAACATAGAATTTTACTGAATATCATGTCTCTTTGATATTTTAGACAACAGACTCAACACAAAACCCGAACACTCAGTTTATGGAATAAAGAGTATGATCTAGAAAAAAAACACCCTCTGAAATACTATATGTTGACCATACCTTTTGTGTGCTTCCTGTTTACTACGACACTCTTCACAGTAATATTTATATTCACTGCACAGAGTTTCTGTATTGCTGAAACCTCTGAAATAGAAGAATTTTGATTAAATTGCAAGACAACTTCCAGTTTGAGAACACACTATGGCAATAGCATAACCAGCACCAAAATGCACGTTGCACTAGGAACTGGACTTTTGAATTAACGTGAGCAAGGAAAATCGTGAAAGAAGGGCTTACTTTTGCATTTAGATTACGTGTATTTCATTATTTTTTTAAAAAGATTCTGAAATCTGACTTATTTCACAAATGAGATGGTCAGAAACATTCCACATTTCATTTTTAATTCCTCCTCAGACAATCTGCATTTGATCCATGCATGTAAGTGCATGTTACTGATATCCATTCATATTTATTGTGCCTCAGTGACATCCAATAAATAAATAAACTGTCCAACAGGATTCAAAGAACATCCTGAGGTGAAGGGGAGTCTTTGCCTCTTTAAAAACCTTGGCAAACTGAAAGGTCTGTTCCTTTAGTGACTTGTTTGCTGCTGCTGCTGCTGCAAGATTTTCTCTACTCCTTCCTTGCACCTGGCTCATTATCCGTACTGCACAAGTCTGATGAAGTTTTTACTTTCCAAAATATAGTGATTTGGCTGGTTTTGGAGTAGATTACTATCTGGGGCTTTGTCCCTGCTCTTTTGGAGTAGCTCTGAGTGCTCTGTAGGGCTTTATTTGCTCTAGCACCAGAAAGGAGCAACATGAAGCAGGACAAAAAAAAGCAAAAACGTTCATCCATTTCACGTTTGACAAAAGGAATGCTACATGAATGACAGCCGCCGCCACCGCCCCCCGCCCTCAAATCTGCGACAAGTAAGACCCAAATGTTTTTCACATGCATGTATCTATTTTGCTCTACATGGTGTGAATATTATACATATTGGTTCCAAACAATACAAAATAGAGGCAAGGATATGTGGCATTTCAGGTTCTGTTAGCAAGCCAAGTTAACCAGCACTCTGACATGTGAGACTGCTACATTAAAACGGAGAGACTCCTACATTAAAGATCTGGTGGTATAATAAAAAGACAGCCTGTTGTATACAATGATAGAAGCAGTGGCTAGATAAACTTCCCTACCTTAAACAATGCGTAATTGAAGTATTTTGCTCCACATCAACAGAAAGGTCTAAGAAGTCTTCATCTTTGCTGCTTACCTACACATGAAACAGTAATGTTAAAATTGTTGTTGTACTGCATACAGAACATTTAAAAACAAAAGTGACAACACACTTTGTCAATAATCATTCTAGAGAACCACTACATAAACTTTGCAGATGTAAGATACAGTAGACAGAGCTGTAATTTCCCACCAATATCCTATTATTACCTGCCAAATAAAAAATAACTATTTTTCGAGACTTTCTTTCACCTTTTACAGTTGAATCTCATCTACAACAGAAGCTAGTTTTGGTTACTTTGTTAGACAAGTCTTGTAAAATGCAGTTCATATGGATCTTGGACTCTGCATGTCCTCCAGTGAGACACAGCAGTCAGAAAAGGTGTTTTAGGAATCTAGTTTGCTCTTCTGCATCTTGTGTAACAATCTAGGTTAGGGTTGGCCAACCTTGGTGTCCCAGGTGTTCTTGAACTTCTATTCCCAGAAGTCCAAGTCAACACACCTGCTGCTCAGAGCTTCTGGGAATTGAATTCCAAGTATACCTGGCGCACCAAGGTTGGCCATCCCTTATCTAGGTATTAATTTAAACAGAAATAGTTTGTCACTGATGATGCCATCATTCCTATTATGCATAAGCTGTATAAACTCCACAAAAGAAGTTCAGCCAGCTTTTAAAAACACTA
Source organism: Furcifer pardalis (assembly GCA_030440675.1). Lineage (NCBI taxonomy): Eukaryota > Metazoa > Chordata > Lepidosauria > Squamata > Chamaeleonidae > Furcifer > Furcifer pardalis. Next base: position 95,065,447 of record CP126895.1, on the reverse strand, counting down.
TGTTAGGACATCACATAGATTTGTTATTGTTATGAGCCATCAAGTCATCTCCAAATTATGGTGTCTCTATGAATAAGCAATCTTCAAAATGTCCTGTCCTCAACAGCCCTGCTCAGTTCTTGTAAACTCAAGCCTGTGGTTTCCTTCAGAATCAATCCATCTCATAGCTGGTCTTCCTCTTTCCCTGCTTCCTTCAATCTTTCCTAGCATTATAGTCTTTTCAGTGGATTCTTCCCTTCTCTCAGTTTCATCATTTTTGCCTCCAGAGATGGTTCAGACTTGATTTGTTCTAGCATCTATTTGTTTGTCTTTTTGGCAGTCGCGTGTATCTGCAAAGCTCCCCTCCAACACCATATTTCAAACAAATCAGTGTTTTCTGGGTCAGCTTTTAATGGCTAGCTTTCATACGCATATGGCCACCCCTCCCCCTGGGCCCAAACCAACAGCCGGGGAAGAAGCCAGAGCAGGTTGAGGACTTTGCCGCGTCTCTCCCTGAGCCCACACCAACAGCCAGGGAAGAAGAAGCCAGGGCAAGTTGAGGACTTCACTGCCCCTCTCCCTGAGCCCCCATCAACATATTGTATTGTAATATAATTTATTGTTTGTAAGCCACCCTAAGTCGCTACGGCGAGTGGGTGGCAATATAAATTTGAACTAATAAATAAATAAATAAATGGTGATCAGAAATACACCAGTGTGGATGGCCTTGGTCTCCAGTGACACATCCTTATACTTGATGACCTTTTTAAATTTCTTCTCTGTTGCCTTTCTAAGTCTCAGTTTTCTTCTGATTTCTTGGCTACAGTCTCTGTTTGTACCAATGATGCCATCTCATTCAGATAGCAATATATAAAAACTGCATGATTTTGCTTTGTCATTATGTTTTTGAATAATATAAAGAAATCTTTACACATAGGCTTTAAAAAAATTTATGAAAATGCAATGCTCAATTCCTGAACTTCAAAGGAAAAGAAAATTAAAAATTCCAATAAAACCTAGTATCATACACAAAAGCTAAAAGCACTAAAACTGTATTATAATAAATCTGCTTTTGGCCATAAAATTAGAGAGTACAGTAATACCTCGGATAACACTAAGACTTGGTTCCACAAGTCTTGGTGTTATCCGATTTTTAGTGTTATCCGATGCATGTTAAAATCCTATGGGATGTATCGGATAACGTTAAAGCTCCATAGAGATACATTGTAACCGCACAGGCTTTAGCGGTTGTTATCCGATACATTCCATAGGACCTTAACGTTATTTGATCCAATTCTCCTCCCCAGATTACTTAACGTTATGCGATTTTAGCGTTATCCGAGGTAAACGTTATCCGAGGTATTACTGTAATTTTATATTTTGCCATTACAAAAGGATTTGTGAACTATTTTAACAGGCACTATTCACTTCTACAAAGTTTGACTAAGAAATGTACAATTTTATACTTCCCTGTTCCAAAATCTTTAAACAATTTAAATTTAAATTAATACTTCATATTCAATTTTGTTAATTGCTTCCAGTAACAAGTATTTTCTAAAATCCTCTTTTATACTGACAATAGAACAATTTGTTAGGTAAGACTCAGCAAATGAGATTGCTATATTAAATAAGAGTAATGGGTAAGAAAATACTTACTGTTTCACAAGTGAGACATCTTGTTTCATTGGTTAATGTTCCCTGAAATATTTCATGAACCCATGTTGGATCTGGCAGACTGTTGTTGTTTTCATTGTCAATGCAACCATTCGATAGTCGCCCATTTTGTTTCTCCTGCTTCCTTTCTTCTTGCAAAATATCTGCTACTGTATTCAACAGGTAGTTCAAGAACTCATGTGCATCTTGCTGCATATAGTTGTCAAAAAGCTCTACAAGAAACAATAAAGGGAGCTTATATAATAATTTTAAAATGTCAAAAACACAGCTATAAAAGCTATATTTAATATTTCATGAATCTGACATGATTTCATGAAAATTTGATAAGTAATAGGAGAGAGAAACTAGTGTTGCCCTTGTGTCCTCCTTGGGGGCACCTGGTTAATCACTGAGAGACTATGATGACATAGACCAGAGATTCTCAACCTGCGGCCTGTGACACCATTTCATGTGCCCCCCACCCACCTCCACCACACTAGGAAGTGCCATGTGGTGGAAGAAGGGCAAAATGGCCATCCAGCCCCCGAAGCTGTCTGAGGGAGTGTGACCCAGCTCCCAGCTTTAAAAGGTTGAAAACTCCTGACACAGATGGTCCATTAGTCTTAACACAACACGCTGTTATATAATTTAACATTGTACCTCATTCTCCCAATGCTTCCTTACACCTACAGTATGGTCCCACTCTCAATAATAAGTTGGCCAGAACCAATGGTACTACTGAATGAGTGGGCAGATATTGACTTCGCTTATGAGAATAAATGGCTGCTGCTGCTTCCTGTAGAAAACGTAAAGTGTACGTGCAGTAAACCCATTCATGAGGATTCACAGAGACTTGGGCTTCTGGGAACTGAAGTCCAAGAACACCTGAAGTGCCGAGGTTCGCCATCACAGTACTAGACAAATTACAATGCTACACCATTTAACACTTCCCCACATACTGCTGTTTTGTTGAAACACTATTTTCACCACCTTCTCAAGAGTCAGTCTTTTTTGGTTGGGACAAATTGACTTCCCTTCCCCTTCTCTCTCCCTCCCCCCTTCTCCCTCAGCTATTTTCATGTGCACTTTCCTGGACAGAGACACACATACTATCTAGACATTCATGTGCTGCCCACGCAAGTAGGCAGACAGGCAAGCAAGGGGTTGGCTGAGAGCTCTTCCTTAACCGTTTCTCACCTACTGGGGCCCTTCCCATGCGTTAAAGGCATGGAGTACACACATAGGCAAGCAAGAAAATGAGCCATCCATAGGGACTGTGGTGGCTTAGTGGTTAAGACACTCAACTTGATGACTGGAAGGTCGGCAGGTCAGCAGTTTGAGACCTGAGTCGACAAAGTGAGCTTCTGTCTCTGTCCCAGCTCCTGCCAACCTAGCAGTTCGAAAGCAAGAAATTGCAAGTTGATATGTAGGTACCACTTCAGTGGGAAGGTAAAAGCATTATGTGCACTCCGGTGTCTAGTCATGTCTGACACATGCCCACTGAAACATCTGCAGAGGCAGACAGCATTGGCTCTTTCGCTATAAACAGAGATGAGGAGTGAACCCTAGAGTCAGATGCAACTGGCTTTCGAGCAAGGGTGACCTTTACCTTTACCTTAAATGAGCAGTCAATCAGTTGGACTCTTCCACAGTCCCTCCCTACATGATAAAGATGGCAAAAGCACAAAATATATGGGGCAGTTACAGCAGTTCCTTGTCTCGCTCTCAATTCTTCATTTCTCCTTCCAGTCTTCCCTTCTTTTCCTCCTCCTCTAGTACCACAGACTTAGAACCAGCTCAAACTTTCATTTGTATTTTCACCTATCTAATAAAGTACAATGTTACCATGATCCCTTTTAATGTTGTTTCAATTAGCACTCCATGTTTCAGGAACATATCCTGAGCATAAATGTGTTGTTGTGATCAGTTGACCTGAATTTTCTCAGTACATAAACGCTGCTCTTCTTTGCTGCACACACACATTTAACAGAGTGCCTTTTTTGACAGTTCAAAAATACTGTTTAAGTGGCACAAAATCAATAGAATTCCCCACCACCACCACAGTATATGCTGGTACAGACAGAACATAACTCTTGATTCTTAGTAAGAGCGTCGATGCCAAACAACTAGGTAAGCGTCTCTTTTGATCATGCATGCAAGAGGAAAATGGTATTTACATAATTTCAACAGCTACTTCTGACACAAGATTAAAAACTGGCTCAGTAGAATTAATTAATACAGTACTGGCAGGAATTCTTTCTTTCATGCAGAAACTTTTCTGTCACTGAGGCACTTACTAAAAAACAGTGATGCTTTGTGTGATTGTGTTCAACCTAGGGTAGAACTCAATCAAACCATGAACAATCATGAAAAACCAGGGTGAGGTTTGAGATGACATGCCAGCTAAATAAAATTTGACACTTGAACAGCTTGAAAGCTAGCTATACTATCACATGTTGCAACATCTTATGCTTGGAAACACAATTGACAACTACTTAAAAAGAGCAGTGAGTAATCAATCTAGCTGTTGAATTTTGTAATGCTCCTGCTTGACAGAAACAGAATGATTATTTAACTATGACAGTAAAACAACATAAAGGTCACTGCAAGTAAAATAACAGAAATGAACAATGAAGAATACCCCCATTCTGAGTAAAACCGACAGAGACAAGCGTTTCACAACAACATCAAGCATTACCATTCTCCTTTCGCAGTCTTGTTATGAACTTTTTCGGAGGAATCACTCCAACCTTTTTCTTCTGCGTGGCTATGCTGTGAAACAGATCAGCTAAGCAGGTGAGAAGGCTCTCTTTTTTCCTGGGCTGACTCTTGTATGCCAAGACTTTCTCTCGAAATGGACGACAAAAATAAAGTGCCTGGAGAACTGAATTGCAGTAACATGTATTCCCAAACTATAACACAAGAAAATGATGTTAGATCAAGCGGAAAAAGGAAAGTTTATCTACTATAAAAGATGCGTAAAAAGACAAATCTAATAAGACATACAGTGGTACCTCACTTAAAGAGCATAATGCATTCCACTGGATTGCTCTTTAAGCGAAACACCATTGTAAGTGACCAATTGTGACTTCAGGCGGGGGGGTGGGCGGGATTGTGAACCCTAATTTAGTTGTTAAGTGAGTTTTGGTTGTTTTTAGTTGTTAAGTGAGGCAACCATTCAGAAAAAATTCTGCTCTTTAAGCGAGGTTTTACTTATTTGCATTTGTGTGTGTGTGTGTTTTCTGTTAATATAATTAGGCAACCCTTTTGGATTACAAATCCTATGGCTATCTGCTCTGGGAGTTCCACCTGACAGGCCCATATTTTCGGAGGAACCACTCCAACCTTTTTCTTCTATGTGTGCTGTGAAACAGATCAGCTAAGCAGGTGAGGCAGCCTAAATTTGGCTCGCCTAAAGAAAAAGCCTCAATGGGAAAGCTTTGAGGGCTAGGATAGGCCTGGTTTTGCCCCAGTTTCCTGTTAGAAAGGAAGCTCCACCTAACAGTGAGGGAAGCTTCATTTCTGAGCAAGAGGTTCAGAAAGATGCCTATTTTGTAAGTGTGGGTCTGGCAGGTGGAACTCCCAGAATGGATAATTATAGCATTAATAATCCAAAACAACAACAACTCCTAAGTCCCATGCCTAAATACATTTCCCCCATGAATCAATGACAGACTTAACTTTCACAAACTCTGGCACTGGCTTATTGCTATCCACTTCTTATACTGTTTGTATTTAGAAACATCCAGTAACCAATGGACAGCATTCTTCAATGCAGTATCATTAAAATCATTATTTTAAAAAGTGTAGTGTAATAAATCACTAATTTACCAATTTTTAATGCAACAGTACAAAATATTATGAGAAAAACTTGCTCGTTATGTGAGTTTTTCGTTAAGTGAAACGCTCGTTATGTGAGTTTGACTGTATTTCATTTTATATTTGCTTTTATAAAATGGCTTTAAAACTTTTTAATTCATTCTCAAAAAATGTTTTCCTATATTTCACTGAGACTCACTTTGTGGGGGCTATTGGTTGAAAAAGAAAGGAATAAATAATTTAAATAACTGATACTAATAATAATTTTAAAAACTATAAGCAGGGCACAGGTTGCCTACTCTAGCACAGAACCTAAATTAATCACAAGTAATATTTCAGCTATTTCCTTTATCCCCATTACTCATTCCAGAACTATCCCTTTCAAAGAAAGATAGACAACTTACATTTACTAAACCGAAATAGTGCTCATTGACAGGAAACTGTTCTGGACCAATTTCTTTTTCCAAAGCGGAGGCATTAGCGCCCTAGGAGGAAATACACATTTAGGATCTGTTAAGTAATTTCATAGATTTGTTATGTGATGCAGTTTGATATGTTAACGAGGATAGCACATGTTCCTATACACACCATTTCTGACATTAACTAGAACACAGTTCAATAATCGCATACTTATATTTTATAAATACACTTACAAAGGAGAAAAACAGATATATGGCCACATAAAAATTTTATTTAAATGATATTAATAGTCTACCTTGCAATAACTAATACAGAAGCAATTGATATGTTGCTATTCTGCTTTAAACTTTATATCAAAAAGTTATCAAGAAGGAAATATTAAGTATCATAATGACATCTAGAGGTGCCCTATTTAGGTACAGTTGTACCTCGCTTAAAGAGCATAATGCGTTCCACAGGATTGCTCTTTAAGCGAGTTTGCTCTTTAAGCAAAACACCATTGTAAATGAGCAACTGGGGGGGGATGCGAACCCCAATTTATTTGTTAAGCGAGTTTTTGGTTGGTTTAATTTGTTAAGCGAAGCGAACATTCAGAGAAAATTCTGCTCTTTAAGCAAGTTACTCTTTAAGCGAGGTGCTCTTTATGCGAGGTTTCACTGTATTAGACATTAACCTGAGTAGGGCTAAAAAGGTATGTGGACACAGGGATGCAAGAAAACCATGTCCTACTTCCCCAAGATCTCTCTCAGTGTTCTGATAGTTCTAGACAAAGCACTGCAGTAAACTCCATAGGGGCTGCAGTGGTTCAGTAGCTCGTCTTGTTGGCTGGAAGGCTAGCAAGTCTACAGTTCGAGACCTGGGTATTCTATGACGGATCGAGCACCCATGTCTGTCCCAGCTCTTTGGTACATGAAAGGTGCCTCATTTGGGTATCCCCTGAGCAGTTTCTTCAGCAAAAATCCTTTCAACACAGAATAATTTCTGACATTCATTCAAGCCCACTTATAACATCGCCATGCTTAGAAGTACTAATAACACAAAGCCCCCTATTACAGAATCAGAGGATCCTCTGCAAAATTCTGTATTAAATATAAAGATCTGAAAAACTTTCAAGAGGGAAAAGGATGTAGAACTTATGGGTGGAACTTATGTGCATCACCACCAGCCCCTTTTAACTGTATGGTTTCAACTGTATGAATGTGGTTGGTGACAGACCTTTGGACAACCTATCTTACGATATATTACTTTCCTAAAGGACATGATGTTATAATCAGATACTATCATTTTATAGACAAAACAGCTCAGTAAAGATCTACAAAGACAGTTTTGTAGACAAAATTGGCAAACTGCTTGCTTAATGGTTCTTAGGTTGGATAAGTTGCAGGCAGTAAATTTTGTATGACTGGTCTGCATCCTCAGAGCAAACTGCTAGGATACTAGCAGAAGAACCAACCCAGTGATTATCTATTATCCAGATGAGACTCTCAAAAACCACAAGATTTTATATCATTGTATTACTACTATCAGTTACTATGAAAACTATTTTTGATTGAGAAATGCATAAAAATGTCACCTTTGAAGGTCTATATAAAACTATATAGATATACAGTCAAACCTCACTTAACGAGTGTTTCACTTTGCAAAAAACTCGCATGACGAGCGGGGTTTTCAAAAAGCGATCCTGCTCGCATAACGGAAATTTTCACTATGCGAGTCAGACTTCCACTATGGAAATGCTCACATAGCGAGTGTTTCTATGGGGGAAAACTCGCATAATGAAAATTTTTTCGCTATGCGAGTCCGGCTCACATAGTGAAAATATTCACTATGTGAGTCAGACTTTCCCTATAGAAAACTCACATACTGTACAAGCATTTCTACGGGGAAAACTCGCATTAATGAAAAAAATTCTCTATGCAAGTTTTTCCCCTAAAAAAAGCTTGTTATGCGAGTTTCCCCATAGGAATTTTCTCTATGCAAGTCTGACTCGCATAGCGAAAAACTCGCATACCAAGCAGCCTCGCAGAAAGAATTAAATTTATTATGCAAGATATTACTGTATATCAGGAAATCACAATGCTCTTGATAGGAAGTAATTATTCTCAAATACAGTGGTACCTTGCTTAAAGAGCATAATGCGTTCCACAGGATTGCTCTTTAAGTGAGTTTGCTCTTTAAGCAAAACACCAATGTAAATGACCAATTGTGGGGGGGGGGATTGCGAACCCCAATTTATTTGTTAAGCGAGTTTTTGGTTGGTTTTATTTGTTAAGCGAAGCAAACATTCAGAGAAAATTCTGCTCTTTAAGCAAAACACTTTTTAAGCAAAATGCTCTTTATGCGAGGTTTGACTGTATAACACTCACACACTTGCCGCCTCTATAGCTGGGAAGGGGAATTTAACTTTGACTTTAACTCAGCCTGCTATATTATATAGTGCAATAAATTCTGATTAATCCTAACGATGGTTAATGTTCAACAAGTCATTTCAGAGTACAGCTTCAGAGGTTATTTGTTGAAATATAATTGTTAGCTACAATTACCACTGGGAGCATGGGAAACAGTGATTAAATAAAGGTAGATGCAAGAGCTTTTGAACCTGTTTCAGCCCCATGGAGGGGACTGAACACCAGAAAAGTACACATTTTCATCATGTTGTGCTAAATCATGATTTACTACGATATCTTAATATGTCAGTGGTGTAAGTGCATGTGTGTCTGTGAATGAATGAATAAGAGAGATTTCATGTATGCAGACTCATAAATAAATAATTGAAACCATTAGATACACGTTTAATACTGTTCCACAAATAGACAGATGCACAAAACCATCCCCACATTGGAAGGCTGGGTTGAAAGAAACTGTAGTTACACAAAATCCAAACCTTCTGTAACCTTGACAAAAATCAGCTCTTCCTTGCAACTGCTGGAGAGGGAAAAAATGCCATGCATGCCTCACTTTTGCATAATGTATTTCCTTTGGGTCTCCCCATTTTACTGACAAAATTGCTTTGTCCTTCACATATTAGAACTCTAAAAATAAACTTTGTGATGAAGTGTAGGTACTGCAGTAAATATACATGTGATGTCAGGGTGGTGATATACCAGTAAAAGTGCTGCAGAATTCCACACCATATGTTCCACCATTCTGGCTAATTCATAAATACTTTACAAGCTTAACTGTTTCTCATATTACCAACTGCTCATCTGTTCAGTACTCATTTAGTATGCACAAACTGGAGCCTCTCTTATTTTCTAAATGCTGTTTGCTTTGACTGTGTGAAAATAAGATTCCAAAGTGTTCATTTTCTATGTCTTTGTCTTCCCTGAGGATATGCCTCTACTTCACACTGTTGTGGTACCCAAAGTGGTGTAGTGGATAGAGTGAAGGACCTCAGACTGATTCCCCACTTGGCCATGGAAACTCAGAGACATGTGGAATGGCTAAATCCTTAAATACCTCACTTACCCTGACCTACTAGGGTCAGTTTAAGTCAGGTGCTATTTGATAATAGCACATAGCAACCACTCAACAGCGTGCTTAATTCCCTTCAGAAGAAAAAGGCAGAAAATACTTCTCTGCATTAGGAATTTATCTGTTTCTATCACACTGATTCCATATTTTTTTCCAATGATGTACATGTATATAGGCTCTCAGGGCAACCAGGAAGAAATCATTACTATCACTCCCCTAATTCCTTGATGTAGGGGGGAAACCCACTCGTAAAAGCCCAGTCAGCTTATTTCATGAATTTTTTTTTCTTTTCTAGTTAAGTCTGGAGCAACAGTATCATTTGGCTTATCCTCTCTGTATGAAATAAGGCTAACGGTTGCTGAGAAACACTCGAATACTTGCAACTTAGGAATTGGAACATAGTAAATGCATTACACCTATTCTAAAGCTTCTTTGTGAGGAAATAATTGTTGATACCCTGTTTAACCATATGGTAGAGAACAGAATCATGTATCATGATAGTTAGGGTGTGTGTGTGTGGGGTGTGTGTGTCTAATAAAGCAGTTAAAATATACATATGGGTTATTAGCATATTACTGTTGCAACTTCATTTTGTGGGAAAATGTTGTTGGGAAAAGTAATAAAAAACAAAATGCTATTCTCAAGATCAAAAGTAGATGTCATGTGAACTTTCAGATGTCACTGGACTGCAGCTCTCATCAAAAAGCAAAGTAATCACACTTCTATACCGCCCCATACCCTTAGTGCACTCCAAGAGCAGTTGACAAGTTAATTAGCATTTTGCCCCCAACATGCTGGAAAGCAACACAAAATGTATCACTATTTCTTTAAAATTACCTGGAAATTTATGGAAAGGTGTATTTCATTCATTTTTAGGAATTTCTCTTCTATACTAATTTTAATCATGACATATCTGAAAATCACTGTTTCCAAGCCAATTTCTCAACTGAAAGCCTAGAGTTCAAAACTGCAAACAAGCTGGTGTCTTGAACTACTGCTTCTATTTCTGTGAATTTTAGAAACTTATGAAACACAATCAACAACTTAATTTGGGGATTTAGCCACCTAAAAAATCAATACAATGAAGAATACAAGTAAAGAAGGAGAAAAATATACACCACAGTACATCTGCTCAACTGAAGACACTTTCTAGTGAAACTAAATTGTATAAAACTTAAACACCTCCTTGAGGAAATACAGAAAATGATTTCTGAAGGATCTCTTTGCTTTAGTACATTTATATATACTTCCAGAATCCTCTTCATGAAAAATGCATACAGTCAGGAAATTATTTACCCCTGATGGACCATCCGTCACACAACTAAATGCATTACAGCTCATTTACCGATTCTGCAAGAAGTCATGCAAAGGTCAGCCTGCTACAGGGGGAAACCACTTCTGCCCTAGATTTCTTCAAAAGGATTTGGGTCACTATATTTTTGAATCTTCAGTTTAAATTTATTTTCAAAATATTTACTTTTAATAGTATTGAAAACAATCATCAAGGTTGACAGGGCCATTAACTAATTGAAAGCCCTAGACTGCCTCTGGAAGTCTTGCTACTTCATATCAAGCACTACCTCTATAAACTGTTATACAACAGTGACTACCTCAGGGATAGAGATAACTACCTTACCATATAAGCTGTGGGTGGGAAGCAGGGCTTAGTTCCATCCTAACAACATTGACCCCATTCTTCAGGCTTCCCTAAAGAAATGTCTGCACATTATCTAAATGTTCGCTGTATGAGGATAGACAGTTCTTTTTAAATGTTCTGAATGTCAAGAGATGTTTACTTATTTGGGCAGTGTGATAGCTCAAAATGGAGATGCAGAGGTGGACACCAAATGCCATTTTGGAAAAACAACAGCAGTCTTCTAGAGAATGAATAAGATCTGGTCCTCACCATCTATATCACTAAAAATTAAGCTCTGCTTGTTCACCTCCATAGTGATCCCAACAGCCATCTATGCCTTTGAGACTCAGAAGGCATCAGTAACTATCAACAAGAGACTTGATGCCTTCCAGCAGAGGTGCCTCCACTGAATTTTAAAGATCCCCTATTCTGACATCAATACCAATGAGGAGCTGCTTTGAAGGAGTGGCTTGTGCAAATTACATATCATTGTATGAAGAAGACTCCAAATGGCAGGCCATAGTCTTCATGTGCAGGAAAACAGAATCCTTAAGGTGGCAAATAGGTTGGGCCCCTCCTAAAATCAAACAACAAAGACACCCTCAAAATACATGGCAAAGAACTTTCACAGGAGACTTGACATGGGGGGATGCCGAAGCACTCGCACAGGACCAAAGCTGCTGGAGATCCCTTGCTGCTTCATATGCTAAATAGCAGGGGAGGATCTAAGTAAGTAAGCACCTCATGTTAGCTTAGTATCCAGGCTTTCCCAGGGTACTGTTCTCCAGATATACAACTCCCACAACCCATGCCATTGACTCAACCCAGCTGAAAGGTATGATATTGTAGTTGTAGTCATAAACATCAGGAGAACACCTACTGGCAAAAATTGTTCTAAACCAGGGGTGGCCAAACTACAGCCTGCAGGCCAGCCTTGGCCCACAGCGACATTTCATGTGAACCACAATGCCCTCGCTGCTACTGGAAGTGAAAGCAGGCATGCATAAACATGCCCATGCCTGCTGTAAATGCACCTGCAACTGTTGTAAATGCGTTTACGACAGCAGTGGATCCATTTTACAGCAGTGTTTATGGTGGGAGGAACCACGTGACTAACCCGCTCAGCTGGTGGGGGGATGTGGTCAGGTTCATGACATGAAAAGTTTGGGAACGCCTGTTCTAAACAAGAACAAGCTAATACAGAATTAACAAAAACATGGATTCCTTTTCTAGGATAACTAGCCTATAACAGTGGTAGTGAACCTTTTAGAGACCAAGTGCCCAGAGGAGCGGGGAGTGAACTCTGTGTTAGAGGGAGGGAGGGAGCGCACACATTGAGCTGCTGGGCAGAGGGGCAGGGCAAATGTGCTGGGATGATGGCGCGCATGCCAACAGAGCGGATTCTGAGTGACCCCTCTGACACACATGACATACTTTCACCACCACTGGCCTATAACAACGGAGTGACATAATTTATTATAAGGAGGATAGAGAAGTGAAGAGCCTCTAAACTAGAAATACACACATGTGTACACACCTACCAATATCTTTTCTTGCTGGGAAGAGTTACAAAGCCTTCTCTTCACCATCATCAGTTCATGAGGAAAGACCAATCTATATAGTATACCCTGCAAAAGAGTGTGTGTGGATATTGCAAAATCCTTTTCCCTACTGAAAAAAAGTTTGCTGTAGTCATCCTTCTTTCTTTCTCACTCCCAGAGAATTCAATAATTACTCTTTCTTCCCAAGATAAAGAGAAATCAGTGTGAAACTGGTGTAAATTGATTTCATTCAAGCAATGACAACACATCATTACACACTCTTCAGATTTTTTCAGAGTGGGGCCATTAAGGCACAAGTGCCTGTAATTTAAAAGCTATAAAATACACATATTGTACAGTACAGTTGTACCTCTCTTAAAGAGCATAATGCGTCCCACAGGACTGCTCTTTAAGCGAGTTTGCTCTTTAAGCGAAACACCATTGCAAGTGACCAGTTGTGACTTCTGATGGGGTGTGTGTGTTGTGAACCCCGATTTAGTTGTTAAGCGAGTTTTTGGTTGGTTTTATTTGCTAAGCGAAGCGAACATTCAGAGAAAATCCTGCTCTTTAAGCGAGTTACTCTTTAAGCGAGGTGCTCTTTATGCGAGGTTTACTGTACTTATACGAGCAGTCATTTACAGTATTCTGTAAAGACGTGGCCCCTGCTTGATTAGTAGTGATTTATTTTTTTAAAAAAATTAAAGTCTAGACAGCCGTTATTCAGAGATACTTTAGCTATGAATTTCCTGCATCAGCAGGGGATTAGAATACACTAGTACCTCAGATAACATTACGACTTGGTTCCACAAGTCATGAAGTTATCCGATTTTTAGCGTTGTCCGATGCATGCATCGAACACAAAAAAAAAAAAGCCCTGACTTCAGGGGCAAACTGCGCGATTTGTCCCTGAAGACATCGCTGCTGGTGGGGGGTGGATTGGGCTACCCAATCCACCCCCACCCCCGCAGTGATGGATCTATGTGGGAGGGGGTTGGATTGGGTAGCCCAATCCACCCCCCACCCGCAGCAATCTCTGCGACTGCAGTAGTGTCGGGGGAAAGGCGCGCGCCTTTCTCCTGACCCTACTGCAGTCGCTGTGAATGAAGAAGGGGTGAGGGAATCCCCACGCATGTGCTCAGGATTCCCTCACCCCTTTTTCATTCACAGCGCTTGTAGCTTGAAATGCAGGAAAGTGGGGGGGGGAGATGTGCAATCTTGTGCCTCTTCCCCCCCCTTCCTGCATTCCAAGCTAGCACTGCACTGAGTGGGGGGAAATACCCACCCCACCCCGCATGGGCAGCGATACATAACTGCCCTTGTGGGGTGGGGTGGGTATTTCCCTTCCCCAGCACAGCCCTAGCTTGGAATGCAGGAAGGGGGGGGGGAGACGTGCGAGATCGCGCCTCTTCCCCTCCACACCTTCCTGCATTCCAAGCTACAAGCGCTGTGAATGAAGAACGGGTGAGGGAATCCCAAGCGCGCACACACTGGGGATTCCCTCACCCCTTCATTCACAGCGACTGCAGTAGTGTCGGGGAAAAGGCACGTGCCTTTCTCCCAATCCTACTGCAGTCACAGAGATCGCTGCGGGTGGGGGGTGGTTTGGGTAGAGGTTCTACCCAAACCACCTCCACCCCCCGCAGACCATTGCCTCGGATAACACTAAAGAATCGTTATCCGATTCAAGGTTTTTCCAAAAAACTTGCATCATTATCCGATTCTAGTGTTATCTGATGCAATCGTTATCTGAAGTATTACTGTAATAGCTTTTCAGATCTTTTTTACATGAATTCTATGAACGTCTTACGTTTCGGTTGGGTGGTCTGGCAGCTTTTGCCGTGTAACAAAAATCAGGTACTTTTGAGAAGCTGCAACACCAAAACTAAGGTACCCACGAAAATAAGGGTTATGTCATTTGAAAGATCTTCTTTGTGACTTTAAGAACTGGTAGAACACAAAAGCTGAAAATGCAAAGCGATGGCATCATCACTTTTGGAAGTAGCATCCGAAAAGTGACAGTTTTGCTAGGGGGAGTCGGTTGTTGGGGGGCAGCAAAAAAACTACCCAACAATTCAGATGATCCAAAGTGTGGTTGAAAGAAGAAAGATTAACCTTTGTAGGGACACTTTCAGATTTGGAATTGGATTTCGGAAAAATAATCGATGAAGCATTTTACAAAAAATCACTCAAATGAGGTCACAGAAAGCCAATAACTGGAGAGAAAACCAATTTAGAAATTGAATATGACAACTTCCCAAGGTGGATACAGTTCACATACAACATGTGGAGAAAAATGACGCCGTAGCAGGAATCCACAAAAAAGATATTGAGGAAAAATGTGACTTGTAAAAATGACATTTCCGCACAGGGCGTGTTTGGCAGTGATCTAGCAAAAAACCGATTGAAGTGATCCAAAGTGCATTTGAAAGATGACAGAATAAACTTTCTTTTGACACTTATACAATTTGGATCGGACTTCAGAAACATTTTCTAGGAAGGTTTAAAACAAACAAAAAAAACACTTTCTTTCTAGCCTTCTTTCCTTCAAAAAAAAGTCTCTCTCCGCACCAGAATAGATAAATTGGTGTGAAAATGGATACATTGTAGCAAGTTTTTCCTTTGAGGTCATAACCACTTTCCCTTTTGGCTTTCCCCTCTAATAGAAGAATTGCTTTCAAGAAATCGTGAAGGAAAAACTCTTTTTCTTTGTGGTTTGACTATTGAAATATTTATTAAAAATAGATCCTTTGCAGTTATTCCCTGTGGTGAAGTATTGTGTGTACAGTGGGCTGATTATGGACACGTGTGCATAGTGGGTAGAGTCGGGGAGAATGGAAAATAAAGGTTAAAAACATCTTTATTGAAAAATAAACTTTTAAAAAAAAATAAACACAAATGAAATTGGGATTTATGGTTTTGGGTTAACACAATGTAGCAGTTCAAAAGCAAGAAATTGCAAGAAGATAAATAGGGACTACATTGGTGAAAAGGTAAACAGCGTTCCATGCCTGCCACATGTCCATGGAAATGTCTGCAGACACAGACAGCATGGCTCTTTGGCTATAAACAGAGATGAGCACAGAAACCTAGAGTCGGATATGACTAGCTTTCGATCATGGGTGACTTTTACTTTAGCTCAGAAAACCTTAGATTTTATGAATATTTTATGAAAACCTTAATTGTATAAACATAATGTCTTTAATTTTCCCCATTTGGAACATCAACCTTAACTAATGAATGAAATAAAAGAAATAAATGAACTAATGAGCATAATTCAACACATTGAATTCATGCACTAAATCCCTGACGGTCGTGTCCTTAGACACCTACTTACCACTTTTTTTTCCAACTCTAAAATTCTAATGGCAGCCTCTCTTCTTCTAGGAGGGATGTTCCTTCCATACCCCTTCAAATAATGTTTTTGTTACATTCAAAAGGTGGATAGTTCAGAGAACTGGAGCACAAGCCAGGAGGTTGAGAGTTTGATTCCCTGCTGTATCTTGTAGATCAGTTCTCAACCTTTTGAAGCCGGGGGCCGGGTCATGCTCCCTCAGACAGCTTTGGGGGCCGAATGGCCATTTTGCCCTTCCTACAACACATGGCACTTCCTGGTATGATGAAGGTGGTGGTGGGCCACATGAAATGGCACCACCGGCCACATCTGGCCTATGGGCCGCAGGTTGAGAATCCCTGTTGTAGATGATCCAGCCTGTGTACCACTGAGCAAGCTACACAGTCCCTGTGTGTACAAAATAGGTGAGCCAGCCACTTCAGTATATTTTATGCTTAGAAAAACCTAGAAAGAATTGCCCTTACGTTGGAACTAGTAAAATATTATATTATTACTTTCAGAAGTGAAATAATAGCAAGGCATGTTTAAAACAGGTTTGAAAAAGCACTATCACTATTCCTACAGATCTTTTAAAAAATTCTCCCTAAACCAAATTTCAAAAAAGTATCTTCCTTGATCAAGCTTTTAAAATATACAGGTAGCTTTTTACAGCAACAATATTACTGGTTAGTAACCTCTTCATAATTACCGTACTTAAACAACATTAATGTATACCAACACTGACATCAGTAGAGTCCTCTAAAGCTGATTAATACTGATTTTGAGCCCACCCACTTTCCAAAGTAATTACATCATAAGTTAATGAAATCTATGCAGAAAGCAAACCTGCATTAAAAAATATACACATTAAAGCAAGAACTTGTAGACAGGGCTTCTGATTTAGAAATTGAAACAGGCTCTGGTATACCAAACTTGCTCCACATTGTATTAATCTTCAAAGTACAGTAATACGTTGGATAACATTAAAATTGCATAACGTTAAGTAATCTGGGAAAATTGCATCGAATAACGTTAAGGTCCTATGGGATGCATCGGATAACAACCGCTAAAGCCTGTGCGGTTACAATGTATCTCTATGGAGCTTTAACGTTATCCGATCCATCCCATAGGATTTTAACATGCATCGGATAACACCAAAAATCGGATAACACCAAGACTTGTGGAACCAAGTTTTAGCGTTATCCAAGATTTTACTGTAACGTAGAAGGCTGAGTTATTTTGAATGTAATAACCTATCAGTTATCATGCACTGTATTTACAAAGCATCTACTGTGTTTTCAATGCCATGTTCCTACATAATGCCTATGGATCCTGCTTTTTCTGCTTTACCTAACATTTTAGAAAACTGAGGTCCACCTGTTAAATCATTCCCTCCCCCTTTTTAGAGAATAATTTTCTTACTTCATTTTCAGGTAGGAAGAGCTAGATTGGAATCTACTGGTAGATCTGTGGGTGACTGTGCATAGTAAGGCTGCTGGTTCTTCTTCTGCAATGCCATATCCAATTTGAATATTGGCTCTCCT
Organism: Furcifer pardalis; assembly: GCA_030440675.1. NCBI lineage: Eukaryota > Metazoa > Chordata > Lepidosauria > Squamata > Chamaeleonidae > Furcifer > Furcifer pardalis. Next base: position 95,048,050 of record CP126895.1, on the reverse strand, counting down.
CATGGTGATCAACTATGAAGATTGCCCTGAGAGTATAATGCAGTGGCCTTCCATTTGCATTCCACATCACAGTGTGACACTCATACCACTGATCCAGTTCCACAAGTCACTTTCTGATCCTGAACCCTTTTGGCACACAAAGTCCTCCTCAGTCCCTGGTCAGTATGGAGGAAACTGCTGCCCTCCATCAAGATGGATTCAAGTGAAATTTAACCCACTTGTGGACTTCCTTGTGGACTTTCCCACCCAAAGCCATTAGTCCTCAAGGTTGTCAGGTTAATTATCTGCTTCCTGATGATTGGTGTTAAGTCTGTGGCAGTATGGTCTACTCTATTACCATTTATCTGGCCAGACCCCACTATGGCAGGGGTCCCCAAACATTTAAAGCTGGGGGCCAGTTCATGCACACTCAGAATGTTGAGGGTCTGAAATGGTGGCGACCATCATGACCCCCCCCTGGAGGGGTTCAGGCTGTCCTTCTCACCTGTGGTCACCAGGAAAGAGTTTGGCCAGTGCAGCCCCAGGGAAAAATACACACAGCCACTCAATTCTGCCACCGCCACCTCAATCCTTGTCTCCTCCATTTGGCTTCACATATCCCTAATGGCACTTTGTAGCAGGGGGGATTTTGTAAGCCTTACAACATCCGCCCTGCTACTGAGTGCTGGCAGGGACATGCAAGCCAAGTGGAGGGGACAAGGACTTAGGCAGTGGTGGAAGAAGTGGTTGGAGCAAGGTCACATGCCGGATGATTTGGTGATGCAGGCCAAATCTGGCCCACAGGCCACAGTTTAGAGACCACTGCGATATGTGATGGAGTAAACCGTACAGCCAGCGACTCAACACTGAGTGTTGGGCGGCAGTAAATAACCTGACTTCCCAAAGGGGCCAATGGTTATAGGCAGATGAGCAACTTTGAGTGGGCTGATGGCCCCCTGAGTGGAGGAAATGCCACTGGAAACCATCATATTGGGCCCAATGGCAAAAAGAGCAGAGGAGGAACTCTGATTCCTAATGGTAATGGAGGCAGAAGAGGCCATGGCAGATGGATTGGCTGTGAAGTCACACCTTGTTAATATCATCAAGGCTGCGGCAACCCATTGCAGTCCCGGTGTTAAATCCTGGATGTTTCATTTCATAAGGGCTTGCAGGAGATGGTTCCATGATCACAGTGTGTGGGCCACTTCATGGCAAGGAGGGATCCACCTTAAACAAATTCAGGCTAGTGGCCTTTTTCCTGAAAACGATCTCCAGGGGGTGGGGGATGTATACAGTACTTGAGAGTAAAAGCCGCAGCCATAGCAGGATAACCAGGCCAGACAAGATCAGTAAGACTACCAATTTCTTGTTTAAAACAAAATAGTAAGGCTACCTTTAAAAGGGGGGGGGGGGGACACAAAATTACTTTAAATCACCACCAATGCCTGCTGAGGTATGAAGAAAGCTTATGGAGATTAGGAGACAATTGGTGTGTATTAAAACTATGAGCTCTGCTTCTGGTCCTCCAAAGAAATTCGGGGTCTCAGAATTGTTTAAGTGTATGCACATAGGTGTATGTGTGTGTGTGTGTGGTTTTTCTTTTTGCACCAACCTGTTTGGTAGCTTGCAGGATCTAAGCCAGGGGTGTCCAAACTTTTTGGCCCACGGGCCGGTTATGAGGTTCAGGGGACTGGTCACTATGGCCCAGGGGCAGGATCCGGCCCCCAGGTCGTAGTTTGGGCACCCCTGATCTACACAAAAGACAACAATACCTATACAAAGCAGACCCCACACAAGCCACCTCGACTAGAACCCAAACCTTTGCACAGAACCTTTGCACTAGAACCCAAACCTTGGCAGCTTCCTGACCCAGCTTCGCCACAAGGCAAGGAACCCAAGATTCCCTCATCCAACAGTCTTGTTTTTGGTTGTTACTTATAAATAATTTTATCAGGTTTGTTTATTTTTTTTTAAAATGTTTCATCTCTTATTGGTAATGTTAAACATTTGTATTTTAAATGTGTTGTAAGCCGCCCCAGAGTGGGAGAATATCCCAGATGGGCGGGTATATAAATGCAAATAAATAAAAAAATTTAAAATATCAAAAATTTACCCCAGGAAGCAAGCCTCGGGGGGGTTCAAGCAGGGCCTTACTTCCGAGGAAACCAACCTGGGAAAGGGATGGAAAGGGGCGGGCTGCAGAGGAAGGGGGGTCTCCATGTCTCTCAATCCCCTTTCCCAAGGCGACACACGCGACCACCCCCACCCCGACCCCTCCCCTGTGCAGCTCGACCCACACCCACCCACCCTCCCGGGGGATCCCACCCTGGCTGGCCCTCCCCGCTCCCACCCACCCACCCATTTACTCACCATGGTACAGATGGAGGCGATTTTGGAGACTGTCATTAGGATTTCCATCCGCGCAGCGCCATCGCCTACTACCCCAATCACGACGTCAAGGCCGTCCGGGGGGAGACCCGCCGGAGGAAGAGGAAGAAGGGGAGGAAGGCGAAGGCGGTTGCTGAGGGCGGGGCGGAGCAGCAGCAGCAGCAACAAGCAGGCCCCGCCCTCCTCCTCCTCCCCCCCCCCCACTAGCGCTTACGGAGGGCTCCGCCCATCTGACGAAAGCGGTTCCCAACCGTCAAACGGCGCGCGCTGCCTTCGACTCCCCCCCCCCCTTCTCTCTCTCAGGCGTGCTGAGCTCACAAGCCCGCGACGTCAACTGCGCGAGGCTGACCTTCTTCCGCCACACACTAGACGTGTACGCACGCGTGCTCCGTCTCCCCCGGCGACTGTCCCCGACTTAGACTTCTCCCAGATCCTAGCGCCGACGGTTTCACGGGCCTTGTAGTTGTGCTGCTAACCCCCCCCCCCCCATAGGAACTGAGGTGGCTCAGCGCTTAAGACGCTCGCCTTATTAGCTGGAAGGCTGGCAAGTCGGCAGTTCGAGACCCGGGTACTGCATGGCAGATTGCGTGCCCATCTCTGTCCCAGTTCCTGCTAACCTAGCAGTTTGAAAGCAAAAAATGCCGAGTAGACAAATAAGGACTACTTTGGTGGGAAAAGATCTTGGGGATATGAAAGGAGCCTCATTCAACCCTTTCAACCCAGATAGCACCTTTGTGTGCCTCTGACAAGATTTTTTTTAAAAAAACTCACCCCATAGTGTGAGGGCTTTTGGCTCTGTTTTCCAGGATGTTTGTGACAATTTGTTGTTCAGTTGCACAGTTGATTCCAACCCTTTGCAACCCCATGGACCACTGTCCACCAGACACTTTTGTCCTCTACCATCCTCCTCAACTTGCTCAGCTCTGTGCCCATTGTCTCTACAATATCATCTAGCCTTCTCATTTTGGGCCACCCCCTTCTTCTTTTGCCCTCCACCTTTCCCAACATCAAGGCTTTCTCAAGTGAATCCTCTCTTCTCATTTGATGTCCAAAGTACTTTAGCTTCATCTTCACTATTTGACCTTCTAAGGAGCAGTCAGGGTTGATTTCTTTGAAGATTGACCTATTTTGCCAACATACGTTGGATCATGGAAAAAACAAAGGAATATCAGAAGCAAGTCTACTTCTGTTTCATTGATTACACTAAGGCCTTTGACTGTGTGGACCACAACAAAATGTGGCAAGTAATTAAAGAGATGGGAATACCGGAGCACCTTATATACCTCATGAGAAATCTGTACATGAATCGAGAAGCAGCAGTTAGTACAGAGTACAGAAGGACAGAGTGGTTTGGAATAGGAAAAGATGTAAGACAAGGCTGCATTTTGGCAAATGAGAAGAGAGGATTTGCTTCAGACAACTTTGGGGTCCGGACAGCCATTTTGCCCTTCCTCCACCACATGGCTTTCTTGGTGTTGAAATGGTGGGGGCCCCACATGAAATGGTCCCATGGGCTGCATCCGGCCCACGGGTTGCAGGTTGATAATCCCTACTTTATACCCTTATCAGATTTTACTCAGAGATTCTGCAGGCAGTAGGATTACTGCAACCCACTGTTCTCAGAGATTAGACTGAAACATTTCAGTCTGCAGAGCCAGATTCCTTTGCTGTTTTCTACTAACTTGACAACGTTGTTTCATTATACTAAAAAAGCAGTATATGTTTGCAATAATTAAATAATAAGATTCAAATTCAGCAATCTTAAATCCTGGAACATACTCAAAGAATGCTCATTTATTTATTTATTTATTTATTTATTTATTTATTTATTTATTAGTTCAAATTTATATTGCCGCCCACTCGCCGTGGCGACTCAGGGCGGCTTACAGACAATACATTATGTTACATTACAATATAATATGTTTGGGTGGGCACAGTTGGAGGGGCGGCAAGGTCCTCATCCTGCCCTGGCTTCTTCCTCCCCTGGCAGTCAATGTTTCCTTGTTCTCTTGGGATGGGAGATGATTTTATTTTCTTATTAGGTAAAAGGTAAAGGTTTCCCTTGCTCGAAAGCCAGTCGTATCCGATTCTAGGGGGTCAGTGCTCATCTCTATAGTTAATAATAGCAATTACTCTTATATAGCACTTAGTGGGCAGTTCACATGTCAAATTAGCCTTTTGTCCCCAACATGCTGGATAATCATGTTATGGACGCTAGTTCACATGTCAAATTAGCCTTTTGTCCCCAACATGCTGGATAATCATGTTATGGACGCTGGAAGTCAACCTTATCTCGACCAGGATCGAACTCACAACCTTTTGTCTGAAGTACTGTAATAATAATAATATTTTCGTGTCAGAAATTATTCTGGATTGCAAGGATTTTTGAGCGAGAAACTCCACTCAGAGGACGACGAAGGAGGTTCCTTTCATATCCTCAGGAGCTGGGGCAGAGACGGGCGCGCAATCCGCCATTCAATGCCCGGTTCTCGAACCGCCGACTTCTTAAGCACCAACCCACCGCAGTACTGGATCTCTCTGTTCATCCGTGCATCTTTTTGTCCACGCCTGGGGTCTTTTGCTAGCTAGCGTCTGTTTTCACAACTGCCTGTTTTAATAAGTAAAACAGTTTGGGGGGTGGGGGTGGGAATATTTATTTCTCAACCCAATGTAACCGTTCTTTCTCTTTGTTTGAGGCGTCTTTTACGTTTTAAAGCGAACAGTAACCTTTTATGTGTTTTTTTTCCTAGTCAGGCATATTAGGTAGACAGGCTATTCGCCTGGGAGGCCCCGCCTGGGCCGGAAAGCGTGGAGTGAAGGCGAAGCCACGCCCTCTTTCTTTTCGGTCTGGGCCGCCATTTTGTAGGTACACGGTTTGTCTCGGCGGTGCTTCCTTTACGCTGCGCGTCTCTTTTCTAGTGGGTCTCTCGGGGTTTATCGACACGGTTGAGAGAGGGGAAGCGAACGGGGAACCGGGTTGTCCGTGTAGGGGCAGGTGTGGGAGGGCAGCGGGGTTTGGGATTGGAAAGGGGGTGGAGGACTACCAAGGCAACGTTCGCCTCAGTCGTGGACCAGGAAGGCCGAGTAGGGGGGGGGGGGGTCGTAGGAAAGGGAAAATGGGCTAAAAGATGCTGCAGAGGGTGAGATGGGGTGGGGGGTCCTCACACACGCAGGCTGTTTTGGAAGCTTTTTATATGGGGGAGAACGGCCCTCATGCTACTGGGTAAAATGAAAACAAGCTCTTGTCCCAGTCAAGATTATTTATTTATTATTTTATTTATTTATTTCGATTTATTATCCCGCCCCAGTCAGGCGAACCTGACTCTTCTAGGCGGCTTACAGAAAATTCATAAATTGAAACCTTGAGGTTCGAAATTACTTTAAAAAAATCAATTAAAAAAGAATTAAACCATGAATTTACAAAGATCTAAAAAATTTAAAAAGGTTAAAAGAGTGAGGGAGGGGTGGCTGCCCCATCAGATCAGCCACCCAACATGGGACCCCATATTCCTGGAGCCACACACCTGTCCTGCCAGCCAGGTTTTTAGACCCTTCTGAAGATACAGACTCCAGTGGATTCAGGGTAAAACTACAGGTTTCCGAACCTTCATAAATATGCCACCCTGGCTGCCTTATTATACTTGTGGAGTCTCTTGTTGTTTTTTGATTATTATTTATTTGGCTGCTATGTCAATTACTGGTCATTTATGTCGTGCGGAGGGGAATTTGGCACTGCCTTGCAGGATGTTACTGGGTGTTTTCCACCTAATTCATTGTGTTGAGACAACTTTTGCTGCTCTGTGCAAAATTCATTAAGGCGATCTTACCTGTTCCTGTGTTGCCCTGTGCAACATCCAAAGAAGTCTTCTCAAACCTCTGTAAAAGGTATGGTTGCTTATTATGTTTCCTTTTCTTTTCCAGTAATCCGCAAAAATGACCAACACAAAGGGGAAGAGGAGGGGAACCCGTTACATGTTCTCAAGACCCTTCCGCAAACATGGTAAATAGCATTTGTTGAGTCGGTTAATTTGATCATTTATTTTGCCAGCAACTGATTTAGGAATTAAATTGTTGGTGTCTTGTGCCTCCTTGCCGGACTCAATTATCCATGAGGTCTAAGGTTCTGAGAGCATGATGGTGATGATAATGATTTGGAGTAAGCTCTTCAGGAAAGGCATGTTTTATGTATTAATCTCTGACATACCATACACTTAGTGTGTTATCAGTGATGAGCATCAGCAGGTTTCCACCAGTTCACCAGAACCAGTGGTAGAAATTCTGGTTGACCCCACCCATCCAAGTTTTGAAATAGAGTAGTCCTAATTTGGGTGCAACACAGGGCTTCCCCCTGACCACGCCCACAGTGTGGTAGTAAAAAATTTTTGGAACCCACCACTGCTTATTATTGATTGAGCTTGAAGCATTTGAGCTTGACTCAAAGGTCTTTCCATGGATATCTGGGGTTATTGCTTTATGGAGTATCATGTAGTTGAAGGATTTGGAGAAGAGGAAATGCTTAGATACAGCTGCAGGAATTGCACAAACTGCATTTTTAGGCTCCTAATTTCCCTGCTATGCCAAAAAACAAACAAACAAACAAACAAACACCAGAACCCTCTGCATAAAGAATCATCATTCCTTGAAGCTACCTGGCTATCAAATGAGAAGAGAGGATTCACTTGAGAAAGCCTTGATGTTGGGAAAGGTGGAGGGAAAAAGAAGAAGGGGGCGGCCCAAAATGAGATGGCTAGATGGTATTGTAGAGACAATGGGCACAGAGTTGAGGAGGAGGATGGGAGGACAGAAGTGCCTGGCGGACAGTGGTCCATGGGGTCACAAAGGGTCAGAATTGACTGCGACTGAACAACAAAAAGTCGGATAAGGTCATTCCAGTGCTTATTCAATCTGAAATTGGAATTCTGGTTACTTTTGGGTTTCAACAAAAGCAGAAATTCTGCATTTGAGGATTGTGTGTGTCCAAAGTGTTTCTTGAAGAGGAAAAGTGACCCCTAAGGTCCATCCTTAATGTGCAGTCAAGGCTTTCACAGCTTTAACTTTTTCTAATATACTTGGCAGGGGACTATGGTGGCTTAGTGATTAAGACGCTGAGTTCAATGACTGGAAGGCCACCAGGTCAGCAGTTTGAGACCCGAATGCTGCATGACAGAGTGAGCTTCCGTCTCTGTCCCAGCTCCTACCAACCTATCAGTTTGAAAGCAAGAAATTGCAAGTAAATAAATAAGTACTGCTTTAGTAAGAAGGTAAACAATATTCCGTGCATTCCGGTATCTGGGCATGCCTGCCACATGTCCATGGAAACATCTGCAGACGCAGACAGGGCTGCCTCTTTGGCTATAAATAGATAAGCACTGAACCCTAGAGTCTGATACGACTGGCTTTCAAGCAAATGCGACCTTTGCGTGAAATACTAGTGAGCTGCCACTTTGCTGTCGTATCCAGTTCAGTTTTTACTAGCACATTTGTTGAACTGATCCAGCGTGATTTATGATTGTAGTACTTTCATGTTTGTGCATGCCTGTACAATTTTGATAAAACTGATTATTACATTTCCTCCCCCTCCCATAGGTGTTGTCCCTCTTGCCACCTATATGCGTATCTATAAGAAGGGTGATATTGTTGATATCAAGGTATTTTTCTTTAAATGTATATTTTTGAGTGGAATATTGCTTTTCTGTCCCGGAAAACAAGAATTCAGATTAAGTACCAGTTGATAGGACAAATAAATCAAGTGCCCCCAAGTGTTAAATACTTCATTTGCTGTCATATGTAGATACCATTTGCTATTGATCACTGAATACTGAAACTTGAAAATTTTATAAAGGGAAAGAAATGCAGTCTTTCCAGCAAATCTTAACATATGTGTATATTGAAACTTGTGCAGTAACTCAATTCTTCTTTTAGTATTGGATAACATGTTTCTTAGAAAGCTTTAGCGCCAGGGTGCCCAAACTGACCCACGTGTCGGATTGCTGCCAACACCAGAAGTGCCCTGACATAACTGGAATTGCCAAAAAACACGTTTTCGCACATCAACATGGCGAAATTTTTTTCCTCCATTGCTGCCTCCAAGAAAAGCAGCTGAGGAGGGGGAAATGCCTGGAAATGTGGTGCAAATTCACACAGTGGTGCCAGAAAGAACCATGTGACTGGCCCACTCAGCTGTTTGAGGGCATGATCAGGCTTGGGTGAAATACCATACTTACAATATGCCAACTTGTCAGAAATCACCCTTTTTAATGTATCACGTTATTGCTGATCCAAAATTTAGTAAACGTTCAGCTTCATGACTTCTAAAAGCTTTGTCTTTTTAAGTCTTGACACTCTGGAGCTTGATGATGACTGTCTCTTATGATTGCTTTGTAATAGCAAAGTGAGCAAATAATTTCACCGGCACTGAAAGCACACCAGAGATGTTACTCAGTCTACAATTCATTTAATTGTTTAAGTCTTCTATAATGAAAATTAGTAGCAGCTCTGGCTAATGGGGTATACAAGTTGTTTGTGCTCATTGAAACAAGTGTATGTTTTGACAGATACGCATCTGTATAGATTCAGCTGATGTGTACTACAGAAAAGCAGTGGACGATATTTTGCTTCCCTGGCTCATTGGAAATAGTGTGTTTAGCTTAGAATTAGATCATAGAATTGCAATTATCAGCTAAAGAGTTAGGTCTCTGTTCTAGTTGAAGAAGGTCACAGCGGGAGCTTGCAGCAAATACAGCGGTACCTTAAGGTACAAACACCTCTTGTTACGAAATTTTCACGATACGAATGAAAATCCATTGAAAATAATGCCTGAAATTATGAATTCCACTCCAGAACAGATTAATTTGTTTTCGATGCATTCCTATGGGAAACTGTTTCAAGTTATGTATTTTGGTGTTCACTGCATTCCTATGGGAAAATTGAGTTACATATTTTTCGTAATACAGCCATACCTCACAAAACGAATTTAATGTGTTCTGAGAGGTTGCTCGTTATGCGAAAAATTCGTGATGCGAGTCTGACTCACATAATGAATTTTTTGCTATGCAAGTCGGACTTTTCCCTATGGAAAAATTCGCATGACGAGCGTTTCTATGGGGAAAACTTGCATAGTGAAAAAAATAACTGGGAGTTTTCCCCATAGAAACGCTCGTTATGCTTGTTTTTCCATAGGGAAAAGTCCAACTCGCATAGCGAAAAATTCGTTATGCGAGTCAGACCGCTTAGAGAAAAACTTGCTCGTTATGCGAGTTTTTCGCTAAGCAAAACGCTCGTTATGCGAGGTTCGACTGTACGAAACATCCCAGGGAACGCATTGAATTCGTAACTCGAGGTACCACTGTATGCTAAAAGGGATTCAGATTACAAGCCCATACTTCTAAATCTGTGATGTACTTCTGCTAAAGGTGTCAAACTTCAAGCATTGGGCTTATCATTTTTCTAATAAGCTAGTTAATGACTGCAAGTTTAAACATATTTTATTGTTATCTGTAGGATGATGGTTTATGCATTTAATATATATTTTGTATAAATAGGGTACAGGCACAGTTCAAAAAGGCATGCCCCACAAGTGCTATCACGGCAAAACAGGAAGGGTGTACAACATCACTCAACATGCTGTGGGCATTATTGTGAATAAGAAGGTTAAGTAAGTATGTTTTTCAGTGCTAAACTTGTACAGTGATGCAATTCTGTCTCCCACTTCACTTTGCCAGTTAGACATTTCTTGTCTCCACTGGCCATTCAGGTGGGGCACAAGGAATATCCTTTTAAAACCCAGCCAGTTTTTTGTTAAATTGGCTTGGATCCTGTCAGAGGAAACATACGTATGAGTCAGCAAAAGGTGAATCTGTTCTTACAGCAATCTAAAGCTGATCCCAAAAGGACATGTTAGCTTTGTTTGTATTGGGTCTTCTTTGGGAGCAAGAGTACAAGCATCCAAAATCAACTTGATCATAGAAACTGCTTCCTGCTCAGTCGAAAGTAAAATGAAAAACATGGCATTCAAATGTTGGTGTTTTCTTTTTAGGGGCAAGATTCTTGCCAAGAGAATTAATGTGCGCATTGAGCATATTAAGCACTCTAAGAGCAGAGATAGCTTCTTGCAACGCGTGAAAGAAAATGAAAAGAAGAAGAACGAGGCAAAAGAGAAGGGCACATGGTTTGAATTAAAACGCCAGGTAACATATTGAGATATGATCAGAGTGGAATTATTTAATCAGCCTTGTATGTGTGTTAAAACAGGTCTTGTGTTATTTTTTGGGTAATGGAAGAGGCTACATTATTTAGCGCTTTAGCTGAAGGGAATTTGTACCTGCAGATTACTAGAAATAGCATGCAGCAAAGCTTTTGTTTCTAAGGATAAGATTACAGAAGCAAGATTCTTGGTGTAATTTGTGTATTGGCCATAGTAAGCACACTGTTACTGTTGAGACAGTTTCTGTAAATGAAAGGAAAACTAAATCTTGAGGAAATGCAAATGGAGTATGCAATGAATCTGCAAAAATGACAATATAACCAAATAAAAGTACTATTGAAAGGAGAAAACTAGGCTGTATCATACTGCTCTTTTGTAACTACTTTTTCTCATTTTTAAATTTTCTTTACAGCCTGCTCCTCCAAGAGAAGCCCATTTTGTAAGGAATAATGGCAAAGAACCTGAGCTGTTGGAACCAATTCCATATGAATTCATGGCATAATGTGTTTGAGCAAAATAAAATTATTTTAGAAGGGAAAAATATGTGTTGTTGTGCAAAAATTTGTTCATTCTGAATATTAGGTGCTGTATATATCTGGAGTGAATGAGATTGGGATTAAATGAACATAAACGATCATTTTAGAGCAGGGAATAGAAGCATGTCCCACTGGAAAACTGGCATTGCTGGAGCTCTTAGCACCCTTTACCCCAGAACCTAAATAGATTGAACAAAGGGCTCAAAGTTCTCTTGTGAGGATGGGGTTTTGCAGTTGGGAGGTACCTCTGGCCACACTATACTCCTGCATTTAATTTTTTAAAAATATGTGACTACTAGAAAGCATAGGGATACTTTTCAGCATACTTCCAACTTTTGTAAGACCTTTTATGGTTCTGTCTTGAAAACCTAACATTCTAAAATTCAGACTTGCTTACAGTATATCTGAAATTGTATGTATGAATGGCAAAGTCAATCTCTAGCAAAACATTTCCTTTATTGTCAACTAAGAAAACCCCTGCTTATTTTCATGATAGTTGCTTCCCTCCTGAGTTTCTTAGCTTGGCACAATGTTTGCTTTTCTTTAGCTATACAAGTGTCTGTGAGATCTGATAGAGTTTTCTAATGTTACACACAGTGTGGAGTAATTGGGGGTGATTTTTTTTTACTCGTGCCAGAACCTTCAGTCAGTCACTGAAACGATGGGGGAATTTCAGGAATAACGAGTGCAGTACACACCGTAAAGCTAGCATTCAGTTCTGTAGGAAATAGAGATAATTGCTGTTTTGGCTTGTTTAAAGAGATCTGACACATTGATTAGGGGTAAAGCGATCAGTGGCTGGTATGTTCTCAGTGTGTTACTTTCAGCATTGGAGTCAACATGCCTCTTGAATGCCAATTGATGGAAAACATTTATAAGAGTCTGCTGTTCCAATCATCTTTTCAAAAATTTCCATTATCTAGTAGGCCCACATAGAAACAAAGGTAGACTAGATTTTTGCTATGATCCAGCACTGACACTATTGCCTACTGAATTCACCAGTTTCCATCCCTTTCATTGTTTCAATGATAACTAATAAAGTTACCCAAATTAAGTTCATTGGGTCTTAAATGGAAATAGCTTCATTAAGTTGTTTTGGTTCACTGCTATGGAAACCCCCATAGAACTATGGAAAGAAGAGTTGTCTTAAATACAGAGTGTCTTTCACAAACACCAAGGAATCCTGGTGGTATTGGGACTGAAAAATTGTTACATTCCGCCCTTAATATGCATCCCCATATTCTGCAATAAACATGTTTTTAGTATAGTCAAACCTCACATAAAGAGTGCCTCGCTTAAAGAGTAACTCGCCTAAAGAGCAGAATTTTCTCTGAATTTTCGCTTCGCTTAACAAAACCAACCAAAAACTTGCTTAACAAATAAATCTGGGTTCACAATCCTCCCCACAATTGGTCATTTACAATGGTGTTCTGCTTTCAAGAGCAGTCCTGTGGTACACACAATGCTCTTTAAGTCAGATACAACTGTACTATACATTGCCTTGGAGTGTGGAGTTAATTCATCCATACAGTCCTGTACAGTTTTACCAGTTGGTTTGATGCCAGATCTTGCAAATATTCCTGTTAATGCTTGAAAAGTCCCCTGAATGTTTGCACATTGCCTAAATATTCTCTTAGCTGAGAGAGTTTCAGGAGATTCTGGCATCTCTGGTGATGGGGCCATCTTTCACATTGCTTTTATCCAAGACACTGAGTCTTCAAAACATGCTACAATTCATACTTCAATATACAGTAAAACCTCGGATAACACTAAAACCTGGTTCCACAAGTCTTGGTGTTATACGATTTTTAGTGTTATCCGATGCATGTTAAAATCCTATGGGATCCATAGAGATACATTGTAACCACACAGGCTTTAGCGGTTGTTATCCGATGCATCCCATAGGATCTTAATGTTATCCGATGCAATTCTTCCCCCCAGATTGCTTAATGTTATGCGATTTTAGTGTTATTCGATACTAATGTTATCTGAGGTATTACTTGTATTTCGGTTTGTGAAGCCATGTGGATCATCAAACTTGTGGAGTGCAAGATTTATTTCAACGTAACAATCCGTGTGATACCAATGAAGAAATTGTGAGTAACTGACTTGGAGGAAAGACCTTGTTTTGACTGATCTCTGAAGTTGATAGAGTAGTGCCTTACAAAATGTACTTCTGTATTAGCTGTAATTTAAAATATTATGGCAGCTACTGTCATCCCACAACATGACATCTGATATCTATTGCAGGATTTTGTCAATCATTCTGTAAATGTGCTGTTTTTGCTGGGATGAGAAAATATCAGACACTAGGATTGGACTTTTGGAGTTTCCATGTAGCACTATAGTTCATAAGGAGGCTATATACCCCTTGACCATAATCATATCATTTGATAGTTTCTTAGCTTTTACATGTTTTTTTCCTCATTCGAAAAGATTGAAATGCTTCTCCCAAAGCCAAGTTAACTGCCAGTAACACATTTTAACTGGGCCTTCCTACCACTGGAATGTAGTCCTAAGAACTTCTCTAAAACTGATTTCACATTTGGGCTAAAAGCTTTCTCATATTTTTGTCTTGAGAAAACTCCCACTAGCTTCCCTTGTGAATACAGTAAAACCAAAGTGGTCGTATTCATCACTTTCAAGAAGAAAATTATAAATGAGAATTATTTGGATCGATAGATTATTCTATATTTCTGTGTGTCAACCCCCCCCCCCCCCCACACACACACAAATGAAACCATCTTGCCTGAAGGAACAATAATGGAAGAAGCACCAATTCAGCTGGCTGCCAGAATCAAGCCTGACCAAGAATTGTTTTGGAATCTGTTGCTTATGTAGTCACCACTTAGACCAGGAGTACCCAAACTATGGGCTGGTTCTGCCCCCCCCCCCATGCCAATTCATCTGGCCCGTGAAGCCCTCGTTGCTCCAGGAAGTGGAAGTAAAACACGCCCATATGGGTGCATTTTACTTCCGCTTCCAGGAGCGATGAGGGCTTTGTAGGCCAGATAAATTGGTGCTGGGGGCTGGAGCTGACCCGTGGGCCATAGCGACTGGCCCCCTGAACCATGTGACCGTCCTGCGGCCCAAAATGTTTGGGTGCCCCGACAGACAAATATCCAACCCTGCTTTAGACTGATTCTTCTCTGAACATAATAGCAGAATACAACCCAGAAGCAGCGCAGCATGTCAGCATCTGAATCATAAGCAGCCATTCACAAATTCTTCCTCTGGTTTTATTCACAAGGGAAGCTTGTGGCAAGCAAAGCTATGACGTGTAGAAATGCCATGGGGGACTCTTGCAGGGGGGCCTCATTTGCAGCTTTTATGTTTTATAATCTTTGGAAAATGTTCTATTTAAAAGTCAGCATTGATCTGCAGGTGTCTCTCTTTGCTAATCTCCCTTTTCATTGCTTTTCATCAAGAATTGAAATTCACATTTGTGAAACATTTTGAGGTCTTGTCTCTGTTGGGGTTTCATTTTTGGTGCATCTAGAACAGTGGTTTTCATCCTTTTCTTGGCCATGCCCCACCTAGGTAAAGGTAATGGTCATCCTTGCTCCAGGGTTAGGTACTCATCTCCATTTACAGCCAAAGAGCCAGCACTGTTTGCCTGCAGACATTTCCGTGGACATGTGGCAGGCGTGGCTAGACACCAGAGTGCATGGAATGCTTTTACCTTCCCACCAAAGTGATACCTATTTATCTACTTGCAATTTCTGCTAGGTTGGCAGGAGCTGGGACAGGTGGGAGTTCACTGTCATGCAGTACTTGGTCTCAAACTGCTAACCTGGAAACCATGGAGCTAGAGATTCCATTCTTATTCTCAGTCTTGCATCCATCAGTTAACTTTGAGTCACAGCTCCTTTTCATCACCTTCCTAGTTAGATGCAGCTGCTTCAAAACTTCAGTTAAGGAAGAAAAGTCTATTTTGCATGTTCTTGTTTAGTTAGACCAGGCATTCCCAACCTGGATGCGGCCCACAGGGCCATTTCATGTGCCCCCACCCCTCCAAGGGCATTCAATAAACAAAATGGCCACCCCTTTGAAGCTGTTGGACAAAATGGCCACCCCATTGTGCAGGCACTGCAAAATGGCCACTCAGCCCTTGAAGCTGAGAGAGCATGACCCAGCCACCAGCTTGAAAAGGTTGGGAACCACTTACACAGTCGAGGCCAACCGTTTGCAACCGCATGGACCACAGCATGCCAGGTTCCTGTATCATCTGCTGTCCTCTGGAGTCTGTCCAGATCCACACCCACCGTGCAAACAATCCTATCTAGCCATCTCATCCTCTGCCTCCCCTTTCAGCTTTTGCCTTTGATCTTTCCCAGCATCAGGGCCCTCTCCAGTGAGTTCTTTCTTCTCGTTTGAAGGCCAAGGTATTTGAGCTTCACCTTCAACATTTGTATTTTCCAGGAAGACCTGGTGGTTGCTGGGAATTGGTTTATTTTAAATACATGTATACTACATTTGGAAGAACTGTGCTACCGCTCCGCAAGACCTCTGGCCGTCTCTCACCTGGCTGGAGGTTGGAAAGGCACAGCCGCGGAGGGCAGGCGGTGAGGAAGAACTGCGCTGCTGCCCCGCAAGACCGGCGGCAATGGCAGTGGCTTTCCACTTCCCAGCTGTGGCTTGGTCGGTGGTGGGCGTGGCGGGCCCGGCATCGGTTTCAGCTGCGGTGGAGTGGGCAGCAGCAGAATGGGTGGTTCAGCCACACAGGGGCCGGTGGCAGGGGCCCTGGTGTGGTGAAGTTTCTTGCCCCTTATGCTGGCTGGTGCCATGGACTTGACCATGGACTTGGTCGTTGGGGTAGGGATAGACATCGCCCCCTGGCCAGCCTAGGCCTTTTAGAACTTGTTGGACTTTTAGGCCTTGGACTATTTTGCGGTTGACTTGTTGAACTTTTTAGATGAATGACTTTTTTTTAATGTTTTATGATGGTAGTTGATTTGTGGTGTTTTGATTTATGTGATGTTTTTGATACTGTGGTTTATTTCTTTTATTGTATGGTAATTGTATCTTATTGTATTGTACAGTTGTACCTCGCTTAAAGAGCATAATGCATTCCACAGGATTGCTCTTTAAGCGAGTTTGCTCTTTAAGCGAAACACCATTGTAAGTGACCAATTGTGTGTGTGGGGGGGGGGGATTGTGAACCCCGATTTATTTGTTAAGCGAGTTATTGATTGGTTTTATTTGTTAAGCGAAGCAACCATTCAGAAAAAATTCTGCTCTTAAAGCGAGTTACTCTTTAAGCGAAACTCTCTTTATGCAAGGTTTGACTGTATTGTGATATATGTACAATGAGTCAGGTTGCCGAGTGGGCAGCATACAAGTCCAAATAACAATAACAACAACAATAACAACAGTAACAATAACAACAACAAGAACAACAAGAACAACAACAAGAACAACAACAAGAACAACAACAACAACAAGAACAACAAGAACAACAACAACAACAACAATAACAATAACAATAACAATAACAATAACAATAACAATAACAATAATAATAATAATAATAATAATAATAATAATAATAATAATAATAATAATAATAATAATAATAATAATAATAATAATAATAATTTTTTGAGTGGAAGAGTTCACAAGTGGTTTACAATATTCCATAAACCCAAAGAATATAATAGAACCGTTTATAAAAGTATAAACCAATGCCAAGCCCTTTGTGTGAATTTGGAAAGAGAAACACAGTCCGTGAGCAGATAGAGCATATAATTTGGTAGTTGGGGCTCTTTGGGTTTGTTCAAAGTTACAGTATCTACATTGTTTTATTATTAGCGTGTGACACCACCGTTTTATTTAAGGCTGCTGAACTCCTTTTCAGGCATAGCGATAGGGCTGCATTTTCCTTACAGTACTCACTAAGATCGCACTGGGCAGCTTGTGCATTTGAATAGAAAGTACCCAAGTAAGTCTGTGGGCAGTGTTATCTGAAGTGACAGCCCTATGACATATGCTGTGGGTTGTGACATTAAAATGGGTGACGGAAAAAGCCCTTCTACTTTCATCTTTTTAAAAAAATGTTTTTCTAACTGATGCAGCGCAGTTCTTCTTCTGGTGCTGTATCTGATTCTTAAAATTGGCTATCCTCATGATGATCAGCCATGAAGATTGTCCTGAGAATATAATGCAGGAGTCTTCCATTTGCCTTCCACATCTCAGTGTGGCACCATTACCACTGATCCAGTTCCAAGAGCCACTTTCTGGTCCTGAGACTTTTTGGCACACTAAGGCCTCCTCAGCCCCAGGCCAGTATGGATGAAGCTGCTTCCCTTCATCAAGATGGATCCAAGTGGGATTTAATCCACTCGGGAACAATCACCCTTCCTTGTGGATTTGCCACCCAGCGCCATTAGTCCTCAGGGTTGTCAGGTTAGTTAACTGCCATCCAGTGGTGGGCATCAGCAGGTTCGCCCCAGTTTGCCAGAACTGGCAGCCAAGTTTTGAAATAAAGTCGTCCTAATTCGGGTGCAACGCAGGGCTTTCCTCCTGGCCACACCCACCACTGCTGTCATCTGACGATTGGCATTGAGGCACTGGCAGTATGGTCTACTCTATTACCATAGCAGGATAACCTGGTCAGACTGGCAGCCCAGTTCTAGATATAAAAAAACAAGTACTGTATTGCTAGGCAGATGTATTATTGCTGGTACAGTACTGTATTTGCTATTCCATTTTTAACCAAAAAGGGGGAAATCACCAATCTGTACTTCACTGCTGCTGCCTCCTTACTCATGAGTAAACCAGGTACATTTTACTCATGGGGAAAATAGTGAGCTGAAAACTGACAGGAACAGTGCCCATGGGTCCTATTATATGCAAGCAAACACCCTCCTTGTCTTTCTCTCCGACACACATGTACCACAGCTAGAGAAATCTCCAAAAGAAGAGGGCATGGACCCAATAATAAAAACATCTTTAAGTTTAGCTCCCTACTCTTCTCTTCAGGAAGAGTCACAAGGTGACAACCCTGTGATGTACATAGTGGGTTGTGACATTAAAATGTTAAGGAATGCAGGCCCATGAATGATGAGTGAAAGAAGGTGGGGAAGAGGATTGTCAATAAGTCGTCTTCTCCTTTCATCTCCTGATCAAACCCTGGGCTGCCAAAATGAAGCCACTTCTTTGGCTTTGTTGTTGGGCAAACTTAAGTCCTTATCGGTGCATGTCAATAAGTGAATGGTGGACAAGATGGAGCACTCTGAAAGCATGTCTCAACCCTTGCCCCAGAAAATAAACACTTGGAATAAACTGCAGAATGATGAGATAGCAATTTAAACCAGGGATTCTCAACCTGTGGCCTACGGACCAGATGTGGCTCACAGCTTCTTTTCATGTGCCTCCCCCACCACCTCCACTACCAGTGATGGGATGTAACAGGTTCTCACCAGTTCACCAGAACCAGCAGTAACTTTTCCCAGTGTCCTGGAGAACCAGTAGCAGCTTTTTTTTTGGGGGGGGGGGAACTACCTTTGGGGCTTACCTTTACACTGGTTCCCCCACTGCACATGCGCACCAAGCACTTGGTGTGCATGCACACCTACAGTGCTTGGCGCTTGTGCACGGCCTCCTTGCTGTCCTTCCAAGCAGGGAGGAGGAAGAGAAACTGTTAGCCTGAAGCTCCCTGTAGCCTGCTCCCCAGGATAAGTGACTCACCTTTGGATGTGGTGTGTCTGTGTGTATTTTAATGTGTATTTAATATCTTTACCTATATTGATGTACTACCACAGTTCCTAAAAAGGCCTGGCAGCCTGGCTTGGCGTTTTTAAGCAAAGTCTTGGAGTTACCTCATCAATAAGCTACACCTGTGCTGTTCCAATTGCTGTTCCAATTGGAGAACCCTTAAGGAGGTACAGCTGTTTTACATTTACATGAAGGCATATTATCCTAGAGAACTGGTACGATGACCATATCCATCTTGCAACATGGTGCTGCCCATGCACTTATACTAACAGGTAAGTGATGGGTTTGTGTTTGGGATGGGTGGGTGTATTTTAATGTAATTTTTATTTTATTTATTTATTTAATTTATTTATTTACGGGTTTGTGTTGTGGGTGGGTTGAGGGGTGTGTGTGCTTATTTTTATTTTTATTATTTTTTCTTTGGCCCCACCTATGACATCATGACATTAGCTTTGCCCACACTGTGATGACATCACGGTGGGGTAGTAAAATTTTTGACATCCCACCACTGTCCACTACACCCAAAAGTTCCATGTGGTGGAGGAAGGGCAAAATGGCTGTCCGGCCCCTGAAGCTGTCTGAGGGAGCATGACCCAGCCCCTGGTTTAACACAGTTGAGAACTCCTGATTTAAACTGCATTGATTCAATGATGAGTACTGTAGTTTAATTTAGGCCACTAGTGTAGTCAGGCTCTCTTGCAAATGGCAAAACAAAACTTTGATCAGTATCTATACTGCATGGGGCAGTATAGATACTGTTCATATGTCTCCAGTGTTTATAATGTAGGTCATCTATTCTAACCTTTCTTTTTATAAACAAGGCTGAGACAGACTGAAGCCATGCTGAACACATAAAATTCACAATAGGTCAAACCTGCTTAGATCTGCTTCCCTTATTTGTCCTTTGCATACGACTAATTTTTTTACTTGCTTCCTGGCAGGTGCACAAAAGCATGGGGAGGTGGATTTGGGGAAAGAATTGGATAATGGGCTTTCAACTTTAAAAGTGGATTTTGGGGAAGAGTTGAATAATAGTTTTTTAGCTTTAAAAGTGGAGCATGTAAGAATATGACAATAGGGAATATTTTAGCTTTAGTGTTTGTCCTTGAATCAATGAGTCCTGCACTTAATTTTTTTCCAGAATATCACTTAAAGGAGGAATAATAGAGGAAAACAGTTTCTGCATCTATATTTTTTATTTTCGCCAACTAGCGTAGGGTTGCCAACATCCCATTTATGGGCATGGTGGTGGAAAAGGTAGTGGCAGGTCAACTGCAGATATTTCTGGAGGACACTGAATGCCTTGATCCATGCCAGTCTGGCTTCATGCCACGCCATGGTACTGAGACAGTTTTGGTTGCCCTGCTAGATAACCTTCTGAGAGAAGATGACAGGGATAAATCTTCCCTGTTGGTTCTGTTGGATCTTTCAGCAGCTTTTGATATCGTCAACCATGGTATCCTTCTGGACAGACTTGTCAGGATAGGTATTGGAGGGTGGTGGTCAGGCTTTGGTGTGTCTGGAGAGTTCAGCTTGGGGAGGAGTTGCCTAACCCCTGGATTCAACAGTATGGGGTAATTCAGGGGTTGGCAATCTCCCCCAATGCTGTTTAACATCAGGAGATTTGGAATCTGCTTTCATCAGTATGCTGATGATATGCAGCTCTGTCTTTCCTTCTCCACCTCAGCAGTGGATGCTGTCTGGAGCCTGGAGGACAGCCTGAAGGCAGTCACAGTGTAGATGGAGGATAGGAAGCTGAGACTGAACCTGGGCAAGATGGAGGTGGTGCTGGTATAGCTTGGGGGGGGGTGTCATTCTCCCTTTGAAGGAGAACATACACAATCTGGGCATGCAACTTGACCAGTCTTTGACCTTGAAAAATCAGGTGTCGTTTGGTGGTCAGGTCTGCATTCTTCCACCTGTGGCAGATAGCCCAGTGCTGCTCTTTCCTGGGTAGGAGATCCCTGATAGCTTTAATCTATGCACTGGTAATCTCCAGAATTAACTACTGTAAAGGGCTACTTTTGAGGCTGGTACAGAGACTTCAGTGGGTGCAAAATGCAGTACTCAGACTGGTGGCAGGTATTGGTCAGATTGACCATATCACACCAGTCCTGATTAGTCTGTATTGACTGCCTGTGGTGTTCCATGCCAGATTTAAGATGTTGGTGTTGACCTATAAAGCCTTGAACGGTTTGGGATCAAGCTATTTGAAGGTGCGTCTCTTCCTCAGGAGTTATGCCCAAAGCACCCAGGCATGTAAGCGCCGAATGGTTACACCTAGAGAGGCAGGAAAAGCTGTAACCACATTGAGAGCTTTCTCCATTATATCTCCCACCCTCGAGAAGGAATTGCCAGTGGATATTCCTACTTTATTAACATTCCATAAATCACTCAAGACCTACCTGTGTCACCAAGTCTTTTAAGGCCTATAAGATCATTAGAACTTCCGTTTAAGGGGCTGCAGTGACTCAAGTGGTTAAGATGTTGAACTCGCTGACTGGAAGGTCGGAGTTCGATTCCTAGGTACTGCATGACAGAGTGAGCTCCCGTCTCTGTCCCAGCTCTTGCCAGCCTAGCAGTTTGAAAGCAAGAAATTGCAAGTAGATAAATAGGTACCACTTTGGTGGGAAGGTAACAGTGTTCTGTGCACTCCGATGTCTAGTCATGCCTGCCACATGACCATGGAAATGTCTTCAGAGGCAATGAACCCCAGAGTTGGCTACAAACAACTTTTGAGCAAGGCAAGGGCAACATTTACCTTTACCCTACAGGGCTATATTTCCAAACAGCTAGCATCATTTCTACAATTGTGATAAATTTAATACACCTTGAACTGAACAATTCAGAACATTAGGTAAGAAACACTAGACTGTTCCTCCAAACGCGCACACATATTGTGATGCTTCATGTGAATATATATTAATGACTCCCATTTCTTTTACTTCTGAGCTTCCTGCAAATTTCAGTAAAACAGCTATGAAGCACTGCTCTCGTGAGAACTAGGAATAGAACTGATTACTTTTTAGCATGCCTTGATTTTTGTTTATTGGCTTACACATGGGAGACACTGTGATTTGGTTTCATAATTTCTTCTGAAACTCAGCTTCAAACAGTAGGTTAGTAGCACATTGTAATATTTTAGTTTATTATCACGCTAAACCAATATTGCTCCTGTTCGTACTCATTCTTCAATTTCACTGGAACAGTCAGGGTTTAATGATATCATTTAGGAACAAGCTGGAAAGGCACAGGAGACATAATGAATGCTTCTCATATTGTGATTAGAGAGAAATGAATATTGAAATGGAGAAAAACAAATGCTTAGCTAGGAGACTGCTGAGGTTACACCTCCCAATGGAATACATGCCTTTGTACTCAACAGAGCCAATTTCATGCTTTTCTGTGTCCTGTGGAAGGTGGTGGAAGACTTCCTTGTTTTGCCTGGCAGTTGTAGCAGGTGGGTGACAGAGGTCAGTAGGGGGGCATAAACTAGAGAAGGAAAAGAGATGTATAGGCACTTTACATCTCAACTTCCTAGAGGTGGAACTGAGATACATTTGTGTATCAAAATCTGTACTTTCCCAGTTTTTGCAGCATAGTTTCCAACTTTAAGAAGCACACACAGAAGTATATATATTAGGGGAAAGCATGCACAAACATCACAATACACCACTAGGAAAATTGAGCATAAACATATATTAGTAGAAATGTATGAGAAGAATGTGTAAATTGTTTGTGAAGTCTTCTTGTGTGTTCTGAACTTGGAGAAGGATATGGAAATGAGCTGAAATGAACTTAATGGTCAGGAAATGAGATGTCTGAGGAATGCTGCTGGAGTGATTAGAAGGGATAAAATCAGGAATGAGGTTATAAGGGAAATAATTGGAACAGAACTAATCTTGCACTACATACAGAGGCAACAAATAAAGTGGTTTGCCCATCTGGAAAGAATGTCTCGGAATATGTAGAAAGAGGAGAAGGACAAAGACCATGAGACAGACCCAGAAGAAGGTGGAGAGATAATATCAAAGAAATATTACAAGAACACCAGATAACACCTGTGGAGACTGCTAGAAGTGCCAGAACAAGAACCTTGCATCTCCCTGTACACCTGATGGAGTAAAAGAGAAAGTTAAGAAGGAAGTCAGGAAAATGATAAATGAACCAAATGAAAAGCTGGCAGATTTGCATCACCATTGCATAAAATAAAAATGACCAAAGATCCCCCAAAGACATTCTACTACACAAAATGGGTACTCTTAATTGTTTATAATCCCCAGGACATCTGGGGAAGACCATATTAGGGAAAGTTGCTACAAGGCATCTGGCCAGGCTAGAAGCAGCATATATATAGGTAGTTACTAAATTAGGTGAAAACCACATGAACTCATAGCATTGGTTGTACAGTACTGTACATCCTTTATTTAAGTGGACAGAAAATTAAACAAATGAGCCACATTCAGATCATTTGCCTGGATGATGAAAACAAATGGGAATCTAAATGAATGAAACACAAAACAAATGAAAAATCCTCCTGTTTGTCCTTTTGTTTTCATCCAACTTTCCTGGGACTGGAAATTTAAAACAATAGTAGGAAGGTTACAAGGAAGGAGAAAGATGGAGGTGGAGTAGCAAAATTGGCAGGTGCACTGAGTCGGGCTAAAAACCTGAGCGGGCAGCATATAAATGCAAAAAATAAATTAAATTAAATTAAAACTGACTGCGGTAATTGGACTGTGGTGGCTTAGTGGTTAAGAAGCTCACCTTGGTAACTGGAAGGCCAGCAAGTCGGCAGTTGAGACCCAGGTGCTGCATGACAGATTGAGTGCCCATCTCTGTCCCAGCTCCTGCCAACCTAGCAGTTCAAAAGCACGACATTGCAAGTAGATCAAAAGGGACCGCTTTGGTGGGAAAAGATCCCGGGGACATGAAAGGAGGCTCATTCGGGTGTCCCCTGAGCTGAGTTTCTCAAGCAAAAATCCTTTTGACCCAGAATAACTTCTGACATGAAATTATTATTATTGGATAGCCCTGTTTAATTTAAATGGTAATAAATGTCCCATCCTGTAGGCCAGTGGTGCCCAAACTAAGGCCTGGGGGCCAGGTGCGGCCCCTGATGCCACTTCATCCGGCCCACCAAGTCCTTGTCGCTCCTGGAAGCGGAAGTAAAACGTGCCCTGAACCACATGATCGCGCACAGCCCAAAAAGTTTGGGCACCCGTGCTGTAGGGTTTTGGGAGATGAAATAGCTATTAAAAACCAAACTGCCACTGTTGCTACCACCGCCACTGCTCCCTTCCTTTGACTTTTACTTTAGATGTTTTGGACATTTTTTATTGTGATTTATTGTGATTGTAGGTTTTGTGTATTGTTTTTTATTGTTTACTGTTGTGAGCTTACCGGAGTCGCGTTTTACACGAGGGGGTGGCATATAAATTAAAATAAATAAATAAATAAATAATATTTTCCACTTTCTCTTTTTTTGGAGGGGGTGGTTCTGGGAAGAACCCAGAAATTACAAAACAGTCCCTAAAAGTCACATGTGGTTTGTGGCCTACCCAATTCCACCCCTCAACCCCCCTCCCACTGTAGCAAAATACCTTAAAGTGAACTAAAGGCCAGATGTGAACTTCATGGAGAGCCTCATACTGGGAAACAAGTGAAAACGTTGCTTTGGCAACAAGCCTGCCCAAGGCGAGCTCTACACTGAGTCATGACTGCCACGGTTCCACCTGTCAAGCTATGCTTCCAACTATGAGACACCTCTTTGGTAAATGGGGCTAAGTCAGCTTCATAAAATAGCAACAGCAATTACGCTCACGTACTGACGCTGAATGTCAGGCTTGGAAGATCAGCAGGTCAGCAGTTTCAGTGCTGCACTCTGTCCCAGCTCCTGTCAACCTAGCAGTTCGAAAGCAAGAATTTTCAAGGAGATAAATAGGTACCATTTCAGCAGGAAAGGCAACAGCTTTCAATCTAGTCATGGCTGCCACATGACCACAGGAACATCTTTGGCTGTAAAACAGTGGCTTCCAATGTGGAGCCCATGTCCCACAGGGGGACTTCAATTCCCAGAAGCCTAAATCGCTACATTGGCTTTGGGGAATTGACTAAGGCTTCTGGGAACTGAAGTCCAAAAACCAAAGGTTAGGAAACACTGCTGTAAATGGAGATGAACACTGCACCCTAAAGTCGGATATGACTGGCATTTAAGCAAGGGAAATCTTTACCTTTATCACACCACAGCACTTAGAAGATGGTTTTGAAACCCATAAAGTAACTGGGGCAGCAGCATTTGTTAGTTTTCCATCAGCATATGATACTGTCCACTGCCAAGTGCTGCTCAAGAAGACCAGGGACTAATAGAAACGGTAACCATTATTGGGTATTGTTCTGTTGATGCTATGTTTATGTATCTTGAAATGTTTTGATATATTATTTTAATATTGTCTTGTTATCTGATATTTTGTTATCTGATATTTGTAGCTGTGATATATTGTTTCATTGGGCCTCCTGCTTATTTTGTAACTTTGATTGGGGATTCCTTGAAATGTTCTTGTTTTTGTTATTTGATATTTTGTTATTTGATATTTAATATTGATGTACTGTATTGTTCATTGTGAGCCGCCCAGAGTTGCTATAAGCAATTGGGGTGGCATATAAATCAAATAATAATGATAATAATAACCATTATACTTCAATCAAAGGAGGCACAGTTGCTGGAGAAACCAAAAGAATGGTCTTCCGCAGGGTAGCATCATGACACAGCTACTTTCCTACATTTGCACAAGTGATTGGCCAACTTTCCCATACTCCAAAAATTTCATCTATGCTGATGGTCTTTCCTTGCAATATAACCCCGTTGTCCCCCACAACAGTTTTTTGTCTTTTTTGTTTTGTTTTGTTTATTCTCTGATATGCAGTAATGGAGTAGACCGTACAGCCAGCAATTCAACGCGAGTGTTGGTTAGTGGTAAATAACCTGACTCCCTAAAGGGACCAATGGCTACAGGCGGATGAGCCCCTTTGAGTGAGGTGATGGTCCCCTTAGTGGATGAAATGCCACTGGAAACCAAGCGGAGAACCATTTATTGTCCCAATGGTCATGGAGGCGGAAGAGGCCATGCCAGATGGACTGGGTGTGAAGGTGCACCTTGTCCATATTGTCAAGGCTGTGGCAGTCCATTGCAGTCCTGGTGTTAAATCCTGCATGTCTCATTTCATATGTGCTGCAGGAGATAGCTCCAAGATCATAGCGTGTAAGTCACTTCATGGCAAGCTGGGATCCATCTTAAACAAATTCACGCCAGTGGCATCTTTCCTGTTTGTCATTCTTCTTTCAAAGTCCAGCTGCAATGGGATATAACAGTGGTTCTCAACCTACAACCGGGGCCCAGATGCAGCCCACGACACTATTTCATGTGGGGGCCCCCACCATGTTGGTCACACACTGAAGTACCATTTCTGGCAGGCAGGGCAAAGTGGCCATCTGGCCCCTGAAGCTGTCTGAGGGAGTGTGAGCAGCCCTGGACTTGAAAAGGTCGAGAGCCCCTAGGACAGGGGTGCCCAAACTTTCCAGGTCATGGGCCAGTCATGTGGTTCAGGGAGCTGGTCACCATGGCCCGGGGCCCAGATCTGGGCCCTGATGCCAATTCATCCAGCCTGCAAAGCCCTCATCGCTCCTGAAAGTGGAAATAAAATGTGCTCAGGAGTGATGAGGGCTGGATAAATTGGCATGCCACCCCCCCCAATCTGGCCCCCGGGGCTGTAGTTTTGGCACTTCTGCCTAGAATATAAGGACGGTGGAGGCAGGTTTCGGGTGGAACTGAAGCCTCTAGTTTGGACCAGAGACACATCCATCAACTGAGAAAATTACTTCTAGGGGAAATCTATGCTCAGGTATGAGAGTAGCAGCTCCAGTGCCGGATTTTCCTATAGGCTAACTAGACTTCAGCCTAGGGCCTCAAGATCAAGAGGAACCTATATATTGATACATACTGTACCTGTATCACAGTAATGATGTATTTTATTTTGTTGTTGTTCAGTCGCACAGTCGATTCCGACCCTTTGCGACCCCATGGACCACTGTCCGCCAGGCACTTCTGTCCTCCACCATCCCCCTCAACTCACTCAGCTTTGTGTCCATTGTCTCCACAATACCATCTAGCCATCACATCTTGGGCCGGCCCCTTCCTCTTTTGCCCTCGACCTTTCCAAGCATCAAGGCTTTCTCAAGTGAATCCTCCCTTCTCATTTGATGTCCAAAGTACTTTAGCTTCATCTTTATTATTTGACCTTCTAAGGAGCAGTCAGGGTTGATTTCTTCTAAGATTGACCTATTTGTTATCCTCGCTGTCCAGGCTACTCTCAAAACTCTCCTCCAACACCACATCTCAAAGGCGTCTATTCTTCTGCGCTCAGCTTTCCTAATGGTCCAGCTCTCACAACCATACATTGCCATAGGGAATACCATTGCTTTGACTATGCGAATTTTTGTTTGCAATGTGATGTCTCTACTTTTCACTATGCTCCCCAGGTTTCTCATTGCTTGCCTCCCAAGAGAATCAGTCGCCTTTTTATTTCATGGCTGCAATCCCCATCTGCAGTGAGCTTAGATCCTAAGAAAGTAAAATCTGTCACTGTCACAAACTTAAAAATGGGAGGTGAAAGGGCCACATAAGTGGACTAGCCTAGGGCCTCTTTTCATGTAAATCCTGGCCTTGAGCAGCTTTCACCCCTCATCCGAGGGACCAGAGCGATTCCCGGTGTCTTTAGCGCTATGGGCCACCGGGGGCGCGCTCCTCGTGCACGCGCACCCCGGCCCAATGGAGGCGGAGCTCTGGCGCCGCAGCCTGTGGGCAGCCTTTAAAAGGCTCGGCGCGCTCCTGGAGCCGCTAAAGCAGCGGGCTGTGCTTGTGGGGCGTCTCCTGCTGGGGGTCACCTTGGCTGCGCTGGAGGGGCTTCGCTGGCTCTCCTCCCCGGTGGACCTCGCAGGGTTGGCGAAGAAGAAGGCAGCGCCAATCCGGATCCCCCGCCTGCTCTCTTCTTTTGCAAAGGGCAGTGGCTGGTCTTGCTCATGCGGCTCTCGACGATGTCTCAGAACTCCCTCCTCGCACCCATCCAGGAATGTCCCTCCGATTACCTGGTCAAGGAGGTGAAGCTGGCCGTGCTGGGGACCGGGAGCGTGGGGAAGAGCGGTAAGGGGAGCCCCGTTCGTGGGGAGGGACAGGGAAGAAGAATGCCCCTATTATTTGCCCCGGTTGTCTAAAGTAGGAGAGCGAGTTTCACCAAACCTAGTAGGGATATTCTCCGGTGGTCCAGTCCACGTGTCCAGGGCTGTGCTGGGTACCTTGGGAGGGCATTGGACAGGAAGTGATGGGAGCGCCTATTGGGGAGGGGGGCGGTTGGGGGGAGAAATCCCATCCATTCCCGCTACACCTCTGTCTGCCTCTGGGGGGCGTCAGTCGCTTGGGCGCACTGGGATGAGTCCCTGTATCCCTGTGGGTCAGCACACCACTGCACGTGTCATTGCCCAGACATCATATGACAGATGAAGGTTATCCTGAGGTCCCTCCATGCGGGGTGTTTCATTTCTGGTCAGAACGGTCTTCCTCACTTCTTTCTCGACAAATGGATTTTTTTTTTTAATGAATTCTTCTTTTGTGGCCTGATCAAACCCTGGACTGCCAAAATGAAGATAAAGGTTTCCCTTGCTCGAAACCCAGTAGTATCCGACTCTAGGGTTCAGTGCTCATCTCTGTTTCAAAGCTGAAGAGTCAGCGCTGTCTGCTTCTGCAGATGTTTCTGTGGTCATGTGGCAGGCATGACTAGACACCGGAGCACACAGAACACTGTTTACCTTCCCACCAAAGTGGTCCCTATTTATCTACTTGCAATTTCTTGCTTTTGAACTTCTAGGCTGTCAGGAGCTGGGACAGAGCTCATTCCATCCTGCAATACTCGGGAATTGAACTGCTGACCTCCTGTCTTCATCAGCATCTTAGCCACTTGAGCCACTGCAGTCCCGTTGGCCAAACTTAAGTCCTCATCCTTCGTTCATGTTTCTGGCAGTAATTGGCAGAACAGTAAATGAGCCGGATTCTATATCTTTCCACATCAACACACAGCATGTTATCATCTACCAGCAGCCCCCACTTGAGCATGTTAGTCTTGCATTTAGGGACTCTAAACCTCAGCCTTTTCAGAGTCTTCCAAGTGATGTAGGGAAGGTTGAGTTCCTCTGCTATACAGTACTGTATCTTCATTTAATACTGTTCCTTGTCCAGTGAGTTCTTTCCTCTCTCTTCTAATTCAGTTTTGTTCTTGCATACCTCAAGAATGTTTGGCTTTGCCATAAAGCTTTTCCTGGATCTAAGCCAGCAGACTTGAGGCTCATATCCATTCAGAGAATGTCAAGAGTCATTCTCTTGCTTAGTTTTCTAATGTTAGAAAGATTATCTGGCAAGGTTGCCGCCCAGGGTGCACTCTCTGTGCATTTTAAAAGTTAATTAGCATTTTGCCCCCAACATGCTGGGTTCTCCTTTTACCAACCTGGGATGGGTGGAAAGTTGAGTCAACCTTGTTTCCCTTCAGGATTGAACTCACAGTGTTTTGGCTGCAGCACAGCAGTTTAACCACTCTGCCACCAGGGCTCTAAGGTTGATCAGGGTTCATGTGCCATCATTTAGTAAGCCAAGGGTTCTGCTTTTTTTCAGCTATGATTGTGCGGTACCTAACCAAGAGGTTTATTGGAGACTATGAACCCAATACAGGTGAGTTTCTATTTTTTCTTTTCAAAAATGAACTACCATCAAAAAATTTTTTTGGGTGGGTGGGGGACAAATGCTGGGTGTGAGTCTGCCGTCTACACAGGTCAGAATTCCCAAGGAACCTGGCTTTGTTCCCTCTGGATGGATGCACGTGGTCATCATTTTACAGGAAGCCTGGGAAATTAGCCTATGTGTCTTCCCATACCCCCGCACAGCTGTCTTTAGGTGTCTCCCCCCCCCCAAAGGTCAGGTGGGCTTTGGGAAATCAAATCTACTTAAAGCAGTTATAGCCATTCTTCTTCCAAGAAGCTGAAGAACTTATATATGGTTCTGCCATCACATTTTCTCCTCATGGTAGACTAGATTCAAATATGTGATTGGCCTGAGGTCATCCAGTGGTGCATTTTTTTTAATGGCTTGATAGACAGCTTGTACCCTTGATATCTCAAGTCAATATTGATTCTTTTATGCATGTACCACGCACACAGGGAAGGGTTGTGCCCTTTGGTCAAGAATACCTGCCCCTTTTCTTTTTCTTGCCTCCCATTACCACCTAATGTGCCACAGTTGTTCATGACCTTTCATTCTTATATTTCCAGGGAACCTATATTCAAGATTTGTCAATGTTGAAGGCGATCAGATTTTCTTGCAAATCCAAGATACTCCAGGATGTGTTGAGGTAAAGAAAAATTCTAGATATAATTCTCAAAGAACTGACTTCTTGAGTGGGTACTTAGACTGTTGGGGGAAATTCCCTCCGATCAGAATGGCATGTGAATCAGCCTACCTTCTCATAGTCTCCCTTTCACATTCATGGGTGTGATTTGCTTATTGGACACCATGTTGGGGAGGATATCTTACATTGCTTAGATTATGACATGGTATGATAGTATGGTTCTCAGTCTTTGGACCTTGAGTTTTAACTCAAAACATCTGGGGGAAATTGTCATGCTAGCTAAGGCAGCTGAAGTCCAAAACATCTGTTGGATCAAAATGTGAGAATCGTGAGCCAAATATGTAGATAGCAAAAGTACTTTGTTCCAGCACCATCAAAAGCTATAGTAGTGTAACTTCCTGATTGGTGTTAGAAGTATCTATTGAAGGAACACACTGTATCTTTATTGATTTTGGAGCTGAATGCCAGTGTTAGTGAATATAGTTGCAGTCATCGTACATAAGTATGGCCTCGTGCACCATTGCTAAGTACTCTTTGCAAAAAAAAATTGTTGGTGGTTGGTTAACAAAAGGTTTTAAAAGTGAATCTTCTGTTCCACAAACAAGCTTTGCATCTTTTATATGAGCATTCTTTTTCCATTTTCAGGTTCAAGAAGATGTCATGCAGATGTTGGATTCACTATCCAAATGTCTCAAGTGGGCAGATGGCTTTGTCTTGGTCTATTCTGTTACGGACTACCACAGTTACCAGTCCATCCGTCCCCTCTACCAGCACATCCGTAAAATCCGCCCGGACTCTAAAATCCCTATTGTCATTGTAGGCAACAAAGGGGATTTGGCTCATTCCAGACATGTATCAGTGAACGACGGCCTACAGTTGGCAAATGAACTGGGCACTGTCTTCTTGGAAGTCTCCACAAGTGATCATTACCAAGGTGTGTGTGATGTATTTCAGTATCTTTGCAAAGAGGTCAGCAAAATGCACAGCAGTGGCAATGGGGACAAACGAAGGTCTTCCATCATTCCTCGGCCCAAATCACCAAACATGCAAGATCTCAAGAGACGTTTCAAACAGGCTTTGTCTTACCGAGTCAAGTGATCCTCCATCTCAAGATCACCTCTTACTGAACAGACTGTAGCGTTGTGTGTTTTATACAATATATATTTATAAGAAGAATTTATTTTTGTACTGATGCTGTTTGTGTGGGCATTTGAAAATATGCAGCTTTCCTGCATTACTTTTGTATTACTATACCACTTAAAAATGAAGGATTGCAACAAAGGAAACTTGAGAAAAAGACTGAATCAAATGGCTAAATGTTGTTTTGTAGTGGTCATTTGCTAGTTAAACAAGGACATGTGAAAGCAATCACAGGGAGTGATTAGAGCAGTGGATCCCAGTGTGGGGCCCATGGGCCACAGGGGGATTTGAATTCCCAAGAGCCTAAGTCAGTACTTTGGGTGATCAGTGCTTTGGGGAATTGATTTAGGCTTCTGGGGATTAAAGTCCAAAAAACCTAGGTTGGAGAACACTGGGTTAAAGGGTTCAGCCATGACTTGGGAGGCCTAATTTGAAATCTCCACTCAAGCCATGACGCTTACTGGGTGATCTTGAGTCAATCATATTTTCTCAGCCTTTCACTCTTTACAGAGTTATTGTGAGAAAGGGAGCAGTGTAACACTTCTTGGAGCTCATAAAAGGAAAGGCAAATTATAAATTTAACAAACGAATGGGAGTATTTCAGGCTTCAGTCATTCAATGTCTTCAGAGTCCAGTATTTTCACTGAAATGGCAGACTTTCTACATTTTTTTCTAAAGCACCCATCCAATATCAGATTAAGACATATCGAGGTCCAAATTATTTCAAGTTTAAGAGATTCCATACAGTTGGTAAACAAATGTGTATTGTTTCATTAGTAATGTAAAACTTGTAAATCGAATAACGGTTTTCTACTTAGAAGCCCCAAAACTGTAGCATACTTAGCTTGTGTGGAACGCTGGTCCAGAACACAGCCATTCCACTTTGTGTGACTCTGCTACACAACCTTGACTTTATCTCTAAAATCAACCTACAGCCTTCAGGTGTAGTGGAGAATAAAATCTAATCACCACTGTTGAAGTAAGAGACAATTGCCAGTCCACTTCACTTTTGGGTATGGAATCATGAGGGGGAGGGAGAGAGGAATATTGTACAGTAATATCTCGGATAACGTTTACCTCGGATAACGCTAAAATCGCATAACGTTAAGTAATCTGGGGAGGAGAACTGGATCAAATAATGTTAAGGTCCTATGGGATGTATCGGATAACAACCACTAAAGCCTGTGCGGTTACAATGTATCTCTATGGAGCTTTAACGTTATCCGATACATCCCATAGGATTTTAACATGCATCGGATAACACTAAAAATCGGATAACACCAAGACTTGTGGAACCAAGTCTTAGAGTTATCCGAGGTATTATTGTATTTTGCATCAGGCAGAAAAGTGCTTTGGGATGTCCCTGCCTTGATATGTTGAAAAATAAAACCTTGAGCATGATAAATTCTATCAGTGGCCAGGATCCTATTGTTTATGCCATCATAAGTGTACTAGTGTAAATTGCAGCAACAAATTGTTACTAGTGAGCGAGACCTCGTTTGTATTCTTCATCCTGCCCCAGGGAATATAAGTGACAATTTGCTGCTTCGCAGCAGTCGCACCAGCACAAATAAACTGTCACTTTCTGGTCAGCATATTGGGGGAGAATTACTGAATGACTAGTTCCATAAAATGCTGTGAGATTGTATGAGTTTATATGATTGCAAAATAAAAGTTAGATACAGTTGTGAAAATGTGAGTCATTTTCTCCTTCTAAAAATAAAAAGCTTCCAGGAACTTGTTACCAATTGTTACCTAGGTTTGTGCAATTCTACCTGACTCCCACATAAGACATACGCCTGCAACATCTTACATGTACGTGTAAGTGGGAAGCTCATAATTGTTTCTTGTGCTGGAATCTGTTGGGGAGAAGAAAGAGCTGT
Source organism: Furcifer pardalis (assembly GCA_030440675.1). Classification (NCBI taxonomy): domain Eukaryota; kingdom Metazoa; phylum Chordata; class Lepidosauria; order Squamata; family Chamaeleonidae; genus Furcifer; species Furcifer pardalis. The sequence goes on along the minus strand of CP126895.1, from coordinate 95,014,757 downwards.
ATTGGAGGCATGTTGCCCAGTCAAACAGTTGAGTCTGACCCTTTGCAATTGCATGGATTACATCATGCCAGGCTCCTCTGTCATCCACCATCCTCCGTAGCCCCCCCAGATCTACGCCCACTGTGTCAACAATATCATCTAGCCATCTCATCCTATGTCGCCCTTTTCTCCTTTTGCCTTCGATATTTCTCAGCATCAGGGCCTTCTCCAGTGAGTCCTCTTTCCTCATTTGAAGGCCAAAGCATTTGAGCTTCAGCTTCAGTATCATTGGAGGCATAGAAGGAGACAAAGTATGACCTCCAAAGTTATTTTTAGCTGCCTAGATGTCTTCATATTCTACCAGCCCCCCCCCCAAAAAAAAGGGTGTGTGTCAGTGGTGGGCTGCTGCCGGTTCAGACCGGTTCAGCTGAACCGGTAGAAATCCAAAGAGGATTCCCGGGGGGGGGGGGAGTAAACCCCCGGGTGACCAGTTTGGTCGCCTCTCTGGCCGCCCTCTGGATGTCTTTTCTGGGCAGCCCAAAATGGCTGCTCAGAAGTGCACATGCATCAAAATTCCATTTGACGCATGCACACTGAAAAATAGAAGTGTGCGTCAAATTGTATTGATGCATGCGCACTTCTGAGCAGCCATTTTGTGCTGCAAGGAAGGGCACAGCGGCCTCTTTCGAGGAGTGGCGGTGGCCTTTCCTCGGTGCACCGCTGGGCCGGGCCAGGCTGGGCCAGGCCGCGCTGTCAGGCCAGGCTGCGCTGCCAGTCCATTCCACCAGTCCACCGATCCACTGTGCTGCCACACCCCATTGCTGCCACGCTGCTTTGCCGCCATGCCGCTGCTGCTGCTGTTGCTGCTGTTGCTGCCTGCCTGCTGCTCCCCAACCCCAGGGTAAGTGATGGGTTTGTGTTTGGGGTGTGTGGGTGTGTGGGTTGAGGTGTGTGTGCGTTTTATGTAGTGTGTTTTTATGTGTATTTAATGTCTATTTTAATTTGTATTTTTATGTTTTTTATTTCTATTTAATGTCTATTTTAATTTGTATTTTTATGCGTTTTTTATTTCTATTTTTATGTGTATTGTATTTTTATTTTATTTTTATTTTATTTATTTATTTTACTTTGTCTCCGCCCATGACATTGTCTCCATCCATGGTGTTGGCTCCGCCCACAGTGTGGTAGTAAAATTTTGATAGCCCACCACTGGGGAGGGTGTGTGTGTGTGTGTGTGTGTGTGTGTGTGTGTGTGTGTGTGTGTGTGTGCGTGCGTGCGTGCGTGCGTGCGCGCGCGCGCGCGCGTGCGTGTGTGGGGAGAAAGGCCTCTAAGTGTTTTTCTGCTTTTCACTATTGGGGTAGGGGATGTGGTGGCTCAGTGGCTAAGAAGCTCACCTTATTAGCTGGAAGGCTGGCAAGTTGGCAGTTCAAGACCCAGGTACTGCATGACTGACTGAGCTCCCATCTCTGTCCCAGCTCTTGGGGACATGAAAAGAGCCTCATTCAGGAGTCCCCTGAGTGGAGTTTCTCCAGCAAAAATCCTTTCAACCTAGAATAATTTCTGACACAAAATTATTACAGTATTTGGATGTGTGTGTGACCCTGGACTCTTCTTTCACATGTGCACACACCAAAGAAACTGCAGGTACCTGTTCGGATTTCCTCATATGATTTTTTAAAATTTCAGTTTCCCATTATTTCTGAACCAGATGTAGCCTGTGGGAGGAGGGCGAGGGGGTTGAATTTGCATCCTAACCACTCAGTTTTGCCTAACTTTGCATAGTCCAAGAACAGGAACTGGTAATTACTACCTGGAGTGAAAAATATATCCTTGCTGGTCAGATTAGTGAGTAAATCTCCTGGTCTGGAACAAAATGTCAGACAAAATAAATTATCCTACTCATAGCTGACAGCTGGTGATGTAGAGGGAGAATTTAGTTAGATGTGTATCATGACTACATCTCTAACAATGAGTGCTGTCTTCCTAGGAGATGCTCTAGACATTCTTTATCTCAGTGAAGTCAGGAGGGTGAGAAGCCATGCACTTTTTTGTGTTTGTTGATACATTGTCACCCTTTGGCAAAATATATCCCTCAAAACTAATGAGCTTTTTCCAAGGTTCACTTGAGGTCAGTGATAAGAATGTGGGTAAAGGTAAAGGTTGCCCTTGCTCGAAAGCCAAGTCGTATCTGACTCTAGGATCCAGTGCTTATCTCTGCTTATAGCCAACGTCTGCAGAAACGTCTGCAGACGTTTCTGTGGACATGTGGCAGGCATGCCTCAACACTGGAGTGCACGGAACGTTGTTTATCTTCCCACTAAAGTGGTCCCTATTTATCTACTTGCAATTTCTTGCTTTAGAACTGCTAGGTTGGCAGGAGCTGGGACAGAGATGGGAGCTCATTTCATCATGCAGTACTTGGGAATCGAACTCTGACCTTCCAGTCAGCGAGTTTGGCATCTTAACCACTTGAGCAAAATTCTGGTAAAAAGAGGCTAAACCCAGCCGGCAATGGCTTACAGTCCCATCTCTGCCTGTGGTTCCTGGAGATCTCTCCCAGAACTCACTGCCAAGGCTTTGGCTAGTGCCTCCTCATGCTGAAGTCACTAAAGCCCTGAAGTCTCTCTTAAATGATTAGACAAGAACACTTTTTTCAGAGCCCACCTCCAGGATCTGGAGTTTACCCAGAGAACTTTGTTCCCTTGGTTTATCTCATTTGCTGTTTAATAAGTTGGGGTGGGTAGTCAAGAAACCCAGCAGGGCCTGAAGGAAGTAAATTCCTGAATATCAGATGTAAGCTACCATATTAACATGTGTTGCTTGTGACCAGACCTTGGGAAAGTTGCTTTTATGGACCACACAACTTTCAGAATCCCCCAACCAGCACGGTCAATGGGTTTGTAGCACAAAAAAGTTGTGTTCTGTAGCTCTGCTCGAGGAATTTCTTCTGAATAAATATGCACAATTGTGTTCTTAGTCACTGACATATGATGCATCTAGTTTGTAGGTGTGCATCTCTTAAGTGTTTATAGCTCATAATGAGTTGTTCTGAATATATCTGATTATTTTTTTCAAGAACTCCACTTCTTTCAGATTATTAAAATAAATTAAATCTATGTGGAATTTGACTTAGTACAACATCCTTGCTACATATGAATGCTAATTTTAGAGTAATCTCACAGTAGGCGAGACTTTCCAGATTTATGTTTGTAGGAGTATTAGGTTTGTATGAGTATTAGGGGTTCCCAACCTAAGGCCCATGGGTGGATCCAGCCCTTAGTGTTATTTTATGTGCCCCCCACACCTCCAATGCCATTAAAAACAAAATGTCCACCCCTTTGAAGCTGTTGGAACAAAATAGCCACCCCCATTGTGCAGGCAGAGAAAAATGGCTGTCCAGTCCTCGAAGCTGACTGAGAGAGCTGCCCAGTTTGAAAAGGTTGGGAACCCATGAACTAATCTAAAATCAAAATGGATATTGAGCAGATGTTTGTCGTTGATCAAAATCCCATTGCATTTTCACATTGCTGTAATGCAGTCAGAATCTTAATGGTTAATTGACACAAGTTAAGAAGTCAGCATGGGCATTTGCTGTTGAGTGCTAGTTTACACTACCTGGCAAATGATAACAAATGCCTCTGCTGGTTATTAAACTTCAGGCAATTTGCCACTGGGATTTACATCAACTGTATTATGTTAGCAAGTGTAACTAATAGGATTTCAGCCAATGTATAAAACTGTTGGATATAATAAGCCCTTTTCTTTTCTTTCCCAGCCTGTCATCACAATTTTTAGACAAGTTCCCAAATGTTTTATTTCTAATGGAAGCAATGTGCATTGAGTTAATTGTCCTTTATATTCTTCTTCTTGTGCTATATCCAGTTCCGAATATCGGTGATCATCATGGCAGTCAGCTATGAAGATTATCCTGAGAATATAATGCGGTGGCCTTCTATCCTTCCATCAGTAGTACTGATATCTGAATAGATTTATCCAATAATTTACACTGTAAAGTTCTCATTTAGCTGTAATGAGGCTCAGAATTACTTCTGTTGACAGAAGTTCCACTTGCTGGTTGATAAGTACTGGGAGTTGAATTCCAAAGTTCTGATGAGCTCCACTGGATGACTTTGGATCAGTCACCATCTCTCAACTTCACCTGATAATAGAATTATGTAGGTGAATAGAATTATTATTAGGAAGGATGTAGGAAGCCGTCTTCCTCTAAGGCAGTGATGGCAAACCTATGGCATGTGTGCCAGAAGGGGGGCTCTCAGAACCCTTTCTGTGGGCACATGCACATCGCCCCAGCACAGAGTTCACCTCACCTCTCTGCCCAGCAGCCCAATGGGAGCACTTCGTCGCTCCCCCAGCACTGATTTTATCCCTCCGCTATGCCCAGCAGCCCAATTGAAGTGCTTCCTCCTTTCCCCCAGCATAGAGTTCACCCCGCCCCTCTGCAGCATGGATGGCAGCCTGTTGAGTTTGGGCACTCTGTCTCTAAAAGGTTCACCATCACTACTCTAAGATGTATCATTGGTTTAATCTCATACTGTCATTTCTGACTGCCAGTGGCTTTCTAGATCTCAGAAGGGAATCTTTCTGAAGCCTACTTGTTAATGCTGGTGATTGAACATAGAACCTTCTGCACACATAAAGTTGTGCCCTGCAACTAAGCTGTACCTTCTAATAAGAGTCAAATCACATGTTCAGTGAAAAGCATGATTTCTGTATGATAACATTTTCCTTCTTCTTCCATGTCTAGGCCAGACATGAAACTGCCAAAATGAAGGCACCTTTTGGTGAGTTCATTCTGCAGTTCCTTTCGCCTGATCTGGTGTGAGAAAGATTAGTCGGCAACACAAGGTTGTTGTTACCAGGGTATGCCCGGTTATGATTTAAAATACCAGAGTATCCAAGGAGGCTCTTTCTGTGTACCCCAACATTTTCCTGCTAGTCATATACTGTTTCAAAGCTCCTTGCCTGGGCAATCATAATTTGCAAATGGAAAACACATGTTCACCTCCCAATAACAAGTCATAAAGTTTGAAAACAAGCTAAGTTGCAATAGGCAAACTGAAACAAGTTCATGACAGACTAAAGAGATAACTTTTACCTTTTGAGGCAGCTCTGCTTCTAATGAAGTATAAACTGAGTCATCTGATTTGGCACTTAAAGGTGTAGTATTCGGGTATCAATGTAAACAATAAACAAATCTCTTTTAACTTCCTCCTTTGTCTTTTGTATTCTTCATTATTTAAGCTCTTATGCCTCACTCACTCTTGGGAAGACTCTTGACTTTCATTCTCCTCTCTCTGTGCACAGATTTCAAGGGCAGTTTAAATGGAGTTCAAATGGAGTTCAAATGCCTGTTATGAGGGCACACAAGGCATAATGTGTTCTAATCTGCTAGCATTAGATACTCACTTGTAGAGGTAACATAAAATACAAGAAAGTCGGGAGACCTAACAGGACAGGACATTTGTGAACATGAAGAAGCTTATTCCTTATTGTTGTCGTTGATTTTATTGTTACACCTAAACCCAGTCACAAAGTGTTCTAGTATTTCTCCAACTCATAATGGGAAGTGTCCCATCTATATTCCATCTATGTTCCATCCATCCATTGTTTCCCCCCACTCACCCCCTCCCCATTTTATGTTCTCCTTTTGCAAGCAATTTGCAATTATGTCATTTAACACAAAATAACTATAGGCTGTGGTCCCCTTTTTTGTTTGTTTGTTTGATTTTTGCTGCAGTTTTGGATCTGCTGTTCTGTTTTTATTACAGGTTTTTTTTAATGTCATCAGATATTTTTTTTAAAAAAACACAAAACCAATGAGGAACTCTGCAAGCTGCAAAACATCCCCCTTGAAACCTGCCTTTTGTTTCTCGGTGACCTGGTTTGGGGTCATTTTTTATTTGCAGTCACCACATCAGTGTATGTGTAACTTGTTTGCAATTAGTATTCATATGAATCATTAATTTATGGCCAGGATCCAGTGAGTAGCTATATCAATGAAAGTGATAGGGGACAGGATCCTTTCCTCGTTGCACCCCCTCCCCATCATCACCATGCACACCCTTATTTTGCTCTAGATCAGTGTTTACCAGCCTTTGGTTTTTGGACTTCAATTCCCAGAAGCCTAACTCAATTCCTTAAAGCACTGATCAGCCAATGTACTAACTTAGGCTTCTGGGAATTGAAATCCCATGTGGGGCAGGGAGCCCTTGTTGGGAAACACTGCTTTAGGGCAGGGATTCTCAACCTGCGGCCTGTGGGCCAGATCCAGCCCACAGCACCATTTCATGTGGCCCTCCACCACCTCCACCACACCTGGAAGTGCCATGTGGTGGAGGAAGGGAAAAATGGCCATCTGGCCCCCAAAGTTGTCTGAGGGAGCATGACCCGGCCCCTGGCTTTAAAAGGTTGAGAACTCTTGCTCTAGAGAGTCAGGAACCCTTTTAGAACAGGCATTTTTGGGCTTGGAGGGTTATAAGGAAGGGACTGTGGGGGCTTAGTGGTTAAGATAATGTCAGGAAACGACATATTTCCTCATGTTCTCAAGGCTTGAGGTTGTAGTTTTATCTAGGCCTCAAAGAAATCTTTTGTCCCTCTGTGTCTCACAAGATTGCGTGTCACGAGACGGTTTGTTTTCAGCCAGTGTTCCTGTGCTATCTCTCCAGCTAACATGTTTTGACTCCACTGACTCTACATGTGTGTAAACAATTATTGTTTTGAGAATGTTTTCTTCTGTTCCCTGATTGGCCAAGGTTAGCCCACCTGACTGAAGAATCTCCATTTTGCAGAGAAGTTAGTTAGTTCGATTCTGGATCTCAATGGCATAAGACCCTGGCTATGGTGTGGGACTATTCTTTTGTTCTCAATATGATTACCTAACCTGTGGACTGTTACCTGGACTGATATCTGTTACTGACCTTTTAATAACTACGTTTTTTCCATGGACTATCCTACATGAACCTGAAGATTAAAGCAGCTGTTTCTCTCTGAAGATTGTTGTTCTTTTATTGGCACACACACACCTATGCTACGCTACCAGAATCCTCCCTTGTTTTGCTCTTTTGCTCTATTGCCTGAGCATAGTAAGAGTTCCTTTCTACGCAGCTCGGCTCTCTCAAAGGTGGAAGGTAAGGGTGAGAGTTCCAGGAATGGGACAAGGTGTCTCAGGAACTTGGAGGGAGGAGCCCTTATGATGAGACGGCCGATGTCTGACAGATGCTGAGCTTGATTACTGGAAGGTCAGCAGATCAGCAATTCGAGATCTGAGTACTGCATGATGGCATGAGCTCCTGTCTCTGTCCCAGCTCCTGCCAACCTAGAAGTCTGAAAGCAAGATATTGCAAATTAATAAATAGGTAACACTTCAGTAGGAAGGTAATAGCATTCTGTGTGCTCTGGGATCTAGTCATGCCTGCCACATGACCACAAAAACATCTGCAAATGTAGACAGTGCTGGATCTTTGGCTGTAAACTGAGATGAGCACTGAATCCTAGAGTCAGATAAGACCAGCTTTCAAGCAAGGATGACATTTACAGTGGAACCTCAGTTAATGTAAATAATGCGTTCTCCAGGAAGTTTCTTACAATGAAAATTACTTTAATCAAATTTCCCATAGGAATGCATTGAAATTCAAAATACTTTAACCAAAATGTGGTTTCCCATAGGAATGCATCGAAAACCAATTAATCCGTTCAAAAAAAAAATTCCGTAAACTGATCCACTATTTTCTATGGATTTCCTTTTGTTATACAATTTTTATGTTAACCGATCTGTTTGTTAACCGAGGTTCCGCTGTACCTTTACCTTTAAGAATAAGGAGAGAAAGTACCACTTGATTAGCCAACGTATAACTGCACAGTAAGGATCTCTGGAATATACAGTTTATCAGATTACTCATCCTTTCAGGGCCAACCCTACCATTCAGCAGGATGAAGTGGCAGAAGTTGGGAAGCTGGAGAATTGCAAAATAATATGCAGAAGATAGAAAATCCTGTGTGGCGTCTCAAAAACAGCTCTGGGAAAAGAAATGGAACAGGGTTGGGCCGAGATGTTTTTGTTACCCATGACAAAGATGATCTCCCCTTTCCATTCCATTCACAAAAGCCAATGGAGTGAAAGGGGGGAGTAAATCTTCCTTCAACACTGGCATTGGGACATTGTCCTCTTCTGTAGAAGAAGGCAGCAACCTGGCTGAAGTGGTTCAGGGCAAATGTGCAATTCTCCAGCTTCCCAACTTCTGCCACTCCATCCTGCTGAATGGTAGGGTTGGCCCTGAAAGGATGACTTGACAAATATGAATTAATGGGGAAAAAACAAGACAAGGCAGTTTGTTACTTCTTCTTTTTTGTGTCTCCTGATCAAACTCTGGACTTGTTAGATAATGAAGCCATTTTAATGGCTTTGTCATTGGCCAAACTTAAGTCTTCATTGGTGCAAGTTTCTGGCCAGTAAATGAGACAGATTTTGTGTCTTTCCACATTCACACAGCATGTTGTTGTCTACCAGCAGGCCCCACTTGAGTATGTTGGTCTTGCATTTAAGGACTCCAACCCTCATCCTATTCAGGGTCCTCCAAGTGACTAGGGGAGGTTGAGTTCCTGAACTATATTCTACTTTAATGTTGTTCCTTGACCAGTGAGCTCCTTCCTTCATCTTCTAATTTGGTTTTGCCCTTGTATACCCTCAAGAATGTTTGTTCTTGCCATAAAACCCTTCTTGGATCTGATCTGGCAGACTTGAGGCACATATCCATTCAGAGGATGTCTAGGGTCATTCTCTTGTTTAGTTCTCTCAGTGTCCAAGAGAAGTTTGCTACTTCAAACATTTGAAGGGTTGTCACATGGGAAATGGAGCAAGCTTATTTTTTTGTGGCTCCAGTGCATAGGTCCTGAAATAATAAAGTTACATTTCAAGAAAGGAGATGTTGACTAAACATTTGGAAGAACTTCCAAAAGAATTTAATGGACAACCATCTGTCAGATTTGCTTCGATTCGGATTCCTGCATTGAGCAGGGAGTTAGACTGGATAGCCTAAAAGTCCCCTTCCAACTCAGTGATTCTATGATTCCTGGTAATAAGACCAATTTAACAATGGAAATGACCATGTGAGTGAATGGTGGACTTTCCTACATTTGAGGTTAAATAGTACTGTATTTGGATGTGTGTTTGTCTGGGATTCTTTAGCTGTGGATTTACTGTCTCAGCAGGGGGTGAATATAACTTGACATTTCCATGATTCAGTGGCCAATATCCTGTTTGTTTTTCCCCACTGAGGAGAGCTCTGGCTTGTATAACCGTTGATCAGGGCAGTTAATGTAGTGTGTGATGTTCCACATTTGCAAGGTGGATTCAGTCTTATGCTTTTGTTCTGCTGCCACGTTTCTCACCCCAATGTTGTTGGTTTTTTTGGGGGGGGGAGGGTGATTTTGGAAAGGTGGGGTATAAGTCTCCTGGGGAGGAGTTCCAGTGGGTAACAGTGTAGAAAACAGGAGCTCATGAACAAGCAGTGGAAGTCCTTTCCAGGTGCCTGGAGGCTGTCAGGGTCTGGATGGGGGACAACAGGCTTCAGATGAATCTTGGCAAGACTGAGTGGATGTGGGTAGGGGGTCCTGTGTTATCTCGGGAACTACCACCTTTGGTTCTGGATGGGGCAGCTTTGCCTCAAACAGACCCGTTACATAATCTGGAGGTCCTCCTGGACTCGCGACTACTGCTCAAAGAGCAGGTGGCAGTCGTGGCCAGGAGGGCCTTTGCACAACTTCGTGTGATTCGCCAGTTACAGCCGTTCCTAGACCGGGACTCCTTGCTCATGGTCACACATGCCTTAGTCACCTCCAGACTTGATTATTGTAATGCGCTCTACATAGGGCTGCCCTTGGTGACCATTCAGAGGCTACAGCTGGTCCAGAACGCGGCTGCACGAGTGGTGTTGGGGTGCGGGCATTATGCCCGTGCCTCACCGCTGCTGAGGGAGCTGCACTGGCTTCCAGTTTGCCTCCGGGTGCAATTCTAGGTGCTGGTTATTACCTTTAAAGCCTTACATGGTAGTGGACCAGGATACTTACGAGACCGCATCGTCCCAAGGACATCTGTCCATCCCACCAGAGCGGACCGGAGAGGCTCTCTGGTTGTGCCATTGGCCAGAGAGGCACACCTCTCTGGCACTAGAAGGAGGGCCTTCTCTGTGTCTGCTCCGGCCCTGTGGAACCTCCTCCCAATAGAACTACGCCTGCAAACGGAGCTGCTGTCCTTCAGGAAAGGATTGAAAACCTGGCTGGCAGGTCAGGTCTGGGGAATGGATCAATCAATTTCCTCAGCTGTCAGGATGGTTTGACACCCAGTGCCTCCTAGCTATAATGCCTAGCTACAATGCCTGGTTTTTAATCCTAAGTTTTTAAGCTTCTTTTAAAACTTTTAAAACTTTTAATTTCTAAATTGGCTTTCAATTGTTGTCTTGCTGATTGTGTTGGGAATCGCCCTGGGTCTCTTCGGGGAGGAGGGTGATAAACAAATTTAAATAAATAATAAATAAATAAATAAAAATGTGTCTCTACAAATACATGGTAAATCTGAGTCCCAGACTAATTCATGCCAGCAGTGTGATTGCCTCCCAACATAGCGGCTCTATGAGGTAGGTGCTGAGGAGTTCTGGAAAGCTGAATGTTCTCAAGTGTGATGGCCAAGGCATTGGCCATTGCTAACAGAGAAGGTGGGCTGGCTGTGGACCAGCAGGCTTGTTAGAGAAAGTCATCACGGTGCACCACACCTTCCTCTTGCTCTGGCCTTACAAAGTTTATATTTTCAGGCCTGAGGGCCAGTCCTGGCTTTCACTTTTCAGTCTCTCCAACAGGTCTGTGTAAACAAGTGCGGCTGGTCAGTCACAGCATTGTCTATAGGGCTGAACAACATCTGGCTAACCGTGGATGGAGAGAGAATCTTGGGCTGGATAGTTTGGTGACATGGCTGGGATGCAGAGGCATAAAGAGGGGCCAACTCGTGCAGTTGATGTGGCAGGGCTAACCTGATGTGCTGGAATATCAGCAAACAAAAACAACAACAACAATAATAAAATTAAAACAAAAACATGGCTGCTGTGTTTTTGTTATTATTTTGTTTTGTTTTTTGTTTTCTGGTATGCCTGAACCACAGACTAACACGGCTACTATTCCAATAAATTCAACCTGATGTGCTACTATTCCAGCTGGGAGAGAATTAGCTGACTGCTAATAAAGGACAAGACTTAGCTTTTTCCATAAAGGCAGACTTGGAATTGATCGCTAATTGTTGCCCTGGCACCTGGATTATGTGGTTGGTAGACACAGAAAGGAGCAAGGGAGGCATGGAAGGTGGATAATGCCTGGCAAAAAGTGACCAGGTTAGTTGGCTGACAAGTGGCATCCTGGAGGGCAGTTGGATCAGACACCCAAATATTTCATATAAGATGGACATTTTCTTCCTCATTGGCCTAGCAGTCTGGAGAATGGACATGTGGTAAAGCAATATCAGGATGACCATGGTAGATTGTTTGCAGCTGCAGTTATCTGGTGGGAGCTGAACATTGCACAGCTCTTGTGGCAGCTGGAAGCACTGGGATGGATCCAGGGGCTAGAAGGGCAGCAGGTGGGGACCAGTGTGCCCTTCTTCTTCTTTCTATAAGTTACACTGATTGAAATGGGCCTACTGTAACAGTGACCTACTATGCAAAAGTAACTCACAGTTAAAGTGTGTAATTTGAATACAGTACAGTATATAAAATAGAGTTGTTGACTCACCAAAATCCTCATTGATTCAGTTGGCCTAGTCCAGGGATCTGCAAACTTGGCTCTCCAGATGTTCTTGGACTTCAATTCCCAGAAGTCCTGATCAGCAGGCATACTGACTTGGGCTTCTGGTAATTGAAGTCCAAGAACACCTGGAGAGCCACGTTTGCAGATCCCTGGCCTAGTCTATGTAACTTTCTACAGTAAACAACAGGATTTGGCTCATGGTCTTGAAAACATAATTTGCATGACCTGTTCTGTTGTAGCACACTTTGTACAGTTAAGAGTGCAGATCTCCAGATAAAGAGGGTCTTCTTCTTCTTTTGTGCCCCAATCAGACACTGGACTGCCAAAATGAAGCCATTTTCTTGGCTTTGTTGTTTGCCAAACTTCAGTCCTCATTGGTGCATGTCTCTGGCAGCAATCAGCAGAGCAGTAAATGAGCTGGATTCTGTATCTCCTCTCATTCACACAGCATGTTGTTGTCCACCGGCAGCTCCCACTTCAGCATATGTGTTTTGCATTTAGAGACTCCAACCCTCAGCCTATTCAGAGTCTTCCAAGTGACACAGGAGAGGTTGAGTTCATCAGCCATATCCTCCTTTAATGTTATTCCTTGTTCAGTGAGCTCCTTCCTCTATCTTCTAATTTGGTTTTGCTCTTGCATACCCTCAAGAATGTTTGTTCTTGCCATAAAGTTCTTCCTGGATCCAGTGGTGGGCTCCAAAAAAATTTACTACCACACTGTGGGCATAGTATGGTGGGTGTGGCTAGGGGGAAAGCCCTGTGTTGCACCCAAATTAGGACTACTTTATTTCAAAACTTGGATGGGAAGGGCTAGCCAGAATTTCTGCTACTGGTTCTGGCGAACTGGTGTGAACCTGCTGGTGCCCACCACTGCCTAGGACTTATCTGGCAAACTTGAGGCTCATATCTGCTTGTAGGATGTCGAGGGTCATTCTCTTGCTTAGTTCTCTTGGTGTCTGCTTCTCGTTCTCTCCTTATCTTAGGTGGAATAATACCAACAAGTAAGTATGTTTGCTCAAATGGTGTAGGTTTGAAGTATCTTGTCACTATATGCATGGCTTCATTAACAGCGATGTCAACTTGTTTTGTGTGCATGGATGTGCTTTATACTGGAGCAACATACTCTGGTGCAGAGATGCTCAGGTGTGTGCCCTGAAATCCCCTTAAGGGAGCCAATGGACAGCGCCATGGCAAAACCAAGCTGAGTGAGCAGAAGCCTGGGCACCCACCCACATGGGTTGACATACTTCAGTCTGAGTCTCCAAAAGGCTGCATCCTTGGATTGCCCTCCAGTTGGATCTGGAGTAAATGGTGGTTTGCATTGGGTGGCATTTGGATGAACTGGATCCATTCGCCAGTGTTAAGTCAAGGAACCTGCTGTTGTAACCAATACAGTTGTAGCCTTTCTCTTCCAATCAGTGTTGCTATGTGTTGATTTCTGCAGCCTGAGCTAGCTCAGCCATAGGCCAACAGATTCAGCACACTCCACAAGCTAGTTAAGGAGTGGTCATCAGGAGGTAAGCACAGTCTGCTTTTTCAAATATGATCGCTCTGTCATAACAGTCAGCCTGAATCACATCTCTAGAACACTAACAGACTGTCATTTTAAAAAATGGGTCATCTCTAATGTATAAATTGGGTCTGATGTCAAATGGATGTGATCCCAAGCAGATGAGCTTTGCATAGAATTGCAGCATTTGCCTCTACAACCTTGTGGTACAAGACTGCACAAAATGAAGTCCTCCAGATTGTTGGGCTACAACTCCCACTTCTGTACTGGCTGTCTTGACTATCTTCTACTGGGAACTGGAATCCAAAAGCACCTAGAAAGACATATTGGGCCCACTACCACTCTAGCGGAAGACTTTGTATGTGTGAGATTTGGGGTTGGAATATGCCCAGAAGGGAAACAATTAGGCACATCCCCAGACTCACCATAAACCATTATTTCACTACAACTCAGAATGGCAGCCTCTTACGTGCATTTTTCTTTAAGAGGAAAAACCCCAACCCCACATCTCTGAGCACTTTGTAATTTAATTTAATTTAATTTATATACCGCCCTATCCAATGGACTCTGGGGAGTGTACACAAGTTAAAACCAATATAAAACTATTAAAAACCCTTAAAAACATAGCAATATTAACCCCCACTGTGCCATTACTATCTAAAAACAAATATAAAACCTACAAAACCTTAACATTAAAAAAATTAATTACAAGAGTGGGGAGCCTCAGACAAGCCAGAAAGGGGAACTTGTTGACAATCCCAGTTCCCAGACCCATTTTGCCAACCATGTCTTCAATTATTTCCTAAATGGTAGCAACTGGGCCTGGAGGTGTAGTTCTACTGGGAGGAGGTTCCATAGTGTGGGGGCTACAACCGAGAAGGCACTTCTCCTTGTGCTGGAGAGGCAAGCCTCCCCAACAGATGATATCAGAAGGGTGCCTTCTCAGTTTGCTCTCGTGAGATAGGTTGATGTCCTAGGAATGATGCGGTCCCTGAGGTATCCTGGTCTGCTACCATGAAGGACTTTAAAACTGACAACCAGCACCTTGAATTACACCCAGCAGTGGCGTAGTGTGTGTGTGGGTATCCTGCCCCAGGTGGCACTTTTTGGGCATATGGGTGTTCTTGGACTACAATTCCCAGAAGCCCTAGCGGGCACCAGTGTCCACCAGGGGGCAGAAAATTTGGCTTATGCCCCAGGCAGCTGAAATCCACATGCCACTACTGGCACCCAGAGACATATAGGCAGCCAGTGCAGTTCTCACAGCAGTGGCGAGGTGCGGGTGAAATGACTACACCCACCACTGCACGGGCCACCCCATCCTGGACCAACTGCATAGTCATCAAGGGCAGCCTCATGTAGAGCACACTGACTACAATAGTCCAAACAGGAGGTGACCAGGGCATGGGTGACCATGAGTAGGGCCTCCCGGTCCAGGAGTGGGCGCAATTGATTAATAACATGCATTTGCCTGAAGGCCCAAATGCATCCTTAATGTAGTTTGTCCTCTATAACCTTTGATATTTGAAAATCCATGTCTTGTTTAGAAGTATAAACCTAGGCATCGAAAGATCAAGATGCAATCACAGCCCTAAGAGAAGGAAATGGGATATCATATAAAGAGCTGTAATAGGAGAGAAATGCTGATGTTCCTTCTAGTATTTGAAATTATACTACAATTACGGAAGATTGGTAGAAAGAGAGGTGAAATGAGGGCATTTCTTCTTTTAGATCAGATGGTAATAAAATGTCTGCCTTATACTCTAGCCATCTATTTCCTTGGTTGAACATATATCAACATTTTTTCTAGATTACTCAGTCCTGGTTCAGAATGGATTCCTACCTTCAGTACACACGTGGGTGTATTTTCCCTCAGTTCAAAGCTGAAAATGGCTATAGAAACATACAGTCAAACCTCGCATAAAGAGCGTTTCGCTTAAAGAGTAACTCGCTTAAAGAGCAGAATTTTCTCTGAATGTTCGCTTCACTTAACAAATAAAACCAACCAAAAATTCGCTTAAGAAACAAATTGGGGTTCGCAGTACCCCCACAATTGGTCATTTACAATGGTGTTTCGCTTAAAGAGCAAACTCATTTAAAGAGCAATCCTGTGGAACGCATTATGCTCTTTAAGCGAGGCACCACTGTACTCTAATCTTCCCTCACTCCATTGCCCTGGGCTTGCCTTTTGGTCTCACCTGTTTTTTAAAGAATACAGAAACCACTGTAGGGACTGGGTAAGAACTCACAGCTGGGCTGAGCATCAAGAGCTTATCTCCTAAAATCAATTTCCATTCTACCTGCAGCAGATCTATTGTGATTAATAGGAAAGACATTCAAGTTGACTAACAAATTAATTTATTTCAGTGGGTCTGCATCAGCTACAACTAAGATTAGAATTAACACGTAGGCACATGGGTGTGGCATTCACACAGAGAAAATTGAGAAATATGGAGCAAATTCTGGGTCTGAGCATGTAGGGATCATATTGCTTTTGCACTGAACCTGTCTGATTTGTGTTTCCTTCTCTGACTAGTGAAGAGGAGATACACTTTGGGTAAGCAGCACTTCCAGCAGCAAATGCCAGGTGGGTTTACTGCTTTGCAGCAACAAATTGTTGTGCCCTCTAAATTTCTATATCCTGGTCAAAGATATAGTAGCCCCATCCTGCTTAAAGCTCCTTTTGGTTCTAGCCTGATCTTGTGTCTCAGAAAACACGAGACACTCAGATTTTGAGATCATGTTACCTGCCCCAACATATCCCAAACACTTTGAGGCCTTTTCATCATTTATTAAATTCTTCTACCACTTAATAGCCTGACCTATTTATTCTTAAAAACAACAACAACACTTACCACTTACCACAACAGGTAGCCTAAAGATGACAAAGGTACGAAAGTGTCCCATGTATGCTGTAAATTTATAGTTTAATTTTTTCAAAATTAATATTGAACCTTAGGTTTTAATGTCTGAATTTGTAGGGGTATAGTGGGATTGTTTAGTTTGTTTTGCACTCATGTGTGATCTTTTTCTTTTTGTAAGCCGCCTAGAGTCAGGTTAGCCTGATTGGAGTGGGATAATAAATCTAAATAAATAAATGCTCTGCCAAAATAGCAAAATGAGTGTCCCTTTACTTATCTAATAATTCCTCCAAAATGGGATAGCTGCAATACATGAGCCACAATTGGGTATGTGCTTTGGTTTCCAGAGGAAGCATAGAATTCCTCACAAAATGGATGATCTGAGCAAGAGTGTGAGAAGACATCTCCAAGACCCAGTTGTTAAAAATTGATACTACTGTACTTCAGTCACCGTGATTTCATCCTAACAAATCCTAGGACTTCTACTGTAGTTTCTTGAGGATTTAGGATTCTCTGCTGGAGAGTTCTAGCACTGTAATTAAGAATGAGAGCTCTCTACCCAAGACCACCAAGTATCTTAGCAAAGTACAAATTTCAGGTTTCCATGAGATGGAACCAAGGCAGAGGAAATGTGATCACACTGCTAATAATGGTGTAAATGGATTGTGAGTTTGAGCCTGATAGGGCTCAAGGTTGCCTCAGCCTTCCATCCTTCTGAGGTCAGTAAAATGAGTACCCAGCATGTTTGGGGGGGGAATGCTAATTAACTTTAAACTGCCCAGAGAGTGAACTAAGCAATATAGGGTGGTATAAAAATGTATTTACTATTTCTATTTATGAGGCAAATGTTCTATTTTAAAACTCCCCTGTGTCAGTCTCTTTGTTAGAGCCTGGAAAAATTATCTGTCTGGATGACAAAACTTCAAATCTCCCAGCCAATATGCAGGCAAACGTGTAGAGCAAGGGTGCTCAAATAAGGCCCGTGGGCTGGATCTGGCCCACAGCACCAAATCATCCAGCCAAGGCTGCTCCCAGAAGCCGGAAGTAAAGTAAAACGTACATGCATGGGCACGCTATGCATCTGTGCATGTACATTTTACTTCCGCTTCCGGTGGGAGGAAACACGTGACCAGCATGCTCAACCACGTGACCATCTACAGCCCAAAATGTTTGGGCACCCCGGTGTAAAGAACCAGGCGTCTCCAGGTTCCATTGATACCACTGTTTTATAGGAGATAATACTGTATGTCCTATCATTAATTTGTAGCAACTTCTTCATGGGACAGACCCTCCTGAACAGCTCCCCAAATACCGGTAGGTCTGGTGCTCTCAGGTGGGGCTGAGGTGTGGCATCACAGATGTTCAATTTAGATTGAACTAGTAGCCTTGGCAACTTCTGTACCTGGAATGTGAGAGAGGGTGCCATCTTATTTTCTCAGGTGACAAAATATATTAGGACAGCTCACGTTAGGGGAGCCCAGGGTCATATTCACACTGTTGTTGATGACCTTCATTAGTATGACATCTACATGAGTTGCTCTTTGCATGACAAAGTTTCACCCAGTTACCTTTAAAAGGAGCACCTGAGTCTATTTCCGCTATTTGTCATTGTTGTTAGAGAACAATACAGTACTTCTTTGGCTAGCTGTGCGGTTACTGTGATTCAGGCTTGCTGAAGTATGTACAGTAATGCACTTCTGAAGGTAGAGATGACACAGCTGTAACCATGGCATGCAAAGAAACAAATACTTAAAAAAAAACATTTAAACACCATCCAGCTAGGAAAAAAAAGACAATTGTAAGTAGAGAAGCAAAGTGAGAAAAGTGCAGTAACATTATCAAACTGTCAATCTTTCTTGAAGACACAAAATCGGTGATGGAATGCAGGGTCGGATTTAAATGAAAAGAGGCCCTAGGTTATTCCACTTATGTGGCCCTTTCACCTCCCATTTTTAAGTTTGTAAATTACATGAGAGATAATAAAGTACATCATTACTGTGATATATATCAATATATAGGCCCCTCTTGATCTTGAGGCCCTAGGCTGAAGCCTAGTTAGCCTATAGGAAAATCCGGCCCTGATGGGATGTAACAGGTTCGCACCAGTTTGCCAGAAACGGTAGCAACTTTTCCCAGTGTCCTGGAGAACCGGTAGCAGCTTTTGGGGGGAACCACCTTTGGGGCCTACCTTTTTACTGGTTCCCCCACTGTGCATGCATGCCAAACACTTGGTGTGCATGCATGCCTACAGTGCTTGGTGCATATGCATGGCCTCCTTGCTGTCCTCCCAAGTGGGGAGGAGGAAGAGAAGCTGCTAGCCTGAAGCTCCCTATAGCCTGCTCCCCAGGGTAAGTAACTCACCTTTTGATGTGGTATGTCTGTGTGTATTTTAATGTGTATTTAATACCTTTACCTATATTGATGTACTACCACAGTTCCTAAAAACGCCTGATGGCCAGCAGGCCTGGCGGCCTGGCTTGGGGTTTTTAAGCAAAGTCTTGGAGTTACCTCATCAATAAGCTACACCTGTGCTTTTCCAATTGCTGTTCCAATTGGACTACCCTTAAGGAGATACAGCTGTTTTACATTTACATTAAGGCATATTATCCTAGAGACCTGGTTAGGCAAAGACTTAGTACCTAACTTCTTTAGCTGTTGAAAAGTTGAAAAGTGCCAAAATGAAGCCATCTTGTGGTGAGTTCATTCTGTTGTTCCTTCCATCTGACCTAGTGTGAGAAATATTAGCCAGAATAAGCTTTAAGCTCTGTTTTAAAAGCTCTGGTTGATTTGTGTTTGGTGTGTGCGTGTGCATGTGCGTGTGCGTGTGCGTGTGCGTGTGTATGTGTGTGTGTTTGGGTGGGTGAGTGTATTTTAATGTATTTTTATTTTATTTATTTATTTAGTTATTTAATTTATTTAATTTATTTATGGCTTTGTGTTGTGGGTGGGTTGGTGGGTGGGTTGAGGTGTGTGAGTGTGTGTGTGTGTGCTTATTTTTATTTTATTTTTTCCTTTTTTATTTTTTCCTTGGCCCCGCCCACAACGTCATGATGTTGGCTCCACCCATGATGTCATGACGTCATGACGTTAGCTCTGCCCACACTGTTGATGACATCACGGTGGGTAGTAAAAATTTGGACATCCCACCACTGCACAAAATCTATTTTGACTGTTACTTTATCTGTCACTTCCTATGAGTTTAGGCCCACCACCACCTCCACCACACCCAGAATTGCCATGTGGTGGAGGAAGGGCAAAATGGCTGTCTGGCCACTGAAACTGTCTGAGGGAGCATGGCCTGGTCCCCAGCTTTAAAAGGTTGAGAACTCCTGGTTTAGGGGATCTAAATGCAAATAAAGCGTAATGACCTCAGTAGTAATGTTACAGAGCAGCAGTGAATGTGGTAATTTTTTTAAAGGTTTCATGAAATGCTTCAAATAGCCAGCATAGGTGCTGTACTTTTAAAGCCCTGATGGTACAAAGGTTAAACTGCCATACTGCAGCCAAAACACTGTGAGTTCGATCCTGTGGTTCAAGGTTGACTCATCCTTCCATCCTTCCAAGGTTGGTAAAAATGAATACCCAGCGTGTTGGGAGCAAAATGCTAATTACCTCATAAACCGCTCAGAGAGTGCCCTAAGCCCTATGAACAGTATAGAAAGTGTAATTGCTAAATGCTTGCTTTAGTACTTCTAGAGCATTTTTGGGCCCTCCCCCAGTATTCAGAACTTGGGAAACTTAATTTTTGAATCTGCAAATGTAGCAGTCTCAATGAGAAATATTATGAGGGTTTGGAAAAGTTACTTCTGGGAATATAACTCCCCAAATCCTCCATCAGATTACCTATGCTGTCTGGAGGATTCTACTATGTAAAGACTGGAACTGGGCACCACATTCGTCATTCTTCCTGTAATACAAGTCCTTCACCCATCCCTTCTGCAAGCTGGAACATGACACCTTGTCATGTTGAATGAGATCTGAATTTCTGTTTGGGAGGAGGCTTTCCATGGAGTGGACAACTTATCCAAATGCAGCATCCCTTCCTGACAGCTACTGAAATAAATCTCATCAGCATTACTAGCGGGAAATTTTCTGTCAAGAGACAGTTTGTAAAACTAAAAAGCTGGGACTGTTCTTTTTGAAACTGCTTGCGCCTTTCCCTACCGCAGGAAATCAATTCTGTATGTTCCCAATGAAATTCATGAATTATTTCTCCTTTTATTACTTCATTTGTTAGGCAGCAGAAACAAGCATTGAGTACTGAAAATGCTTTATGAACAAGGATTGATTCTGCTCCATATTTCTAGCACACCATTCAAGGTTGATTAAAGTCATCTATCCTTCAAAAGACTGAAAAGGATATCCGTAATTTTATGTTCAACCTGGGATACACAGAAAGAGCCTCCTCAAAGATTGTGGAATTTTTGAATCACAATTAGGCATACACTGGGCAATGGCAACCTTGTGCTGGCTAATCTTTCTCACACTGGGTCAGGAGAAAGGAACTGCAGAATGAATTCACCAAAGGGTGACTTCGTTTTGGCAGTTTAAAGTCTGTCATAGACAAGAAAGAAGTCTCTTTGCCTCCTGTTAGGCCAGGAGTGCCCATATTTTATGAGCTGTGGGTCGGTCACATGGCTGAGCATGCCAGGCATGTGGTTCCTCCCACCGAAAGCAGAAGTAAAATGTGCATGCGCATAATATGCCTGTGCATGCACATAATGCTGCCGTAAATGGCATGCACATTTTACTTCTGCTTCTGGGAGCAGCGTGGGTGGTGTGGGCCAGATGGAGTGGTGTTGGGGGCTGGATCCAGCCCATGGGCCGTAGTTTGGGCACCCCTGTGTTAGACGATGTGAGACAACTGTCTCAGGGCTTGACTATATGGGGAAAATGTGGAAAATACAATGATTTATGGAGGACTGATTCAGATTTTTCTTGTTGGCAACACATGATACGATGAAGGATAGTTGCTAGAAAAGACAATATTGCTAGCAGAAAGTGAAGGGGTGTAGGAAAAGAAAATAACCTAACATAAGATGGTGTTGCTTTGCAAAATCTGAGCAGCGACGTCCCCAGGAACAAAAGAAGGGGTGGGTGGGAAACAGCTTAAAAGAGTGCGCTTCTAAACATTTGTTCTTTATACTTTTGAAAATATCTTTTTTAAAAATATCTTTTTACAAATAGAAACAGATTCCATTTTAATGCCTGTTTGACTAGGAAGGAGTTAAAAAGTTCTTCTGAGTGTCAGTGAATTGGATCCTGACTTGCAAGGTAAAAAGTTTGGATTTTCCCCAAAGCTCCTGAAACCTGCAACAACATATGTAGACTTTGGAACATTCTTGTCGGTAAATCTGGTCTGCACTCTTTATAAAATTAATAGTTTTACCCTTTTAAGAAGCCATTTTTATGGATCTGTATTTCAGCCCATGTAGCCAGGAGTCCTTTTAAATTGAAAAAAGCAGTTCAGAGCAATCATTCTCCTCTGAGATAAGCAATTTATATGAGCTATTTTAAATTTGAGGAACGAAAAGGTCACTTGTTTCTACACAGAAAAAAAGGGTTTTAAAATATCATAACTCAAAAACCTTTTGTCCACGCTTTCCCAAATTTGGTAGCGAGCAAAAGAAAACTCTGTTATCTCTGTGCCAAGTTTGCTGTTGATCCAAGGTCTATTTTCAAAGTTAATATTTTTTGTTTGGGGGGCCCATTCTTAGAATTGCCTTGTATAATTTTGTTTTGGTCTTTTGTGTAATAAAATAGCCACATTCCTATGCATCTATAAGTGCATTTTAAGTAATGGTCAATTGTTCTTTTGAAGGGTTAATAACCTCTCAGCATTTAACTAGGCTGAGAGATTATGGTACAGTACTTGGAAATTGTTCTTGATTTTTTTGAAAGAACAAGCCATCAGAGCTTTAGGATGTGATTTTGAAGGGCTGTAGGGCAAAAAGAAAAATATGTGCTGCTGTTTAGAAAACTTTTTGCAATCTGGAATAGTCTTCTCTTTTTTCCAGTTAGCCTAGCTTATTAAGTTTCCCTGAAATATTATTATAGCAGTTCGAAAGCAAGAAATTGCAAGTAGATAAATAGGGACCACTTTGGTGCGAAGGTAACAGCATTCTGTGCGCTCTGGTGTCTAGTCATGCCTGCCACATGACCACAGAAACGTCTGCAGAAGCAGACAATGCTGGCTCTTTGGCTTTGAAACAGAGATGAGCATGGAACCCTAGAGTCAGATATGACTGGCTTTCAAGCAAGGGAAACCTTATAGAATTGAGTATGTGTGTGAGAGAGAGAAGGGGGAGGGAGGGAAGGAGGAAGAGAGATGGAGAGAGAGAGAGAGATGGTAGAAGAAAGATTTTTGTATGGGCTTTGAGTGGGTAGATCACAAATTAGGGCACTGTGTTTCACAGCCTTGCATTTTCGCCTCCCATAAAGCACACCAATAATTTCATGGGCCCAGAGAGAGAATGATTTTGCATGTTTCCTAAATGGTACAGGGTTTGTTGGCTCCAGTCTATAGGCCTTTTATTTGGGTGCATAGTTAGTTAAATGACTTCCACACAGCCCAAATTTCAATGCAGATAGAACCAAACAATATAGTACTTAATACTCTTTCCAGTCTCCTACCTGCCAAGACAGGTTTGTAGAAGACAGGTATGTACAGGGTTGCTGTTCCAATAGGTATAATAGGGCAGTTGCTGCAGAAGATTTGACTGAACCTAGCAAGTTACATAGGAAATTGATTTGGAAAGCATTTAGAAAAATTTACTAATTAACATTTAAAATTTAAAAATAAACAGTAGTCACTGAGTAAATTTACAACACAAGTTACTTTGTGACTGCTGTGGTTATGTTTTGTTCTTTAATGTTTAAAGTTTTTGTGACTATTGGTTACATTCCTTTTGACATTGTTACATCCTTCTTACTCTCAAAGTAATATACAGTATGTATAAGTGTGTTACATTTTAGTAGTAATTCCCAAGTGGTGTTCAGGAGGTACAGTGATGGCGAACCTTGGCACTCCAGCTGTTTTTGGACTTCAGTTCCCAGAAGCCCAAGTCCCTGTGAATCCACAAGAAATGGGTTTATTGTATGTGCAGTAAACCCATTCATGTGAATTCACATGGACTTGGGCTTCTGGGATTTGAACAGCTGGAGTGCCAAGGTTCACCATCACTGTTATAGTATCATTACTGGGTTTAAGTGGGACTGCATATTCCTAACCATCCTCCAATATTTCTTTGTAATTGACAAAATCTTTTATTTCAGACCAATAACGATGTGTGAAATAGCATGCATTGTAATGTGAAAGAAGCACTGAATGGAATAAATTTAATGATGAGCACTTTTTATCTATTGCCTTTTAATTACTCTAAGAACAATACTCTAACCACTTCTGCAGGTGTAAGAGTCCTGGTGCCACAATGGTTAAACTGCTGTACTGTAAGTGCTATGGGGCGGTGTATAAGTGTAATTGCTATTGCTAAGGGTTTTCTGATTTCCAGCTCTGATTTAAGAATTTTTAAATCCATTCCATAAAAATACAAGCCATTCTCGAAACCAGAGGTTTCTAACTTAAGGCTCATGGGCCACATCTGGCCCATTGTGCAATTTCATATGGCCCCCCCCAAGGGCATTTGAGAAACAAAATGGCTGCCCCTTTGACGCTATTGGGACAATATGCAAACCCCCCCCCCAAAAAAAAAAATCATGCAGGCAGGGCAAAATGGTCATCGGCCCTCAAAGCTGTCTGAGAGAGCATGACCCGGCCTCCGGCTTGAAGAGGTTGGGAACCCCCGCTCTAAATCAATGGATGTATTCCATTATCTGCTTTTGAGCTTCAGTAGAAGTATTTTTAGATTACTGATGCCTCCCCACCATGTGAGATAATTCTGTTTTGTGAAGGAAGACTGAGAGGCTAAGAAATGCTAGCACCACAAGACACAGGGATCCTTTTGTATGGTGAATTTTGAAGTGCAAAGGAAGAGATTTACATCTGAGGTGGCAAATTATGGACACATAGACACAGGCTGGGGCAACCATTTACCTGAAATAAAGCCTTGACAGTGGTCTGGCATACAGAAACACTTTTAAAAAAAAGGGCGGGGGAGTACCCAGCATGGTGGAGGCTAAATACTAATTAACTTGTGAACTGCCCAGAGAGTGCACTAAGCGTTATGGGGCCATATAGAAGTGTGATTGCTTTTCTTTCTAAGCTCAAAAGAAAGAATTACACTTCTCTTTATGGGAATCAAAGGAGTTAAGAAGTCTGAATGAAATATCATGGTTTAGTTAGTAAGGTGCATCTGCGGTAGACCCATGAATATAACGGGACCCAGAGTAGAGTCCTGCTACTGGTCAGTTACAGAAGTTTTTGTCGTGTTATTACTGTACTTTCATTCTTCTTCAAAGTAAAGAGACAAAATTTCCATCCCTCATTTCTTCTGGTTGGTTGCAAAGGAAAGTTAGGCTTATTGAGATGCATGCCCTACCACAGCCACCTCCTTCTGTGTCTAGGCCAAATGTGAAACTGCCAAAATGGAGGCACCTTTTGGTGAGTTCATTCTGCAGTTCCTTTCACCTGACCTAGTGTGAGAAAGATTAGCTGGCAACACAAGGTTGCTGTTACCAGGGTATGCCTGAATGTGGTTCAAAAACAAATAATCTTTGAGGAGGCTCTTACTGTGTTATACTCAACACTGTCTTAAAAAGTCACATCTCTTCAGGACATCTTTGCATTTTAAAAATAAATACACAAGAAGTCCACTTCCTTGCTGGAGATTTTCACCTAGACCTTCCACCTTCTCTTCCTTTCTGTTGAAAGGTTGATTGAAAGCTGGTCAATTTTTTCTGACCAGGGGTCTCTGATTACAGAAATTAACTATATGGGAAGCATTCTAGTGCTATACTTTTATTCTCTAGAACAAAGCACGAGAAAACATAAGCCCCACATTGTAGCAGGACAAAAAAGTCACAGAAAATATCACTGTATGAATTGAGAAAAAGGGAACTCTGTAAGAATGGCAGGAAATATGCAGCCAATAATTTGCCCAAGGCCTGTGTTTGACTTTGGTTGGTGTCCTACCTATAAATAAAGACCGACTATGGGGACTACAGAAAAAACTTGCTTCATTGAGACTATTTTGGAACTCAGTCCTCAGGGAAATCTGAAAAGTAATTTCCCTTTCTGGAGTAACAGCTGTGCTCTGAAGATCTTATTTCTGATGATCTCAGAGTAATTTTAAATAGTTTGCTAGATTTTAAAAGTACAGTATTGGAAGTGGTTTGTGTGTGTGTGTGTGTGTGTGTGTGTGTGTGAGAGAGAGATATCTTTTCCTAGGAAGAAGGCACAGTAGGAATTCAAACCTCTTGACTCTGCAGCCAGGAGCTACTGAACTACTCCAGGTATTGAACCCTTTGTAATTAAAAAATGTTTTATGCCTCTATTATAAGCTTTCTAAAAATGAAAACATTCTTTACCTCAAAGGTGGTATGCCACTATCAAAATATAAAGTGAAATGAAAGATAACAAATGAGAAAGGCCCAGGGATTTCCCCTACTACAAAGACAATTTCTTTGTCTCACAAGTGAGAAAGGACCTGGAATTGTAGTCTTATAATGCCCCCAGAAGAAGGGGATGGGAAACCACTTCTGAATACTCTCTACCTAGGAAACAGTGAAAAGGGTTGCCATAAGTCAGAAATGAGTTGATTGGCACCTTCTTCTTCTTCTTCTTCACCACCACCATCATCACCACTACTATTAAAGTGAAAGGGAAATATTGGAAAAGATGGGTGAGTAAAATGTTCTCTACAATTGGTTAATGCTGTCCCCAGACTCACCTGTCCAAAAGTATTTATTGGGGGGTGGGGGTGAATTGCTGTTCTCATTTTTATGACGTGGCATGACTTGAGAGAACAATGAGTAGGAGAGTAATCATAACATCCTGTCTCGCTTTATCCCCAGTCTTCTTCTGTTCTCAGGATATTTTGTTCTCGACTCAGCTAGGTTGTTTTTCCTTAGACTAGAAAACAATTCATTCTGTTTTGCGGTGATGGAATAGACTAGGTTATGTTCTCGGCTGCAGGGTGTTTTAGAGAGAGCTCCTTGCAAGAAAGAAGAAAGTCGGGAATCTTTGGGAACTACAATCGTGGCAGGGCCCCTAGCTTAGCACAGTCTACTGCATGATATTAGCAAAGTCATTAATCCATTTGAGAACATCTCCTTCCACACGGCAAAACGTCAATTTGAACTAAATCTGAGAGGCTGTCTACAAAGGGACATTGCCTTCTCTTTGGGATGGGTTGGTGGCATGCACACATTGATTGGGCCAATTTACCCCCAATCTGCCCCATCTATAAAGGTAAAAGTTGCCCTTGCTCGAAAACCAGCCATATCCAACTCTAGGGTTCAGTGCTCATCTCTGTTTATAGCCAAAGAACTAGTGCTCTCTGTGTTTGCATTCATTTCCATGGACAAGTGGCAGGCATGACTAAGCACGGAATGGAATGCTGCATAGAATGCTGTTTACCTTCCCACCAAAGTGGTACCTATTTATCTACTTGCAATTTCTTGCTTTCAAACTGCTAGGTTGGCAGGAGCTGGGACAGAGACAGGAGTTCACTCTGTCATGCAGCACTCAAGTGTCATACACCTTCCAGTTGTCAAGTTCAGCATCTTAACTACTAAGCCACCACAGTCCCTGAAGACCCCATCAAATTGCCCCACTCTATTTTATCCCATCCCGAGCATATGTCCACACTATGGATAGGATAAAATGGAGTGCAGCGGTAGCATCCCCTTCTTAGTTGTTGTTGGATGATCTGCAGGGATCCAATCACTGGTGGCAGTGTGGTGATAGCAGCCGCAACCTGGACGGCCCAAAGTTCTTCATATTTTTCCTCCTCCAGAATTAGATGAGATCATCTTTACTTCAAAGGTGGGTATGGCCATAGGCCCTCCTCCAGAATTAAATGGAAGCAACTAGAAATTAACAGAAGGCAATTTCATCCCCCCCCCCCCAGTCTTGCAAGATCTGCTCCAGACTGAAGTGGTTCCAGGTCATAACTTTCACAAAATATATAAGGTACAGTTGTACCTCGCTTACAGAGCATAATGTGTTCCATGGGATTGCTCTTTAAGTGAGTTTGCTCTTTAAGTGAAACACCATTGGTGTTTTTTTTAAATAAATTTTTATTAGATTTTTTAAACAAAACAAGAGTACAAATATGTCTTACAAAAGCATTCACATAATTTCTCATTTTTTCGTCTATACGAGACATATAAAATGACATAATCAATATAACAAAAGTTCACGTACAATACAGTATAAGACTAACAACCTATTGGAAATAAACTATAAAAAACAAAATAATAATACTGCAACTGTAATCACCATTGTGCTATTTACATTGCCCAGGAGGTAGTTGAGAATCAACTTTTTTCCTTTTTCATTTCCAAAAACTCATTTGCTCTGGTGCTGGCCTCCCTCCTTCTTTCCCATTCAATGTTGCCTCCACAAATAAATTCCAAATTTTTGAAAATCTATTTTCTTGGGTTATTCCTTTTATCACATTCAATTCCCATTTTAACTTATCATTTAGTGCGAGCCCCCACATCTCTTTATACCAGTCTTCAATCTTTAAAATCACATCATTTTTCAAATTTCTTGCTATACATTGTCTTGCTGATGTTAACATTATAGATATCAATTCCCTTTTATCCTCAACCACATTTCTACCATCAACATCCGTCAGTAAGGCCGTACCTGGTCCCAGCTCAAGCTCCACCTTCATTATTTTTGCAATTTCCTCTTTTATTTTCCCCAAAAATATCTTTACCACATTACAACTCCACCACATGTGTTCATATGTTCCCATTATTTGTTTACATCTCCAGCAAATGTCACTTGCATTTTTATCTATTTGGTGGAGTCTAACTGGGGTCAGATACCACCTCCATAACATTTTGTAGTTGTGCTCTTTCACTCTTACAATGTTCTCATAATTTTTCTTCTCCATTTTTTCTTCTACGCTATATCAGTAATTTTAATGTTCAAATCTTGTTCCCAAATATTCTTTAACATTTCTTGAGCCCTACCCTCCTTGTTCACCATCTTGTAAATTTTGCTTACCATGCCCTTAAGACCAATTTCTCCCTTTCTAATTTTAAGTGAGTTTGCTCTTTAAGTAAAACACCATTGTAAGTGACCAATTGTGACTTCTGGCGGCGGGGGGGGGGGACACAACCCCCAATTTATTTGTTAAGTGAGTTTTTGGTTGACTTTATTTGTTAAGTGAAGCGATCATTCAGAGAAAATTCTGCTCTTTAAGAGAGTTACTCTCTAAGCGAGGTGCTCTTTATGTGAGGTTTGACTGTAATTTTTATGTTAAGACTGCTCTCTAGAAGGTTTTGTAAACATAAAGCCTTTAAAAAAATCAAATAATTGCTTGAAGTTTCATGTCATTCAGTGTATTTGTGAATCAAAAATAAAGAGCTTCCATATTCAGGAACAAAAGACGAGTATAGATTCTCCAAGTCTTGATTCAATCAGCAACAATTTCACCATTCAAAGAAGAATGAGTTCTGGAAAGAGTTCTGTGAAGCAAAAAAAGACACAAAAGCAAGTTTATGCTTCACTTGTAAATATGTGCACGGTAGGGTATCTTTCACAGTGGTGGAAAGCCAAAACATATTACATAACTGGAACTAGGAGAGAAAGAGAAATATTATAAATCTGTCATCTGGGTTGTTTTGCTTT
Organism: Furcifer pardalis; assembly: GCA_030440675.1. Lineage (NCBI taxonomy): Eukaryota > Metazoa > Chordata > Lepidosauria > Squamata > Chamaeleonidae > Furcifer > Furcifer pardalis. Next base: position 94,985,832 of record CP126895.1, on the reverse strand, counting down.
GTAAAACTTTATTGATTCTTTGGAGTGAAGCAGAACATAATGACTGTGCAGACTGAAATCTGAAGTACTGTAATGGGAAGTACATTAGCATTTCCCACTCTTTAATGGCCATAATATGGCGAGCAAACAGAATGGAGCAAAGATGCTTTTCTTGTACTATTATTTTGGAAGTTTGGAGCAGAAAATGAAATACATACGCAATACATTGCCCTAGAATTTGCTGTGTCATTGCCTCCACCCAACTTCCTGCTTTAAAAGATACAGGATATTGTACATAATTGTAGTATTTTCAGCACATCAAAAGTTTGGCTAGTACAAAAGTAAGAAATAGGATTGAAATGAGGTCTGCAGGAAAAATATTAAAAGCAAAGTGTTGAGAGACTAAAAATATTAAAAGCAAAGTGTTGAGAGACTAAACACACACTGTTATTGATTAATAAGAAAGGAAAATTGTGAGTCTTCGGGTGGGGGAAGTTCCACCCTCTTTCTTCTGCTTGGTTGAAAGGATCACAGTGTTTACTGAGATTCATGTCCAAGCCTCCATTTACAAAAGCTACTTCTTCAAAAATAGCTTTTACTTCAAGAGTCTTGAAATTCTAGCTAAAAATGTGGAAAAAAAATCTTCTGCTCTTGTGAAGTGTGTTTTCTGTCATTCTTCTTTCTTTCCTTCCTTCCTTCCTTTCAAAATTGACAGTTCACAAAGTAGCAAAATGCTTTATAAGTATAATTTAGATAGTTTTGATCATGCCTTGCCCTGCCTCATACAGTAGCAGAGAACATGTCTGCTTTAATAGCTATTCAGCAGTCCTTCAGACAATATTGCAGTACTAGTCTTCATGCCTCCCCTTGACTTTTCTTCTGCAAGCTAAATTCAACCAGTTCTTGAAACTGCTCCTCACCAAAGTGTGTTTCTTGGTACCCCACCACTTGGTTGCTTTCCTCTGTGGTCTGTCTAGTTTGGTATCTTATGTTTAACAATGTGGCACCCAGAAAGGGACAATTGAGCACTGGATTGTATGCTAGCTTGTGATACTAAAATTTGACACGCTTATATCATGAGGTCCAAGGATGTTGGAAGTGGAGCAAGCAAGTGGGATTCTTAGCAAGTAGGTACAGTAGATGGTATTGTAGACGCAATGGGCACAGAGCTGGGCCGGTTGAGGAGGATGGTGGAGGACAGGGGTGCCTGGAGGGCAATGGTCCATGGGGTTGCAAAGGGTCGGAATCGACTGTGTGACTGAACAACAACAACAAAAAAGATATGATTATTTGTAATCCCATCATGTTGTGAATGGGTTCTTCATATCTTCATAGACTCTAAATCAATGGTTCCCAATGTACATTGCCTGATCAATACTTTGGGAAATTGACTTAGGCTTCTGGGAACTGAAGTCCAAGAATCAAACTCTGCTCTAAATCTATGATTCTGAGGGGGAAATTACTCACAGCAAAAGACTATTTATTTTAGTGAGAGTTTCATGAATTAGAACCAGATATAATCCATATATCCAATATTATAATAAAGGAATGGACAAACTGGATTTTTTTCCATCAGCATTTCTGATGAGCGGTGGTAGCGCAGTGTTTAAGCTGTTGTACTGCAGACAAAAATGTTGTGAGTTTGATCCTGACAAGACCAAGGCTGACCCAGCCTTCTATCATTCTGAGGTCAGTAAAATGAGTACCCAGCATGTTGGTGTGTGTGTGTGCTAATTATCTTTAAACCGCCCAGAGGGTGCACTGAGTGCTATGGGATGGTATATAAGTGTAATTGCTATTGATAATTGCTATTTCTTGTGGCTCTCAATAAATTCAGGCCCAATGGCCATTTTCACATGTGAATGATGTATAGGTTTGTAACATACATGAAAAATATACACCAAATACATTCAGTGTTCTAGTTTTTCTTTTTCATTCCATTTACCATTACGACATGCAGGCATCATGCAAACAGCACAAGACTCTAAGACCTGTGGGAGGGTTTAGGTATGAGCAGGTGTGGCTTATGATGAAAGTGAGGCAGTGGTCTAGCATGGGTTTCTGCCGCCCGGGACATAGGCCAAACTCGCCAACCCCTGGGCAGGGCCCAGGATGCTGGCAGTGGGGGAGGGTTCCGGCACCTGTCCCCACAGTGGCCTCTTTGCCCCAGCTGCTAGGAAGTCCAGGGGTGGCGGCAAAGTCCTGCTGCCATAGCAGCCTTTTGTGGCCTGGCCCAGGGCGGGGCCCAGGACACCAGCAGTGGCGGAGGGTCCTGGCGCCCGTCCCCACAGAGGCTTCTTCACCCCGACCACTAGGAAGTCTGGGGATGGCGGCAAAGTCATATTTATTGTGAAATTTTGCCACCCCAAAAAAGTGCCACCAGGGGCGCCCCCCCCCCTGCTACGCCTCTGGGGTGAGGAGTACCCTTCTGACCCATCTGTACAGACCACCTGTGGACATGACAATGCCCAAGGTTTCTTCTTTCTACCTAAAGAGATTCATATGAAAAAGCAGCAGGACTTGAAAAAGTTGATGTTTTAGGATTGCAGCTCTCAAAGTTTCCAAATCAGTATAATCAGGGAGGATTTTATGGCATGCAGTCCAAACCGTTGTACTGCAGCCCAAAACTGCTGATGTTGTGAGTGCAATCCTGATGTGAGATCAAGGCTGACTCAGCCTTCAATCCTTCCAAGTTTGTTAAAATGAGTACCCAGCATGTTGCTGGCAAAATGTGAACTGCACAGAGAGTGCACTAGGTACTATGGGGTAGTATATATGGGTACTGGTAGTTGCTATTGCTATTGTTACAAGGAAGCAGACTTTGGTGTGTTTAGCTGATGCCAATGGAGACGTACACCTTGAATGGTCAGTGCAAGACAGCAGGAAATGCTACCACTGCCTCCCCACCCCCACCCCCACTGAAATCCCAAGGTAGAGTAATACTAAAGAGCATTCCATTATTTCAGCACCTGAGACAGCAAATCAGTCTTTCCTGGCCTGGCATTTTTGTTCTGGTTGATATTTATAACTTATTTCAATTTATTTAATTGTTGTTGTGAAAGTTTTTTAAATATGTCATAAGCCACCAAGAGTGGGAAAATATCCCAGATGGGTGGAATATAAATGTAATAAATGCAAACAAACAAACAAACACAATAATAAGAAATTAAATAAGTCCTGCCATTTTAACTCCATATAAACTGCTGCTGTAGAATTGCTTGGCTGGTCCCAATAGGTAAAGGTCAACCTTGCTCGAAAGCTAGTTGTATCTGACTGTAGGGATCAGTGCTCATCTCTGTTTCTAGCTTAAGAGCCAGTGCTGTCTGGATCTGCAGACATTTTTGTGGACATGTGGCAGGTATGACTAGATACCAGAACAAACAGAACATTGTTTACCTTCCCACCAAAGTGGTCCCTATTTATCTACTTGCAATTTCTTGCTTTCGAACTACTAGGTTGACAGGAGCTGGGACAGAGACCAGAGCTCACTTCGTCTGAAGCACTCGAGTCTCAAACTGCTGACCTTCCAGTCATCAAGTTGAGCGTCTTAACCACTAAGCCACCACAGTCCCAATATACAGGTATAAAAGATGGGCTTCCACAGTACTGTCTAGCCGAATTTAGGGCCATCAGTTCTTACAGAATGACCACATGTACATTACTAGAGCTGGACTAGCGCCCACAAGATCTGGGAATTAGCATCAAGAAATCTCTTTAAGCTGCATGTTTGTGTGCTGAGGTGTCTGTCTCTTTCCCCTCCATTTTCCTCTTGCAGAGGAGGGGGGAGGGAAAGACCTTATAAGGAATTGAAACATTGAGAAATGTTCCTGACATAAACATTCATCATGGATTTGCTGTTTATCAAAGCTTCAGCAGATGCACCACTTACGCAAAGCCGTGAGTCACTGGAAGTACAGTGTATAATATTGCCGGCACAGTGAATAAATTTTTCTGTGTGACAAGAAGGCTAGCTGTTTGTCTGTGGTGTGCTACTCTTACTCTCCATGTCTCCCACCCCACCCCAAATGGCTGCAGTTAATAATAGCAACAATTAAGGGAGAGAGATGAGAGAATAGTAAGATAAGGAGGACACAATCTCAAGGAATAATTGTGGTTTCTACTGCTACATTTTCCCCCTCCCATTGTTGTTGTTGTTGTTGCACAGTCGATTCTGACCCTTTGCAATCCTATGGGCCATTGCCCGCCAGGCACCTCTGTCCTCCACCATCTTCATCAGTCCGCCCAGCTCTGTGCCCACTGCATCTACAATTTACCATCTAGCCATCTCATTTTTTGCTGCCTCCTTCTTCTTTTGCCCTCCACCCTTCCTAGCATCAAGGCTTTCTCAAGTAAATCCTCTCTTCTCATTTGATGTCCAAAGTACTTTAGCTTCATCTTTACTATTTGACCTTCTAAGGAGCAGTCAGGATTGATTTCTTCTAAGATCGATCTATTTGTTCTCCTCGCTGTCCAGGGGACTCTCAAAACTCTCCTCCAACACCACATCTCAAAGGCATCTATTCTTCTGCGCCCAGCTTTCCTAGTGGTCCAGCTCTCACAACCATACATTACCACCAGAAATACCATTGCTTTGACTATGAGAATTTTTGTTTGCAATGTGATGTCTCTACTTTTCACTATGCTCCCCAGGTTTCTCATTGCTTGCCTCCCAAGATTCAGTCGCCTTTTTATTTCATGGCTGCAATCCCCATCTGCAGTGATCGTTGAGCATAAGAAAGTAAAATCTGTCACTGCTTCTACTTCTTCCCCATCTGTTCTCCAGGGACTGATAGGACCTGTTGTCATTATCTTGGTTTTCTTGATGTTGAGTCTCTTCTTTCAATCTAAGCAGAAGCTTCTTTAGGTCTTCCTCACTTTCTGCCATTAGGGTAGTATCATCAGCATATTTCAAATTGTTGATTTTTGTCCCACCAATTTTGAACCCAAAATGTCATTCCTCCATCCCTGCATTGTGCATTATGTGCTCAGAGTATAAGTTTAATAAGCAGGGTGACAAAATGCAGCCTTGTCTTACTCCTTTTCCAAACCACTCCGTCATTCCGTATTCTGTCCTAACTGTCGTTTCTTGACTCTTGTACAGATTTCTCATGAGGTATATAAGGTGCCCTGGTATTCCCATCTCTTTAATTACTTGCCACATTTTGTTGTGGTCCACACAGTCAAAAGTCTTAGTGTAGTCAATGAAACAGAAGTACCATAGACTTGTTTATGGTATTCTTTTGTTTTCTCCATGATCCAAAGTATGTTGGCAATGGGGTCTCTAGTCTCCCTGCCTCTTTGGAACCCAGCCTGCACCTCTGGTAATTCTCTCTCCACGTGTTGCAGAATCCTATCTTGCATTATCTTGAGCATAACCCCTCCCATTTAGGAAGTGTTTAATTAGATCACAGCTCAGGACAGGGATGTTGTGTCTCAGTAAGCTGGTGACCTTCAAACCTCTTTGATGTCAGCCTACTTTACAGTAAATCTGGGAAGCATCTCTGTAAAATGTAAGGCTTTGTGCCACATGTCACAGAAGTGTTGCAAATTCTGGAAAAACTAAACAGACATTTCCCAGCACATTATCTTATTACATTAGAGCTATGTACATGTCTAAATTGAAGAAGGAAAAAAGAGAAGTCTTTAATCAATGGCGGGACTGCAGTGGCTCAGGTGGTTAAGATGCTGACTGGGATGCAGAATGTCAGCAGTTTGAAACCTGACTACTGCATGACAGAACGACCATCCATCTCTGTCCCAGCTCCTGTCTACCTAGCAGTTCAAAAGCAAGAAATTGGAAGTAGATAAATAGGTACTACTTTGGTGGGAAGGTAAACAGAATTCTGTGCATGTCTATGTCTAGACGTGCAAGCCACATGTCCACAGAAACATCTGCAGATGGAGACAGTGCTGGCTTTTTGGCTATAAACCGAGATGAGCACTGAACCCTAGAGTCAGATACGACTGGCTTTCAAGCAAGGGTGACCTTTACCTTTGCCTTAACCAATGGCAATTTGCCACTGACAATGACATCACATTCCCATTGCTCAACTGGATTTCAGCCAAGATGCATGCAGCATCCCCACATGCAGAAATCTAATAGATAATGAAAGCTAAAAAACCCCAGCAGATATATAAAATAGATCTTGGGTGGAAGACATTAACAAAAATAAGGATGTTTTAAGATTCCTAACCAGGGGACATTTCTATTACATTCCTCCCTATATGTTGCATTCACCATGCCATGCCCTCCTCTAAATTGTTGAAACCCAGCAGGAGAAAAGAAGGATCAGTGCCTAATTAGTAGCAATATCTGCATTATGCTTCTATGAGAGATTTAAGGCGTGCGCACACCCACACTTAGCCTTAAATCTCTCATAGGAGGGTAATACACACACACACACACACACACACACACACACACACACACGTTATAACTGGTTGTTTATAAATGGCTTAGCTATTTTTCTCCCTCCTTCTCCCTTTTTTTCTGCCTTTTCTTAATTTGGTCATTTTTAATGAGGGTCAAACAAAATGTGAAGGAGAACCATTATCAACAATGAATCTGTTTTCCTTTTACAGCAGAATTTCCTTAAAGTTCTTGCCTCTGCAGTCAGACCCATAACCAATTAAATAGCAATGTATGCTAAACCCAAAATAGACAGTTGTGCTATTATAAACATTTTTTTCCATCCTACTGGGGACAGTCTTTATAGAAAACATTATAAAAGTTTATTTGGAGTCACTTGGCTGAAATCCCATGGTGCAGTTCCACCTGTGCAAATTGCCACTGATTAAAGGTTTCATTTACCAGTTTTGGAATTCACAATGCCACAAAGTCACGTGCATTCTTGTGGCACAGTGGCTAAACTGCTGTACTACAGCCATAATGTTGTGAGTTTAATCCTGATCAGGAATCAAGGTTGACCCAGCCTTCCATCCTTCCAAGGTTGGTAAAATGAGTACCCAGCATGTTGGGGGCAAAAATGCTAATTAACTTGTGAACTGCCTATAGAGTGCACTAAGCGCTGTGGGGTGGTATATACAGTAAGTGTAACTGCTATTGCTATTGCAACCTGAAATTGAAAAGGGAAAGGTTTAAATAGTGACAATCTACTGGTAGTACTAATATTGTCTGCCCAACATGATTTCACCTTACACTTTTTTTCACTGTTTCTGGTGATGGTTTGTGTAGAGTGGATTTTATTGTGCATGTGTTTTATTATTGTAAGCCACTTTGACTCTCCTTTTGATGTAGATACAATTACAAATGCAAATAGTTTTTAAATTAAAAAATTATGAGTGTATCCAAATGACCCCAGCTTCTTAGAAAACATTGATGAGGTGAAACCAAAATTTAAATTTGGGTTACTCCATTTAAATCAGAAATGGGCCTCCAATAGCTAATGGGCCAGATGAAAGGTCCACTCCAATCCTTTTTTGCAACCTCTAAAGTCCAGCAAATATATGACCAGCAGTATTTGGGAAAGGATGTTAAAGAAATATAACTTCTGCTATGCCTTGTTTAGAATTTGATGGACAAGTACATTCTCCCCTTCTGGATAGCTGCCAAATCATCTTCTTTTCTTCCCTCTTTGAATGCTATGTGATTCTTATTTCTCTCATTTGAAAACACTATGCTGCTCAGCGGGCAAATAAGTTCTGCCTGGCTGGGTAACCACACAAAAGCAGGAAGGAGCCAATTTGGAAAGGATGTGAAAAAATAATGGCCAATGATTTAGTAATAAACCACAAAGAGCCATATCAGATCATACAGGGCAGCAGAAGAAGTTACCTTGCTTAGCAATCTGTAGATTTCACTCATTTACAGGTTTCGGATGTTCCAAGATAAACTGCATTACCAGTACAGTTTCTTTCAATGTATGACCCAGTTGGTGTGTGTGTGTGTGGGGGGGGGGGGAGTGGCGGGGTGGCGTTGTCGTGGAGTTGAGTCCAAGGCAGCTCACGTGTGGGGTGCCTCAGGGCTCAGTCCTCTCGGACTCACACACTGTGATCATGGAGCCATCTCCTGTGGCACATATGGATATGAGACATGCAGGATTTAAAACCAGGACTGCAATGGACTGCCACAGTATTGAGGATATTGACAAGGTGCACCTTCACAGCCATTCCTTCTGGCATGGCCTCTTCCACTTCCATGAACTTTGGGAATCAGAATAGTGAAGTGGTTCCTCCTCCGTTCATAACCCTGTCTTGTCAACACTGACTGGCATAAATTTTGCAGGATTTTAAGTGGGATTCTTTCCTACTCTACCTGGTAATGCTCAGGATCAAAACTGAGGTTTTCTGCAAGCAAACAATGTGCTCCACCTATGAACAATGGCCCTAGTTTACGATATTCTAGTGGTCTCTCATCAAAATATTAATCATACCTGGCCTTGCTTAGCTTCTGAAACCAGGTAAGATGTTCAGGATGATACAATGTTTTAACATGGTGGAAAATAAGAACCTCAGCAGTTTCTCTTCAAGCAATGGTAGAAGCTCCAGCCTTTCAGGGACTATTAGATTATATGTTCCATTAGTCCCAACCTGCAGATGACAGAAGTTACAATCCAACAGTATGTGGAATATACCTAATTGATGAAGAGATTGTGATGGAACAAGCCATCTCGCTCATTGTGCTGGTCTGAGGTTGTTTACCCCAACAACAGCAGAAATCAGCAGCACTTCTGCATGACCCAGCAATAATTGGAGAGATGAGCCAAGATGATGTGAAATGCTCTCTCGACATCCGGTGGCATTCTTCACGGGAAGCAGCTGCTGAAAGGCTTTGAAAGGCAACTTCACGTAGAGAACATTATAGCAATCAGTCTGAGAGCTGGTCAGCAGAGACAACAGGACGATTGCATCCTTGTTTTCCAGGAAGGAGCACTGCTGGAGAATCATATTAGAAACATGTTTCTGCATCTGGAATAACAATATAAAAACTGTGTGCTTTCAGAGCTTAGAAATATATTCCACCATTCACAGAAAGTGGACTGTAGGTCAGAATCCGTCAGCCAGCACATGACATACTGGCTGGTTGGATTCGAGGAGAACATTTCAAGCTCCGTTTTTCTCCTTTCAAAAGAAATCAGTGGGAGAGCCAGAAGATGTAAGTTCATGGCAATGGGTTCTTCTCTCTCCACTGCCCCAAGCCCAATAGTTGCACAACATCTGCTGTAGTTTCTTGATGACTGGAAGGTCAGCAGGTCAGCAGTTTGAGACCTGAGTGCTGCATGATGGAGTGAGTTCTTATCTCTGTCCACCTATCAGTTTGAAAACAAGAAGTTGCAAGTAGATAAATAGGTACTACTTCGGTGGGAAGGTAAACAGTGTTCTGTGCACTCTGGTGTCTAGGCATGTCTGCCACATGTCCACGGGAAACATCTGCAAATTCAGACAGTGCTGGCTCTTTGGCTGTAAACAGAGATGAGTGCTGAACCCTAGAGTTGGATATGACTGGCTTTTGAGCAAGGTCAACTCTTACCTTACCTTACCACTTATTGGTGTGTGTTATATCGTGCCTGTAGCTACCACATAGTTATGTCTGATTACTATCATTATTTCCCCTATAGAAACACATCAAAGTGTGTTTCTCCTCCCCCCTTTTTGGGGGTTTGCATTTTTATTATCACTATTATTCACTGATGCTATGACTAATACACCAGGGAATCCCGACATTTTTCAAAAACTTGAAGCTTCTCCTTATGCAGCAATAACGGAGTGAATTTTTTGAGTCTTCCAACCCTGCTCTTGGGCAGAAATAGCTTTTGGAGAAACGCAGCTGATCCCAGGATGTGTTTCTTTGGGAAACACAGTTTGTATAATAGTGATGGTGGAGAGATTTAGAAGTAACACATTGTAGTATGCAGAATCTGGCTCTTTGAGAAGTAGCCTTAAATGTATATGTTTATGTCCCATCATTTCTAAAAGCAAGTAAGGAATTTAAACATTGGTTTTAAGCAAAGAGTTATAGTTGAAACTATAGGTCCAAAGCAAAGAAATTGAGCACATAGATCAATTTCCTTTTCTTCGTCTAGAACATGGCACATTCCTTTTTGTACCTTAATTTCCACCCTAAGTAAAACTAAGAGGTGAACTGTAGTTTTTGATCCTCTAAAACAGAGGTGCCCAAACTTTTTGGGCCAAGGGCTAGTCATGTGGTTCAGCAGACTAGTCACATGGTTCCTTCCACCGGAAGCAGAAGTAAAATGCGCTTTGCAATCTGTTTTGCAACAGATATGTTTTGCAACAGGATGAGATAGATTTTAGACTGCCATTTTCTCTGCTTAAATCAGGGGTGCCCAAACTATGGCCCACAGGCCAGATCCATCTCCCGACACCAATTCATCCAGCCCACTCCACCCTCATTGGTCCTGAAAGCAGAAGTAAAATGCACCCATACAGACACCTCAGAAAACAAAACAAAACAAAATAAACAAAATAAAATAAAATAAAAAACACAGTAACACTTTAAAGACTAACTGGTATATTTTTATTGTTAGTTTTCGTGGATCAAGTCCACTTCATCAGACAAAGAATGAAACTTACAGGCATGTTCTTTATATACCAAATTCAGGGGCTGGAGGGGAGAAGGGTTGGTGTCAAGCAAGATGACAGACAAGCAAGCACAAGAATGCAGTTTCATCCAGCCATTAGCAATAATAGATTATTCAGATAAACTCTAAATGACTCCCTTTCAATCTCAAGGTTGCTGAGTAAGCCCATTATGGTATCTGATCAACTTGTGATCTGCATGTGTATGTGTGTGTGTGTGTGTGGGGGGGGGGGGGGACAAACACCTGTACCTGGTTTCTTTCTGTTTTACTAAAGAGAATTGGCAGGAAAGTTGTAATATAAAATCATATAGCAATCTGTGTATCAAATTTGATAATGTCCCAGAAACCCTTCACTAATATTTAGCCCCCTGTGATGGGTATTTAACAGATGGATGTATTTGATTTCTGCTGTCTCCCTTTCAGTCCTAGTTTTGTAATTTCTCTGTTCCTGAATTGCAACTTTTAGGTCTTGGATAGAGTGTCCAGTTAGATTGAAGTGGTTTGAGACAGGTTTCTCCGTGTTGCCATTCCGGATATCTAATTTGTGTCCATTAACCCTTTTGCGTAAAGATTGTCCTGTTTGTCCTACATAAAGCATGGATGGACATTTCTGGCAAAGGATGGCATAAATCACATTGGCAGAAGCACAAGTAAAACTGCCTTTAATGTTGTGTGTGGTGCCATTGGGTCCAGTAATACTGTTTCCAGAGCGTTTTACAGACACGTTTTACTTCCACTTCTGGGATAGATGAGGGTGATGTGGGCTGGATGAATTGGCATTGGGGGCCAGATCAGGCCCATGGACCATAATTTGGGCACCCCTGCTCTAAGGGGAAAATCTTCCCCTCGCTGGGACTGAGATAATTGAATAAAATGAGATTTTCTTCTCCAAAACAGAAATCAACTGCACTAAACTGATGAGAAGGATGTAACTGTGGATAGGACTGTGCTGCAAATATGTAAATGTTTATATGACCCTATCAGAGCCAAAATTTCATTTCAGCTTTTTCACATCACCTGTGATGTGCTATAATGGCAAAGGTACAACCAATAAGAATATTCTGTAACATTCACTTGGGGTACAAATTTAGATACAAACAATAATGTACCACATTTTACATAGTGTGTGTGTAAGTTTGGGTGGGTGTTAATAAGTGTTTTTTGAGTATGACTACAGCCATAACTTTTTTGCTTTGATCAGCAGATCTATTTAATGTTTGGAATGTAGTGTGTATATTTGTTATGCGTGCATCTATGAATATATCAAAAATTATAGGGGTGAGTGCTATGAAAATTGCCCTGAGAATATAATGCAGTGGCTTTCCATTTGCCTTCTGCACCACAGTGTGACATCTGTACCACTGATTCAGTTCTGTGAGTCACTTTCTGGTCGTGAGCCCTTTTGACACACAAAGTCCACATAAGCCCCAGGCCAGTATTGATGAAGCTGTTGCCCTCCACCAAGATGGATTCAAGTGGGATTTAATCCACTTGGGGACTATCACCCTTCCCTGTGGACTTCAGCATCCAAGGCCGTTAGTCCTCAGGGTTGTCAGGTTAGTTAACTGCTGCCTGATGATTAGCGTTGAGTCACTGGCAGTATGGTCTACTCCAGCGATGGCGAACCTTTCAGAGACTAAGTGCCCAAACCGCAACCCCAAACCCACTTATTTATTGCAAAGTGCCAACACAGCAACAGGGGAGGAAGGAAATGCTCCCATTGGGCTGCTGGGCAGAGGGGCAGGGCAAACTCTGTGCTGGGGTGACTGCATAGGTACCCACAGAAAGGGCTCCTAAGTGCCACCTCTGGCACACGTGCCATAGGTTCGCCACCACAGGTCTACTCTATTACCATAACAGGATAATCTGTCCCGACTGACTTTGGGTCCTACTTTTATGATTAAAGGGTATATTGAGCTAAAGGCATGTGGACTGGGCTATCTTACAGAGGCAGGACCAATGGAGTAGTAAACTACCAACTTTTAGAATGGCCTGTCTATTGAATGGACTTGAGAAAATGTTTAGTTTGTTTCATAAACAGCATGATTGATTGTTTCCTGTTGGCAAAAAATAGCAGAGGCTTTACCTTAGCCTGGAATTTGGTATTATGGATCTCACGACCCTACCGCCCTAACTACACCCCAAATCTGGGCTCCCTTCATGACTTTGTTCGGGATAGCAGCAGGGCGCACAGGTGAAGAGGTCAAGGAACCAAGTGCTGCCTTTATGGGACGAATAGGCTGTGGATCAAGGCCCCACTCTCAGACTGCCAGGCAACAGAATTTTACTCCCAGTTAGGCCTGTGAAGATATGAACAGTCTGAGCAGCTCCTTTGATCCCCTCTTCTCCTGGGCGAATTTCCCAAGGTCTTGCAATGGGAATCCTACAAGATCTCCCTCTCCTGTAGGTCGGTTTATCTCAATGCTTGAACAAACAATTCAGTTCACAAAACAAAACATCAGTTTGTCTTTTGTGGAAGGAAAACCAATCCTGGTTCCGTCTCCCTTCTTTATTGTAGAAGTGATGAGAAGCAAAGCATAATCCACTGAGAAATCCAAATGAAAAGCATAGTTAACTTAAGCTGATAAACTCACAACACCCTCTAAAATAAAATTCCCCATTCCTGGGTTCCTAATCTAAATCTACTCTAACATGCAACTTATACTGAAAAATAAGAAAATGTGCAGATTCTAAGTCTCATCCTGGACTCATCTCTCCCAGAGTTGAAGTCCAGCTGTGTTGTAATTTTGGCTAAGTGTCAGCCTGGTGAGATTTCGTCTATCTCCCTAACAGCGGCCTGGCTTGGCCCCATAGAATCAGAGTGTCACCTCCCAATGTTTTCCTGACCTTATCTCACTCCGATGAGGGCTTCACCTCCCTTGAAGAAGCACTTTTTAACTGAACAAAATCAGGGATTTTTATACACAATTTCCCCCTCTTCCTCCCTCCTTAGGAATTTTTAGATGGCCTTGGACTTAGATCTTGAGATAACCCTTATCTCCTCAAAATCTTTCAAGGTCAGGGCTTGTTGGCAAAGTGCCCAGATCTCATTTTTTCCCTCCTCCCATCTCTTTGGCAGGGTCATTGACCAATGGTTTAAAAGGACAATGAACTTTAATTACAAAGTTCACTCCCATTTATTGAACTTTGAGAATCCCTCAGATGTTTCTCTGTCCACTAGAGACACTAATCCTAATGACGCAATACATCCAGGAATCACTTTGAATTGTTGCACTTTTAAAGCTCCGTTTCTCAACCTTGAGACACGGTGACAAGTAACTTAAAACAAAATAACTTTTCCAAGTTGATGACAATGGAATGGAAGGGAGTAACACAGATACTTCATTGCTGTTGATAACTCAGATTAGCAAAACTTTATGCCTCTCTCAGTGCTGCGGTGGCTTAGTGGTTAAGAAGCTCACCTTTTAGCTCGAAGGCCGGCAAGTTGGCAGTCTGAGACCTGGGTACTGCATGATGGTTTGAGCACCTGTACTTGTCTCAGCTCCTGCCAACCTAGCAGTTTGAAAGCAAGAAATTGCAAATAGATAAATAGGGCCCACTTTGGTGGGAAAAGATCTTGGGGATATGAAAGGAGCCTCATTCAGGCGCCCCATAAGCGAAGTTCCTCCAGCAAAAATCCTCAAACCCAGAATAATTTCTGACACGAAATTATTATTATAGTGTCACTAGGAATTAACAAATGAATATTTTAATACCGCTTTGTGACCCAAATGATACTAATAGTTGTAGTAATTCCTTTTGAGGTAATAAACTCTGCCCAACTGCAGACAGATAAGTGACTAAGAAGATCTTATGGAAGGCACCTTTAAATTTTTATTCTTTTTTTTTAACTGCAGATAATATTTTGTTTGGCACAATTAGGTGAAATACATAGATGGTATCATTCCTTCTGAGAGGATCGAGCTTGTCAGGTTTCCCCAACTAGGTGAAGAAAATATTTTGCAAAAGGAGACTTTAAGTTTGGAGGTTCAACGAAAAGGGGTGGGGTTCAATTACCTGTTATTGTTCTTTATGGGAAATAGTTATAGAAAAAACAAATAGCATACAGGAATCTCATCAAAGAAACAGGTACACCTGCAGTAGGATAGCTATATTGGCATGTATGTATATTTGGAAGCCAGTTCTTCACATGTGGTTGGTAGGACTGATTAACTTCTCCTTGCCAATCTCTATTTTTGGCCAATGCACATTAAAATGCCATACAGTAAGAAAAGGGTATTCAGGTGCAGATTTCGTCTATCTCCCTGGCACCCGACATTCTCACTAGTCAGGGGAAACATTTCTCCCCCTCCCCAGTGGTACAAAGTCAGCTTGTTCTCATCTGATGCTGTGATCAACAGAGAGCAACAGTCTTGCCTACATCAGGACAAGCAAAAATTTAAGCCAATCAAGTTTGCTAATAGCTGTGCTATAGGAACAATCCCCCCTACCCTTGCAATGGCCACCTTCTTGTGCCAGATAATCTTTCTCACACTAGGTCAGGCAGAAAGAACTATGGAATGAATTGTGACTTCATTTTGGTGGCTTCGTTTTGGCAGATTCACATGAGAAGAGAGGACTCACTCGAGAAGGCCTTGATGCTGGGAAAGCTCGAAGGCAAAAGGAGAAGAGGATGGCAGAGGGTGACATGGTTAGATGGCATTGCTGACGCAATAAGCATAGAGCTGAGCGGGCTGTGGACAATGGTAGAGAATGGGGTGCCAGGCATGCAGTAGCCCATGGTGTTGCAAAGGGTCGGACTTGACTATGCAGCTGAACAACAATCAATGAAAAGTCACCTGAAACTCAGCTAAAATAGTTTTAAGTGGTTAACAATCCATGTTTGAAAAAGCATATTTTTGTGAAAAAATAAGTAGACTAGAGCAAGCAGGAAATCTAATATTTTAGTCATGGGTTTTTCCTGAGATAGTGTTAAATATTTGCTTTTTAACAGGCCATTTAAAGAAACCGTATCCTTTTCCCGAAAGGACTTGTTCATGCAAGTAAACAGTTTAGAGAAATTGAGCTCAGTTCCCATTTCAGAGGAGTCACTGGACATGCCCTTTTCTGTATAAGCATCATACTTTCTATTTTTAACATCCAGGCTATGACTGCTCAGCTTCTGCAGTTTAAAAAAAATGCACACATGCTCCAAACACCCGCCCCAAGATGAAGCATGGGAATATCATTAGGCCCGAGAAAGGCCCCAGGTTTATCTAGGGCTGTACTGGCGAACAGAAACCCAGTTTGGCGCCAGATTGGGTCTCTGCGCAGGCGCAGTTTATTGGAGCCTTTTCAGCTCCGTTTCTCTTTAACTGCCTGCCGGTCGGAGTGGAAACCGGTGTTTCCGTGATGCAACGGGGGAGGTCCGGTACCATTTTCGAAACAAGGGTAAGTCGAAATTCCCCCTCCCTAAATGGGATTGCCGCGCAGAATGCGGGACGGTTGGCCGCCCAGCCCAAGGGTGACCGTGACAAATGGGATGATGTTGATAAGGAGTTGGCCAGGCATAAGAAGCCTCCACGCACCTGGGACAATCATCTATGTTGGGGTACCTATTAAGGCCTGTCCTGCTCTAGCATTGCCTCTCATTCAATATTTGGATTTGATTTACTGTGCATACGTAGACTTTGTGGGTAATTCTTGGAAGTCTTACGATGAGAATTTCCGTATGAGGGCTGCTCTCTGCCTCGACATGTGGTGGGATGAGCCAAAGCCCCAGCTTTGGATTCAATTCATGACCCCGTCACATCTGGCCCTTCGCGACCAGTATGTTTGTGGTCACTTAGTCTAGCAGCAACATGCTGCCCCTACCGCTCACCTCCCTGACAGTATGGCTCCCTGGCTGCACCCATTTTGTTGGGAATTTGTGGCACAGGGTTGCTGTGCTAAGAAGCAGAGTTGTCACAAGCATGAGTGCACCATATGTTTGGGTCTCCACGTGGCCCCTTTCTGCACGGTTGTGGCTATCGCTTGTTCTTCCCCTGGGGTCCATGGTGCTGTTGTGTGCCCCTCTGCGCTGCCTCCTGCCACTGTTTCTCCCCATATTGCCTCCCCGGCTAGTTCCTACATTTCCTTTTATTTACCTTGTCTAATGACTGTCTTCTCTTCCCCTTGTTCTTTTTCTTGCTACAGGTTTCCGTTGTTGCTCCTGGCCTTCTCTCTTGGCCGTGGCATCCATTTGCATTCTGCCCCACCCTCTAGGCGGGTGGGGGTACCACTACCTTGTAAGAACTTGTTGACTGCAAATTTAAGACTCCTGATAAATTCACTTCCTGTGGATAAAAATGAATGTTTGTTGTTTTATAGGCCAGTTAGAGTCATCTGCTAGGTTAAGCCAAAATCAGCAGATGAGGTACTTAAATCTATATTTAAGTCTGTAAATAATAAAAACTGTTATTTCTGAAAGCTATGTGACGTCACATCTGACGAGAAAAGCCATTGATGATTATTTAAAATGCTTAACTTTAAATATTCACATTTGAAAACAGCATTGTTCTTCTGAAGAGCTGGGTATAAAAGATTAATTGTCAACATACTCATCTTAGTACAGAAAATATTCTTTGGAAAATGACAAGCTTGCTCATTCGTGAATGTTGCCCACACAGCTGCTAACAGAAAAGGATATTGCTAATTGGTGGGATTTCTTTTCCAAGTCACCCAAATATGCAACAACTTTGTTTTACAGAAATGCTTCTGCCTCCAAAGCTACTATATAGGCAATTGAAAGGAGGCAACCTGCACGTATTAAAAACGCAAACTTATGCGTAATGAACAGAGTGGGAGGTAGGTTCTTACTTTCAAGGAAAAACACACTGGCTTGAGCTATATGCAGGCAAAGGTAGGGAAACGTCCTCTACTGGTAGAACCTGGGGGGAGACTTCTTTTAAATACTGAAATCTTCAGAGAGGATTTCTTCCAGATAATTCTCTAAGAAAAGGAGAGCTCATGCAAGACATTTTGTTGCTTGGGTGAAAGTACCAGTTTGCCTTCTGCAGGAGACGAGGTGGAGGACAATATTTCATTATCAGCTCCCAAGTAAAAGCTCTACCGCCAGGCCAATTCTTGTCATGCCCAAGCATTGTATAAGGTGACCGTATGTGGGAGGGCTTTCTTGGTAGTAATAATAATTTCATGTCAGAAATTATTCTGGGTTGAAAGAATTTTTTGCTGAAGAAACTTTGCTCAGGGGACGCCCAAATGAGGCTCCTTTCATGTCCCCAAGAGCTTTTCCCACCAAAGCAGTCCCTATTTATCTACTTGCAATTTCTTGCTTTCGGACTGCTAGGTTTGCAGGAGCTGGGACAGAGACGGGTGCTCAAACCATCATGCAGTACCTGGGTCTTGAACTGTCGACTTGCCAGCCTTCAGCTAACAAGGCGAGCTTCTTAACCACTGAATCTTTCTTGGTAGTGGCACCCCATTTGTAGAACTCTCATTGAGGGCCTAGCCCCCAACCACTGAGTCACTGTAGTCCTATCCAGGTAGTGAAGGACAGAGATGCTGAGGGTTAGTTCCAAAGTGCTGTCAGTGGTAAAACTGAAGGCACAATCAGATGGGGGGAAATAACCTACATTTTGGATCATTTGTGGCACAGTTTTGTGTAAGCTATTTTTATGAAGTAGATGACATACAAGAGACTGTGAACCAGCCTGACCCTGCTTCATGTCAAAGTTGGACCTTTATGAATTTAGTGGCAGGGCTATTTCTTTTTTTGGAGCTGGGATGGAGTCATTCCTGTCCACATAGTGAAGGAAGATCAGTCATAGTGAAGAACTGCTAGGAGAGGAATTAAAAAATTACAAAAGGGCCTCAAGTGTATAGATGTTTCATTGAAAACCAAGACCAAGATCATCCATATTATGGTACAGTAAAACCTCATATAACGCTAAAACCTGGTTCCACAAGTCTTCGTGTTATATGATTTTTCGTGTTATCTGATCCTCTATGGGATCCATAGAGATACATTGTAACCACACAGGCTTTCGCGGTTGTTATCTGAAGCATCCCATAGGATCTTAATGTTATCTGATGCAATTCTTCCCCCCAGATTCCTTGATGTTATGCGATTTTCGTGTTATTCGATACTAATGTTATATGAGGTATTACTGTATTCCCAATTACTATGCTTGGATATGAAAGCTGAGCCATGAAGAAAGCTGATGAGGACAATTATAATATTGGGAGAGAACCTTAAGAATACCTTGGATGACCAGAAAGAAAAAAATATACTGTATGTGCCTGAGCTCTGTGGAAGTAAAATGGCTAAACTGGACATTTCATAAGAAGACAAAATAGAATTGAAAAGACAATACCTGTATTGCTGACCAAATATGAGATGGATTGACTCAGGCTTGTGACAATAGTGGCAAGCTGAATTGGAATGGTTTGCAGCTTGTATTGTGGGTGAATTTACTATCTATGATCACACAAGGTCTCTGGATTGATTCATGGGTTCAGTATTCATACTTGATGTGATGTGATTTGCATTTCACCCTACAACTCTCTTCTTCCTTCCTTCCTTCCTTCCTTCCCTCCCTCCCCCTCTCCCTCCCTTCCTCTGGTACTGCTTCTGCTGATCATTTGAATGGTTCACTGCCATGCCAGTAGGTTTTGAAAGGGTTGTCGGGTGTTTCAGAAAGGTGACAGTGTTCCAAAGTTTCAGAAAGGTGACAGTGTTCCTACAAAAACACCGCTTATAATTAGAGCTTCTTTTATTTTACTGTTTCTGTTGTGTTCATAATTTTTAAACCTACCCACCCCCATCCAGAGGTGAACTAGTATATCAGTCCTAATGATAAGGTGATATAGCACTCCTCACATATATGTAATTCTTTTTAGGAGTACAATCAAAGGGAATAGAACATTGGGGTGAGTATTCCCGCAGTCTTGAACAATGTTCCCTAATTTCCTACATTACTGAAATGCCACCCACAGACAAGCTCACCCTCTTTTCGAGAATGTTTGAATCATCCTGGCTTTTAAAAAGGAAGAAGAAGCTCCAAGCGGCAGAGGAAAAGAAGCTGCTTTAGGAGCAAGAAAGGCTGGATAGACCTGAATCAGCCTTTGCGTCATGTGTTCAGAAAAAAACCCCTTTGAAACCAATTTGTACTGTAACTGCAGCAAACCCCGCAATATTTGATGGTGTAATCACAATCTCAGTAAGGAAAGACACAAGCCTGAGTTTGCAAATGCTGAGCAGGGCTAGTACAGTAAAGACAGGACCCTTTGGAGATG
This sequence comes from Furcifer pardalis, assembly GCA_030440675.1. Lineage (NCBI taxonomy): Eukaryota > Metazoa > Chordata > Lepidosauria > Squamata > Chamaeleonidae > Furcifer > Furcifer pardalis. The sequence continues at coordinate 94,966,054 of CP126895.1, read as the reverse complement.
GCAAATGCATAGGGCTGCCGTAAGCTAGGGGTTCTCAATTTTTCCACATGACTGGACAGACCATGCCCGCTTAGACAGCTGAGTGGGCCAGACACATGGGTTCCCCCTGCCGTAAACGCTGCCATAAATTGCAGTGGGCACATTTGCACATGCGCAGGCATGTTTCCGCATGCGCAGATGCAGTTATGGCTGTAATAAATGCATCCACTTCTGCCTCCGGGATCATCGCTATGGGCTGGATGATTTGCTGCCGCAGGTCAGGTCCAGCCCACAGGCTGTAGGTTGCAAACCCCTGCCGTAAGCTGTAAGCAGCTTGATGGCACATAAACAACCAGGCAATGCTGGTTTCATAATTCTATCTAATAAGCTGACTCTAAGTGACTCTAGGAGGTAAATTGTTTCCAGATTGTCTCCCATAAAATTCAGTATCTGTGTGATTGAAAGTACAATTCTAACACATGGAAATAATAGCTGCAATGAAGCACCCACTAAAAGATACAATGAAACATCCAAAATCAATAATGTGATTTTAAAATGGAACGATAAAAAGAATGTTTCTAACAAACCAGTATTTAAAAAATGAAACTCTAAAGTCCCCAAGAGATTTCAACCTACCATCCCCACACACAACATTTCTTAAATGTAGGTAAAGGTAAAGGTTGCCCTTGCTCGAAAGCCAATCGTATCCAACTCTAGGGTTCAGTGCTCATCTCTGTTTATAGACAAAGAGCCAGCACTGTCTGCATTTGCAGATGTTTCCATGGATATGTGGCAGGCATGACTAAACATTAGAGTGCACAGAATATTTACCTTCCCACCAAAGTGGTACCTATTTGCAATTTCTTGCTTTCGAACTGCTAGGTTGGCAGGAGCTGGGATAGAGATGGGAGCTCACTCTGTTGTGCAGTACTTGGGTCTCAAACTGCTGACCTTCCAGTTGTCAAGTTCAGCATCTTTTCCATCCATTCCTTTACCCTTAATACTTCTTTTCCATCATGGTCCTTATGCTCTAAAAAGGAAGAAAAGGAAAGAATACTATAAGAAATAAAGTTACCTTGGTTTAAAAGATTACAATTGGAAAAATATTGGGCAAAACAACATGGAAAATGTAGGAAATTAACAGAGCATGAAGAATTATACAATTGGAGAAGAAGGAAAATACACCAAAAGGTATAGCAAGATTTACAATATACTGTACTACAGAGCCACTAAGGACAAAACAACTTAAGATCAATGTGAGAAGAGCAATGAAGGATAAAATTAAAGAAGAGGAATGGAATGGTATTTAAAAATAAAAAATACAGTAATGAGAAATATGTCAGTTAGGATTAAGGAAAATTGCTACAAAACAATTTGGAAGTGGTATTTGACTCCAGTACAATTAAGGCATTATAATCCTAAGAATAACATGAAATGTTAAAGGTGCAAAAAAGAACTGGGAACATATCTACACCTATGGTGGTATCGTACTTTTGTAAAAGAAATTTGGGGGAAAGTATTAATAGAAATTGAACTAAAGTATGCATAGAAATTGAACTTCTCCAGCTGCTGGTGTTCCAGGGCCCTTCCCCCTTCTGGACTCCTCTTGGACTCCTCCTGGAAGGAATGGGTCACAGCTGAGTGGCGTGGCGGGCTGGCTTCAAAAACGCTGCCTTGCCACTGCCACTATCACCGTCACTGGACTCCTCTTGGACTTTTCTCGGTCACTTTCTAGGGGATTTAGCAAATGTGATTCCTGTTTTTGCTTAGTTTTCTAAATACTTTTTTGTAAAACTTGACGGAGATGGATTTTTTATTTATTACCTGACATTGATACTTATTGATACTTTTGATACTGTGAGGATACTGTCAGGATATTGTGATACTGTGATGTTTTGTGATACTGATACTGTGATTATTTATGATGTTTATATGTTGTGTTATGATAATGTGCAATCTGTGACTGTAATTGTATATTGTATCTTTGTTAGCCACCCAGAGTCACTTTGTGAGTGGGGCAGCATACAAGTCTACCAATTAAAATAAAATAAATTAAAATCCTCTCAATACATTTGCAGATATGTCCTAGAGTAGCCCTATTAATAGATTTCGGAAGTAAAAAATAAAAGACAAAAGAAAGACATGATCGTATCATGGTAATTGCAATGAGATTAGTCATTGCTAAGAATTTATTTATTTGTTCAAACTTGTATGCCGCCCTATTCGCAGAGTGACTCAGGGCGGCTAACATAATATTGCAGAACATCACACAGTCACAGTAATAAGCTCAATAATAAAACCAAACAATCCAATACAAATTTAAAAGAAGAGAATTTGAAAGAGTTTTTAAAATTTAAAGAGTTAAGAGAGTTGAGGGAGAGAGGGAAATTATCGAATCAGCCAGCAGGCCGGGGTTATTGTGTTACTAGTACCCCACACCTGCCCCACCAGCCAAGTCTTTATGCCTTTTCTGAAGGGCAGCAGCTCTGTCTGGAGATGCAACTCAATTGGCAGGAGGTTCCATAGGGCCGGAGCGGACACAGAGAAGGGCCTCCTTCTAGTGCTAGAGAGATGCACCTCTCTAGCCAATGAAACAGATAGAGAGCCCCTCCGGTCCGCTCTGGTGAGCAGGCTTTGGAGGCCAGGTTTGGCCCATGGCCCGTAGGTTGAGAATGCCCAATACATATGTTAAACAGCATCAGGGAGACCCCTGAAGTACCCCATACTGTTGGACCCAGGGATCAGGATCTCCTCCCCAAGCTAAACTCTCTGGACCCACTCCTCCAGGAAGGCCTGGAGCCATGCCAAAGCCTGACCTCCAATACCTACCTTCACAAGCCTGTCCAGAAGGATACTGTGGTCAACAGTATCCAAGGCCACTGAAAGATCCAAGAGAACCAACAGGGATGATTAATCCATCAGTTTCTCTCAGAAGGTCATCCAGCAAGGCAACCAACGCCGTCTTGGTACTATGGCATGGCCTTAAGCCGGACTGGTATGAATCAAGGCATTCAGTGTCCTCCAGGAACATCTACAGCTGACCTGCCACTACCTTTTTCATCATCTTGCCCATAAATGGAATGTTGGCAACCAGACAATAGTTGTTCAAATCATCTGGTGCCAGGTTGAATTTATTTTCAATTTTTTTTCTGATAATTTTTTTCAATTTTCTCTGATAGCAAAATGGAATTAGAATGGTACAGAGAAACGTGGAACATGGCAATAAACAATAAATTAACATTGGAATTAAGAGTAAAAAAAGGAATTCTAAAGAAAGCAAATTTTAAGGAGATATAGGGTTTCTGGACTATATACTGATGAAAGGGAAAGGGGAAAAAACAGGCAAATATCATTTTGGAAAGAAGGATAAACTACAAATTAAAGAGATTATAGAATAAACAAGGTAAAAGAAACATACATATTGTCCTGCTTGGTGAAGTGAACACATAGTACTTTTGTATATTGTAATAGTGTTTTGTTTGTTTTACTGTTTATTGTAATGTGTAATTATTAGTATTCTTGTATTAATAATAACAAAAAAAATATAAAGTAAAAATTCAGCATCTAAACCACTAAGCTACCGCAGTCCGTTAACAGTGGGTACAAATGGGTAATTTTTTTCTGGGAGGCTGTATCACAGATATAGAGGGGAGAAATCCCTCTCTTTTTGCCTTGTTTTCCAAGGCAGGAAGCAGCTTAAGGGATGCCAGGCAGAGTTCAGCAATGCCCTCAATGCCTGCAGATGGAGTGATTCCACATTAACTCATGCATAAAGGGGGCCAAAGAGGTCATGAGAAGACAGCCAGGTGTAGCAATTTAACTATGTGGGAGGCTCTTAACAAACAGACACAATCAACCAAGGTAATTGTGGCTAGGAAACAAGAGAGTAAAACTGCAATCACAGTAAATTGGGATGCATTGGCAATGCAGATTGCTCCATTGTTCAGCATTATAAAAGAAGCGTATGTCTATTGTCTAGTCACAAGGGAATGAATAAGTGTATCTTTTCTGTTCTGCTCTGTAAATCATTTTAAAACATGTTGATCAAAAGTTGAAGAAAAGACATTGATCTGATGAGCTGTTTTACCAGTTCTTTTCTCCTCCCATACATCATAGCCCAATTAGGGGCAACTGTACTGCCCTCCCCCACAAGGACCCTTACCGTGCTGTGACGAGCAGGCTTGTGTGGTTCGATGAGTCTATGGGTTATGCTGTGTAGGAACAACCAAGATGGACAGGCCATAGCGGAGAACTCAGATTAAACATGATCCACTGGAGAAGGAACTGGAAACCTACTCCAGTATCCTTGCCAAGAAAACTCGATGGTGGGCATCAGCAGGTTCGCACCAGTTTGCCAGAACCGGTAGCAGAAATTCTGGCTGGCCCTGCCTATCCACATTTTGAAATAAAGTACCGTAGTCCTAATTTGGGTGCAACACAGAACTTTCCCCCTGGCCACGTCCACCATACCACGCCCACAGTGTGGTAGTAAGATTTTTTTGAGCCCACGACTGGCCAGGAGGAAATGTGAAAGAGCGGTTTGAGTTAGCATATTTGCTGGTGTATAAGACGCATTGGAGTATAAGACACACTCCATTTTTCTGGTGTATTTTAAGGGGGAAGTGTGTCTTATACAGCGGCAAATACAATAATTTTGAAACTGCAAATAAGTGAGCAGACCAGTCCTGTAAAGCTAATCATGTAAATGAAGTTCCTAGAGAAACAAAGACCAAGCAAAACCTTTTGTGTAAACAAAGGATACAAAAGGAAAAATGAGTTAATAGCTAGATGAGTCCAGGGAGAGAATGGAAAGATGGAAAGTGTATGTGTGGGGTTTTGTGTGTATGTGCAGAATTATGTATACTTTACCCTTAACATTGAATAAAATTCACAAAAATCGTAGAAAAAAATTATAGTGCCCGTTTTTCATATATCATAGTCAAACATGAGTTGGCAAGATAGAACATCGACATCTTAGGAATCAGTGAACTAAAGTGGACAGGAACAGGCAAATTTAGGGGACCATTATAGGTACTGCTATGGGCAAGAATGTCTTAGAAGAAATGGAGTGGCCCTTATAGTCAGTAAAAGAGTGAGGAAAGCAATAGTGGGATACAATCTCAAAAATGACAGAATGAGATCACTCCGAATCCAAGGCAAACCATTCATCATCACAGTAATCCATATCTTGGCTATGCCCCAACCGCTGATGTAGAAGATGCCAAAGTCAACCAGTTCTATAAAGACCTACAACACCTTCTAGAACTGACACCAAAAAGAGAGATCATTATTATAGCAGAGAGTAAACAAAATGGCACACACACCCCTGAAAAAAAGATAAAAAACATTATGGCACCTTAAAGACTAACTGCTGTATTCTGATGTTAGCTTTCGTGGGTCAAATCCACTTCGTTAGATATGTCATTATCTTAGGAGTCTGGAAAGCCAAAGTAAAAGGTAATGGGAATAACAGGCAAGTTTGGCCTTGGAGTACAAAATGAAGCAGGGCAAAGGCTAATAGAATTTCGTCAAGAGAATCCACTGGTCATAGCAAACAGCCTAGTCCAGTGATGGTGAACCTTTTAGAGACTGAGTGCCCAAGAAAGAGGAGGAGGCGGCAGCGCGTCACATGCATGTGTTGCTCAAGGAGCACTTCCGATGTCATGTGGGTGCGTGCGGACATGCAGTGCCCGCTCACACACTGCTGCCACCATGGCTGCCACTCACACACACACACACACAAAGTGCACATGCCCACAGAGAGGGCTGCGCATGCCACCTCTGGCATATGTGCCATAGGTTCACCACCACTGCCTTATTCCAACAGCCTAAGAGCAAACTCTATAGATGAACATCACCAGATAGTCAACATCAACATCAGATTGATTTGCAGTCAAATATGGAGAAGTTATATGCCAGGGGTTGCAAACCTTTTGAAGTTGAGGGCCAGGTCACTCGCCCTCAGACTGGTGGTCTAGCCACTGCTGCCATTGGAATTGGCTGCAGACTCATTAATGGCTGTTTTAAATGCATTTACAACAGCCGTAAATGAGTCCGCGGCTGTCATAAGTGCGTTTGCAACATTTGTAAATGAGTCTGTGGCTGATTCCGGCAGCAGGTGGAGGGAGGGCACAGTCCAGTTGATTTGGTGCTGTGGGCCATAGGTAGCCTCCCCCTGCTCTTGTCATCGGTTACAGCTTGTATCAAGAATGCAATTTTTTCCTGAAGCAGGAAAAATGCTATTGGTGTGAATTTGTTTAAGATGGATCCCAGCTTGCCATGAAATGACCCACACACTATGATCACGGAGCCATCTCTTGCGGCACATATGAAATGAGACGTGCAGGATTTAACACCAGGACTGCAATGGACTGCCACAGCCTTGAGAATATTATCAAGGTGTGCCTTCACAGCCAATCCATCTGGCATGGCCTCTTCCGCCTCCATGACCTTTGGGAATCAGAGTTGCTCCTCCGCTCATGTTGCTATTGGGCCCAATATGATGGTTTCCAGTGTCATTTCGTCCACTGACTGTGGCTCAGATTACGAGTTACTTAGAGCAAAATTCAGGCTTAGAGTGAAGAAAGTAGGGGAAACCATTAGGACATTTAGGTATGAACTAGATCATATCACTTATAAATATACAGTGGAGATGAAGAATAGATTTAAGGGATAGAATAGACTTGATAGACAGAGTGCCTGAAGAACTATGCATGGAGGTTTGTAACATCATACTGGAGACAGCAATTAGAACCATCCCAATGGGCAGGTGAGTTCTAAATTATTGACTGCAGCTAAAATATCATCCCAAAGAGAGGAAGAGCTTCTAGACCATTGGTTTCCAAAGTGGGGCCCACAGGAGGACCTCAATTTCCAGAGGCCTAAGTCAGCACAGTGGCTGATCAGTGCTTTGGGGGATTGACTTAAGCTTCTGGAAATTGAAGTCCAAAACCAAAAGTTGGGAAACTGTGTTTTAGACTTTAGTGGTAATCCGTCGTCATTGGGAAATCTGGTTGATTTTTTAGATACTAGTGAACCCTTCACTGTAGGTTCGCCTACCTTTTTGTGACACATTGCTAAGAATCCAGTTTGCCACTGCATAAGATGAAATTACACAGATATAACTTTGCAGGGCATTACACTCAGCCAACATAGATGGCACAATTAAGCTGTACAATCAGTTGCTTGGTTCCCTTTGTGACAGATAGTGCAAAGTGCCAGCAGAAGTGCTTTGTGGATAGAACTTCTGCTCTAGTGCTATCGTTGCTGCCACAGGCCTAACATCGAATTAAGCCTATGTAGCTTCACACCAGAATTTCAACCAGTGTAATTTTCTTGCTGTTTAATAACAGAAACAATTACTGAAATGTTACTTTTCATTTCAATATTCCATCAAACTTATTGTTTTGTCCAGCTCAGTAATTTCAAAATGAAAGAAAAATTGTTAAGATGCCAGTAACCATTACAGCATGAAAGCAAACCTATTTATGGTATTTTGTAACTGGATAAAATCTATCACAGCCTCTTAGCACCATCTTGTGGCTTCCCAACTCAAACCATAATTTTCTTTTCAGAAAGCAGCAGTCATATGACACCTTAGAAAAATAAGACATTTTATTTGGCAAAGAGACCCTGTTCGTTTTTGCTGCAAGTGTGTGTGTAGTTTTGTGGCAGACAAACCAAAATGGCTCTCTCAGAGCAATCAATATCGTAGCATGAATGTGCATGTGTTGTGTGCTGTAAAATCATTTCCAGCATATGAATTAATGACTACTAAACACACCCTCATCATTAACAACCCTGTTCAGATCTTGCAAGCTCAAGGCCCAGTTAGGAATGCAAACATTTATAATTTTGTAGTCCACATATAGACCAACTGTTCTTCTCAAACTGAGTTTTCCCACACTTGGGGCCCCCCATGGAGTACCATTCCCAGAAGCTGTGGTCATTGGTTGTGTTAACTTCAACCAGTAGGTGTCACTCTTGTGTAAGGCATGGAATGTTAGACCTTTGAAATTCTAAAAAATAAATGTACAGGGAAACTTCACACAAAGAGCACCTCACTTAGAGACTAACTTGCTTAAAGAGCAGGATTTTCTCTGAATGGTCGCCTCGTTTAACAATTAAAACCAACCAAAAACTCACTTAACAACTAAATCGGGTTTCCCAACCACCACCACCACCACCCATGCCCAGAAGTCACAATTAGTCACTTGCAAACTCGCTTAAAGAGTGATCCCGTGGAACGCATCTCCTAGTCCAGATTGCTATTTTGGATATATAATTTTGATCCTTGAATTGTATCAGAGACCAAAGGCATCAGTTCCTTTAGCCTGCTACTCTGACCATGGATAACTGTAATCCCTTCCAACACCTGCTATTTGCATTTCCTTTTCCTGTTTTCAAAAATATCAATGCGTGTTAAAAGTGAAGATGCAATTCATGCAAAATATAGTTTGACATTCATACTTTGGGCCAGTTATTTTCTACCTGGTGCAATTCAGTCACCATTGCAAGGTTCTAGTCCTCAGGACAAACACTGAAGCTGAAGTTCAAATACGTTGGCCACCAAATGAGAAGAGAGGACTCACTGAAGAAGGCCCTGACGCTGAGAAAGACCGAAGTCAAAAGGAGAAGGGAGCAGCAGAGGATGAGATGGCTACATGGCATCATTGATGAAGTGTGCGTAGATCTGAGTGGACTATAGAGAATGGTAGAAGACAGAGAAGCCTCAGTTGCTGTGGTCCATGGGGTCGCAAAGGGTTGACTCAACTGTGTGGCTGAACAACAAAAGTCCCCCCTCCCTCCCAATCAATGCCAAATTCTGAAATCTTGTTAGTGGATCTCATTCTCTGTATGTACAGGGCATCCAATGTTGGAATGGAATCTATTATCTTTGGCATGTCTGTCACCCATTGTTTATAATGACTAGGGCAGTGAGGACGAACCTTGGCACTCCAGCTGTTCTTGAACTTCAATTCCCAAAAGCCCTGATCAGCAGGAGTGCTGACTTGGGCTTCGGTTAAATAAATACCAAGAACATATGGAGTGCCAAGGTTCATCATCATGGGACTAGGGTTTTTCCATATGGGGTGTAGATCTTGAGAGCTGTAGTCCAAAGATATATCTTTCACATACAATCAAGACTACAGTGTATGACATGCATCCTTCAGGTGGCTGGGCACAGTATAATAACAAGAATTTTCTGCTGACCTGGTTGGAATTATTCCATATCTCACGTCTACCCTCGCCAAAATGTGTATCACATGCAGATGAAATATTGCCATTTCCCCCTTTCTTAGAAAACAGCCAACAACCTTGAAATCAATCAAAAGCTGTTCAGCTTAATTATTAATGGCCCCAGTGCTGACTAATTGTGTTTGCACAGCCTTTCTGTAAACAGGTTGAACACAAAACTCTGTGTTGTCCGGTCCCTGAGTGTCTAGCATTGATTCTCAATATAAACGCACCTTTCAGCTACTATCTCTCAATGCAACAAGTTCAGAGCCGATAACTAAGATTAGGGCAAGCTCCATTTCTCAGAACAAAAGTCTGGATTCAGCTGTCTTTAACAATGCTGTTTCATGGATGATGGAATGCTGGTCTTTTGGGGTTCAATATCCTTAAAGAACAAAATGAGTTCTGATTCTATGGAGAGAAACCTCTGCGGAAATGGGATTCATTTCTGGACTGATCATATCCATAGCTGTCAAAACTACAGAGAGGGTTTCAAAAGATGTCATTTTTGTTTCTAAAATTTCTCTTCCACATTCATATTTCACCTTATTTCCATAGAATCAAGGACAGTTTATATTTGGAGCTGTCCTTACAACAGCCTTGCAAGGTGGTACCCGGAGAGATGGTAAAGACAATGCTGTATTTAATCTCAAGAGAGAGAAAAACACACTCTAATTCTAGAAGTGGTAGCCATGTTAGTCTGTGCAAGCTTATGTCTGACGATCTGGACTTAATCCATGAAAGCTCATATTTAAATACAGGAGTTATCTTCAAGGACCTGCGATGTTTTTTGTCTTTCTGTTGTTATTTTGTTTTCTCTCTGATATACTTTAATTTTATATTTTATTTCTTTATGTCAGAGCATTGTATAATAGGATGCAATGATCAGAAGAATTGGCTGGCTCTACACCACAGGTTTCCAAACTATGGCCCATGGGCAGGAGTCAGCCAGTGGCACCAATTAATCCAGCCCACACTGCCCTTGCCGCTACCGGAAGCGGAAGTAAAATGTGCATGCATGGATGCATTCAGCACTCACACATGCATGTTTTACTTCTGCTTCTGGGTGGGAGGAACTATGTGACTGGCATGCACGACCCCATGACTGGTCCATGGCCCAAAAATGTTGGGCACTCCTGCTCTACACATGTACTCACAATGCTTTCAGCTCCTTCAACGTTCCTTGAGGTACACAGAAAGATGATTGTAGTATTTTGAACCACAATTGGGCATACCCGGGGCAGTGGCAACCTTGTTGTGCCAGCTAATCTTTCACTAGGTCAGGCAACAAGAACTACGGAATCAATTCACCAACAGGTGGGTTTGTTTTGGCAGTTTCACATCTGGACCAGACATGAAAGAAGAAGAATCTATGTTCTTTTACTGAACATGCACAAACTGCATCTCAGACTCCTGTCCTATGTCCAGACTCAAGACTGCTTCCACACACTCTACAATAGTCTCTCCAAATGGATTCCTTTTCTCTGATTATCACTTGACATTACAGTCCCGTATATTCAAAACACATAAACCAATCAGCTTTCAGCCCCCCAACAAATATCCCATCACCTATCCACCAGTCTTCTAGCACCTAGGCTATGCACACACATTTAGGTAGATATATACACACAGCTAAGCAAAAATGGCAAAACTGTCAATATTAAAAAATTGCACATATACACAATACCTACACATATTGGAATTGTACAGAAGGATCAGATGGAATTTAAGTAAGTTCTAAGACAACCCAAGCTTATTTTGTTATTTAGAGCATTTGTTATTGTTCTGAGCAATTTATCATTAGTACGTTTGAAATGGAAAATGTACATTTGGGCAAGTAAGGACTGACATACCAAATGCACCTCTAAACAAATATTTTCCCTTTACACAGAGACTAGTATATTAGCTTGGAAATAATTTCTTCTTATCTGCTAGTTTTCTCTGTGTAGTCAGATTATTATTATTATTATTATTATTATTATTATTATTATTATTATTATTATTATTATTATTATTATTATTATTAAAAAAACAACACAGCACAAACAGCTGAAGTCCATTCCTCCTCCTGGCCAGAGGACGTTAGTCTTACCCTTCTCTGGGCAGGTAGAGCCTAGAATTAGGAAGTGGAAGCTTCCATATAAAAACCTTAAAACTGTTAAAATTTAAAATTAAAATCTAAAAAAGATTAAAAACACACAAAATGCTACAACTACTAATAAAAAAGTAGAGAAAGAGAGGGGCTCAGATCATCCAGTGTGCTGGGGTCACTATACCTTCTGCACCCCATATCTGTCCCGCCAGCCATATATAGTGAGAGATCGCAGGGGAGGAAAAGTTCATTTTCTTGGACTAAAACTTTCAGAATCCTCCTGCCAGCACTCCAACAAACAATAACAAAAGCAATAACATTTATATACTCCCCCATAGCACTGAGTGCACTCTCTGGGCAGTTCACAAGGTAATTAGCATTTTGCCCCCAACATGCTGGGTACTAGTTTTACCAACTTCGGAAGGATGGAAGGTTGAGTCAACCTTATTTTCCATCAGGATCAAACTCACAATGTTTTGGTTGCAGTACAGCGGTTTAACCACTGCACCACCAATTCCCTTTTCAAAGCTCTGGATTCAAGGGTGACTCCTGAGCAAAGATTTGGGTGCTCAGCCCAATGTTTCAGCCTCCCCCCCCCCCCCCCCGGCTGCAAGATGCCAATGTGTGATATCTATCTGTAAGGATTGAGAGAAAAAGAAGGAAGTGGAACTCCTGGGTCATATCATACAGCTAATTGAAAACAAAGGCTTAACAATGAGGCACTGATACAAATGAATAAATAAAATTGCATATGTAATTTCAGAAATACAGTGTTTATAAGGGAAAAGTCATCTGATCCTGCAGTTATAGGGCAAAGGATTACATAGGTGCACAGAAAAGAATAAAAAATTGTAATGGGACAGGGAAGAAGCCAATGGAACCAAGAATGTACCTTGAACAATCACAAGATGGCGATCTTGGATTTATTTTCAAAATACTGTATTCTACTCTTGCGTTGACTACAGGATCTTCCTACTTGATAACCTGGGTCATCCTCCCCATTTTCTTTTCTCCTCTACTAACACGTAGTGCAAACTTTCCTCCTGGAGATTCATGTTTAGATTAAGTGGTAATTTGGGGAAAATAATTAAATCTCATGGTTCTGATCCTGCCTCTTTTGGATCCATAGCTTCTCTGGTTAAAGAAAATCAGACATGTCAATTAGATCAGGCATATCAAAAATAAAAAAATAAAGTAAAAACACTGCAGCACTTTCTAAGACAAACTGCTATATTTTTACTGTGAGCTTTCGTGGATCAAGTCCACTTCTTCAGACAAAGGAGTAAAATTTCCAGGTATGGTTTATGCACACCAGATACTGAGGTAAAGAGGTTACAAGGTAAAGAGTAATCAAGGAGAATGACAGATAAGCATGCTAGCTTCCTACAGCAAGCAGTAACAAATTATCCATGGTTTGTTATTCAGATTGGTTTTAAATGTCCTCTTTTCAATCTTAAAAGTGTGAAGTTGCCAAGCAGAGCATATGCTAATGAGTTTAACCCAGTGATGGGATGCAACAGGTTCTCACCAGTTCACCAGAACCGGTAGTAACGTTTCCCAGTGTCCCGAAGAACCGGTAGCAGCTTTTGGGGGGAACCACCTTCAGGGCTTACCTTTTCACTGGTTCCCCCACTGTGCATGCATGCAGCACTTGGTGTGCATGCACGCCTACAGTGCTTGGCTTGTATGCACGGCCTCCTTCCTGTCCTCCCAAGTGGGGAGGAAGAGAAGCTGCTAGCCTGAAGCTCCCTATAGCCTGCTCCCCAGGGTAAGTGACTCACCTTTGGATGTGGTGTGTCTGTGTGTATTGTAATGTGTATTTAATACCTTTACCTATATTGACGTACTACCACAGTTCCTATGTATGTATGTATGTATTTTCGACTAAAAAGGCCTGGCGGCCTAGCTTGGGGTTTTTAAGCAAAGTCTTGGAGTTACCTCATCAATAAGCTACACCTGTGCTGTTCCAATTGCTGTTCCAGTTGGAGAACCCTTAAGGAGGTACAGCTGTTTTACATTTACATTAAAGCATATTATCCTAGAGAACTGGTACGATGACCATATCCATCTTGTAACATGGTGCTGCCCAGGCACTTATACTAACAGGTAAGTGACGGGTTTGTGTTTGGGGTGGATGGGTGGGTTGATTTGTGTTTGGAGTGGGTGGGTGAGTGTTTGGGTGGGTGGATGTATTTTAATGTAATGGGTATACACTAGTACCCCGGATAACGTTATGACTTGGTTCTACAAGTCATGTCGTTATCCGGTTTTTAGCATTGTCCGGAGTATACACCAAACAACGCTAAAAAACATCAGGTGCGCTGGCGCGCGCATGTCAAACATGGTTTGGGGAGGATACGGAGATTTTCTCCGTATCCTCCCCAAGCCGTTTGACAGGCCGCGCCTTCATAGTGTTTGGAAAGGGTACGGGGACCCGTATCCTTTCCAAACATCGGGCGGGCTGGCGCGCGCCTGTCAAACGCAGCTTGGGGAGCATACGGAGATTGGGGAGCATACGGGAGGGCCCTGGGGGGTTTGGATTGGGTAGATGTTCTACCCAATCCAACCCTCCCCCCCACACGATTGTACCAGATAACGCTAAAAATCGCGTTTCCAAAAATCTTGCATCGTTATCCAATTCTAGCGCTATCCGGTACAATCGTTATCCAGGGTATTACTGTATTTTAATGTAATTTTTATTGTATTTATTTAATTTATTTACGGGTCTGTGTTGTGAGTGGGTGGGTTGAGGGATATGTGAGTGTGTGCTTATTTTTATTTTATTTTTATTATTATTTTTCTTTGGTGCCACCCACGAAGTCATGACGTCAGCTCCGCCCACACTGTGATGATGTCACGGTGGGGTAGTAAAATTTTGACATCCTACTACTGGTTTAACCTCTTACTCATCAGCATATGCTCTGCTTGGCAACCTCACACTTTTAAGATTGAAAAGGGGACGTTTAAAACTAATCTGAATAACAAACCATGGATCATTTGTTACTGCTAGCTGCAGGAAGCTGTATCCATGTGTGCATGCTTATCTGTCATTCTGTTTGATTACTCTTTACTTCTTTACCTTGTAACCTCTTTACCTCAGCATATAAACCATACCTGGACATTTTACTCCTTTGTTTGAAGAAGTAGACTGGATCTATGAAAGCTCACAGTAAAAATATAGCAGTTAGTTTTTAAAGTGCTGCAAAGTTTATATTTTATTTTTATTTTTTTGTTTTCTTATATGCCTGAATGACAGAATAACACGGCTACTATTCCAAAAAACCAATTACACCAGTCTCCTCCAACCTGGCATCTTTCTCCAAATGAGAAGTCTTACCGTTTCTTTTGGACTACATCTCCCAGAATCCCACAGCTCACTTGGCAATGAATTGCAGTCCAAAAAAGTAACTTTTTCCTCTCTATGCCACTCTCTTTTTGTGGAACTACAGCTCACATCCAAGGTGATAACTTCCCTGTTCTAATTCTTGCGCATCCTTGCAACTAACTGCTAAAATCAATTTTAGACCTGATCTAGTGCAGATCCATTGAAATCCACTAGGGTATTGTTATAGTTTATTACTTTTTGTCTATAATTTATTTTGTTTGGTTTATTGTTTGTTGGCTTTGTGTATTGTATTGTATTATATTATACAGTATTTAATTCTATATTGTTATTTGTAAAAAAGAACCTTTCAATCTGTTGTACACCACCCAGACTGGGCGAATATCCCAGAAAACCTATCAACATACAGTACTTGTAATCCAGGTCTATGCTCCAAGTAAAGAGGCTGGAAAAAAGAAATTGACAGCTTAAATTCCCCCTGGACTGTCAGCATAGATGAGTGGTTCTCTACCTTTCTTTCTTTTTCTTTTTTTTTGGCCATGCCCCACCTAAGCATCTCTAAAATCCTGATGACACCCCACTGTGACATATAATTCTTATTATTCAACAAGTGAACTCCTATTCACATGGAGGAAACCTAAAAGGCCATTCACTGTTAATAACTTATTCTTTAATTGCCCCCCTAAAAATCAAATTGCTCCCCCTGTCAGGCATGTGCCCATTGGGAACCACGGACATAGATGATACTCCTAGCATATGGGAACATTGGTTGATCATTTGTGTACATGTTAAAAAGAAATGGTGCCAGATGATAACCTGTGGGAGACGATATGTTTGATTTCTCCAGTGTCTGTGACTATGAGGGACATAGAAAGAGCCTCCTCTAGGAGCAGAAAGTATTGCAAGTATATTTGGTCATCCCCTGGCTATGCAGGCAGCAAACCCTTTCTAATCCAGATGAAATAACAAGATAAACAATGGGTTTCTTTGAAGAGGCAACATTCTAAGCTCTGGGAACTGTGGTGAGCAGGTAGCATATGGTCTGTGGACCACATGGGTGCCCTAAAGCTGTTCCTGCATTTTCACTGACTAAAATATCACCTCTGAAGCTGGTGGTACTACCAAGCACAGCCATTCCACCAAAAAATAAAATAAAATAAATGGCAGAACTCTTCCCCACAGGGTTTGGGGATTCTGCTACTGGGAAATAGGGATACAAAGAATTGCCTTTTGGGAATATGACACTGATGTAGACCTCATATGTACATAGACATAAAGACAGAGGTATTTGGCACACTATAACCTAGATCAGTGGTGATGAACCTATGGCACGCATCCCAGAGGGGGTACTCAAAGCCCTCTCTGTGGGCACGCGTGCCATCGCCCCAGCACAGAATTCACCCTGCCCCTCTGCCTACCAGCCCAATGGGAGTGCTTCCTCCCTCCCCCAGGACAGAGTTCATTCCACCACTCTGTGCCACGGACAGCAGCCTGTTGAGTTTGGGCACTCCGTCTCTAAAAGGTTTGCCATAACTGACCTAGATCAAAGTGTCTTGCATCTTCTCTGACAGACAGTTTCTATAAAAGTTATACTAGAACACTCCACTAGTTATTGGTTTAGAGATGAGCCAGGCTATCTTAAACTTTGACATACAAGTCTTAAGCCTGAAATGGTGTGGGAAGGAGCAATGTATTATATAAAAAAGTGATTTGTCCTAGACTTCAGAATGCTGGCTCAAAAAGGCTACAACTAAAAATATGATTTAACTTGGCCTGTGAGAAAGTATCATTGCCACTGACTGTAGAGCTGTGTGTTTTAGTTAAAGTGAAAGATGACCTCTTCATGAGTTCATGGGATGCTTGCCTAAATTGCTGTGGTTACTTGCAGAAAGAGTGCAGAAGTTATCCTTTTATTTCTTCAGCACATCTCAGCATGCTCCTCAACCCTTCATTTCTCCACTCTCTAAGCCAGCCTCCCATTAAACATGTTTTCCTTTCCAGGTCTAGCTCTTGTCACACAGTATCTGCCTGATTTAGAGGAAAGTTTGCTCTGCAAATGCTGTTCACCTTTGCCAGGTGGGAGCAGCTTATTTTCCTTGACATTCTCACAAGTTTCCTTGTTTGCATAGACTTTTGTCGGCAAATATCCCACCCTCAACAAGCCATTCATGCTGCTTTGCTTCCATGTGCTGATAGCAGAGTCGTGTGTGTAGCGTCAAAGGACACCTTCTCCCTTGTCTTTCCCTTCATTAACAGACACCCACCTACAAGTCGGCGCCACTGCATCATTTACCGCCTTCATTAATCATTTTAGTGAGCTGGATGGAAGCCTTGCTAGAGAAAGAAAGAACAGAGATTACGAAGGGCTGCTTTAGGGAAACATCTTGACTATACAAAGTTGACATTCTGTTCTCCTGATTAAGCGATGGCATTGTTCTCACCTACATATCTAAAGTATACCCTTGAGGAGAGGGCAGGATTTAGAGTCCAAGAACAAATTCTAACTATTTGTCTTCAAAAGCCAATGTGGCATTCTAGATAGCATTGAATTTGAACCTTGGAAAGCCTACCTCAATCTCAGTTTTCAGGTTGGCAGATTTCAATCTGGAGGTGATTTATTCCCAGATTGGTGGTATAGAAATTTAGTTAATAATAATTAATTATTTTATCCCTCAGGTGGATACAATACTGCTCCAGAATCACAGTGGAACACTGTTGTTGATATTCCTTACATTTATCTCCTACCTTCCCACTAAAATATAGTGCTCAAGACAACTTGAAAAGTTTGTGAATGAATAAAAACAAATTTAACTGTTTAAAAAAATCATAAAAATCAAGTAAAACCAGCTCCACCACAAAAACCATTAAAATCTCATTAAGTACATTAAAATAATTGCAATCAACAGAGGCTACAGTTAAAAAACTCCATAGCAGGGCAGTTATTATGGGGTGGTACAGTTATTCCAGAAACAGAATTAAAATGGTTGAAACCCTGTTGCTTAGTACAGTAGCAGTAAAGTCATATTTATGTCTAAGGAACAGTTATTATTTGTTTGATTAATTTAATTTATAATCCATCAACAATTAGAGGCAGGCACTAAACCGGAAAGCAAAACTCACAACCCCTGTTTACAAGTTCAGTGTTGAGTTATGGAATATCTTGGAAATCAATACTCAAAATTGCTAAGATAAGTCTGTAGTTGTTGTTGCTATCAAATTGCTTCTGACTGATGGTAGTCAAATGAATTAATAAATTGCAAAAGGTTCTATTTCCTATGAGATTTGTCTTCCCAGTATACACACTTTTTTTTGAGATTCAAAATATTCTTAATTCAAACACAAAAAGCTCCTACCATTATTAATATGTCATTCAATGATAGAGAAATAGCTATTTAAGTGAACAAAATGCAGGAAGGGAAAAAGTAATTTCACTTTCCCTGCCCTTCCACAAAAGAGCAGTGGAAGTATGCAATTTCCAATGTCATGAAGTAAACTTGTACATGGCTTCACAATACTTGAAGTTATCACTGGAATCAGCTTTGACAACTGCCAAGCTCCCATAGATCCAATTCCCTGTATCCACACACACCAGGAACAGCATTTATGGGAGAGTGTCAAAAAAACTGAAAGGTCCACAGAAAAGCGACTGGGCCTGCTCTGGGTGTTTAACATGTATGGGCACCATGAAAACTTGGACCGGCCCATCCCAAGATTACCCCAGAGAACAGATGTAATGTTTATCTTAATGACCTCCTGCTGTGATTTGGATTTTTATTTATTTATTTATTTATTTATTCATATTTGTCCACCATCCTTCTCACCAAGGTGACTCAGGGCGGTTTACAATTCATAAGAAACACCACAATAAAAGCACAAACACTGCCTAAAACCTCAAATTTAAAACTGTTAAAAAATTAAAAATTAAAATGGAAAATTTTGAAAGATTACTAAATTGCTACATCTTACTAATTAAGAAGTTGAGGGAGAGGGGCTTATATCATCCAGCAATACTCCATACCTGCCCCGCCAGCCATGTTTTTAAATTCTTCCTGAAGGGCAGCAACTCCGTCTGGAGACATAGATCTGTTGGTAGGAAGTTCCATAGGGCCAGAGTGGACACAAAGAAGGCCCTCCTTCTAGTGCCAGAGAGATGTTCCTCTCTGGCCGATGGAACAACTAGAGAGCCTCTCCGGGTTGCTCTGGTGGGACAGACAGATGTTCTTTGGGTGAGGTGGTCTCTTAAGTATCCTGGCCCACTACCATGTAGGACTTTATAGCAGTAGTGTAGCGTTGATTACAGTCACCTGGGGCATAAGCCAAATTTGCTGTCCGCATGTGCATACCGCCCACACCCCATCATCACCAGGGCAGCTGCATTCTGGACCAGTTGAAGCCTCCGAATGGTCATCAAGGGCAGCCCCATGTAGAATGTGTTACAGTAATCAAGTCTGGAGGTGACCCGAGTGTGTGTGATCATGAGGAAGGAGTCCTGATCTAGGAGCGGGCGTAACTGGCGAATCATACGAAGTTGTGCAAAAGCCCTCCTGGCCATGACTGCCACCTGCTGTAGTCGCGAGTCCAGGAGGACCCCCAAGTTAGGCACCAGGTCTGTTTGGGGCAAAACCACCCCATCCAGAACCAAAGACGGTAGCTCCTGAGGGCCCCCGACCCACAGCCACTCAGTCTTGCCGGGATTCAGTTTTAGCCCGTTGTCCCCCCTTGCCGGGATTCAGTTGTTTGTCGAACTGTGCAACCTCTGATGGTCATTAAAAAGGAAAACCTTTCTAAGAGCACCCAGTTACTATGGAAGGAGGAAGAACATTTGAATGTACAGCAAACAGGAGGAGGAGGATCTAGAGATAGCTTTACATTGAATAGACTCATTGAAATTAGTAAGACATACACAGGCAGTGTCTGTTTTAAATTCATGGATTGTAGTGGGACTACTTCGTGCTTTCTTAAGTGTGAAGCCAGCCCAGTATGGGCAACATGACCCAGAAGCCAGAGGCAGGGAAGTATTAGAAAACAGCATTATTTTAGTGGTAGAGTGTTGACACAGAAACAATTCCATTTAATAATGACATCTTTCTCTTTTTTTAACATTCTGCCTCCAGAAATAATTGAGGAGGTATTTAACCTTCTTATGCATGTAAAATATTTGTCAGACTATCAAATGAAAAATCTTAAATCCGCATCAGTTCACAGGGTTAGAGCCACATTTCCAAGTGGCTGGGAGCCCTTTGGCTTCCTTATTGCATCATTACTTACCTTCAGTTTTATTTTATGAGAGAATTGCTCCTTCTGTGTACTCAGAAACAAGTAGGCATGTTAGAGATAACCATGTAAATAAGCTAACCAGGAAGAAGGGATCCACAATACAGTAAAACTGAAGTTATGTCTGAAGATGGCGTGAGAGGAAGATGGCATCTGAAAATGGACACATGAGAAATTGGGGTAGTTTATGGTTGGCAAATATGCCATCAAATGAAAATAATGTTTATATTTAGAAATTGGCACCTGCTTTTACTGTGTGGGCAAACCTCTTATCATTTTTTCCTTACCCACTATAAAAACATTGTTAAACAGGGCATATATTCATTTCTGACTGAAAATGGATTTTAAAAGATGAAGATTTGACCCAGAAGTTGTAAAGTTTATGGCATCTCATGGCAATTTTGAGTTTCCAGGCCATGACTCAACAACAGAATGTGGAATGAAACAGCACACAGAGTGCAGAAGTTGTTCCCAGATTCCTCCTGGTGGGAATGTCCAGAAGGTCAGGATGTAAAGGGCTGGAGGTAGGGCTATGGCAGTTTAGGCAAACCTATGGCACATGTGCCAGAGGTGGCACGCAGAGGCCTCTATGTGGGCACACACGTCATCATGGGCAAGTGCCACACTATGGCACCAAAGGGTGCATGTGCACACACGATGCCCCCGTGCACTGCCATCACCTCCTCCACCTCCTAGGAGGGTTGTGTGTGTGTGGGTGTCTGGTTACCTCACCTTGTCCCCGCTTCCGGGCAGGAATTCAGCCTCCCCTCTTGCCTCCCCTTTGGCAGAGGGGGAGGGGTGGGTGGGGAGGCATGGCGGCAGTGTCACATGGGTACACGGGCATGCATGGTGCCTGATCCCACACCACTGCTGCCACTCTAAAAGGTTCTTCATCACTGGGCTAGGGGTATAGTTGCCACATCACAGCCAGGTAGGGTGGTCATTGAATGCATCCCAGACAAGGTTCTACTTCTCAGTTCTTTTAATAAAGTTTCTGGAGATTAGAGAAAACAGACACATTGCTCAAAAGCTGGTGATAAATTTTGGGGTAACTCTACAACAGACTGTAAATGGGAGAAAAGTTTTCATTTATGTGGTACATTTGTATCACACTTTTGTTCCATCAGGTAATTTTGAAAAGCATAAGAATATAAGAAGAGAACCATGCCAGAGAAGACCAGTGGCTTATCTAGTCTAAAAGTCTCATGGCCTGCTAGATACCCATGGGAAACACACAAGCTCACTTGTACTGATATTAGAGATAAATATGTAGCTATCACGCTTAGCATGGGTTCTTTTCAAGGGTGGTGTTCTTTTCAAGGATGTGGTGTGTATGTGTGTGTGTGTGTGTGTCTGTTTGTCTGTGATAGATGGATTTTTCATATTTATAATTTAATTTTTTCCAATGAACTCAAGGTAGCCTAGCCTGGCTTTCTCCTCCCACCTCCCTCGCCTTTATTCTCCCAATTGCACAGTGAGGTCGATCGGGCTGATTTAGACAGAGATCACTGTATAACTTTATGGCCAAGTGGATATTGGACTCCAAATCTCCTGAGTACACTACTAACATTTCTGTTTCCTCAAACACTGTAAGAAATGATTGTAGTGCTTTTAGATAGTTTATCATGCTGGTTTAATGTTGGTGTTAAACACTATGGCATTTTGATTCTCTGCTGCTAGTTTTATCTGTTTTATTGTGTGCTGTTTCTAGTCATTAATTTTGATTTTTAATTTTAATTTCCAATTTGTATAGCCGCCCAACTCGGAATAACTCTGGGCGGCTTACAACATTAAAATCAGTACTACAATCTAAAAACTTAAAACTAGTAAAAACTCCAATTAAAAATACAATAAGAAATTACCCCGACAGCTAAAAAGAGTGAGAGAGTAATATTACTATATCAGCCAGCAGGTGGGGGTCACCTCATCCCCAGTGCTCCACACCTACTTTGCCAGCCAGGTTTTTAGTTCTTTCCTAAAAGGCAGCAACTCCATAGGGCCAGAGCAATTCCATAGGGCCAGAGCAGACACAAAGAATACCCTCCTTCTGGTGCTACAGAGACAAGCCTCTCTAGCAGATGGTACAATAAAAGAGACTCTCTGGTCCACTTTGGTGGGACAAACAGATGTTCTCGGGGTGACGCAGTCTCTTAAGTATCCTGGCCCACTACCATGCAGGGCTTTAAAGGTCATTACCAGCACCTTGAATTGCACCCGGAGTCACACTGGTAACAAGTGCAGCTCCTGAAGCAGTGGCGAGGCGCAGGCGTAACGTCCACACCCCATCACCACTTGGGCAGCCGTATTCTGGACCAGTTGCAGCCTCCAAATGGTCATCAAGGGCAGCCCCATGTAGAGCGCATTACAATAGTCCAGTCTGGAGGTGACCAGAGCATGCATGACCATGAACAAGGAGTCTTGATCTAGGAGTGGGCATAACTGGTTATGCCAGCAGGTGTGGGGTAAAACTGGGACCACAACCCACCTCTGGTAGTTTATTTAGCCCTGTTCTTATTTACTCCTGCCCGGATGTCCTTCTTTTTTAAGGGGTTTGGGGAGGTTTTATGGACATTTTTAGATAGTTTTATAGTATTTGGTTTTAATTGGTATTGGGCATGGCTTTTGGCTGATGTTGTGAGCCGCCTTGGATCGCTTAGGTGAAAAAGGTGGTTATTTAAATCCAACAAATAAATAAATAAATGACATAAAGTGGTGCAAAAGCCCTCCTGGGCATGACTGCCCCTTGCTCATCCAAGCAGGAGTTGCAAATCCAGGAGGACCCCCAGATTACGAATCGGGTCTGTTTGGAGTAAGATAGCCCCATCCAGAACCAAAGATGGTAGCTCCCGAGTTAATGTAGGGCCCCTAACCCATAGCCATTCAGTTGAAGCCCATTGTCCCCCATCCAGACCCCAACAGCCTCCAGACACCTGGATAGGACTCTGACTGCATCGCTTGGATCACCACGGGCTGAGATATACAGCTGAGTATCATCTGCGTACTATTTATCTACTTGCACTTTCTTGCTTTCAAACTGTTAGGTTGGCAAGAGTTAGGATAGACATGGGAGTTTACTCTGCCCAACAGTACTCAGGTCTCAAACTGCTGGCCTGCCAACCTTCTGGTCGTCAAGATGTGTCTTAACCACTAAGCTGTCACAGCTCCTAGATAGGTAGGTAGGTCTAAATAAGCAAGAATGGGTCAAATTTTGTTGCATATTTTTTGCTGGTATAATCCAGATTGGGAGTTGGTAGTAGTTAATTGAGGATAACATAAATCTTCCTATTCCCTCTCCTTTTTGCCCCAGGGAAGCCTTTGGAAGCCTTGGGAGAAGAGTTTTTAAAAAATCACTGTCAGATCACCACTCGGATTGGTAGCAATTTGGTACTATTTAAGACTTCCCCTCATTTCAAGTGTCCCAAAGGCTTCCCCAGGGAAAAAGGAAGCTCTGGGGAGCTTCAGAGCCTAAAAGGCAGAGGGAATAGGAACCTTTCCATTAGTTTAAATTAAATATTTTCAGTGCCTGATCCAGATTGGCTTGGAATAAACTTATTGCCAACAGGATCTTGGCCAAAGAAGGTTAAGATAGTCTAGCCTAGTACATGTTGGTGCTGTTGGGCTACATTTGGGTAAAGGTAAAGGTTTCCCTTGCTCGAAAGCCAGTTGTTAATATATGCCTCAGTGAAAAAAATGTGAATTACATCTGAGTAAACATGAATAAAATTCATGTTGAGATTCCTGAAACCTGCATTTTTAGACCATGTGGGATAAAACACCAAGTAATTAAAGCCACTAAATGACATTTTTGTTATTATTCCAGAATAAGAAATCATAGATTTTAAGAAAGAAGGCAGCACCTTTGGTGGAAGAAATTTGTTACACTCTATTTAGCAAGACAATAAGACATCAATAAAAAGATTCTTATGATCTAAATTCCAGCATGTGACCTTCACTTTGTAATTTATTATGTCAGAAGCACACAAAGGTGCTTTCTGGTTTGGAAGGATTTTTTCTGAAGGAACCTCACTCAGGGGGTGCCCAAATGAGGCTCCATTCACGTCCCCAAGAGCTTTTCCCAACAAAGTGGTCCCTGTTTATCTATTTGCAATTTCTTGCTTTAGAACTGCTAGGTTGGCAGGAGCTGGGACAGAGATGGGTGCTCATTCCATCATGCAGTATTCGGGTCTTGAACTGCTGACTTGCCAACCTTCCAGCTAACAAGGCGAGCTTCTTAACCACTGAGCCACTGCAGTCCCTGGACTTTGTAGATAGAAAATGTATCAGATGTCAATGGCATCATACCTATTAATATGTTTAAGCATATATTTTGGGGTGAGGAGGAACATGGTTAACTCAAAACTCCATTTAAAAAATGTTGGTTTAAAAAAAAAACCTGCTTTAGAAGATGGGATTCTGCATGTTTGGGATTTCGGATCATGTCCCAAAGCTAGCTCTCCAGAAGCTGGTCTATAGGCTCCAAAGATGCACAGGTGATGCCAGTCCTGGGAAAAAAGTAGACCATTATAAGCTGCTGTGTAACACTAGCGTCTATCTTTGCTTTCCTTTTAATAAGATTAGTCTTGCTTCCCCCGTGCTCTTTATATGGCTGTCTAGTGGCCACCTCTTTACTCTCATGCTAATGTGATTAGCTGTGCATATGCAGACCATACTGGCAGATACTGTCACAAAGATCTCTTCTTACTTGAGTGCACCTCGTCCCTGAATGCAGTCTTGTGTTGATAATCACAGGAGCATTGTTAACCTGAGGATGAAAATTTGAAAGGAATATTTACGACACCCCCCCCCCCCCCCGAATCAGGGAGACATTTTGCAAAGGAACTGGAGCGAAGACAGATGTTTCCGATCGCAGATGCTGGATGAGCATTCTCTTCTTCTGCAAACAGAACAGTTCTTTACAGGCCTAGCTGCAAATGCTTTTATTTACATTGTTTTAAAAGGTACTAAAGATAGATACTTATCACTGAAGACATTTAACCTCCATCTTAAGTGCATCTACAAATCACCCAGAGTAATGTTTCCACTAGGTCAAGTAGTATATAATCACTACTGCAGTAAAACCCCAGGTTACAACCACCTTGGTTTAATAAATCTACCTGAAAGAAAACTTTTGCTGATTTCTAGAGAGTATGGCTAGATAACAGTAACCTTCCAGGAACTCAGCAAGTTTCTTCTTGTTGTTGTTCTGCCGTTTCTGAATATTGGCAATTGCCATGAAGACTGTCCTGAGAATATAATGAAGTGGCCCTTCATCTTCCTTCCACATTGCAACATGACACCCGTACCACTGATCCAGTTCCACAAGTCACTTTCTGGTCCTGAGCCCTTTTGGCACACCAAGTCCTCATCAGCCTCAGGCCAGTATTGAAGAAGCTGCTAGCCTTCATCAAGATGGATTCAAGTGGAATTAATCCACTTGGGGACCATCACCCTTCCCTGTGGATTTCAGCACCCAAGGTTGTTAGTCCTCAGGGTTGTCAGGTTAGTTAACTGGCGCCTGACACTCCACATTGAGTCAGTAAGTTTGCATACTCTTTAATAGACTAGTTATGGGGAAACACTGCAGCATTGCATTCTTTAACAAGTAGGGAAAGCTAGAGATTGTGACAAAAAATGATTTGATCAACCTTTTAGTTTTAAGTTTGCATGTTTGAAACAGTAAATAAACCCATAAAACGTCCAAGAACCCCTATTAACAATTCAATTAGACTTTTAAACAAACTATACACAAGTGTTCTCAGCCCAGGTTGGGCCGATGGGTGGAAGGTGTTTCATAATTTATCTTGACATTACATATTCATTTAGAATGTTCAGAAATGTACAGTCACACAAGTCTGTTCCACCTAATGAGTCAGTACTTTTTGTCTTTTCATAAAAATGAATTTCTCCAGGCCTTACTAAAAATTAGCACACTTAATTAAGGTAGAAGGGGTGAGAAACCAGGTGCACCTAGTTGGGACTTTCTAGGCCTTGCTTCCCAGTCCTCCCCTCAAGCTGCCAGGCAACCAATTACTCCCACAGATACCTCCTCAGTATCCAGCCCTGAGAATGATTTCTCCAGCCTGAGTCCATCTTTATCTCCCTGGTGATCCTCCAAGGACATGCAATGGGAGTATTGCACTGTGGTAGCATGATAACGTAGACGTTGAAAGACTCCAGCGACTCCATGAAACGCTACTTCCAACTGTCTTTCATGGAAAAAAGGCCTGGTCAGACCTCCCTCTTACTTATTACTATAATAAGCAAAACAGGTTCCATTAATCCAATTGAAATATCCAAAGGCAAAAAACAGCAGTTGCTAAAATGCTAATCTGACTAAAATACTTAAAAGAAAAAGATCCCATTCCTGGGTCCTTAGCTGTCTAAACCTAAGTTTGCATCACTTAACTAGAAATAAGAAAATGCGTAAAATCTAAGAGTAGGCCTAATCTTGTCCTAGAATTTTCAAGACCAAACATTGCTGGAATTTCAGCTAAATGTCGCCTTGGTGAGAAATGCACTAAGTCCAGAGACCTAGTTTCATTCCATCCTCCCAAGAAATGGCCTGGCTTCGGCCCCATTTCAAAGTTCTATCTCCACTTTTCCTGGCGATGGTTCAAAGCTTCAAAGTGCTCCACTGCATCTGATGAAGACCCTCGTCTAACCTCTCAAAAGCAGGGCTTTTTATGCTGGAAAAGTCCCTCTTTCTCCCACCTAAGGAATTTGTAGGTGTCCTTGAGATTAGATCTGAGAGATAAGATTTTGCATTATCTCTGTTAGCTCTTTCAAGGGCGAAACTACTTGGCAAGCTGCCCAAGGTTGACTTTGCCCCCCCTTCTCTCGTGTGGGTGAATGACCTTACAAGTTCAAAGGAATAGGAACTTGAAGTTCAAAGTGTGAACAGGTGTGATGAATTCTGAAAAATCCCTCCTTTGTTGACTTTCTAAAACCACTAGAGGCACTAATCCTGGTGCTGTAATGCTATCTAGGAAAGCATTCATACTAACTGTGTGGAAACGTTTCGTTTCTCCAAGCGAGAAGCGACACAAACTGATTCAGATCAGGTAATGTTTTTCAAGTTCTTTACAAGGACAAGTAGTAATCTGGTTAAATATTTACAGATCTCCCCCCATATCCATGGGGAATACATTCTGTGATCTTCCATGGATACCCAAAATTGTGGATTACAGTACCCTATATTTAACACAAACCTGAGTTATAGAAGCAGGGGAAGGGGTTTCAAATAGTACCTCTGTCATTATATATGAGAGCTACCAAAATGTCTGCCTCCATTTCTTATAAACATTACATTGGAGAAATTGGCCTCTAGTGGCCAGCTTTGGTAATACACCATAGAAATACAGTCTCTTCCCTGTCTAGGTTTAGGCCAACTGTCAAAATGAAGGCACCTTTTGGTGAGTTCATTCTGCAGTTCCTTTTGTCTGACCTAGTGTGAGAAAGATTAGTCAGCAACCCAAGGTTGTCATTACCAGGGTACATCCAATTGTGGTTCATAAATGCCACAATCTTCAAGGAGGCTCTTTGTGAGTATCTCATACATATAGTATATATTATGTATTCCAGGGATTTTTATTGAATATTTTTATACCTGCAGATAAGGGAAACTGCAGATACCAAACCTGCAAATATTAGGGGGGTGGAGGTTGAGTTGTATTTTATTAGTTACATTATACCCCACATTTTCCCTGTGAACTCAATTCTGAAAGAGATTGGCTCTAGGTCATTGAATGCTTATCATGACACAGTACAACTCTGGGTCCCTTCGGAGAGAAGAGCGATAAACAAATTTAAATAAAAAAAATAAAAAAATTGTCGTTCATTATGCTAATTACTACTGTACTGGATGTTGGGAAAATATCTGGCTGCTAATCCTAACTCTATCCGTGCTAAACAGTTATTAAGAAGACAACAGTGGCCATATGTTGAAATGTCATTTTTAAAATCTGGCTTCTATTGAGGTCTGACTTATAGCATACACAAATCTCTCATCAGGTTTTAAATTTTTGCTCCCACATTTTCTAAACATTGCCTGTCAGGTTCCCACGAAAGGTTGCCCCTCGCTCCTCCAAGCAAGGAAAACATCAGTTTTATGTACAGAGCAGGCAAAGGGGGAACTTATTTCACATATTTATTATTTACTGGTAATTAGGGAAAGAAAACATCTAGGTTAAAGAATGACATTTTCTTTCTGGACAGGAAGAGATATGGCTAAAGAAAGGAAGCCCCTTATGATCTCTGACTTGGGAACAAAGCAGAGGGTAAGCTCAACTCCTGCCACACAAAGAAGGCCTGATGTTTCTGTGAATCTTTCAGGAAGTATTAGTTAGCATTGGCTGAAATCCTGTTGCTTAGCTCAGTAAGTCACACTAGAATAGGCCTATTCATGCAGTGAGGCTCTGCAAGTGCCACTGATTCAGATAAGCCTACCCTAATTATAACTTGCTATGTTAAAGTAAATCACAAGTTGCATAGGCTCAATGGAATGTACAGCAAAGTTGACTTGCCCTATCTCCATTGACATAATGGGCCTACTTTAGCATCACTTACTATGCTAACAAGATTCAACCAACATATGCACTGTAACTTTCAATTGAAGTTCCCCTTTCTTAAAGTAAAGGTAAAAGGTAACCCAGTCTTTCCTGACTCTAAGGTTCACTGCTCATCTCTGTTTATATCCATAGAGCCAGGGACTGCAGACAGCTCCAGGGACATGTGGTAGGCATGCCTCGACATTGGAGTGCACGGAACACTGTTTACCTTCCCACCGAAGTGGTCCCTATTTATCTACTTGCAGTTTCTTACTTTTGAACTGCTAGGTTGGCAGGAGCTGGGACAGAGATACTCTGTCATGCAGTACCCTGGAATCAAACCTTCCAGTCAGCGAGTTCAGCATTTTAGTCACTTGAGCCACTGCTGTCCCACCCTTTCTTAGGGTAGGAATTTTCAAAGGATATTTTTCTATTTGATAAGTTCTGCTATTTGAAGGACTGAATTAAACCTGACTGGGCACATAACTGACCTGGCCATCCTCTTCCCTCTATATGGTGCAATGCAATCACCGGCAACCTGTCAAGGCAGAACTAGCAACTGCCATAAAGCCTGTACTGTACTTCAATTTCTCAATATTAATTTCAAAGTCTTTTTCACTATGTGATGTAAATCTAATCACAAGTATTTTTCTATGGACATTTGCCCCCCCCCCCCCGCAGCTGGCAGAACTTGTCTGTGTGTGTGTGTGTGTGTGTGTGTGTGTGTGTGTGTGTGTGTGTGTGTGTGTGTGTATTATTGTTCTGTTTTGAATATTCTGCCTCATTTCCTGGCTAATGTGATCACTGTCCTACATCAGTTCTTTCTGGGAAATGTGAGGGGACGGAACAAAAATGTGTCAATCACATTGACTGTGACACCTTCACAGGTAGGCAAAATGGGGAACCAGCATGTTAGGGGACACATTGTAGTTTGCAACAACTACCTGTTAAATCTCCCAGAAAGTATTCCAAAGCTATCTCTCTTTTCATTTTAAGCAAAGCAAAGCAATCACACTTATACAGTATATCGCCCCATAGCACTTAGTGCACTGTCTGGGCAGTTCACAAAATAATTAGCATTTTTGCCCCAAACAGGCTGGGTTTTCATTTTATCGACCTGGGGATGATGGAAGGCTGAAGTCAATTTTCAGTCGTAACCTAGTGAGATTCGAACTCACAACGCTCTGGCTGCAGTACAGCAGTTTGGCCACTGCGCCACCAACGGCTCTTCTGAAATAACACCCAATCCTGGCTAAAGTCCCGCGCGTGCTAGCCAGCTGCTAGCTAGCCCGTATCCAGGCAACCGGCTCAACAGCCATATTCTTTAAGGGCGGAAGTCGGACATTACAGCAAGCGGAAAGGGACATACCGAACGCGTACGCCCTCATTGCCCTGACGAGGGCGGGGCCCCCAGAGCTATCACGTGGTCTACGGCTCCAGCATGGCCGGAGAAGAATGTTTCGCCGCGGAGAAAAAAGGCTCCGGCACCGCGGCGGTTAAAGTGCCAGAGCGCCGCCCCCCCGCCCAAGGGAAAGTCTTCATCTGCTCCTTCCCGGACTGCGACGCCACTTTCAGCAAAGGCTGGAAGCTGGACGAGCACCTTTGCCGGCACACGGGAGAGGTAGGCCAGTGGTGGGACGACGCATGCGCAAGAGCCGGGAGGAGGGGGGAGGCGCGAGTAAGCAGGGAGGCGCTTGCGTCCTGTGGTAATAAACTATTTGGAATGAAGAGGCGGAGCCAAAGCGCGTCGACTATTCTCATTGGCGCTGTGGCGTGAGAGTGTGGCCAATCAGCAACAGGCATTTCTTCATTGGCTGTAAACTTACCCGGGAGATCCGAATGGGGGCGACGCGCTTGTCGGTGTTAAAGTACAGTATAGCAACCGGAGCTGCGGTGGCTCAGTGGTTAAGAAACTCGCCTTGCAAGCTGGAAGGCCGGCAAGTCGGCAGTTCGACACCCGGGCACTCCATGACAGAATGAGCGCCCGCCCGTCTCTGTCCCAGCTCCTGCCAGCCTAGCAGTTCGAAAGCAAGAAATTGCAAGTAGATAAATAGTGGGCGAAAGATCTTGAGGACAGGAAAGGAGCCACATTCAGGCGTCCCCTGAGCGGAGTTATTCCAGCAAAAATCCTTTTTGACAAGGAATTAGTATTATTATTAGGGGACTGTGGTGGATTAGTGGTTAAGATGCTTGACTTGATGACTGGAAGGTTCAATTCAAGACCCGAGTGCTGCATGATGGAGTGAGCTCCCGTTATCTGTCCCAGCTCCAGCCAACCTAGCAGAAATTTCAAATAGATAAATAGGTGTGCACATAGTTTTTTCAACTCCTACATGGCTGAAACTTTTTTGGTCAGTTCTGGAATGGAAAAAGAGGAGCAGGAGGAAAAGAGTAGGATTGTTTCCTTTCTGGAAGACATTTATTTATTTACTTATTTATTTATTTATTTTTCAAATTTATACCCCTATATATGGCACACAAAGACAGCCATATATAGCGTGACCTGAGAAAACCCAAATGGTCTCAGTTTGGTACTACTCAGCAGTGGTCCACTTTGAAAATTGAGCAAATGAGAGGAATTGGCAGAGAATTCTCATTGGCGCATAATGGCAGACTGGGAGAAATGTATCTAATTTGGCCTATCACCTTGTGGATACACTAGTACCTTGGACAAGGATAAGACTTGGTTCCACAAGTCTCATTATTATCAGGTTTTTAACTTTGTGCGATGCATTAAAAAAAACCCTGTTCCCTTTCCAAAGAGGAAAGGAAGCAGGGGGGCGATCTCTCTGCTTCTTTGGAAAGTGCAGCAGGGATTCTGTGCATGGAATCCCGGCAGCCCTTTCCAAAGAGGCAGGCGGATCACAGCATGCGATCGGCGCTTCGATTGGGAGTTGAACCCGCTCTTGCCCCCAACCCAAGTGCCAATCGCACGCTGTGATCACAGTGCCTGGGTAGGTCGGGGGAGGTGATGGGATGTCCCCGGTTCCAGACGGTTCCCTGGAACCAGTAGGACCAATCCCGGAGGGTTCTCCGGGAGGGGAGTCCACTTTTGAGGCGTCCGGTTCCGGACGCCTCACCGAAAGAAAAAAAATTTTTTTAATTGGAGCAAAAATGGCTCCAATTGACTGCGCATGCGCAGAAACTCAATCTGACGCATTGCGCATGCGTCAAATTGAGTTTCTGGTCATGCGCACTAAGTTGGAGCCAAATGGCTCCAATTTTTTTAAAAAATTCTTCCGAAGCTGGAGCCGCCCCTTTTTAGAGTGGCTCCGGGAGCAGCGGCAGCAGCCCTCAGAGAAGGGCACCTCCCCTGGCCGGCCACCGAGCTCCCGCGGGCACGTTGGTGCCTGTGCGGGCCATCCGCCGCCGCTGCGCCCTCCTAGGGACTTGGGCCCGACAAACCCCCATGCCCTGGGTAAGCCCGGCGAGGCTCGCCACCGCCGCATCCTCCTCCACCAGGCGCCTGCAGCTTCCTTGGGCCGGTGCCTTTTCGGCCCGGCTCTGGCTGAGGCCACGGGCGGCCAGGGCCTGCGGGGAGCAGTGGGTATGGTGGCGGCTCCAGCCGCGGCCAGGGGCTGGAGCCACTGCGCCCCGCAGGCCCTGGCTGCCCGTGGCCTCAGCCAGAGCCGGGCCGAAAAGGCACCGGCCCAAGGAAGCTGCAGGCGCCCGGCGGAGGAGGATGCGGCGGTGGCGAGCCCCGCCGGGCTTACCCAGGGCATGGGGGTTTGTCGGGCCCAAGTCCCTAGGAGGGCGCGGTGGCGGCGGATGGCCCGCACAGGCACCAACGTGCCCGCGGGAGCTCGGTGGCCGGCCAGGGGCTGCAGGCGGCTGTGGCGGCCGTGGCCGGCGGCTGCAGGGCCGGCCGCGGCCTTCGTAGGAGGAAACGGCCGCAGTCGGGGGCAGCGTGTCTTGCCGGGTGGTCCCAGGCCACATGGAGGTTCGTCGGCGCCAAGGAAGGTAAGTGAGGCTTTTATATTTAGGGTGGGTGGGTGATTTATTTGTGTTTTGGGTGGGTGGTTGTACTTTTATTTAATTTTTATTTTATTTCTTTCTTTCTTTTATTTCTTTAAGTTATTTACGGGTCTGTGTGCGTGTTTATTTATTTTTATTTTTATTTTATTTTTGGACTTGCCCACAACGTCATGATGTCATGACGTTGGCTCCGCCCATGATGTCATGACGTCATGACATTGGCCACGACCATGACATCATGGCGTGGTAGTAGAATTTTTGACATCCCATCACTGGTCGGGGGACGTCGGAAACAGCGCAGATAAGATCCACTGACCTCTCCAGAGGCGGCAGGGCGGCGGAGAGCCCGAAATGGGCGAAAGAAAAACTCCATCACGACAGTTTTTGCCCATTTTGGGCTCTCTGCCACCCCTGCTGCCTCTGGGGAGGTCCGGGAATCCAATCCGCACTGTTTCCAATGCCCCCTGCTACAAGGCAAAATGCCAGGTTCATCAGCTGCAGGTTTTACCTTGTAGCAGCGCCCAGGTAGGTCAAAGTACGTCAAAAATAGCACGGATCAGGTCCCCCAACCCTCACAGGGGTGGCGGAGAGCCCAAAGTGAGTGGGAAAAACTCATGATGGAGTTTTTTCCACCGATTTCAGGCTCTCCCCTGCTGCCTCTGTAAGGGTCGGGAGACCCGATCCGTGCTGTTTCCGACATCCCCCGGGTGCCAATATACAAGGCAAAACCTGCAGCCAATGAAGGAGTTTTCCCTGGCGTTTTGCCTTGTAGCAGCGTCTGGGTAGGTCAGGGGACGTCGGAAACAGTGCGGATGCTGCAATCGGTGCTTGGGTTGGGGAAGAACAGGTGCGCATGCTGGTTCAATCCCCAACCCAAGCACCGATCGCATCGGAGATCTCTGCCCCAAAGCCTGGAGGGCTGGTCTCCATCCTTGCAGGCTTTGGGGCAGAGAGCTGCGTTGTACGATGTAAATGTTTGCCGATTGTAGCGTTATCTGATTTTAGTGTTATCCGAAGCACTTGTTATCCAGACTACCACTGTACTTGTAATGTACCTTCCCAGGCTAGAGTTGAGCAGTTTGTCCCTTTGAAAGGGAGTGAGATTGGCTTCCCAGTTTACCTAGGGAAAGTATCTTTGATTAGAGTGGAAAAGATGACGAAGGTGGACAAAGTTGAAAATAGGAGAAAAGAGAATTTGGCCTTAGAAACCTATGGGTTGGCCACTCTCCGCCAGACTTACTTTACAAGGTTGTGCAGATAAAGTGGTGGCGTGTCACATTGTAATGAAATAAACCCCATTTTAAACGGTGTTTTTTTCATTATCGTTTTACCCACCTAAATGTGTTTTAGTACTTTCAAAATGGCAATTCCAAATCAGGGGGAGAAAGAAAATAGGTAAACATTATGTGCCTGATGGAATGTAAACAATATGTGCCTCATGGAATTGAAGAAAAGAAACTTACTGTGTGATTGACATGCCTTGCTGTAAGATCATTGGCTGGAATCCCTAAGGGGGAGGTCCAGAGTTGTAACCCAGAGACGCAGATACACACACTCAGTCATTCTCTGGAATGCTGTGCTTTTAATCAAAATGTGAGGCTTGAGAAACCCCTAAGGGGTTTCCCTTAAACCAAGTAGCTTGCTTTATTTCTGTTTGAAATGTTTTCTGATCTTTTGATGGACTGTATCCTGACCATGGTATGCTTTCAATATAATTCTGAAATACCTGAAGAGATGGAGTGGTTATTTGGCTTGTCACTACCTTATCTACATATATCTGAAGCCTGGGTTGTCCAGCCAGGGAGCTGCAACTCAGAAGAACAATAGTGCCTACTCAAGGGTAAGGCTGGTATTGTTACACACGTATGCCATCTTCAGCCCATTAAAGGGAAAGTGAGATGTAATAAGGAAATAAAAGTCTTACGGCAATACTTATATGCCTTACACATCTGTAGCCTAGACACATAGTTGTCCCAGTGAAATGTTTAAGCCATTTCAAGGGAGCATAGTGTATAGCCTATGGGCTGCACCCACCACATTGGGTGTTATGAAATCTATTTATAAATTACTTCCCTACCCCACCGACCCACTCTTAGTAAAAAGCAGTGAACAGTAAAGTCACATTTTTAAAATAAAAATTTGAGAACTTAGTGAAAAACAGGTTAAAAAGCAATTTTAAAAAAGGCCTGATAAAATTGGTTATATGCTATGGAAGAATTGAGCCAGTCTGATTTCTTTTGGGAGGAAGTTTCAGTCAAGGTCATCTATAGCAAAAAAAAAAACTTGCAAAAGTCACAGTCCTAAAGACCATTAGTTCAGCGCTGCTGCATTATTGAGTCAGGAACATCTTGCCTATAATTTCTGCCTGTCACCTATTTTTAACTAGAGATTTCTGGAAGAAAGGATGTATAATTGGAAAACTTGGCCAAAACTAGGCACACGTTCCTGTTTGCTTTGCATGGGTGTGAAATTCAATCACTGAAAAAAGCAATAAGGGAAATGGATTCATTTGAAATATGGAGTTGGAGGAGAGGTTTATATTTACTAAGGACAACAAGAAAGACAAATACAGTCCAACCTCGCTTAACTAGTGACTCGCTTAGCGAAAAACTTGCATAACGAGCAGGTTTTTCGCTAACCGGTCCGACTGCCATAACGAAAATTTTCGCTATGCAAGTCGGACTTTCTCTATGGAAACACTTGCATAGCGAGCGTTTCTATGGGGAAAACTCACATAACGAAAAAAATTCGCTATGCGAATTTTCCCCCTAGAAAAGCTCGTTATGCAAGTTTTTCCATAGGAACTTTCGCTATGCAAGTTTGTTTC
Organism: Furcifer pardalis; assembly: GCA_030440675.1. NCBI lineage: Eukaryota > Metazoa > Chordata > Lepidosauria > Squamata > Chamaeleonidae > Furcifer > Furcifer pardalis. The sequence goes on along the minus strand of CP126895.1, from coordinate 94,930,781 downwards.
GCATAGTGAAAAACTCACATAGCGAACAGCCTCGCAGAACGAATTAAATTCATTATGCGAGGTATGACTGTAAGTGACTTCTAGATTGCATCAAACCTGGTCTCACTAAAACTTGAGGCTGTCATATTTTACACACATTTTTAAAATACAGCACTCACCAGATAAGATAGTAATGTTGGCAGCAGGAAAAGAGAAAAACTCAATACGAGATGGATTGGTTTAAAAAAGCCATAGCTTTGAGTCTGCTAATGACAGGAAATTTTGGAGATTGGTAATGCATAATAATAAAAGTACAGTAATACCTCATATAACATTAGTATCGAATAACACTAAAATCGCATAACATTAAGGAATCTGGGGGGAAGAATTGCATCGAATAACATTAAGATCCTATGGGATGCTTCGGATAACAACCGCTAAAGCCTGTGTGGTTACAATGTATCTCTATGGATCCCATAGGATTTTAACATGCATCAGATAACACTAAAAATCATATAACACGAAGACTTGTGGAACCAGGTTTTAGTGTTATATGAGGTTTTACTGTAAAAGGTAAAGGTCTCCCTTGCTCAAAAGATAGTTGCTGTTGCCTTCCTTCCCTGAAGCGGTACCTATTGATCTACTTGCAATTTCTTGCTTTTGAACTGCTAATTTGGCAGGAGCTAGGACAGAAAATGGGAGCTCACTCTATTGCTCAGCAGTCAGGTCTTGGAACTTCTGCCTGCCAACCTTCTGGTCATCAAGCTCAGCATCTTAACCGCTAAGCCACATCTTACCAAATCAGTTCTGACCTACAGTGACCCAGTACTGAGAACTTATTTATCATTCCCTTATGAGGGTACTATGCAACTGTTTAGTTTGCCCAAAGTTACACCGGCTGACTTTTCTCCCAGGAAACACAGTTGGGAACCAACTGAACTAAATAGAGCAGTGGTGCCCAAACTAAGGCCCAGGGGCCGGGTGTGGCCCCTGATGCCAATTCATCCGGCCCGCGAAGCCCTCCCAGGAGCGACAAGGGCTTTGCGAGCCGGATGAATTGGCATCCAGGGCCACACCCAGCCCCCAGGCCTTAGTGACCAGCTCCCTGAACCAAAAGATTGGCCCACGGCCCAAAAAGTTTGGGCACCCCTGAAATAGAGTAATCCCATATGATTGTTGTTAAAGCGAACATCCATTTACAGTTAGAGAGGGCTGCGACCAACCATTTTGGATTATGATACATCAAATCAAAATACTGTACATAATTTATAATTAATTTACGGTAATTGTTGCAATTTGATTAATAGTTGGATTAACAGAGTATTAGCCAGTGGTGTAACTACTTAAGGGGAAGAATTGGTTGCAACCTGTTACTGATAGCAGAACCTTGGTAACGGATGTAGTAAATTGATTTGGCTTTGGGAATATAAGAGAGCAGAGTAGAAAGATGTAACAGTTAAGGCACCAGCTAAGCAATTAAGTCAATGGCATGTCAACTGCCTGTTTTGTTAGAAGGTCTGTAGTCATGTCTGAAAATTCAGAGTATGGTATTCTTTGTGCAAGAGCAATTCTAGGGATGAAGAAAGATATGGAAGGAGATGAGTAAAATAAATTTTAATAATTTTTTTCCCCATTAGCGACCGTTTGTTTGCGATTATGAAGGCTGTGGGAAGGGCTTCACTAGAAATTTTCACCTTAAACGCCATTATCTTTCGCATACCGGAGAAAAACAATTTGCGTAAGTATATTGCTAGATGAGATTAGAGTAGGGAGATGCTGAAATTCCTAGGAGCCCTGACAGATCTTGAGTCCAGACCTTGATATTTGAGTTGGTTCTTGAGTCTTGTCACACAGACTCTGAAATATTTGTGTAATGAGTATAGTTTGTGTCAGTACGTACTTGGAAAGTTGGGACTATGACTTAGAATGCCTTGTTCAGCATGCTGAATGCCAATGTGGGGAATTTGGGCAATTATCTTCTTCTTGTGCCATATCTGATTCCAAATGTTGGCAATCAGCATTGAAGATTATCCTGGGAACTATATAATGCAGGGGCCTTCCATTTGCCTTCCACATCGCAGTGTGACACTCATACCACTGATCCAGTTATGTGAGTCACTTTCTGGTCCTGAGCCCTTTGGGCACACAAAGTCATCATCAGTTCCAGGCCAGTATTGATGAAGCTGCTGCCCTCTATCAAGATGAATTCAAGTGAGATTTAATCCACTTGGGACCATCACATCACCCTTCCCTGTGGACTTTGCTAGTCAAGGCTGTTAGTCATCAGGGTTGACAGGTTAGTTAACTGCCACCTCACAATCGTACTGAGTTGCTGGCAGTAAGATCTACTCTATTACCATAGCAAGATTACCTGGCTAGACTGCAGTTGTAGCCCAATAAAATAATTTTTCCAAGATCTCGTTCACTAAATATGGTTCAAGTGTTTGGTTAAGTTAGTAAAATTTGACTAAAAATGGCTTGCTGTTTTTATTTGATCTATTGTGTTTCTTTACTTTTATTATAATTCATAAAATTGTATTCATTTATTCATATTTTTCTTTGTCCTTTAATTCAGACTTAGGTTTTTAATCTGGAAATGAATGTAGTAACTAATTGTTTGTTTTCATTGATTTATTTTCCTTTGTCAATGAGAACATGTTTTTCTATGTAGCTGCACAGTACATGGTTGCAATAAAAAGTTTACGACAAAATCAAACTTGAACAAGCACATTGGACGCTGGCATCAACAGAAGATATATGTAGTAAGTGGTTCTATTCAGTTGCTATCCTTCCTGAGCAATGGGAAATGATTTTAAATGTTGCTTGATAGATTCGTTTCAAATGTTTTCAAGTGCTTATCATTGCTATTTTGCACCACTGCAAGCTGAGATACATATATCAGGTTTCCTTGCTGCCAACTGTAGTGAGGGAAAGGTGTCTTTTTTTGCTTATAGAGTGCACTTTGACATAGCTACCAGTGGGAGCCCAGTCTGTGTAGAGCAGTGGTGTCAAACCTATGGCACACGTGCCAGAGGGGGCACTCAGAGCCCTCTCTGTGGGCATGTGCACTATCGCCCCAGCACAGAGTTCACTCTGCCCAGCAGCTCAATGGGAGTGCTTCCTTCTTCTCCCAGCAGAGTTCACCCCATCCCTCTGCCCAGCAGCCCAATGGGAGCGCGTCCTCCCTCCCCCCAGCATAGAGTTCGCCCCATCCCTCTGTTTGGGCACTCAGTCTCTAAAAGGTTTGCTATCACTGATGTAGAGGATTCTGACGTAGTCTTAGGGTATGTTGCGTAAAGCTTGGAAAAGTTGGAGTCCAAACAAGAGCAACAAAACTTTAACTTTTCCAGCCTCCATCATTGGATCAGAGAATGATTTTGATCCTTGGGAGTCCTGGATTGTTTCCCAACTTTACCATGGTTTTTCTTGCTAACCGTTCAAGCAAGTAATAAAACACAACATATAGCAAAGCAATCACACTTATATACCACCCCATAGCGCTTCGTGTACTCTCTGGGTGGTCCACAAGTTATTTAGCATTTTGCCCCCAACGAGCTGGGTACTTATTTTACCAACCTCAGAAGGATGGAAGGCTGAGTCAACCTTGAGCCCTGGTCAGGATCGAACTGACAACCTTTTGGTTTCAGGACAGCATTTTAACCACTGCACCACCAGTGTTCCCTGGTGTATATTTGAGCTTATCTTTGCCTTTTACTAACAACAATTAACTTGTTTTTCAAACAGTGTGAAGTTGCAAAATGTGGGAAGTCTTTTAAAAAACACCAGCAATTAAAAATCCATCAGTCTCAACATACTGGTGATCCACCTTTCAAGTAGGTGAAATGTTTAGATCTCTGTTTGGAAAGATATTGTCCTACTTGGGTGTAAGCACTGATATTTTTCAGAGGGCTTGTGGGAAAGAACTGGGCATGATTACTTTGTGGAAGGTAAGAAAAATACATTGGAGGCCTTTCCCTGTCTCTGCTTCAGCTAAGCTGCAATACTGAGAGTAGTTTTGGCTTCTTCTCATCGTGTCCTAATTAGCAGGACAATTCCATGTTCATCTGAAAACTAGCACAAACACGGTGCAACATTTATTGCAGTTCCTGTTGTATTTAGACAAATATTTTTACCAGGATGCTCATCCTAATCCATTCCAGCCCTTCTTTTTCATCTGTTGGATCAAACTGACCCAACCATAATGTCCATCTGTTTTTGGAAACACATCTTAGACCAGTTCACAGACAGTTAGGTCAGCGTTAATGTGTGGTTAGCTTTTTTTTTTGTTGGCTTTTAGTTTTATTTTCTGCCTTTGTCTTCTGGATTTCCACCAACAACCTAGCATAAGTGTCTTTCTAGTCTACCTCTTCTATAGAAATAGCATGATTAATGGCATTCTGGTGTTTTTATAGCTGTAAAAAAAATTCATACTAGTTTACTGTTTACCACTGTGGCCTCAAGATTGATAATGTACACTGAAAGACTATATGAGGTATAATCGAATCAAAGGTTGGCTTATTTGTTATACTGAAAAATATTGTTTGAAAGAAGCAATAGAGCGTCTGGTTGACAGCAGATTGAGGGTGAGAAGCAAAAGGGAAAGTTCAGTTGAGTTTGTGGAAAGGCTTTCTTCACAGTTTATAAGTATGGTTTTTATTTCAGTTCTGAATGTTATGTTTGCCACGCAGATGCTGCCACAAAGGATGTGGGAAGCACTTCTCTTCACCTGCACATCTTAAACGTCATGAGAAGGTTCATGAAGGTAATTATTTCCCTTGCTTTAACCATAGAAAAGGGCGAGGACTCTGTGTAAAAGTGTAGAGAGGAAGTTCCCAAAATACAGTGATCTTAATTTGAACAACTAAAAGGTGGTTGTATCGTTCAGTGAATTACTGATCTGGCTTTGGAGCCAGATGCTGAGGGTTCAGTTCTCCACTGTGTGTCCCAGAAAAGCCATCCTGTGTGGCCTTGTGTGAGCTGCACAGTCCCTGGATGGCCCCAAAAGAAGGGAATGGTAAACCACTTCCAAGTACTCTTTATCTAGAAAATCATGAAACGTTTCTCTGTAAGCCAGACTTGATTTAATGGCATACGATGGAACAGCATTGCAAACTATACTAGGTAATGTTTTGTCTTAAAATATAAGGAGGGTCATACTAGAATTGATATAGGCATGTGCCTTGGGTTTCATAATATAATTTCAGCAGACCAGGAAGGGACAGCTTGCTAAAATGTTCTTGAATTTGCATTTTTGAAACTTTTCTGAAAAAATTGCTTTCTTGATGCTGTTCCTTTTAAATAATAGTTCTTTAAAATGTGTTGTTAAAAAACATCTTTCCCAGTGATCACTATTGAGTAAATGTTGCTTCAAGGTGTAATATACAAATCAAACTTGGATTGGGAAACAAGACAATTTGCAGTCTGTATTCAGGAAGGCCAGGGTGACTTGTAGCAAATGACTGTATGTTGCATGTATTTTTTTTAAAGCTGTTAAAATTCCTTTTACTTTTTTCATTAGGTTATATGTGCAAAAAGGATGGCTGTTCATTTGTTGGAAAAACCTGGTCAGAACTTCTGAAACATATGAAACTCTGTCATGTAGGTGGGTATTACTAAAACAAATTGTGCTTTAAAAAGTCATGTTGTGTATGAAAAATATATTATATTTTCTAAGTACAATAGAATCCCGAACAACGTGATGACATGGTTCCACAAGTCATGACGTTGTTCGGTTTTTCACGTTGTTCGATACATTGATCGAACAATGCTAAATAAAAGCCCTGACGTCAGGGACAAACCACGCCGAGGCAAGGCTCGGCATTCCCCCCCCCCCGGGTAGGCACGCGATCGCGTGCCGTTCGGGGTTAGGGCAAGGTACGGGAAAGACCCCCGTCCCCTGCCCTAACCCCGAACGACACGCGCGCGCACGCCCGAAGTTCCAAAAGTGTAAGGATCTTTACCCTTTTGCAACGTTGGGCGGCTTGGAGGGTTGCGTGGCGCCGGTGAGGGGAAGATGCGAGGGACCTTACCGCATCCTCCCGTCACTACTGCCGCGCCGCGCAACCCTCCAAGCCGCCCGAGGTTGCAAAAGGGTAAAGATCCTTACACTTTTGCAATGTTGGGCGGCTTGGAGGGTTGCGCGGCATGGCGGCAGTGACGGGAGGATGCGGTAAGGTCCCTCGCATCTTCCCCTCACCGGCGCCGCGCCCGCACGCCCGAAGTTGCAAAAGTGTAAGGATCTTTACCCTTTTGCAACCTCGGGTGGCTTGGAGGCTTGCGCGGCGCTGGTGACGGGAGGATGCGAGGGACCTTCCCGCATCCTCCCGTCACCGCCGCCGCACCGCGCAAGCCTCCAAGCCGCCCGAGGTTGCAAAAGGGTAAAGATCCTTACACTTTCGCAACTTCGAGCGTGCTCACGCATGTCGTTCGGGGTTAGGGCAGGAGACGGGGGTCTTTCCCGTCTCCTGCCCTAAACCCGAACGACACGCGCGAGCACGCTCAAAGTTGCTTAAGTGTAAGGATCTTTACCCTTTCGCAACTCGGTTTCGAAAGGGTAAGGATCCCCGTACCCTTTCCAAACATCGTGGGGGTGGGCGCTGGGGGGTGGGTTGGTTTGGGTAATGTTCTACCCAATCCAACTGCCCCCCCACATGCATACGCTTGTATCGAATAACGTGAAAATCGCATTATTCGATACAAGATTTTCCCAAAAATCTTGTCGTGTTATTCGGTTTTCACGCTATTGGGTACTCGCGTTATACGGGGTATTACTGTATTAGTTATTGCTTCTTTGATCTTCAGTAATACAACTCCGTTGTCCTCTACTATCCTGTATTTCTGACATAATTTTAAAAACATGTCTGTAAACATGGATGTGTTTGTGCCTGCCCTGCACAGTCCTTCAGAGTATCACACATTCACATGTATGCTTTCAGTCTACTTACAATAATCCTCTACGCATCTTTTACTTATGATGGGGCTTGAAACTCTTGACTGATTAGTGAGTTTACAGCAAAGGTGATACTTGAAGGAGGCACTGTTACTATCTAGACGCTTTGCACTGACAGCAACACTGCAGGATCAGACCAGAAGTACTGTATATGTAAACCAACAGCATCCTTTTTTTAGAACATAAGCAAATAAGACATAAGAGTAGTAACTTTCTCTTGCTATGATGTCCCCCTACTCAACAAGTACTAAGGGGCAACGTAGCTATCATGATTAGTAACCTAGTGATAGCCATGTCCCCTGCGAGTTCATCTAATCATATTATATACCCCAGATCTTCTTCTGCCGTATCCAAATATAGGCGATCCTCACGTTGATCAACCATGAAAACTGTCCTGAAAATATAATGCAGTGGTTTTTCATCTACCTTCTGCATCGCAACATGACACCCATAGTACCACTGAGCCAGTTCTGCGAGTCACTTTCTGGTCCTGAGCCCTTTTGGCATGCAAAGTCCTCCTCAGCCTCAAGCCAGTATTGAGAAAGCTGCTGTTCTCCATCAAGATGGATTCAAGTGGGATTTAATCCACTTGCGGACCATCACCCCTGTGGACTTCAGCACCCAAGGCTGTTAGTCCTCAGCATGGTCAGGCTAGTTAACCAGTGCCCGACGATCGGCTTTGAGTAGCTGGCAGTATGGTCTGCTCTATAACCATAGCAGGATAACCTGGCAGGCTTTATTTCATCTTGTGGCCTTGAATCTCATAAGCTTAGCTGCAAACTACAGACAGGGTGGGAAAGAGATCTCCTCCTCCCTGTCTTGACCTCCTCCCCTTTTTCAGCTTTAGTTTGTGACCCAACGTTAAATAATTATGAAAGTACCAATTTTGATTGATGGGAATGTAAAGCGGACATTTGTGTAAGATGCTGAGAAACTTGCTGACCATAGCAGTGAGGTTCTTATTTTGTAATGCAGGGATTGTTCTTTACCTTGAGAGAAATTAGAAGGTTCTCCGCTGATTTCTGCTTGCATTTCCTCTTTTGCTTCTCCTTCTCTAGAACCTCTAGTCTGCAAAGTTTGCTCCAGAGTATTCAACCGCAAAGACTTTCTCAAATGTCACCAAAAAGTTCACGCAGCTAACCGAGAAGTGTTCAAGTGTCCAAGAGAGAACTGTGGGAGAACTTACACAACCGTTTTCAACCTTCAGAGCCACATTATTTCATTTCATGAGGAAAAAAGACCATTTACATGTGACTATCCTGGCTGTGGAAAAACCTTTGCAATGAAAGTAAGCATTTTTTTTTACATTCACTTCCAAATCCATGTTTTTGCTACTTGGTTTTCCCCCCGGTCCTATATAAGCAAAACTCTTGTTTCTTTACAGCAGAGTCTTGTAAGGCATGCTGTGGTACATGATCCTGACAAGAAAAACTTGAAAGTAAGTCAAACCCATTTTCTTCCCTTCAGCTTCAGAAAGAAGAATGGTTGTTGTGAACCAGTAATAATAATTGTGATTTGCAGAAAGACTCACATAGATGAAATGGGCATACTTCCAAGCCTTTTTATAAAAACAGTACATTTAATCAAATAAAGGCATTAAATCAAGGACTGTATTTAATCGCATTCTGGAATTCTAAGAACAGAAATGAAATTTGGAATTTCATTCTTTGACAAAATATATGAAGAACACAGGGAAGTCAAAATAGTTGTGAAAAGACTACTGACATTCCTTGTTGTGACAGATCCCGCCCACAGAACATCAACACAGTGAGCATCTGTAAAGATTTCTGTATGTTTGATGCAAAGTATTAGAAATGTATGGAAATGTACGTCTGTTGTGCTGGATGTGTTTTAAAAGCTTCTCTTAACTTACTATGTGTCTTGAGCTTAATGAAGTTTTTATGCACATTTACTTGAATATTTACAAATCTATTGCAGGTCTCTTGGTTTGATGGGTGAGGTTTTTCCTACATTTGGATGTGCAGGCAGAACATTAGCAAATTAAGAAAAGGGACTGCTGTGGTGGCTTAGTGATTAAGATGCTGAACTTGATGACCGGAAGGTCGGCAGTTTGAGACCAAAGTGCTGCACGATGGGGCGAGATCCATTCTCTGTCTCAGCTCCTACCAACCTAGCAGTTCAAAAGCAAAAAAATTGCAAGTAGATAAATAGTTACTTCCTGCCAACCTAGCAGTTCAAAAGCAAAAAATTGCAAGTAGATAAATAGGGACCACTTTGGTGGGAAAGTATACAGTATTCTGTGCACTCTAGTGTCTAATCATGCCTACCATTTGCATGGTACCTACCACATGACCACAGAAACGTCTGCAGAAGCAGACAGTGCTGGCTCTATGAAACAGATGAGCACTGAACCCTAGCGTTGGATACGACTAGCTTTCGAGCAAGGGTGACCTTTACCTTTAAATAGGTACTGCATCAGTGGGAAAGGTAACAGCATTCCGTGTTCTATGACATATAGTAATATCTGCCACATGGCCATGGAAACCTCTGCAGACAGTGTTGGCTCTTCGGCTGTAAATGGAGATGAGCACTGAACCCTAGAGTTGAATACAACTGGCTTTCAAGCAAGGAAGACCTTTACAGCTAAGCATTCATAGACTTAAAAACTGATGGTCTGCATCAGGCTATCTGCAAATCCCATTAGCCCTAGCAAGCATTGTCATAGGTGACAAATGATGGTGAATGCAGCCCAGAAAATCTCAAAGAAGGCACTATAAGCCATCACTGATTTGCATGACAGTAAAACTAGACTGTGTTGGCTTAGTGGTTAAGACACTGAACTTGAGCAGTTTGAGACCCGAGTGCTGCACGACAGAGTGAGCTCCAGAGTGAGCTCCCGTCTCTGTCCCAGCTCCTGCCAACCTAGCAGTTTGAAAACAAGAAATTGCAAGTAGATAAATAGGGACCATTTTGGTGGGAAGGTAAGCAGCATTATGTGCACTGTGTCTAGTCATGCCTGCCACGTGTCCACAGAAATATCTGCAGACACAGACAGTCTTTGGCTATAAACAGAGATGAGCACTGAACCCTAGAGTTGGATACAACTGGCTTTCAAACAAGGGTGACCTTCACCTTTACCTAAAACTAGATTACAAAATTATGTCTCTTTACTAGCCAGTCATGGCTTTTTGAGGCAGATTGTTGGCAGAGTAACAGATAACAGACAGTTGTATTTGGCTGGAGGCATCTTGATACATCTTTAGAAAGATGTAGAACAGTCAGTCCTTTTGCCTACAGCAGTAGTGGCGAACCTATGGCATGTGTGCCAGAGGTGGCACTCGGAGCCTTCTGTCAGCACCCATGCAGTTGCCCCAGCACAGAGTTCATCCTGCCCCTCTGCCCAACAACCCAATGGGAGCACTTCCTTCCTCCCCCAGCACAGAGTTCACCCCGCCCCTCTGCCCAGCAGCCCAATGGGAGCGTTTCCTTCCTGCCCTGTTGCTGTGTTGGCATTTTGCAATAAGTGGGTTTTGGGTTGCAGTTTGGGCACTCGGTCTCTAAAAGGTTCACCTATAGGATTGTACATTTATCATCTGCTTGTAGTAAAGCCAAACCATGCAAATATAGCATAACCCACAGGAAAGAAGCCCTGGCTAATAATATTGCCACCCAGGCTTATCAGCCCATGAGGAAATGGATGGTTCAAAATAGCCTATCATCATTTCTGGTTGCCATGACTAGGCTATTGGTATTGCGGAAGGGGAAATTAATTACAAATTCTGTGTTTGTGGATTTTGTTTCCTAAGGCTAGAAAACCACGTCCCAAGCGGAGCCTCGCCTCTCGCCTCAGCGGCTACATTCCACCAAAACTGGAGCAAAGAAATGTGTTGTCAACCATTGATATTTTAACCCCACCTGTTGTTGTGAATCATACACCCCTGACTGTGGAATCCTTGTCCCTTGACTAGACTTTCAGATGATCTTGAATAGTTGAATGCACATGAAACTGAAAGTGACTTCACAAAGTCATCATTACAGCATGTTTATGGGGTCTGTACAAACAAATGGAAATACTTTGGATGGACTTCAGTCTTTTTCCATTTTAATAAAATCACTCCTTAAGAGCATCCAAGTCAGTAATCTCTTTTCCTTTGTTCTGCTGATCTTCTGGGGTTTCTTGCATGTTCTTATTGTCCTGCAGTTCTTTGCTTTTCCCCATTTTCTCATATTGACGGATTTCTTTGTCTGACATGTGCCTCAAAACACAGGTACTGCTTTGTTCGTTAGCCGTGCGGGGCTCAGAGAGGTAAGTAGCTTTTCCAGGCATCGTAGCCAAAATTTGATCAAATAATGCTAGCTGAAAATGAGAAGAGAGCTTGGCATTAAGGAAGGATTATCTGAATGCTTCTGAGTTTAGGGAAAGAGTTAATATGGAATCTGACAAATCAAGCACAGAATATTCCTATAGAAACATATCAGTGTGAGACAGGAAGCTAATCTTCGCCAACATTGCTGGTAATTTAGATCCGTTTCTGGTTAAATAAGCATTTATACCCTGGACATTATTTCTGTACCTTTCCTGTTTAAGACTTATTCATTACTTGGTATTGTTTTTGGTTTTTTGCAAATTCTGCTAGAGATGCCACCTATTTCATTTTCAATAAGCTGGCTCAGGCTTTAGGGTCAACAGTTCTAAAATTCTAATTTTATAAGAATTTACAGATAACAAATTTGTGTTATCCCTCACTTTAATGCAGGGGTGGCCAGCCCATGGCCCGGACCCAGCCCGCGGCACTATTTCATGTGGCCCACGTTGCCGCTGCCCAGAAGAGGATGTGTTTATGACAGCCATAAAATGCACCTGCGCAAACACGCCCACCACGGTTTACGGCAGCATTTATGGCAGGGGAACCATGTGGCCAGCCCGCTCAGCTGCCTGGGGGGACGTGGTTCGGCCCACAGCATAAGATTGGGAACCCCTGCTTTAATTGATGTTTCCAAGTAACAATCCTGTGGAACATCACAATCAGAAGTTAAAATAATGAAAAGATTTCATTTAATTACAAATGTGTGACAATATGCATACTTTAAACAAAAATATTTTAATTATAGCCATGAGTGGAGAGAACTTAATTTGAAAACTTACTACAATCTCTAGAGAAATAAGACATCAAACTGGCATTAAAGTTGGAAGTTGGGTGAAACTTTAGATCATCTTTTGAACTTTTTCTTTTTCCAGAACTCTTCATCAGGTAAGAATGGCATAAAACTTGTGTTTAAGGTAAATGGTTGAATAATTGAGCTAGATGTGATATCCTTGGCTCATGAAACCAGGCTTTCAACATGTTAACATTCCATGTGAAGCAAAGATTACAACTTACACCTAATTTACGCCTACTGGTAGGATCTGATCTCCATTTTGCTTTGTTTATAAGGGCAACACATTTATTGCCACTTTTGAACTACAGTTGTACCTTGCTTAAAGAGCATAATGCGTTCCAGAGGATTGCTCTTTAAGCGAGTTTGCTCTTTAAGTGAAACACCATTGTAAGTGACCAATTGTGACTTCCGGGGGGGGGGGGGTTGCAACCCCCAATTTATTTGTTAAGTGAGTTTTTGGTTGGTTTTATTTGTTAAGCGACCATTCAGAGAAAATTCTGCTCTTTGAGTTACTCTTTAAGCGAGGCGCTCTTTATGCAAGGTTTGACTGTACTTGCTTGAATCTTAGGTTTTTATACTATTCTTTGCCTAAAGAATTGTTCTGGAAAAGCTGAAAGCATATCTTATTTGTAATTTTTCAATGATTTGACAAAGTTACTGCCTAGCCATGACCTTGGTTGCTATACTATCAGATTAGCATTACTGACTGAAATAGAATAGTAATTGGACAGGAATTAATACTGGACATTGATGGACTTTTAAAGCCCTTTTATTAACTTACCATCTTTTTCGGACCTTCAGAAGCCTTGCTCTGCCGCACTGTTATTCTAACGTGATATTTGTTATCAATCCATTGTTTAATTTGTTTTACTTTTGTATTTAAATCATGCTGTGTGATCTCTGTGGAAAGCTTTAGTTCCTTTTTTTGAACAGGCCCTGTGGAAATAAAGCAAATACAGTTGTACCTCACTTAAAGAGCATAATGTGTTCCATGGGATTGTTCTTTAAGCGAGTTTGCTCTTTAAGTGAAACACCATTGTAAGTGACCAGTTGTGATCTCTGGTGGGGGGATTGTGAACCCCGATTTGTTAGTTAAGCGAGTTTTTGGTTGGGTTTATTTGTTAAGCAAAGCAAACATTCAGAGAAAGTGCTGCTCTTTAAGCGAGTTACTCTTTAGGCGAGGTGCTCTTTATGCAAGGTTTGACTGTATCTAAAATCAGTGTATCAAACAATTGTACCCTGAAAGAGTTTCTTTCGGTTCTTAATTATGCTTGCATGGGAATGGTAATAGAGAAATAATTGTGATAAGAGATCATAATGAACAGCTGTTTATGATTGAGAGTTTTCATACGGAACACAAGAAATGGTGAATTATAAATCCAGGCATATTTTATCACAGAGATGAAGGGATGGAATGGCACCCCCTACCATGATTGAGTCATGGTCAACAGCTGTTTTCATTCTAGTACTTAGTGGCTGTTCCATTGTAGTCTCTTTAATCTCTGGATGAAATGGAGACATATTTAGAGTAGCCCCCATTACTTCTGTCTTAGCATGTTTTTGTACCTTGAACTCTCACGCAAAATGCAACTCGAGTTATTGTAGTATAGCTGAATGGGGTGTGGGTTGGGGAATCAATCATATGGGGACAATGCATTATTGACCTCCCTTACAGAAGAGGCTGTACCTTATCCCATGATACTAGCAGGTCCCATGTGGCAACCAGATGAGTGTTGCTTGTTGCTCACATGTAGAGACAAAAATCTCTACAAAATCAGCACTTCCTGATGGGGTACCTAGAAAGAGCCTCCTCGAAGATTATGGTAATTTTGAACCACGACCAGGCATACCTTGGTAACAGCAACCTTGTGTGGCCAGCTGATCTTTCTCACACTAGGTCAGGCGAAAGGAACTGCAGAAGGAATGCACCAAAAGCATTTTGGCAGCTTCACGACTGGTCTTGACACGGAAGAAGCACTTCCCAGTTGGATTATGAAAGAGGGAGACTTTTCACCTTGCCCTCTGTCAACCCAAGGCCCCTGATCTATCCTATCTATTCCATTCACCGTTGCTTGGGTTGGGGCAAGTTCAAAATATGTGTGACTGCCATTATTGCCATCTCTAAGCCATACAGCACTCTTTGCCAATGAGATCTTGCACTCCTTAGCTTGTACTAAGGAATTGTGATTAGGCATTTATAAAAGAGTAGTTCTGGAAACTTGCTGGCTGGATAGTTCGGTGGTTTAGGTTTCTGGCTGCTGAGCCAAAAGATGGGAGTCTGATTCCACACTGCTTCCAGGAAGAAGAGCCAGCTTGTGTAGTTATGAGCAAGCTGTACAGTCCCAGGGTTCCCCCAGAAGAGAATGATAAACCATTTCTGAGTATTCTCTACCTTGAAAACCCTGAAAAGGGTCACTTTAAGTCAGAATTGACAGCACAGAATTATCCACTTACCATCATTGTTGAACCTAATTGCCTCAATACCAACAATGCTACAAAGAGCCAACACTGTCACTTTTTACAAACAACAGATCTTCCCTAAATCCTATGGCTATTCCTATATGCATGTTACGATTACTGTTGTATGCATGTCACATAACTCGTTGCTTTTAGGTAATATTAGGGTGTGGTCCTGCTTCAGAAAAAAAGTTGAAATGAGGCACAGTATGACTTTTTTGTTGTTGTTATTTTGTTTTTGAGGAAGATGCACAGCAGTTCAAGGTCTCTCAGTTGCACCTGGGTCAGTTAGGGTGCCCCTGAAAATAACCAAAATTTCAGGGCTTGGGGAATTAGAAATGCTGACATTTGAACAAAAATACTAGGTACCATTTACTGTAGCAACAGAAAGAAGTCCTAAGCAGAAGACTGACAGCTGACACTCCAGTAAAAGACAAAACCTATCCTGAAACTATTACTATTGAGTCCTGAGATCAGCCTCACTGGAAGACCAAGCTGCAGTGACATATCCAACCAGGGCAAGGAGAGTGTGAGATGTCACTTCTTAGACTAGCTGATTTTACAATTTTTCTTTTAGAAAGCTATACCAACTCTTCCATTACACTTAGGACTGAAAGTATGGATAATGACTCTTCTACAGGCTTCTTCTTTTTCTTCTTCTGAATCCAAATATAGGAAATCATCCATGAAGAGTGTCCTGAGAATACAATGCAGTGGCTTTTCATTGGCCTGTATTGCAGCATAACCCCCATATCACTGATCCAGTTCTGCAAGTCACTTTCTGGTCCTGAGTCCTTTTGGCATGCAAAGTCTTCATCAGCCGCAGGCCAGTATTGATGAAGCTGCTGTCCTCCATCAAGATAGGTTCAAGTGGGATTTAATCCACTTGGGGACCCTAACCCTTCCCTGTGGACTTTACCACCCATTAAGTCCTAAGGACTGTCCAGTTAGTTAACTGCTGCCTGACACTTGGCGTTGAGTCACTGGGAGTATGGTCTACTCTATTACCACAGCAGGGTAGCCTAGGCAGACTGATTAGCTAGCTCAAATTACAGTAAGGCTTTGATTAGCTAGCTCAAATTAAGAGCTAACTCCATCCCAATGCAAAAGCCTATTTTTCTTGCAGTGCTTATCTGTGTATGTTCCACTGTGGGTTGCGGCTAAATACACAGCACTCTGATTTTGGCTAGGCAGATGGTGGGCATGTTTGGATAAGCTTGGCTATGGATTTTTATTTTTATTTATTTATTTATTTTTTGGGGGAGGCATCTTCCATCCTTTCCTTAAGTACAACTCCAGAGTTGAAGGGAGAGGATAGCATGGAATAAAGCAAGATGCAAACTCCCACCATATGAAGTAGATGGCACTGCGTTGAACCCTTTATCCAATCACAGCCCTTTCCATATTTTCAGTTTTCCCCCTCTTGATCTGGAGATCCACAAATAATTTCAGAAACCTGAGAACAAGTCAGTCCAGGCAATCGGTAAAACAGCTTGAAGTGGATAAGAAATATCTGTATTCAAATTGGATCAGATGGTATTACCACACCTATAATAACCAGAGGAATTTTAGATATTTAATCCAAGCTCTGCAGGTGGCTTATATGTGCAAAATTTTCATTCTCCCAGATTCTCTGACAGACGGAGGAGAGGAGGGGAAGGAAAAGGTGTAGAATCCAAAAATTTCGGCTGGATATTTTAAGCCAGTTTAAGCCCATTGCCATCTTCACCACACCCCGAAGTGGACATGTTTATGTCAGCCGTAAAATGTCCACCCATCTGCAATCACACCTGTGGCTGTCATATGCCCACTTCCAGGGGGCATGGTCCAGCCTGCTCAGCTGTTTGGGGGCATAGTCAGGCCCACTGCATGAAAAGCCTGGCCACACCTGCGCTAGATGAAACACATGTATTTTTAAAAAATGGCATAAACAGGTGTTGAAAGAAACGACAATACTTAGATAGTAAACCTGGAAATAAAATTTTAGTTGTAAAACCAGGGAAGATAGGCAATTAAACTTAAACAGAGATTTTGAGCTACTTTTGAATTTTCTTCATGGTCTGTACTAGGTGGCCAAAAATACTCTTCTTCTGAAGAAGAACAAGAGGCACAGAACATAAGAGTGGTAGATCCTATTCTGAATGGCCAAAATCAGAATAACTGGATGAAAAAGACAACAGAATTTCAGTATGTTTAATCATTGTTTTTAAAAGGAGAATTCACACAATGACTATAGCGACAGGTCTGTGGCTTCCTTTTTATCTGGCCAATCTAGCCAAAATATGGTGTCCTCCAAAAACAATTCCAAAAACGAAAGTAGCAATGCTGATCTTTAGAAATAAAACACAGTCCAGAATCCTTAGGTAGCCAATATCGTTATTAGAATCAACTATAAATTTAGTTGGGACTGTGGTGACTTATTGGTTAAAACGCTGAGCTTGATGAAGATAGTCAGGTCAGCAGTTTGAGACCCGAGTGCTGCACAACAGAATGAGCGCCCATCATCTGTCCCAGCTCCTGCCAACCTAGCAGTTCGAAAGAAATTGCAAGCAGATAGTTATTGCTTCCATGGGAAGGTAGCATTCCTAGTCATGCCTTCCACGTGACCATGGAAACATCTGCAGATGCAGACAGCATTGGCTCCTTGACTATAAACAGAGATGAGCACCAAACCCTAGAGTTGGCTATGACTTGGCTTTCAAGCAAGGGTGACCTTTACTTATAAACTTAGTTGCACACTCTAACGTTGAAGAAGGAAGCTTCTTTATTTATTTAGATTTATTATCCCACCCCAATCAGGCAAACCCAACCCTAGGCGGCTATATCATCTATGAGGAAAAGACTAGGCAAACAGTCACATGAATGAGTCGCCATGGTGAGTGGGCGGCGATATAAATCTAAATAAATAAATAAATGTGAAACAAAACAATAGAATGCAGCCCAATTAATTTGTGAGGAAACATGTTCAAAATATTTCACAAGTGTCTTACATACCACTTTTGCCACTAGCTTTCTGCTTTTCTTGAAGTCTAAGTCGTTCTTCGTGAATCTGCTGTCCTGACATCAGTCTGTACACTGGCGGATCTGCCTTTTCTCTGAGTAGAACAAGCCGTAGTCCTTTTTCATCCATGATTTCAAGCACTTTAACTCTGTGCATTATTCCCATGTCATTGCCATCCTCATCTATTAGCTGAATACGCGAATATGGGATTCTTCTCCCAACACTTTCAATCTTATTTTGGAAACTGTAATTAATCTGATCTTTTTTAAGTTTCTTCTCGCCATCTTCTGCTGTAGAGAATGCTTGTGTAGGGATAAGTCTTCTTTTAGACTGCTCTATCATTACCTGAGTCTGAAAAAGCTCTGTTCGCCTTGGTGGTTGCACCAAAAAACTTACAAAATATTGAGAAATATATTTCAATTCCTTCCTTCTAGCCTTTAGGCTCAAGACAGCCATTTTGGAGGGAAACTGTGGAGAAAAACAAGGCACTTCAGGAAATGAAACAAAAGATTATTCAAGAAAATAATTGGGCTTTCTTCCTTTAGTTTTTAGGTTATCATTCCTAGAAGTTTATAAAATGTGTATAAGGTGGAATTCTTTGAATTCTGATATAATTTACAAACATACAGTATAGGCAAGTGTAATAAAGATGTGTATTCCTATGATGATATGGAAACTATTGCATTGAATGAAGAAAGTATGTTTAACTTCCACATTCTAAAACCAAATGTATTAAAATAAAAAAGGCTATTAAAAGAGACTTATTTAATGATTTAGAGGGGAAATAAAGAATTTGTATAAATAAAAGGAAAGTCACTTGCTTTCACAGGAAATATTGCAATTTTGCAGTGTTTCAAGTGGTTATGACACTAAGCTTTACAACTGGGAAGTCAGCAGGTCAGCAGTTCAAGACCTGAGTACTGCACGATGGAAGAGCTCCAGTCTCTGTCCCAGCTCCTACTAAACTAGCAGTTCGAAAGCAAGAAATTGCAAGCAGATAAATAGGCTCCACTTTGGTGGGAATGTAAACAGTGTTCCCTGCACTCTGGTGTTGAGGCATGCCTGCCACATGTCCACAGAGACATCTGCAGATGCAGACAGCGCTGGCTCTTTGACTGTAAACAGAGATGAATACTAAACCCTTGAGTCGGATACGACTGGCTTTCGAGCAAGGGCAACCTTTACCTTTTTCTACTGGTTCCAGAAGAGGGGAACACTATTCTCCCCCATCTTTTAATTTCCTTTTAATTTTGTGTTAATGAATGGTTAAGATATTATTTTACCTATCCTTGTTTGTGTTTCTTTTTGGTTACATTTGTAGTGTAACAAATTTTTTTAAAGAAAGGCAGATTTATTATATATGCAGAACCAATGTACTTTCTTTGGGGTAGAAGAAGACTAAATTACTTGTATGAATGATTTATTCACTTAATAGTTTAGGTATCTGGCTGCAGAGTCAGAAGTTGTGAGTTGGATTTCCCACTATGCCTCCCAAGAGAAGAACCAAACTGTAAGTCATAAATTAATAATAGTACAGTTTGGGAAGGCCAGGTTGTATTATTTTCTTTGTGTGTGCAGCTGAAATGGATTACAATTCATAAAGGCTCACAATGGGGAAAAACATTTAGTCTCAAAAGTATCAAAATATCTTTGTTTATGCACACATTCATACCAATCTGCATTTCTATGTGTTATTCAACATTCCAAAGAAATGGAGTGACATAATAATAAAATATTTGAAGTGGTAGCCATGTTAGTCTGTGCAAGCATATCAGAGAGTAAACAAAACAACACTGCAAAACAAAAAATGTTGTGGCACATTAAAGACCAACTCCTGTATTTAAATGTGAGATTTCGTGGACCAAATCGACTTCATCAGACCAACCACCCCCCTAAGAATGGTCTGATAAAATGTATTTGGTCCACGGAAGCTCACATTTAAATACAGGAGTTAGTCTTTAAGGTGCCACGTAATTTTTTCTTTTCTTTTTCTTTCTTTTTTGCTGTTTTGTTTTGTTTACTCTCTGATATAATAAAAATGCAAGAAGCAATTTAAAAATCTCGCACTACTTTGGCAAAGGCCATACAGTAAACCTACATTCAGAATCAGGGTACACATTCAAGAAATGTCTTTGCTTAATATGTAATTAATTTAGAAAATTAATTACAAAATAAGACTGTATTGGCTTTTTTCAAGTAAAATTTATTAAATATTTAATAATTATGCAACAACACAGCCAACAATACATTAAAATATAATTCATCCAGCATGAAAGAAACTTCCCAAAGCCACAGCAATAAATATTAAGACATTATTAGCTAAGACTAGGAACCTCATGTTCAGAGTATACCTGTGAATACACTCTGAAATCTGGCGACAAAACACCAGTTGTTGCTATTCTATTCTATTCTATTCTATTCTATATTCGATTTATATCCCGCCCCAATCGCGAAGTGCGACTCTGGGCGGCTTACAAACATATCAATACAATATCATACAATATAAAAACATTCAGTAAATAATAACCATCTATACAATAAAACATCGTAAGACATACTAAATATCCATCAATACAAAAAAGACACAAATTCCGGTACAGAATCATATGGGGAGAATTATACTTAGTTTAAAAATTAGCTTAAAAATATCGACTACAATCTACCGGATACTAAAAAAATTTAAAATTTAAGGCTAAAAAATTAAAAGAGGTTAAAACAACGAGAGGCAAGAGGGTGGCTGTCTAATCAAATCAGCCACCCAACATGGGATCCCCTATCCCTGGATCCCCAAACTTGCCCTGCCAGCCAGGTTTTTAGGCGCTTCCGGAAGGGCAGGAGCTCTGTCTGTAAGCATAGTTCTGTTGGCAGGAGGTTCCAAAGGGCCGGGGCGGACACAGATAGCTATGTACTATCAAGTTACTTACAACAACCCTACGAATTAGGGTGGTTTCTGTAAAGCTTACCGTATTCCCCGGTCAGCCTCTATGAAAAGTTGGCAGAGAAGCTGACTGATATGTCACCTTGAATCAGTAGCTGCCACCAATTAACCTGCTTTACCCACCAAGGATAAATGGAACCCATACTTACTCAAAAGATGTAAGAAATTCTGGTGTCTGCTTCGTGGACTGTGTCTCCTTCCTTCAGTCTGAGAAAGATTGGGTATGTACTGCATGGGGGATTCTGAGATTCAAAAAACACAAGCCTGTACACTCTAGTGGGTTGCTTTCTTCTCCTTAATTGGAAAATTCTCATACATGAACCAAGGAGACAGGTGATGGAGAGACTGGATAATATTCATATGGTTGCACCATATGCAA
This sequence comes from Furcifer pardalis, assembly GCA_030440675.1. Classification (NCBI taxonomy): domain Eukaryota; kingdom Metazoa; phylum Chordata; class Lepidosauria; order Squamata; family Chamaeleonidae; genus Furcifer; species Furcifer pardalis. The sequence goes on along the minus strand of CP126895.1, from coordinate 94,909,957 downwards.
CCATATGAATATTAGTAGTCCATCAAACTAGGATCCAGGAGATCTAAATTCAAAATGCCTTTTACTCATGGGGGAGCACTGGTAAAACCACTTAAATATCTCATATACCTTTGAGATGTACTAGGTTGCTATAAGATGCCCCTGAGCACATTACAAACATAACATTACTTAACCACTTCCCAAAAGCCTGGCTATTAATAGCTCCGCTCAAGTCAAAGTAAAGGCTATGGCTTTCTTTTTACGGTATCAATCCACCTCAGGTTTGTTCTTCCTTTTTTCCTCCTAGCATTACTGTTGATCAGGGCTTCTGGGAATTGAAGTTCCAGAACATCCAAGGTTCACCATCACTGCAATATGATAACCTCAGTTTAGCCATTTTAGCTTCTAATGAGATTTTAGCCTTGGTTCAAGCTATAGCCCTTGCATTTATTTATTTTGCATTCATTGGTATCTATAAACCTGTTCTCCAAGAACATATTTTGAATGGGTTTACTTTTTTTAAAAAAAAAACTGCCAGCTTCCTGCATAATAATAAATCCATAAAAGCAACAGATACTAGGGATTCTATGACATTGCTTTTTTTGAACTTGAATATACAAACATCATATTGGTGTTGGCTCTGTATGCAAACACCAGATACCTAATGCTTTCTTGCAAATGGATCAGTCACATGCTCACAGCCTGGCCTACCTCATCAATGCAAGTAACAATTTAAAAATCTCACACTACTTTGGCAAAGGCCATACAGCAAACCTGCATTCAGAATCGGGTTACAAATTCAAGAAAGGGTTTCGTTTAATAATTAATTACAACGTAAGACTGTATTGGCTTTGAAGCCTTTAGGATTAACGGATTTATTTCCACAGTTTTCCTGGATTGCAAGCCAATTCAGGCAACTGGATACAGTAAATTCAGGCAATCGCCTAAAGAAGTGGCTTGTAATCCATGGAAGTTCATACTGCAAGGTATACACCAACTGCCTGGGGAAGGAGAAGCCAGGGCAGGTTGAGGACATTGCCGCCCTGTGCCCACCCCAACATATTGTATTATATTGTAATGTAATGTATTGTCTGTAAGCCGCCCTGAGTCGCCACGGTGAGTGGGCGGCAATATAAATTTGAAATAATAATAATAATAATAATAATAATAATAATAATAATAATAATAATAATAATAATAATAATAATAATAATAAATGTTAGCTTTGAAGGTGTTACAAGACGGTTTTACTTTTGTTTTGGATATACTGTACTGTACATGAGGAAGAGGCTACCACCACTACCTCTCTGAAAACTAGTAATTCGTGTACCTGAAGGTCCTGGGTGATATACAGTGAAATCGCTGGATTTAGATTTTAATTATAATTTTAGAAAACAACTCCCAGAAGCCCTAGTTCAGAAAGGCAAACGGGAGAGAGGACGGGAGCGCCAGCCCTCCAAAGTCGCTAGAAGACCCCTGCTGCCTCGTCGTGTCCTGAACCTATTGGTCATAATAAACACTCTGCACCTTCTCAGAGGTACTCTCTCCGTACATCACGGCGAAAATCTCACTAAGCCCAACCGACCGGAACAAGGACCTCAAGCCCAGCCGTAGCACACCCGTGTGCAAAGGCAACCCCTCCGAGTTGTCACCCTTTCAACACGGCGCCTTTTTTGCAGATGTTTACATAAAATATTGTCAATTTACCTACCCGGAAGAGAGGTTGCACTTCCGATGAGGGGGAAGAAGAAAGGCAGAGGACTCCCTCACCGGAAGAGGCGGAGCTTACGGAGGAAACGGGGCGAGGCCTTATACTTTAAAGATGTTCTGTGCGCTGCTTTTCAGTGTCCGCTGCGAGGCTTTCCTATGCTCTTTTGTTCCGCTGAGAAATGGGTGCCAAAAAAAGCAGTTTGAGACCTGAGTGCTGAGCGACACTGAGTTCCTCTTGTCTGTCCCAGCTCCTGCCAACCTAGTGGTTCAAAATGAAGAAACTGCAAGTGTATAAATAGGTACTGCTTTGGCAGGAAAGGTAACTGTTATTTGTACTCTGGTGTCTAGTCATGTTTTCCATATGACCACAGAATCATCTGCAGACTCAGACAGCGCTGGCTGTTTAGCTGCAAACACCGATAAGCAACACTCCCTAAAAACTAGAATCAGAATTTGTAGCAGGGAGACCTTTACCTTACTTGTTTTTGTTTTTTGTCTTTTTGTGGGAAGTTTTCCTTTCCTAGTCCTACTTGGAGATCTGTAGTGGTCTTACATCTAAGTGTTTGCTAGCTTAGCCCTGCTTAACCAGTCTTAAACTATACACAGCCAACAAATAAACTGGTTTGCCCATTTGGAGAGAATCTCTTGGAAGTCTAAACCTTACAAGGCATATGATAAGTGCAGTGGTGGGCAGGAAAAAATTTTGCTACCACGCCGTGGGTGATCTAGTCATGCCTGCCATATGGCCATGTATACATCTACAAACACAGGCAGCACTGGCTCTTGGACTGTAAATGGAGATGAGCACTGCACCGTAGAGTCGGATACGACTGGTTTTTGAGCAAGGGAGACCTTGAACCACTTGCAGGGACAAAACCTGACATCAAATTTGAATACCAATCAGGGATCTTCTGTTATTAGGTAAAGGTTGCCCTTGCTTGAAAGCCAGTTGTTACCAACTCTGTGGTTCAGTGTTCACTCTGTTTATAGCCAAAGAGCCAGTGGATTGATCCACAAAACTCACATTAAAATCTCTCTGATATGCTTGCACAGAATAAAACTTTTCAAATGGTAGCTGTGTTAGTCTGGGTAGGGCAGGGAGGTGGGGGTGGCCACCCAATTTTACTTTTTTCCCCCTTGCCTGAAGACCACCCAATTTTGCCACCCCTCCTGCCTGGGTGTGTGTGTTTGCGAACCTGTTGCTGCCCACCACTGGATAAGTGGGGAAAGACAAACAACACAAGGCAGACCCAGAGGAAGATTTGTTGTTCAGTCGCACAGTCCCTCTGCGACCCCATAGACCACTGCCCGCCAGGCACTTCTGTCCTCTACCATCCTCCTCAACTCTCTCAGCTCTGTGCCCATTGCATCCACAATACCATCTAACCATCTCATTTTTGGCCGCCCCCTTCTTTTGCCCTCCACCCTTCCCAGCATCAAGGCCTTCTCAAGTGAATCTTATCTTCTCATTTGATGTCCAAAGTACTTTAGCTTCATCTTTACTATTTGACCTTCTAAGGAGCAGTCAGGGTTGATTTCTTCTAAAATTGACCTATTTGTTCTCTTTGCTGTCCAGGGGACTCTCAAAACTCTCCTCCAACACCACATCTCAAAGGCATCTATTCTTCTGCGCTCAGCCTTCCTAATGGTCCAGCTCTCACAACCATACATTGCCACAGGGAATACCATTGCTTTGACCATATGAATTTTTGTTTGCAATTTGATGTCTCTACTTTTCACTATGCTCCCCAGGTTTCTCATCGCTTGCCTCCCAAGAATCAGTCGCCTTTTTATTTCATGGCTGCAATCACTATCTGCAGTGAGCTTAGATCCTAAGAAAGTAAAATCTGTCACTGCTTCTACTTCTTCCCCATCTATTTTCCAGGGACTGATAGGGCCTGTTGCCATTATCTTGGTTTTCTTTATATTGAGTCTCAAGCCAGCTTTTTCACTCTCTTCTTTCAACCTAATCAGGAGCTCCTTTAGGTCCTCCTCACTTTCTGCCATTAGGGTGGCAGATAGATAACATCAAAGAAACATTGCAAGAGCATGATATAATGCCAGTGAAGGCTGCTAGCAGTGCCAGTGGAAGGACCTTGTATCTTCCTCGACAACTGAAGGGGTAAAGAGGGGAGTACCTGGCTTCCTATTTTAGGATTGTAAAAGGATGCAGTCTGCTGTTTATTTCCCCACAGACCATCTACGTGCTGGTGAACCTTGGCACTCTAGGTGTTCTTGGACTTCAATTACCAGAAGCCCAAGTCAGCACTCCTGATCAGGGCTTCTGGGAATTGAAGTTCAATAACAGCTGGAGTGCCAAGGTTCAACACCACTGATCTAAACTATATCAGTCCAGTTGAAATCCCTCACGGGATTTGCTAGATCTGTCATCCTTCCCTTCTCTGTGAGGCTTCTAGTCGTCTTCCATGTCTAGGCCAGACGTGAAACTGCCAAAAGGCTTTAGGAGCAGTAGACAATTAGCTTCCTTCTGCTACCTATGTGTGCATACAAATATATTTTATCTTGCCAATCAGATAGAACTGTGATACATGGGCTGCTGTGTGCTCCTTTTGTGGGGTGCACACATCTTAAGACGCCACTGCCTCTTCTGGAAAAATATCAGCTGTCCTTTAGTTTGGATGTTTTGAAATAAAGTCTGAAAGATCTTGTTATCTCGTGCAAGCATATCTGGATTTTGAGATGTGTAGAACATGCTCTCCTCTGTGCTACTACCTTCAAAGTCATGAGAGGGAGCTTTTTTAAGCTGCTTCCAGAATATGGGACACTTTCCTTAGCCAAAAAAAAAAAAAAAGGTCGGCCACTTCTCTGCCACTTTTTCCTGGCACACAGAAGCATGCCTCTTTAGCTAACTCTTTGCCAACTTAATTACTGTACTACTAAAATCAGGGACTTTTAAGGAGCTGCATTTTTCTGTTATTAATACCAGCTAGCTCAGCCATAAAGACCTTGCTGCTACTGCTATTGCTGCCTCCATGACCACCTCAGGAACATCACAGAACTCTCTCTGCCTGCTGGAGAGGGGGAATGAGGGCCAACTGTGTGGACCAGCTAGCTCAGCCATAAAGACCTTGCTGTCTCTCTTGACTGTATTGTATTTTTACACTGTATTTTATTGTATTGTTTTTTTCTTTTATGTAAAATTTATTGTGTTATCTGTGCTGCATCTGTTGTTATATTTTTATATTATGCTGTATTTATATTTGAGATTGTGATACTGTATATGTTTGTGTTATGTGAGCCCCTCTGAGTCGCCTCAGTGAGGTGAGTAGAGGGGCATATAAATCTAATTTAATAATAATAATAATAAATAATAATAAAATAATTATGATTTTTAACTGGCAGGTTCTGGAATGGTTTTTCTGCCTTTTGTTTCAACATGACAGTTGACTTAATTAAGCTTTAAAGTTATGCATTCTTTTAAAATTGTATACAGTATGTTTTTAAATTATGTTGTAAACTACTTTGAAAGAAAACTATCTGAAGGAAAAGTATGATGCAAATCAAAATAATGAAATAAAGAGGAAATAGAAGCATGCACATGCACGTGTGCACACACTCACACTCACACACAAAATATTTCCTTACAAAGAGTGATGAAGGTTGGCTAGCTTTGGGAGACTGGGGCTCTTCTCCAGTTTGGGGGGAATGTTTGAGAGTGTTAATATGTTGCCCTTTCAAGTAACACCAATATATAATGTTAATGGTTAGTATTATGTACTGTAACGAGCCAAACATCCAGTGGTCCAGGAGTGCTAGTAGTAACAACCTGCCCAGTAGGTGGACCAAAGAGGAATTAAACTTGTCTTGCTTGTGAAAAAACATTCTAGTCTTTGAAATTTGGCCTAGCCAAAACTGCAGTACAGAAGGAAGTAATAGAAACTAACTTGGATATTGTGTTTGGTTTGTGGAAACTTCTTTTTATATGTCTATATACCTGGTGCAGGGATTCTCAACCTCCGGCTCACAGTCTGGATGCAGCCTGCGGCACCATTTCATATGTCACCCCCCCTCCATGACACCAGGAAGTGCCATGTGGTGGAGAAAGGGCAAAATGGCTGTCTGCCCCCTGAAGCTGTCTGAGGGAGCATTACCCTGGCTTTAAAAGGTTGAGAACTCCTGACCTAGTGCCTATACCTTGTGACATTTGCTTGAGCTAATGCGCATTGTTAAGCAGAACAAACAACATTCTGAATGGCAAGTTACTCACTTAGAACTGAGCTCTCTAAAAACGAAAGATTGTATTCACCTACACACAAACATAAGCCTGGATTTTGATGATTCTCCTTGTCAGTCTTGCAGCCTTCATTCTTGCTTGGCTTCTTCTGGTAAAGCAACTGACTAAGTAGGCAAATGTTTGCTGTGAAGCCTGAATTCGAATTCCTTGTTGATTCATAAACCAAAAATCCAAGTTACTGATTTTGGCCTCTGAAAGTCACAGAAAACCAAGATTCTAAAACTGTTATTATGGTAAGCTTTTGATTCACTAACCACACTAGCAGGCAAACTACCAGCATGTTGTTTATTAACACATAGCCAGGATTCAGTAGAAAAGGCTCTGTTAGGCTTTGGTGTAATTTCAGAGTTGTAGAAAAGTATTTTCAGAATCAAAAACAGAATATTTTTCTTGAGATTGTATATATAGAATGGGATTGATTCCGTAACCCATTTCAAGTTTTGTGGCTTTTCAAAGTGAACACAAAAATATTTTGCATTTTAAAATATCACATCAAAAAGGAGAGGAGGAACGATAGTTTATCGTGTTTGATAGGGGAGGTTTATGCAAATCCCCAGCAAAACAATGCTTTAAAAACATGGGGCTTTTATACCAAAGCGTCTTTTATGGACCCAAAAGAATAGCTTTTAAAAGTTAAATAGAATGGTAATCCAAAAACAATCCCTGCATGTTCTTGGTAGGGAATAAAATAACTAACAACCCTTGCCAATGTAACAAGTGTATTAAAGGGCTAGTTAAATGTGGCAACTGTATGGTGCGGGCTTTTCTGCTGTACATCTGAGACATTGTTCCGTAGCTTTTGCGAGTTGCTGGGTTCAGCTGCAAAGATTTTGAAAGCTACTTTGTTGGCAGCCTTGGACACATCCGTGACCTTATTAAAGGGAAAATGAATGCTCTCCTTTTTTGCAACAGTAAATCTACTAATTTTACAGTCAGTTGAACAGCAATAGATTAATTTGTTTAAAGTCCGCATTCACAAAGCAAATGCAAACTTTGTTGCCTTGAATACCAGGCTACAGTGTGAGGTTCTTCCCCCCCCCCCTTTTCTCTTCTCTGTGGAAAGGGAGACAGTATTACGGCATGCCTGAGACCGGGTTCGTGCTGTTCCCTGTCACCTGCTTTCCAGCACAGGTGCTGACCTCTCTGTCTATTCTCTACCTCCTGACAGACTAACAACGAGATGAAGCCTTTGTGTGCCACAGAGAACGCTTTCCAAGTGACTGGACTAGTTCTCTTCAGCATCCACAGGAAGCAGAAGAAAGGCAAGGTTAAGGGCCACACCGAGGGTCAGAACAGGTTAAATTTAGTTAACATCAGAGGTTATAGCTTTTAACAAGGCGTTGGAGGGAAACTTGCTTGAAGATGCAATTTGTTTCTTCTTTGTCAATCATTTTTTTCATCTCTATTGAGAGTGACAACTTAACAAAGTTTTTGTACACTGCCTTTTTTCCCTCCTCTGATAAAGGCACTGTGATGCTCAAAAAAGAGATGCAGGTGGAAAACGACTTTATAAAGCTTCAATGATTTCCAAATTGAGGATTGAAAGTAGGCCCCCTGCTTGGCTAAGTCAAAATTAATTTGGAGCTGTTAAAAAGACAGACACATTATTTGGCAGAAGCAGGAATTGGTGGCGGCAGACAGTTTTATTTGCCACATTATAACAGCACAGCCTTTGTGCATAAGCTTCTTTTTTTTCCCCCTCAATTTTTTTTCACTTTTTCTCCCCTGTCTACCACCAAGAGGGATCTGAGTGAAGCCATCTAAATGAGATTCCTTGTAAGTCCTTTATTTAGAATATATTGGTATGTTCTGTGTGGAACTAGTTAGAATATATATACTATATCTCAAGAAGAAGCATATGAAGTTGAGAAGCTGTAGATTACCAAAATATTCCACTTAGGTATTCTCTTGGTAGCTTAGCCTTTTCTAATGTAAAAATGTGGGTATGCTGCTCACAAAAATAAAATCAGCCTTTTTTCTTTTTTTAAACAATTATTTAAATAAAGCAATTAAATTGATGAGAAAAATGTCTTTTGCAAGTTGCAGTGGTACTCTTGCTTTTCCCATGCCTATTTAGCACCATGCCATACCTCTTTTAGAAAAAAACATAACTATATTTATCAATGTGATTGCATTAGTCTTGTTGCTGTTTTATATATATTTTTGCACTAGTTGGCTATTTTAAATTTTAATATAGTTACTTTTTGTAAGTTGACTCCAACTCTTTAGAAGAAGAGTAAGAATATAATTTATATTGAAATAAACTTAAATAAGGAAATCAAACACATTTCCTGTGAGATATTTCTGTGTAACTGGTACATCTTCTGTTTATAAACCATTATATTTCCCATTGTGATATAAAGGAGGTTGTGTACCATGTGGTTGTGTTCATTGTATCCAGTGATGGGATGACCCCGGTTCCAACCGGTTCCCCAGACCGGTAGGAACAATTCCGGAGGGTTCTCCGGGAGGGGATTAATTTTTTTGAGGCGTCCGGTTCCAGACGCCTCACCGAAAGAAAAGAAAAAATTTAAAATTGGAGCCAAACTGGCTCCAATTTAGTGCGCATGCGCAGAAATTCAATCTGACGCATTGCACATGCATCAGATTGAGTTTCTGCGCATGCGCAGTAAGAGGCGTGGGCCGGGCAGCTCCTTTACTCTGGTGGAGGCAGGCCAGTGGGTGGGTGTATTTTTATTTAATTTTTATTTTATTTATTTCTTTATTTTATTTTTTTAATTTATGTACGGGTTTGTGTTGTGGTTGGGTGTGTGGATGGGTTGAGTGTGTGTGTGTGTGTGTTTATTTTATTTTAATTTAATTTTTAATTATTTTTTATTTGTTATTTTTATTTTCAAGGCCCCGCCCACAACATCATTACATCAGCTCCACCCATGATGTCATGACATCATGACATTGGCCACTCCCATGATGTCCGTGACGTCATGGCGTGGTAGTAGAAATTTTGTCATCCCATCACTGATTGTATCCCTTAGAGTAATGGAAGGGGGGAAGGGGAACTTCTACATGTCAAGATATTCTGTACTGCAAATCTCATCAGTCCTAGCAGCCTAGCCATAAGAGTTTTCATCAGAGGATCTGAATGGCCCAAAGTTCTATATCCCTGAAATCAAATACAGTAATACCTCGGATAACATTTGCATCAGATAATGCTAAAACCGCATAACATTAAGCAATCCGGGGGGGGGGGGATTGCATCGCATAACGTTAAATCCTATGGGATGCATCGGATAATGTTCGCTAAAGCCTGTGCCGGCTACAATGTATCTCTATGGAGTTTTAACATTATCCGATTCATCCCATAGGATTTTAACGTTATCCAATGCATGCATTAAAAATCTGATAACACTAACACTTGTGGAACCAAGTTTTAGCTTTATCCGAGATTTTACTGTACTGTCTGTACTCCCTATGCTAAAGAATATTTAGATGGCTAATCTGATGGATTTTAATGGATTACTGGCAAATGAAATCTGCAGTGGCTTAGTGGTTAAGATGCTGAACTCGACAACTGGAAGGTTGGCTGGTCAGCAGTTCGAGACCTGAGTACTGCATGATGGAGTAAGCTTCCATCTCTGTCCCAGCTCCTGCCAACCTAGCAGTTTGAAAACAAGAAATCGCAAGTAGATAGCTGGGTACCACTTAAGTAGGAAGGTAAAAAGCATTCCGTGCACTCTGGTGTCTAGTCATGCCTGCCACATGTCCATGGAAAACAGACAACGCTGGCTCTTTGGCTGTAAACAAAGTTGAACACTGAACCCTAGAGTCGGATTCAACTGGCTTTGAGCAAGGGCAACCTAAATGAAATCTTCATAGATATCTCTATAAATACAATTATTTTGAAAATGAACCTATATTACCTTTGTTTCTAGATGTCAAATGCTTGTACAGTCTCTAAGCAAGGCACTCTTTATGCAAGGTTTTACTAGTTATGATTTTGAGGTAGCCATATGTACTTGCTCTACTTAAGTTAGTCAGACTGTGACTTAGTGTCTGCTTTCTGGCATTTGCTTATACTTATTTCAGATTCCCCATGTCATGATCTTAGGTCGACAGTCAGTTACTAAGCAACTGCATTCCCTCCTCACCCTTATCTCAGATTTTAGTCAGATTAAGTTGGACAGTTAGATGTCTTCTCATGACCTCATGTGTAGGTTTTGGAAAATCCATTAAATGTGAACATCTGTGTCTCTTTGTATTATTTACAAAGTTTTCAGATGTCTCTTTACTGCAATTGTGCCAACTTCGAGGTGGGGGGCAGTGAGAAGACCCTTTGCTTATATATTTTGCATGTGTGTGGCAAGCGGAGTACAGTACTGCATCTGCTTTTTCTCCAGCCATATTATACAAAATCTCATTTGCGTAACCACTCTCTGGCCTGTAATTACTTTATGCCTCCAGAGTCACAGTGGTAGGACTGTTAAATGTGCGGCAGGAATTAGAAAATCCGCTTCGTCTCTCTAACAGTCACTCTTCCCTGAGTTTCATGGCTGGTGTGGAAAAGGTCTCTTATTTGGGGTCAGCCACGCTGGGATGTGCACTTCAGCAAAGGCTACGGCCAGCATCATTATATGCAAATTTGCCACAGCATTTATCCCACTCTTCATTAACATAATATCATCTAATACCCAAGGCCGCTATTAGCTGATCCTGGGTGTTTTTCATAACATGTGTATCTGGTGGGAGAAAAGAGTTTGCTTGAAAATTAAGTAGTTACATCCATTCCTTTCTAAATAAACCAAATATGCCTAAGGAGTTTGTTGAGCCACTATAGGAAAGGTAAAGGTAAAGGTCGCCCTTGCTCAAAAATCTGTCGTATCCTACTCTAGAGTTCAGTGCTCATCTCTGTCTATAGCGAAAGAGCCAGCACTGTCTGCATCTGCAGATGTTTTCGTGGACATGTTGCAGGCATGCCTAGACACTGGAGTGCGCAGAACACTGTTTACCTTCCCACCAAAGGAACTGCTGACCTGCCGAACTTCCAGTCATCAAGTTCAGCATCTTAACCACTAAGCTACCACAGTGCATTGGATTGACTAGGGAGACTGTGTTCGAATTTCCACTCTCCTCTGAAGTTCACTATATGACCTATCCTTGTTACTCTTGCAATGAAGCCTACCTCATAAAATTGTTGTGAACATCACATGGGATTATTTTCTAAGTCTAGCTGAATCTCCAGTGAGCTCTCTCTGGGACCCTTCCAGACTCCCTTCTGTTGATATTTATTTTTAGTTTTTAAAATTAATCTCTCAGGAAGGTTGAGAAAGTGTTCCTCGTCTACGTTGTGTTGTCAGAACAAATGTATTTGTTTTATGGTCTTTGTCTGACTCTAATCATATCTTTGTCTGACTCTAATCACTGTACTACCCTGGTAAAAGCTGCATTTTGCTGTCTATGAAATGGGTATTTTATGAGACAAATACTGTATGTGAATTGACACTTCTGGATAGATCCCATTTAGTCTTGTGAACTGTTTCTTGGCAGGTTATATGCTTCTGTACCTCTGCCTTCTAGATAACATTTATTTATTTATTTAAATTTATTTATCACCCTCCTCACCGGAGTGCCCCAGAGCGATTTCACAAAACATAAAACCATCAATAAACAATTCAGACAAACGTTTAAAAGATTTTAAAAGTCAAAAAGTTTTTTAACAGTTAAAACAGATTAAAAAATTAAAACTAAGTGTTATGATTGAGAGATTAAAGGGCGAGGGGACTCAAATTAGCCCGCCGGCTGAGGTTATTGTACCACCCGCACCCCAGACCTGCCCCACTAGCCAGGTTTTTATCCCTTTCCTGAAGGACAGCAGCTCTGTCTGCATTCATAGATCAGTTGGCAGGAGGTTCCATAGGACCGGGGCGGACACAGAGAAGGCCCTTCTTCTGGTACCAGAGAGGTGCGCCTCTCTGGCCGATGGCACGACCAGAGAGCCTCTCCGGTCCACTCTGGTGGGACGGACATGTTCTCAGGGTGATGAGTATCCTGGCCCACTACAGGCCGTAGTTGGGCACCCCTGTCTTGAAAGGATCCGTTCTCAGCCAGAGGCCTGTTGTGTTCCATGTTTAAAACCATGGTGGGATGTGCCTAACATTAATACGCCTTGATTTTTTTTGTTGCCCTACTGCTGTCCCTCTCCCAACCCCACCCACCCCCTTTGCATATCTTCGCTTTTACACATCCATGTTTAAGTTTTTTTAAAAAACAAACAAAAACAAATACAAATAAAGGGAGGCCTTCCATTTAACTTCCTATCCAAAGCGAAGTATGATATGAAGATTTGGCATCCAATGCAAGTGGTGTGTTTGATTCAACTACAGTTGTACCTCGCTTAAAGAGCATAATGCGCTCCACAGGATTGCTCTTTAAGCGAGTTTGCTCTTTAAGCAAAACACCATTGTAAGAGACCAATTGTGGGGGGGATTACGAACCCCAATTTATTTGTTAAGCGAGTTTTTGGTTGGTTTTAGTTGTTAAGCGAAGCGAACATTCAGAGAAAATTCTGCTCTTTAAGCGAGTTACTCTTTAAGCGAGTTGCTCTTTATGGGAGGTTTGGCTATACCTATAAAGAGCCCTGGTAGCACAGTGGTTAAACCAGGAGCTCTCAACCTTTTTAAGATGGGGGCCGGGTCACACTCCCTTAGACAGGTTCAGGGCCATTTTGCCCTTCTTCCACCACATGGCAGTGGGGGGGGGGGGTGTCACATGAAATGGTGCCATGAGCCTCATCTGGCCCGTGGCCTGAAGGTTGAGAATCCCTAGATTAAACTGTACCGCAGCCAAAAGGTTGCGAATTTGATCCTTACAGTGATCAAGGTTGACTCAGCTTTCCCTCCTTCTGAGAATGGTAAAATGTTAATTACCTTGTGGACGGCCTGGAGAGTGCACTAAGCGCTATGGGGCGGTATATAAGTGTAATTGCTACTGCTATTCCACATTGGCACTGGTATGTATGTTAGATGTGCAGCAGAAATCTGGATCAAATGAAAGAACATTGCAAGATTGGTGATCTTGGTGCAGGGAGGCTGTCAGTGTGGTAAGAGGGTAATGTATCTTTATGCAGGAATAAAACAAAGAGTAGCTCTGGCTGTTGCCAAATACTTCCTGCAATCTGAGAAATGTAGTGCTCTACTGTTACAGTGATAAACTCTTTCCACTTGGGAGATGCTCTAATTTGTCATTCCTCTCAGTGAATATTTATCAGTCCAGACTTCTTAAAAGTGGTCCAGCAAGTCAGAAGAGCAAACAGATGGGAAGGATAAGGGTATCCAAAGTTTTTAGATAATCAGAGAAATGTGATATTTATATTTCTTGACCACACAGTTCAATTTGCTGTTTTCTTTTCATTCCTAGGCACAACTATTTTCATTAATATTCATGATTAACATTTCCTATAGTGCTTTCAAGTGTTTGAAGTACTCCACATACAATATATTATTGTGATCCTGACAACAATCTTGCAGGGTGGGTCAATGGATCCAACCTCCAGCTAAGGACACCCGGTAAGTTCATGGCAGAATTAAATTAGTATTTGCAATCATTTAGCTGTGCAGAAACGCATCCACCCTTTTTGAAAATGTGTTTTTGCTGGATTGAAATGAGACCAGACCAGTGGTTCCCAATGTGGGGCACAGGCACCAGAGGGGGACTTCGATTCCCAGAAGCCTAAGTCAGTAGATTGGCTGATCAGTGCTTTGGGGAATTGACTTAAGCTTCTGGGAATCAAAGTCCAAAATCCAAAGTTTGGGAAGCACAGTGTACAGTAAAACCTCTACATACGATTTTTTTTCCATTCCACAAGGTTATTTGTAAATCGAAAACACATTGGATTAACAGAAGAGTCCACTAGATGTCACTGTATATTTTTTGTATGTCAATTTTTTCCTATTAAAAATTTGTATGTCGAATTTTTTTTAAGCCAGGATTTTTATTTGTATGTTGAATTTTTTGTAAGTCAAACAATTTGTATGTCGGGGTTCCACTGTATATGTATGCAGTGTAGTAGATTATTTTATAAAAGTAGCCTTGGGTTTATTTATGCTTCAGATGGATTTTGTCAAAAAGCCATGCTTTTTTTAAAAAAATAATAGCTGAAGAGCCAGTGCTGTCTGCACCTGCAGATGTTTCCATTGTCATGTGGCAGGCATGACTAGACACCAGAGTGCACATAACACTGTTTACCTTCCCACCAAAGAGGTACCTATTTCTCTTTTCCAATTCCTTGCTTTCAAACTACTAGGTTGACAGGAACTGGAGTTCAATAACATACCAATAAAAATGCAAGAATACAAACAAGAATACAAAGAAATCTACACAAAATCCAAGATATGCCATCGAAACAAAGGCAGCAGATCAAATCAGCAAGCTGAAATGCCTTGACAAATAATAAAGTTGCAAGTTAGCACCAAATTAGTTGAAAAGCTTCCTAACTGGTACTAGTTGTGGACTGCAGCAGGACAACTGCAATGTTTGCCTCAGTAGCACTTCCAGTGGGAGAGGATGTGATAACTATGCAGCAATACAGAAGATTTCCTTCCTTGATTACCCAACTGCGTGCCCAGCATAGTTGGAGGACCCCCCCCCCCCCGTGCCCCCATTATCCAGACATGGACACTCCTTCATATATTTTGAGTGGACATTTGTAAAGATACCCTAAATTTCTATGTTGGGGTATGTGTGGAGAAAAAATGGGAAGAAAATAGATACAAGGGAACTTTTTCTTCTTTTTTCGTGTCCAGATCAAACCTTGGGTTGCCAAAATGAAGCCACTTTCTTGAATTTATCATTAGCCAAATGTAAGACCTAGTGGATGCATGTTCTGGCAATAATCGGCAGACCAGTAAAAGGCACTGGATTCTGAATTTCTCCACATTCTGTTATTTCTGTTATCAGTTTGTCTGCTTGTTCACCACCCAGAGTGGGTTAACACCCAGATGGGTGGTATAGAAAGCCAATAAATAAAATAAAATAAATACAGCTAATTCACACAGCGTATTGCTGTCTGCCAACAAACCCCACTTGATCATGTTGGTCTTGCATTTAGGGACCCCAACCCTCAGCTTATTCAGGGTCCTCCAAGTGACATAGAGGAGGTTGAGTTCCTGAACTATATCCTCCTTTAATGTTATTCCTTGTCCAGTGAGCTCCTTCCTCCATCTTCTAATTTGGTTTTGCTCTTGTGTACCCTCAAGAATGTTTGTTCTTGCCATAAAACTCCTCCTGGATCTAAGTCGGCAGACTTGAGGCTCATATCCATTCAGGGGATGTCAAGGATTATTCTCTTGCTTAGTTCTCTCGACATCTGCTGCTACTTCTAATGCAAGGCAACTTCACAAGTTCAAAAGTTATTTGAACGTCAAAAGTGATCTCAACACACACTGTTCAGCTTTTCATTACTCTAATCAATAAGGTTTAAATGGTATTGTCACTATTTTTTCAAGAAATGCAATGAGAAATAAATTGTCTGTCATGAAACATTTGTTCTCTTTTGGATTGTTGTCAGTTTGATGTACTGGGGAATTGAAGAGGAAAGAAATAGAAATATTTCTCTTTTGGTTACACCAGTCCCCCTCCCCTTTTAAACCCTTCCCACCTTGCTCTAATTCCATACCCTTATGCCTCTGGTGGTAGTAATTAGCTCAATGTGCTAATGAGAACCCTTAGAGGAAAGACTGACAGGTTTAATTAATGGGTGAATTTCACTTTAATAAATGTATAGGCAATTTTCTAAATACAGATGGCCCAGTCTATCCTGGAGGGAGTTCTGCCTTAGAGCCACTTCATGTGGTAAGTGTCTGAGAGAAGTGGTTAATTGGTAAAATGCGACATGATACTGATTAGAAGAGAGCTAATGGCTGCCTTTGCTTTTCAATGTATTATTCATTGCTCCTTTTAGAAGCCCACCACAAGCAGGAATGTTCAGTGAATCTGACAAGTCTAAAAGCAGTATCTATTTACTAGTGAAATATCCCACATTACAAGCACCATGAATCATTGCTATGTTGGAGGTAAGAATCAAATGAAAGTGAAATGGAAAGGAGACAAATTCATGGACACAATCCTATTTACGAACACAATTGTGTCAGTTTTTTCTTTCCTCTGGCAGGGTGTTTGTTGCATATTCAGTGCCCAAATGTACAAAGGGGATCTGAAAAGAGGGGGAACCTTACTACAGAATATGGATTGCATTATGTGTGCAGTTGTTTTATCAATTACATTTTGGCCTGTGTATTTATATTGCTGTGTACAGCTGCCCTTAGCATTAGGCAGAGTGAAGCACTGGCCTCAAGAAGTAGGAATGAAGTGGCATCAGCCTCCTGACCTAAGATTAATACTGACTTGTACTTCATGTGATAAATAAAAAGAAAGAAAGAAAGCCCTATTGCTGTGCATTTGTTGAAAAACCAGAGCCAGTCAATATATGGGTCCTCTATTCTAGTGCCTGGAGGCCTGAGCTATTCCCACTATGATTGTGTAACATGGAAGGAACACAACCAAAATGCACAAAAACACTACTGGAGGTATTTGGATCCCCTGACATTTATGGGGTTTATGGCAGATAGGGAGGGTTGGTTTAATTCCCCCAAGGCAGCAACCTGCTTTGTTTCTGTTTTAGGTACAGAAGAGAGCTGGGATTTTCTTTCCTTTTCCCCTAGCCCAGGGGTCAGTAAACCTGGCTCTCCAGGTGTTCAGTTACCAGAAGCCCAAACAAGCACACCTGCTGATCAAGACTTCTGGGTTGGCTGTCCCTGCTCTAAGCCTATGATGGTATAACACAGGGGTTCTCAGCTTTTAAAGCCGTGGGCCAGACCACGCCCCTTCAGACAGCTGAGTGGGCCAGACTGGCGGTTCCCTCACTGTAAATGCTACCATAAAATGCATCTGTGGTTGTTGTAAATGTGTCCATTTCCAGTAGTGGTGGCGGCAACGCGGGCCACATGAAATGGTGCTGTGGGCTGTAGTTTGAGAACGCCTGGTATAATAGGTATGCCTGGAATCCCCCAGTGATCCTCCTTGATGACCTGCTGTAAAACTCTCAGCAATCCATGTGCACAGGGATGGGCAGCCAAAAATTTTACTACCACACTGTGGGCAGAGCCAACATCATGGGCAGAGCCAATGTCATGATGTCATGGGCAGAGCCAATGACATGGGCGGAGCCAAAGTAAAAAACCTATTAAAATAAGTAAACATAAAAATAGAAGTTAAATAGACATAAAAATACACATTAAATACACATTAAATAGACATAAAAATATAAATTAAATACACATAAAGCACATAAAATTACACATTAAAAATAAATATACATTAAATGTACATTAAAATATACCCACCCACCCACACCCAAAGGCGAGTCACTTACCCTGGGGAGCAGGCTGTAGGGAGCATCAGGCTAGCAGCTGCTCTTCCTCCTCCCACTTGGGAGGATAGCAAGGAGGCGCTGAGGGCCTCAGCAGCAGCCACCAGTTCCTACATAGCTGTGCATGGCTGCCCAATGCTCTCCACTGCCACACTCCAAGCAGCGAATGGCTGCTTGGCTCGGCAGGGAGAGCGCTGTAGACACGCATGCACGCCTGGCACCGTAGGTTCGCATGTGCGCCAAGTGCTGTAGGCGCACATGCATGCTGAGCACTGTAAGCGTGCATGTGCAGTGGGGAAACCGGCAAAAAGGTAAGCCCCCGAGGTGGTTCTCCCCAAAAGCTGCTAATGGTTCTCTGGGACACTGGGGAAAGCTACTACCAGTTCTGGTGAACTGGTGCGAACTGGCTGCCGCCCATCACTGCATGTGCAGTTCCTGATCTACCTTCTAAAAACATGTTCCAGAAGAAGGCAAGTCTGTCCATGGGTATGTGCCCTGTCGAAGCTGAAGAAAAATCTCTTTTGCCAATCCTAAATATGAAAAACACCGTGCAGTACAATTCCCTTTCTCTCCAACTTCACATTTTATTTTGTCAATTTATTCCACTTTCCTACCACAGTAATCATCAGTTACTAGAGTACCTTAGCCCAGCCTGGTGCTCCTCTGATGAGTTCAGTCAGTGTTAAAGTTAATGAAAGGCAATTATATGTGAAAGTGCTATCAAACATTTCAGGGCATTTTATTAGTTCTATTAGTCAGAGGTTGTACATGTCATGGGATTTTGCTTTTCTCTTAATTAGACCTTCATGAGAGAATATCAAATTTGATTATCCATTTAGTAATTTATTATAAAATAAAGAGACTGAGGGACCAAGCGGTCCTCATGTGCTGAGCAAAATCCTATGGCAAAGAAACCACCAGCTGTTGCAGCACACCTCACAACCCACCATGGCCCCTCAGACTGTCAACAATTTTAATATATTCATTTATTTGGGTGGGAGGACCACTGACCTTTCCCCCCGGTTTGGAGGGGCGGCCCTGTGATTAATGTTAGTAGTTTGAATACATATAAGCTGAGGCATAAAAGAAGTCAGGTCTTCATAAGTAACACAACGAGCAATTGAGAGATCAATACTTGGAATCTCACTCTGCAACAAAGTTAAATATATATATATATATATAAGGATATCAGGTGAAGATCTCTGCTAAAAGTTGTAGTAACAGAATACTTGGCAAACAAATTAAGGTGGGTTGGCCATGTTGCACTCACAAGTGACAATAGATGGAGTACCAGAATAATGAATCGGTATCCGAGAGATCGTGAAAGACCTAGGGGAAGGCCACCTCACAGATGGTAAGGTTTTCTCAAGAAAAATGTTGGACTAAAATGGAGAAAAACTGCCAGAGACAGATCGCTATGGAGAGAAATTGTGCAGAATGTCGTTGCTGAGATGTCCACTCATACTAGGACTACTGACTAATGACTCCAAGGTATCCAAGGTCTTCACATATTGCATTGTTAATCTTGGAGAGACAAACTCCCTGCAACAAGGTGCAAGAATGGCTGCCATCTTAAATAATTCAAGCTGATTAGGACCACAAGTTGCTATTAGTCAGGATTGCTATACCCCATCTCCACTGTCAGAGGCTGTATTCCTCTCGGCATCAATGACCAGGGAAAGTGACCAGTTTGCAGGTTTCTCAAAGGCAGCTGGTTGGCCATGAGGACACAAAGCTGGACCAGGGGAGCTTTCTGGACCAATCCAGCACAGTATTTCTAATGTCTGTATGTTCTTATGAAACAGGACAGCAGGTTTTGAAAACTATAGCCATCTTAGCCTGTGCAGGCATTCAGATAAAAAAAAAACAGATGAAAAACAAAAATAAAAACAAGAGACAAAAACATTTTGGCACCTTAAAGACTAACTGCTCCAGTGTACTGTGAGATTTTGTAGATCAAGTCCACCAGTTTTAGAGACCAATTTAAAAAGACTGAATATTGCTTAAGGGTTCTTAAGACATTGCCAAGTGTAAAATCTTACACTGATTCCCACAGTTTGTCACTTGTGTCAGCTATGCTTTTGTTATCTTGTTGACTGATAATTGATATTATTCATAGCCTAATAACCTATTCTTTTACTAGCAAACCATTTCACTTTGTCCATTGTCTGTATCCCCATCTGACCATGAGCCCATCATAAATATGATTGGCTCACTCTTATGTCTGAAGAAGCCAATATAAGAGTGGTCAACAAAAACTCACATTAAAATACAGCAGAGCAGTTAGTTTTAAGGTGTCACAATCAGTGATGGGATGTCCCCGGTTCCAGACGGTTCCCTGGAACCGGTAAGAACAATTTCGGAGGGTTCTCCGAGAGGGTAGTCTATTTTTAAGGCGTCCGGTTCCGGACGCCTGAAAAAAAGAAATTTTTTTTTAAAAAATTGGAGCCAAAATGGCTCCAATTCAGTGCGCATGCGCAGAAGTCAATCTGACGCATGCGTGCTGCAATTTTAAATTGCGCATGCGTCAGATTCTGTTTCTGCGCATGCGCACTTGTTTTTGCCGGAGCCGGACCATTTTGAAGTGGCTCTGGCAGTGGCGGAGGGCTTAGGAGGAGGAGCCGTGCCTAGCTGGACGGCCCAGCGCTCCCAGCCGCAACTCTCCACGGGCGCCCCAAGCCTCGCCGCCCGGCGGTGTGCCTAGCCGGGCGGCCCAGCGCTCCCGGCCGCAACTCTCCATGGGCAGCTCGGGGCCGCCCGGCTCGGCGCGCCGCGGAGCGCCGAGGCTCGGGGCCGCCCGTGGAGAGTTGCGGCTGGGAGCGCTGGGCCGCCCGGCTAGCTAGGCGCGCCGCCGGGCGCCGAGGCTCGGGGCCGCCCGTGGAGAGTTGCGGCCGGGAGCGCTGGGCCGCTCGGCTAGCTAGGCGCGCCGCCGGGCGCCGAGGCTCGGGGCCGCCCGTGGAGAGTTGCGGCCGGGAGCGCTGGGCCGCCCGGCTAGCTAGGCGCGCCGCCGGGCGCCGAGGCTCGGGGCCGCCCGTGGAGAGTTGCGGCCGGGAGCGCTGGGCCGCCCGGCTAGGCGCGGCGCCGGGCACCAAGACTCGGGGCCAGCCCCAACGGTCCCCATTGTAAGTGGGGTTTGTGTTTGGGGTGGGTGGGTGTTTGGGTGTATTTTTATTTAATTATTATTTTATTTATTTATTTTATTAACGGTTTTGGGGGGGGTTTGAGGGGTGTGTGTGTGTGTTTTATTTTTATTTTATTTATTTTATTTTTGGCCCCGCCTACAACGTCATGATGTCATGACGTTGGCTCCACCCATGACGTCATGACGTTAGCTCCGCCCCCACTGTGATGACGTCAGGGTGGGGTACTAAATTTTTTATCATCCCATCACTGGTCACAATGTTTTTCTCTCCTTTTTGGTTTCTGCTTTGTTTTGTTTTTTAAAATCAAGTCAACAGGTGTTCACTGTATAGCATTTTCCATTGGGTGTTTGTTTTCATTCATTTCAAAAGAGAGCACTGGATGGAGAAGACTGAAATGTAAATCCTCTTAACTTGTTAGTAGGCTACCTGTCTTATGGCAGAAATCTGTCAAAATACTGATGCTATACAGTGGTACCTCACTTAAAGAGCATAATGCATTCCACAGGATTGTTCTTTAAGCGAGTTTGCTCTTTAAGCAAAACACCATTGTAAGTGACCAACTGTGACTTCTGGCAGGGTGGGATTGCAAATCCCAATTTAGTTGTTAAGCGAGTTTTGGGTTGGTTTTAGTTGTTAAGCGAGGCGACCATTCAGTACAGCCTGGGGAGAGGCAACTACAGCTGCATCGGGCTGGCGGCTACAAAGACCTCGCCACCACCCCACACTGAACTCCAGACGCTGCTCTCGCCCAGTCCTGCCTGGGGAGAGGCAGACACCGCTGCTCGGACTTCTTCGCCTGGCGGCCAGGAGGCATGGGATCTTGCTCCGGCTACCCCAACGTTGCTGGCCTCGGCCTCGGGAGGGTGCAGCGC
The DNA here is from genome assembly GCA_030440675.1 of Furcifer pardalis. Taxonomy (NCBI): domain Eukaryota; kingdom Metazoa; phylum Chordata; class Lepidosauria; order Squamata; family Chamaeleonidae; genus Furcifer; species Furcifer pardalis. The sequence continues at coordinate 94,888,615 of CP126895.1, read as the reverse complement.
AGCTGTGGGGAGCGGCCGGCCAGCATAGGAACTCTGCTCCAGCCTCCGCTACCACCGGACTCTTCTCTCAGCCGGCCTCGGCCTCGAGAGAATGCAGCGCAGCTGTGGGGAGCGGCCAGCTAGCATAAAAACGCTGCTCATGCCTCCACCACCACTGGACTCTTCTCTTGGTCGGCCTCGGCCTCGAGAGAATGGAGCGCAGGTGTGTGGCATCCGATTGGTAGTTAGAATGTATTATAGCATGTTATATTGTGTTGATATGATATCTTTTGTAATTGTAATTTGTAGCAGATACCTTGATATTTTGATACTCTGTTTCTTGGTTCTAGACCCACTTGACTGTATTGTATTGTAGTGCTAGATATATTTGGCTGTATTGCATTATGTTGCTATATTTATATTATGTAGCTGTATTTATATTTGACGTTGTAATACTGTGATATATGTTGCCTTTTGGTTTGATATTGTAATATTGTGATATATGTTGCCCTATAGTATGTTAGCCGCTCTGAGTCACTTCAGCGAATAGAGCGGCATACAAATCTGAATAATAATAATAATAATAATAATAATAATAATAATAATAATAATAATAATAATAATAATAATAATAATAATAATAATAATAATAATAATAATAATTATTATTATTATTATTATTATTATTATTATTATTATTATTATTATTATTATTATTATTATTATTAATTTATTTATTTTATTCATTTATTATTTTTATTTTATAACATTTATACCCCGCCCTCATCCAAAGACTCAGGGCAGATTACAAAATTAAAAAGACAATTAAAAACATATTGATTACATTTAAACAATTAAAAGTTAAAAGGTTTAAAAAGTTAAAAATATCAGGGAGAGAGTTGGGGATTATTCAAAAGAGCCAGCCGACAGAACTGACTGTCCGGTCCAGACCCCACACATGCCCTGCCAGCCAGGTCTTTACCCCCCTTCTGAAGGGCAGCAGCTCTGTCTGGAGGCGCAGCTCACTTGGCAGAAGGTTCCATAGGGCCGGGGCGGACAGAGAAAAGGCTCTCTTTCTAGTGCTAGAGAGGTGAGCCTCTCTTGCTGATGACATGACCAAAGACCCTCTCCAGTCCACTCTGGTGCGACGGACAAATGTCCTCGGGGCAATGTAATCTCTTAAGTATCCTGAACCACTACCATGTAGGGCTTTAAAGGTAATAACCAGCACCTTGAATAGCACTCGGAGGCATATTGGAAGCCAGTGCAGCTCTCGAAGCAGTGGTGAGGCACGAGCATAATGCCCGCATGCCATCACAGCCTGAGCAGCATTCTGGATGAGATTCAGACTCCAAATGGTCACCAAGGGCAGCCCCATGTAGAGCGCATTACAGTAATCAAGTCTGGAGGTTACCAAAGTGTGTGTGATCATGAGCAAGGAGTCCTGGTCCAAGAGCGGGCATAACTGGCGTACAACATGAAGTTGTGCAAAGGCCCTCCTAGCCATGGCTGCTATCTGCTCTTTGAGCAGTAGTCATCAGTCCCAGAGGACCCCCAGGTTATGCACCAGGTCTGTTTGGGGCAGAACCACCCCATCCAGAACCAAAGATGGTAGCTCCTGAGATAACGCAGGACCCCTGACCCACAACCACTCAGTCTTGCCAGAATTCAGCTGTAGCCCATTGTCCCCCTAACAGCCTCCAGGCACCTGGAAAGGACTTCCACTGCATCGCTAGGGTCCCCATGAGCCGAGATTTACAGCTGGGTATCATCTGCATATTGATGATACCTCATCCCATGGGAATGGATTATCTCACCCAGCGGTTTCATGTAGATGTTAAATAGGAGAGGCAAGAGCACCGAGCCCTGAGGCACCCTGTATTGGAGAAGCCTAGGGCTGGATTTCTCACTCTGCAACCACACCGACTGGGTCTGGCTCTTCAGAAATGAGGAAAACCAGGACCACACAGTGCCCTGGATCCCCAATCCTAAGAGCCTTTCCAGAAGGATACCATGGTCAACGGTATCGAAAGCCACTGGGAGGTCAAGAAGAGCCAGGACAGACAGACGGACGCTATCCTGCTCTCTCCAGAGATCATCCACCAGTGCGACCAATGCAGTTTCCATACCATATCTGGGCCTGAAACCTGACTGGAAGGGGTCCAGATAATCCATTTCATCCAGGATCTCCTGTAACCACCCTGCCACTGCCTTCTCCAAAACCTTGCCCAGAAATGGCAGGTTGGACACAGGCTGATAATTTGCCATTATCGCTGGGTCGAGGGATGGCTTCTTCAGGAGGGGGCGCACCAGAGCATGTTTTAAGAGGTGCTGGAAAAAAACCCTCCCACAATGAAGAGTTGATGATTGCCTTGACCCAACCACCTGTCACCATCCTGGTAGATTTAATTAACCAGGCGGTGCACAGATCTAACGCACAGGCAGTGGCATGGACAGCTTCCAGGAGCCTGTCCACTTCCTCAGGGACAACTGGATCAAACTGATCCCAGATAACATGGCCAGACTGCACTTCAGTCAACCCCAGCTCTACATTTTCCATGCCAGGATTCAACTCTGAGTGGATCTGAGTGATTTTCTCAAGGAAATGTTTGCATTCCATGTCTTAAGGCAAACTTGTTGTTTTGGCCAAGTCTTCCAGCATGATCCGAAGGGTGTGTGTCTGATGATTAGATCATTTAATAAACCATCTCATTTATGTGTGACTTTAGGCAGAGCATTTGATTTGCACATTATTTTCTCACTTCATATCTTTTTTCACTTCATAGTCCCCTAAACTCGCCAGTCTCGGTCTGGGCAGCCCTGTGGTTGTTGTATGGAGAATGTTTACTCCCAGGAATCTTTTGGACTTAAAAGGATGGGAACTGCCTCCTAATTGCCCAATTAGTCCTAATGCTGCAGAGTGTTGACTGTTTAGTTACCACGTATTGTGTACAAAACTAATTGTGGTGAAAGCAAATGAATGGGAAGGAAACAAACAAGCTACTAGAAAATAATTACATGGAGTGTTTCTTTTTAGTACCTGTAGAGCAGATTTCATTATAGTCAACAGCTTCTAAAGCTGCTCAAAATAGCGGTGTTTGTCATTTTCATAGAAACTTGATAATGACATTAATTTATCTTAATGGCCTGTTCTATTGTTATAAATAGTAAAATTAGCTCAAATTGTCTTGCTTTTGCTGGTTTTGGATGGTTCCAGAGGGCCGATGAGTAGGTAATTTGATGTGCTTGACAGACTTCCAATAATTTGTTATGTGGAACATGAGTAATGTTAGTGCCATTAATGTTCATTTTCTTCTAAATTCATTACTGCCCTTTTCCCTTTTATCTTTTTTAATGTCTGGGCCATTTTTCTATATTTCAAGTGGCTCTACCAAGCCTATTCATATTCCTCTATAGTAGCTATTAACATTCTGAGCACAGGAAACATCAGGAAGAAAAACAACTTTTTATGGAGCAATGGGTTCAGCGGCTGTTTATGACCCAAAGCAGGTAAAACAGGGTGACACAGGCAACAGTCGTAATTAAATGAAATCTCATTGTAAAGAAATTTAAATGTTTTCATGGTGGGTTTTTTTTTACAAAGACTGATGCAAAGAAAAACATTCACAGAAATCCTCAGAAATGTCTATGAAGCTGAAAATGTTTTAATATATAACAAATCATTTGACTTTTATTATTATTATTATTATTATTAATAATAATAATAATAATAATAATAATAATAATAATAATAATAATAATAATAATAATAATAATAATAATAATAATAATAATAATAATAATAATAATAATAATAATAATAATAATTTAGATTCATTATCCCGCCCCAATCAAAGAAAAAAAAAGGACAACAAATTGCAGCAACAAAAAAATTAAATTCTATTCGCACAATCAATTCCTTTCTTTATGTGTTACTTGTGTTTAAATTTCACCAGATGTTTTAGTCCTAAACAGTAGCTGTATGGAGGGGATTTACTGGTACCAATCAATTTAATTCTTATTGTCCCTGAGAAATAGTCCTTTGGAATGGCATGATTAATGGTAGAAATGTGCTCCTTCTTGCTTCTAGCAGTTTTGGATTCCTAACTCTTTTCCTACCTACTATATATTTTCAGGGTTTTGCACCAACACTGAAGTGAGGGGGAATACAGTAAAACGTCACATAAAGAACACCTTGCTTAGAGACTAACTCACTTGAAGAGCAGAATTTTCTCTGAATGGGTGCCTCGCTTAACAACTAAAACCAACCAAAAACTTGCTTAACAACTAAATGGGGGTTTGCAACCACCACCACCCGCCGCCAATTGGTCACTTACAATGTTGTTTCACTTAAAGAGCAAACTCGCTTAAAGAGCAATCCCATGGAACACATTATGCTCTATAAGCAAGGTACCACTGTGTATATATAATTGTGTCAGAAGCACACAAAGGTGCTTTCTGGGTTGAAAGGATTTTTCTTGGAGGAAACCTGCTCAGGGGATTCCTGAATGAGGCTCCTTTCATGTCCCCATGATCTTTTCCCACCGAAGTGGTCCCTAGTTATCTACTTGCAATTTCTTGCTTTCAAACTGCTAAGTTGGCAGGAGATGAAACAGAGGCGGGTACTCATACCATCATATTTTAATGGAAAAGGGAGACTTGATTTAATGCAGTCTTGCTAGCTGGATTGTGTCCAAATAAGACACAAGGGAAAATAATAATCTGCTACAGGTTTAACTCCTTGGCTCCTGAATATTTATTTATTTATTTATTTATTTATTTATTTATTTATTTATTTATAATTCCTATTTATATAGCTTCCCACTTGCCACATCGTGGCAACTCAGGGCAGCTTACATATAAAATATAGAACTAGAAAATCACAAAATAAAGACACCAAGAAGGGGAAAACACAAAAGTTTGAGCAATGGGGCAAGGCATCCTTTGCTGCCTGCGCAGCTGGGGTGACGAAAGCAGCCACCCGCACGGCCGGGGCAGCGTCTTCCGCCGAGGCTCCTGCTGGCGGCCCTTTTCTATCTCCCCGGACAGGTGTTTCAAGTCCGAGGGAGGGTGGAGAAGTCCGGGGCTGCCCACGAAACAGCCACCCACCCTCCAAATCTAGCCTTTGGCCCTACACTAAAGGCCTATCCAATTGGTTTTCTAAGAATGCATAAGGTACAGAGAAAGAGCCTCCTTAAAGATTGTGGTATTTGTGAACCACAATCAGTCATACCCTGGTAATAGCACCCTTGTGTTGCCAGCTCATCTTTCTTTTGCTAGGTCAGGCAAAAGGAACTGCAGAATGAACTCACCAATAGAGGAGCCTTTGTTTTGGCATTTTCACATCTGGCCTAGACACAGAAGAAGAAGCATGCATCGGTAGCAACAGGGATAAAGGGCACCATGTTCTCTGGTGGAGCAGATAGGGCTGTCTTACGATCCTTCCGAGCACTACCAAAAGATGCTTCTGAGTACTTAATGCTCAGAAAATCCAGGGGAAACCCTGAGAAAGGTTGTCATAAGTCAAAACTGAGTTGATGGCAGAAATTATATATATATATTACAAATACATAGCTCTAAATGGCCACCAAGTTGCGAAAGTAACGTAGAATAATTCTTCAGTCAGGAGATGTTTCTGTGTATTGAGTTCCCCCTTTCCCAGTCAAACTTTTGTAGTTGTATGCTAGAGCTGAGGAGAGGCCAGTTTTCCTAATGGAAATGCTGACAGACCTTTACTTAGAGCGTTCCAGAGAGAGTGGCCCTGTAATTATTCAATTGCCTAATTCCATTTATCTTCCATGAACCATTATGGGCTGGTGACATACTGCAGCATCCATAGCACAATACATAACCCAGTCTAATGGACTGTAGACAACGTCAGTTAAATGGAATAATGTTTGTGCCTTGTGCTCAAAAGCTATTATTTTATAAATGAAGGCAGGTGGATGCATTTACATTATTAGGATAAATATTTATGAACTCTATCTCTGATACCCTGCATTATGAAAGCATTATCTTCCACGTGTGTGTGGTTTTTTTAAAAAAAAAAAACTTCGTATGTACAATACAAAGAACAATCCAGTCCTGAATATATTTTGATGACTGTGGTTTGTGGTGCTCCTTCTTTACGCCCCCAAGATAGCATGGCACTTGAAATGAGAAGGATTCTTTCCATTTAATCGTTTGCATTTGCTCCAATTACAGAAAAAGTTATCTTGAAGCAAAGAATAAAAATGTGCATGCTGTGACACTTTGTGATGTTTTATTAATCCAATGTTAAAACAATAACTTCCAATTTCTGTATTCAAATATGAATGAAAATTGTAATTAGTGAACCAAATACAATTAAACAAATACATCACTAGGCATAAGAAAGCGGAGGAGAGAAAATCTAGAAGGTGCTGGGATGAGATTGCTGATCCTGCAACCCCATTACAAGTACTTTATCCCTTCTTCTTCAGCTGCCGTATATCATCATGGTGATAGTCTTCCTCTTCTTAACTCATGAGAACAGTTCTTCCAAGAACATGCCACACCAGTTTCTCAGGTTCTTCAGCCATAAAGTCTGTCTATGTGTAGGGCCTCTCTTCTCAGGGATCTTTCCTTGCAGAGAGAGTTGGAGTATTCTATACTTTATATGGCCAAGGTATTGGAGCTTTCTTTGATTGATGGCCTTAAAGAGTTCTTGTTCTTTATCCATCTGGCGTAATACTTCTACAATAGACACATGGTCAACCCACGATATCCTTAGCCGTCATCTGTAGATCCACATTTCAAAAGCTTCCATTCTCTTTTCAGATGATTTAGTTAATGTCCAAGCTTCAACTCCATATAGCAATACTGGGAATGCACAACATCTCAATATTTTGGATCTTTTTAGCGAGAGTTAGATCTCTGCTGCATAACAAATGTCGCATTTTATTAAGGTGGATCTTGCTTTTTCTATTCCTATTTTAATCTCTACCTCAGGATCCCAATTTTCATTTAAGAGACTCCCTAAATAGACAATTTTATCCACTCTTTAGATTTCTTGTGTTCCTGACATTAGGTTGCTGATATGAGTAGAGGAGAAAATGGATACTTTTAGCAGAAAGGGTCCCCTGCACCCTCAGGAAGCAGAATCCAGAAGCACATTTTCCCCTTTGCCCAGTCTTCTTTTAGATTTCAGATAGACCAAGAGGGAAGAGAGTGTTTGATGCCACTTCCCAAATGTGTCCTTTGAAGAAAAGCTAAAGGTGAGATGAGTAAAGGATGCCTTTGCCCAAAGGGTGCTCAATATGCTAACTTATTCATAAATACCCTAATTGCCTCTGGATTTCAGCCTTCTGCTCTTCTTTATGCATTTCAGTTCTCTCTACTGTGCAGCGGTCTACTGATACACCAACATTCTAGTTTCATAGATAAAATACCATATATTGTATCAGTGGTGGCGAACCTTTTAGAAACTGTGTGCCCAAACTGCAACCCAAAAACCAATTATTTTTCGCAAAGTGCCAACACAGCAACAGGGGAGGAAGGAAATGTTCCTGTTGGGTTGCTGAGTAGAGGGGCGGGGTGAACTCTGTGCTAGGGGAAGGAGGAAGTGCTCCCATTGGGCTGCTGGGCAGAGGGGTGGGGCAAACTCTATGCTGGGGTGACTGGATAGGTGTCCACAGAGAGGGCTCCGAGTGCCACCTCTGGCATGCATGCCGTAGGTTCACCACCACTGTCATATATACATTGGAGCTATCTCCACAAGTCCAAAAGGTTAAAATACTGGAGCATAGAAAGGATACTGTTTGATCTTCAAGTCTCAGAATTCACTAATTTGTAACAATCAAAACTGTAATAAACTCATGCTAGGATAAATATATCTCTTAGAATTCTAAAAAGAGCCCCTTTTCTAATAATGTACTGGCCATACTATGTTTCACAAACCAACAAATAGCAAATGTCATGTCATGTCATGTTATGTTTGATCTCAGTTTTGCCCAATTGAGTACCCATTGGCCATGGCAGACAGGAATGATGAGGCTTGCTGTACTTCACTACCAACATTGTGATTTAGCTCCCTTTTAGCATTTCTTCTTAGATGAAGGGACAGGTCCATAGAGCAAAGACAATCAGTTCATTCTTGTCAAGCAGCTACATCTTTAAAAATTCAGACACATTGAGGAGTCTCCAAAATCTGCTCTGGCAATGAGTTTTCCTACGTGAATTATTATCCCATTTGAAGCACAGAATCTCCCTCAAATGGATTTAAAACCATATTGTAGTGAAATATGTAGTTTATTCCATTAACTACTGACTGAGTCAATTGGAGAAGAGCTGTTATTATATTCAATAGAAGGCTAAGATGCGGTTCATTTCCGATAATTGCAAGCCCATGGTCTAAAGAGTCTGTAAAAGCTTTTAATCTGAGGCATTTTTTGGTTCATAATTATAAAAGGCCCTGTAAAACTGGAATCAAAAGCTTCACCCAGTATGATCTAAAGCTCCAGAGAAAAAACACACAGGTAGGTTATGTGCACTTATACAATTTTAAAACAGTGGTTGGGCATGCAGGTTTTGCATTTCAATCTGAAAACCATTTGTCTGGAAGTTAGCAGTGTTACGGCACTTTAAAGACTGCATTGTTTGTTTTTTACTCTCTGCTATGTTTGAAACAGAGACTAACATGCCTGAAAGAAGTAACTTTACCAAGATCTGAAAGTAAGAAACTAATTAAACTAATTAATTAATTAACAAAAAAAAAATGAACCTCGATATCCTCTGAATGGATATGCGCCTCAAGTCCACAGGCTCAGATTCAGAAAGAGCTTTATGGCAAGAACAAACATTCTTGAGGGTACGCAAGAGCAAAACCAAATTAGAAGATGGAGGAAGGAGCTCACTGGAAAAGGAATAAAATTAAAGGGGGATATGGTGACTTGCCACCCCGCCACCCCTAGGTAGGAAAGTCCTACCTTCGGGGGGCTTGCCAGTCTCGGAGGCAGGGCAGCCACGTGCCTAGGATCCATACGGCGCGGGCGAGGCCTAGCCTCTGGGGCGGGACAGGCCCAGCAGGGAGCCCACCATCGGGGTCCCAGGCGCATGCCCCCCCCACTTCCTAGCCTGGCGTTGGCAGCTCGTCCGCCTTTGGCGGCATCAGCACCCAGAGGGGCGAGGCCAGTGGTCTTTGCAGCCCTGCAGCTGGAGCAGTGCCAGCCAGGCCTTGCGGGGGGGGGGGGAGGTCCTCTGCTGGGCTGTGGCAACCGCCAGCCTCAGTTCCCGGGTGCCACTGTCGCCAAAGGCGAACAAGCTGCCGCTGCCGGGCTCGGATGCACCACCGTGCCGTGCCAGGCCGTGCCAGGCTGTGCTGCCAGGCTAGGCTGCACTGTGCTGCTGGGCCTGGCCTGGCCGGGCTGGGCTAAGCCATGCCGCCGTGCCACCGCCATGCCGTTTTGCCACAGCACCGCTTTGCTGCTGGGCCGCTGCTGTTCCTGCCTGCCTGCCTGCAGCTCCCTGACCACATGCCAAGTAAGTGACGGGTTTGTGTTTGAGGTGGGTGGGTGGGTTGAGGTGTGTGTTTTATGTAGTTTGTTTTTATGTGTATTTAATGTATTTATGTATTATATGTATTTATTTTAATTTGTATTTTAATGTGTGTTTTTATTTAATTTTTAATTATTTTTTATTATTTTACTTTGGCTCTGCCGATAACGTCATGACGTCATGATGTTGGCTCTGCCCATGACATCATGACGTTGGATCCGCCCACAGTGTGGTAGTAAAATTTTTGACAGCCCACCACTGCATTTATGGCAATTTTTCATCATCTGTAGGACACAGTCCTCATTTATGCTAAGCACTTACATAATACATCATTGTATTATAGTTGTCTGTATAGCACTATCAGCATGGTTGCCCTAAGGATGTCAGACTTGACAAAGGCTTGTTGAGGCAATTTTGACACAAACAGTGTGGGTCAGACTAAACATTAAGGGAATACATAATCAATGAATTATCTGGCTGCAGAGGCAGAGAGCTTGATTCCCCAGTGTGTCTTGTAGGACAAGGCTCCCCAACCACTGGGCAGCAAACCAGTACCAGGCCATGGGCTGTCCAAAACCAGGTCATGGGGGGGGGGGTGCTGGGAGTCCTGATGGCAGCCTTCTGCCCCCAACATGCTCCACTGGTGTGCCCAGCAAACAGAGCAAGAGCATAGGCTTCAGACACAGCAGATGATGATGATGATGATGATCAACTTATATGCCGCCCCACTGGTGAAGTGCGACTCTGAGCGCCTCACAAACATATCCTCAACACAATATACATTCACAGAATGAAATACCATAAAACACAATTTACATAATAAAACACAATTTAACACTAAAATAGCACATAGCAATTAAATAACATAGCAATTATATAACAAAAAGTCCTTTGCCGCTCAACGTCCTCAATAAGGCCCGGGGCTCAACACCCTTTGCAACATCAGCGGCTTTTTAAAGCCCTCCAACCAGCCAGTGACGAGGGCTCAGAGGGGGCCGTCCGGCATCTGGTCTTCAGCCGCCCAGGCTCTGGTGGCTTTTAAAGCCCTCCAACTTCAGATAGGCAGGTGGCCGGGCCCTTCTTCCACGTTGCTTAACTACAGCTCTTACAGTAATTATGCACTTTATTGTATTTTATTATGCACTTGCACCATCCAATCCCACCACCACTTACCGGTCTGCGGAAAAATGGTTCAGCATGAAGTCAGTCCATAAAGCAAAAAAGGTTGGGGGACCCTGTTGTAGGAGAACATACAGATTCTGGACAGTCCCAGGGTGCCCCCCCCCCCCAAGGTGTGAATACTAAACCTTCTGAGTACTCTGTACTTAGAAAAACGTGGAAAACGCTGCTAAATCATAACTAATCATAATTATTATCTACATTCTCCATAATTAACCCATTTTCCTTTCCACCAAGGAATTCTATAGTGACACAAGTTTAGCAAACGGACATGCAAAGAAAACTTGTGTTTACTTTCCAACGATCACTCATAAAACAGTTCTAAATTCAACATGGATAAGTGAGGGAAATCATGTGTTCTAGCAAATACAGTAGATGTCTTTTGTCACTTTGTGGAAGCATCTGGAAAAATGTGATCAATGTACTGTTTAGCCTGACACTGACAGACCTGTTCTGTGCTCTAAATTTTACATTCATATCTAACTTTCTTCACAATAGTGTATTGTCTCATTCCTTATCCTCACAACATTTTTTCTGTCAGCAAAGAGACTGTCCTGCATAAGGTCACCCAGTGCTTTCTTGATGACATGGAAACTAGATTCATGGTTTTCCAAATCTCAGCCTAATACTCTTACCTGCTACACTACTGTATCCTGAAGGATTTGACTATCTTCCTAGCCCTGTGATGACGAACCTTGGCACTCCAGATGTTCTTGCACTTCAATTCGCAGAAGCCCAAGCACCCTGTGAATCCACATGAATAGGTTTACTGCAATTCATCCGGCCTGGGCTGCCCTCGTCGCTCCCGGAAGCGGAAGAACATTTGGAGTGCCAAGGTTCACCATCAAGGTCCTAGCCATTCAAAATAAGAGCAGTAAACTTCACTTCCTTGTCAGTGTATTTAAGCATTGACTCCACATAGCAACAGTAATTACACTGATATACCGCCCCATGGTGCTTAGTGCACTCTCTGGGCAGAATACAGGTAATTCGCATTTTGCCATCAACATGCTAGCTCCTCATTTTAACAACCTCAGAAGGATGGAAGGTTGAGTCAACTTTGCGTCATGGTCAGAACAGAACTCGCAGTGTTTTGGCTCGAGTAAGGTGGTTTAACGACTGTGCCACTAGGGTTTAGCCTGCATACATACAAGCGAGTTTCAATATTGTGCTGTCAATGGGTTCCCAATGGCCTCCTCCCAAGGAGGAAGCAAAGCTGGGCTAGAGAGGTAAGAAATATGAGGAAATGATTCTGCAATTATGGCAAGTAAAGTGGTCCAACTGGGCGGTGCCACTCCAAGGTGGCAGAGGAGAAGGAGACTTCAAGTGGTTAAAAACAGCAGCAGCACCAAACTACAGGCATTTTGCTGCTGAAGCACTTTTGCTGCAGTTTAATTTAATGAAATGGAATGTCATTAAATTTTAGCAGATGCCCATAACTGAAGCTGTAAAACAAACTTGCTCATTATTTTAATTGCATAGGTGGCTGATGATTCATACACATAGATGGACTGTACCCTGAAGATGCCAATGATCAGGCAAAGTGGTGCTCCAGGATCCAAAGAGTGGGCCCCACACCTGCGGGGAAAACACCGAGGAGAAGGTGGCTGGTGATCGGTGTGGGAGATGCAATCAAAGGGTTGGGGGTGAGGTACCCCCTTTCACTCAGCCCACAATGTTCATTATGCACTTGTCCTTCATTCAGTCCCAGTCTAAATGCATCTAGTGGGCAAGTTAGGCAAAGATAAAGGTTGTCCTTGGTTGAAATCCAGTTGTATCCAACTCTAGGGTTCAGTGCTCATCTGTTTATAGCCAAAGAGTCAGCGCTTTCTGGGTTGCCAGGCGTTGGCATGACAAAACACTGGATTGCACGGAATGCTGTTTACCTTGTCACCAAAGTGGTATCTATTTATCTACTTGCAATTTCTTGCTTTTGAACTGCTACGTTGGCATCAGCTGTGACAGAAACGGGAGCTCACTCTGTCATGTCACACTGGGGTCTCAAACTGCTGATCTGTTGACCTTCCAGTTGTCAAGTCCAGCATCTTAACCTCTAAGCCCATGATGGCGAACCTTAGCACTCCAGATATTCTTGGACTTCAATTCCCAGAAGCCCAAGCCCCAGTGAATCCACATGAATGGGTTTACTGCAATTCATCTGGCCCATGCTGCCCTCATCACTCCCGGAAGCGGAAGTAAAATACCCCCATACCGATGTGGAGTTAAAGTTATAAGTAAAAGAGTATGCTGTGCTTATCTTAACTATCCAAAGATTATGCTAAATTTTAATGTCTTTATTCATGTTATATTTTCATTGTGTTTGTTTCATTTAAATATAAGTTGCTTTGATCCGCCTTCATTAAACAGCAGTTAGATAACTATCTGCCAAGAATGCTCCCGGGGTGATTTGGACTAGATGAGAGTTTCCCAAACAATGTTCCTCTGAACACTGGTGCTCCATAGAAGGTCAATAAGTGTTCTGTGAAAATATATATGAAATTCTGGTAAAACTCATTGACACATGTGTAATGCCACAAAGTTTGTTTTGTATTCATCAGTGGTGGGATTCAGCAGGTTCGTACCAGTTCGCCAGAACCGGTAGCAGAAATTCTGGCTGGCCCCATCTATCTAAGTTTTGAAATAAAGTACTCCTAATTCGGGTGCAACGCAGGGCTTTCCCCCTGGCCACGCCCACCATATCATGCCCACAGCATGATAGTAAAAAAATTTGAATCCCACCACTGCATCCATCCTCTCGATGTGAAACATCAGCTTGCAAGAGAAGTTTGTTTTGCAACCGTTTGCAAATCAGTAGGGGCTGCTTCATAGCAAGTTTGAATAACAACCGGGAATTTTCCATTGTCAGTTGTAAAAGACTACAATGTCACTTTTCTGTTAGGTTGGCTAGCCATTATGCGCTTCTGTACCTATGTGTATAATATTGTGTCTGACGTTACAGGAATTTGTAATTCAACAACCCAAAAACATTATTGATTCTTTACTGTTATTTGTTATTCTTTTATTTGTTTGTTATTTTCAAAAGTTTTGTTTTGTATAAATACAATTTTGGGACAAATATTTATTTTGGTTTTTTTTTTTAAACTCTTACACTTATTTACATTATTTGTTATTAAAACTGAAAAAAACCAAGCCTATTTTAGTTAGAAAAGCCAAAGTGTTCCATTACAATTTTAGGATTTGTAAAGTGTTCCATGAGAAAATAAGTTTGGGAAACACCGATCTAGATCAGGAGTCCCCAACCTTTTTTGCACCACGGACCGGTCTCATGTGGAACAATTTTTCCAGACCAGTAATTGCGGGGGAGTGGGATTTTTAATCTCTCCCGTCTGCCAGCCACAGCTTGATATGGGCCTGGTGGTTGGGGACCCTTGCTCTAGATGACCCTTGTGGTACTCTCCAGCTCCATAGGCAAACAACATACAGCATCCTACTGCAGAGCATTTTGGCTCAGAATCACACTGTGTCTACAGATGAGCTGCAGAAAGCTATTTGTATTTCTGTTGTGATCTACACTGCCTGCGTGGACAGTCCACTTGTCTGCCTTCTCTTCAACAGCCTAAGAGGTATCAGTTCTTAGCTGCACAATTGTTTTGAGGTTTTTTTTTTTTGTGTGAGGCTAAATGGACCAATTTGTGCAATCAAAAGCACTGTAGACAAATGTCGTGATAGCAGGAAACTATAGAAGAGAACACAGGTCATGATTACTTTAAAACAACAGAGTTTCACCAACAAATACATGTTGGCTTAATTCAGACACGAGACCTTCACCAACAAGTGGAAACTCAAAAGTCCAGGCCACACACAAGCCACCACCACTAGCACAAATGGGAGAACTGGTTTTTATTTTTCTCTTTCAGTTTATACACCATTGGATTTCATTGTTGGAAATAATTTAAGACAGAAGGCACAGAAGAACAAACCCATTAAGATAATCTACTGTAATATAGAAAGGAAAATAAAGATGTGCATGGGAGATGGAATGATAAAGGAAGAAGAATCCACTCTGAAGAAGTATATACATGGAACAAACTTGTATAAGCAAAGATTGTCAGGGCTGAGCAAAAAAGTCTACAGTACCACTTGCAACTCCAGGATCATGGGTTCAAAAGAAAAACTTTTTTTCTAGAGCTTGTAAAAGTTGTTCTTTTGGATCACATCTTCCAGGTTCCTTCAGCTGGCTTTCAAACTAAAATGCTGACTCTCTTTTTCCAGTGGGGAAACTGGGTTCAGCACTACTCATTATAGTACAAAATAGAGATGGAAATCTATGCTTATTTCAGTTTTGCACGTGAGAATGAAAAATCTATGGAGTTCCCCCCAGTGGCGTAGGGCGGGTTTCAGCTGCCTGGGGCGTAGGCCAAACTCTGCCCCCCTAGGCTCGCTCCCCCATCTAGGCACTCAAACCGAGACGAAAATGCTACCTCAGTGGTGACCAGGGGGTGCTTTTTCCACCTTCGTCATCCTCTTCAGGCTTCCTCTTCCTCACGGCAGCCCATAGCGCAGGGTGGTGCTGCGCAGGGCCCGGGGCAGCCCTTGGTCCCGGGTCGAGACCCAGAGGCTGAGGTGGCGTGGTGCAAGCCCAGGAAAGAGCCCACCATTGTCATTCCGGGCGCCCAGCTGCCTCACTTCAGAGCCCAGCTGCGGCAGCTCATCCACCTTCAGCGGTGCTGGCGCCCAGGAGGGCGGGAAGCGAGGCTGGTGGTCGTTGCGGCCTAGCACCCGCAGCCAGAGCAGTGCCAGCCAGGTCATGGACCCCCCACACAAAGCCTGGCCGGTTCTGCTCTGGCTGTGGGTGCTGGGCTGCAATGACCACCGGCCTTGCTTCCCGCCCTCCTAGGTGCCGTTGCCGTTGAAGGTAGACGAGCTGCCACTGCCGGGCTCGGAGATGCCAACGGTGGGCTCTTTGCTGGGCTTGTGCTGCCTCAGCCTCTAGGTCTCGACATGGGACCAAGGGCGGCCCCGGGTCCAGCGCAGCACCACCCTGCGCTACGAGCTGCCGTGAGGAAGAGGAATCCTGAAGATGACGACGAAGGTGGCGAAGGAGGAAAAAGCATCCCCTGGTCCCCACTGCACCATCGCACCCGTGCTGTCAGGCCCAGGGTGCCGGCGGTGGCAGAGGGTCCCGGCGCCCATCCCCACGGCGGACTCCCTGCCCCAGCCGCCAGGATGTCTGGGGCAGTGGCTGTCCATTTCCTGTGAAATGTTGCCACCCCTCGCAAAGTGCCGCCAGGGGCAGGCCCCCCTTCCCCCCCCCCCACACCACACTAGTGGTTTCCCCCTCATGCCTTGAGCACAATTTCAAGAGATTTTTATACCTTTTGTATGTGGCAGGCTTTTTAAAAATTTGCACAAAAACAGTTTGCATAAAAGCATTGTATAAAAATTATATTGCAATATACAAGGTACTGTATTTCATATATTTGAATTTACAAAGGTGTAAATTCAAAAGCAATCCAAAGAGGAGGAAGAGAATTGCTTTAACAATGTAATAAGTAACATTTTGTAGTTGCTTTTACTATAGTTTTTAAAGGGCATTTTAGAGTTGTTTTGGGTTTTCTAAAAAAAAGTGTGCAATGGGAATTATTTACTTTAACAAATAACATTCAGATCTCTGATACCTGGTCCAGAATGATAGTTCAATAATGTTAGCAGGCTCACTCTTTAGCCTCCTCCTCCGCCTTCTTACACTGACATTCTTGTGATATGCTGCGGATGCAGGATCCTGAGATACACCTTCTCTTATTTGGAAAGGGACTGTTCAACAATTTGTGAATGGTTACATAAACCAATGAGAAGACAGACTAGATTATTGAAATGAGAAATGATTTTTTCCTGGACTACAAATTCCAGAATCCCCAGCTTGATTGCAGGATTCTAGTAACTGTAGTCCAAAGTCATAAACGTTTTAGACCAGGGTGGCCAAACTTGGTGCCTCAAGTGTTCTTGGACTTCTACTCCCAGAAGTCCAAGGAAGCACACCTGCTGATCAGAGCTTCTGGGAATTGAAGTCCAAGAACACCTGGGGTACCAAGGTTGGCCACCCCAGTTTTAGACAGTAGGATTCTAGGAGTTGCATTAGAATTCCTGCACCGAAGTCATTGGATAAATCCATGAGAAACTTTGCAATAACAGCTCCTCCTTCCTCCATTCACCCAAATGCCTGTGGAACAACAGAAGATTTCACAAACAGTGTGCATTATCACACATGGAGTTCAGTTTACCCAACAAATGTCCACATGTGTAGCTGTAATCCCTCATGCAAACCAAACTAGCATTTTGTATCTAGGCCTGTGTACACATGAATTGGGTCATTGGGAGTGTGACTGGATTTATATATTCATTTCCCAAATCAATATACTTAAGCACAGCTAGGAAAAGTAACTTTTCCAGACTATACTTCCCAGAATCCCAGTCAGCAAACTAACTAAAACATACTTTCTGGGGATAATAAGACTTGTCACCTTGAACACTTATTTCTTCCAAACACCAATTTTAATGCAGTAGTGGACAATATAGGATGAACACAAAAGGTTTCATGTCAAATGGAGAACATAACATTTTTCCAAACTTTTTCCTTTGTTGAGTACTTTTTTAAATATAAAAGGCTTGTCATTTTGAATTGGACTTTTAAAAAACATGCTGTAATATTTCATAAGACACTGTTTTCTAAGAGGGCAAAGGGAACCGGCAGAAAAGAAAACCTGAACAATGGACATATGTTAAACTAGCTAATGAAATACATTCTCTGATCATTAATACTAGTATTTTCATATAGGAATCATAAAAAAAATCATCAAACCATCTGGGATTTGGTTGCATTTTCAGTTAGGCAAAAATGTCTGATAAAGTTCGGATCTGGTTTAGAACAAATCTTTTGGATGCCTTCTGAGAAGTTAGAGCTTGGGAAAATTCTTCCAGGTTTTTAGACAACAATATCCACAACACTACCTAGCCAAGTTGGCTAGTAGCCACACCATGGTCGGGTGTTTTCCAGAGCTGTAGTCCAAATAAGGATAAATCCCAAGTTCTGCAGATGGATATCCATTCCATTCAATCCAGGTTGCAGACCAGCTGAAACACATGACGCTGTCAGTTTGGCTTAAATTTATGAATGTAAGTAAACAGACTAGCTGTCCGTCAGGTCAGGTGATGGGCGATTAATGAGGAAAAATGCTTCTGCTTACACAGCAAAACCGTTTCAGCATTTTATGTGAAGGCATCTGGGCTTTTGCCAGCAGATGACAGGCCAAGCAGCAAAATACACAGTTTTGTTTTCCTCTTAGCTTGGGGTGTGGGGAGATGAGAATTTGTTCCCTTTGGGATTCCTGATATCGATACACAGCAATTCTAGCAATATATGATTTTTTTTCTTAAATTACTTCTTGAGTTTTACATACAATACACTCAAGACAGCACAAAGAGCTGCAGTAGAAACTGTAAAAATGTTTTTCTTTTCGTAGAAAAAAGGAATCATCAAAATTCTTACGTAGTAAAACATTCACTTTGGAACAGTAGTATCAGTAAATTACTAACACTGCAGATCAATCAAAGGTCGTCTCCAAATTCATTTTCTTTCGATTGTTTCTCAGCAAAGCAAGTAATCACATCAACTTATGTTTTTATTATAGGATACAAACTGCTTTATACACCAAGTTTTTTCTAAAGAAATAGTCCAATTATTGCACTTCATTAGGAAAAAAAAATATCCAGGCTTCAGTCCTAGTTATTGAATGCACGTTACCTGCAAATGAAACTCTGAGATGAAAACTTCTCAATAGAAGACAGACTAATGGAATATAATGGAAAAATACGGCAAGTGGCAATGAAAAATGTCTGCAACTATCTGCCCCTTTTAAAATTTGCACTGAGGATCAAAAAAATAATAATGGTAAAACAGCTAGATCTCTTTATCAAAGCTGTTTTGGGGGAAACGGAAGACTGACTATACCTAGACAATCTTTCCATATACAGTACAGTATTTTGCAAAAGCTAATAAAGACAAATTAAATTTACACATATTGGGCTGCTTTTGCCAGGATACTACTAGGCTAGAAAAATGTAGGCTCTGCCTACATTAGTAAACCCTGCATGTCAAATGTATGCAGAAAAGGTGTGACATACCCTGTACCCTTACAATGAAGAACCACCTGGCACAGAACAGCCATTTATATATAGTGACTTCATCAGCCCTTCTCTTATTTAACAGGCCACTTAAAGTAATCCCAATGAATCCACAGCAGTTGTGCTACTCTTGAGTAGCCTGCGACAGCTCTGCACTCAAACTCTGAGAGCAAAAATCGGTGTGGAGTGCTGCTTTTATCTTTGACATCCCCTCATTCTTCATTTAAAGCAAGTTAAGTTTCTAGCCCTTAAGGCTGAAGACCTACCTCTGATCAAGTAAGGAGTCACTAGTATTTAAGGGAAATCTTGGCAGTTAGAAAGTGGCTGATCTGAATTTCCAAGGACAAGGATCTTGGTAAATATGGGAAACCTTTTTCAGAACAAGAGCCAAGTTTTTGGGGAAGTCGTTGCAGGTTGCATTCTAGCAGCGAGCAGGTCAGTAGACAAAAGAACAGGGACAGAAATACTAGTGTAGTTTAGTTCTTTCCTCTAGTAATTCAGCCTTGGGAAGAGGTATTGAAAAGACACATACAGAAGCTGGGAAGACAGCCAATGATGTAATCATGGGGGGAAAGGATATATCTATCTAGGAGAGCCCAGAATATCAACCTGGGATCCCTGGAAGCCCTGAGACAGTGCTAGGTCCTGAGGTCTGGGCGCCAGGATACTGCCTGGTTCCTTAACTGACCCTACCACAGCCAAAGTAGAATTATGCAAAATACCACATAATTGCAGGTTTTCATTGTTTATTCAGTTACAGGTTTTGAATTTCCTTTATAAGGAATACACAACCTTGCATGTAGTTAGTGCAACACAGATTATGCAGGTAAGAATTTGTGTTGCTGTAGAAACCACCTCACAGACTTGAAGCAGGCTTGTGCAAGCCACGTGTCATAACACTGAGGACAGCCAAAGCCTTGCAACTTTTGCCTAGAGTAGCACTGAGTCGGACGGCGGGTGCTCTTAAAAAGCTACCGTCTTACTTGACAATGAAACATAGGACCATTGACTACTAGAGGTAGGTGGGAGTAGATGAAGATACTATAATCCTGATACAAGATGCTTTGGCAAGGCAATGGCTATAACAGTGGTGGCAAACCTTGGCATTCCAGGTGCTCCTGGACTTGAATTCCCAGAAGCCCAAGTCTCTGTGAATCCACACGAATGAGTTTATTGCACGCACACACAGTAAACCCATTCGTGTGGATTCACAAAGACTTGGGCCTCTCGGAACTGAAGTCCAGGAACACTTGGAGTGCCAAGGTTCGCCATCATGGGGCTATAACATGGGCCAATCTTCACCCTACTGACTCCCCACTCCATATGGAAATGTTGCCATGTCTACAGTGCTATTTCTTGATGGTAATGACAGTTGGCACGGGTGCAGAGTCATTCCACACCACAAGGGATACCTGCAAAGTGTATTCTTCTCAGGTGTGGTAACTGTTATAAGTGCAGGGTACAACCTTAGGCTGTTTCCTGAAGCTTCCATGTAGCAGCTATAATGTATGGCATTGCCTCATCTGCATGATGGGAAGGTGAGGGACAGAGAGGCATAGAAGCAACTTGTGGGAACAACCTTTGGTGGAATGGCAACATCAGAAGCATACTTTAACCACATAAAAGGATGCTTTCAGACGTTTCTCTCCCAAATAAAGGCGGCTGCAAATTCAGAAGCAAATGGAAAATACCTTATAGAAGAAAAAAACCAACAACATTATTTATAGGTGATGGGAGCTACCATTGAAGCTATACCATGCAGGTGCTCTTGACAACCTCATCCCTACCCTTGGTTCTTGTTCATATTAAGTGGACCAACTCTAGGATATCTGCATGTTAGCACATCAAGGAAGTGTAAACAAGCACTATAATTTCCCAGGACACAGGAGGCTTGGGACTGGGTAGCCCCCATCCCATAAATATTGGGGTGAAGCAACCCCCCCTTTTTTAAATCTTGTTTCAAGATTCTCACCTCCTAGAGCAGTGATAGCAAACCTTGGCACTCCAGCTGTTCTTCGATTTCAACTCCCAGAAGCCCAAGTCCCTGTGAAAGTCTACATGAATGGGTTTACTCCAAGAACAGCAGGAGTGCCAAAGTTCATGACCACGTTCCTAGAGAAAGGTAACTTCTCTAGGTACTTCGAGATGACAAAGAATGGGGGTATATATGTATGGGAAAATGAAGTGTGTGAAAAATGAAGTAGAAATGCAACCGATGTGGTGAAGGTGGCCACTACAAGATGGAAAGATACACATAATGAGGTTGGGGACCTTCATCTCCCAGGTAGCAGGTTTTGGCCCAGCTTTATTACCAGCTGCTATAGTAGTAGAAAAGAAAATATAGCTTTTTGAAAATTTTGAACCAGCCATGGGGGGGGGGGGGGGGAAGCACTGCTCAAACCAACATGCGGTCATTGCTTTGCAAGTCTATACTAGACTTCCTGGCCAGCAGATAACTGTCAGCGTGACTTTATTTCTTTGTTCCTTCAGCATAGGAACCAGGGCCGAATGGCTCATGCCCAGGGTTGAAAGTCCATTGACGGCCACAATCATATCGCCGCATCTAATAAGAAACAGAAAAGCAGGTGAAGTTCAGAGGAATGAAAAAAGCTGCAACATCCATGTATTTAAACATGCAGCAAGATTAATGTCTGTGGCTGGATTCGGCCATCCAGAGAGCATCTGATTTGAGGACGAAAAACATGTAGATGCTGTTGAACTACAGTAACCAATAACGCTGACTACTGAGCATGTGTCTTCTTCCATATCTTCTGGAAGAAGAAGACTCATAAACATGCTTGGTTGATGGGAACTGAAATCTATCAATATCTTGAAAGTCACTAGTTTCCTGGTTCAGCTGTAAAAGTTTTAAACTTAAAAATTCACCAGTTGAATCTGAATATATCTGCACTGGTGGCTAGGTAAAGGTAAAGGTTGCCCTTGCTTGAAAGCCAGTCATCTCCAACTCTAGTGCTCATCTCTGTTTACAGCCAAAGAGCCAGCACTGCCTGCATCTGCAGACATTTCCTTGGATATGTAGCAGGCATGCCTTGACACTGGAGTGCACAGAAGGACTACAAAACTTTAGTAAACTTCTTCCAAGGCAACGACAGCATAATGCCACTGAGCACCAGTTGCAGGTGGGAAAACACTGAGGCAAGAGCTACTCACATACAGTTTATGACAGGGGTGCCCAAACTACAGCCCATGCGCCAGATCTAGCCCCTGATGCCAATTCTTCTGGCCCACCCCACCCTCATCGCTCCCAGAAGTGGAAGTAAAACACACCTATACGGGCACATTTTACTTCTACTTCTGGGAGCGACAAGGGCAGTGTGGGTCAGATGAATTGGGATCGGGACCAGATCCAGCCCATGGACTGTAGTTTGGGTACCCCTGGCTTAAACAGAGAAAATGGCAGCTTAAAATCTATCTCATCTTGTTGCAAAACAGATTGCAAGGCACATTTTACTTCTGCTTCTGGTGGGAGGAACCATGAGATTGGCCCGCTGAACCACGTGACCAGCCGGCGGCCTGAAAAGTTTGGGCACCCCTGGCTTATGACATTCCTGGAGGTACTGTGTGGACCACTGAGGGAAGCAATGTGCTGGATGAGGGATTCCCTTTTGGCCTCATCCAGCAACTTGGGAGGGGAGAGCTTCACAGCACATCAGTCTCAACAGTGAATATTTTCTAACCTATCCATGACTTCTGTTTCCAAAGGATTTTTGCATCCTAAACATACAGAAATAAGCCCAAGAAATTACTTCTGTATGCTCTCTGACAGAGAGCCCAGTATCCTAGAACTTGCCATGCAAAAATATTATACAGTTGTACCTTGCTTAAAGAGCATAATGTGTTCCACAGGATTGCTCTTTAAGCGAGTTTGCTCTTTAAGCGAAACACCATTGTAAGTGACCAATTGTGTGTGGGGGGATTGTGAACCCCGACTTATTTGTTAAGCAAGTTTTTGGTTGGTTTTATTTGTTAAGCGAAGCAAACATTCAAAGAAAATTCTTTAAGCGAGTTACTCTTTAAGCGAGGCGCTCTTTATGCGAGATTTGACTGTATTATATAACAGTGGTACCTCGGATAATGTTTGCCTCGGATAACGCTAAAATCGGATAATGTTGGGGAATTTGAGGCAAACATTTGCCTCACACAACGTTAAGATAAGATTGTGTGATGCAAATGTTTGCCTCAAATTCCCTAACCTTGAGTTTGCTTGCTGTTAGGTTTGCGCTTCTCTGGCCAAAGGCTAACAGCAAGGGATTCGTCCTGCCCACCCTGTTGTTTCAGCAGGGGAGGCAGGGCGAATCTCTCAGCCTTTGCCTTTGGGTTGGGGGTTGAACCAGCACCCATGTTCTACCCCCAACTCAAAGGCAAAAGGCAAAGGCTAGAGGGATTCGTCGTGCCCACCTTGTTGTTTCAGCAGCTTTTGCATATCAAGTCCGCTTTGTCAGACATAAGAGTGAAACTTCATGACATCAATTTATACACATCAGGTGCAGAGGCACACAATGGTTGGTTAGTAAAACAGATAAGTTTACAAATCAGTGTGGCTTTCAGTGGAAATCCATCAACCTCCTCAGACTAACATGGCTACCACTTCAAAAATTTCATACATTTCATTTTATTTATTTAGATTTATATCGCTGCCCACTCGCCGTGGTGACTCAGGGCGGCTTACAATAAGAAAAAACAACACAGCACAAACGGCTGAAGTCCATTCCTCCTCCTGGCCAGAGGACGTTAGTCTTACCCTTCTCTGGGCAGGTAGAGCCCAGAATTAGGAAGTGGAAGCTTCCATATAAAAACCTTAAAACTGTTAAAATTTAAAATTAAAATCTAAAAAAGATTAAAAACACACCAAATGCTACAACTACTAATAAAAAAATAGAGAAAGAGAGGGGCTCAGATCATCCAGTGTGCTGGGGTCATTATACCTTCTGCACCCATATCTGTCCCGCCAGCCATGTTTTTAGATTCTTCCTAAAGGGCAGCAGCTTTGTCTGGAGACGTAGCTCCATTGGCAGGAGGTTCCATAGGGCCAGAACAGACACAGAGAAGGCCCTCCTTCTAGTGGCAGAGAGATGTGCCTCTGAACAACTAGAGAGCCTCTCCGGTCCGCTCTGGTGGGACGGACAGATGTTCTTGGGGTGAGGCAGCCTCTTAAGTATCCTGGCCCACTACCATGTAGGGCTTCAAAGGTAATAACCAGCTCCTTGAATTGCACCCGGAGACATACTGGCAACTAGTGCAACTCCCGAAGCAGCGGCGAGGCATGTGCATACCGCCCACACCCCATCACAACCCGGGTAGCCGCATTCTGGACCAGTTGAAGCTTCCAAATGGTCGTCAAGGGCAGCCCCATGTAGAGTGCATTACAGTAATCAAGTCTGGAGGTGACCAGAGCGTGTGTGATCTTGAGCAAGGATTCCCGATCTAGGAGTGGGCGTAACTGGCGAATCACACGAAGTTGTGCAAAAGCCCTCCTAGCCATGACTGCCACCTGCTCTTCGAGCAGCAGTCGTGAGTCCAGGAGGACCCCCAAGTTACGCACCGGGTCTGTTTGGGGCAAAACCACCCCATCCAGGACCAAAGATGGTGGCTCCCGAGGTAATTGCTTTACATTGTCTACATCTATGTATCTATTTATTTATTTTTGAATTAACAGTAGAAAATATTCTTACATGCAAATAAATATAGCATGGTAAAGGTAAAGGTTTCCCTTGCTCGAAAGCCAGTCATTTCTGACTCTAGGGTTCACTGCTCATCTCTGTTTGCAGCCAAAGAGCCAATGCTGTCTGTGTCTGCAGACATTTCAGTGGTCATGTGGCAGGCATGACTAGATGCCAGAGCGCACAGAATGCTGTTTACCTTCCCACCCAAAGTGGTATGTATTTATCTACTTGTAATTTCTTGCTTTCAAACTAGTAGGTTGGCAGGAGCTGGGGCACAGACGGAAGCTGTACTCGGGTCATGCGGTACTCGGGTCTTGACCTGCTGACCTGCCAACATTCCAGTTGTTAAGTTCATCATCTTAACCACAAGGCCACTGCAGTCCCCAACAGTTGTAATATAGCATGATAACATTATACATTTGCATAATAATACATTTAGGGCACAAGTATGTATCTTGTGTTGATTATGATTTTTTTCTAGATTCACATGCTAAGCCTGGCTATTGTACTTCCTTGTTTCAAAGACATGAGAAAGCAAGAATATAGCTTACTTGAGTCTTCCATCGAAATATGCTGGTGTTCCCAGAACAATCGTTTTTATGAAGAAAGGCTGGTTTGTGTGATTTTCCTCGTAGCCCCCAACAATGCTAAAGCCCCAACTTGCTAAATTGCTTCTTCGTAGCACGACATCATGACAACTATGCAGGCAGCTGGGAAAATACAAAAATAATAGTAATAGGATAACCCATAATATTTCTAATCAGTGCTTCAATAGGCTTGCCCACATCCACCACACTTGTCTATTCACACTTTCAACCAAAGCCTGGAAAAGTTACTTTTTGGTGGCTCCAACTCACTGAATTCCTCAGCCAGCAAAACATATTATTAAATAATTTAGGCATTAGGTTATATTTAAGACTGGAGTAATACGCACAGCATTACAGTGACTTACCTAGGAAATGAGAAACAGATTTCCTGAATGGTAGTCAAGGGCCAGTCAAAACAAAACCAACACCTTCAGGAAACCATAAGTAAGAACATGGGCATTGGAGCTGGTTTTCAAGCCCTACCTTGGGAGCCCCAACCACATGACCCACGATGGCGACCAGCTGGCATCGTATTCGTTTTCACTGATGGTGCTCTGCTGCTCCTCTGTTGACTGGGGCTGCTCTTCTGCAACCTGAACCTCCAAGGCTTTAAGGGCAACGACTGAGGAGGCAGCACTGGCTTTCAGCATGGCCACAGCCTCACTGTGGCTTAGGTTGGTCAGATCAATGCCATTAATATTCATCAGCACATCCCCTAGGGCAGGAAAATAAATTGACAAAAATTGTTTGCTGGTCCAGAGACTGATGACTTCACTGCTATTTTTTTCCTTCTAGCTGGAACTTGGACCTGATAAGACGGTATAGTGCAAGGGCAAACATTGTGTTTTGTAACATCGGTGACACAGCAGAATCCAGGTAGCAATGATATGCAGACTCACATTTCTGGTGACCATATGATGTAAGTGCCAGCATGAATTAGCCAATTCCCAGAGTGTTCCTACTAATGTCATTTTCCAGGAGTAGGCAAGATCACTTTGTTTCAGTTTGATTCCAGCACATGCAATCATTGATTGAACCAAAACAGAGCTTGCTACTTTCAATTTCCCATCTGCTTTTAAATTTCCCAATACTGTCAAGTGTCTTGTGCAGACACTTAGCCACTTAATGATACTGGGAAATTAAAAACTTCTTCTGCTCCTCTGTGGAAGGGGAAAGGGAGGAAGCAACATTTTTTTTTTAAAAAAAGCTTATTTGTATTGTACTGATGCACTAGATCTTTAGGGAGAAATTAGCTTCCTCCCAGAAGCAGATGGAGACATTAGGAGGCAAGGAAAATAATTTTTAGTTATTGTTTTCTTTCTTTTCTTTTAAAGGATGGTGGGCCAAATAAAGTTGCTTGAGTGCATATGCCATTATGGATGCAAGGATCACATCAAATGGCATATCGCACTAGACCTTCAACAACACTATTTAGCCCACTCCAACTTGCTCAAATGTTGCTGTCTAGCCACACCTTTTGTTTCCCAGGACCTAACCTAAACTCGTATTTTCATGGTACAGCAAGGAGTAGCCTTTGAGGAAAACTACATTACGGAGCATTTGTTGGTAGACAATGTCACCTAGGTTGTATTTCTGGGCTGAAGTGTTTTGGAGAAAACAGCTACTGCCAGGGTACCAATGGCAGTGAGGTAAGAAAGTTAGGCATGAAGCAGTGGGGCAGAGGATTGTGGGAATGAAGAGGGAAGGTTTGGGCAATAAGGAGGATGGGATAATCTTAATTCATCTTGACCTGGAAATAAACAGTTATTCCCATTGGAATGGGGTAGGAATACACTCCGGCTTTTTACTAAATTGATTCAATTCAAGCTGGAGGATCTAGCCTGCCACTAATCCAAATCATGCAATCCCAGCCTGCTAAACTTCCAGTCAGCCCTAAGAGATTACATATATATGTTGCTTTAGCCAATGTTGGTGGCTATGCAATATAGGAACAATTCATCTCTAGCACTAAACATTTGGCAGGCATGGAGTGCATGGAATCCTTTTACCTTCCCATCGAAGAGGTATCTATTTATCTACTTGCAATTTCTTGCTTTTGAACTGCTGGGTTGGCAGGAGCTAAGACAGATGACAGGAACTCGCTCCAACGTGCAGCACTTGGGTCTCAAACTGCCGACCTGCCGACCTTCCAGTCATCAAGTTCAGCATCTTAACCACTAAGCCACTGCAGTCCCTGATCAACCGGGTGGTACAGTATATAAATTAAATATATACGTACAGTGGTACTGCGCCTAAAGAGCATAATGTGTTCCACGGGATTGCTCTTTAAGTGAGTTTGCTCTTTAAGTGAAACACCATTGTAAGTGACCAATTGTGACTTCTGGTGAGGGGGGGGGATTGTGAATCCTGATTTAGTTGTTAAGCGAGTTTTTGGTTGGTTTTAGTTGTTAAGCGAAGGTGACCATTCAGAGAAAATTCTGCTCTTTAAGTGAGTTAGTCTCTAAGCGAGGCGCACTTTATGCGATGCTTGTACTATATATATCTATTAGCATTTTATGACTGTAATAGTTACGTACCTAGGAGGTGTATATCCTCACAGATGTGTTGCCTACCCTTTATCCAGCCCTGCTCTATTATAATATATAATTACAAGAGATGTATCTGCAGTGATCATATGATTTTTACAGGAAAACCATAGTGACACTGCATGTTAAGGTCCCATCCATTGGGAACCGTCTCTTACCTAAGCCCTGTGGCACTGAAAGAGGGAGACAAGTAAGGTGAAGGACCCTTCCCATGCAATTCATTGGGGTTTGTGTGTGAGACAGGATTCATGGATTCACTCCACTCCCACCTCTTTTGATCCGTCCATCTCTCGCCAGGCAGCCATGGGGTTGCATGCTGGTCACAAAGATGGGCAGCTCCCCACTTTTGCTGCCGCGACCTCCAGCCACTGTCATGCCAAGGGACTCATGTGGTTCCTTCTTCACCATAATGTGCTTCTCTTGACAAGTTACACACTGAGAAAGGTCCTGAGGATAGACATTCAGTATTAGTCTTATATTTTAGGCAGGATCTTATAAAACATACTGTATGATCTGTTGTATAAGGCGCATCGGGAGTATAAGACGCATTCTAGTTTTATATACATTTTTAAGGGAAAAAAAATAATTTTCTACATTTTTTCATGAATTTCCAAAATTAACTCAAGGAGCTAGGAAGGGCAGGATCAGTAGAAGAAGAGGATTCCTTTGGATGCCTCTTTGCCCAGCTCCACCCACCACTGATCGCCAGGAGCTGGGTGAAGGGGCTTCCAAAGGAGCCCTCTCCCCCCATCCCTGGCTCCTGGTGGCCAGCAGCTGTGGGATCAGGAGAAACGAGCTTCAAAGGATCCCTCTTTCCCCCCATTCACCTCTCCCTGGCTACTGGATACCAGCAGCTGTGGGAGGGGGGTGGGGGACAGGTTTCAAAGTATCCCCCTTTTTCCCCTTTCCCACAGCCGCCAGGATCCAGGGAAGGTGGAATTGGGGAGGGGAAAGAGGGATCCTTTAAACCCTGTCCATCACATCCCAAAGCTGCTTGCCGCCAGGAACTGGGGAAGGTGGAATGGGGGGGGGGGGGGAAGAGAAAATCTTTTAAAGCTCACCACCCCCAATCCCACAACCACTGGCTGCCCGGAGCTGGGGAGGGTGGAATGGGTGGGGGAGACCCACTGCTGATCAACATTATAATTCTGATTAGAGGCATATAAGATGCACCACATTTATCATGTATTTAAGGCAGAAAAGTGCATCTGATACACCGGCAAATATGGTAGTTATGTATAAAGGTGAGACCTTGTCTTTCATTTCTCCTCTAATATTCAGTCAGAAAGATGCCAATCTGAGCACCTTCTAAATGCTTCTAGGAGACATCATCAACCTCTACCACTCTCCTCTACCAACAGTAAAAATAATGGAGATTCTCAACACCTTTATGAACTTTCTTGGAAGCACAAAAAATTGGTGTATCCTGCCAGCTACCTCTGAAAGAGATATTTAAAAAAAAAAAAAAAAAAAATCTTCCTGGGTTCTATAGCACACAACTGCTTTGATCTTTCTGATGGATAAGTAATTAAAATGTGCTGAGGTTTCTTGTTTTAAATAATCAGGTATTTAGTAGCAGACGCTCAGATGGCAGATCATATGCTGAACATGTGTGTTCAAATGTTCCTTGATAAACTCCACTCCACTCACTACAGAAAATGAGAATTTAGAAGATCTGGACTCTAGTGTCACCATTGGGCCAAGGAACTCAGTAGGTGACCACAAAACAGTCACTCTGACCTACCTTACAAGTTTATGGGGAAGGTCAACTGGGGATAAAGGTAACCATGTATGCTGCCCAGATGCTACAGCTAAATAAAGTACTGGCACTACATCATAGATAGGCTTAGTAGTAGTTGTACAAACATTAATCTTAAGTGCTAATTTTATTACTCCTTTAACTCTGAGCAGAGACGCTCCTCTTAATTTTATTAAAATAGTAGCCATATTAGTCTGTGTTTCAAACGCATATCAGAGACTAAACAAAACAAAACACATAGCACCTTGAAGACTAGCTGTTAAATTTTAATATGAGTGGACTTGATCCAAAAATCTTCCTTTAAAATTTAACAGTCTTCAAGGCGCTACATATTTTGTTTATTCTCTGATATCTTCTTAAAATATATTTTAAGTACCCTCATTTCAACTGTTGAGGGTTGTTGTTTTTTTTTTGCTGTACTATGCTGGTCTTGGACTTTAATAAAGTTTGATTTGATTTGTATGCTGTCCAGAGCTTGCTGGGGGGAAAGTATGAAGTATGGATATAACTGACAAGTAAATAAGGCAGTCAATATAAAAATGGATTATCGATCTTGTTGACTGACACTACCGAAGTGTTCAGAGAACATCCCATCCTATCCAGTAGATGGAAAACATGCACTTCTACCTGTGGACAAGGACTTGCTCCCTTGCAACTTACCCTGTGTGGACTGGGCCTGTTGCTGTGATAAAGCTGATGTGTCTGATGCTGCCCAAAGGGATGATTGCCTCCTTCTCTTAGGATGCTGACAATTTGGGACTTGGCTGGCCTGGCAATGGTGAGACTTACTCGTTCCCCACTTGCCTGCAGAAAACACAGATGATGATGATGATTGTTGTTATTATTATGTGTCAGAAATTATTTTGGGTTGAAAGGGTTTTTGCATTTTACTTCCACTTTGGGGGGCAACGAGGGTGGTGTGGGCTGGATGAATTGGCATTGGAGCCAGATCTGGTGCGTGGGCTGTAGTTTGGGCACCCTTGGTTTAAGCAAAGAAAATAGCAGCTTAAAATCTATCTCATCCTGTTGCAAAACAGATTGCAAGGCATGTTTTACTTCTGCTTCTGGTGGGAGGAACCACATGACCGCCCCGCTGAACTTTATGACTGGCCTGCAGCCTGAAAAGTTTTGGCAACCCTGGTCTAGATGAAAGGGGAAAGTCCATTATTAAAGGTAAAAAGGGGGTGGGAGGGTCGTTACTTTTCCCCAATATGAAGAGGATTCCTTGCAAGAAGTAACTACCTGCAGGACATTACCGTGGTGTGGTTGGGGTACCATAGCCCTTGCAACCCTAGGAATTAGTAAAGCTGCCTAGAAAAGAACTGTGATTGCTTCTCTCCCCAAGGATCCAACTCAAAATATACCTGGATAATCTGTGCTGCCAACTCCGGTGTGCCGTGTTTCAGGTCATGCCCATTGATGGTGAGCACCTTGTCGTTGCTACAAAGCCGACCATCCAGAGCTGCCAAGCCTCCTTCCAAAAGGTCAAGGATAAACACCCCAGGCTCATCCGTTCTGCGCACCAGTTTAATGCCCAGCTGCTCGTTGGAATCCCGTTTGTGCAGGGTCACGTGGAAGCTATCTTCTCGCTGGGGAGGGCTGTCGCTGTGGTTGTGAGCTCGGCTCCCGAATCGCCGCTCTCGGAGGACAGTGAGGTGGAGCACTGAGCAAGGCTGGGAAAGGGTGGCCCGGGCACGGTTGTGGGACACATTGCTAATATCAACATTATTGACCTGGGGGTGAAAGGAGTAGGAAAGGACTAGTAGAACTTGTATCAAAAAGGGATAACCTTAATTCATTACTTCTTCTTCTTCTTGAAGTGCCATATCTAATTCTGAATATTGGCTATCCTCGTGGCGATTACCCATGAAGATTGTCGTAGGAACAGTATAATGCAGAGGTCTTCCATTTGCCTTCTGCATCGCAGTGTGACACCCATACCACTGATCTAGTTCAGCGAGTCACTTTTGGGTCCTGAGCCTTTTTGGCATGCAAAATCCTCATCAGCTCCAGGCCAGTACTGGCAAAGCTGCTGCCATCTATAAAGATGGATTCAAGTGGGATTTAATCTACTTGGGGACCCTCATCTTTCCTGTGGACTTTGGCACCCAAGGTCATCAGTCCTCAGGGTTGTCAGGTTAGTTAACCACTGCCTGATTATCATTGATGAGTCACTGGCAGTACAGTCTACTCCAGCGTTTCCCCAACTATATTCTGTGGAACATTGGTGGACTTCAATTCCCAGAAGCCTAAGTCAGTACATTGACTGATCAGTGCTTTGGGGAATTGACTTAGGCTTCTGGGAATTGAAATCCAAGAAGCAAAGACTGGGAAACACTGGTCTACTCTATAGTTCAGTACTAAGAAGACTAAATACTGATTCAAACCCAGATTTTAAAAGATTAAACATTCACAGCTCTAGGCCTTATGCACCAACCTATTAGTTTTGATTTGTCTCAGATTTCACTTTTAAAACCTGCAAAATTATTTCCACTGATCCACCAAACAAAAAGCATAGCTTGCTAAATTCACATCAGAACCAAAATGAAACATTTGTACATTCTTAGCCATTGGTAGTCACAGGGACACAAAACATCTTCCATCTTTGCTACCACTGCTTCTGTTTGGTGAGAAGACCCCCCCCCACCCCCGCCCTGAAAGGAAAGGCAGGAGGCAGGAATGATAGAAACTCTGGGTGTGTAGATGGCAGGGATAGAGAGCTACCAGTAGAGTGGAGGACCTTCTCGTGAGCAATCAACCTGGGCAGTCCATATCTTAAAGGTGCCTTGATCCCTACTTCCAAGGTAAGCTTCCCAAAAACCTTTCATCTCCTCCTAACCCTCAACAGACTTAAAAGGCCAACCTGATCTCATTTGACTGATCATGAATATTCAGCAAAAGCCAGGAACACTCTTCTGAGGAAAATAACACACACAAGTAGGGGTGCCCAACCACGCACATTAAGAACTTCTGTGCTAGCTTTATGTTACTCTGCAGGAGAGTAGGCTAGTCCAGTGTGATGCAGACCAAAGCATGCAGGGCAGGTGGATGCGGCCCTAAATGAAACAGTGAGATTGGTCACAGGATGTCTAAAACCAACCCCGATACAAAAAGTGCATTACTTAGCTGGCATCCCTCCATCAAAATTCTGTCGAGAAAGTGTTGCTCAGAAAGAGTGGGTCAAAGCAAGTACCTCAGAAACACAACTGCTATTTGATCACCAACCACCAAAGCAGAGACTGAAATCAAGGCATAGCTTCCTCACCTCTGCCCCTCCGAATAGCCAGTCCCCACAGACCGCCTTAGAACTATGGAAGGCGAGCAAGTAGCTACCAAATAACTGGGCAGAACCACATGATTCTCTACCACTTGGCCAAGAACAACCATGGCCTGTGTGGAAAGCTTTAAACAGACTGTATGCAGGGTAGGAAGATCAAGGGCTAATCTGAGAAAGTGGGGTTTCCCTGTAGATAACAGCCTGTGGGAACGCGGAGAGGTACAAACTATCTCCCATATAATACAATGCATACGATGCCCCTCAATGTGCACTGAGGAGGATCTTATGTTGGCAAGAGGACATGCTGTTGAAGTGGCCCAATATTGGGCAGATGTCATCTAGCCCTTTTAAATTCTATTTTGTTTTTAGATGTGTTAATTTTAGCTTTCTATGTTATTATATGCTGATGGTGCATCTGACATGAATAAAGAAAGCAAAAGCAAGCAAGAATAGGTTTTAGCTTAACCTCCTCTTGAGATGATTAAGATAAAGGAGGTAAGAACCATGAGCATGTCTGTATATAGAAGGGGGAGCAGCAGATGCAGTGGGGGGGGGAGGTCATAGGAGTGATCTACAATAATCCACACCATTGCAGTTAGGAAATTAAGATAACATCCAAAAATAGCCTCCTAGGACATAAAAAGCTAGCAAGGAACAAAAGCATTTCACATCATTCAGAAAAAGAAGACAGAACATTTAGCCTGACTTTCTGTTTTGAAAGATGTGATGGAACAGGAATGGTTATTGGATGCAATAGCCCAAGGGCCACATAAATCACTGCTATTGGTACTAAAATAGCAAATCTTGCATCATCTGATTGGCAATGTTTTTACAACCAGAACATTTGCCCAGAGCACAAACTTCCAACCAGTTGCCAGGAAAATGTGACTCTCGTGTAGTGATGCCCTCTCTCCCGCCACCCATTTAATGTGGTATTCTACACAGTACAGACTCTGGACACCTGGAGTCGAGAAGAATGCATAATTAGGTACATACTTGCAGTATCTGATCTCCAGCAAGTAGCCTTCCATCTCTGGCAATAATCCCATCTCGATACACTTCTTGAATAACAATGTTGATCAAAGGTGTTTCATTGCCACCCACGACGCTAATCCCCAGCTCAATGTATGGATTGGACCGATGGATTTCGATGGTTGTAATTTCACCTTCTGGCAAACTTGGTGACTGATGGGTTGCTGCCCAATTTGAAAAGAAAAACAATACAGAACACCTAAATAGGCTTCTCCCCTCCAAGCAAAATTGACTCTTGGACAAGAAACAGAAGGACACTGGATGAGTCATGATACATTTTAATTTTTAAAAAAAATTAAAATACTGTAAACTCATGCAACTTAATGACCTGCCAAGCCAAATCTACAGAACTAGATGAATGGACTGAGGCCTGCCAGGTTCTTGGTAATGGCTCTTTTTCTGCACATGTAAATAAACAGGCATCCACATCAGGAAGTTCTAGAAGTTCAGAGGGACCACTAGACATAACTGGTCAGCTTTATCCATCCTAGAACATCATAAGACATTGCCTGGATGAATGGCAACTTCAGCGTCATCAGAACTGTTTGTTGCTTCTTTATAATCTTTTGAGCACAAACAGAGAAAAATACTATTTGCCTGTAAGATAACCTCCTCCTCCTCCTTCTGTTGTATCCGAATCCAAATATTGGCAATCCTCATGGCAACCAGCCACAAAGACTATGCTGAGAATAGAATGCCATGGGCTTTCATCTGCCTTCCACATCGCATGACTCCCGTACCACTGAGCCAGTTCCATGAATCACTTTCTGTTCCTGAGCCCTTTTAGCACACAAAGTCCTCATCAGTTCCAAGCTAGTATTGCTGAAGCTGCTGCCCTCCATCAAGATGGATTCAAGTCGGATTTAATCCACTTAGGGACCATCATCCTTCCCTGTGGACTTTGGCACTCAAGGCCATTAGTCCTTTGGATTGTCAGGTTAGTTAACTGCCGCCTGACAGTTGCGTCGCTGGCAGGAAGGTCTACTCTATTACCATAGCAGGATAACCTTGCCAGACATTGAATGTCTGGCTAGGTTTTTATTTATTTTATTTATTTATTTAAATTTGTTTATTGCCCTCCTCCCTGAAGGGACCCAGGGCGATTCCCAACACAACAGCATATTGACAACAATTTAAAACCAGTTCAGAAATTAAAAGTTTTAAAAGAAGCTTAAAACTTAGCATTAAAAACTAGGCATTATAGCTAGCCATTGTAGCTAGGAGGCACTGGGTGTCAAACCATCCAGCCAGCTGGGGAAATTGATCCATCCATTGCCTAGACCTGACCTGCCAGCCAGGTTTTCAGTCCTTTCCTGAAGGACACAGCTCCGTTTGCAGGCTATTACAGTACTTCCTACTCAGAGGTTTTTCTCTGAAGCCACTGGAAAAAAACCTCCTGGTTATCATACTTGGAAAACTTACTTTCTTGGACCACAACTCCCATAATACACAAGCTATGACATTGTCCTTGCTGGCTACTGCATTCTGGAAATTATAATCTAAAAATGTCACCTTTCTAAGATCTGTCCAGGCCCTTTAACTCAACCTATGCATGTGAATTGAAAACAACTTTCTAGTGCATCCTGAGTGCTTTGTTTGTCATGCAACTTTCTTGGAGGAAGAAACAACTAGACCGCAGTTCCCATCAGCCTAAGCCCATATATTGTACCCCATATATATTCGTCACTGGATAGTGATGAAGAAAAAGGAGTTGCGGTGTTGAATGCCCTCTGGAGGGTCACAAGTCACCCCAACCAACTGCAAGGCATTATGCACACTAATAGGTAAATATCACTCTTGCTCAAAAGACAGTCATATCCAACTCTAGGGTTCAGTGCTCATCTCTGTTTCATAGCCGAAGAGCATCTTCAAACGTTTCTGTGGACATGTGGCAGGCATACCTAGACACCAGAGTATATGGAACATTGTTTACTTTCCTACCAAAGTGGTCCCTATTTATCTAATTGCAATTTCTTGCTTTCAAACTGCTAGGTTAGCAGAAGCTGGGACAGAGATGGGAGCTCATTCCATCATGCAGTACTCGGATATTGAACTGCTGAACTGCTGCCTTCCAGTCAGGGTCTTAACCACTTCAGTCACTGCAATCCCTCATGTACACTAATGATGTTATATTATAACAGCATTTCTAAAATTATCCTTTTTACTTAACTTTGTGCCACACCAGACTTTGGAAAGCCATACTCAATGGACACAATTAAATTGGCTTTGGACTACATGTGTAATGCTGCATTCCTGACATTGCACAAAGCTGAGTGAGGGTGGGTGGGGTGGAAAGCTGTGGTAATAAAAAAGTACCTCATTATAGAAACATCTGTGATAAATTTAGAAAGAAATATTATTTGGGCAAAAACAAGCAACACTTTCAAGGTGGTTAGAGACAGTTTTATGAAGCCCAACAAAAGTGGCTGGGAAACTGGCTCAAGAAATAAAGCAAGTAAGGGAAGATGTATTCCGAATTTCTTTTGAAAACCAGGTCCCCACAGTACAAATTCAGACTATTTCAACCAACGTGCTAAAGAGTGAGGCAAAGAAGCAGTTCACACAGAACTGGAAGCAGAAGGGCCCTGTTCCCCTCTGATAACACAGTGCTTCCTTTCTAAGACTCCTGATGCTGGAAAGACACTGTTTGGTGCTGATACTAGTTCCATGATGGCGAACCTTGGCAT
Source organism: Furcifer pardalis (assembly GCA_030440675.1). Lineage (NCBI taxonomy): Eukaryota > Metazoa > Chordata > Lepidosauria > Squamata > Chamaeleonidae > Furcifer > Furcifer pardalis. The sequence goes on along the minus strand of CP126895.1, from coordinate 94,852,230 downwards.
TCCAGATGTTCTTGGACTTCAATTCCCAGAAGCCCAAGTGAATCCACACAAATGACTTTACTGCAATTCATCTGTCCCATGCCGCCCTCGTCGCTCCGTACAGGCACCTTTTACTTCCCCTTCCAGGAGTGACGAGGGCAGCGTGGGCCAGATGAATCACAGTAAACCAATTCGTGTGGATTCACCGGAGCTTGGGCTTCTGGGAATTGACATCCAAGAACATCTGGAGTGCCAAGATTCGCCATCACGGAACTAGTTGGTTGCATTCGTAGGCACAGGGTAGCAGCTTCTCACAGATGTGAGAGGAATACAGGAAAATCCAATAGGCAGGGTTTCGCACCCTTTGGCCCCCAGATGCTCTTGGACTTCAATTACCAGAAGCCTTGATCAGTTACAATTGTAAACATAATGTAATAATCTCTTTTCTTCCTTGGAAAAACAAAATAATTAATTGTAAGTAAAAAGCTATTGTGGTGGACTGTGATGGCTTAGTGGTTAAGATTCTGAACTTGATGACTGGAAAATCAGCAGATTGAGACCCAAATGCTGCATGATGGTGTAAGTGCCCATCCTCTCTCACAGCTCCTTCCAACCTAACAGTTAAAAAACAAGAAATTGTAAGTAGATAAGTTGGTACCACTTTGGTGGGAAGGTAAACAGCATTCCATGTCTAGTCACGCCTGCCACATGACCACAGAAACGTCTGAAAATGCAGACAGCACTGGCTCTTTGTTGTAAATGGAGACTGAGCACCGAACCCTAGAGTCAGATACAACTGGATTTTGAGCAAGAGCAACCTACTAGCGATTACTTCTAGTTTTGAACTGAAGCCTTAACTACTTTACAAGGTTGCAGTGAGCAGAAGAGAGGAAGAAGTGCTTTCACTAACAAGTACCAGGAAAAAGTGATGACCTGGTTGCATACAAGAATAAAATATCTCTTTGAAACCATTCCTAGATTTTCTAAAGGTTTATGACAAGCACATCAAATGGCATGTCAAAAAAGAACAGAACATACTGTCAGCTCCTGTGCTCTCCTCAAAGGCAGGGTTATCAAGGCCGGACTCATCAGTCCACACTGGAACGGTTGTTGACGTCAGGTTTTGCTCCACCGGTGCGCCTCCGGTCCCAGAATGCACTGCATCTGGAGACTGAGAACTTGGCCGATCTAATAAGCTGTTCTCATTCTCGCCCTCTGTGTCTGCCTGTAATTTGATGTTTTTCCTTCTCCCCAAGGCAGCTCTTCGATGGGAAGCCCCAGGACACCTAGGAGAGGAAAAGCTACCACGTCTTTACAAAAACAGGGAACATCACAACAGATCTGAAACACAATTCAGACATTCCTCAAGATCCGGGTAATCCAGCATAGCTTTCCTCAACATAATGCCTACCACAACTTCTGAATGGCAACTCCTGTCATCTTGGGCTATTTGCCACATTGTCTGGAGCTCAAGTGGCTAAGACGCTGACTAGAAGGCGAAAGGTCAGCAGTTTGAGACTCAAATACTGCAGGATGGAATGAGCTCCCGTCGTTGTCCCAGCTCCTGCCAACCTAGCAGTTCGAAAGGAAGAAATTGCAAGTAGAAAAATAGGGACCACTTTGGTGGGAAGGTAAACAGCGTTCCGTGCGCTCTGGTGTCTAGACATGCCTGCCACAGGACCACGGAAATGTCTGCAGAACCAGATGGTGCTGGCTCTTTGACTATGAAACAGAGATGAGCACTGAACCCTAGAGTCAGATATGACAGGCTTTCGAGCAAGGGTGACCTTTACCTTTACCTGGAGCTGACAAGGGTTGTAGTCCAAAACACAGGGAAGGTCAGAGTATCTTGATATAAAACTGCTATTTCATTAAGAACCAGCCAAAGCAACATAAGGTCCAAACTGAGATCTTTAGACTATGTAATCACTAGTCTTCAGTTGACACACTCTATCACATCTCTTCAGATGAGATGCTGTATTTTAGTTCTTGCACTGCCTCCCCCTACCCAATTTAAATCTGAACTAGCAAAAGTGTGGAAACGAAGCAATTTCACAGACTCCTGTGTTATAGAAGAGAATGTGACTATGAGTTAAACTAGATAGCACAGTAGTTTTGCATTTTGAAATGTGTTCCCCCACTGTAACAGCCCTATGCCTGAACAATGAGACTTGCAAGTGAAGTCCATGCTTACCTCCTGATGACCAATTACAAAACAATTTTTTAAAAATACAGGAAGTGAGAAAATGCTGTTACAATCAAATGTCCTTTATTGCTTTACTGAGCACTCTTTCTAACTGCAAAACTGTTTTTTTTGCCTAGTTTGACCCTACATAGAGCAATTTACTTACCCTGCTACTTTTGGAGGGAGCATATGAATCTTGCACCTGTTCCCAACTGAAATAATGAGTTGGGTCCAATTAATTGGACCAAAGTCCCACTAAAATTGATGGGAATTAAATTAAAACACTTGGGTCAGAATCTAATCCTCTAAAACAGGGGTTGGCAACCTATGGCTCAAGGGCCCAATCCAGCCCGTGGCACCAAATAATCTGGCCTCTGGCCTCACTCCAACTGCCACCAAGTCACCATGTACGTATTTATGGCGGCTGCGGATGTGTTTACGTTAGCTCCAGACATGTTTACAGCACCAGCTGATGTGTTTATGGTAGCCACAGACATGTTTATGGCGGGGGGAACACCAGTCTGGGCCCCTGAGGGAGTGTGACCCAGCCCCAACTTTAAAAGGTTAATGACCTCTGTTCTAAAACAATGCATTCTGTAAATAGGTCTGAATGAACAGATCTAACTCAGGATTTCCCAAACATTCCTACAAATCCTAAAATTTTAACAGAACATTTTGTAATAGAAAGATAGGTTTGGATTTTTCAGTTTTAATAACAAATAATGTAAATAAGTATAAGAGTTAAAAAAACCCAAAATAAACATTTATTCCAAAATTTTAGTTATACAAAACAGAACTCTTGAAAAAATAAACAATAACAAAAACAAATAATCAATAATGGTTTTAATGACTTTGATGTTTTTGGGTCTTTGAATTACAAATTCCTGTTATGTCAGGCATGATATTAGAAAGCTTAATTCTTATATCTGGTGCAGAATAGAGTTGGTTTCTGTGTTTTTATTTTGTTGCAGCATAAGGTTTTTCATAATTACTTGCAGTAAAACCTATTATTATGATGTTGTATGCTGCCCAGAGTGGGAAAATATCCCAGATGGGTGGGATATCAATGTAATAAATAAATAAATGTCCTATTTTTTTCATGGAACACTTATTGACCTTCTATGGAACATCAGTGTTCTGTGGAACACAGTTTGGGAAATGCTAATCTAACTATTCACCATCAGTTAAAAGGGACAAATTTTTCACATTGTGGGCCTGACCACACCCGTGGACAGCTGAGCGGGCTGGGCACATGGTTCTTCCTGTCGTAAAACATGTCCACGGCTATCATAAACACATTTATAACAGCCACGGGTGCATTTACGGCAGTGTTTACAGGAGGCACGGGCTTTTTTACGCATGCGTGGGCACATTTTATGGCTGTTGTAAATGTGTCCAATTCTGCTTCCAGTAATGGCGAGGGCAGCAGCAGGCCACATCAAATGGTGCCACGGGCCGTATTTGGCCACCCCTGAGCTAGGCACATGAGTGAATCTCCACTGAGGTTTGCAGCTTACTGTAGGTGTGATATTGATGTGAGAATTCACTAGTACACTATTCACCCAAAACACCTAGAGAGCCCCTTCCATTGTCCCTGGCATAGTACTGTATACAAATTAATCTGCAATGCCTGAACTCTTGCTAAACTATATCCTGAGGTGCCAGCTTTACCTTTTGAATTTGTGCTATTTTTATGAAGCAGCAACAAACAAAAGGCAGCCAAGTTTAGAAAGCACACACCAGGTGAAGCCCTTTGTTCAGTAAGTAGCTTTTGGTAGAGCACATCTCAAAATACAATTAAAAATTGAGAAGGATTCTAAAATAATGCCTGCTTTGGTGGGTTATGAAAGATGAACTGGAAGTGCTTTCTGGGGTCTGTGGCTCTCAGGAGAATCTGCTGAACCTGAAAATCTGATAAATCAAGAGGACGCTAATGATGCAATATGGAGGGGGGGTGCGCAGAGAGTGCGATTAGTGAACAGGAAATAATTACATTTGTGCCTCTTTCTTTTAATCTTCCTGTTAAACTGGCTCACAGATTAACCACACTCTCCAAAATTGCCTAAGAGTTATATTGACATTTCTACCACAGCTTTTATGCTTAAATGAGGCAGTTTATTTTGTCAATGTTAACTGATCGGGTCTGAGTCAGACTGTCTGCAATGCTGAAGCCAGCCAAGTCTGTTCTGGTTCTGCCTGGTCCAGAGTAATAAAGAACACTGGCCTTGGATATGGTGGGAGACCGAAAGACAGACCAAACTTCAGCTTGTTTTAGAACTGCCTGTAGCTTGTTTTGGACAACCAGTACTTCTCAGCAATGGAGCTACATACAATGTTAACTTTACCTAGAGAAGCTTATTGGCATAAATGGGACTACAGTACTTCCTTTGTGACTACCAAGTTCTACTATTTTCAACAGGTCTACCTTCAGCAAGACTGCATTTAACCACTGGCTTTCCATCTACAGAACTGGAATAATAATGTCCAGCTACAAAGTGATGCCATGAAAATGAGCAGAGCTTGGAGAAGGTCCTTTTTTGACTACAATTCACACAATCCCTCAGCCAGCAAGGCCATGGTAGTCCAAGAAAGGAATTTTTCTGTCCTCTGAAAACAAGTTTAATAATGCTAAAGCAGGGGTGCCTAAACCTTTTGGGATGTGGGCCAGTCATGTGGTTCAGGGGGCCAGTCACTTTGGCCCATGGGCTGGATCCAGCCCATGGGCCGGATCCAGCCCATGGGCCATGGCTTGGGCACCCCTGCTCTAAAGCACCATAGATGTTGATCATGGTGCACTAATGAGGTTAGTGATATTCTGGCTATCATTTATTTTCTCCTATGTGAACTGGGCACACACCATAAATTTACCCAAAAGATACTCAGGACATCTGAACAAATACTTTGATATCTGCAGTTCTTGCCCGTTCAAAACAACTACATTTCTTATTGTATACTGGTAAGTATAATAATAATAATTGCATGCCATCAATAGGTAGAAATTACTCAGAAGTGGTTTACCCTTATCTTCTTTTATGGGGATCCTGGAACTCTGCAGCTTGACCATGGTTACATTGGCTAGCCCTTCTCCCAGGAGGCACAGTTAGGAATTGAACTCCCAATCTATGGATCTATAGCCAGATACCTAAACTACCAAGCTATCCTATAGCACAGGGCTTTTGACAGATCACTAGCTTGTAATCGATACAATTTTTCATCATTCCTGCAAGGAAAAGTGTGCCTTGACATATCATGACTTCATACCCCAAATGCTTGGTTTATCAGCAGCAGTATTTTGCACAAAACAAAAATCTTCTACTTTCCATGATGCAATGATTTTGTGCAAAATGCAAGATTTTTTTAAAGGGGGAGGGGAATTATTAATTGCATATTTTTTTTTAACTTGGTTGTAAACATTATGAGCAAACTATGTAACACTGAAATAGATTTTTCCATAGTGATACCGATTTAAATTTTGTCATCTTTTACTGCTAAAAGAATTTAAAGAATTAAGGCAAAAAAAATTTTAATGGACTATTTTCAAAATCTAGGTACCATATATACTCGAGTATAAGTTGCGTTTCCTAATCCTCAAAATGAGGTCCAAAAATGGGACTTGACTTATACTTGGGCCAACGTAAACACTCAAGAACATACCCACACAAATGTCTACATTAATTTATTTTACTGTACTGTGTTTGCATGTATTTTAATTATTGAAACTCACTAGCAGTTGCTGCATTTTCCACCCCGACTTATACTCAGGTCAACCTATTTTCCTGGTTTTAGAGGTCCAAATTAGGTACCTCAACTTATATTTGGGACTTATTGTCAAGTATATACGGGTATTTCCCCCACAAATAATGTAAATTTTTAGAATTGCTTATTTTTCCTCAGTTAAAAAACAGAATCAGGGGAAATATTATTCTAGCAAGCTGCATCTGATCCACCACCTGCCCTGTTTACCTGTTTTTAAGATGGGCCTCCAGGTCACATCGTTGCATGACTTCCTCACATACTGAAGAAAAGGGACAGAAGACCAATAGCTTGTCAAGCAGTTTGTGAACGAGGATGCTGGATTTTTTGCACAGCTTGAAGTGGAGCCTTTTGCGATCCAAAGGGCAGAAATCCTTCTCTTGCAGGAAGTTCCGTAGGCACTTGTAGCAGAATGTGTGGCCGCAAGGTGTGTCCAATGGCTGAAGCAAAGGTTGAAGGCAAATATGGCAGACCAAGTCATCATCCACGTCGTTTTGATAATTGTATAAATGGTTCTCCCTTGTCCAATGCTGCTGCCCACATTCAAAGCACAAAGGGTTCAAGTTCTGTTCCACCGAAACCATCTCTTCATTCGTGGAGCCCATCATAAAACAACCTGGTCTGGGTCCCTCATCAATGGAGAACTTGTGGAGGTTTTATTTGTTCTTCACCACCGGCATTGCTTAGCACAAAGTCATTTTCCTGAAACAGTTTTAAAAAATATGTTATTGACGGAAATATTGGCTGCCAAAAATAGGAAGTGAGCAGTAATACTGAAAATGCATCCAAATTCACTCAACCATAAAGAAGACTCCAGGTCTATGGATGGGCCCAACATTTAGGTGAACGAAGAGCTAACAAGAGAAAATATTTTGACGCTTTGGGGTCAGGAGCCAGCTTCTGAGGCAGGGGTTTGCAACCTCTGGCCCATGGGCCAGTCCCAGTCCCAGCTCGATAACATTCCATCTGGCCCACGGTGACAACTCTGGAAGTGGACACATTTACGACAGCCGTAAATGTGCCCACGCATGTGAAAATGTGCCTGCCGCGGTTTACAGCAGCATTTGTGGCAGGGGAAACCATGTGTCTGGCCTGCAGTGCGGTAAGGTTGAGAACTGCAGTTCTGAAGGGTGGGGGAGGCTGACAGATGCTTCTTTGGGTCATCCCACTGGTGGCTCCCATTATTTGAAAGGGTTTTGTTGTTGTTCAGTTGCATAGTCAATTCCGACCCTTTGCAACTCTATGGACCATTACCCACCAGGCATCTCTGTCCTCCACCATCCTCCTCAACCCACCCAGCTCTGTGCCCATTGCATCTACAATACCATCTAGCCAACTCAATTTTGGCCGTCCCCTTCTTCTTTTGTACTCCACCTTTTCTAGCATCAAGGCTTTCTCAAGTGAATCCTCTTTTCTTATTTGATGTCCAAAGTACTTTAGCTTCATCTTTACTATTTGTCCTTCTAGGGAGCAGTCAGGGTTGATTTCTTCTAATATCAACCTATTTGTTCTCCTCACTGTCAAGGAAGCATTGCTCCAGGCATGTTGAAGCAACCAATAAAGCAGCCATTGGCTAGGAGAGTAAAGGTAAAGGTTGCCTTTGCTCAAAAGCCAGTTGTATCCAACCCTAGGATTCAGTGCTAATCTATGTTTATAGCCAAAGAGCCAGAACTGTCTGTGTCTGCAGACGTTTCCGTGGACATGTGGCAGACATGATTAGACACCAGAGTGCACGGAATGCTGTTTACCTTCCCAATGAAGTGGTCCCTATTTATCTACTTGCAATTTCTTGCTTTCAAACAACTAGGTTGGCAGGAGCTGGGACAGAGAAGAGAGCTCACTCCATCATACAGCACTCACGTCTCAAACTGCTGACCTGCCAACCTTCCAGTCCTCAAGTCAGCATCTTAACCACTAAGCCACCGACTAGGAGAAGGAACAGTGAATTTTGTGTGTCCTCTTATGGACCACCCTCAACTTCCCAGTTCCCGAAGGAAGAGTTGACGTGACATTAGTATGTACTATGTTCTTTTAAAAAATCTAAAATTAAAACACACAGCCCACACATCACAGCCCACACATCTATATTCTGGTCCACAGAAAGGTGACTGCTTACAACCTGAGGACAGTATATGAACTGTGGAAGTTTGCCCTGTTTCTTTTACTTTACACAACATCATTCAAAATGTGACTATGCCACACAATTCTTGCTTCTTCTGCATGCAATGGTGGTCAAGGTCATAGGTGTACTCAATTTGTCACAATTCCAGTTTTAGAGTTGCAAAAATTCTTTTTAAGGAAAAAGGGAGTGAAAAATGTGGGGGGTTGTGTTCACTCATAATCCAACCTGTTGTAAATTTTGCTCCCTAAAAAGCTTTATTTTCTTAACAGGGGCACTATAGGTCAGTCCTCAGGTGCAGAAGAAATAGAACCATTCCTGGAAAGCCATGAGAACTAGAGAGTTGCTTTAAAAAACATAGTGATAATGAGATATTCAGAGAGAAATAATCTAGTACCACATACAGTAAAACACCGGATAACGATTGGATCGGATAACGCTAAAATCGGATAACGTTAAGTAATCTGGGGAGGAGAATTGGATCGAATAACGTTAAGGTCTTATGGGATGGATCGGATAACAACCGCTAAAGCCTGTGCGGTTACAATGTATCTCTATGGAGCTTTAACGTTATCTGATCCATCCCATAGGATTTTAACATGGATCGGATAACACTGAAAATTGGATAACACCAAGACTTGTGGAACTAAGTTTTAATGTTATCCGGTGTTTTACTGTACTGTACTTGTTTTCTTTTGCTGCCCCTACAGCCTAAGTTATAGCACAATTGTGATCTTTTCCCTTTCACAACCCTGCACAGTGATAAATGCAGAGGGCTGATCTTTTATTACTACACAAAGCAAATAGACCCCAGTGCTATTATGTGTATTTTAGCCACACGAGAGTATGTGGAACTGTGGGAGCACTAAGGCTCCAAACAAACAAAAAATTGTTTCACAAACAACCACAAAATAAATGCTCCACTGTGCAGGAAAGATTAGGTGATGCCATTAATCAACCCTGCTACAGGAGAAAACACAGTCCCCCCAGCTACACAAAGGTTTGGATCTGTTTCCTTCTCTTTCAAAATTTTATACAGTTTATCAGTCTGCATATCAGAAGCCAAAGGTATGCATCAAAGGTTTACCTGTTTATTGATCTCAGTAACAGTACATTAGCAATCAGACTCTGTGTGCACTAACCTAATATGTATAGTCTTGATGATGCAAGCTTTTTGTTCTCTCTACATTTTAACATAATTGGTTTGCAACAAGTTGTTTTGTTCTTGATCTTGTTCTTGTTCTAGTTGTTTTGCTATTCTTCTTTTTTCATGTCCAGATCAAACTTTGGATTGCCAAAAAAAAAAAAAAAAAAGCCACTTTCTTGGCTTTGTCACTGGCCAAACTGAAGTCTCATTAGTACATGATTCTGGCAGTAACTGGCAGACCTGTAAATGAGCCAGGTTCTGTTCTGTTATTTTATCGTCTGTTACTGTGAGCGCTTAATAAATGTAAAGTTAGGATAAAAATCTGGTCCAATAAACTTCAAACGAACACAAAAAAGTATGTAATTTTTGAAATGGTATCCATGCTAGTCTGTGTTTCAAACATATCAGAGAGTAAACAAAACAAAAAGACAAAAACGTTGTGGTGATATAAAGACTAACTACTGTATTTTAAGGTTAGCTTTTGTGGATCAAGCCCACTTTGACATACATAGGAGTGTCTTTAACATGCCACAAAGTTGGTTTTTCCCATTTTTTGTCAATTCTCATAATAGCCTGTAAGCCAACAGAGACATAACTCTGATTATCTGGTTCAGACAATCATTCAGGCTTCATAAGGCGCATGTACCCCATGGACCACTGCCCACCAGGCACTCCTGTCCTCCACCATCCCCCTCAGCTGAGCAAGTTAATTATGAGATCTATTTATAACTGGAGCCTGAGTACGTGACTTGCTTTGTTCTGCGTACCAAAAATATGTGTTGTTATTGTGCTGGAGTGGGAGGAACTGGCTTTTTGTTAACCACAGTTAGCACCTTGTACAAGCTTCCTCTTCATAACATCCCTTTCCTAAAGCAAATTTCTCTCTTGACTAATGGTTAAACAGTTTGTTGATACCCATCTGAATTGGGGTTTGGGCTAACCAGGGTTCACCTAGGATTTGGAGCACAGTTTGAAATAAGTGTTAGATTCTACATTTAAAAAATCAGTACGTTTTAAGCAGTTTCACCTTCATAGTTTGGAATCTCATTGTTATGAGGAAGTGTGGACAGATACATTTGTTTGACATTTTAAAAAGTTGTGGAAGAACTGAAGGCATAGTCAATCATAGACTGGATCTTGATTTTTCTAATCATGGTTACCAAAATGTCAGTGTTCTCAGTCTGTTCTTCCAGGCTTCATAAGCCATTGTTTATTAACCCACAAGTGAGAACCATGTTGTCACCCTTTCATCCTTTCTGTTCCTTTGTCCCATTGCTCTGTGGCTTTGGGATAAAGGGTTTGTCTTGTGTTATGCTAGAATTCCCCATTGGGTTTGACTCGGGAACCTTGGCTTACTACCCTTGGCCAGTAACTTATAGTACCTTTCCACTAGTGCAAATTATGTTTTACCTGAAATTTTAAATATAAACAGGGAAATTTAACACAGCTTCCAGTTGCAGAACTAATTGCATGAACACATGTGCTTGCTTTTCCAGTTCCATAAAGTCATGTCTAGGGACCCCAAGAACAAGAATACTATTGTTTGCTCTACTGAAGAAAAAAAAACCCTAAGTTCCACTACTTCATGGGTTTAGTCTCTAACATGTTACCCAGCCTTAAGACAAAATTGTACATGCGCCTTTTTGTTGTTGTTCAGTCGCACAGTCGATTCTGACCCTTTGCGACCCCATGGACCACTGTCCGCCAGGCACTCCTGTCCTCCACCATCCTCCTCAACTTGCTCAGCTGAGGAGGCTGACAACTAATACTCCGGCCTTTCTTTCCAATGAAATAAAACATTCAAAATATGGCAAGAAGGAGAGGAAGTTACTCCAATGATTAAAAAGTAAGCACCTGCAAAATGATTAGCATAAATGTGTTAATGAGACTGCACCCCCTGAGTATGTAAATTAGAGTTTCCATGAACAAGACATATACAATGGGAAGACTGATCAACAGCTAACCACCCTGAACTAGAGATGCACATCCTTGTCTACATCTTCCTTATGTTGGAGAACATACTATTCTTCTCTTCACAACAAAGGAGAGGGCAACAATGAATTTTCTAACACTCTTGATAAATGATCTCCCAATGATCAAAATAGCTGCCTAGTTTTGCAAAACACTGGCTAGTTTTTGTGCCAGATTATACAATTGTGTGCACTGCCCCAAAGTAGGATGACTGTCACTTCGTTTAAGAATGTAGAGCACAAGATGGCTTATTTGCATGTTTTTCATCAATTAGCCAGTCCTCTGCTGTCCCCTGGACAGCGAGGAGAACAAATAGGTCAATCTTAGAAGAAATCAGCCCTGACTGCTCCTTGGAAGGTCAAATAATAAAGTACTTTGGACATCAAATGAGAAGAGAGGATTCACTTGAGAAAGCCTTGATGCTTGGAAGGATCGAGGGCAAAAGAAGAAGGGGATGGCCCAAGATGAGGTGGCTAGATGGTATTGTAGAGACAATGGGCACAGAGCTGAGTGAGTTGAGGGGGATGGTGGAGGACAGGAGTGCCTGGTGGACAGTGGTCCATGGGGTTGCAGAGGGTCGAAATCGACTGTGTGACTGAACAACAACAAAAAACTGCTACTTGCCATGTTTCCAAAAAATAGGCCATCAGAAAAATGTTGCACAAATTAAGAGAACTTTGGGATGTGGGTGGTAGACATTTTAAAGGGAACTATAAGTCCCAAAACACCTCTGCTACTACAGCCAATGGCTTTGTTGACTAGGGTATTCGGGGAACAATGGTATATGGAAAAGGTTTGGATTTCAACTTTGGTAAAGCTTCAAATTATATGGTGGCAGCCTTGAACTAACCCAAACATTTACGTAAAAGTTGGTTTTCTTTAAAAGAGCCTGGTTTGGTGCTGAATTCAACCTGAGGCAATTTTCAAAGAGATAGCTGGGAGTACTGTATTTTGTTTCAGCAGGTGTCTAAAACAGAAAAACAATGACAACCCAGAACAGTTTTGGGACCTTAAAAACTAATTCCTTTATTTCAGTGAGAGCTTTTCTGGAGTATGACTTACCTCCTCAGACACATGAAGCAGAGCAGCTGCCTTCCAGGCAATTCTTATTTACTACTGGCTTTAAAAAAAAACCTTACTTTTACAATGAAGATACCGTATAACAAAAATAAAAACAAGACCCAGATATTTCTTGTGACAGCAGCCGAAGATAATGAAGGCAGACAACAGAAGTTAGATGAGTGCTTTCCAATGCGAGCCCCACGGAAGGAGACTTCAATTCCCAGAAGCCTAAGTCAGTACATTGGCTGATCAGTGCTTTGGGGAATTGACTTAGGGCTCTGGGAATTGAAGACCAAAAACCAGCACAGTAATACCTCAGATAACATTAGTATCGGATAACACTAAAATCGCATAACATTAAGCAATCTGGGGGGGAGAATTGCATCGGATAACATTAAGATCCTATGGGATGCATCAGATAACAACCGCTAAAGCCTGTGTGGTTACAATGTATCTCTATGGATCCCATAGGATTTTAACATGCATCGGATAACACTAAAAATCAGATAACACCAAGACTTGTGGAACCAGGTTTTAACGTTATCCGAGGTTTTACTGCATTTGGGAAACACTGTGTTAGATTCAGATTACCATGACTTTAGAATGGGTACACAGATGTAAGAAGTGTGATTTTCATTGGCAATTTACACATTAATGATCAATCTATGTTGTTCTTTCTAATTCCTCTCAAAGAAGAAACTTCTCAGAAGTTCAGATAGTATTCTGATTTATTCTGATTTATGGCATCACAGCCTTGAAGTGTCATTTCCTTTCAATCTACCAGCTGGTCTAAGGAGGAAATCATATACGCACTAAATACTTTTAAAAATATTTGGAGGAAATTGAAGCACTGTTGTTAACTGATGGAACATTTCCGCAGCTGAGGATATCTGCTAAGCACCTGAACAATTGGTGGAAAAGACAGAGGTAGGGAAAATCTAAACATTTCCCCATCTACTTTTAAAGCATCCGAACAGGTTGTTTGTTTTCCTCTATGCCCCAGTTGTTCCAATTTAAGCCCTGCCATTATGCTATTGGGTAAAATATAAATGTTTTCCTAACACTTAAGATATAGATATACTGTATAGATAAACACACACATCTGTTAATATTTAGTCTGCTATTTCTTATAATTTTTAAACTCAGTTTAAAGAACTATGGTTTTTTTTTATGTTACGTCCAAAAAGATACTAACTAGTCAATAAGGCATAATAAGGATAGAGGATTTGTGATTATTCAATAATCTGTGAGCAAAATGCTCTGTTTCTAATTATCTCTAGTGCTCAGACTCAAAATAAAAATGTGTTCTTCTAAGCATAATTTACATACACTCCAACCCTGGGAACCCATGCATGTTTATTCAAAACTGGCATTCAACTCAAGATGCCCTTTGGCATGTTGGCACTGCAGCTTAAAGGCAATTGCCAAATAAGAACATTTCTGGCTGAGGACTCTAGATTCCTCAAGTGTTTTATTCCTAATGAAGAAAGAAGACATTCCTTAACAGTGAAGGGAGATTATTACCAGTGTAATATCTGAACCACAAAGGTTAAGGTCCCTTCTAAGGAAAAAAAAGGGACTGGGGTGACTTAGTGGTTAAAACGTGTTTTACTTCCGCTTCCTGGAGTGACGAGGGCTTTGCGGGCCAGATGAATTGGCGTCAGGGGCTGCACCCAGCCCCCAGGCCTTAGTTTGGGCACCACTGCTGTATAGTGTAGTAGTGAATAGAGTGATGAGTTAGGATTAAGGAGACCAGGGTATGAATCTCCGTTCTGCCATGGAAAATCATGTGGGGACGGGGGGGGGGGGGACGGGATGGTGAAACCACTCCTTAAATATCTCTTTTCCCTATAAGACTTGGGACACTAAGTAGATCCTAACTTGAGAGAACATTAGAATATGCAATAACAGGTACTTTACCATCGTACTCTATGAATACTGTCAATATGAATCTTTCCACTAACATATTTCCCAACAAGGATAACTCACGAGGAGGGCAGGCCTCCCCCCCCCAAAAAAAAAAAAAATCCATTCATCATGACCCCAGCCCCAGCCCATTCTTGAGTCATCCCTGCTTCCTGATCTAATGTTCAGATTTGGACATACAGTTGTACCTCGCTTAAAGAGCATAATGTGTTCAACAGGACCCTTTAAGCGTGTTTGCTCTTTAAGCAAAACACCATTGTAAGTGACCAATTGTGACTTCTGGTGGTGGTGGGGATTGCGAACCCCGATTTATTTGTTAAACGAGTTTTTTGTTGGTTTTATTTGTTAAGTGAAGCGACTATTCAGAGAAAATTCTGCTCTTTACGCGAGTTACTCTTTAAGCGAGGTGCTCTTTATGTGAGGTTTGACTGTAATTGTTATTTTGGATTAACACTTCTTTTCTACTTACAAGGAAGGCGTGTAAGTGATTTAAAACCAGGTGAACCCTAGGATTATTCTTCTTCTACCGTATCCAAACCCGAATATTGGTGATCATCATGGCGATCAGCCATGAAGACTGTCCTGAGAATATAATGCAGTGGCCTATTCATCTGCTTTCTGCATCACAGCATGGCCCCCCGTACCACTGATACAGTTCCACCAGTCACTTTCTGGTCCTGAGCCATTTTGGCATGCAAAGTCCTCCTCAGCTCCAGGCCAGTAATGATGAAGCTGCTGCTCTCCATCAAGATGGATTCAAGTGGGATTTAATCCACTTGGGGATCATCTCCCTTCCCTGTGGACTTTTGCACTCAAGGCTGTTAGTCCTCAGGGTCATCAGGTTAGTTAACTGCCACATGACACTCAGCGTTGAGTCACTGGCAGTATGGTCTACTCTATTACCATAGCAGGATAACCTGGCCAGACTGAAGTGTAAAAATATTGTTGGCCAAACACAGTTTTATTGTCTTCTCTGTGTATGTGGGAGGCCGTTCTTGACCAACAGCCTCTGTCACCAACATACAATCTAGCATGCAGTGATTAAGCACAATGCCCACAAGAGTTTATCATTACTACACTAAAAAGCGATGGTTAAGGAACCATAAACTGATGAAAACAAAATGTCAAGAGAAAGAGGAGAAAGTGAGACTGTTTTTCAAAATATGTAATTCACCAGGAAATAAATCCCTTAGGCTTTCAAAATGACAGCTGAATAGTGTTGTAGGTTATGCCCTTGTCGTTCCTTTAAAATTATAGCCCTCTCAGCAACAGACCATATTCAGCAGGATAGCTGCAGGGGTTTGAATATTTTTCATAATTTGCTCACAATGCTGATTTTACTTATAAAACTTTGGTGCAAAAGCATTTCGCGCTATTTTTAAATGACAGAAAGACAAGATTAGAGAACTGCCAGATGACTCAGTAGTTTAGGAGCCCCAGGTTGAGGGTTCAATTCCCCATTGTGCATCCTTGAATAATAATAATAATAATAATAATAATAATAATAATAATAATAATAATAATAATAATAATAATAATAATAATAATATTTATTATTATTATTATTATTATTATTATTATTATTATTATTATTATTATTATTATTATTATTATTATTATTATTATTATTATTATTATTATTATTATTATTATTATTATTATTTTGTATCTAGATCAAACTTTAAACTGCCAAAATGAAGCCATCTTTTTAGCTTTGTTACTGGCCAAAATTAAATCATCATTGGTATCTGTTTCTGGTGGTAATCATGATGATATTGATGAGATATTACTTTTATTTCATCACCTGGGATTGGTTAATACTTTTATTTCATCACTAAGATGGTGTAAATTAAATCAGTTTTTGATATAAATATTGGGCCAGACATGACCATTACTCCTGACACTAGACTACCAGCAAGGCAAGTAGGAATCTACAGATTCTACAAGAGACTGGGGTGTCAAATACATAAATTTACAACCTCCCTTCTGTGGTCAAAAGCCTGTCTTGATCAACCACTGAACGGTCTACTGATTCACATCTGGTATCAAATTTGGACTATTTGCATTAACTCCACATTTTACATGTTTCCTTGCCTGATGAAAGGTTCTAGAGAATGGAGAAGCACACTCCCATTTTGATTTTTTAAAATTGATCTAATAGTGGTATTGTGGTTACTATAAACTAAGATCTTGTTTTTTCTCCTAAGAACAAAACAGTATGACAAACAACATCTCAGCTTTGGAGAGTAATTGATTAAATGGGAATTCTGGGACAAATAGTTCCAAAAAGGAACGTAAAGGTTGCCCCTGCTCGAAAGCCAATTGTATTCAACTCTAGGGTTCAGTGCTCATCTCTGTTTATAGCCAAAGAGCCAGTGCTGTCTGGGTCTGCAGACGTTTCTGTGGACATGTAGCAGGCATGACTGAGCACTGGAGTGCACAGAATGCTGTTTACCCTCTCATTGAAGTGATATCTATTTATCTACTTGCAATTTCTTGCTTTCGAACTGCTAGGTTGACAGGAACTGGGACAGAGACTGGAGCTCACTCCGTTATGCAGTACTCGGGTCTCAAACTGCTAACCTGCCAACCTTCCAGTCATCAAGTACAGTGTCTTAACCACTAAGACACCACAGTCCCAATTCCAATTTTTTTTTGTTCAGTCGCACAGTCGATTCCAACCCTTTGCGACCCTATGGACCATTGCCTGCCAGGGACCTCTGTCTTCCACCATCCTCCTCAGCCCACCCAACTTTGTGCCCATGCATCTACAATTTACCATCTAGCCATCTCATTTTTGGCCGCCTCCTTCTTCTTTTGCCCTCCACCTTTCATAGGATCAAGGCTTTCTCAAGCAAATCCTCTCTTTTCATTTGATGTCCAAAGTATTTTAGCTTCATCTTGACTATTTGACCTAATGAGTAGTCAGGGTTGATTTCTTCTAGGATCGACCTATTTGTTCTCCTTGCTGTCCAGGGTACTCTCAAAACTCTCCTCCAACACCACATTTCAAAGGCATCTATTCTTTTGCGTTCAGCTTTTCTAACGGTCCAGCTCTCACAACGATACATTACTACGTGGAATACCATTGCTCTGACTATGCAAATTTTTGTTTGCAAGGTGATAGCCCCAACTCTAAAAAACCCAGTTTTGACGGGTCACCTGATCAGAAATCAAACCGGAATTGTCAATGAAGACCACATCTAAGCCTAATTAAGGTTTGGTTGCCAAGCAGGTGCTCAGCCAATCCCAGAGCTCAACAGTATTACAGAATGTAATGTGGGGTCTTAGCCAACTGTCTTAATTAGCCAGTGATATAGCTGGATAATTAGAGATGACATAAACTGCTGCATACTCAGTCTTGTCATATTTTATTTCCATGACAAACATCTGGTGTTGCAAAATCAATGGTCCATGTCCATTTCTGATGACTCTGCCTTCCATTAAGGCTGGCCTAAACATGCATTTGCAGGGAGGAAAATGAGAAATTTATGATGCAAAAACCTCTGATATCTTTCTGATTGCTTCTGTTCTGTTTCTAAACAAATATGTTTATTTGTTTGTTTACCTGTATCTCCTTTCCCCCCCTCCAGTAGACACATGTGGCTTTCTCCTGCATATTTTATCCTCATGCAGAGATGTTCCTGGACCTCCCAAGTCCCACGTTAACCACTCTACTGCTATAGCTAATACATGTGCAGACCTGGATAATTAGTTGTTAATGGTACTAAACACCAGTTCCCAGGAAAGTTCAGGCATGGTCGATCTGACAAGAGTACTGGCAAGTTATGGAACAGGACTCAGGAGAACTGGGTTTGAATCCACTGGGAGGTAGAATTGGTAAAACTACTCCTTAAATATTCAAATCACCTTGAAAGCCTTATTAGATTCACTACAAGTTGGTTCTGGCTTTATTGCACATAATATTAATTACAGCATTTACTCTAGGACAAGAGGAAGCAGGGTTGTAAGAAGAGGTTGGTAGAGCCAGGGTCTGTCTCTATAGGCTAGACCAGTGATGGCAACCGACTGTCCAAACTCAACAGGCTGCCATCTGCTCCGCAGAAGGGTGGGGTGAACTCTGTGCTGAGGGAAGGGAGGAAGTGCTTCCACTGGGCTGTTGAGCAGAGGGGCGAACTCTGGGCTGAGGGGAGGGAGTAAGCAGTCCCATTGGGCTGCTGGGCTGAGCAAACTCTGTGCTGGGGCAATGGCATGCGTGCCCACAGATAGGGCTCAGAGTGCCCCCTCTGGCGCACATGCCATAGCTTTGCCATTACTGGGCTAGACTGAAACCTTTGGGACAGAGGTTCACTCATCCTCTGCCATAAGGAATGGATATAAGTTGGTTTGAAAAATTGAAAACATTCAAATGCTAGTATTATTATGCAAAAAATTAATTATTTCAATATTTGGAATATAATTTTGAAGATAAAAGAAACTGATTTAAGTTACATGCCTCCCACCAGTGACTACAGTGGCTGCTGTACTTGACGACTAGAGTGCTGCATGACAGAGTGAGCTCTAATCTCTGTCTCAGCTCCTGCCAACCTAGCAGTTCAAAAGCAAGACATTGCAAGTAGATAAATAGGTACCACTTCAGTGGGAAGGTAAAGAGTTCTGTGCACTCCAGTGCAGAGGCGTAGCTACCGCCGTATCAGCCGTATCAATTATACGGGGGCCCCGGGCTATGGGGGCCCCCAACGGCAAAAAATAAAATTAAAAATAATCTCCTCATAAAGGCTCTGTTGCGGCAGCAGAAGCTGGTTGAGGATCCGCAGGGAGCCCCGACGGTACCGGATCGCTTCCAAACCCATGGCTAAGTTTCCACGGCAGGAGGCGGAGCCGCAACAGAGGAGGGAAAGGGGAGGCAAGTTGTTCACCAAGCCTCCGCTGGGTCCTAGTGCGCCCGATTCATGGCTCCCATTCCCTCGCCCCATCCCCGGAGAGCATCGAAGCCGTGTAGACCGGCTAAGCTTCGCGTTAATTTCAGTAGAATTCCGAGCCTTAATTGGGTCTCTTTCGGGAAAATAGCAAAAATCCGAGTTTAGTCATAATCACAAGGCCCAGCTGCTTCCGAAGAGGTGGATTGATAGGTTAAGCTGCCGAGTTAAAAAAAAAAACAGCACTTTTTTTTACACCAGTGCAGGACAGAATGAGCTCCCGTCTTTGTCCCAGCTC
This sequence comes from Furcifer pardalis, assembly GCA_030440675.1. Classification (NCBI taxonomy): domain Eukaryota; kingdom Metazoa; phylum Chordata; class Lepidosauria; order Squamata; family Chamaeleonidae; genus Furcifer; species Furcifer pardalis. The sequence continues at coordinate 94,832,910 of CP126895.1, read as the reverse complement.
CTGCCAACCTAGCAGTTCGAAAGCAAAAAAAATTGCAAGTACTGTAGAGAAACAGTGTTCCGTGCGCTTGTCATGCCTGCCACATGACCTGTCACCCCAGCGTCGAGGTGGAGAGCGCCGCCCGGGCTGGCGCAGCCTGCCAGGGAGCCCCTGCGGCGACCGGGGGGAGGGCCTCGGGGCTGCCTCGCTGCGCCCGCTCGCCTTCCACAGCTGCCCCTTGCCTTCGCCGTGCGCGTCGAGGGAGCGGTCGTGCGATGGCAGCAGCGGCGGCGCGGCGGTGACAGCAGAGGCGGAGGAAGAAGAGGCCCCAGGATTAAGGTAAGTGAGGTTTTTGTGTTTCGGGTGGGTGGGTGGGTGGGTTGAGGTGTGTGTGGGTTTTTTTTTTTACATTTTAATTCTATTTTATTTATTTTATTTTTATTTATTTTATTTTTATTTTGGCCCTGCCCATGACGTCATGACGTTGGCTCCCCCCACGACGTCATGATGTCATGACGTTAGCTCCGCCCCACATATAAAGGGCCCCCAAACAATTTTTATACGGGGCCCCGCCAAGGTAAGCTACGCTTCTGCTCCAGTGTCTAGTCATGCCTGCCACATGTCCACAAAAACATCTGTAGGCACAGACAGTGCTGGCTTTTTGGCTGTAAACATAGAGGAACACCTCCCCCTAGAGTTAGATATTACTGGCTTTTGAACAAGGATGACCCTTCTCATATGTATGAACAATCCTTTAAAGCTTTTACCTCTTAAAAATTACAGTCAGCTTTCGGAAGCCTAACTTGGCATAATCCAGGGGTCTCAATCTGCAGCCCATGGGCATGATGTGGCCTGCCACCACACCAAGAAGTGCCATGGGGTGGAGGATGGGCAAATTGGCTATCTGGCCCCCAAAGTTCTCTGAGGGAGCATGACCCGCCCCCCAGCTTTAAAAGGTTGAGAACTCCTGGCATAAACGATTCATAAATTACTTTGTCACTGGAAAGATGCTGACAGCAGGAAGCCAGTAATGCTGCTAGCCAGCCAGAGGAGAAAGTTAAATTAGAACTGTTTCAAAATTACAATCACCAGAAGGGAAGCCAGAAATATTTTGCAGCAGACTCTGGCTTTTGCCTCTGAATATCTCTAGTCTTGCCTCAGTTCCTAAAGACAAAACACTGAGATTTGAAAGCAAAATTGTGATTTCCTTTCTACAGTCACCCAGTTTTGATTGAGCAGCTTTTATCAGAGTGATACGTACTTTATTTGTCCAGCACTCTAGCTGCAATACTTTGCAGAGGAAATGGAGAATATCTGACTGACTCCCCAGTCTGCACAGCTCTCAAGAGTGCTTGTATGAACCTGTCTGGTCTTTCAGAGCAGGTTTGGAGAGCCTCCCTGTAAACATGCTTGTAGGATGCATTAAGCTGTCAACCATGAGAAACAGGGCCTTTTCAGCTAAGGTCTCATACCTAAGTAACCAATTATTTTTGGTTGCTTCATCTTCAAAGCTTATACCCGTGACGGCAAATCTTGGCACTCCAGGAGTTCCTGGGCTTCAGTTCCCAGAAGCCCAAGTCTCTGTGAATCCACACGAATGAGTTTACAGTAAACTCATTCGTGTGGATTCACAGAGACTAGGGCTTATGGGAATTGAATTCCAGGAACTCATAGAGTGCCAAGGTTTGGCATCACTGGCCTATAGCAATAATTTGGGTTTGAAATCATTTTAGCTTTTTCACTGAGTTACAATGGCATGTTGCTGGCCTACTATTAGTTTACACTGCTACTTTAAAAAATAGTCAAGAGGAACAGCAGGATTTGTTCTTGATCATCCCAAAGTTCAGTACTCCTAACAATGGGCTCAACTTACAGAAAGTCAGAGATAAGCTGAATATCAGAAAAACTTCTTAATTCTTAGAACAGTACAACAATGGAACCAATTATCTCTGGAAGTTATGAGTGCTCCAACACTAGAGGTATTCAAGAGAAAACTGGACATCCATGTGTCAGATCTGCTTTGATTTTGATTCCTGCAATAAGCAGGGGATTGGACTCAAAGGCCCTTTCCAGCTATTCTATGACAAGGATGGAGAGAGAAAGAAGAGTGTCAAAGAGGGTGAGCAAATTGATGACTTCTGGCTCCATCCCTTCTCAAGGCTGAATGTGGTTCCACCTGATGCCACAATAGAGCTGTGGTGGCTTGGTAGTTAAGATGCTGAGCGTGATGACCAGAAGGTTGGCAGATGAACAGTCTGAGACCAAGTGCTGTGCGATGGAGTATGCTCCTATCGTCTGTCCCAGCGACTGTTTGAAAGCAAGAAATTGCAAGTAGAGTAACCGTGCCACTTTGGCAGGAAAGGTAGCACCATTCCATATGCTTCAGCATCTATTCCAGGCCTCTTGTGGCTATTTTGGACACCAGGAGAAGTCCCAGTACACCACAGGATCTGACACCCCCCAGAGACGGGCAAAAGTACAACACTGGGCAGCTACAACAATGGCGCTAGTTGATTTCTGCCAAGCCAGAACCTCTGAGGCAGCAGGGCGCTGTTTCCATAGAAATTGCCATTCACCAACCAGCCCCAGCCCCCACAATGGCTGGTTGGTGCATGATGATGCACCAGCCCCACCTCCCGCCACGGCCTCAGTCACTCTGCACCCAACTCCATAGGCTCTGCCCTTCCCTCTCTGTCCACTGCCCTTTTAGCGTAGCCAGCACGCCCCTGGTCTAGTCATGCTCGCCACATGATCATGGAAATGACTGCAGATGCAGACAGCACTGGCTCTTTGGCTATAAACAGAGATGAGCACTAAACCCTAGAGTGGGATACAACTGGCTTTCGAACAAGGACGACCTTTACCTAAATTTGGTCTCTCTCCCTGCCTTTTCTTTGGAGTTTAATCTTCAGGCCTGAAAAAAAAGTCTTCACTTTAAAAACCATTTGCACTTCCACCTCCTCTCACTTAAAAGAGTGTGTATGTGCTCACGCACACACATACAAGAAACAGGAAATATTAAACTATGGATAAGCAAAAACACTGAAATCTGGGTTTTATATCTGTGCTGCTTTGCGTTTCCATAGTAACAAGAAGCTTCAGGCTTTAATTACAGCACTGACTTTAAAACAAGCACCAACTCCTCTCTTTCCTTCTCTCAAGGACACCTTTTGTTGTTTTCCTTGTCCTAGGAACAGTTAATAGTAGGTTCTAGAACAAATTATACACAGTGCTAAATCTATTCTGCAAGGGCAAGGCGGGGGCAGTATAACAAATTATGTCCCCATCGCCCAAACTAAATTCTGCACCCTCTATAAATTGCAGATATTCAGGAAATATATATTATGTACATTATTTATTTCACTTGTAATGAAGGGGGAGGATTTTATGTGGGACAACCCTCCCTCCCAGGTTTAGTAAACCTACCCACCTCTTCCACATTTCTTAGGAGTCACCAGAATGTTGTCCATTAAACAAATACAAGCTTCTCAGCATAGTGAACAGCAATTAATAGCAAGTATACTTATACACCGCCCCATACTTGGGAGCCGAGAAACATTGGATGAAAAATCTAAATGATGCTTCCAACACAACAGCAAAAAGGTTTGTCAATACATGTGATTAAAATTTTGCCCTTGCATTTGATTATAAGCTGTTCTGTAATAAATAATAATCATCCATCAAGTGCCATATCTGATTCTGAATATTGGCTGTCAACATGGCGATCAGCCATGAGGATTGTCTTGGTAGCAATATAATGCAGTGGCCTTTCATCTGCCTTCCGCATCACAGCGTGACACCCATACCACTGATCCAGTTCCACGAGTCACTTTCTGGTCCTGAGCCCTTTTGGCACATAAAGTTCTCATCAGCCCCAGGTCAATATTGATGAAGCTGCTGCCCTCTATCAAGATGGATTTAAGTGGGAGTTAATCCACTTGGGGATAATCACCCTTCTGTGGACTTCATTACCCAAGGCCATTAGTCCTAATGGTTGTCAGGTTAGTTAACCAGTGTTGAGTCCCTGGCAATATGGTCTACTCTATTACCATAGCAAGATAACTTGGCCAGACTGGAATAAACCCTATGATCTACTAATATTGGGGGGGCGGGGGGGGGGAGAATAACTACCATAAGTTGTCCACACTTTAAATAGCTTTGCTCATCTTGCTAGCCCAAAAATGCAATTTCTCTCTGGGTACATCCAGACCAAGGACAATATTCTAGCATCATGATGGGAAGGAGTGGCCAATGTTCAAAAGCCTAGAACAGAGATGCTCAAACTACAGCCTGCAGGCTGGATTGCTGCCAATGCTGCAAGTGCTCAGACATCACAAGAAGTGCTGAAATCGGAACGTTTTCGTGCCAAAACACAGTGAAAATGCATCGAATAAAATAAAAAAGGCGCAAACATGCTCCCCCAATGCTCCATCCTCCAAGGGAAGTGTTGGAGGAGGAAAAATACCCAGAAATGTGGTGCAATTTCACGCACCGCCGGTGGGAGGAACCACATGACCGACCCTCACAGCTGGCTGAGCGGGTGTGGTCAGGCCCCTAGTGGGAAAAGTTTGGGCACCCCTGGCCTAGAAGTTCCAGAAGACTGTCCCAGCACTATAGAGGGTCACATCAATTTGTGCAGCCCCCATTTTTTTCTTACAATGTTTGTAACTGAAAAGCCCACCCGTGCCCTCTAGTGGCAGCAAAGCAGTTTTTAAAATATTAAAAATTATTTTTGGTGTGGGGGAAGCATGTTGGTGGGTCTTCAACATAGAACCAGGAAGCTACAAGAGCACTTTTGAGCCTTCAGCCCCGCCAAAAAAAATAAATCTAAATTTGGAGGGCTCCAGTATGCTGGGCTACATGTTGCTATACCTTATGTTGGGGCTGAAAAACCACAACTAAAAAAACAACAAAGGCAGTCAAGGTTTCTGTCCCCTGTACCGGATCATTGTCCTTTAGGGATCACACAATAAAAACATCTGGCAGAAAAATTAGTGCAAAGAAAAGAAGGCATTTTTGTACACAGTGCATAATTTACTGCCATAAGAGGTGGCAATGGCTGCTAAAAACTTTATTTTTCTTTAAAAAGAATTGTTTAGTGCCATAGAACTGAAAGGAGATACATATTTATATGTAAAAATGCAAAGAACAGCAAAGAAAAACCTTGATTATTACAACTTTATATATTATATAACCTTCATTATAAGAAATAAATACATGAAGATATACTGTACAGAAAGACACAAATAGGAATACCAAGATGTATAGTTTGTAGAGATTAAAATAAAGCTACATACCTTATTACATCCTTTTCCAGCAATCCAAATTTAATTTTAAAAAAATTCTGTAAAAACCTGGATTAAATTACCGTATATAATATATTCTTCTCTATACAGTATTTCAGCAACTTCAATTCAGCTATGTAGGAGGGTCTTTTGAGTTAAGAAACCCACACATAACACTATCTGCTTTTACTATAATACTTGAATTAGGCGTATAAGACAAGCCATCCAACCGCTCTTATGAGACTGGATGTTCTTTCCAAAAACAAGATCTAACAACAATCAAGTCCCCCCCCCCATAAGTAGGTGTGCTTCCAAAGATCAGAAAGGTTTGTCAATCACTGCTGAAATGACAGCATCAATCCTTTTGTAGTGTTCATATAACGCCTTTAAAATAAAAATAGAACTTTACAAAAGGAGAGGGTTTAATTTAACTCAGTCACACCTTTTACCTGAGATGTTTTAACTCTGCCTTCCCAAAAGTTCCAGCCAGCTTCCAAGTCAATCTTTGTTTCACCAGTTCTGAAAAATGACACTGCATCCTGTACTCTTTGAACCAGTGCTTTGCCAGAAAAGCAACAGCCTCTCAAGGGAAACACCAGGGGGAAAATGCCCAAGTCTGCACTCTATGTGGTCAGAGAGGAAATACTGTGCCCTTTTTTCAACGAAAGCAGGAAACAAAATGACGCAAACAAGAACATCTCACAAACAAAGCTCAGAAAAGATCACACAAATTCCTTGATACAAATATTCTGCTGGCAACATCACAGGAAGGAGCTCTGTCTTTTGGTTCTAGGAGAGAATGGTGCCTGAGGCAGCAGATGAAGGCAGTGATGGCAGCCACTCCATTGATTCCTCTTGACCTGTTCCCTCTCTCGTGGAGGACACAGGTGTGTTTATCACACAAGGTTTTTATGCTTCAGAACCTGTCCTCTAAATTAGTCTGCTGCTTCAGGTGCTATCCCACTGTTATTGGATACCTTGGAGTCATTATTCAGCGAGGAGTACACGCATTGGTAGATGTTTCCAAAACAACATTTAGCACATGGAAGAAATCAAGTCTATTTGCATGCAGTTTTTTTAACCATTTGGATATCATGTCACTAGGCGGGCCATGATGTGTGCCCTCTGCTTTCATCTGGCCCATGGGATCCAACAGAGGACATTTTGGTGAGTTTTAGTCCCATCCTAACATTATTTTGTCCTGGCCTAACATTGTTATATACCTCTCAAATTATGGTGATCCTATCAATTTGTTATGTCCAAAAGGTCCTATCATTAAGAGCGCTTATTGACAGATCTTCCAAACCCTAGAGCATTGTTTCCCAACCTTTGATTTTTGGACTTCAATTCCCAGAAGCCTAAGTCCCTGTGGTGGCTCAAATGGTTAAGACAGTGAATTCACTGACTGGAAGGTTGGGAGTTTGATTCCCTGGTACTGCATGTTGGAGTGAGCTCTCATCTCTATCCCAGCTCCTACCAATCTAGCAGTTTGAAAGTAAGACATTGCAAGTAGATAAATAGGGACCACTTCAGTGGGAAGGTAAACTGCGTTCTGTACACTCCAGTGTTGAGGCATGCCTGTCACATGTCCACGGAAACATCTGCAGACACAGACAGTGCTGGCTCTTTGGCTATAAACAGAGATAAGCACTGGACCCTAGAGTCAGATACGACTAGCTTTTGAGCAAGGGTGGCCTTTACATCTCTATAGTTCCCCAGCCAGTGCAGAAACCCATGCAAATGTCTTAGCTGTGATGGAAAAAATGGAAGAGATGGCTATGTGTGTGGATAAATAGCTTGCATAAGTAAGAAGGCAGGCATAATTTGTCTTCTTTGTGGCTTTTTTTTAGTACCATGTAAGGATAACTGAAACAGAAAGCACAGTTGATAAACCTTCACAAAAGCTCAAGCTCCTGCTCTAGGCTATGGACAATTAACTGGTTACACAGAATTTAAAGAACCCTCTGTGCTAAGGATTGCCAGGAGTGCTACATGGAGTGCGCAAATGTAATTTACAGCCCATGTCACCATAGCTCACTAGAAAGCTAATGAGCTGAATCCAACTCATAGAACATTTTGATCTAGTCACAGTGGAGCAAAAGAGAAGAGAGCAAAAGAAGCAGAACCACAAGGCATTGAGCACAGTCATTGGCCACAGTGGAAGAAAGTTACTACAGCCAGGGAGATACAGGTAACTCAAAATTGCCAAATCATACATTCAAAACAGAAAGATATTATGTACTGAAAAATACAGATGCATATAAAGTGAAACTGCAGTAGGACTGTGGTGGCTTAATGGTTAAGACACAGAACTTGATGACTGGAAGGTCAAAAGGTCAGCAGTTCGAAACCCGAGGACTGCATGACAAAGTGAGCTTCTCTCTCTGTCCCAGCTCCTACCAACCTAGCAGTTCGAAAGCAAGAAATTGCAAGTAGATAAATAGGTACCACTTCAGTGGGAAGGTAAACAGAGTTCCGTGCACTCCAGTGTCTAGTCATCCGTGCCACATGTCCATGGAAAGGTCTGCAGATGCAGACTCTGGCTATAAACAGAGATGAGCACTGAACCCTAGAGTTGGATACAACTGGCTTTTGAGCAAAGTTAATAACTGTCAGTTTCACTTTGCCTAAAGTGAAACTGACAGTTATTTGCCTCCTGTGTCCAGTCTCACACCATCCTAGTAATAATTGTGTTTACTAAAAAGCCACCTAACTTGGACAAGCTGATGCTACTATGGCAGAGAATCACATGGTCTTGTTGAAGTATATGCTTACAGTGAAGTGTGAAACAGATTTTGAAAAAACACTATTATTGAAGCTTATGCAGTTTTGTTTTTGGAGAAGGAAGAAGGACGGTGGGAAGAAATTTTGAAATGATTGAACTGTTACACTGTGGAGGCACAGGTCAAAACAGGGGGAAATGAAGTAGAAGGGACATTTATTTTAAAATAATCTTCTTGATTAAAAGTTCATAGCAGAGGTAGGAAACCGCTATTACACTATTGAGCAATAGAGTTGTGGTTTTTTTTTAATGGAACAGAATGGCTTCACTTTTAAGGCTTCTGCAACTAGAAGGCTATTTGGTGGTTGAAAAGAAATTCATTTTCTTAAAACTGAAGTAGATCAACTGGTGCAAACTGAGTACATAAATAAGGACCATGTGACACTCCAAAATGTTCCCTTAAATAGAAAACATGCTTGTAAAGATTAATAGGCCTCTATACAGCTACACTATCAATACTGAAGACAGGATTTTAAACATAGCCCGAAGGAGATAGGCGTCTCAAAGGCAAATGGCCATTAAATGATTATGTAAACTCCTGTCTCTATCCTGAGGAAAGAAAAAAAAAACCTTACACACATTAAGATAATTCTGCTTTTATGCAAGTCAATAGCTAGGCATGATACATCCCCTTATTTCAATCTTCACAATTCTATCCATGAAATGCATTAAAGGGTTCTTTAAAAAGCACTTGTCAGATCAAACTGGGTGCTCTCATCACAGCCTTCTCAAATCTATTTTTATATGCATGTTATGATTTTCTTACTCATAATAAGCCATTCACAATGCCCGATCCGCTTCTATTTATTCATATGCTCCTTGTTAGCAAAACAAGACATCATTTTATATAGGCTTTATTATGTATACACATAGCCTCTCTCTGGACTTAAAGGATAAGGCTTGAGCCATTATTGACAACCTGACTTCTGTTTCAGTGGGCGTTTCCTCTCACATTGTGCCTGGAGACTGGGAAAGAATGTTATCCAACCCTAGGGAGACAGCAGCGCAGACGAGAGAGCACTCAAAACTTCTGAAATGCAGCTGTCATCCAGTTGTCCAAATGCCAGTCATCTCTAAAAGTTGGTGGCAAGTGAAGCAGCTCTCAACGTACAGGTAGGTGCTAGAACACCCTCTTATACCACACAGTCCTGTTTATCCGCAAAACATTTCCTTCACTGCCTGAGGCTAAAAAGATTGGATGAGGTGCACCAATATATGGTGGAGCAGTTTTATAGCGGGAATGTTTCAGCCACAGCAAGAACTGCAAAAATGATCTTCAGGGTGAGATGTAATCCATGGGCCTTGTATCCAACCCTTCTTCTTCAGTGCTGTATCCATTCTGGATATTGGCTATCAACATGGTGATAGCCTTTATGTTCTTAACTCCTTGGAACAGTTCTTCTGAGGACATACCACACCAGTCTCTAAGGTTCTTCAGCCATGAAGTCTTTCTACATCCAGGGCCTCTCTTCCCAGGGAACTTTCTTTGCAGAGCAAGTTGGAGTACAGTATTCTATACTTTATGTTGTTCCTCATGATAAGGCCAAGGTATTGGAGCTTTCTTTACTTAATGGTCTGAAAGAGTTATTGTTCTTTATCCAACCGGTGCAATAGTTCTACATTGGTCACATGATCAACTCACGATGTTCTTAGCAGCTATCTGTAGATCCACATTTCAAAAACTTTGATTCTCTTTTCAGATGCTTTAATCAATGTCCAAGCTTCGACTCCATATAGCAACACTAAGAATAAATAACATGTCACTATTCAGATCTTTGTAGTGAGAGTTAGAGCTCTACTGCATAACAAATGTTGCATTTTTATGAAGTTGGATTTTAATTTTTCTATTCTTATTTTAATCTCAACCTTAGGATCCCAATTTAACATTTACTCCCCAAATAGACAATTTTATCCGTTGTCTCCATCCTGGTATAGACAATTTGAAGCTGGAGGGACTAATTGGCTGTCTCTGGCCATACACCTAACTGCACGGTCTTGTAACTCTTCCAAGGAGCCACAAATAGCTGCACCAAGTTATGCATATCTGACGTGAATACCAATAAGAGTCCAGACATTCTTTGGTTTGATACAAAATGACTTTGTATACTTCTTAGACAGCTTTTGCAAGAGGCCAGACTTCCTTTCCGCATACTTAACCTAATATCAAAACCACTTGTACTTTACAGGAAGAAAGTACTTTTGTATTTTTCTGTACTTCTTAGTTTTATTTCAAAATGCCCCCCACGCCCCACCCCAGAGCAGTCACCAGTTCTCCCTAGAGACACACACTCATGGCTTATACACAAAGAAATACACTTGGGATTTCTTTAGACAGAAACAAATGCATTTTTAAAAGTAGGAAGCAGAGGTTCTCATCCACATCTAGTTTCCAATCAACCTGCCTTTACAACTTTCATGAACCAGCCTTTTAAGAGTCTTTTGGACAGATGTAACAAAGGGACAACATCTGTACAAGCACAAGAGAGGTTTTTCTTATTCTTTTCTTTCAAATTAAGCCCAAGGCATTTTGAAAAAATGTTCTTCACTGGGACACTTAAACTTTGGTACTGGCACACTGATGCATGTGATATTCAACAATGTATTTAGAGAAAAACAAGTGCCCAAAACATGCAGGCCAGACTTTTTAAAAATGCCCTAATTTTCTCTTGAACCTGAAAGTTTCCTTGCTTTTTTCCTCCATGACTGATGCATTCTTGTTTCCTTTCCTCCTTGAGAACTGCACTCACAAACAAGCCAATTGATTTCAATTCCTTTATTGCAGCTCAAAACCAACACTGAGAGTAAAAACACTTTGTCCTTTTCTTCATCTTCAAACTTATCTCTGATTAAATGAGGTGGACTGTGTGACTGTCAATTAATATTATTTCCAGTCCACATTGAGCATTTAAACTCAATTTGGGCCGAGCATAAAACTGACCATCAGTTCAATTCATAAGCTGCCTTTCTCTTCCAGCAACTTTAGGATGAAAAGACAAATCCCTCTATACCTGGCTTGTGGTCATGCATACAATATGAATTGGAGGAAGCATTAAGCTTTTGCAATTTCTACAAGAAATTGCAAACAAGGCTGAAAATATTCATAGAGTCCTTCCGGATGCCAGCACCAAATAGGCTACTGTTGTAAAAATATTCTAAGCAAGGACAGCTGTTGTTGCCAATGGAAGTTAGAACCCATGGATTTCTGTCTTCCACCTGTCCTGTCCTCTTGGAAATAGAAGCTAGATATGACAAGTTCTCAGTTGCAGCAACATAGTAAAATATTTCCCTCAAAACAAAACAAAGCAATAAACACAAAGCAAATCTACACTAATTAATAGACTTACAACTCTCATTCAATTTGATGCAACTTAATCTCAGGCAAATGTGCAATAGGGGTGGATTAATTTTGGGATCCATGTACCTACCACTCCCACCCCACCACTGCAGTTCAGCAGCATAGTGGTAGCAAGGAGATGCAATTCAGCTTTAAAACAAGGTGCACAGGATACAATAGCTAATTAGCATTTCCAAGAGGATTCCTGGAGCACCAGTTTTCTTCAGAACAAGGTGTGAATGTAGGATAAATGGGAGAGGTCTCACTGTTTTCACTGAAATTTGGCAAAAGTGGGTTGGGGAGAGTGGTGTGGTCTCCTATTCATAAACCCCAGTTCATTGCCTAACATGACAACTTCTAGTTGTGTAGAGCAGTGGTGGCGAACCTATGGCATGTGTGCCAAAGGCGGCACTCAGAGCCCTCTCTGTGGCCACACGTGCCATTGCCCCAGCGCAGAGTTCACCCTGCCCCTCAGTCTCTAAAAGGTTCACCATCACTGGTATAGAGTAACCAACCAACACAGACAGACACTAATTTCCTATGGGTTTGCTTCAAGTTACATAAAAATTCTTTTTCCTATGGGTTTGCTTTGAGTTACGTAAAAATTCATTTCCCTATGGGTTTGCTTTAATTTACATTAAAAAATTCATTTTTTCTATGGGTTTGCTTCGAGTTACATTAAAAATAATTTTTCCTATGGGTTTGCTTTGAGTTACATTAAAAAACGGTTTAAGCAAAAGCCTACATAATGGACTTTTTTCGTAAGTAGGAGTTTTACTGTATTTACTACATTTATATTTCACTCATCTGGTATATTTTCCCACTCTGGGCAGCTTAGAACATATTTTTTAAAATCTTTACAATAAAAATTAAACAAATTGAATAAATGATACAGTATATACTAAAAATAACAAAAAAGATACCCCCTCCCCATTAAAACAACAACAACCCAGCAACAAAGAACACATATTGGTGATGGAAAACATTACTATGATAAAGTAAGTTGTAACTAGAGTAGGACTATTTAAATAAATGGAATTTATGGGAGTTACTTCACCAAATCCCCACTGATTTAGTAGGTCTACACTAGTGCAATTTAGTGTGCTAAATAACAGGATTTCAGCCTATGTAAAACAAATGTGAAATGATGAACTGAAGAACTTATTAACAGATGAATGTGAGAGGCTGATTTCAACATCAAAAGAAAAATTCCTATTTAACACTTCTGCAATCAAAAGCAAAAGAGCACTGATAATATCCAACATCTGATAGGAGAGTAGCAAGAAGTGACTTTTATTCATAGAACTATTTTCTGTACAGATCCTGATAAGAACCATGAAAACTATAAAATTGATTTAAATAGGCACACAGATCCTTGACTGCTTGGTATTAGGGAGTATGTTTATTGTATGTTTTTTAGAACACTGTTCTATTGATCTCATTTACGGTCATGAATGCTTGCTACCATTCTGGCACTTGAGAAATAAGTTATGATACTGTTGAAAATACAGTAATACACCAGATAACGTTATGACTTGGTTCCACAAGTCATGACGTTATCCGATTTTTAGCGTTGTCCGATGCATGCATCGAACAACGCTAAAAAAAAAAGCCCTGACTTCAGGGACAAACCGCTTTAAAGGCAGGCAGGGAAAGAAAGAGACCTCCCTGCCTTTAAAGCCACCCCCCCACACACACACAGCGGTCTCTGCGACTGCAGTAGGGTCGGGAAAAGCACCCGTTCTCTAGAGAACCAATCACATATCTCTATTTCCCCCTTCCCTGTAGTTTAAATACAGGGAGGGAAAGAAAGAAAAAAGCAGTCTCTGCGACTGCAGTAGGGTCGGGGGAAAAGGCGGGTGCTTTTCCCCGACCCTACTGCAGTCACAGAGACTGCTGCAAGTGGGGGGGTGGTTTGGGTAGTTCCAACCTTCTACCCAAACCACCCCACACCCGCAAACCATTGCATCGGATAACGCTAAGAATCATTATCCAGAATCGTTATCCGATGCAAGTTTTTTTCCAAAAAACTTGCATCGTTATCCGATTCTAGCGTTATCCGATGCAATTGTTATCCGAGGTATTACTGTACAGTTTTCTTAAACCACTGAAGCCAGAAGATCACAGTCATAGACTGAAAAGGATTCTTTTCATGGAAATCTCAACTAGAGAAGACCCACTGATTGAATAGGAACTACAGTAAAACCTCATATAACACTAAAACCTGGTTCCACAAGTCTTCGTGTTATATGATTTTTCGTGTTATCTGATCCTCTATGGGATCCATAGAGATACATTGTAACCACACAGGCTTTAGCGGTTGTTATCTGAAGCATCCCATAGGATCTTAATGTTATCTGATGCAATTCTTCCCCCCAGATTCCTTGATGTTATGCGATTTTCGTGTTATTCGATACTAATGTTATATGAGGTATTACTGTATCTAAGTGTAAACCAGTGTTTTCCAACCTTTGATGTTTCAACTTCAATTCCCAGAAGTCTAAGTCAATTCCTCAAAAAACTGATCAGCAACCAGTGTACTGACCTAGGCTTCTGGAAATTGAAGTCACCCTGTGGGGCATGGGTCCCACCTTGGGAACCACTGGTGTAAATGTATCATTCAATTACTGATTTGATAAATCCATCCTAGTTATGAATAGCAGCTGAATTTAGGTCAAAGTAGTATAAGTAGGACCACTGATCAACCAAACCTTGTTCAGTAAAATTAACGGCAATAACTATTTGTAGAGTCCTTGTTGAATCTGAAGTTTTCCTTGATTTGAAGCCAGCTACAGACATATGTTTTGTACAATCAAGGATGCTGTCTATAACACCTTAGTTTGATGGAATTATGGTAATTTTTTTTTAATCAAAAAGAGGCTTACTTAGCAACCTTAACAGGAAAAAGAATGCCTCATTGGTTTTAAAATAAGCATGAAATTTAATAAAGCTTGGGTTCATTATTAGATCAATTTAAAATATTGCTGAACACACTGATAAATACAACCAAAATTCACTGACTATGCTTAGCTAAGCAGAACTTTCCATTTATTTAATTCCAACTTAATTTTTCACATCCAACTGTCAGGATTTGCAGCTGTTCCTCTAAATCAGGGGTGCCCAAACTATGGCCTGTGAGCTGGATCCAGCCCATGATGCCAATTAATCTGGCTCATGCCACCCTCCGAAGCAGAAGTAGAACACATATGCGCGTGCCCAGAATGCACCCACGCACGATACTGCTTTAAATTACCAGTGGTTGTTGTAAATGCGTTTACAATAGCTGCAGGCCATTTATAGCAGTATTATGCACATGCATGGGTATGTTCTGTGCATACACATTTATTTCCACTTCCGGGGGGAGAAACCATGTGACTGGCCTGCTCAATCATGTGACCAGCCCACAGCCTGAAAAGTTTGGGCACCCCTGTTCTATGTCCACCAGGACTAGCCCCTCACCCTGCTACAGCTGCTAAGCCCCACCTGAGAGCCCCTGGAGAAGGTTCCAGCCCTTTATAGGCTCCACCTGGAGACTCTGGTTGGCTTAGCTATACAAGAAGTGGTCCTTCCTCAGCAAATTTGCAATTGCTTGGCTCCTGTAGCAATTCCACTTCATAAGCTGGACATCACTTAGTAGAACATTATTGTTGTTGCTGTTACTTGCTGGTGGTGCAGTGGTTAAACTGCTGTACTGCAGCCAAAATTTTGCAAGTTCAATCCTCATGGGACTCCAGGTTGAGTCAGCCTTCTATCCATGCGAGCTCAGTAAAGAGTACCCAACACATTGCTAATTACCTGGTGAACTACCCTAAGTGCTAGAGCAAGGGTGCCGAAACTTTTCAGGCCACGGGCTAGTCATGTGGTTCCGGGGGCTGGTCACTATGACCCGGGAGCCGGATCCAGCCCATGATGCCAATTCATCCAGCCCACAAAGCCCTCACCACTTCCGGAAGTGGAAGTAAAACATGCTTGTATGGGTGTGTTTTACTTCCACTTATGGAAGCGATGAGGGCTTCGTGGGTTGGATCTGGTCCCCGGGCCATAGTTTGGGCACCCCTATGCTATAGGGTGGTATATAAGTGTAATTACTATTGCTATTAACAACAGCAGCAACAAAATGAAACCTATTGAGAAACCAGCCCCAACAATCGACACGAAGGCATTGAGTCTGAAATGCTTGGATCCAATGCAAAAGCGTTTATTAGTTCCTTGAGTATGACGTCTCAAGAAACCTACAAAGTGTCTGCTGTGATCTTCTGTGCTAGCTAGCTTTCTTGCTTGTTCTTAGCAGACTGCTTGGCATATATCTTATACAGTCACACTCACAAAGAGAAAAAAACTCAACTATATAGTGTTCTTTATAAATGACTGGGGAGGCCCATTCTTATCTCTAACGCTGACCAGAGCTAGGCATTTCAAGGACAGCATGCATTCCTTCAGGAGGCTGAGTTGTATTTTTCCAGTCAGCTACATACAGTAATGAAATCTAGCATCCAATATAAAAACCTAATACAAGTCTATAATCTATAACACAAGTATATAAAAGGAGTACAATCTTAATTAAGCTATAAATGAATCCCTACAAAACCCTACCGGGATGAGGAACGATTGGGAAGATCAGAGGTAGATTGTGGTGGAGAGGGACTGTGGACTATACTATATTTAAGTCTTAAGAACAAACATCTGGACTAAGAATTCTTTAATGCTGATCATATGCCTTCCTATATCAAGCCTCAGCTGGATGATTTCCAGGTTCTGTTAACAAAAAAGATCCTACGGACCTGATGTATCCAGCAATAGAAACAATGCATCTCCATCAAAACTACAGTACTGTACTGTACTTTCATCCCTCTCTCAAAAGCTATTTTATGTTTCCAGCCCAGAGATAACAGAAGCGAAACACTGGAAACCCTTCAGATGTGCTATATAAGATGCTATTATGAAATCTGAAAAACAACAAATGTGGCATTGTTATCCGTCAGTGATGCCATGTTACTGCTCTACTGACTCAAGCCATTTCCCCTTCATTACTTCCTCACTTAACATTCCTTTCTTTGCTTTCTATCAACATGGAAATCACATGGAAATCATCTCCAACACATGTTGCTGCACAGCAGTCAGTCCCCAACCCCGCCATAACATAGCCGGCTATTGTTTAAAATTCAGGTTTATCCTTCAATTACTCAGTTAGCTTGACTCTAATGATTTCTTACATTTCCTGGTACATTTACTTTTGGGTATTATGACATTCTGGCTCATGCCATTAGAGATGAACTAAGAGGATAGCAATGGCAGGGGATAAAATACTAACGGCCTGGAAAATTAAGTTTATCACCACCTGTCATCCTTCCTATGGAGGCCATTAGCATTCCTGTGTAAATAGCTCCTTCAAAATAATAATAATACTGAATTAAACTCTTTGGGACTGAACAAAGAACAGAGAATATTGTCTTTCACTTGTCAGGCAATCGGTATTTCTAGCCTAGGTCACCCTTACTCGAAAGCCAGTTGTATCCAACTCTAGAGGCTGGTGCTCATCTCAGTTTTTCAGCCAAAGAGTAAGCACTTTCTGCATGTGCAGACGTTTCCATGGTCATGTGACAGGCATGACTATACACTGGAGTGCACGGAACGCTGTTTACCTTCCCACCAAAGTGGTACCTATTTATCTACTAGCAATTTCTTGCTTTCAAACTGCTAGGTTGGCAGGAGCCAGGGCAGAGATGGGAGCTCACTCTGTCGTGCGGCACTCGAACTGCTGACCTGGTGACCTTCCCATCATCAAGTTCAGCATCTTAACCACTAAGCCAGCAATATTGACCAGCATCATCTTTCCAGGATTTGGGGCAGGAACCCCACCCCCACCTCACCTCACCCCCCCCCCAAAAAAAAAACCTACATGGGGATCCCAGGTGTTCCCTTGTGGTTTTCCACCAGAGTCCCTAACAACCCTAAGGCTGTTTCACTTTCAAGATCAAACATGTTTTCACCTTTACCAATGCAAAAGCCAGCCTAGTGCATAGGATTAAAGCAGATGGGAAGATTTTGCACTGGGAATTCTGTGAGCAAATGAGTGAAGGAAAATGGACCCCATTCCAAGAAGTAATGTTGTGCTTAATCAGTCCAAAGGCCCTTCAAATCCAGTGGTTTGCCCACAAAATGGCCGGCCTAAGGCCAAACCATAGGTTCACCTATGAGGAGCTCAGAAGTAGGATATGTGTCCTCTTCTGACTTATGTTGTCCAAGAACTAGTATCAGATAACTGATGTTGTTTTTAATTTTTAAAAAACCACATCTAGCAATGAGGACTAGCAGCCTCTTCACAGATTTGTCTAATGCCATTTAAAGCCATCCAAGTTAGTAATTAATGCTATATCTCAGTGGTGGTGAACCTTGGCACTCCAGATGTTCTTGGACTTCAATTACCAGAAGCCCAAGTCAGTACACCTGCTGATCAGGCCTTCTGGGAATTAAAGTCCAAGAACAGCTGGAGGGCCAAGGTTTGCCACCCTGGCTATATCTGGTGTAGTTAACTCTATGTGCTGTGTCAAGCATTACTTATTTTACCTCTTCTCAGATCTGCATCATTTGGTCTCATTCAGGTTTTATTATTGAGATGGGAAAACTCACTTTTCCATGTTTTCCTCACATCATGGATAATTTTATACAGTTCTATCATGTCTCCTCAACTCATTTTGTTTTTAAAATGACAGAACCCCAAACAT
Source organism: Furcifer pardalis (assembly GCA_030440675.1). Taxonomy (NCBI): domain Eukaryota; kingdom Metazoa; phylum Chordata; class Lepidosauria; order Squamata; family Chamaeleonidae; genus Furcifer; species Furcifer pardalis. The sequence continues at coordinate 94,814,805 of CP126895.1, read as the reverse complement.
GGTAAGCTTTCTTCATATAGAAGTTTCTCCAGGCCATTTCTTACTTTGGTTTCCCATTTCTGCTCCAATTCTTCAAAAATGTTCACTAAATAATTATGTTAGTGATTATTAGCTTAGCTATATATCAGTGATGGCCAACCTTGGCACTCCAGGTGTTCTTAGACTTCAATTACCAGGAGCCCAAGACAGTACTCCTGCTGATCAGGGCTTCTGGGAATTGAAATCCAAGAACACCTGGAGTGCCAAGGTTGCCCATCACTGCTATATATGATTTGCCTTTCATTCCAGAAGCTGCCTCATTAATTAAGAATAGCAAGCTAGCAGTTGCTTGGTTCTGGATCTTTTGCCTTGCTGCTGCTGTCAAAGATCTCTGCCTTGCTCCTGATTCCTGCTCCAGAAGATCTCTTGCTTTGTTCTTGGTCTTGAAGACCCTCTACCCTGTTCCTGTGGACTGCAGTTGTGCCTTGCCTGGATCCTTGCTCCTTGAATTCTATCCTCGTCTTCCTCCAGCCCTTGCCTCAGCAACAAAGGACAGCAGAATTGCAATTGCTTGGCTCCTTGATCTCCTGCCTCATTCCTGCTGTTGAAGATCTGTGCCTTGCTCCTCACTCCTTTTTCTAAAGACTTCTGCCCAGTTCTTGGTTCATGTGGACAGTTGTGCTTTGCCTGGATCCTTGCTCCTGAAATTGCACCTGCAAGCTGCCCACACCATGGACTCTGGCACTAGGGTTGGTTTTGGTTCCTGATTTACTTCAGCTTTCTATTGGTGGCTGCTTATTTTTCTGTGGTCAAACGATTGCAACCTCAGTTAGCCAGAGGTCATCTTTTCGTTCAGGCACTTACCAAACTGTGAGAGAATGAGCCTTCTTCTTCCATGTCTAGGTCAGGCATGAAACTGCCAAAATGAAGGCACTTTTTGGGCGAGTTCATTCTTCAGTTCCTTTTGCCTTACCCAGTGTGAGAAAGCTTAGCTGGCAACACAAGGTGGCCATGTCCAGGATATGCCTGATTGTGGTCCAAAAATACTACAGTCTCTGAGTAGGCTGTTTCTGTGTACCTCCAAAAGAACGATTAAAAACTACCTAATAACCAAAAGTAGGTACAGATTTCCTCAGCTATCACTCTATTATGTTTTAACACAAATATGATCAGGGACAATATACCTATTTATTTCTGATCCTTGATTCAAAAATCTACTCTCAAAAGCTGACATGAAGTCTTAGCTTATACCCAGCATTGCAAAAGGACTTTTAACAGCCAATCAAAATGCACATTAGCAAGATTTTCTATTTTTCTTTCCTCCCCACCCCCCAGGTTTATAAAGTGCTTGATCAGTCAGAATCTGCACAAAATCAATCTTGTAGCTCTCAGGCGATAGGATAGAGCTTTTTTTACTTGCTGGCTACATTTCTACTAATATAAATCACATTCCTCCATTTTATCTCAAATGATGGTCATGAGTTTGTTCAATTTAATCTAGGAAATACTATAATAAATTATTCAGCAGTTTTTCTATGTCCAGAAACCCATAAAAAGCTTCCAATCAAACTACAGTCAAACCTCACTTAACAAATGCCTCGCTTAGTGAAAAACTTGGATGAGTGGGCATTTCGAAAAGCGTTCTGACTTGCATAACGAAAATTTTCGCTATGCGAGTCGGACTTTTCCTATGGAAAACCTCACATAATGAGTATTTCTATGGGAAAAACTCGTATAATGAAAATTTTTCACTATCCGAGTTTTTCACAGAAATTTTCATTATGTGAGTTTTTCCATAGGAATTTTCGCTATGCAAAAAAACTCACATAGTAACAAACTTGTATAGCGAGCAGCCTCACAAAACAAAAATATTTTCGTTATGCGAGGTTTGACTGTATCAGACACTATTTAAAATTAAGAAGGCACATTCATTATCGACTTCAGGACATAGCTTTAGTGTGAATCCCATACATTTTTTTTAAAGTGAGCATTGCTACTGCAATGTGCACATTTTAGGGCATTATGCCAAGAAAGTTGATGGACTGGGTGGAGAATTTCAGTGTTTGCAAGAGGTCTCCTTAAACACCTGTTACATATTTCTAGAACCACCGATTTTCCACATTTCCTATAATCAACTAGTTTTACTGCTGAACAAGAATTTAGGATGTTTCCTAGCAAATAACCCATCTGACACTAAGCATGACCTGAAGGAATAGGCTGTGGCTGATGTTCACAGAATTAATATTTTATGGGGGAAATACTGTTTTCAGGTTCTTCTTGTTTCCCAGGAAATGGTTGTAGTTTCCCACAAAAATTAAGCAACCAAGTGTTAAATTTCTAGAGTAAAAAACCCTTGTAACTTTAAGCAGGAAACCTTCAATTATTACTATCTCACCAAGTATTTCATCACTGTTTCTCTTCCCTAAACCTTGGTTTTAGAGGATTAAGCTATTTATTAGTTATGTGTTAAAACAGGTGTTTGCAACTCCGGCCTGACAGCCTAATTCGGCCTGTGCATCTCATTAATCTGGCCCGCAGTGGCCACCTGGGCACCTGTAGATCCGCCCCCCCATCCCCAGAAGTAGAAATACATTGCTTACTGTGGCAGCGGGTGGCAGGCGGGCGGGCAGAGGAACTGTGTATGTTCTGTGGCTTCATGCACAGTCTGCACCCCTTCCCAAGGCAGCAGGAGAAGTTGAGGAGAAATATCGCTCTGTTTTGAGGGTTTTCCGCAGCGCTTTGACAGGAAAAGCTTACGTCAGCACCTAGGGTCACACCATGGAACCAGGAAGTCGCAAACCGGCATGCTTTCCCTGCCGAAGTGCCATGGAGGAACGGCGGAAAAAAGCCCAAAATGGAGAGATATTGCTCCCCAAAGCCTACCGCTGCTGTGGGAAGCAACAGAGACTGTGCACAAAGCTGCAAAACTGATGTGATCACCACCGCCACTGAAAACGTAAGCACTGGGAACAAACACGCCTCTGGCCCCCATAGCTGCATGTCGGGAGGGGGGGTCTGGCCCGTGGCAGGAAAACGTAATAGCATTTTATATATGGTTTCCACTGAGGGGACCATCACCCCACCCAAAGGGGCTCATCTGCCCGTAACCATTGGCCCTTTAGGGGAGTCAGGTTATTTACCACAGCCCAACACTCAGCATTGAGTCGCTGGCTATATGGTCTACTCCATTATCACAGCAAGATGTCTGGCCAGACTTAAGTAATTTAAAAAGAAAAAGAAAAAAGAGGTGTGTATGACAAATTCATGGAAATTATCTATCAACAGTTATTAAAAAGTGGGGTACACAGAAAGAGCCTGCTCAAAGAAGGTGGTATTTCTGAACCACAATCAGGCATACCCTGGACAACAACCACTTTTTGCTGGCTAATGTTCCTCATATTAGGTCAGGCAAAAGGAACTACAGAATGAACTCCCCAAAGGTGGCTTCATTTTGGCATTTTCATGTCTGGCCAAGACATGGAAAAAGAACTACAAAAGCTACATGTTACCCTATTTCTCTAAAGGAAACATTCCTCTAAATATGAATTGCTGGGGGATAGGCAAACTGTGTGTACAGACATCTGTACCTTTCAAACAGTGCAAGCATCTGGCTGACTTCTGCTGAAGGCAAGCAGACCAGACAGACATCTGTCTGATCCAGCAGCTTGTCTTTTGCCAAGTGCTAACATGTCATAGATTTTCAACACATATATCGGATATTATTGTTAATTAATTGGTGAGGCTGGTTTTGCTTTGGATAGCTTTGTCAGATTATAGTAAAATACTGGTTTTGACTGTGTATATTACCTCTGTAGATGGGTGCAATAGGAACATTTTGAAGATCAGTATTTCACGTACAGTGGTATCTCGAGTTACTACCATAATTTAATGCATTCCCCAGGACGTTTCATATTGCCAAAAAATTGTTTCCCATAGAAATGCATTGAAAAACTTTTTTCTGACTTCTGGAACGGATTGATTGGTTTTCAATGCATTCCTATGGGAAACCATCTTTTGAGCTACGAATTTAAATCCATAACTCAAAGCGTTATTTTCAATGGATTTTCATTTGTATCGTGAAAATTTTATAACTTGAGGCATTCGTAACTCAAGTTTCCACTGTATTAGATTCTAACTGTGCAGTTCTCTATATGTGGTTAATCAACAGAAAGACTAGTCGAGTTCAGTGGGGCTTACTATCATATAACAGACACACAGTTACTACCTGGGAACGATCTTCACAATGTTAACATTATTCCTCATTATAGGCGAGCGACAGCATGGTGTAGTGAACAGAGCATTGGACTAGGACTCAGGGGAACCTGGTTCAAACCACTGCCCATTACTGGAAGCTCAGTGGGAATTGGCAGCAGTAACATCATTCCTCAAATATTTCACATACCTCACAAACCCTACTGGGGTTGCAGTAAGTCAGATACAATTTCATAAGACACAACAACTTAGTGGTTAAGATGCTGAACTTGATGACTGCAAGGTTGGCAGGTCAGCAGTTCGAGACCCAAGTGCTGCATGATGGAGTGAGCTCCCATTTCTGTCTCAGCTCCTGCCAGGCTAACAGTTTGAAAGCAAGAAATTGCAAGTAGATAAATAGGTAACACTCTGGTGGGAAGGTAAACAGCATTTTGTGTATTCCGGTGTCTAGTTATGCCTGCAATATGACCGTGGAAATGTCTGCAGATGCAGACAGCGCTGGTTCTTTGGCTATAAACAGAGATGAGCACTGAACCCTAGAGTAGAATATGACTGGCTTTCAAGCAAGGGTGACCTTTACCTAACAAGAGAGAAGAGACAAGGCACTAAAATGAATGGAACTTGTTAGTCAATACTGATGCAATTCATATTAATTTATATGGATCTACTCTAGGCGAGACGTAGCTGGATATACCTGTAGGTTTCTAACTGCAAAGAAGCTAAAAGAAATGTCACTAAAACATAATTGCTCATAGCAAACTGATGGGTAAGAAGCTTTAAGGGACATATTGTCCTATAAGAGCTTTCAGCAATTGTTAAACTCCTACTGAAGCAGCACAAAAGCAATCTCCATTTATCAGAACAGCAATGTCAATAACCTGAAGATGGAACACAAAAATCTCTTGCTTTAAAGCAATGTTATTGAGTGTGATATTACTTAGATAAGCATTATTTTCCCCTCTGACATATACTGAAGTGCATCACACATCCTGACATTGATTTAAGTGCACATTGTTTTAGAGGTACAGTACTGCTAGTTTAATGGGCGAGCAATTATCGCTGGGATGATTGGTGAGTAGGCAGTGTCTGCATATTAAGGAGCAAGTCTATCAACAAAGATCTGAAAGAAAGTCTCACTGGATTCAGCAGGTGTGATTTCTCAGGAAATAAGGCTAAGCTCAGAGTTCATCTTAATGGAAATCCTAGAGACTACCCATACTTTTTTTATAGTAAAATAAAAGACTTCTCCCATTCTACCTGTAGGATTCACACAAAATGAAAAGTGATACTGGCTTAAGACAAAAATCCCAACTAAAATCTTCAGCTCCTTCCTATATGTTGTAGTAAAATGGCAAAAAAAAAAAAAAGGTTGACACTTTAAAGCAAGAGTGCTAAAACTTTTCCTGCCAGGGGGCTGAACACACCCCTCAAACAGCTGAGCAGGCCAGTCACGTGGTTTCTCCCGCCAACTGCAGTGTGTGAATTTGTGCCACATTTATGGGCATTTTCCCCACCTCTGCCACTTCCCATGAAGGAGGAATTGAGGTAGGAGCATTTTTGCACCATTTCCCCCCCCCCCCGCTGCATTTTGGTGTGAAAACGCAGTGTTTTTTGGCACTTCCGGTGACATTGAGACACTTCTAGTGTAGGCGGCAATCCAGCCCATAAACTGGATGACGATGTCCTGCAGGCCGGACCCGGTCCACAGGCTGCAGTTTGGGCACCCCTGCTTTAAAGAATCGAAAGTTTTCTCCGACATAAGCTTTCATGGCTTGTAGCCCATTTCTTCAGACATATCAGAAGAAGTGAACTATAATTCAGAAAATATATGCCAAATAAAACTTCCTAGCTTTTAAGGTGCAACAAGCCTCATTGTTATTTTTACTACAATAGATTACTGACTAAAATCTCTACTCCTTTCTATTGCATCCTATACATACTGATTTTACAGCAGGGCAAACTAAACTTGGTGATTCATCTTCTTTCATGTCCTGAACAAACCCTGGACTGCCAAAATGAAGCCACTTTCTTTGTCGTTGCCCAAATGCAAGTCCTCATTGGTGAATGTCTTTGGCAGCAATCAGCAAACCAGCAAATGGGCTGGACTCTGTCTCTCCACATTCACACTATGTGTTATTGTCCACCAGCAGTCTCTACTTGAGGATGTTGGTTTTGCATTCAGGGACTCCAACCTTCAGCCTACTTAGGGTCCTCCAGGTGACGTAGGGGAGATTGAGATCTTCAGCTATATATACCTTTAATGTTGTTCCTTGCCCAGTGAGCTCCTTCTTCCATCTTTTAGTTTGGTTTTGTTCCTGTTTGTTCTTGACATAAAACTCTTTCTGGATCTAAGCCGGCAGACTTGAGGCTCATATCCATTCATAGGGTGTCAAGGGTCATCATCTTGCTTAGTTCTCTCAACATCTGCTGCTACTTCTCTCCTGATCTTAGGTGGAGCAATACCAACAAGAGGGTATATTTTCTCAACTGGTGTAGATTTAAGGCATGGGTACCCAAACTTTTTTTTAGCCGGTCTGGTCCTGCCTCCAACACACAGGTATGGGGGCTGGAGGTGGGTTGCTCCGGTTGCTTACATTTTTTGCGTCATCCATGGTGGAAGTGATTGCGGTGGTCATACTTTCTCCCTGTTGTTCTGAACGTGGATCTGCAGTCCCCAAGGCAGCAGAAACCCCTGCCAAAGTGGATCGCTGCTTTGTAAAAAAAAATTTTTTTGCTGCATCCCCTCTTTGAAATCTGCAGCATTAGGGACCTCATGGCAATGACTACATTTCCCAGACTCCCTTGGCCCACAGGACTGAGACACTCTGCTGCAGAGATGTTCAGGGCCAAAGCTCATGTGCATAGTGTGGATGGTTGAGTTCCCCATTTATAATTTGTGAGTTTCCTGATTATGTTGTTCCTTGTACTAACTCTGGCTCTGGTATTCAGGCAGTGCTGCTTAAAAGAGAGTACACAATAGGGCCAAACGGTACAAATGCAAATGATGGAGAGAAAAAACCATTTGAGGCAGGAATAGTTGCTAAATATATTTTACTGCAAGAATGCAAAGGAGTGAACAAGTTATATATCGAAACTGTTCCGGTAATGCCAGTTTTTCAAAATAAATTTTCTTCATCAGGATATGATCTTAAATATTTGTCTGTAGACAATAAAATGAAAATAAAGTGAAATCATACACTTTGATAAAACATTTTTAAGGTTGGCTGTGAGCAGATAAGGGAGGTGGAATTGTTTTGTTAAATAAACAACAGTATCTTGATGAAGCCAGTAGGCAGCTTTCTGATCTGAAATTTTACAAGCCTTTAACATGTGATCCCACTCCTCATGTCATGTTGCCTCTATTATCAGGGTAGTTCTTAATGAAGCTTTATCTTTGAATTATATTAATGAAAAAACATACCAGTTTCTTTTAAATAATAATCCCAGGGTTCCCATTTTCCATTTACTCCCTAAAGTGCATAAAATCAAAGCACCTGGTGACCAGATTCCAGGTAGACCCATTGTTTCAGGTGGTAACTCTTTGTTGGAGCCTATAGCTCAATATGTAGATCACTATATTAAAGCATTTGTGAAGGACACTCCTTCCTATATCAGGGACTCCTTCCTATATCAGGGATTCAGCTGACTTTATTTTCCAGCTAGAAAGTTTTAAAGTACCGGATAGTGCTAGCCTGTTGACCATGGATGTTAATGCCCTTTACACTAATATCCCTATGGAGGAAGCTAGAATGGTTGTAAATAATGCCCTGAGACAATGAGCCCAACTCCTACCACCTACTCATTTATTTTTGGATCTGCTGGATATTTGTTTAGAAAACAACTTTTTCTGGTTTCAGGATTCTTTTTATCTTCAAACACAAGGTGTAGCTATGGGTAGTCGCATAACACCCAGTGTAGCCAACCTATACATGATTTATTTTGAAAGGTTATTCTTAACCCTGAGTTTAATCCATTTTTGCACATATATGACATATAAGAGATTCATTGATGACCTTTTTTCATTTTTGATAAACATTGCATCATGCAAGACTTCATAACATGGCTCAATAATCAAGATCCTAGTTTAAAATTCTCTCAAATCTCTATTATTTTTAGATATCAATGTTTATATTTCTGAACAAGGAACTTTGGTCATGAAACTCTATCGTAAACCCATAGATAGAAATTTCTATCTCCAGTTTGGGTCATTCCATCCACATTCTTTAAAAAATAACATTCCATATAGTCTCTTGTCAAGGGCAAAAAGGAACTCCTCTACTGAAAGAGACTTTCTAGAATCAGCTAACAATATCAGGGAGGCATTGCATCAAAGGGGTTACCCCCATCACATCATTGATGGTTCCTTTGATAAGATTCAAAAAATACCTAGAAACATACTTCTGATCCAAAAAAAACCCTCATCAAATTTAGAGTCAATTGGTCTCTGGAGTTCTCTCCGTTGGCCAATGACATTAAAAAGATTATACATAAACACTGGCATATCCTTGGTGACATACCGGAATGTAATGATAAACCATTAATAGGCTTCAGAAGGACCAGATCCCTGGGTAATATAGTAACACATACTGAGTGCATGGCTAGACAGGGACCAATACAGAACATCATATGTTGTCATTACAAATGTCACAACTGTGTTGCATGTAAATTTGCCTGGGAAACGAAGGTTGTATCTTTTCCAGAAGTTGATTTCCATCTTAAACTTAAGAATTTGTCAAAATGTAATAGTATTAATTGAATTTTTTAATGAATTTGTCCTTGTGGTAAGAAATATGTTGGAAAATCTTCAAGCTCCATTAAGGTACGAATTGGAGAACATCGTTCCAGAATTAGAAGTCAGGTATTACAAGCACCTTTAGTCATGCATTATGTCAAGGAGGGTCACACAGACGAGCATTTCAAGTTTGTAGTTCTAGAAGTTGTGCAGCCTAAACTTTTTTTTTGGGGGGGGGTACCCAATATTGATAAATTGTTGTTGCAGAGAGAAGCATTTTATATACACCATCTGAAGACTTTGGTCCCATTAGGTTTGAAGGAGTTGGACCTTTCTTGTTTCTTATAATCACTTGCATGGTTACATTTCTGAGCATGTTAACCCTTGATAATGCATAATTATGAAGACACAGCACCAGGATCAGAGAGACAATACTGTCTGTGCGGTATATGTGTCGGAGGTGGGTAAGGTTTCTTTTCTTCACTTCTCCTACAGAGACCTACAGTGATGCCTAACAAACAGTTCTTATGAATTTCTATTCAGTGTTGATCCTACATTAATCTAGAATCAGATGTTGGAAACAGTCCATAATAGGAGCTGAAAGCATATTTATGTTCAAAGAGGTGACTGAAACAGTCTTTCTATGTTTATGAGATCAGTGTTCAGAGAAAACACCTGCTAAAGAAAACAAGCTAACCTACATAATCCATAAGGTGAGAGCAGTTCATTCTGGCGCACTCAGACTTTTCCATTAGTTAAACATTTCCTTCTTCTAGTCATGAGCTGCCTCTAACATCTGCTTTTTGCCTTGGTCTGGTAATTTAACTGTGATCACTGTGCGTATGGGAGAACCCTGAGTAAGCTAATCAGCAGGGTAAAACAGTAGGCAACAATTGAGTAGACCTACTCCTTTGAAACATTGTTTAACATTAGAAGTGTTATAAATCTCACTACTACAAAACAGACAGGTTGATTTCGGATGCCACATTAACAATCACCATTTTAATAGGGATATAAAATTAATATGTAGGTACAACTGTTGCAACAAAATACAACCCCAGTTTAACAGGAATCTTGCAGAGGAGCCAGCTCTTCATGAATGAAATTCTGCACCATAAATTAAGAGGGTTCAGTCTCTACAGTTAGAGATGTGTAACAGGATCATCACTAAGTGGGGAACCACCTGGTCCTCACCCAGAAGCTATTCTCAACCAAATTAAAACTGAAATAGAAAAAAAGCAACTTCACATTTGCTGCTTTCTCAAAAAGACAGGGTGTAGTAACTACTATGTGAATATAACATCTGAAAGCATGTTGTTATGCTCGCATTGCAGGCTGACATGCAACTTTAATGTCTGGGTTGGGATGCCAGATGTCTTCCCATTTACGTCAGCCTGTTTCTTAAACTCTTTTTGCCCTGCAGGAGATTACTGTATGACTAGGATGGATTGCCTTCTTAGGATACATTCCACCAAGCCCCAGTACTGCACATCCAGTATTCATTCCAGTGTAAGGTCTGGTCGCTGTCATTGACTGATTCTTATTTTGTAGTCCTGAGTAGAGTTAGAACCAAGTGGCACAGCTCAAATATCAAATGGAGATACAGTACAGTACGACATGGTGAGGTTGTTGTCTCAAGGGAAATGTACATGTTTGTTGCTCTACAATGTCCCCGACACTGCTCAAAAGTGTTTAGCATTGGAGCTCCGTTTAATACAATTTACTTGAGAACCATGGTCGTACTAAAACCTACAGGACATATCGAGATTCAAATCCAAGCATTTTAAAATTAACCACTCACAACCCTGAACCACAACAGACACACGCCTGTCTGAACAAGTATCCTTTGATCTATGATAGTTCACACTGACATGAAACTTTTAATGTGCTATGGTATTTTGGTTTTCTTTCTTCTTTTCCTTTTCTTTTGCCAAGCAGACCCACATACAAATTTTATTGCTTCTTAGCCTAAATTTCTTAAAAAATGTTCTGAGGAGACAGTGATGGCTGTCTATACTGAGAAATATTTCCTAAAATATTAAACAACAAAGCCCCATTTTTGTTTCACCCTGGCATGCCGCTCATACTCAACCAGCCAAGTTTCCCACAGATCTCTGCTTTGCTGAGTCATACAAACACAAAGGATCTAGGAGTGTAAAAAGTATAGCCCTACTGATACTGATACTGAAAGACTCGACTTCATCATTCTCAGCATTGGGCAATTAAGGTTAGAAGCCTCATAACTCTGTTCCACAGAAATTCTTCTTAGGTAAAAATGCAGCTTCTGTAAAAAGGACTAAATCAAATAATTACTTTGTGAACTGTTCAGATGTGTTCATGATTGAGAAGGATGCGTTGTTAATCAAGTCAGACAAAAATATTTAATATTTCAACTACAAGCACTAAATAACAAAGAAAGTGAAGCCTTAATACAGGGGTGCCAAAACTATGGCCCATGGGCCGGATCCAGCCTCCGATGCCAATTTATCCAGCCCACAAAGCCTTCGTTGCTCCCAGAAGCAGAAGTTCATTCAGCCTACAAAGCCCTCATTGCTTCTGGAAGCGACAAGGGCTTCGGGGACCGGATGAATTGGCATTGGGGGCCAGATCCAGCCATGGGCCATAGTGACCAGCCCCCTGGAACCACGTGATCGGCCAGTAGCCCGAAAATTTGGGCACCCCTGCTTTAATACATGCATATGTTCCATCAATGAAACATTTACACAAATAAAAATATTAAACAAAAGTGTAGCTCTTTCAGTGTTTATGGAAATATTCACATTTGAAGTTAATTGTTTGAACACTTCCGAGATCGAGTCCAAAATCAGCACACATTAACACAGCACTATTTGCCATCACACTGTGACCCAACATTTACAGCCTATAATTAATGGCATTTGAAATTATTTAAATTTCAAACATACCAGAGCCTATAATTTATACACAACAAATATCACTCATTTAATTAAGAAATCAAGAGGCATGGACGTCAATTATAGCTTACTAAGCTGGTGTAAAGTGAATTCAAAGAGGGTTTAAAATAACCTAGCAAATGGTTACCATCCTGATGTAGTACTCTGACTTTTTCTACTAATTTTGAAGATTCCTTGGTGTCATTCCCATGAAAGATTATAATTACTCCTACAGAACCTCTGACACTGTTAGTCCAAAAGTCACCATGGGTTCCAGAGATAACAAGTTATATGTTTTGCTAAAATCTGCATAATGTTCTGGAGGTGCTCCAAAATGATCAACTCCCAGGCTAGTATCCTCCAGCAAGATACTGTACCTGTACTGCAAAATTCACAGGCTGCTTTATTGTTTTAAATGACTCTTAGACATCTGCACAATGAAGCACTAGATATTTCCTTGCACAAACCCTGGGAAAGCCTCACTGTTTTCACAACAGAGTGCCATGAACAAGAAATGGAACAATAAAGTGCTGGCCCAGACCACTTTCACTATGCTCTGGCCCATTATTTCAATAACATATTCCTACCATGCAAACTGGAAACAGGATAAAGTTTGGGGTGGGTGAGTGGGAGTCTAATCTAGTGGGGAGTTGGTTATTCTCTTGGTTTGGAGTCCTAGATGTCATTGTATGAAAAGGAGGGCAAATGAAAATTTAAAGGATTTCTGGTCATCTGCTATTACCAGTTGTATAGGGCCATATTGTATTAATAATAATCTTGTGTCCAAAATTATTCTGGGTTGAAATGATTTTTGCAGAAGTTTGATTATATTAAATGGATAACACTAAAACTAAAAAATCTTGGCAATGTAATGATAACACGGGGACATATGAACACATGTGGTGGAGTTGTAAAGTGGTAAAGGTTTTTTTTTTTGGGGGGGGGGGGAATAGAAGGAGAAATATCAGAAATTTTAAAGTTGAACTTAAAACTAGGGCCAGGTACTGCCTTGTTGACAGAAATTGATAATATGAATTTGGATACAAATAAAAAAGATTATCTATAATGTTGACTGTGGCAAGACAATGTATTGCAAGAAATTGGAAATGTGATTAAGGTTGGAAGAATGGTATAAAGAAATGTGGGAAATTGCTTTAAATGATAAACTTACATGGGAAATAAAAAAGAAAGGTATAATTGTGGAAAACAAGTTTTGGGAGATATGGAGACCTTTCGTAGAGTACACTTTGGTAGAATTTAAAGGCATTAAACCAGTATCAGATTATATGGGTTTTTGGAAACAATAGAGAAGTTTGTGACAAAATTGTGGTTACCAGGACTATTGTAAATATCACAGGGTGTTGTTAAATGCTTTGAAGATATGGGTAGGAATATGTAACGGGGAATTATAATAATACTTTTGTATTTTTTTCTTTTTGTTGTAATTGTTTTGTTTTATATTCTATTGTATTGCAATTTCTTTTCTCTTGTATGTTTGTTTTCAAAATTAATAAAAAAAATTTAAAAAGAAAGAAACTCAATTCAGGGGATGCCCAAATGAGGCATTTTTCATGTCCCCAAGAGATGGGACAGAGCCAGGCACTAAATTAGTCTTGCAGTACTTGGGTCCCGAACTGCAGACTTGTCAGCCTTCCAGCTAACAAGGCTAACGCTTAACCACTGAGCCACTGCAGCCCCGAAAGCCATATTGATTTGTATGCATACTTACTTGTTATGCTAATCAATCACCTCTGTACCTGATGTATATAAACTGATGCCATGAAGTCTCACTCCCATGTCTGACGAAGTGGACTTGATCCACGAAAGCTAACATTAAAATATAACAGTTAGTCTTCAAAGTACTACAATGTCTTTGTTTTGTTTATTCTCCGATATGCTTAAAACACTGATTAGCACACCTACTATTCTAGAAAATTCTAAAGAATTTCTGTTTCAGTCTGTGAAAGCAAGAGTGTTCGCCTGAAGAAAGATCCTCAAACCAAATAATTAGTTTCACAAGACCACACTAGGCATGGGAAACATGTAGCCCTGCAGATGTCGTTACATTCCAATACCCATCATCCTGATGAACAAATCATGGGAATAGTAATTTGTTAACTTTTGGAGAGCTACAATTTCCCTAGCCTTAGACCAAATCATGGCTTTGAAACTGCTGCACAGTCCCAGTTCAACTAGTAAGCATATACTGATCACAGGAAGAGCCTCAGTTTTCAACCATTCCAACAGCACTAAATTACCTCACACATTATCTGTGAAAAGTCTTGGCTATAGTGCAGAGGTTGGCCACCCCCTGCTGTAGTGGATAGAAAGACTTCTTAGTTTCATGATACAGTATTCTAGCAACATAGCCTTATGCAAGTCAATTAAAAAACAAACAAACAATATTGTACATTATCTAAATTTTGAGCTAGGATTGTTTTTTAAAAGGCTCCGAATGCCACCATTCTCTGAGTTCTTGCTTTCCCAATGTTCTGGATTACCATTTCAAATGCCTTATAATCTATACTAATGATTCTAATACTATTATTAAATGACATCTCCCTGTAGTATGATTTATTAACTTTTAAATTATTAAATATATTTAATTAGCAAAATATAAATAAGCAACTTGCTTCCACAGCTTTAGTTATCTATACTCAAATAAAACAAATTACAATAATCATACAATGCCATAGCTAATTCAACTCAAATGTGGCCATTTTAAAAATGCTATTGAATTCACAAGCTTAATCCAATTATTTCTGGATTATTTATTGTTTTTATTGCATTACTAAACACATACATGTACTTTCCTAAGAATTGCCATTTTCTCCATTCCTATCCTTTCAGCTAGTAAACCAATATGAGAAATTCAGTTGTTAATACTATAGGTGTTTATACTGTATAAGAGTAAGCTACACCACACTTACGGGATTTCTGAACAGACAGTACAAAAAATTGCACTAATAAAATTAAGGATTTGCTCCTGATTTCTCAATCAGTACTGTAACTACTGTATAGCTGTTTCTCCTCTTATCTTGCCAAATTGCAAAACTGACCTATCAAAAAAGTTTCTCCCATACATTTTCGAAAGTCTCAACTGCATCCTATTTCTTCCTATATCCCAAATCAGTGTTGGTGAACCTTGGCATTCCAGGTGTTCTTGGACTTCAATTCCCAGAAGCCCAAAATCTCTGTGAACCCACACAAATGGGCCTACTGTACGCGTAGTAAACCCATTCTTGTGAATTCATACAGACTTGAGCTTCTGGGAATTGAAGTCCAAGAAAACCTGGAGTGCCGAAGTTTGCTATCACGGCCCTAAATATTTAGAACAGGGGTTCCCAAACTGAGGCCTGTGGGCCAAATCTGGCCTGCAGTGACATTTCATGTGGCCCTCCACCCCTCCAAAGGCATTCGAGAATCAAAATGACCACCCATTTGAAGCTGTTGGGACAAAATGGCCACCACCATCTTGCAGGCAGGCAAAATGGCCATCCGGCCCTTGAAGCTGACTGAGATAGCATAACCCGGCCCCTGGCTTGAAAAGGTTGGGAACCCCTGATCTAGAACATAAGGAGGTACTTTATCCCAAGTGGGCCATCTAGCTCAGTATTGCTTCTGAAAACAGTGACTCTCTACACATTTCATCCAGACTTACTCAGAGGAGTTTGCTGCAATAGCTTTTATATGTAAAGGCGCAAATAGCAATAACACTTATATATCGCCCCATATTGTTTAGGCATTCTATGGGTGATTCGCAAGGTAATTAGCATTTTGCCCCCAACATGGTGAGTACTCATTTTAGCGATCTCGGAATGATGGAAGGCTGAGTCAACCTTGAGCCTTGGAGGACTAGAAAAGTAATTTTGGATGATATGACTCTCAAAATCCCTACCATGGTTCTAATTGTGTTTCACTCTCATTCTATGATCTTTCCATTAAGAAACAGTGGTGAGATCTTTAATTCTCCCCTTTATTCATGACAAAAACCTCTGTATTACCAAATAATTGCTCATTAGTATATAATCTTTCTGACAGTTACAATGCCAGTATTTTAAGGATATACCCACATATCTTAATCCAGTCTCCATGGGGTCTTTTATCCCACCACCCAAACATTTTCTAATACCAGTAAGTTTCCCATCAGGTAATATCTCTGATGTGCTTCACTCCTATGGAAAGCAAAATTGCTTCTCCCAAGTAAGAGTAGCATATGGCACAAGCATCTTTACTGGTGAAGCAGCTCCAACCATCTGATCTTACTTCCTAAGCTTTCCTGATCTTCTCTCTGATTGTATGCTTAGCAAATACAAAACAACAACAAATTGGGGGGGGGGACGGAAACACAGAAAGAGTTTCACGTTGGCCACATTATTGGTTTTAATGAGATGAAAGGACTAGCCACTAAAAAGAGCTCTTTTTCTTAATGAAAGGTCAAGCCACATTTACAATTTAGAATATTTTTAAAAACAGATTATTAAACATACCTTTGGTTAATCTGCAACAGATATTTCTTGCTGCGTACAAAAGGAGGGGGAACTAAGCCCACAATATAATGTAATTAAAAAAGGAATTAAATGAAGCTTAGAAGTACTTAATAGTGGATTTCTACAAAAGTAAACAATCAAATAGCACTGAGCATGCATTAGCAAGGGTGGGGGCATCATGAAGGAAGGGAAGTCAGAAAGGGCCAGCCCTATGTATCCATGAAACAACTAAAACAATTGATGTTGTGATTAAATAAACCCCATAAAGCAATATTTATGCTCATCAGCATAAATGCTGTCATAGCATCTGAGCAGCCAAAGGTTCTTTGCTGCCCCTTTCATTGTCACAATAAACCTGCATTGTAGGCCAGGTTGAGAGACAATGACTGGCCCAAAATAATCTAGCAAACTTCAGGGTTGAATTGATTTGACCCTGAATGAGCTTCTGTCTCTGTCCTAGGCTCCTGCCAATCTAGCAGTTCGAAAGCAAAAAAACTGCAAGTAGATAAATAGGATAAGATGGCTAGATGGCATTGTTAACGCAATGGGTGTAGAGCTGAGCAGGCTGTGGAGGATGGAGTAGCTGGCGTGCAGTGGTCAATGGGGTAGCAGGGGGTCGGACTCGACTAGGCAACTGAACAACAACAAAATAGGTACCACTTCAGTGGAAAGCTAAACAGCATTCTGTGCACTAGGCATACCTACCACATGTCCACAGAAATGTTTGTAGATGCAGACAGTACTGGCTCTTTGGCTATAAACAGAGATAAGCACTGAACCCTGGAGTCAGATAGGAATGGCTTTCGAGGAAGGATGACCTTTACCACACCAATACTCAGCTCTATGATTTTATATCATTATTGTGCCTCAATCACAGAAAATTATTTTTTAATACAGTTGTACCTCGCTTAAAGAGCATAATGTGTTCCATAGGATTGCTCTTTAAGCGAGTTTGTTCTTTAAGCAAAACACCATTGTAAGTGACCAATTGTTACTTCTGGTGGGGGGGGGGAATTGCAAACCCGAATTTATTTGTTAAGTAAAGCAAACATTCAGAGAAAATTCTGCTCTTTAAGCGAGGCACTCTTTAAACGAGGTTTGACTGTATTCAGGCAAACGACTAACCATTGAATATTTTCTTGGCATTGTACAAGAAATGGATTTATTTTGGCAGCAAAATTATCCAGTCATGTTATAGCTTCAGAGAAGCAAAAAGTGCCAGGGGAAAAATGGTTGCAAATTCATTATTTAAAGCAAACACTTCTAGTTAAGCTTCAAAGTACCTGTTAGGTTGTGGGAAAGTTTACACACCGCTATGGTTTTCTTTGGCAGGGCGGTAAAACATACAAGTGAAACCCTACTCTTAGCATGAGGGTCAGCTTGCAGCTGTTCTTTTTTTCCACCTTCACACACAGAGCAGTTCTCATCAAAGCTTGTTTACAGAATTACTTCCAGTAAGGTAAAGGTCGTCCTGCTCGAAAGCCAGTCGTATTCAACTCTAGGGTTCAGTGCTCATCCCTGTTTATAACCAAAGAGCCAACGCTGTCTGTGTTTGCAGATGTTTCCATGGACATATGGCAGGCATAACTAAACACTGGAGTACATGGAACGCTGTTACCTTCCCAGCAAAGTGGTCCCTATTTATCTACTTTTAATTTCTTTCTTTTGAACTGCTAGGTTGGCAGGAGCTGGGACAGAGACAGGAGCTCACTCCATCGTGCAGCACTCAGGTCTTGAACTATTGACCTGCCGACCTTCCAATCATCAAGTTCAACGTCTTAACCACTAAGCCACTGCAGTCCCTTTACTTCCAGTAAACAGAGTAAATAGCTCTCCTGGAAAGAAAAATACATTGTACCTAACTTGTCCATACCAGTCTTCCTCAGTCTGGTTCCCTCCTATTGGTGCAGAGACCAAAGCTGGGAAAAGTTACTTTTTCATATAAAAGCACCCAGGATATAACTAACCTACCTTGAAGCAATAATTCAAAAAGGCAACTTTTTCCATTTCAGCCTTGGACTGCAATTCTCTGCTTGCTAAACCAGCACTGTCTATGGTCATACTGTATTTGCTGAGATACTGTATATAGTAATACCTCGGATAACGTTTGCATCAGATAACGCTAAAACCACATAACGTTAAGCAATCGGGGGTGGGGGAAGGAAATGCATCGAATAACGTTAAGACCCTATGGGATGCATTGGATAACGTTCAGTAAAGCCTGTGCTAGTTACAATGTATATCTATGGAGTTTTAATGTTATCCGATGCATCCCATAGGATTTTAACATGCATCAGATAACATTAAAAACTGGATAACATTAAGACTTGTGGAACCAAGTTTTCGCGTTATCCAAGGGTGTACTGTATAATCGAGTATAAGTCTAGTTTTTTAGCCCCCAAAATGATGTCCAAAAAGGGTGCTCAACCTATACAGTTGTACCTCGCTTAAAGAGCATAATGCGTTCCACAGGATTGCTCTTTAAGCGAAACACCATTGTAAATGACCAATTGTGGGGGGATTGTGAACCCCAATTTATTTGTTAAGCTAGTTTTTGGTTGGTTTTATTTGTTAAGCGAAGCGAACATTCAGAGAAAATTCTGCTCTTTAAGTGAGTTACTCTTTAAGTGAAGCGCTCTTTATGCGAGGTTTGACTCTACTTGGTTCCCAAAGCTGCAGTGGTGCAAATTCAAACAGGGGGGGGGGGGAGAGCACAACCACTACCATAAAAACTCTAAATACCCACACAAATGTCTAAATTAATTAATTTTACCATATTTTCATGTACAGTCAAACCTCGCATAAAGAGTGCCTCGCTTAAAGAGTAACTCGCTTAAAGAGCAGAATTTTCTCTGAATGTTCACTTCGTTTAACAAATAAAACCAACCAAAAACTCGCTTAACAAATAAATCAGGGTTCGCAATCCCCCCCACAATTGGTCACTTACAATGGTGTTTCGCTTAAAGAGCAAACTCACTTAAAGAGCAATCCTGTGGAATGCATTATGCTCTTTAAGTGAGGTACAAATGTATTTTAATTATTGAAACTCACTAACAGCTGCTACATTTTCCACCACAATTTATACTCAGGTCAATCTATTTTCCTAGTTTTAGAGATCCAAATTAGGTACTTCGACTTATATTTGGGATTATAGTGGAGTATATACAGTATTCTGGTAGCTGACATTCAAAAAAGTGTGTTGGACCACAGCTTCCTTTATTCCAGCCAGAACAACATTTAGGACATGTCTACTGGAATGATGGAAGCTGGTATCCCACATATCCTGAGAACACCAGGTTAGAAGAAAGCTGATTTATACCATAAACATGGTGCTAATTAAGAACACTCAGTTATGATAAGTCTTAGTAACTATCTTTAGCATCTACTGATCACAAATGAGTTCAAATAAAAGCTGTAGACTCTTTTGAAGACAAGACAACAAAATTAGAGGAAAATATTATAGCTATCCCTTCCCTTAAGACACCTTGAACCACACAATGAGAAGAAAACATAAGTTTCTCAAACCTGTAATTGCAATATTAAGCCAACTAATAAAGATGCAAAAGGAAAGAAAACCATTAATAGGAAGAGCCGCTCATCCCTCCAGCTATCTTATCTCCCCTTGCGGTCCACCCATCCTTGTCCTCTGCATGACTATTAACCATAAAGCAACATTCAAGAAATTGATAAAAAGGGAAGAAGACTTTAAAAAAAGAAGAGAGAACATGAATGAGGTCTGATATCATGGCAATACCTTGTGTAATTCATGGAAAATCTTCAAAAAGAACTTGCCTAGCCATAAGATTGAAAGGCACTCTGGCCAAGGGAATTATAAAATCATAAATCAGTAGAGCTGGAAGGGACCACAAGGATCCTTGAGACCAACCCCATGAAATCCACAGCAAAAGTATCCCTGGCAGATGACTAGTTTTCCTTTGTTTAAAAACCTCCAATAAAGAAGAGTCCACTACCCTCCAAGCCAATCCTTTCCACCGTCAAACAGATCTTAGTGTCAAGAGGTTCTTCCTAAAGTTTAGTTGAACTCTCCTTTCTTGCTGTTTGAATCTATTACTTTGGGTCCTAATTCCTGGAGCTACAGCAGTCAAGCCTTTTATAGCTTCCATAAATTCTTCCTTCTTCAAGTTCTGTGTCTGATTCCAAATATTGGCAATCATGGCAATCAACCATGAAGATTATCCTAGGAAGAGGTGGTCTTCCATTTGCATTCCACATTGCAGTGTGACACCCATACCACTGATCCAGTTCTGCAAGTCATTTCTGGCCCTGAGCCCCAGGCCAGTAGGGATGAAGCTGCTGCTCTCTATCAAGATGGATTCAAGTGGGATTTAATCCACTTGGAGACCATCGCCCTTTCCTATGGACTTCACCATCCAAGGCTGTTAGTCTTCAGGGTTGTCAGGTTAGTTAACCACCAACTGATGATCAGAGTTGAGTCACTGGCAGTATGATCTACTCTATTACCATAGCAGGATAACCTGGCCAGACATCTAGCTTCCTTGGAACAACCCTTTAAATATCTCCTTATACAAAGCGTGTGGAACTAAATAACCACACAGTATCATGACTGGACCTAGCATAAATTATATTTAAAAAATAATAATCAAATATATCAATGGAGAATATGAGTCCTAAATGCAGCCGCCTCAAATACACACTCCATAGACCAGATATCAAGAATTAACAAAAATTAAATGTTGCTGTCAAGGCCATTCTGTTTCCCAAAGCTGGTTGGGAGAATGGTAGACTAAATGATCTATTTCTTTGGTGGGAATGGCATCCATTTACCATTAAAAAGGCAAACTTTTCAAGGTGGGGGTAAAGGGAGGAATAACCTGGGGCACTTCTCAGGGATTCTCTTTAATATACTGTTTCCAACAGTGCCCTTGGGAAAGGAAAGATGAAGAGTGACAGCGAAATTGGATGATGCTCTACTGAGAGGCACTAATAACAGAGCAGGATTGTAAAGTTCACACGACCAAACAGATGACCTTAAGAATTAGGACAATAGAACAGAATTAATCTCAAAAAGTACATAAAAGTCATAACTTTTCAGGGGTAAAATCAATTTAGAGAATCATTAGGGAATTCTTCATAAAAATAATTGTAGCGAGAACTAAGCAAGAGAACAACATCCTCTGAACAGACATGAACTTCAAGTCTGCAGGCTCAGATCCAGGAAGAGCTTAATGGCAAGAACATTCTTGAAGGTACACAAGACCAAAACCAAATTAGAAATGGAGAAAGGACCGCACTGGACAAGAAACAACATTAAAGGAGGATGTAGCTGAGGAACACCCAACTTCACTTGGAGAACTCTGAATAGACTGAGGGTTGAAGTCCCTAAATGCAAGACCAACATGCTCAAGTGGGACTGCTGGTGGACAAAGACACACTATGTGAATGTGGAGAGATACAGAATCCGGCTCATTTACTGGTCTACTGATTACCGCCAGAAACATGTTCCAACGAGGATTTAAGTTTGGCCAACAACAAAGCCAAAAAAGTGGCTTCAATTTGGCAGTCCAGGGTTTGATCAGGACATGAAAGAATAAAAATGAGAATCTGTATGAGTTATGTACAGATATATTATTAGTATTGCATTTTATTTTCATGACACTAGGTTTTAGTAATTATTGAGGGATTTTAGTAATATTGTTTTTAGATAGGCACCTGCTGTTTCATGTCGATTCCCAGTAGGTTTTTAGTATTATAGTACCATAGTTTCCTTTTATTACCCGTGTCCAGACTAGTTAGGATGTGGTATTATGTTTTTGTGTGTTATGCTGGTCATGGACTGTAAACAACTTGAACTTGAATTTGAATGTAAGTCACTAAATATTTCTACTTTTATTGATAGTACAATTTTTTATTAACATTGTCTTAGCATTTTTACACATTGTAATTTTAGTAGATATTACATTTACATCACATCCTTCTATATCATATTTTTAATATAATTGCATAATATAATTGCATACAGATATATTAGGAGGGAAAGGACCACAAAAAGGGCCAACATAAACCAGTACAAGTAATTTACCATTCCTGGATATATTCAATGTGACTTTCATATCAAAAGCAGGGAATTTAATATAGTCAAACCTCACATAAAGAGTGCCTCGCTTAAAGAGTAACTCCCTTAAAGAGCAGAATTTTCTCTGAATGTTCGCTTCGCTTAAAAAATAAAACCAACCAAAAACTAGCTTAACAAATAAACCAGCGTTCACAACCACCACCACCACCACCAGAAGTCACAATTGGTCACTTACAATGGTGTTTTGCTTAAAGAGCAAACTCACTTAAAGAGCAATCCTGTGGAACACATTATGCTATCTCAGCGAGGTACAACCGTATAGTCATAAGAGTCACTGCTAGGATATTGTAGGACGCTGCCTTAAACAGACCCAAATCTTTGAGCTATTAAGTCCCATATTGTCTGCCATATTGGTTGTCAAACTCTGGCCCTCCAGATGTCTTGGACTTCCTGAACCCCTGATCACTGCTTTTGCTGGCTAGGTCTTTTGTGAGCTATCCACAATACCTAGAGTCAAAGACTGAAAAACACTGGTCTATCACATTGAACAAGAGCAAGGTGGCCTGGTAGAGTATCACTCCCATAGGGATATCATATAAAGCACAGGTATGCTTAGCTACAATAACAACAAAAACAGAGAATTTCCCTAAATATTTAAAAATGGAATGGAATGTAACTTCAGTGCACAGTATAAATCTGGAAGAGCTGCAACAGTTTAGTGGTATGATACATCCTTTGGACAGAGATAATCCTGCCTTTGAAGTTCAGTTAAGGAAGCAAAGAAATTCCTTTGCTTGGAAAAATAAGCCTCATTAACAGCCAGTACAGACAGCTCTGGCATCACGAAGCAATGGCTCATTTCAAAGTATAGTGGATATATACACAAACAACTAGAGGTTACAGAGAAGATAGTTTTCTGCCCAGATACTGAAATAGCATTACAAACACTGATGGACGATCTAATATATTTGTATGTGTTCATTACTGTTTCTCAGCTACGGCTCATCTATATCAGTGACATTTTGTTTTTGTCAGAGCTAGGGATCTGCCATTTACCATGATAGAGCATTGATTTAGCTTTGCTCAGTGCTTTTGACAATGCTGAATATTGCAATACTTAGTATTGCTGACCGCAGATCTCCAGGGCTTCAGACAGGAGTCTTTCCCCTTCCATGTTGGAGAAGCTGAGAAAGAAGAACATTTTCCATCACCAACCTACAGCCTAAGTGTATATGCAAGGTCTAATCTCCTGTCTAAGAACAAACCCAATCAAAACTTGCTTGGCTTCAATGAGATTCTGTCACCTTTATGATCTATGTTGGAATATGCATTTTCTTGGTTGCCCTGCCCTGTCCTGCCCTGTACAGTACCCTCCCCCTAGAACCACCAATGTTGGCTTCATTCTGGCAATAAGTTAAAGCACAGCCATTTATGCAAGCTTTGAAGAGTCAAGGCTTATCACTTGGCTTTGGCAAGCAGAGTTGTGGGTTTGAGCATTTTGTTGGTTTTTATTTCTTCTGGCTTTAATTATGCTAAACTGACCAAATCATTTCAAAGTTGATTTTAAGTTTTAATAGAGCATACCCCACATCCTCTTGTATAGGGCAAAGACATATATTTCAATAAAATGAATATTCAATCTTCAAATGATTCCTGCAAATTATACCTTCCCCATAACATTTTTTAGAAGGGAAAGAACAAGGAACTGATCCAAGACATCATCATGATGCTTAATTATGTTATTTTACTCTCTTTGCCACTAGCACGCGCCAATCCAGCACCTGTCTAAAGGTTTTTATGTATTTATTATTATTTATTATTCGACTTGTATGCTGCCCCACTTGCAAAGCAACTCTGGCCGGCTAACAAAGAGCAAAATAATTACAATCACAGCTACAAAGCATCAAATTGGAAAAGGTTTCTTTCTGAAAGCAAAGTTGACTTGGTAATCTTTTTGATAGCCTTTCTAATGTTTGTACAGTCAAACCTCACATAAAGAGCGCCTCGCTTAAAGAGTAACTTGCTTAAAGAGCAGAATTTTTTCTGAATGTTCGCTTCGCTTAACAAATAAAACCAACCAAAAACTCGCTTAACAAATAAATTGGGGTTCACCATCCCCCCCACAATTGGTCACTTTCAATGGTGTTTCACTTAAAGAGCAAACTCGCTTAAAGAGCAACCCTGTGGAACACATTATGCTCTTTAAGCGAGGTACAACTGTACTGTACTGTGATATATTAGCAACAACAGCATTCATTACTTTCAGCCTGATCACACACATTCCATATAGCAAAGCTGTGTAGGAGGCCATACTGTTCCATTCTCTGCATATACCCAACCTAAGCCCAGACACCTCCTTGACACAATATTTTTGCACATATCTACAGATCAGAGACTCCCCAGATGATGGCCTAAAACTGGCTAGAGCTGGAAATACATAAATGGAAACAATGCACAAAGTAACAGATTTTTGGTTACATATTCACACCAGTCCAGCACAGGTATCTAAAAATTCACCTGACCAAAGATCTGTTTGTGGATCTGCAAAGGCAATCTTTCTCAAACTCTATTCTTCTTCTTCTTCTTCTTCTTCTTCTTCTTCTTCTTCTTCTTCTTCTTCTTCTTCTTCTTCTTCTTCTTCTTCTTCTTCTTCTTCTTCTTCTTCTTCTTCTTCTTCTTCTTCTTCTTCTTCTTCTTCTTCTTCTTCTTCTTCTTCTTCTTCTTCTTCTTCTTCTTCTTCTTCTTCTTCTTCTTCTTCTTCTTCTTCTTCTTCTTCTTCTTCTTCTTCTTCTTCTTCTTCTTCTTCTTCTTCTTCTTCTTCTTCTTCTTCTTCTTCTTCTTCTTCTTCTTCTTCTTCTTCTTCTTCTTCTTCTTCTTCTTCTTCTTCTTCTTCTTCTTCTTCTTCTTCTTCTTCTTCTTCTTCTTCTTCTTCTTCTTCTTCTTCTTCTTCTTCTTCTTCTTCTTCTTCTTCTTCTTCTTCTTCTTCTTCTTCTTCTTCTTCTTCTTCTTCTTCTTCTTCAGGTGCCGTATCTGATTCCAAATATTGGCTCTCATCATGACGATCAGCCGAGAAGATTGACCTAGGAACAATATAATGCAGTGGCCTTTCATTTGCCTTCTGCATCGTAGTATGACAAGTGTACTACTGATCCAGTTCCATGAGTCACTTTCTGGTCCTGAGCCCTTTTGGCACACAAAGTCATTATCAGCCCCAAACCAGTATGGATGAAGCTACTGCCCTCCATCAAGATGAATTCAAGTGGGATTTAATCCACTGGGGGACCAATCACCATTCCTTGTGGACTTCACCACCCAAGGCCATTAGTCCTGAGGGTTGTCAGGTTATTGAACTGCCATCGGTAATATG
Organism: Furcifer pardalis; assembly: GCA_030440675.1. Taxonomy (NCBI): domain Eukaryota; kingdom Metazoa; phylum Chordata; class Lepidosauria; order Squamata; family Chamaeleonidae; genus Furcifer; species Furcifer pardalis. The sequence goes on along the minus strand of CP126895.1, from coordinate 94,789,058 downwards.
GTCTACTCTGTTACTATAGCAGGTAATAGCTATCTAACTCCTATTCTAAGAGTTTAAAGGGGGGGGGGTGAAACCTCACAGATACTCAATTAGTATAAAGGCATAATAAAGGCGGATATTTTAGAGATGGTCCATTTTGACAATTTCACATCTGGCCTAGACATGGTGAATTTCCAGCTCATGTCTGAAACCACTGAACTGGCACAGAAAGAGAAAGAAGAGACCAAGAAGAAACAAACCTGCAACAGGTTGTCCCTCATTGTGGGACAAACAGAAGCAAAAAGACAGCAGGCACCATGGAAAATAAAGGGTGTCCCATTTGCTGCATACCATAGAATACTACAACTGAGTCCATAACCCAGAAGTTCTCAACCTTCTTAAGCTGGGGGCCGGGTCACGCTACCTCAGACAGCTTCGGGTGAGACAGACATTTTGCCTTTCCTCCACCACATGGCACTTCTGGGTGTGGTGGAGGCAGTGAGGGGGCACATGAAATGGCACCACAGGCTGCATCCGCCCATAGGCCACAGGTTGAGAATCTCTGCCATAACTCCTTCCATATGTCAAAGAGTACAGTACACCAACATTGGTCTGAGAAAACAGGAGGAGGAAGGGAATCCACTGGTGCTCCAGCAACAACTGGAAGACAACCTCACAAACTTTTGACTACCACTGTTCTGGAAACCTACTGGTTTATCAAAACTGTTGGGGGGGGGGGGGGTGAGCAGCATAAAAAGAATGAAACTATTTTAAATCAAAATGAAGATAGAACCCCGATGGCTCAGTGGTTAAGCTGCTGTACTGAACCAAAAACTGATGAGTTTGATCCTGACAGGGATCAAGTTGACTCAGCTTCTTCCATCCTTCTGAGATCAGTAAAATAAGTACCCAGCATGTTGGGGCAAAATGCAAATTACCTATAAAACTGCCCAGAGAATGCACTAAGTGCTGTGGGTGGTATATATGTGCAATAACTATTGCTTTTGTTAGCCCTCAAAATACCATCCCTGGGGCTGTTTCCAGTATAAAGAAAATACAATAATAATAATGATAATATCACTTCCAGAATCTGGGGAAAGGAGAGAAAACAACCTTCCCATTCTTTCAACAGATCGATTCCCACTCCCTCCACCCTCTTGACAATTATTTGGGGAGCGAAGGAGTCCGATTCTCCTCACTACCACCAGCGTCTTCTCTTCCTGACCCAGGAGACTCGCTAAACCGGCCTTTACAGCCTGTGATGCACGACCCACACTGGCACGTAAAAGGTTTGGAGGGGAGGAGGGGGGAAAGGGAGGCAGAAAGGGGCCCCAGCCTGCAAGCAAAGGCTGTGCCCGCAAGTGGAAGACGCGGATCAACGTGACGTGTGTGAACCCACCAAGGATGCGTGTAAGGCAGCTGCTCAACTGGATCGAGGAGAGGCGCCTATGGCCGAGAGCCAGGTCACAATCCAACCAGGAGGAGGGGGGGACTCTCAAAGCTGAGCTCCAGCGCTAAAAAAACAGGTCGTGGGAAAGGTTCTCCGACCCGCGACGGGGAAGGGAGGGAGGAAGGGGGAGCGAAGCGCGCGATTGCAGCGGACCAGGGACTCACCCTGGCGGGCAACAGAAGCTCCGGGCTCCCGTCGGTCGCCTTGCCCCGTCCCGCGCATGAGGCATCGTCGTGCCACGAAAGGGCGGACCGCTCCCGCCACGGAGCCGGATCCGCCCCGCCGGCGCGGCCACGGCCACGGCCACGCAGCCCCTGGATGGAGACAAACTCCAGGCAGGACTCAGCCAACCTCCCTCCCTCCTTCCCTTCCTCCCTCGCCCGGGGGCGGCTCCTCCTCCTCCAGCACGGCCGCCACCCCTTCCCTCGTTCCCCGCCCGGGGCTCCGGCGCGCCTCGGCCACTCAGGAGCGCCCTGGCGCCGCGGGAGGAAGCGCCGGCAACCTATGGGCACCTCTGCGGGGCGGGGCGGGACGGGACCCGGCTGCGCAAGGCCGCAGGAGAGTCTCCCTCCCTGCTCGGGCCGGGGCTGCCCCTGCCACTCGCCTGGCACCAGGCAAGGCGAGCCCGGTAGGGATGGAGGCTTTTCCTTACCTGTCCATGGCCACCACCTGCCCGCTGGTCGGTGGGTTCTGGTGGCATCTTCCTGTCTTCATCATCTTTTGTGTCTATAGGCCAGACGTAAAACTGCCAAAATGAAATTTCTGAAGGTGCCAAAATGAAGGCACCTTTGGGTGAGTTCATTCTGCCCTTCCTTTCATCTGACCCAGTGTGAAAAAGATGGAGTACACAGAAAGATGGGGTATGCAGAAAAAGCCTCGAAGATTGAGGTATTTGCGAACCACAGTCATGTGTACCCTGGGAACAGCAACCTTGTGTTGCTGGCTAATCTTTCTCACACTAGGTCAGATGAAAGGAAAATTACAGAATGAACTCACCAAAAAGGTGCTTTCATTTTGGCAGTTCCATGTCTGGCCTAGACATGGTAGAAGTGTGAGAAAGATTAGTTGGCAACACAAGGTCGCCATTTCCCGTGGTACATCCAATTGTAGTTGAAAAATACCGTAATCTTCACGCTGCACTGCCCCAGCCCCTGGGTCTCGGCCATGAGGAGGGGGTGCCTGGGGAGGAGGGGGATGGGAGTGAAGGAGGGGGTACCTCCTGGTTCCCACCGCACCATCGGGACCACGCTCTCCAGCCTGGGGTGTGTGCCAGGGCGGTGGCGGAGGGTCGCAGTGCCCATCCCCACAGCGGACTTCCCACCCCGGCCACCAGGAAGTCTGGGGGGCATTGCCGCCACCCCACAAAGTTTCACCCAGGGCGGGCCACCCCCCTCGCCCCCCATGCTACACCTCCGCATATGCATTCCGGATATTGGCTGCCATCATGGGGATAGTCTTTCTGTTCTTAACTCCTTGGAACAGTTCTTCCAAAGACATTCCACACCAGTCTCTCAGGTTCTTCAGTCATAAGGTCTGTTTATGTCCAGGGCCTCTCTTCTTGAGGGCTTCCTTTGCATAACAAGTTGGAGTATTCTATACTTCATGGCATTCCTCATGATATGCCCAAGGTATTGGAGCTTTCTTTCAGAGATACATCTGGTATTTCAATCAAGATTTAAACTGATAAAAGTTTTGGATTATTATTTTTCTTATACTCCTTCAGACACATTTGTGCAAATTTTCATAATAATATGCCGTAACTTTCCTTGACTTTAAATGAGTGGGTTTTTTATTCTGACATATGTTTAACCATACAGTATCTTAATGTAATTTCATTGTAATTTTTGTTGCACATGTTTCTTAATCAGTTTTAAACTGTCTTGGACCTTTCTATTGGCAGAAAGGCAGGGTGTGAGATAGAAATAAAATAATAATCATTTTCATTAAAGTTGACAAAAGGAGCAAAAAGACAGGTCTTGTCAATCTATATTAGGGCAATTCATGCTGGTCCATAGAAGTGGGATGCAAATACAGGTACTTAGAAATAATTGGTGAAAGCACTTGGTTTGGGGAGGACAAAAATTCTTTTTGGGAGAATTAATCCTAGAATTTCCCAGCTAACATGACCAATGGATAACTAAACAAAATAACTGTTTCAAGCTATGTATCTGCCCAGTTTTGTGTACTCAGACATAAATACAGTACTACAATATTTCTGTTTTCAGTGGGTGTTCGTGAAAGGGATGTGTGTTTTACATTTCAGTCTTTCTTAAACATTATTACCAGGGATTGCCTCAGTAGTGGAAAGGATATTTGGATAATAAGGGTGACTGAGAAAACACTAGGGGGAAAAAATCAATATATTTGTTTGGTCTAAAATTACTAAATCTACATGTACTGTACTGGTACTCACACATTTATCCAAGGTTTTTGCAAACATGAGGTTAGATGGGAAGTTATGCTTATATGGAAGTTTATATCATTATAAACTGGGGCTGTGGTGGCTTAGTGGTTGAGACAGTGAGCTTGATGATCAGAAGGTCAGCAAGTCAGCAGTTTGACATCCGATAGCTGCATGATGGAGTGAACACCCATCATCCAGGCTCCTTTCAACCAAGCAGTTCGAAAGCAAGAAATTGCAAGTAGTGTAGATTAATAGGTATCACTTCAGTGGGAAAGGAAACAGTGTTCCGCACACTCTGGCATTAAGTCATGCCTACCATATGACCCCATAAATGTCTGCAGATGCAGATAGCACTGGCTCTTTGCTGTAAATGGAGATGAGCACTACACCCTAGAGTCGGATATGACTGGCTTTTGAGCAAGGGAGACCTTTACCTTCCACATGTTTGAATGAGATATCTGTCTGTGAAAATAATAATGGCATGAGTAATAGTATATTTTATCCTCACAGCATATCCATTTATTCTGGAAGAACTAGATGCATCCAGAATATTCCTCCTTTTATTTTGTAAAAACAATAATGCAGATTTACTTGCAAATAATCCCCTTGAGTTTAAAGATTTATCTGCTCCATCTGGAAAGTGTGTTTTTAATTTGATTTGCAAATTTCCATGTGAAGTCAACTGCTACCAGTAATATAATGGTAGCCATATTTTTGCCTTGCCTTCGGGCAGTGATGGCAAATCTTGGCACTTCAGGTGGTCTTAAACGTCAATTCCCAGAAGCCTTGATCAGCAGGAGTGCGTACTTGGGCTTCTGGTAATTGAAGTCCAAGAACACAAGGAGTGCCAAGGTTCACCATCATGGCCTTAGGGTCCTACATTATGGATTGTACATAAGACTTGGGTTGGAAGTACAGTACTCTACCTGGATTCAGATCACTGAACATAGTATTTCTTTAAAGAAATTATTTTCTAATGCAGTGTAAATGAAATCAAAGCTCACAAGATCAAACTACTAAAACTTTTTGCTGAGCAGAAGGAGTGACCTCACCAGGCGCCCCTTTCTGCCTTTCTTCTCTGAACTTTACAACAGTCTTCACAATAGCTGGAACAAAATACATGTCCACAGGAGCAATATATTGTTGTGAGCTATCTCTAACTATGCCTGGTTTTGAATAAATAATTAAGACTCACTATCTTTGCAATGGTATAAATTTAGTTCAATATGGTATAATTCTGCACCCGCTCTTAATAAATTTTTACTGGCTGTCTGAAAATCTGTTTCCACTGAATAGCTATTATTTGGCTGAGAATGCCCCTTCAAAAGTACAAAATGAACAGTATGGTACTGGAGCAACAAACCCATCCACTTCCTGAACACCAACCTGATGTAGACAATGGCTAAAATTGAGGATAAGTTTTCTGCACATCTCATAAGCTCTAAATATTAAACCAGAAGAAGTTAGGCCAAATTTATAGATAGCAAAAAATCCTTACAGAATGGATGGTTGCCATAGAGGAGGGGTGGCCAAACTATAGCCCATGGGCCCCGGCCTGCGGCACCATTTCATGTGGCCCACAATCACCCTCGCCGCTGCCAGAAGCAGAAGCAGGTCCATTTACGACAGCTGTAAAATGCATCCAAGCATGCGCTAATGCACCCACGCCTGCCATAAATGCTGCTGTAAATGGACCCATGGCTGTCATAAATGTGTTTATGACAGCTGTGGACACGTTTTACGGCAGGAACCATATGACTGGCTCATTCAGCTGTCTGGAGCCATGGTCCGCCCCACAGCGCAAAAAGTTTGGCCACTCCTGCCGTAGAGTGTCTCCTACCAGGACAAGATTCTTAATCACTTAATAGACTTTGAAGTGAAGAGGGATGATCAAAGAATAATCAAGTAAAATTAGGCCATCTAGATATAGGACAATTTTTCTGTGAATGTGGAAAAATAAAATCAATGCAATATTTACATGTGGGGTGGTATATAAGTGTGATTGCTTTGCTTTGTTTTTACAATTTATGCTCCACTATGTGTACAAAAGAAGATCTTGCAAAAGGCCAATATGACACTATTGATGTAAGATTAAAAGTAATAGTGATAACACTAGTGAAGTAAGATTACTGGACACCTCGGTGGTTAAACTTGCAAAGCTTTATCAATGGATTTTGGAAACATGCAGATAGACTGGCCCCCTCAAGGATTGTTGCCTTGCCATGGTGAAGGGGCACAGTTTATTGTGTGCATCACAATAAACTGTGGCAAGTCCTTAAAGAGATGGGAGTACCAGACCATCTTATCTGTCTTCTGAGAATCCATATCTGGGCTGGGCCAGGTTGGGCTTGGCCCACCCTGAGTTATCAATTTGCCCACCCTGACAAAGCGTGGTTTCTCAAAGGAATGCATTGAAAAGGGGCTTTGTTGCCCATCCTGAAAAAATATTCACCCACCTACATGTAGAATCCTGGCTATGGCCCTGCATCTGGGTCAATAAGCAACAGTTAGGACAGGATATGGAACAAACAACTGATTGGTTTAGAATAGAAAAAGGAGTACAGTACGACAGATCTGTAGGTTGTCACCCTGTTTATTTAACTTATATGCAGAGTACCTCATGCACAATGTAGGACTGGAAGAAGCACAAGCTGGAATTAAGATTACTGGGAGAAATATCAACAACCTGAGATATGCAGATGACACTACTCTAATGGCAGAAAGTTAAGAAAACCTAAAGAGCCTCTTGATGAGGGTGAGCCTGAAACTCAACATCAAAAAAATAAAATAAAAAATCATGGCATCAGACCCCATCACTCCCTGACATGTAGGAGGGGAAGAAATGGAAGCAGTGACAGACTTTACCTTCTTGGGATCTAAGATCACTGCAGATGGTGACTGCAGCCAAGAAATAAAAAGTCGCTTACTTCTTAGGAAGCAAGCTATGACAAACCTAGGCAACATAATAAAAAGTAGAGACATCATGCTGCCAACAAAATCCCGCATAGTTTCCCAGTAGTAATGTACGGCTGTGAGAGCTAGACCATAAGGAAGGCTGAGCACAGAAGAATAGACACCTTTGAATTGTGGTGTTTGCTGAAGCCTTTTGAGAGTCCCCCGGACTGCAAGGAGATCAAATCAGTCAATCTTAAAGGAAATCAACCCTGACTGCTCCTTGGAAAGACAAATACTGAAGCTGAAGCTCAAGTACTTTGGCCAACAAATGAGAAGAAAGCACTCACTGGAGAAGGCCCTGATGCTGTGAAAGTTTGAAGGCAAAAGGAGAAGGGGGCGATAGCATAGCTAGATGGTATCGTTGACACAGTGGGTGTAGATCTGGGTGGACTATGGAGGATGGCAGATGACAGAGGAACCTGGCGTGCCGTGGTCCATGGGGTTGCAAAGGGTCAGACTCAACTGTGCAACTATACACCAAAGATAGGATGAAAAAAGATAGATGATTGTTATATTTGTAACAGCTTCGAGATTGAATTTTTTAAAAATGGAAAGATTGAGAAGGTGAATTGGATGATTTGTGCTATAGACAGATATTGAATATGGAATAAATGATAAATTGTGAGTTAAAAGTAAAAAAGGGTTAGTTTAAAAAAAAAAACTGATTTTAGAGACATGGAAAAAGGGAAAGGAGTAAATCCAGAGCAAGATCTTTTTGGAATGAGGAGGCGAATATATTAAAATTTAATGATATTGAGAACATTTAATCAAAAAGGTTTTTAAGTCCCACTGGTGGTGGATGCATGTAGTAGTTATATTGTGCTATATATAAGGGGCTACAGTGGCTCAGTGGTCAAGAAGCTCGCCTTGTTAGCTGGAAGGCTGACAAGTCGGGAGTTAAGAGACCCGGGTACTGCATGACGGATTGAGTGCCGTCTCTGTCCCAACTCTTGGGGACAGGGAAAGGAGCCTCATTTTTGGACGTTCCCTGAGGGGAGCATCTTCCTCAAAAATCCTTTCAACCGAGAATAATTTCTGATGCAAAATTATTATTGTACTCTATGTTGTTGTTCAGTCGCACAGTCGATTCCGACCCTCCGCGACCCCATGGACCATTGCCCGCCAGGCACTCCTGTTCTCCACCATCCCCCTCAACTCGCTGAGCTCTGTGCCCATTGTCTCCACAATACCATCTAACCATCTCATTTTGGGCCGCCCCCTTTTTCTTTTGCCCTCCACCTTTCCCAGCATCAAGGCCTTCTCAAGCGAATCCTCTCTTCTCATTTGATGTCCAAAGTACCTTAGCTTCATCTTTACAATTTGACTTTCTAAGGAGCATTCTGGGTTGATTTCTTCTAAGATTGACCTATTTGTTCTCCTTGCTGTCCAGGGGACTCTCAAAAACTCTCCTCCAACACCACATCTCAAAGGCATCTATTCTTCTGCGCTCAGCTTTCCTAGTGGTCCAGCTCTCGCAACCATTCATTGCCATAGGGAACACCATTGCTTTGACTATGCGAATTTTTGTTTTCAATATGATGCCTCTACTTTTCACTATGCTCCCCAGGTTTCTCATTGCTTGCCTCCCAAACATCAAACGCCTTTTTATTTCATGGCTGCAATCCCCATCTGCAGTGAGTTTTGATCCCAAGAAAGTAAAATCTGTCACTGCTTCTACTTCTTCCCCATCTATTTTCCAGGGACTGATAGGGCAAAAAAGATTGTTGTAGGGGTTTTTTTTTTTAATGTTGTGGGTGTTTTGTATTTTAATTGTACAGTATAAGACATTTTTTTAAAAAAATCCTGGAGAGCCAGAGTTTGGGAGTTTTGATTCCCTCATTCTTTTTGCCAAGGAAGGTTTTGGCCTCCCACTAATGTCAGTGGGAGGGCGTGCATTTTTATTTTCATTTTTAAACCGGAAGTAACGCGGGTAACGTGTGAGGAGGCTTTCTGGGCCCAGGAGGGCCGCAAAAACCCAGGGAAGGCGCCTCCTCCTCCTCCTCCTCCTCCCCTTCCTCGCGAGCGGCGGTTGGCAGTTGTCGCGAGCTCTGGCGCTCGGGGTTTTTTTTGCTGCTGCGTCGCAGGCCTGGGAAAAGCCATGGAGGAGTAGGAGGAGGCCTGAGGGAGAGGACGAGAGAGCGATTGAGAGGGAAGAAGGGGGGAAGAGGCAAATTTGAGCCTCGACTGCCCGACATGGCGGCGGAAGACTCGGAGCTGGAGAGGTGAGGGGAGGCTGGTTAGGCCGGGAAGGCGGACTGGAGTGAGGTAACGGGGGTGGGTCGGTCGGTCGCCTCCTTCGTTCGCTTACACAACTCGGAGCAAACCGGTCTGGACCCAGAAAGGGGTTTGTTTATTCCCCCCCTTCCATTAAAAAGGGGTTTCGCAGCGGTTCCCCCTCCATTTCTATGGGGAGGATGACGCGCTGCGTCGCGACCCGAAAAAGCGGCGTTGATGATAATTTCGTGTCAGACATTATTCGGGGTTGAAAGGATTTTTGCTGGAGGAACTCCCGCTCAGGGGACGCCCGAATGAGGCTCCCTTTCGTGCACCCAATATCTTTTCTCCCTGTTTACTTAACTTGCAATTTTTTTGTTTTCGAACTACTAGGTTGGCAGGAGCTGGGACAGACGGGAGCTCACTCTGTTGTGCGCTACTCGGGTCTTGCCGTTCTTCCAGCTAATAAGGCAAGCTTCTTAACACCACTGAGCCACCGCAGTCCCAAAGCTGCGTTGAAAGGGGTGAATGGGTGGGTTTCTATATAGGACCAAAAAGCAGTTATATATTCTGTACCGCCCCATGGAAGGTTCACTAGTTAATTAGCATTTTGTCCAAAAAATGCTGGGGACTCATTTGACCGACCCTGTAAGGGTGGGAGGATGAGTCAGTCTTGGGCGACAGTCAGGATCAAACTCACAAACTTTTGGTTGCAGTACAGCAGTTTGACCCCAGCGCCACCTAGCTGACTACAGCCCTTTTAGGTGGGGTGATGGTCCCCTGAGTGGAGGAAATGCCATTGGAAACCATCATATTGGGCCCAGTGGTAAAATGAGCGTAGGAGGAACTCGTATTCCCAACAGTCATGGAGGCAGAAGAAGCCATGCCAGATGGAGTGGCTATGAAGGCGCACCTTGTCCATATCCTCAAGGCTGTGGCAGTCCATTGCAGTCCTGGTGTTAAATCCTGCATGTCTCATTTCATATGTGCCGCAGGAGATGGCTCCACGATCATAGTGTGTGGGTCACTTCATGGCAAGCTGGGATCCACCTTAAACAAATTCACGCCGATGGCATTTTTCTTGCTTCAGGAAAAACGCATTCTTGGATATGTTTTGCAGCCGAAGGTGATCACCCCATAGGACTTAGTCCACTCTGGATAGTGGGCAGTTCACAAGTTAATTAGCATTTTAGCCCCCAACATGCTGGGTACTCATTTTACTGACTTTGGGAGGATGAATCAACCTTGAGTCCTGGTTTGAATCAAACTCAGAACCTTTTGGTTGCAGTACGGCAGTTTGATCCCTGTGCCACCAGGGCTCTAAAGTACCTATGCTGGCTATTTAGCGCAGGGATCCTCAACCTATGGGCCAGATTTGGCCCGCAGCATCATTCCATCCAGCCCTTGCTCCAGCCACTGCTTCCACCTTCTCCTCAATCCTTGTCCCCTCTGCTTAGCTTGGTGTGTCTCTAACTGTGTTTCACAGTAAGGCAGATGTAAGAAGGCTTATAATATCCATCCTCCTACCGAGCGCCATTAGGGACATGCCAAGCCAAGCGGAGAGGACAATAATTGAGAAAGCGGAAGTGTAGACACATGTGGCTGCCTACGTCTTTCCCAGGGGCCACTGGCTGAGTAGCTTTTCCAGTAGAGGCACGCGGCTGCCTGCCGGTGAGCAGGGAAGCAGTGTATGTGCGGGTGTTCGGGTTCTCAGGGTTGTCCTGCTGGTGGTGGTGGTGGGGGATGTTTGGGTCTCAGTCCCACAAATAGTCTGAGGGGGTGTGAACTGGCCCCTGGCTTTAAAAGGTTGAGGAGCCCTGATTTAAAGCATTTCATGAAAGCAATAGCAATTACACTTATATACCATCTCATAGCACTTAGTGCACTCTCTGGGTGGTTCACAAGTTAATTAGCATTTTGCCCCCAACATGCTGGGTACTCATTTTACCAACCTGGGAAAGATGAGAGGATGAGTCAACATTGAGTCCTGGTCAGGATTGAACTCACAACATTTTGGCTGCAGTACAGCAGTTTAACCACTGCCCCAAACAGGGCAATCCTATATGTCCTTTCTGTGGAAATAAGCTCCATTGTGTTCATTGGGGTTTACTCCTAAATAAGAATTTTTGAAATGTTAACTGTGTTAGTCTTTGTTTTGTACAGATCAGAGTAGCTAAAAGACAGATACATTGTTGCACTTTAAAGACTCAGTGGTTAAGAAGCTCGCTTTGTTAGCTGGAAGGCCAGCAAGTTAGCAGTTTGAGACCTGGGTACTGGATGATGGATTGGGCATCCGTCTCTGTCCCAGCTCTTGGGGACATGAAAGAAGCCTCATTCGGGTGTCGCCTGAGCGGAGTTTCTCCAGCAAAAATCCTTTCAACCCAGAATAATGTCTGATACAAAATTATTGTTATTATTACTGCTATATTTTAACGTTAGCTTACTTGGATCCTAAGTAAGAATTTGCAGTTGAAAGCGAAATTATAGGCCTTACAACGAAACGTATGCATGATGGGGCAATCTGGGCTGAGCCTCACGATTAATAAGGTCTCACATTTTACGCCTCATCCCTCTACGTCCTATTAGTAGTTAGTGTCAGACTTGATATAGGGGTTAGAGATAATGGGATCTTTTTTATTCTTTTAAATTCCATAAAGTTTCTGCACTATTTTGCATTGGACAGACTTCAATTCATATGCTGCATTCATAAATGTTGATGTGTGATAGTGCAAAACAACAACACATTTTAGACTGCATTAACAGAAGTATAGTCTCCAAAACCCATACGGTTTTCCCAATAAAATGTTACTAAAGTAAACCTAAACTAAGGAAATTTTGTAATTCTAGTGCATTAATGGACTGCAGTGGCTTAGTAGTTAAGACACTGAACTTGACCAGCAGGTTAGCAGTTTGAGACCCGAGTGCTGCACAACCGAGTGAGCACCTGTCATCTGTTCTAGCTCCTGCCAACCTAGCAGTTCAAAAGCAAGAAATTGCAAGTAGATAAATAGGTACTGCTTTGGCAGGAAAGGTAACAGTATTCTGTGTGCTTTGGAATCTAGTCTTGCCTGTCACATGACCACAGAAATGTCTGCAAACACAGACAGTGCTGGCTCTGTGGCTGTAAACAGAGATGAGCACCGAAACCTAGAGTTGGATACCACTGGCTTTCGAGTGAGGGCAACCTTTACCTAACTATAAAGGTATAACTTAATATGATGATTTGATACTATTAATGACTTCTCAGTTGAATTCTTGGCAGCAGACCATTTATGATTTGGCATAGGACTACGAATTTAATCAATTCGTTAATTAGTGGCTATTTGCTGCTCTGACTTAATTCCATCACATCTATTGGAGTAGTAAATATTCTGTTGGATTCTGGCCATAATTTTACCTCATGGAACAAATATTTTAGTTATGAAAAGATATATTCATAGTAGTGGGGAAAGAATGGAATTTAGAGTATCATAATTTTTTTTAAAAAAGTAGAAGTTTTGAGCTCTTGTTCCAGTCATTTTCCATATGTAATTTTAACGATAAATTAAGTTGGACTTGATAGCTTTGCATAAAGGTAATGGAACTATGAATGGAAACACATAATCTCAGAGTGTTTCAATTTTAGCATAAATTTCACTTAAAATCAATTTAGAGTGGCATCATTCATTCATTGCAGTATCCATCCCAAATTTGTTGGTGTCTCTTCTTTGCCATCAGTTCTCTTTGGATAACCTGTCTTTTTTGGACAGTAAGTGCTTGCCTGATGACTTGTGGGATTTGGACAGTTAAAGATACAGTAATACCCCGGATAACGTTATGACTTGGTTCCAGAAGTCATGACATTATCCAATTTTTAGCGTTGTCCGAAGCATGCATCGAACAACACACACAAAAAAAACCCCTGACTTCAGGGACAAACCACTTTAAAGGCAGGCAGGGAAAGAAAGACACCTCCCTGCCTTTAAAGCCACTCCCACCGCTGTGACTGCAGTAGGATCGGCGAAAGCCGACTCTACTGCAGTCTTCCCTCCCTGCTTACCTTGTCTTGCTGATCGCTGATCGCTCGAGGCTTGTGTTTTTTAAACTACAGGGAAGAGGGAAAGAAAGAAATGTGATTGGTTCTCTAGAGAACCAATCACCTCTCTCTCTTTCCCCCTCCCTGTTGTTTCAATGCAGGAAGGGAATGAAAAAAACACAAACCTCCGTCTTTTTTCCTCTACAGGCAGAGAGAGGCTTGAATACAGGAAGGGGGGGGAAGCCTCTCTCTCCCTGTAGAGGAAAAAAGACGGAGGTTTGTGTTTTTTTCATTCCCTTCCTGCATTGAAACAACAGGGAGGGGGAAAGAGAGAGAGGTGATTGGTTCTCTAGAGAACCAATCACATTTCTTTCTTTCCCTCTTCCCTGTAGTTTAAAAAACACAAGCCTCGAGCAACCAGTGATCAGCAAGAGAAGGTAAGCAGGGAGGGAAGACTGCAGTAGAGTCGGCTTTCCCCGATCCTACTGCAGTCACAGCGGGGGGTGGGGGTGGGGGTGGGGAGTCCCAAAACTGCTGGGGGGGGGGAGGAGGGAAGTGGCAGGGAGAGGAGCTTTGGCTTCCTTTACTTCTTTATTACGATGCATCGGATAACGCTAAAAAGAACATTCTCCGGTGCAAATCTTCCCCCCAAATTTGTCGTCGTTATGCGGTTTTAGCGTTATCCGGTGCAATCGTTATCCGGGGTATTACTGTAAGAGCAAAGAATTGATGACACATTAGCTAAGCGCTTACAGTTGTAGAAATTGCAAGTAGATAAATAGGTGAGAAGATAAATAGCATTCCGTGCACTCTAGTGTCGAGGAATACCTGCCACGTGCCCACGGAAATGTCTGCAGACACAGGCAGCGCTGGTTGTAAATAGAGATGAGCACTGAACCCTAGAGTTACCTATGACTGGCTTTTGAGCAAGGGTGACCTTTACCTTACAGTTGTACTTTCATTTTGAAATGGTTGCTTCAGCAAGTGTGGGATGTTTTAATAGTGTATGCTATTTTTCATGAATAGCAAAGGAATACATAATTTCCCAATGTTTTCAAATTTATCCTATGAAATTTATTTCTATACTCAAATATGTAGGAAGGCAGTAGAAGAACTTCTAACAGAGGCCAAGCGAGGCAAAACCAGAGCTGAAACTATGGGTGCTATGGGCTGGTAAGTTCCTCAGTTTAACTCAAGGTGATGCTTTTCTATTAAGTGCATAATCCTGTCCAGCTGTCATGGTGATGAGCTATGGATTGTTTACAACTAAATGTTCTAGATGTAGAAGTGTTATATAGGATAGTAGACAAATAGTTTAAAGTAACAAACACTAGGGTACAGTCCTAAGTATACTTATAGTGAGTAAGTCCAGTTGGATATCGTGTGTGCTTGTGCGTATTGTTGTTATGTGACATTAAGTTGGAACTGACTTATAGCAACCTTAATAAGGCTTTCAAGGTAAGTGAGATACTTAAGGAGTGTTTTTACCAGTTCTACACCTCAATGTGGAAACTCCTGGTTCCTGGCCCATCACTCTATTTACTGCACCATACTGGATATCTTGGTAGGAGATTACTTCAGAATAAAGACATTTAGGATTGCATTGTAAATTTTTCATAAACAAGTTAAAAATATATTGGATTCTTTTTTGGCTACTATAAACACAGATACAGTAGTATCCCGCATAAGGAAAAAGCTCCGTTCCATGGAGCTCTTTGTTAGGTGGATTTTTACATTATGTGGATCAAATGGACGATACCCCGCATAAAGGGGGGGGGGGGAAATGTTCATTATAAAGGGGTTTACGTTAACCTGGGTATACCCCAGTTAACGATAACCCATATAATGGGAAAATTCAGTTACACAGGGTATCACCGTTCTCTATCGAATGGTTCGTTGTATGGATTTTTCGTTATACAAAGTGTTCGTTATGTGGGGTACCACTGTATAGAGAATATTCATTGGAATCGTAATTATGCATTTAGCAATAGCAATTCTACTTATATACCATCCTACAGTGCTTAGTGCACTCTCTGGGCAGTTCACAAGTTACTGGTAATTAGCATTTTGCTCCCAACATAGTGGGTACTAATTTTACCAATCATGGAATGATGAAAGGCTGAGTCAACTTTGAGCCCTGGCCAGGACTGAACTCGCAACATTCTGGCTGCAGTACAGCAGTTTAATTACTGTACTACCAGGGCTCATATAATTGGTCTGATAAATCATTTTACTTCTTACCTGAAGCAATGATGTCCATAGTTTATTATAATTGGTCTATATGCATCAAAGCTAGTTGAGCATAGTAGGTTGCATTGCCTGTTTGTGCCATTAAAGGCTGGAAAGTTGAAACCCAACTGTGCCTCCTAGGAACAAGGTAAGCCAAAGTGACCTGATGTGTTTGTGGTTGATGGGTTCATGTGCCCTGCCCACCTGTGCAGCCTTTGTCAAACTGCAAATCTCAGTGCTCCTCCATAAAGATGGACTGGAGATCATCATAGTACTTTATCCCTGCAAAGCTTTAGGAGGGTTGCCATATGTTAGAAATAATTTGATGGCATAGGATGATCATCTGTGTATCACAATGGACTTAAATACAGTCAAACCTTGCTTAATGAATGCCTTGCTTAGAGAAAAACTCACATAACGAGTGGGCATTTTGAAAAGCGTTCCGACTCGCGTAACGAAAATTTTCGCTATCCGAGTTTGACTTTTCCTATGGAAAAACTCGTATAATGATAATTTCTATGGGAAAAACTCGCATAACGAACTTTTTTTGCTATGCAAGTTATTCCATAGAAATTTTCATTATGCTAAAAAAACTCACATAGTGAAAAACTAGCATAGCAAGCAGCCTCACAGAAAAAAATATTTTTGTTATGTGCGGTTTGACTACTGTATTTTTATATTTCTTGAAAAATACTTGAATTTTTTGGAATAATAGCCGTGTTAGTCTGTGGTTCAGGCATATCAGAAATCAAAATAAAATAAACAAAATAAAATAAAAAACACTGTAGTACTTTAAAGACTAACTGATTTATTTTTATTGTTAGCTTTCATGGATCAAGTCCACTTCTTCAGACAAAGAGTGAAACTTACAGGCATGGTTTTTATACACCAAATTCAGGGGGTCAAAGGGAGATGGGTGTGGTCAAGCAAGATGACAGACAAGCAAGCACAACAAAACACCTTCACACAGCCATTAGCAACAATAGATTATTCAGATTAACTCTAAATTACTCCCTTTCAGTCTCAAGGTTGCTGAGAAAGCCCATTCTGGTCTGATCAACTTTTGACTTGCATGTCAGAAAACAAACAAAAACACTGTACCTGGTTACTTTCTGTTTTGCTAAAGAGAATTGGCAGGAAATTTGTAATATAATATATAAAATCATATAGCAATCTGTGTATCAAATTTCATAATGTCTCAGAAACCCTTCGCTAAATTTCAAAACTAGGATTGAAAGGGAGACAGCAGAAATCAAATACATCCATCTGTTAGACACCCATTGTAGGGGACTAAATATTAGCGAAGGGTTTCTGGAACATTATCAAATTTGATACACAGATTGCTATGTGATTTTATATACAGTATTATATTACAACTTTCCTGCCAATTCAGTGTAAAATTACTATAACAAATTGTATTTAAGCACAGAGACATATGAAACTGTTACTGTGTCATGTCACTGGTCCATCTAGCTTAGCCTTCTGGAAGTCTTTCTTGGCCTTGCTGAATAAACCTGAGTCATCCTACACACAAAGAACACGTACCATCAACTTGTAGCCCTCCATTTGGAAGCACAGTTTCCACCCCATCTCATATTTTTCAAGTAAAGCAAATATTTCCTAGCATTCTCTCTCAAGGAAGGTGATTAGCAAATGCCAGCAAGACTGCTTCCATCATCAGCCCCCAGTACCCTTAATTCTTTAATAGTTTTTAAACTCTCTTGTGGCTCTGCAAATGAAACAGTGAATACATTTTCAAATGGTAATTTTATCAGTTAATGCCTCTCTGTTTTAACAGCATCTTACAGTAGTTGTTAACAGCATTTACTAAGATCTTTTATACGCGAGCTGATTGCTTCTGAAACTTCCTACCACATTGTAAAATCCTTTTTTTTTAAACTCAATTTTTCCAGCAATAAGATATAAGTTGTCAAGAGTTGCACTGCTTACTTGTTCAAGAAAAAAAATCCAATAGCATAAGTAGCTCTGACTCTACTGTGTAATGATACAAGAGGGAGAGCTGTTTCAGTTTCCTGCAGGAAAAACAAAATGTTAAGGATCTAAGTGCTAACAAATTTATTGTAGCATATACTTTTGTGCCGCAGAGCCTCTTTACCAGTTATGTGACTATGTTTGTTTTGGTGTGTCATAATGTTATCTTTCTTTTAAAGAAATGTGGCTAGTTGGACCTTGCTTTGAAGTCTGGTACACACCTTGACTGTTTCTGTAGTCTTAAGTCTACACTCAGATCTGGCCAGGTTATCCTCCTATGGTAATAGAGTAGACCATACTGCCAGTAACTCAATGCCCAGTGTCAGGCCGTGGTTAACTAACCTGACAACCCTGAGGACTAACGGCCTTGGCAAAGTCCACAGGGAAGGGTGATGGTCCCCAAATGGATTAAATCCCACTTGAATTCATCTTAATGGAGAGCAGCAGCTTCATCATTACTGGCCTTGGACTGAGGAGGACTTTGTGTGCCAAAACAGCTCAGGACCAGAAAGTGACTCATTGAACTGGATCAGTGGTACAGGTGTCATGCTGCGATGTGGAAGGCAGATGAAAGGCCACTGCATTATATTCACAGTACAGTCTTCATGGTTGATTGCCATGATGATCCCCAATATTCAGAATCATATGGCAGAAAAAGCAGTCTACACTAGGCGGCATACAAGAAAAGTCAAAAGCATGTGAAAGAGAGTTTGATTTGGATGTTTACTGTATATTTTTTGTGTGCGTTGCGTAGTTATGCTGTTGCTTTCTATTGTCTCTGCAGGATGAAGTGCCCTCTCGCCAGTACAAATAAGAGATTTCTTATTAATACTATTAAGAACACATTGCAGTCTCCTAAAGAGCAAGACCAGGGACAGAACCACCAGGAAAGTGATAAAGAATCAGAGCCAAGTGGGAACAGAGAAGAAACAAAACCAAAGAGATACATATCCCATGCTTATACGCCTAGCTTTCGGTCGAGGCGAAGAGTCAGTTCTTCTCCTCCCAGGCGCAGGCGTAGGCATAGGAGCCAGGATGCAAATGACAAACAGGAAAAGCAGTCAAAGAAATGATGAGAAAGCATGTCGTTCTAAGTCAAGGATTTAATCAGACCCTGAACTTTGAGGAGTGAGGAACCTTTATCGTTAACTACAGAGTATTCTTCAGCGGAGATGTCTGTGTTTTTAAAAAAATGTATGTGTTGCTAACAGGTTTTAGAGGCACACAAGGAAATTTCTTGTGTACCTTATTTGAAGAGTTCTTACATTAAAAAAAGGTTTGATAGTGCAATCCCATTTTTCACCTGCCAGGTCATTTATCTTTCTAGTTAAATTTGTTTCCTTTTATTTTTGGTAGGTGTTAATATGTTTGTGCTTAGAACAAATTTTGGGAACATTACTGATTAATGTGCATGAATGGTGTATTTTACATATGATAAGTGATTTTGTTTCTAAATGTCTTCAGTGAAGCATTCAAAATCATCTTTATTTTTTAAATGGTTTTGTTCTATAGGTATAGAAAACTTGGTGTGCTTCTTGAACTTCACATAGATGTATTTTAGCAAGGCATGCAAGAGGACAATAGCTAGGCTCAAAAGTTGAGAATGGCTAAGATAACATCTGTTAAAAATTATTTGAAATAAGAAAATAAAGATTAGTCTGCTACATACTGGTAAACATGTGAAATACTTATAATGTCTTAGGGTCCGTGTGGGAATGCCTCTGTACATGTGGCATTCTTCATGAGCAACATGTGATCATTCACTTTCGATTTGGTGGAATTCACTAGTCATGCCATTCATTTTGTACATAATATTTCCTAGCAATGAAGTGAACCATCGGAGGTGGGAGTGAAAGTGGGAGGAACAGTTTTGTGTGCACCATACATTTTTGGAATATCAGCCATTTCATAGTCACTTTTTTTTTGGTATCTACTTGTTTCAATGTGTACATCTGAATCATAAGTGCAACTAAATGTTGCAGCTCCTCTAAAGAAAAGCAATGAAAAACAAGAGCATCAGGAAGACTGAGAAATAAATTTTATCACAAATCACTTAGGTTGAAGTCTTGCTGCCCTGTTGTAATAGGAAGTGTGGTCGTCTCAGAGCTTGTGCAAGAAGATATTACACTGCAAGCAAAATTCATTTTGAAATCAAAGGGATTGATTTTCAGCTTATGCAACAAGTTGGAAATCATGGCTAGCTAGAGGATTCTGTCCCGAATACTTAAAACTATAAAACAATACAGGAAGTTGCCATTCCTTTACAGTAGTATTGGTCAGTGATTCATCATCTGCTGATAAATGATCTTTTTAACATTGATCTATAAATCTGTAACCAGAGTTATTTGGACAAGTGTATGATTAAGCTGTGCGTGGTTTTTCTGAGCTAGTATTAAAATTGAGCTATATTATTAAAAATGTGTGAAGCATTTTTCCAGGTATTCAACTGTGAAAAAAATAAATAGTCTTCAGTGCATATATACCATTTTCATTGCAAAATAAAAGCAAATATGTCTTCAGCTTGTGTGTGAAGTGCAGGTGTGATTCCACATTGTGTATGTTGAGTCAGCTGAATTCATATGTAACCCACTTTTTCATGTAAATCAAAACTGCAAATAATTGGCAAATTAGGAGTATCTAGTACAGTATTTAGTTGTAGATGGAGCAAATGTTGATCCTCATTGAAGTAAAAGATATGATAAATGAGATGAAGAGAAAGTACGAGGCCAAGCCCTCTACACTGCAACTTGATACAGCGAATAACAAGGCCAGAGGGGTCTAATAATATTTGAAGGAGACCAGAAATTTAACAAAAAATGACAAACAGATGGAGGACTCACCAAGTAAGCATAATTTGTTGCTGATAGGTTTGAAAAGTGAAGGTTTATTCAATGTTAGATGCGGCTGTAACTGCTTATCTGCATCTGGGTGTATGTCACAAGTTGTGTGAGATTCACACTATGTGTGTATAGGATTACACTGAGAGGCATCACATGCAAGTGATACAGTTCCCATTCATGAACACAGATGTTCTATATCCAAAAGTCTTTAAACATCATCTTACAGGTGTAAAAATCCCATAAAAATTCAAAAATGCTTTAAACAAAACTGGCTTGCTATAAAATGTCAGGATCAGAAACTTACGGTAGGCACATGAAAGTTGTAATAAAGCACTACAAAGAAGGATATTTAACTTGCATTCCAAGAATTACGTTAAAAAACAATAATTCTCTAAAATATGCTAGTTCAAAAGGGGGGAAAGCACATCTTAAAATATCTAGGTTCCTGGAAATAAAATGAAATATTTCTTAAAGGGAAAAAGCATTTTCTCCAGCAATCTTAGGCCTTTAAACATATTTTAAAAAACACAGTACAGATAAAACTCACTTCAAAAGCTTACTGCATGTCAGTTCAAATCTTCAGACCTATGTAGGGAACTCTAGCTTTCTTGTTTGTATATTTGGCTTCTAGAAAATCTACCTTGGCTGCCATATGTCTTGAGAGTTATTGCTATCTGAAACCTCATTTAGATCTGTGATGTGTTCTGTGTGATCCTTGTTCTGTGTGTTCCTGGCTGTCTTTTTGGCTATTATACCTTTTAATTGTCCTCATCTAAACTTATTTTCTTAGTAGACTTTGGCTGGCTCTGGGGTTGCAGTTTCTATTCAAACTTACATAGGCTTGACCGACCTAGTGATCCTCTACCAGTGTTTCCCAAATGCTGGTGTTTGGACTTCAATTCCCAGAAGCTTAAGTCAATTCCCCAAAGCACTGATCAGTCAATATACTGGCTTAGGCTTCTGGGAACTGAAGTCCAAACACCAGCATTGGGGAAACACTGCCAGAGGCGAGAAGTGCTGACATGATTAATTTTGTTAGGGGGTCTGACCTGGCAAATCTAGGCCTGCCAGTAGCAAATCTAGTAAAACATTTCCCCATTATAATTTATCCCATTATCACCAGATTGTGCTACTGGATAAAATATGCCTTTCTCCCACTAATTCATATTCATTCACTGTTATATTTTTATTTCTTAGGATAACTCAAAAAGCTAGCACAAGAGAGATAATGTGCATTCAACTGGAAATTTTTTTTGATTCTGTGACCTCACTTGGCTGAAGAGTGAGATAACTGTAAACTATTTTTCTAAGCTGCATTTTAAAACTATTTTCATTTTCAAGGCTGCTTTACATTCCTGTTAATTGTTTTAGCAATTTGGACATGCTTCAGAGCGGACTTTGACATGGGAATGATTACCAAAAAGGCCCTAATGGAACTTTAAAGCCTTCTCAATATCATTATCTGTCATAAAATACATCTTACCTGACAGTCATTATTGCAATTTTATTTCATTGTCATTACTATTGAAAAGGAAGGAATTATTTCTGTTTACAATGGAATGCAAACCTATCTAATCTGAATGTTCCATACTGATGCAGAAAGGGAAACAGGTTCAAACTAGACCAGTGATGACGAACCTTGACATTCCAGGTATTTTTGGACTTCAATTACCAGAAGTCAAAGTCAGCACTCCTGCTGATCAGAGCTTCTGGGAATTGAAGTTCCAGAACACCTGGAGTGCCAAGGTTTGCCATCACTGAACGAGACCGTCAGTGCAACACTAGAAGTAAAACCTGTTTGAGAGGTAAAAGATACTGTTCAAAGCTGGGAAGATGTGCTTGTATGTCAACAAATGCAACTACAGTACTGTATTAATATTGACCTTTGACAGGCTGGAGAAATAGCTAGACCTCAGCCAGGAAAATAAGAGAAAGTCACCATCAAATTATTCTGTAAAGTCCTATTTACCAAGAAAAAGGTTTCATCCCAATTTTCGTCTAAATTCTCGTGAAGTTAATATACCAAGTGAAAACATTTTAGAAAAGACATGCATGAATATTTGTTAGATATTGGGAGTTATCTCCAGTTTGTTCCAGTCTATATCAGACTCATTAAATGAACTTGACTTATTAAATCAACGTTCAGAAAAATTCCATTGATTAAATTAGTCTACTTAAGTTGTGGCTTACAATTGGATTTAACTCTTGGTTGGAATTATTAATAAAGTAGATTATATCTATTCACTTATAATGGTATTTAATTACAACTGTTCTTCAATGAGAAGCTACTTTTTAAAAACTGCTTAAAGAACTTAAATATTCATACAGTATTACCAAAAAATGTCCTTTAATAAGGATACAGAGCAACATTAAAACCAG
Organism: Furcifer pardalis; assembly: GCA_030440675.1. Lineage (NCBI taxonomy): Eukaryota > Metazoa > Chordata > Lepidosauria > Squamata > Chamaeleonidae > Furcifer > Furcifer pardalis. The sequence continues at coordinate 94,766,601 of CP126895.1, read as the reverse complement.
TTTTAACGACTTAAAGAAATACAGAATAATACATTTTTGGCTTCCAATCAAAATCTGATCAGGCAAAAGCCAGACTTCTCTTAGGACTAAAGTCCACAGTCATAATTTGAATTAAATATGATTGCAAGAACATAGTCAGAAAGTGCTGTCTCATGTACTCAACACCCTATTCTCTTAGGCTAATGAGACATTTCAACTATCCTGGCTCCATGCTGTCTAAGGCTTTGTATTCTGTTGTATTTTATTTGACATACTGTATTTTGCACTTGACATACACATTTCTTAAGTTATTGAGTTCAGTAAACAGATACTGAAGCCACAGCCACCATCTGTTGATTAGACCAAATAAATGAAAGAAAAAATACTTTGAAAAACAATGCCATAGGTTGGAGTAGAATTTTTAGTTACAATAAGTGTGCAGTTTGGCCAATAGTTGACTGGTTCCCAAACTGTGGAACAGATGGAGGGCCTTCTCTGTCTGCTCTGGCCCTATGGAACCTTCTGCCAATTGAGCTACGACTCCAGATGGAGTTGCTGCCCTTCAGGAAAGAACTAAAAACCTGGCTGGCATGCAGTAAACCCCCACCTGCTGGCTGATATAGTAATATCGCTCTTTTTAGTTGTCAGGTTAATTTTTATTGTATTATTCTATTAATTTTTATTGTATTATTGTATTTTTATTTGGGGGTTTTACTGGTTTTAAGTTTTTTATAGTTCTCTAGTGGGATTTATGTAGTTAATGATGTAATTGTACGCCACCGAGTAGCTTGCCGAGTGGGCTGCAATACAAATGTGACTAATAAATAAATAAAATAAATAAACATGCCCTTTGGTGGTTGGGTGGGCTTATGAAATTTCAAGGAGAACTGCGAGGTATTGTCAAGAAGGCATAATAGGGAATCAAACTCCCATCCTTTACCTCTACAGCCTGATACCTAAACCACTTTGAGCTATGTTTTTGCATTACAGTAGTTTTAAATTATAAGTTGATTTAATTTTTATTTTGGTAGAAGAGGATGGGAAGATGGTAAGGTAAGCCAGTCATATATGACTCTAGGGTTCAATGCTAATCTCTGTTTATAACCAAAGGGACCCTGTCTGTGTCTGCAGATGTTTCCATGGACATATGTCAGGTGTGATTAAACACTGGAGTGCACAGAACGCTGTTTACCCTCCCACTGAAGTGGTACCTATTATGTTCTTGTTCAGTCGCACAGTCTGACCCTTTGTGACCCCATTGACCATTACCCTCCAGGCACCCCTGTCCTCCACCATCCTCCTCAGCCTGCCCAGCTCTGTGCCCATTGCATCTAGTCATCTCAATTTTGGCTGCCTATTTATCTACTTGCAATTTCTTGCTTTTGAACTGCTAGGTTGGTAGGAGCTGGGAGAGAGATGGAACCTCACTCCATCATGCAGCACTCAGCTCTTGAACTTCCAGTCATCAAGTTCAGTGTCCTATCTACTGGGCCACTGCAGTCCCAAAATAGTCATTGTTCTAGAGCAGGGGTCAGAAAACTTGGCTCTCCAGATGTTCTTGGACTTAAAGTCCCAGAAGCCTTGATCAGCAGGTATACTGACTTGAGCTTCTGGTAATTGAAGTCCAAGAACTCTTGAAGAGCCAAGTTTGCTGACCCCTGTTCTAGAGCATCAGCAAAATGACCAAGATGATCATACAACTTTTCTCCCAACCACTGAATTTCATGTGAACAGAAGAAAAGGCCCAAAGCAAGCTCTCAGATCTCAAGCAAAGCTCATTGGAGAGCACATTTAAAAGGATGGTCCTTCAAGCATGGAGGCCCTTTGTCAACTGCATTTGCCCTTTAGAAGTCCATCATGGCAAAGATATACATTATAACAGGTTTTATGTACATTTATTCTTCCCTATCTGTTTCTAATGGAAACTAGGAACCAGAGGTATGAACTTTCTTGGCTGCTGGGTGTCTAAGTCCATTACCAATGGACTAAGGAACTAGAACTCCTTGGAGTTCCTAGTTCCTAGTCATGCTTCTAACATCAGACTCTTGTGTTGACTTTGGAATCAGCCAACCACACACTGGAACTACATGATTTCTTTTCCAGGGCTTGCAATGACAAGGAGATAGGTCAATATTACCATAAAACAAGCAGGAAGGGAAGAGAATCTATTGCTTTATCACTTCCATTTTGCCCCCTAGACTAGGGGTCCCCAACCTTTGATTTTGACCTTCAATTCCCAGAAACCTAAGTCAATTATACAATGTACTGACTTAGGCTTCTGGGAATTGAAGTCCAAAAATCAAAGGTTGGGGACCCCTGTCCTAGACTACAGGACTCCAAATATAAAGGTTGCATTCTCCTCTCTATCTTCATTGGGTTTTTTCTGAAAGAAACAATCTCCAAGAAGTGCCACAACAATGTACTCCATATACTTCTTTTTATTCTTCTTCCGTGTCTAGGCCAGACATGAAACTGCCAAAATGAAGGCACCTTTTGGTGAGTCCATTTTGCAGTTCCTTTCACCCGATCCAGTGTGAGAAAGATTAGCTGGCAGCACAAAGTTGTCATTACCAGGTTACGCCTGATTGTGGTTCAAAAATACCACAATCTTCAAGGAGGCTCTTTCTGTGTATCTCATTCCATATACTGATGTGATGCTACACTGATCTAATGGTTATAATTATACCATAATCAATTTCTCATACTGGTGGATGTAGTATGTGATATTCCAGAAATTCATGGAAGAGGACAGTGCACACACTAGTATATAAACTTGTAATCCATGACTGGTATGCTCCCAAATGCATTCCATAAGGCTGCACTAGGAGAAACCAGTCATAAAAGTGTGTCTGTTTTGTTTTGCACTATAATTGTGGAATCAAGTCAAAAGTCAAAATTTATTTATACAGTCACAAACTAGAAAAATTCATACTTAGACAGGAGTGGCGTACATCTATAAATGTATAAAATATATAAAATCAAGTCTTTTAAAGACTTTAAAACCATCTAAAAGATTCCTAGATGTATCTCAGAGATAAAATTCAGTTTATGGGAGCAACCTGACCTGCAATTTAAGATGCTTACAGAATTTATGTGAACATTTAAGATAAGAATCTTGAGAGGAAGGGAAAAGGGGGAGTGGCAGGCTTCTTTTACTCTCAATGTATCCAGATCACAAAAGTACAGAACTTCACCATCTGTAAGGAAACTTTAGGTTTTCTATCCATTAAAAGTTCCCTGATATGCTCTGCATCTATTTGGAAGGTCCTTGCTTTTAGAAGAGGGCCTAGGAGTTTTATTCCGACTGGGTCATATAGTGGGTACCGGAGCAAAATGTGCTCCATAGATTCCACTCCATTTAGTATGCAGGAGCAGAGTCTTTCTTTGTAAGGGATTCTCCTATATTAGCCCACCAGAACTGCTGAGGGCAAGGCTTGGCACCTGGCTAGGGTTGGCTGGGGCATAAGCTCTTCTATACTTGTGAATGTCAGTTAATGCCAGGTAGGCAGCCAGTGTTAGAATGTACCTTGTGGTTGGTGGTGAGAAAAAAGCAGGGGATTTAGCTAAGTCTTTTTTCCTCTCAATATCTTCAGCTATTTGCTTGAGGGTTTGCTTAGCCCAGGCCAGACCTAGTCTAAGTAGATTGTTTGGGGAGAGTCCTCGAGTCCCCAGTTTGTTCCTAACTTCTTGGAGCCAGCTAGATTGGAAGGCGTCTTGAAGAATCAGGGGAAGATGACCTTGTGGGTTTAGCATTGCTTTAAGCCACAAGTACAGAGATGTAAGGCAGACCCTGGCTTCTACTCTGATCATGCCAGTTTTCCAAAGGCCATTACTTTAAAAAATTTTATGGTTAATGAGTAATTGCTCTTTGGTGCAATACTGGGCTAGACAGTTTAAGGATCTTCTCATTCCTACTGGAGTTCTAGAAAGTAGGACAGCATTGTCCGCATGTAGGAGGACTGAAATGTGGCGATTGGCTAGCTTTGGAAGATGATGCTCGGATTTATGCAGAATAGTGGCTAAATTGTTGATGTAAAAATTAAATAGCAAGTGGGGGGGGGGGTCAAGTGACATCTTTGTCTCACTCCCTTTTGAGTCCTTATTTTGTCTGTGAGTTGACCTTGTCTGCTACATTTGACTCTCAAAGATGTTTGCTCATGCAGAGCTCGAATCAGGAAAATGAGACACCAGTCGATGATTGTAAGTTCGAGTTTTTCCCAGAGTCTTGCACAGGAGATGGAGTCAAACCTGCCTTCATAGAATGTCGATTATGGTTTTGCACTATAATTGTGAAGTCTGTTTTGCAACATGGCCTCAATGAGACACTGAGGTCTGTTGGAGGGAAAAAGCAGGGCGTGCTCTTAACTTTGAACTACATTAACTCTATTAGGTACAAAAGTACACGGACAGAACAAATTGGTTGTCTCCTGAAGCAGAGAGACGGCCCCAGCTAGAAATGGAAGTGGAAAATGGAAGTGATTAAAGGCAAAGTGTCTTCATCAAAGTTCCATTTGCTGTTGCCCCCTCCTTTATAAAGATATTTTCTTTATTTCCTCTTTGAGGATTTGTGTTTAGGGAAATAGCAATAAAGAAGGTGTGGACACGGGTGTGGGTGTGTGCTGGCAGGTGTGTATGTGTGACATTCCCTGCCATGGTTCCCTTTTCTTTCTCTGCCTAGGCCCTAGGACAGTGATGGCTAACTTTGGCACTCCAGGTATTCTTGGACTTCAATTACCAGAAGCCCAAGTCAGCACTCCTGTTGATCAGGGCTTCTGGGAATTGAAGTTCAAGAACACATGGAGTGCCAAGGTTAGCCATTTCAGCCCTAGGATGTCATACAGAATCTTTGGAGCAGGTGGTTGAATTCACAGACTCTTTACAAGGGAACATAGGGGTCTAGAAAGAAGGTTAAGGAACTGGGTGGTGGGGGTTGGGGAGTTTGTTGTCTATGAAACCCTGAGAACCTCAACTGCGGGCAAGCAAAAAGGCAAGTTAATCACGGCCACTTTTTTCTTCCTTCTTGCGGGAGACCTGCAGCTGTCAAACCAATAAAGGTAAATGAGTCTTCTCAGCTGAGCTCTCTAAACGAGAAAGACCAAACTATAAAGCCACGTTCCTCTTCTTCCATGGTGAGGCAACCATTTGGTGCCTGGCTGGGTGGTCTTAAGTCTCTTGCCACTGTCGCTACGAGGGTTTGATACCAATCAAGGCCTCTCTGCAGCTGAGACCCTCAGTGACCTGCGTAGCAGCTTTTTTATTTTTAGCCCACTATCCCCCCCCCTCCAATTTGCTCATTTGTGTGCGGGATGCTTTTTCTGAAACTCTATTTATGGGATTACATAAATGAGCTATTAAAAATGTAAATCTTCGGAACAGTTGAATAAAGAAAGATTTCAACAATCACGTGCAGGGCCGTACAGTACAAGAAACTGCCCCCAAACCAGCCGGGCTGGATGAGCCATTATTGTACTGAAGAGAACAATAGGAGGTTAAGGGGGACAGTAAGGGGAGAAGTGGGGAGGAAAACAAACCATCTCCCCATTGTCCTTGGCACTGACACTAAGGGGGAGATTAGGGTTTGGTGGGGTTTTCCCTTCTTTCCTTTCCTTTTTAAAAGCATGTTAGGACAATAATGATGAGCTATTATACTTGACAAAGGAAGACCAAGGCATCGCCCTCCCCAGAGTGCAGGTGTGGATACAATCAAGTTTAAACAGAGAACTAAATTAGAGAAGGGGGAAGGAATGAAGATTATTCCCTTTCCTCTTACAAAGCATTTAACTCTTTCATATCTATTGCAAACAACCAACACCCTACCCCAAAAGCACAGCTATTTCATGCCTGCTTTTCCTCTGGACTCTGTGATTTCTTAAAGCTTTGCTTTCTCTCCAGTTTTCAGCTCTTGAACTGATTTTAGCAGCACTGCATTTGAAGCTATTGGTCCGGACTAGATATAGTCAGGTCAGTTGAAATAAAAATCACAAGTAGTTGAGGCTCCTTGTGCTGGCTAATTGTTCCCACACTAGGTCAGGCAAAAGGAATTATAGAATGAAGCTATGTGTCAAATTAGATGTAGTTATGCTTGAAGCAGATCTGCTAAAGTTAAGATCACAACTAGCTGAGGCACCATTAATTTTAGTGGATTTCTGCGGTATACAGAAAGCCTCCTTGAAGATTGTGGTACAGTATTTTTGAACCACAATTGGGTGAGTCCCAGGAAATGGCCACATTGTTGTGCTGGGTAATCTTTCTCACACTCTCACACTGGATCAGGCAAAAGGAACTGCAGAATAGCTTCGCCAAAACGTGGTTTCATTTTGGCAGTTTAAAATCTGGCCTAGACACAGAAGAAGAAGTGGATTCCTGGGATACACAGAAATAGCCTCCTGAAAGATTATGGTATTTTTGAACCAGAACTAGGCATACCCCAGGGAACAGCCTCCTTCTTCAGCTAATTTTTCTCATAGAAGGCCAGGCAAAAGGAACTGCAGAATGGTTTCAGCAAAAGGTGGTTTTCCCCTCTAATTAAAAATATATATGTCTGCACAGCCTAGGTTACACCTGTACCCACTGATAATTTCCTCTTCTGCGCAAATAATATCATTTAAGTAATTAAGGTCCTGTAGTTTGAGAATGGATTTGCTATTTCTATATAGGGTGTAAACCTCTACAAAGCCTTCTGGATTTGAATCTTAATATACTTAGCTGGGAATACTTCTCACTGAACTCAGCTGGACTTATTTTTAGGAAAACATTTAAGTACGGTAGATATTTCTATCAGGCTGCGGAACAGGAAACATGAAAGCAAGATTTGTTGTTCAGTCGCACAGTCGATTCCGACCCTCTGCGACCCCATGGACCACTGTCCGCCAGGCACCCCTGTCCTCCACCATCCCCCTCAACTCACTCAGCTCTGTGCCCATTGTCTCTACAATACCATCTACCCATCTCATCTTGGGCCGTCCCATTCTTCTTTTGCCCTCGACCCTTCCAAGCATCAAGGCTTTCTCAAGTGAATCCTCTCTTCTCATTTGGTGTCCAAAGTACTTTAGCTTCATCTTTATTATTTGACCTTCTAAGGAGCAGTCAGGGTTGATTTCTTCTAAGATTGACCTATTTGTTCTCCTCGCTGTCCATGGGACTCTCAAAACTCTCCTCCAACACCACATCTCAAAGGTGTCTATTCTTCTGCGCTCAGCTTTCCTAATGGTCCAGATCTCACAACCATACATTGCCACAGGGAATACCATTGCTTTGACTATGCGAATTTTTGTTTGCAATGTGATGTCTCTACTTTTCACTATGCTCCCCAGGTTTCTCATTGCTTGCCTCCCAAGAATCAGTCTCCTTTTTATTTCATGGCTGCAATCACCATCTGCAGTAAGCTTTGATCCTAGGAAAGTATCTGTCACTGCTTCTACTTCTTCCCCATCTATTTTCCAGGGACTGATAGGGCCTGTTGCCATTATCTTGGTTTTCTTGATATTGAGTCTCAAGCCAGCTTTTTCACTTTCTTCTTTCAACCTAATCAGGAGCTTCTTTAGGTCCTCCTCACTTTCTACCATTAGGGTGGTATCATCTGCATATCTCAAATTGTTGATGTTTCTTCCAGCAATTTTGATCCCAAATTGTGATTCCTCCATCCCTGCATTGCGCATTATGTGTTCTGTGTATAAGTTGAATAAGCAGGGTGACAAAATGCAGCCTTGTCTTACTCCTTTTTCTATTCTAAACCACTCCGTCATTCCATTTTCTGTCCTAACTGTTGCCTCTTAATTCATGTACAGATTTCTCATGAGGCCTATAAGGTGTTCCGGTATTCCAATTTCTTTAATTACTTACCACATCATGGGCGGAGCGAAAGAAAAATAATGAATAATAAAAATAATTAAAAAATAAAATAAAAATAACCACACACACACACCTCAACCCACCCACCCACCCACAACACAAACCCATAAATTAAATAAATAAATAAAATAAAAAACATTAAAATACACCCACCCCAAACACAAATCAAACGGAGCTTTTAAACCAGAGCTTAAAGCTTATTCTGGCTAATCCTTCTCACACTAGGTGAGATGGAAGGAACTACAGAATGAACTCACCACAAGATGGCTTCATTTTGGCACTTTTCAACTTTTCAACAGTTAAAGAAGTCTTTGCCTAACCAGTTCTCTAGGATAATATGCCTTAATGTAAATGTAAAACAGCTGTACCTCCTTAAGGGTTCTCCAATTGGAACAGCAATTGGAACAGCACAGGTGTTGGCGCGCATGCACAGTGGGGGAACCAGTGAAAAGGTAAGCCCCGAAGGTGGTCCCCCCAAAAAAAAGAAAAAAAGAAAAAAAGAAAGGCTGCTACCGGTTCTCCGAGACACTGGGAAAAGTTACTACCGGTTCTGGTGAACTGGTGGAAACCTGTTACATCCCATCACTGCTTATACTATCCACCTTCTGCTGCAAGAAACAGCTCATTCTGTCTAACAGCTGTTTTTCAACAGCAATGTTAAGATGATGTTAGAGAGAATTGATGTCCCTGCCAAAATTGAGAATAAGAAGGTAAACACCCATCTTTCTTCCTTCCTATTCCATGTACAGATTTTTCTTGTATGAAAAGTTTGCATATGATTCTTCACACATGCATATGCCAGAGTGGGGTGGGCAGAAGACTCATAAACAACCCCATACAATCCCAAATAATGCCTGTGAATTCAAAGTGAAAATGAATAGGGTCTGCCTCATTTATAAATGTCCTGTGAGACTTTGGCTTAAAAGGCAAGCCTGTCATCACGGAGATCGCAGCTGTTGTTGTACTGAACAAAATGGAAACAAATGGGTATTATTTTAAACTGAAATGCTTTAATTTCAGATCTAACGAGCACCCTGTCCTTTTGGTAACCTTGTGTCACCCAAGCCATGATCTCCAGTAGAGGGCTTTTATTGCACAGGAAATCAAATTCACTAGCCTGGACCTAGCAAACCGGCTCTCTCCCCGCCAGCTAGAACAGCAAAATACAAAACACCCTCCTCAACACATTCGTAATGTTTGAGTTACTATGGCAATCACAAAATAAGAAGGCCTTTTCTCCCCCCCTCTCTGCATGCAGCCACAGATTGCTCCTGAATGCCTCACATCTGCAAATTTTGTTCTAAAAAGTTTTAACACGGTCCTCAAATAAAGAAAAGAAACCCCAAAATGGGCACTGACCCGTCTCAAAAAATGTTGCAAATTTTACATGTGAAGATTGGAGAGTTGTGGCCATTTTGCTTTGCTCAGGTTAATGTCATATACGAACAAAAAGCGATTAAAAGGGGGAATGAGGGCTTTTAGTTGTCAAGTTTTGAGAAGAACAGAGAAGCAGAAGTAAATGACAGCTTTAATGCAGATGCAAGGAGAAAAGTCAAACATGGGTGACAGAAAGTTGCTGGACGATGAATGAAGTGAGGGTTTTTTTTCTTTCAAAAATGGGATAAAAGGGTAAATTACAATAAAAATTACTGAGGGGGGAAAAATCCCCCCAAAAGCACCATGTCCCCAGCCTTAGAACTATGAACGCATGTGAAATCAACATGTGGTTCTTTGGAGTGGTCTATCAAAAACATAAATAAAAGATCAAAATAATCTTTGACCTCGCAAAGTTCCTTTAGAACACACACACACACACAAGATCACAGATGCTTCATTAAATTGTTGGTTATGGTAATGAGGCATCTTTCTTCAGGGCTTGATACAACTTTTAAACAGGAAGCAACATCCCTGAAGAATCTGTTTGTGACTTTGGCACATTTCTTTTAACCAGCATTTTATGATACTGTGCAGAACTTCCACAATGTTACTGCAGTGAAAAACTGAACATTTAAATCTATTCTAGAGTACACATCCGTATACAGTACAGGCTTCCCACCGGATCTCGTACTGTCTGTGGCGCCTAAGATGATGGTATCTAAGCAACTTGGTATTGGTGGAATCTTTCCCTTTTTAAAATACATTTGGTGAGAGAAGCAGAGGATCCTTAATTTAAATCTTCACTTCTATTAATCTAAGTGTGTTCCAAAAACCACCATAGTTCTCTCAGAACAATTAAGGGGTTTGTCGCCTGACACGGATGACTCAACAGTCACAATCATCTGAGAAAGATTTTAATGTGTGGAGAGAAATTTAAATAAAGTGAACAGCCCACAAAAAGTCCAAAGAAATCTAGTAAAAGTGGGACTGCATTATACATTCATTGACTCTTGTTCTTTCTTTCTTTTTTACGGGGAGGCGGGTTTTTCGTATGAAGAGAGAAGGACAATGGAAGACAATGGGTCTACCTTATCAAAGTTCATTAATGCAGCCATTTCAAATACTTTTAACTGCTTGTCAATGGGTTTGCAAGACTCTGGGATTTTAAACATTCTGTCACATTTGTGTACTAACCACTTAAAGTTTTGCTAAAGCTTTTTGACCTAGACTGACTTGCCTTTATCTGGGTCAAAATGCAAGGCAAACCATTGTCTTCAGTGGCCTTCATTAAATTCATTGATTTGACCTGTATTTTAAAGACCAGAAGTCAAATGGGATGGGAAGTTAATGTTCCCATACAAAACCTTCTTCAGGGTATTTTCTTCTGCCTCCTTGAACTATATATAATGTTCAGAAAAGGACATATTTTAGGCATTTGTGTTGTGAGTTATATAGAGCAGTGGGCTGCCTTTATCCAGTGTCTTGTAGCCTTAAGCTGGAATAGACATTCTTTTTCTAGACTTCTTCAGTATGAATCCTAGAAAGAGGGGTAGAAATGAAGGCGTTTATGTTTTGCTTTTATCTCACCACCAGCCAACAAAGCACCATTCTTGTTAGAAGAGTGTCCTCTACCTCAGCTATGTCTACACTTCAGTATGGTTGCATGATAGGAGCTTTCCAGAATCCATAGTTTTCTTCATAAATATGTAATAAATTGAGATGTAATTAATTTAAAAAAAGATTTATAGAGTCTGAATATGGAAGGAAACAAGTCTGATTGATACACCAAGGCAGAAAGCCTGGAGTACTTCTTTGTTGCTAAATTTCTAGCCATGTCCAGTATAATGAGGTTTGTGAGGTATGTGAGGTACATTTAAGGAGTCATTTTGCCAGTGTCACCATTCTGCCAGTGAGTTGCCATTGGGATAGCAGGCATTTGAACCCAGGTTGATCAATCTATAGAATATACTTCACTTGAGTAATTAGTCTTCTAAAAATCAGGATTTGAATCCCTTTGAATTCAACCATATTAATGCAGCCTAATGCATGTTTCCTCCCTCCCTCCCTCTTTGTCTCTCTCCAATAGTGATGCAGGCTGAGATTTGGGGAGTTTTAATGTAAAAGAGTAGCTTTTCCAAGCTGTTTTGATTTGGGCATTTTTTAATTTATTTATAAAATCAGACTACAATAAAATTCTCTTTCATTCTTATACAGATAACTTAAAATGGTACATCCTGTTGCAGAGGCCAGGTCTAACTTTTAGTCTAAACTCATAACATTTTTACTATCACATACTATAGTTTTGCTGCTTCATTCAGCTGCATGTGCGAAATAGGTCTGAACCACTGCTGTTGAACTGGGGACATGAAAACATTATACTCTTACTAATCTTTCATTTGCATCCTAGGGCAAAAAAGGCATTTTTTTTTAAAACGAACCAAAAACCTAGAAAGCATTCAGTCAACTCAGGATGATGCCCGGGGGTCTATGAAACCATAGAAATCTTGGTGTCTGAAAACAAAGCAGGACAAAAGGTTTTATAAACTGTGTGTATCAATGGAAACAATTCTGTGCAAAGCCTTCTGGGTCTCGAATCCCTGGGATGAAACGATGACCACACAGATATGTGTTTCATCCTCCCAACAGCTCATCAGCAATGCATTGCTTGGCTATTACTCTGGCTAATAATAATAACAGAAAAAGATAGCAGCTGCAGGGAACAGGAACAGGGGCTCCTTCAGCTTTTTGCAAGGCGATTTCCTTTAAGAACAGGAGAAAGCAACAACCAGAATGTGCACTTCCAAGACTTGTCAATCAGGCACCTCCCCAGGGTTTTTTTTTTGGGTTCACTTTTGGAAAAATAACTGAATAGCCAAAGAAACATAGTCTGACAACACTTGCAAGAGAATCTTCTTTTCATTTTGCACCCCTTCCCTCCCACCCCACCATCCCCTGTTTAGAATATAAACTTTAAGCTGGTATTGGAGTTGGGCCTTCAGATTGTATGCATGTGTGTGTGTGTGTGTGTGTGTGTGTGTGTGTGTGTGTGTGTGTGTGTGTGTGTGTGTGTGAGCTATTCAAACCAGTTTATTCAACAAATCGATCCCCTTTTATATTTGTGAGTTAAACTGGAAAAAGACTTTCATTTTCTACTAATCTAGTAATTATTCAGAGCTATTTGTTGAAAAGCATCACTCCCAAAAGCCTTCTCATTGTAACTCTTGCTTTGAACCCTTCCTTCTCATAGGTTGGCATTGCACCCCTGGGATTGCTCTACTATGACATCTTTACATGCTCTTGTTTCTGATGTTTGGTTGGGCATCTCATGGGACTACAAAGACATTGCCAAGGTGGCCATGCAAAGCATGGATACCTGGTCTACATTTCACACGCAAGGGACAGTTTAAACCGCTGACCCAGTCTATTGCAAGGGGCCATCACTTTCGAGCTACACAGAGGAAGATTCACATGGTGATTGTTCTGCACCACACACAAAAATGTATTCAAAGAAAAGCTAGAAAGCAGAATGCTATGTTGTGTGTTTCCCTTACTTACTTACTTACTTACTTACTTACTTACTTACTTACTTACTTACTTACTTACTTACTTACTTACTTACTTACTTACTTATTTGTCACCTGAAAACTCTCTTAAAAGGTGGCCAGTTTATGTTACTCTAAATATAAATAAAACAGCCAGAGAGGTTCTGAAGGAAAAAGAGATTTTTATCAACAAATCCATTATAACATTACATAACATTTGTTGTTGTTCAGTCACATAGTTGATTCCGACCCTCTGCGACCCCATGGACCACTGTCCGCCAGGCACCTCTGTCCTCCACCATCCTCCTCAACTCGCTCAGCTCTGTGCCCATTGCATCCACAATACCATCTAGCCATCTCATTTTTGTCCACCCCCTTTTTCTTTTGCCCTCCACCTTTCCCAGCATCAAGGCCTTCTCAAGTGAATTCTCTCTTCTCATTTGATGTCCGAAGTACCTTAGCTTCATCTTTACAATTTGACCTTCTAAGGAGCAGTCAGGGTTGATTTCTTCTAAGATTGACCTATTTATTCTCCTTGCTGTCCAGGGGACTCTCCAAACTCTCCTCCAACACCACATCTCAAAGGCATCTATTCTTCTGCGTTCAGCCTTCCTAATGGTCCAGCTCTCACAACCATACATTGCCACAGGGAATACCATTGCTTTGACTATACGAATTTTTGTTTGCAATGTGATGTCTCTACTTTTCACTATGCTCCCCAGGTTTCTCATCGCTAGCCTCCCAAGAATCAGTCACCTTTTTATTTCATGGCTGCAATCACCTTCTGCATAACATATCATGACATATATCATAACATATGCATATGGGTTCATTGGTTCCATAGGATCCAAGAACAGTTATTAAACAATTCAACCAGACTTTTATACTTTTTGCAAGCTACACATATGACTTGCCTCGCTTTAGGACCTACCAGTTTGCATGGGGCATTCAGGATTCTGACTCCATTTCTGTCATATTTTACTCTGGTTTCTCAACCATCTTTCACATTTCAAGTGTTTATTCTGTTATCTATCTTGGTTTTTGTTTTCTTCCAGTTGCCTTTATAGCTTTTCTCCAGTGAGCTCAAAGTGGCATACATGGCTCTCCTCCACCCCACTTTAAACTCACAGTCACCCAATGGAGTAAAATCAGAGTGTCCTCCAAGGGAAAATGTAATGGAAACTCAGGAAGAATGATAGTGGATCTCCTGTTATCGTTCCCAGTTTCTGTTACATAAGGCAGTTGCCATACTGATACACAGCTTGTGTGTAGAAAGGAGCTACATAGTTCTTCTCTGAGAGCACTGAAGTGCTGTCTTAATCCTAAAGTGACATCCAACATGCATATACACAAACTACACACCTGGGCCAGAATTATTAACAACTAAATAATATACTGGATCTGTGAACAGAGCACTCTGCAGTGGTCTCCAACTTGTTGTTATGCAAGGTTGGAGACCACCCATTTAAGAACAATGGAGTTTATGCCTACACAAGGGAGAAGTCAACACAGTAGGACTCCTTTATCTCTGGAGGATAAGTTCCATACCTCACCATGGGCATCTGAAACAATCAAAAATAGCACTTCCTATAGATTATGTTATATATAGTGGCCTCTAGTGGATATGCATCTTGGATTTATGTATATATTGTGTATTTCTGGGTTTTTTTTCCCCAGTGAATATTTTCAGGCTATGGATAACTGAAACCATGGATACCAAATCCACAGATATGGTGTTGGTGGTGGGTCTACATGATTCCTTATACAGTTAGCATAAAAACACCATGCAAATCAATGTGTGTGGTGAAAAACCAAACATGATTTTGGCCCTGGCTTTACTTTATTTTCTGTAGATAAAGGTAAAGGCCACCTGTGCTCGAAAGCCAGTTGTATCTGACTCTAGGATATGGTGCTCATCTCTGTTTATACCCAATAGAGCACATCTGGAATGGTATTGATGCCCATAATTTAAATACACCTAAGTACAGTGGATGTAGAGTACAACAAGAGACTAATTTGTTCTGTGGTAAAGAGTTGGCCTGTGGCTTTCTTCTGTTAAGAAAACTTATAGAGTAGCATGCTCAGGAACTTTGCTGCTGCTTTGGGACTCCTGTGTGGATGGGGTGGGGAGGCCATTGCCCTGCTGGACGCCAAGACCTCCACCTGCTTTGGTGCCAAGGCCCCCGGCACAGAACCAGGGCTCAAAAGCTGCTACAGTGGCAGAACTCTGCTGCCCTCCCTGGGACTCCCTGTGGACGGGGTGGGGAGGCCGTTGCACCGCCGGACACAGAGACCCCCATCTACTCTGGCGTCGTGGCCCTTGCCCCGGTACCAGAGCTCGGAGGGCTGCTGCAGCTGCGCGCAGCAGGACTTCATCATGGGGTGGAGAGGCCAGGGTATTGTTGTGTTGATGCTCTGTTAATGTATTTTTGAAATGCTTTGATATATTGATATAGTATTTTGTAATTGTTTTGTTATCTGATATGTTGTTATCTGATATTTGTAGAGGTGATATATTGTTTCATTCTGACTCCCTCTCATTTTGTAACTTTGACTGGGGATTCTTTGCAATGTTCTTGTTTTTGATACTTTGTTATTTAATATTGTAACTGTGATGTATTGTTTTGTTTTGTTGTGAGCCGCTCAGAGTTGCTATAAGCAATTGGGGCAGCATATAAATCGAACAACAACAACAACATGAAGAGCCAGCGCTGTCTGCATTTGCAGATGGACATGTGGCAGGCATGTCTAGACACCAGAGTGCACAGAACTCTGTTTACCTTCCCATCAAAGTGGTACCTATTTATCTACTTGCAATTCCTTGCTTTCGAACTGCTAGGTTGGCAGGAGCTGGGACAAAGACAAGAGCTCATTCCATCGTGCAGTACTCGGGTATCAACTGCCAACCTTCCAGGCTTTAAGTTCAGCTTCTTAACCACTTGAGCCCCCACAGTCTTTTCCTTAGCTTTGGGTAAAAATCTACCACTGCTGCTACCATCCCCACCTACAAAGCAGTACAGTAATACCTTCGATAACGTTTACCTCGGAAAACGCTAAAATCGCATGACGTTAAGTAATCTGGGGAGGAGAATTGGATCGAATAACGTTAAAGTCCTATGGGATGGATCGGATAACAACCGCTAAAGCCTGTGCGGTTACAATGTATCTCTATGGAGCTTTAACGTTATCCGATCCATCCCATAGGATTTTAACATGCATCAGATAATACCAAGACTTGTGGAACCAAGTCTTAGCGTTATCCGAGGTATTACTGTACTTATGGACTCGTGGAGCAAGGAACTAACTGGGTCAGCAAGCTGGTCACACTCTGATCAACCCTGATCATGATTCCAAATGCATCAGAATATGAAAAGCATTCCAAATGGCCTCAAGGCCAAGGGTTTTTCCATAATTGTTGATACCCAAGTATTTAGGTTGTGGAGAACATGTTACCATTCCTCTGTGAATTGCCTTGGGCTGGGAGTAGATCAAACAAGTTGTTTTTTCAAACTCTGGGCCTGTGGTGAACCAGCCTGTGGGCTTTCCCCTTGCATGATGAGCATAAGATACCCAGCAGCCATGGCTTGTGTTTAAAGTCATGTAAAGAAGTGGCTGGCTGGCCTTCCTCACCAAATAGCAATCAAACCAGGACAAAGACCTACCATAGCCCTGGGATCGACTGCCTGCTTCCGCCTCCCAGGAAAAAGACCCTGAAAGCATGAAGTTGCAAAAGGACATGACAATAAAAGAAGAAGCATCTATCACCTCCCTCTGCTCCAGTTCAATGGCAATAATTTAATGTCTGGGTTTTAAAAGGAGAAACGATGTTATGCGCAGAGGAAAAGAGGGAAAAGCCGTTTAAAAGGCTTCACCTGCAGCTGATGCTCTTTGGTCCTCTCCCTTGTTTTGTGCCTTAGTGTGAAGCTAGACCCAGCCTCTTTAGCATCTGGCGGCCCTTTCTTTCCTTCGCACCGGGACGAAACATTTTAGTTCCCCCAAGTCATGTTTTGTTGCAGAATCCACCCAGAACTAGCCCTACAATGTAGGCATTCTATGGTTTTGCCTCTAGAGGAGTGGCAAAGCATGCCCACAAATTTCAGCTGCTTGCCATGCATACATTTTTAAGAAGGGGGGGGGGAGAAATTAGCTAGGAAAAGAACAAACTCTCTACATGTCTACTGCTTTTTATCATTAGGATATATTTTTATTTTGCCCATGTTACACATAAGAACCAAACAGATAAACAAATGTCTCTATGCCATATTTTGGCAACTTGTGATGCTAAGAAGTAGAAGTTACATACTCTAGTTGTCTGGTTATAAGCAGTTTGGCTCCCTGGAAAGGACATCTGAATGCTCAGTTTGTTGATAAAATACTAGGAAAATGTATTTTCTGGAATGTATGTATTAACCCCTCCTTCCCAAGCCACAATATTAACCCTACTGCTAATCCCCCAAAACTTGAAAATCCATTGGGTTCAGAAAATACCCCCCAATTTCAAACAAGTGCAGTGTTTTTAAAATTCTGCTACATAATGATTAATACAATCAGACTAAGTTGCAAACCTGCAACTTGTTGACTTTTGAAATAGCAGATTGGTACGAGGGTAGGCAGAAATAAAAATAGGGAATGACTTTGTATGTATTAAAATGCAAAAAAGCTTTATATTGACTCAGCTACATTCTTATTTAATAAAACTTTTTCAACATGATTTCATTTACCGTAGTTCCTCCTCATCTATTAACTACCCTTCCAATAGTTTAATATAAGGAGCTAAGACTTAAGTTTGCTTGTATATTTTCCTTTCTCCTCTCCATCCTTTTAACCTCTAGGTCAAGGTTGCCCTTGCTCAAAAGCTAATTGTATCCAACTCTAGGGTGTGATGCTCATTTCCATGGTCATGTGGCAGGCATGACTAGACACGGGACACTGCTTTTAGTGGCATGCAAATAGTTTACTAAGCCTGCGGGCAGGGATTGAATTGCTTACTTCCTTTTTACACATTGCTTAGTAAACTGTAGAAATATTAAAATAATAAATAATAGACATAATTACTAATAGTAGAAATTATGGGCTGAAATCCAGTAGTAAGTTGCAACTAGTGTAGCTGCACTGAATTAATGGGGTTTTGGTGAGACAACTCTCTATAAGTTCATTTGATTCTGTGGGCCTGCTCGATTTCTTCTTCTTCTTCTTCTTCTTCTTCTTCTTCTTCTTCTTCTTCTTCTTCTTCTTCTTCTTCTTCTTCTTCTTCTTCTTCTTCTTCTTC
The DNA here is from genome assembly GCA_030440675.1 of Furcifer pardalis. Taxonomy (NCBI): domain Eukaryota; kingdom Metazoa; phylum Chordata; class Lepidosauria; order Squamata; family Chamaeleonidae; genus Furcifer; species Furcifer pardalis. The sequence continues at coordinate 94,748,583 of CP126895.1, read as the reverse complement.
TTCTTCTTCTTCTTCTTCTTCTTCTTCTTCTTCTTCTTCTTCTTCTTCTTCTTCTTCTTCTTCTTCTTCTTCTTCTTCTTCTTCTTCTTCTTCTTCTTCTTCTTCTTCTTCTTCTTCTTCTTCTCCTCCTCCTCCTTCTCCTTCTCCTTCTCCTTCTCCTTCTCCTTCTCCTTCTCCTCCTCCTCCTCCAGGTACCATATCTTTTCCGGATATAGGCTATCATCATGGCGATAGTCTTCCTGTTCTTAACTCTCAAAGCAGTTCTTCTGAGGACATGCCACACCAGTCTTTAAGGTTCTTCAGCTATGAAGTCCATCTACATCCAGGGCCTCTCTTCCCAGGGATCTTTCCTTGCAGAGCAAGTTGGAGTATTCTATACTTTATGTTGTTCCTCATTATTATGGTCAGGGTATTGAAGCTTTCTTTGCTTTATGGTCTTAAACAGTTCTTGTTCTTGATTTGTGATTAACTACTGCATTTCAGCCATTTTCATGTACCGGTAGCTATTTCTCCTATTACCAATGCATATCATGAAGGCATGGCTCTAAAATGGGAGTGTTCATTTTAATGTTACTCCTGGTAATGCTATAACTCTAAATACTCCTTCTGCACACACAGACTTCAGTACCTCTCTTTGTTTTCATTTATTTTACGTACACTGATTCTGGGTAGACAAGCTATGAGAAACCTGGGGAACATAGTGAAAAGTAGAGACATCCCCTTGCAAACAAAAATTTGCATAGCCACGGTAATGAATGGTATTCCTGGTGGTAATGTATGGTTGTGAGAGCTGGACCATAAGAAGAGCTGAGCGCAGAAGAATAGATGCCTTTAGAATGTAGTGTTGGAGGAGAGTTTTGAGAGTCCCCTGGTCAGTGAGGGGAACGAATAGGTCGATCTTAGAAGAAATCAACCTTGACTGCTCCTTAGAAGGTCAAATGGTAAAGATGAAGCTAAAGTACTTTGGACATCAAATGAGAAGAGAGGATTCACTTGAGAAAGCCCTGATGTTGGGAAAGGCGGAGGCAAAAGAAGAAGGGGGCCGCCCAAAATGAGATGGCTAGATGGTGTTGTAGACACAATGGGCACAGAACTGGGCGGGTTGAGGAGGATGGTGGAAGACAGAAGTGCCTGGCGGGCAGTGGTCCATGGGGTTGCAAAGGGTCAGAATTGACTGTGCGACTGAACAACAAAACACAAGATGATGCACATCAGACTTATCTTGTGGTCTCCCACCCAGTCAGTAGTTGAATCCAGATCTGTTTAGCTTCAGCAATGCTGTGGCATAATATGCTCTCATTACAGCACATCTTCAAGGGAGTGTTGTTGTATTTCAGTGGAGATAACCACACAAGGATTACTGGATATGCAGTGTTTACATAATACTGATGCTGCCAAGATAGACATGGCATGCTCAAAGGCAGACAGAACATCCACAGGTGATGTGCTTCTTGTTAGAGAGCATAATAACAGGACACACTTGACCAGATTAAACATGGAGTTAGCAATTTGCCTAGGCAGGAGCTGAAGTTGACTTGGAAATATTTATGCATTTAGTAAGATTCAGGGAGCTAGCTGCAGAGTGTTTAGTCTGCTGTTTGGTCCATTGCAGCAGGGAGGGGTTGCTTTGCTCTCCCCCCTCTCCCTGTAACCACAAGATGTAATTGCTGGAGTGAATCAGCTGATCTTCAGAATGTTCTTAATCACAACTTTCAGATCCTTATCAGGGGTTTCTACTTTTTTGGGTGCAGGTAGGACTGCTCCATTCTGGTTCATTTCCAGCACATGTGATTGCTGGAAATGAACCAATGTGAGTTTGTGCCTCTTTTGAGAAACCCTTTCATTCCAAACTTCCTTCCACTGTGCCTTTCTCCCTACCTTAAAAAAAAAATCTGTCTGTTAGCTTAGCAACTCTTTTTGATAAAAAGCCAGTGGTGGGCAGCAAAAATGTTCGCTACTACACTGTGGGCGGAACCTATGTCATGGGCATGCTAGTCATGCCTGCCATATGGTCATGTATACATCTGCAAACACAGGCAGCACTGGCTCTTTGGCTGTAAATGGAGATGTGCACTGCACCCTACAGGCGGATATGACTGGCTTTTGAGCAAGGGAGACCTTGAACCACTTGCAGGGACAAAACCTGATGGGGCAGGGCAGGGAGGTTGGTGTGGCCACCCAATTTTGCTATCTCCCCTGCCCGAAGGCCACCCAATCTTGCTACCCCCCTCCGGGGGGGGTTGCAAACCTGTTGCTGCCCACCACTGTCAAAAGTTACTCAATTTCCTTGCTGGAGAAGTCTCTTGAGAGTCCCCTGGACTACAAGGAGATCAAAGCAGTCACTCCTGAAGGAAATCAACCCTGACTGCTCCTTCGAAGAACAAATACTGAAGCTGAAGCTCAAGTACTTTGGCCACCAAATATGAAGAGAGGACTAACTGGAGAAGGCCCTGATGCCCTGGAAAGATCAAAGGCAAAAGGAGAAGGAGGCAACAGAGGATGAGATGGCTGGATGGCATCATTGACACAGTAGGTGTAGATCTGGGCAGACTCCAGAGGATTACAGATGACAGGGGAACCTGATGTGTTGTAGTCCATGGGGTAGGAAAGGGTCAGACTCGACTGTGTGACTGAACAACAAAACTTAATTTCCTGAATATAGTGCTGAGGCAAGCATATGCTGAGAGAAATCCTCTCTTTTGGTGGCAAGAGAGTCCATCAAGAAGAACATTGTGCAAGAAATATGTTAGGTAAAGGTAAAGGTCACCCTTTGCTTGAAAGCCAGTTGTATCCAACTCTAGGGCTCAGTGCTCATCTCTGCTTATAACCGAAGAGCCAGCACTGTCTGAGTTTGCAGATGTTTCCATGGACAAGTGGCAGGCATCCCTAGACACTGAAGTGCACAGAAGGCTGTTTACCTCGCCACCGAAGTGGTAACCATTTATCTACTTGCAAGCTCTTGCTTTCGAACTGCTAGGTTGGCAGGAGCTGGAACAGAGACAGGCGCTCAATTCTGTCATGCAGTACTTGGGTTTTGAACTGCTGACCTTTTGCCTCCCAGTCAGCATCCTAACCACTGGAGCCACTGCAGTCCCCTAAGAAATATGTTAAGCAAATATTCCCTCACCACCACCAATTCTTTGGCCCTGGGAAAAACAGCTGCTTTGGAAAGGTCCTTTCCTACTTTTAGCTTTTCACTTGCAAAACAAGGGAAACCCCTAGAGTGGAACATGTCCTAGTTGCCTCCAGCAGCAATACTCTTCTGCTCCTGACAAACTCTTAGCTTGGCAATTCATTTCAAGCTTCCATGGAGGATAGTCAACTGTTTCAACGATCAATCATCTAAGCTGACCACAGCTATGGGGCCTTTACAATAAATGTTCATGGTTGTCTCTATTAACATCATTTAGTTTTTTTGACTTTTCCTAATTAAGAAAGGTTCCCACCAGCAGCAGATAAAAGAATTCCTGACCACCTCTTTCATTAGCCTGCCTTTTGTTCCCTTTAATTACTCTTGAAGTCCTGGTTGATTAAATTAGATTTCCCCCACTCCCATCCTGAGGTCCTCTCTGAAATCTAAGGGGATGGGGGAATGATCTTTAAGAAAATCATGAAATCAATTTCCTTCCACCGTTTTAATCTTTTATGCCTTGGGGCTTTGGAAGGGATGAGCAGACAAGAGCAAGTCCCTCAAAACGTGTGCAGCACTGGACTGCTTGCCAGTCATCCGTTGCTGCTGCGGACCATCTGGGTCAATTTCCTTCCAACTAAATAAAATGCACATAAAAATTCCAGCAGTTTTTCAGCTGGGGGCTGCCCAGCTTATTAGCATGATAGAGGCTGGAAGATGAGGCCTGACCCTGTGCACTTCCCCTCATCTCATTAAGTTGTAACTCTACTGTGGCTGCATTCATGGTGTTTATTGACGCTGAAAGGCGTCTTTATCCAAAACTAGCTAAATTCACATTCAGATTCTCCCCCTACCTCCCTTGGAAAGTGTTGCCTGCTACAGCATCCACATGAAAGTTAACCTATTGTCACTCAGTAATGTTCCCCGCTGGTTCAGGAACAATCTAGAGGTTCCCCCCAAGCACCTCCCCCCGCCAAAATGCTGGAAATTTTTGAACCATAATGGTAAAAAAGTAAAAAAGAATGCTATTGGAGCAATGGTCAGTAAAATTGTTCATGGGCAGCATATGGAGAGACCCCTAAACGTACCATTATAGGTTCGCAGAGAGTGGGACTGTAGCTGGATTAATTCTTGTGTTCAGTATGCTGTAGCACAGGGACCCGTATCCGACTCTAGGGTTCAGTGCTCATCTCTGTTTATAGCCAAAGAGCCAGTAATGTCTGCATTTGCAGATGTTTCCGTGAAGATGTGGAAGGCATGACTAGACACCCGAATGCATGGAATGATGTTTACCTTCCCACTGAGGTGTACCTATTTATCTACTTGCAATTTCTTGCTTTGGTACTGCTAGGTTGGCAGGAGCTGGGACAGAGATGGAAGTTCACTCTGTCATGCAGTACTTGGGTCTCGAACTGCTGACCTGCCACCTTCCAATTATCAAGTTCAGTGTCGTAACCACTAAGCCACTGCAGTCCTACAATTTCATTGTACTGTAGTTCTCAATTCTCATCTCAAATCTCACAGAACTCTTTGAAAGTGACGGTAGGCAACAGTTTTCGGGAACTGAGAATACTCTACTTCTCCTTCATGTTCTGCAGTTTCCACAGCTTCACTAAGAAGAAATGGATTTCATAGGTCTCTCAAGAGCTTTTGGAAAGAAGCTGTAAATGAATTGGTTTTTTTAAAAACCCATGTATTTATTTTTCTTCTTCTTCTTCCATGTCTAGGCCAGCTGTGAAACCGCCAAAATGAAAGCACCTTTGGGGGACTGCTGTTCCTTTTGCTTGACCTAGTGCGAGAAAGATTGGTCAGCAACATAAAGTTGCCGTTACCAGGGTACATCCGATTGTGGTTGAAAAATATCACAATCTTCAAGAAAGCTCTTTCTGTGTACCCTACTGTAAATTTTATGCAACAGAAGATATAACTTACACAGGATTTCAGCCACTATGTCAGGAAGTATTTTCTTTGGCTTCCCACCATTCAGCAACAATGGAAGTCACTATATTCTAGTAGTATTGAAGAAAAAGGATAGCTGTTCAATCTCCTTGCTAAGGTAATAGGGTAAAGATAAAGGTCACCTTTGCTCAAAAGCCAGTTGTATCCGACTCTATGGTTCAGTGCTCATCTCTGTTTATAGCCAAAGAGCCAGTGCTGTCTACGTCTGCAGATGTTTCCATGGTCATATGGCAGGCATGCCTCAACACCAGAGTGCACAGAATGCTGCTTACCTTCCCATTGAAGTAGTCCCTATTTATCTACTTGCAACTTCTTGCTTTCAAACTGCTAGGTTGGCAGGAGCTGGGACAGAGACAGGAGCTCACTGCATCATGCAGCATCGGACTCGAACTGCTGACCTGCCAACCTTCCAGTCATCAAGTTCAGCAGTCTTAACCACTAAGCCACCGCAGTCCCACTCCAACTACTATAGCAACTGGCTCTTGCCAATAGTCCAAAGAAGCCAGCTTTTCCAATGTGTGATGCTCTTGGGACTTGACAAGGTGATCAACACCTCTTCCTCCATCACCTGTAGCTTGTAAAAACCCAGTGGGAAACAGATTGACAATCCTTGATACATGAGGTACCCCAAACAAATCAACCAGGGAAAAGGGAGTTGATTTCCGCCTTGGCCTGAAGAGGGCAGCAAACACTCCTAAACTAAAACGAGATGGAGGGAATCTGCCAAACATTCAGCTGGAGAAAAGACACTTGTTGCTATGATATGTTTCTCTCAGGCCTCAATAAGGCAGCTTATACTTGGCGGAGAGAGGAAAGCAGGGTTCAATAGGCAATCTTTCTCTCTTTTTGTATGCAAGTACAGCAGGACTGTTTCCCTTTAAATTTTCTACAAAATAGCCATGTAGCCAGCAAATTAAGTAACAGATGTAAAGTAAAATGCAATAACAAAACATTTGAGAAATATGTCATGCGGGAAACACAATTGAAACGATGAAAAGTAACATAGACGCAGCAGAACTTGGCATAGATATTTTCTTGGACTTCTATGCTGGGTAGGAGATTCCTATGAGTAGCCAAGTCGTCAGGGACTCTTGAGACTGTGGTTTAAAAATGAAAAAAGTAACTTCACCAAGCCCCTGCAAAACACTCGTGCACATGCACACACACATGCGCACATACCCAGAGACACAATGAGTGAAAGAAAGTGAAAGAGAGAGAGCACAATAAATCTCAGTGAACCCATTGGACTTCTAAGTAAATCTGCAAGGGCTTGTGTTCAACATGGAACTAGTAAAACAAACACACATACAAACTTCACTATTGCTTACTATGGTTCAGAAGTAGGGCTGCTCTTAAATCCTTCTGAAATGAGAGGGTGGGATTTGTAGAGCCGTGGAGAGGGGTGGAAAGAAAGGGCACTTCTACATTTTTCTATCTATGCAAAGGCAAGATATTGTGGCACTTTAAAGACTATTCAATTTATGTTAGTGTGCGCTTTTACGGATCAAAATCCACTTTTTTAAACTCCAAAAAGCAGGACTTGGGAAGGTATTACTGTATTCTTACTATTTTTTAAACTCCCAGAATCTCCTTCCACAACCACCAACCTTTTGGTGTTGAGGGTGTGTGTGTGTGTGTGTGTGTGTGTGTGTGTGTGTGTGTGTGTGTGTGTGTGTGTGTGTGTTATGGGAAGTCCAAAAAAGTAGATTGCCAGCATCTGCCCAAAATAACCAAGTGTTAATTCTTGCTCCCAACAACATATTGCTTAGAATTAATGGGAATGTTCAGGTGTCTACCTGTATCTTTGCTTTGAACAAAATTGGCTGATATCCATCAGGGAGATTGACCCATTCTCTTCAAAATACATGGAATTCTACATCAAACATAGTGGGTTTCATCAATTGTTCAACTTATGTAGAAAGAGTTGGAATGAGACAGGTTAATGGGAAAACCACAGATCCTGTGGAGAAAGTTGTCCAAAACCTTTCCCTGTTCAGCAAATCTGTGTGGTCTGGTGTGCACAGGGGGTTGGAATATGACTTAAGAGACGTTATAAGAGCAATAATCTGTTGAGTATATTAAAGAAACCCCACAAGGCAATGGGCTGTAATGTAAATTACATATATAACCAGCCAATAAGAAGAATCTTTCTAGTTTTTCTGCCTGTAGGGTCACCTGACTTGTATTAGACTGCTTCCTGTTCAGGTTTTATTCAGTATCACTGTTTTTCATTGCTGTGTTATTATTCTGCTGTTCTCTCTCTCCTATTCACGCTCCAATTTTTGCCTTACAAACAAAGTATGTTTGTAAAGAACTCTTTAAAAAACAAAAGCAACTGTTTACCAATTCTATCTAAAGCAAAGCAACTGTAAGTAAAGAATATTTTCTTATACTTCAAGACATGTGGAGAGTTTAATTTGCTGGGCTAGAGTGGGCATGTAACATTTGGAGAACTTGCAAAACTAAGCTACTGTATTTGATAAAGCTGCCCCACCAATGGCTGTGTATAAAAAACTTAACATAATCAGGTATAAATTTTGGGCACAAGGGACAAGAAATTAACAAACAAATAAAATATAAAGGAAGTGGTAGTCTAACTTACCCTACAACCACCTAGAGAAAATACTGGAGAGCAAATGTCATATAAATGAAATGGATTCAAGATAGTCTTTGCTATTGCACATGATATGGGATCATAGGCTATACAGTTGTGCAACATAACAGACAGGGGTGCTTCTTATACACTGTTGGGTTACTCTCACTGCTGATACCTAACTACAGAAGTTAACTCTAGCCTCAGTACCATTCCACAGAAACCAGGTCACTTTTGGGGGTCACAGTTTGAGGAATCTCCCAGGGCATTGCAGAACTAGCCCTAAAAAGGGGGAGAGAAGGCAAAATATTGTGGCAATTTAAAGACTATTAAATTTCAATGTGAGCTTTTATGGATCAAAACCCACTTTTTCAGACACTATAATATGGCTTTTGAACTATGATGATATCTACATTTGTTCTCCTGTTTTACTGACTCCAGCTAATGTCAGCCAATGAAGCAGTTATGCTATGATAACTATGACAGCAATGGCACAATATAAAATGAAATAACACCAATTTTTGCCTAACATCGATGTCTATATATCTATATAAAATGAAAGGAGAAACTAAATAATAAAAATCTTAGAATCCCATTAACATTTTAAAACTAAGCAAAAGAATGTCCCTTGACATCCTCTGAATGGATATGAGCCTCAAGTCCACTTGCTCAGATCTAGTAAGAGCTTTATGGCAAGAACAAACATTCTTGAGGGTACACAAGAGCAAAACAAAATTAGAAAATGGAGGAAGGAGCTCGCTGGACAAGGAATAACATTAAAGAAGGATATGAGGATATGACTGAGGAACTCAACCTTCTCAACGTCACTTGGAGGACCTTGAATAGACTGAGGGTCAGAGTCCCTAAATGCAAGACCAACATGTTCAAGTGGTGGTTGCTGGTGCACAACAACATATGCTGTACATGTGGAGAGATACAGAATCCAACTCATTTACTGATCTTCTGATTATTGCCAGAAACATGTGCCAATGTGGACTTAAGGTTGTCCACTGACAAAGCCAAGCAAGTGGCTTCATTTTGGCATTCCAAGGTTTGATTGGGACATGAAAGAAGAACCATTTTGAAAGATTCTCCCTGCAAAACTTTAAAAATGCTCAAAATTAATTCTTAAAAGGAGAAGGAAATCAGGAGAATAACATAGGAAAGAGAAGTCTAGTCTAAACTCAAGAGGCAAAGCTAAAATGAAAAGAAAGATAATTTTAATTTTAAGAAGCTAAGCACCTTCAAAGCCTAAAGTAGAATAGTTCCAGCTGAAACAGATAAAAAGACACGAGGAGATCTCTAATTCAGAGAATGAAAATGTCTTTCTTTCCTTCTTAAGAAAATGGTAACAACCCCCAAAGCATCATAAAGGATCAAAAATAGACAGACAACACCAAATGGTGCTTCCAAAGGCATCCCAAGTGAGGAAAGAAGTCTTTGAGATCTTGCCCAGTAGTTATAGTTTATACACCATTTAGATATCAGCCACACTCTCACAGATTCATCGTTACCACATGCCAACCCATTGATGTAAGGTACTGGTTGATACATAACCTGACTAAGAAAGGGTGTGATCCAGATGGTCTATTGTCTAGCTACAAAGATGACAACTGATTTCCTGATCTACAAAGCAAAATGGAACTTCAAAAATGCATGTGAATTGAGAACGGAGGTACAGAATATGACAATTCAGCATGCAAAGGGTTAACACATAATCCTTAGTAGGAGCAAACTTCTGTGTCTGAGACTAATGTGCTTGTTTATTTACTAACCAATTAGAAAAGACCCTGCCTTTTTGCAGTTTGATTGGCTAAACCTAATTCCTTCCCTCTTGTTTGCTGAGAGCAATTGGTGTTTTGTCCTCTTCATTTTTTTCACTGTAACTAATCTGATTCTTAATCCCGCTCTAACAACCTGTTGCCATCCTTTCAAAACTTCTGAACATGTAGTGAGTAAATATCTTTTGTATCTGTTTTCACCTTGAATTTTAGCTGGAAAGTGTGCTGAGTGTGAGGGGAGCTTGGGGCAGGGACTTGCATCAATTCTAACCTTAATAACTATCCCTCTTTTGTTGCACAATTACAAATCTCAACAGGATTGACTCAAGGATGTTTGTGTTATAAATTCACCAGCCATTAGGTGAATGGTTAACTTACTGTCTGTATTGTCTTCATTTCACTTAATTATGACCTCACTGTCTAGGCTTCTCACCTCTCACACAGTACAGTATATGTATATATGTACTGTATATAACAGCACAGCCTGTCAATGTGTTTTTGGACTATATGTCCCAGAATCCCCTAGCCATCACTGACACTGCTCATGTACTTCAAGAACAGTACCTGTAACATACAGGTAGAAGAAGGAGATGCTTAATGTCTCTAATGAATTGGCCATAACAAATGCATTAGCTTTTAACATGCTATGAAAGTCTTCATTAGTTTGGCCATAGCTGACAGAGGTAGATGTCCCAGTAGAAATAGCTACAGTGAGGGAAAAACTGATCCAGCCACTCTTTCTTCTTGTTGTTGTTCTGCCATATCAAAAACCAAATATTGGTGATCCTCATGGCAATCAGCCATGAAGACTGCCCTGAGAATATAATGCAGTGGCCTTGCATCTGCCTTCCGCATCGCACCATGACATCCATACCAATGATCCAGTTCTGTGAGTCTCTTTCTGTTCTTGAGTCCTTTTGGCACACAAACTCCACATCAATCCCAGGCCAGTATGGATGAAGCTGCTGCCCTCCATCAAGATGGGTTCAAGTGGGATTTAATCCACTTGGAGATCATCACCCTTCCCTGTGGACTTCGACATGAAACCATTAATCCTCAGGGTTTTCAGGTTAGTTAACCACCACCAGAAACTGGGGTTGAGTCACTAGCAATATGGCCTACTCTATTACCATAGCAGGGCAACCTGGCCAGACCCATGATCCAGCCATACAGAATGGAAACCCATCTGTGGTGTACTGTCAGCTGAAACTGGATCATTTTGATGGAGAGCCTCATTGAAAAATATTTTACAGAATGAGCAGAGTTGGGAAAAGTTACTTTTTTGGACTATGATTCCCAAACATCCTGGATACAGGATATCTGCTTGAGAAATGTTTTATATAATAATTGTGTGCTGTCAAGTCAGTTCAGGCTGTGACCCTTCCCATGGTTTTCTAAGTAGACAATTCACAGAAGTGGTTTAGCATTCCCTTCTTCTGGGGTTGCCCTGGGACTGTGCATCTTGCCCAGGGGTGCACAGACTGGCTTTTCTGGGATACGCAAGGGGGGATTGAATTCCCACCTCTCATTTCTTCTTCTTCCGTGTCTAGGCCACACATGAAGCTGCCAAAATGAAGCCACATTTGGTGAATTCATGCCATAGTTCCTTTCACCTTAGTGTGAGAAAGATTAGCCAGTACAACAAGTTTGTCATTGCCAAGGGTATGCCTGATTGTGGTTCAAAAATACCACAATCTTTGAGGAGGCTTTTTGTGTGTGTACCCCACTTCTAACTCAATGAACTAGAAATGTTTTACAGAGCAGAAAATACTTCCCATACACATACACAGAGCGAAACAGCTCCTAGAATATCACAGACAGATGGACCAATGATAAATTGGTCCTTTTAAAAGGCTGGTTCCTTTAGGATGAATTAGTGGTGGGACAGTAACATCTCACTTAAAATTCGAGGGATAGCTCAAGATCATTTGCTGCCTGAGGCAGAGCAAAAAGTACTGCACTTAAGATGAAATCAACATGCAGAGCCCTCTTAGTCAGGTCATTCTTAGATCTGAGATATTGTAATTCACAGCTTTCCCCTCTCTTCCTTAGGGCACAAATACAATTGATTAAATTCATTTAGAAGCCAATCATCTGCTGACTGAGGCAGTTGTCTCCTTTTGCCTAATAGCAGGCCCTGTAGAGGTCTGAAAGAGGCATAAGTCTCCTCACCTCTACTTATTCTCCAGTTTAAAGGTGTTAACAAGATTTGTCTTCTTACATAGCTTTTGGTAGCTTTTGGCAATGTCTATGAAACAGCTTTCGCTTCTGGGAGCAACAAGGGCAGCGTGGGCTAGATGAATTGCCATTGGGGGTTGGATCAAGCCTGTAGGCCATAGTTTGGGCATGTCTGGTTTAAGCAGAGAAAATGGTAGCTTAAAATCTATCTCATCCTGTTGAAAAATAGATTGCAAGGCACATTTTACTTCCACTTCTGGTGGGAGGACCCACATGACTGGCCCGCTGAACAATGTGACTGGCCCGCTGAACCACGTGACTGGCCCATGGCCCAAAATGTTTGGGCACCACTGCTATAAAAGCTAACAAGGGAGATGCTCGATGCTCTTTTTTTTCAGCCACACACAGATATCGCTGGTGTAAGAAAAAGCAGCAGCAAAGAAAAGCTTGCCTGAAAAGATGGAGGGGCAGTTGAGATGTCTGAGACCCCCACCCACCCCAGCCAAGTAGAGGAATGCCAGAGGCAGTGGGTGTGCTTAATGCAACTTTGCTGTTAGAAACAAATGAGTCTGACCTTTTGGTCTCCTCCTGGATTTATGTTTCTTCTAAGAAATAGAAGCATCCCAGTGGCTGGGCCTCCCCTACAACTTTTATGTTGCCTACAACCCTGGATGTAACATACACTTTGCAGGTCAGCCTGGTTGCCCCAGATTAAGGCCTACAATGTCCAGACTACCCAAACTGGCTGAGGAACTGCATGATAAACAAACAAATAAATTTATAATTAAAATTACTTTTCCAAGCGTCTTTTTTTTTCTTTTGTGTCTAGGTCAGACTTTGGACTGTCAAAATGAAGCCAACTTCTTGGCTTTGTTGTTGGCCAAGCTTAAGTTCTCATTGGTACATGTTTCTGGTAGTAATCAGCAGACCAGTAAGTGAGCCAGATTCTGTCTCTCTCCACATTCACACTATGTGGTGTTGTCCATTCCTCAGCCATATCCTCCCTTAATGTTATTCCTTGTCCATTTAGCTCCTTCCTCCATCTTTTAATTTGTTTTTGCGGTTGCCATAAAGCTCTTCCTGGATCTGAGCCAGTGGGCTTGAGGTACATATCCGTTCAGAGGAATAGAAAAAATGGAAGAGATTTCCTTGCTCTTTGCTGACTGTCTATGATGGTCTCTGATTTTACAAATGAAAATGCTATTGAAGTTGTTGATGTATGTGGGCTTATTGTAACTTATAGGCCTGATCCCGTGATTTCCTGCATTAGAAAATATGTTCACATGTAGAGATGAATATCTGCTGAAAGGTTTGGTGTGTGTGTGTACTAGGCCTTTTTTAGAACAGTGTTGCCTAAAGGATTTTGAAGATTGTTGTCCAAAAAGTTACGTTTTCCAAGCTCTATCCAGAACGTCTGGAGGATACGGCTTCATTGAAGACCCTCCTACCACCCCTAGTTGAAGATTGGCCACCACTACCACATATTCCACCACTGCTGCAATAACTGCTCACGTGAATGACAATTCCAAAGGATTTCTGTGGTATAGGAAAACATCAGAGTATTTTCCTACATCACAGAGCTGTGCCCAGGGTAGAAGATCCCTGTACCACCCAGAAGAGAATGACCCAAATGATTCTGGAGCAGAAGTGGCACTGCCACCTGTTTTCAGTGATGTGGTTTTCTCAGAGGCTCAACAAAGCGATAAATATGCCTGTAGTTGTATCAGTGGTGGTGTCAAACGGTGGCCATTAAAACAGCCTTCAGGGATGGTGGGGTGGGTGGGTGGGTGGGTGTGAATGCAGCCCACATGCATTCAATGAACAGTGTGTTGCTAATTTTGGTTTGGAACATGCAGTGCGACATGATCAATGGGAAGGTTGTGCCAGCAGCAGTTTGGGTGACTGTAGAGTTACAATGGAGTGTTCATCGCTGTCGTCATCGTTGTTATAAAATAAACATACTAACCATAAAAAACTGACAATGCTAACAATCAGAACAACAACATTATTGATCATATAAATAATCAAATCTGTGTATCCCACCACCAATGAGACATTAATATAAACCTTCTATTTATTATCAATATGTAACATTACGGTAATTTTATATATTTGTCCCCTCTTTCCAGAAGGTTGTATATTCTTGTCTTATTCCTTTTGCTATAACTAAGACATAATCAATAAATTCTCTCTAAATCTCTTTACAACCATTTCTTTTTGTTAATTCACTTCTTTAACTTTAATTCACTTGTCAGTCTAGCTATCGTTCTTTAAACCAATCATCCAGCTCAAATTCACAATCTGCTTTCCATTTTTAACAATAAGTAGTCTCATAGCTGTTACCATTACAGTAATCATTTCTTATTTCTTTCTAACCAATTGTTTCCAAAATCCATTAATAAAGATACTGTATTCTGTGTTCATTATTCTTAAGGTACCAGCAACAGCCATCTTCCTCTGATTTTGCAGTGTTATGTCACACATCTTCTGTGTTTGACATGCTAATGGACCTGCAAAAGTTACACCAATAAATTACTGTATATGCAATCCTAAAATTATATTGAACACCACAGAATCCTCAGGTAGATGCTATTTAAAGGATAGGTTGTGGTCCTGTATTCACTTACTTGTGATTATGCATAATTTTATCTTAAACAGATTTACTTTTGAATACATATGCTTTGGATTTCATGGTTAATCTTCAAGATACATCGCTCACAAGAGAATAAAGGAATACTAAATTTTACAAAAAGCAAAAATGTTAAAATACATAAACAGAGTAAAGGTAAAACTGGATGTGTAAAATGCATTTCAAACATATTGCTAAAATAAATCCAGTTAAAACAGATCACTACATATGTTGCTATATGCAAATAACAGCACATAAACCCTTTTACCTTCCTCTCTGTCTTAACAATACTGTACTGTAGTAGAATTTAAAATCATCCAATTCGGTTAATTGAGAATGAAAAATCAGCTAGTTCTTTAAATGGCATATACAGTGGAAACTCATATAACAATCGCCCCATATAGTAATGAAATCGCATAACAATTAGGTTTGGGGGGGAAATGGCATCCCGCATAATAATTTTCCCTGTGGGGGAAAAAACCGTACAACAATTTTTCAATGGGAAAAACCACTTAGCAAAAAAAAAAAAAAATGTTGTACGATGCATCCCATAGGGAATATTGCTATAAGATGCATGCTTTTTTTTTTGTTCAGTCTCACAGTCGATTCGGACCCTTTGCGACCCCATGGACCACTGTCCGCCAGGCACTTCTGTCCTCCACCATCCTACTCAACTCGCTCAGCTTTGTGCCCATTGTGTCTACAATGCCATCTAGCTATCTCATTTTTCACCGCCCCCTTCTTCTTTTGCCCTCCACCCTTCCCAGCATCAAGGCTTTCTCAAGCAAATCCTCTCATCTCATTTGATGTCCAAAGTACTTTAGCTTCATCTTTACTATTTGGCCTTCTAAGGAGTAGTTAGGGTTAATTTCTTCTAAGATTGACCTATTTGTTCTCTCACTGTCCAGGGGACTCTCAAAACTCTAGCAATTGCTTCGTATAACAACGAGCCCTGTGGAACAGATTAAAATCATTGTATGAGGCACCACAATAATTTATGCAGTTTATTACTGGACATTGTGTTAGACATCTTCTTTCAAAGAACTGGACACATTAATGGGTTACTATGGACTGCCGTGGCTTAATGGTTAAGACATTGAACTTGATGATTGGAAGGTAGGCAGGTCAGCAGTTCAAGACCCCAATACTGCATGATGGAGTGAGCTCCCATCTCTGTCTTAGCTCCTGCCAACCTAGCAGTTTGAAAGCAAGAAATTCCAAGTAGATAAATAGGAACCACTTTGGTAGGAAGGTAAACAGCGTTCTGTGTCTAGTCATGCCTTCCGCATGACCACAGAAATGTCTGCAAACGCAGACAGTGCTGGCTCTTTGGCTATAAACAGAGATGAACACTGAACCCTAGAGTCAGATATGACTGGCTTTTGAGCAAGGGCAACCTTTACCTAATGGCTTTTTGGTATCGTGAGTCAGTTATGAGATAAACCCAACTCTCCCACTTTCCTGCTTCTAATGAAAGAACACGTTCAGACTCTGTCAGACCTGAGCAGGCATCTAAGGATACCAAAATCTATATCACTACATACTACACACAGCTGAAAGCTTGGGAAAAGTAACTTTTGGAAGACTACAACTCTACAATTCTGAGAGTAGTCAAAAAGATACACCTTCCCCAAATGTTGTGCTTCCTCCCTCCACACCATGGCTCATCTCTTTAGAAGAGAGATATGAAAATGTTTGCTCTCCTGGTGTATTGGACTTCAGCTTTCATAAACACCATCCAGCATGGGCAATGGGTTGTTGAAACTGTAGTCTAAAACATTTGCATTCCAAGTTACAAACAACATTCACCTAGAAGGTGAGTGACCAGCAAGTTTGAATCCCAATCTCTTAGTGAGACGTCCTTCTTTCTAGAACTCAGTGGCCTAAATCCAACTGGAAGTCTGCTAAAGTAGGCCCATTAAATCAACTGCTGAATGGTGAGTCAATGCTTAAGTAAATCTTTTTTTTATTCACAGATCAGGATTCCATTGCTTATTTTAGCTGTAGTGGTATAGAGCACAGTAGTGAATTGCCATTATAGGTACTGTACTTATATCCCTCAAACCATGCAGGTGGTGTGTGATAAGGAATGTAAGCAGTGACTTGTTAATCAGAGCAATTTGCTGCTGCAATTTACACATTTGAACTTCGTGCCAGCAGAAAGAACTATGGAATTTTGGCCAGTGGCTCTATTCTACTGGGATTACACAATGGATCAAGCCACCGAGAGCCTAGAATGCTAAACTACTACTCAGGAGCCCCAGATTCAAAATCCCACTTGGGTATGAAACTTACTTGGATGGCCTTGCAACATTCATATTCTTTTCTTGGAAACTAGCTCACAAAGCTGTTGTTGCTGTTGTGACTATAAAGTGGGGAGGAAGGAGTATTTTCATTTTCTGCAGGAATTGTAGGATGTAAATGAAAAGGAAGGAAGGAAGGAAAACAGTCTTGAAAGTCTACATTTGACCCATTGAGACTCTCTTTTTGGTCTTGATGGATACAGACACTTGAACAGGCTTAGCACCATTGAAGGTCAACTTGTGCATATGGAACCCAGTTCACTTGCTGAGGATGGCCATTCATAAAAGGGGGGGGGGGATAAGCCTTCTGTTTTTGCTAGGGGTACAGAAGAGGACAGGCATTTCCAAGTGACTGGAGAGCCAAAATAAATGCAAAGCAGGTGGACAGCATTTAGCTCAATGAGATTCAAGCTATACAGGTCTGTCTGGAGCCAGCTTTGGAGCAGAGGGGACTTTCAGTGCTAGCCTATTCACAGCCTAACATACTGTTGTGGAGACACCTTTCCTTTGTTCATTTCCAGGGCTGCATCTGTGGCTCTCCTTCTCGCCTCTTTATCATCTCAAAAACCTTGATATGTTAGGCTGTGAGAGTGTGTGTGGCTCAAGGACACTGGAAGAATTTCATGGCCAAGTGAAGATTAGAACCCAGTTCTCCTGAGACCTTTTATGGTAGCCTAACCACTGGTTCATACTCTCTACCCTGTGTGTAGGAAGTTGCACTGTGCCATCCTCTCTTGTTGGCTGTAGTCAAGATGCTCCCATGGTGTGATTTTTGACTCTTAATCCCAATCTTTTTGTTATCCTGCTAAATCTGCTATGGTAATAGAGTAGACCTTACTTCTGATCATCAGGAAGTGGTTAACTAATCTGACAACTCTGAGGACTAGCGACCTTGGGTGTTGAAGTGCACAGGGAAGGGTGATGGCCCCCAAGTGAATTAAATCCCACTTGAATCCATCTTAATGGAGGCAGCAGTTTCATCAATACTGGGCTGAGGTTGATGAGGACTTTGTGCACCAAAAGGGCTCAGGACCAGAAAGTGACTTGTGGAACTGGATCAGTGGTACAGGTGTCATGCTGAGATGCAGAAGGGAGATGAAAGGCCACTGCATTATATTCTCAGGACAGTCTTCATGACTGATTGCCATGAAGATTGCCTACATTTGGATTCGGATATGGCAGAAAAAGAAGAAGAATCCCAGTCTAAAGGTGGGGAAAGTTACTTTTCAGGACTATATCTCACATTTTCTCCAGCCAGAATGCAGCAGTGCAAAACATCCAGGCACTTTTAAAAACAAAGCAGTCCCTCCCTCCCATTTGGAAAAGTCTCCTTGCTACGCCAAGCTTGCACAGGCCTCCCGCGCTGCTTCCAGTTTTTAACCAAGTCAAGGGTGGAAAAAGGACTGAGAGGGAGAGCAAAAACATTTTGTTGCTTTCCCTTTCTCCACTCTTCTTCCAGGCCAGCGTCTCTCTCTCTCTCTTTTTTGTCAAGAGAAACCATTTTCAGCATTTCACCCTCACAAACCAAGAGATGCCATTGTTAGGAAGGACTGCACATTAAAAAGTGTTCTTGGCTTTGAAGTTTTTTGTGTCGTGATTCTAAACTGAAAGAAAATGTTTTCCTATTACTTAATTCAATCATAGCGAAGAAACTTGGTAAAAAAGCCCATGGATTTTGCCCAAAGTGTGACAGAGTCGCCTTTGTGTTTGCTTATCCTCTGCTGTCACACAGTTTAATTCGCCTCTCTTTATCTGGCATTCAAAACTTTCTTCAATGACATTCAATAAGGTCCAGAGGCTGGAGAGAGAGAGGAGGAGAGGGAGAGGGGGAGGGAAGGAGAGGGAGGGAAGGAGGAGGAAAGCTGGTTATTCCTCCCCCCTCCCTTCATATTCTTGTTTTTATCTGAGCTGGGGGCACATGCAAGGATAGTTAACCCTTCACTTCCCCAAACCTAGTAACTTGGGGTTCAGTCCCGAAAGCGTACTTTATATGCACCCAGAAACCCAGACATCTCTTTCCTGGTTGAGCACAATTGTGGTTGATAAAGGAACTTACGGGCTGAATGCCAAGTTTGAGCAAGAGAGGCAAGATGCAGAAACTACTCTACTATTACCCCATCCTTCCTCCATTTACTCAGAACCAGAGGAAATCTCCACTAGGCATCTAGTCATTTCAGGGAGATTTTTTAAATCTGTTAGTTAAGTAAGACTTAAAGGTGAAAGCATTTCTTGGTTACCATTTCCTGTCTTTCTAGAGCAGGGGTACCCAAACTTTTTGGGCTGTGGGCTGGTCACATAGTTCAGCGAGCTGGTCATGTGGTTCAGCGGGCCAGTCACGTGGTTCCTCCCACCAGAAGTGGAAGTAAAATCCAGCATGCAATCTGTTTTACAACAGGATGAGATAGATTTTAGGCTGCCATTTTATCTGCTTATCCCAGGGGTGCCCAAACTATGGCCTGTGGGCCAGATCTGGCCCCTGACACCAATTCATCTGGCCTGAGCCGCCGCTTCCAGGAGCGATGAGGGCAGCACAGGCTGGATGAATTGGGGTTGGGGCCGGATCTGGCCCATGGGCCATAATTTGGGCACCCCTGTTCTAGAGAAACAAAGAAAAGACTGAAATGTTCGATTCCAAAATGCATGTCTCTGGAAGGAAATGCTCTCGCCTGATGTCTAGGACTGACATTTTCCTCCCGAGGGTTTGGGTCTGGTCCTTCAGCAGACAGGAAAATGAGGTCCCTGAGAGTGCGATCTGTGTCGATTTTTTGTCACAGAAGAGCATTAACTTTCCAGGAGGAGTCGCGGGGTTTTGGCCGGCAGCAAAGGCCTGCCACCCTGGGTTGCCTGGCGTTGGGCAATCGCCAACTGTTGAATGGCACCGCCAGGGCGCGAAAAGGAGACAGGGCGCCTCGGTTCCGAAGTTGAGACCCTCCCGTCCTTGTCCTTCCCCAGCCCGGGGGGGGGGGGGGATCTCTCTGCTCGCGTGGTCCGTTTTCAAACGACAAACCATCGCTTACGAAATTGCGCATTAAAGAAACAAAACCAACACCAAAACTCCATTGGTCTGAGTGGGAAATTCGTTCAGTCCTTCAAATCAGATACTTTGCATGCAGAAGCGCTGGATCTTGCTCAGGGCTGTAACATACGTCGGGAGTCTTCTACAGCGGATTCTCTTACATTCCCTTCTATATCGGGAGCCTTCGAGATTTCATTCTCTTCCATGGGCGAGAAGAGAAGCGCCAGAGAGGACGGCGCCTCCTCACCCCCCCCCCCGTGTTCTTTGCACGTATAAATCCATTCCTTTCCCGGGCGTCTGGTTTCGCCCCACCGAGCCTAGAAAGCAAGGCTGCTTGTTATCATTTTCTCCACAGATATTGCTCCACGTACAGGCCATGTAAAGTGCGTGTGCGTGTGCGTGTGCGTGTGCATCTGTGTGAGAGAGTGAGCGTGAGTGTGTGTGTGTGTGTCAGTGAGTGAGTGAAAGTGTGTGTGTGTGAAAGAGAGAGAGAAAGTGAGTGAGTGAGTGAGATTGTGTGTGTGAGTGAGTGAGTGAGTGAGAGAGAGAGAGAGAGAGAGAGAGAGAGAGAGAGGAGGAGGAGGAGGAGGAGGAGGAAGCACAGGTGTATTCATATTATTAGAAATGGAAGCATACTTGATTATCATCAACAATCAAGTAACAAACAATGATCAATCAACTTACCTGGAAGTTTTCTAAGAGGATACCAGGCTAGACTACTTCATCTTGGGAAGTTTCATGGTAACCATTCCTCATCTATCTGAAGAAATAGATTAGAATTGGTGAACACTCATCCTGAAACAATTTGGTTGGCCTTTTAAGGCGCCTCCACATAACCTGGAACTACAAAGGTAATGCTACTTCCCACAGCTAGATCTTCCTCTTGCATTAAGTGTATAGCCACAAATATTCTGAAGGGTACTTAGGATTCTGACTACCCCCACTCCGGAAAAGTCTCCCAAGCAGATGTGTTTGGGAGCAGGAAGCTGTGGTGGGGAGGAACATCATCCACGTGTCTGCAGTGACACGCACAAACGAGCAAGATGGAAAGTACCGATGGGATCACAACTACAGTACTCAAATGGCCTCTGCCTGCCCTAAGTAGTCTATCTCATAGTGCAATAGGTCTCTAAGGTGACACACATGATACCTTCCTGGCTGCCTTCATAGGTGCCACATATCTCCCCAATTCCCACAGATATTGCTGGCTCTTTGGCTATAAAGAGATATGAGCACTGAACCCTAGAGTTGGATACAACTGACTTTCAACCAAGGGTGACCTTTACCTTTAATGACTTTGAGTATAATCTCACGTTACTCTTTCCTTTCAGATGTATGATGCTGTGTTTATCTTTTAAATAAGTCACACCATTATTTTACCACTTCAAAGATAGGGCTGGCAAGGAGGAGGAAGTGAAGAATACTATTGGTGGTTGTAGTTGTTGCTGTGATGTGCCATCAATTCATCTTCAGCTTTTGGAAACCCTATGAATGACAAGCCCTCTCCTCAACAGCCCTGCTCAACTCTTGCAAACTCAAGTCCGTGGTTTCTCTCAGAGTATCAGTCCATCACATATTTGCTCTTCCTCGTTTCCTGCTGCCTCACACATTTCCCAGCCTGTTCCAGAGAGTCTTGCCTTCTTATGATATGTCCAAAGTAGGTCAGCCTCAGTTCCTTCATTATTTTTATTTTTTATTTTTTATTTTTTGCTTCTTGACTTGACTTGCTCTAGGACCCACTTTTTGGCCATTTAGGGATCCAGCACCGTATTTCAAATGAATCCACTACCAGTTAGGATTACATAAAATTCTCAGGACATTGTAGACTCCTGCAGTTTACTTTAACTGATGCAAGAAATAGGTACCTCTACAATTGAGCCAGAGGAAGGATTTCACCTATTCAACACCGACATAAAACAGAAGCCTTTGGGGGATGATAGGCATTGTTGTCTAGCACGTTTGTAAAGAGGCAGGTTGAGGAAGGCTGAAGAATAAAACCACCTCTCTCCTTCTTCATGAGCTAACCTTTCCCCTGTGACCTTACCTTTAAATCTCTGGATTTAGCCAGAAAGTTCCTGACGTTTCCGCGCTGGCAGTTCAGTTTTTGATCTAAATAGGACCACCTTGACAGTCAGGTTGTGATTCCTCTCAAGTTGGTTTACTGTACAGTGGTACCTCGCTTAAAGAGCATAATGTGTTCCACAGGATTGCTCTTTAAGCAAGTTTGCTCTTTAAGCGATACACCATTGTAAATGACCAATTGTGGGGGGGATTGTGAACCCCGATTTATTTGTTAAGTGAGTTTTTGGTTGGTCTTATTTGTTAAGCGAAGCAAACATTCAGAGAAAATTCTGCTCTTTAAGGGAGTTACTCTTTAAGTGAAACGCTCTTTATGCGAGGTTTGACTGTACAGTATTTGGAAATAAATTCCACCAAATTGGCCTTAGCTTTCTCAAAACCATTTATAAGGCCATTGGGCAGGAAGCGTCGATGGAGATGAGGATGGTGACTAGCAGTCATGATAATGATGCCACTTTCTGCAAAGTGCAGCTTAAGTATTTGTCTTTGTAGTCCTTCAGTCTTTATTGATGCCTCGAAGTCATTATAAGCAACTGTAGCAGTGGTGAACAGATCTTGGAGCCTAAGCATGTAAGATTGTCATAGAGGTTTGTCTTAACCCTTAACAACAACAATAATGGGACTGTGGAGACTCAGTGGTTAAGAAGCTTGCCTTGTTAGCTGGAATGCCGGCAAGTCGGCAAGTCGGCAGTTCAAGACCCGGGTACTGCATGACGGATTGAGTGCCCGTCTCTGTCCCAGCTCCTGAGGACATGAAAGTAGCCTCATTTGGGTGTCCCCTGAGTGGATATTGTCCCGCAAAAATCCTTTCAACCCAGAATAATTTCTGACACAAAATTATTAACATTAATTACAAGTATAAATAAACTTCATAGATACCTAAAAACATCTTCTCACGTTTATCTTTTGGTAAGTTTATTTTTCTCCCACAACTGTTTCCTCCATTATTTCTGATCGAAAGAGCTTTGATTTAGTCTGGCCAGGTTATTCTGCTATGGTAATAGAGTAGACCATACTGCCAGCGACTCAACGCTGAGCAGCAGGTGGTGGTTAACTATCCTGACAACCCTGAGGTAGCCTTGAGTAGCGAAGTCCACTGGGTAGCCTTGGGTAGCAAAGTCCACTGGGAAGGGTGATAGTCCCCAAGTGGATTAAATCCCAATTGATGGAGGGCAGCAGCTTCATTAATACTGGCCTTGGGTGGATGAGGACTTTGGGTGCCAAAAGGGTTCAGGACCAGAAAGTGACTCGAGGAAGTGGATTAGTGGTACGGGTGTCATGTTGTGATGTGGAAGGCAGATGAAAAGCCACTGCATTATATTCTCATGGATGATCGCTAATGTGGATCCTCAATATTCTGATTCTGATACAGCTGAACAACAGAAGAAGATATTTGATGGTAGGGAGTTAGAGAGTTATCACAGTTCGGGAAGAGATCATCATCAGCAGCAACAACAACAACTGAAGATACACTCTCTCAGAAAGAAGAAGTCAAAGGAATGTTGTGCTGTGTTATGTATGTGTAGGATCTAAAGATCTAGAGCTCTCCAGTTCACTTTGCAAACTTCCAGATCAAGACTTCCTTCATTTTCCAGCTAGGTGTATCGCCTCTGCAAAATGAATGCTGGTGTATATATGGCCACTTGAAAAAATTGAATGAATTGGCTAAGAGGGTAGAATTTTCCATGTGTAAAAAGGACAAACGAAAATCCAGCCAAAGGGGGCAAAATACTTTGGGAGAAAAGGAAGGATAGTCTTATTGAACTTGTTTCAGAGTTGATGAGTTTAGAATGCCAGTGGTGTTAGAAAGTAGCAAGAAGTAGAAAATGAAAAGGCCCTCTTTCGAAACAGAGCTGCCAAGTACTATCCGGTGTTTTACTGGTACTGTATATGGGTTTTGCAGTTAACGAGATACAATCCTAAATAAGTATTCTTAGGATTGTGACATCCTGAATGGGGAACCAAGCCTACTAATCAAAGGCCACTTGCTCCGAAGAAAACGATGTCAGTTAAATATGCTTAGGAGTGGAATGCAGACTGCACTGATCGTAAAGGTTGAACTCACAACCAGGTAACCTTTTGCTGTATTTTGAGCCCTGTCCGACTTCCTGTGGATACACATGCTGCAGATTTCTGCTTCCTGAAAAGTGCACTTTGAGGTTCACTAAAGCGATTTGAGAAAAAGGTTGATTCTTATCGCCAGGAAGGCTTTCTGGTGCCTGAGTTCCAGACCCACATCAGAACCTGGGTTGCTCTGTGCATCTACACCAGGCAACATCCAGAAACACTTAATGAGACCTGCAAGGTTGGAGGCGGGGTTCGGCCAGAAGGAGAGAGAAGAAAGTCCCCTCACCTTCCTGGGCTCTAAGGAAGCAGACGGTGGCCTTCTGGCCTTCTTCTTCTTCCTCCTCCTCCTCAGTGTCTAGGCCAGACATGAAACTGCCAAAATGAAGCCACCTTTTGGGGACTTCATTCTGCAGTTCCTTTCGCCTGACATAGTGTGAGAAAGATTAGAGGTAACATAAGGTTGCTGTTACCTGGGTCCACCAGATTGGGGTTCACAAATACCACAATCTTTGAGGAGGCTCTGTGTGCCCCTGACCCAATGGCCAGCTATCACCACATCTTGTGGCAGAGAGTTCCATAAGCCATTGGAAGAGCTCAGCCTCTTGCCAAAAGCAGACTCTGGTAGACCAAAACAAACCAAAATCTAAAATTCATATTAGTGTAATACTGTACTGTATCTTCCTTTCGCCAATCAAAAGAACACATCCAGATGAGCAAACTTTTTGAGTTTACAGAGAGACATCTTCTTTAAGTGCCATATCCATATCCGAGGAGGCTTTTTGTGTGGACCCCAGGATCCGGGCTGATCCGGCCCAAGGAGAAGAGGAGAGCAAGAGGGGCACAGCGGCCAATGGCCCGGGCGGCCGACGAAGGAGACGACAGAGGAGCCAATGGAACGGCCGTGGGGACGGAAGAGGGGAGGGTGGGGGAAACGGGGTGGGGAGCGGGGGGGGGGAACGTGGGTGGGGTTGACAAGAATGGGGACCATTGTGCCTTCCCTCCGGCGGGCGAGGGGTACAATGGGGGAGCGTGCGGCGGCGGCGGCGTGGCCAAGGCGCCCCCACCCCACCCCAAGCCCTGGTGCGGGGGCCCCGTCCGCTCCCGGCTCAGCCCGCGGCGTCACATGGGCCCCGAGGGGGCTATTTAAAGCGGGCATCGCCGCCCTTTCAGCACCACTGGCGCTGGTCAGCGCCCCACGAGCAACAGCCCAGGCAACGGGGCGGCGACTCCCCGGCTGGACGGGGCGGAGGGATGCCGCGCTCTTTCCTGGTCGACGCGCTGGTGCTGCGCGAAGGCGGCGTCGGCGTCGGGGGCGAGAAGAAAGCCGGGGGCGCCGCGTCCGCCGCCGCCTCGGCCTCCCCGCCGCCGCCCCCGCCGCCGCCGCTCTTCCCCTACGCCGTGCACCCGTCGCACCCGCTCCACGGGCTCTCGGCGGCGCGCAAGGCCGGCCTGCTGTGCGTGTGTCCGCTGTGCGTGGCCGCCGCGTCCCAGCTCCACCACCACCCGGGGGGACCCCCGCCGCCCCCGCCGCCCCCGCCGGGCCTCCCGCCGCTCCTCAAGGCCTCCTTCTCGCCCTTCGCCTCCCAGTATTGCCCGTCGCCCTTGGCCGCCCGGCAGCCTTCCGCAGGCGCCCACCACGCCTCCGCCCTCTACCCGGCAACCTACCCGCTGCCCGACCCGCGCCACTTCCACTGCCTCTCCGTCGGTGAGTCGCGGGGGTGGGGCGAGCTGGAGATGGGGATGAGGGGGGGGGTCCGGGGGGGGGGGAATCCCGGGGAACGTCGGTCTTCTACATAGCTGAGAAAGTTAGTGGGTGGATAAGGCGCACTCGGAGCCCTTAGTTAGTTCCTCAACCAGGATGACCAGGAGTATGTCCAGTAACTTAGCTGTATTTCTAAAAATGGAACCAGAGAGGCTACCCAGGTAAGCCAAGGGCCATCTGCCTGCACCTGGCCTGGAAGGGGTACCAAAATCCCAGGTGGGGCTTCGGTCTCCTCTGCCAGACATTCTTAGCACCGGCATTTGTGTGCGTATTCTATTCTTAGACTTGGAAAATGGTGCCACAAATCAGCATCCACTTGGCTGCATGCTGCTGCTGCTGCTGCTGCTGCTGCTGCTGCTGCTGCTATTATTATTATTATTATTATTATTATTATTATTATTATTATTATTATTATTATTATTATTATTATTATTATTATTATTATTATTATTATTATTATTATTATTATTATTATTATTATTATTATTAAAATCTGCCATTCCATTCATAGACGAGGACTGGTATGAAATTAACAGTTCAAGCCCTAACCAAGGACCCAAGAACTATATGCAGTTCCTAGTAGAGATGTTTTTTAAGAGCTAGGATGTTCAGGTCCAATAGATCCAACATTTCCAAATATTTAGGGAGTCCTTTAGCTATTGCTCCAAGGGCTCCTGTCGCTGTGGGCAC
Organism: Furcifer pardalis; assembly: GCA_030440675.1. NCBI lineage: Eukaryota > Metazoa > Chordata > Lepidosauria > Squamata > Chamaeleonidae > Furcifer > Furcifer pardalis. The sequence continues at coordinate 94,722,396 of CP126895.1, read as the reverse complement.
AACAGCATCTTCCTTCCTTCCTCCTCCTCCTTCTCCTCGGCTTGCAATGAAATGCCATTCTAATAAGCCAGTTGAGATTCCGGGCATAAAAGTTGTTTAGGACCAGATCGTCTGAGTAGAGAGGGATTGAGAAAAGGCCATTCGTCGCCTTTGGACAGTGTCCTCAAATAAAGCGCCCGGTTCCACGCTGGATCTTAGCGTTGGAATGAATGGAGACGCTCCGGATGGAGGACTTTCGAAGTCAATCTTTCCAAACGGCAAGTTGGAGCATGTCAAGAGTGCAGGATTGCAGGCGTCGAATCTGTCTTTTCTAAGAAGGAAACCCCCACAGGATCCAGCGGGGGATGGTCCGAGTCAAGCGCACCAGGCAGGAAACACCTGCCCCACAATGCACTCATTATGGGGCAGATACGCACCTGTCGCCTCCGCCCTGGCTCCGCTGCGAAGGAGGGAAAGGTTCTTTCCACCACCCTTTGCGGGACTGTAAATGTCGGTCCCTCCGGGAAGGAGAACACAAGCAGAACTGCTAAGAGGTCTTTTAGGGGACGATAGCAGTGGCTTGGCAGCTGAGACGCCGAACTTGACGACTGGAAGGTCGGAAGGTCAGCAGTTTCAAGACCCGAGTGCTGCGCGACGGAGTGAGCTCCCGTCTCTGCCCTACCTCCTGTTAACCTAGCAGTTCGAAAGCAAGGAATTGCATAAGATAAATAGGTACTACTTCGGTGGGAAGATAAAAGCGTCCGCCCGCTCCTGTGCCTCCCACATGACCACGGAAACGTCTGCAGACGCAGACAGCGCTGGCTCTTTGGCTATAAATTGAGATGAGCATAGAACCCTAGAGTCAGATACGACTGGCTTTCGAGCAAGGGCAACCTTTAAATTTCCCTACACCTCCGTAAATCTCCCAACTAGTACCACCAACGATCAGTTGAGTTTTTAGGAAACCGGCGCTTTAGGAACCCGCTGGCTGGCGGCAAGTTGCCCAAAGTTACTTTCCCAAGCGTCCGAGTCAATCCCTTGCGGGACAGGGGAGTGTTTTTTCCTCCCGGGGAATTTGGGGTCCGATCCTGCCTTAACGCTTCACTTTTCCTCCATCCCTTCCAGACAGCACTTCGGGCCAGTTGCCCAGCAGCAAGCGGATGCGCACGGCCTTCACCAGCACCCAACTGTTGGAGCTGGAGCGGGAGTTCGCCTCCAACATGTACCTGTCCCGGCTGAGACGCATCGAGATCGCCACCTACCTGAACCTCTCCGAGAAGCAGGTGAAGATCTGGTTCCAGAACCGGCGAGTCAAACACAAGAAAGAAGGCAAGGGCGGCGGCGGCGGCCTAGGCGGCTCCCACCGTGCCGGCGGCCCCATGACGGCGCATAGCTGCAAGTGCGCCTCGCTCTCCGCCTCCGTCGTTGCCGCCTCGAGGTGCTCCGAAGACGAGGAAGACTCGCCCACCTCTCCTTCGTCCTCCAGCAAAGACGAGAGGGACCTTGCCGTCACCCCCTAAGTGAAAAACTCTGCGTAAAGGACCCTGCGCCACCGACGGCGCGCCACGGCTCCGTGCGCCAAAAGGACGCGCCAGAAACCTCTCCATTCTGTGCAGCGACGTAAACTAGAAGAGGACTTTGGGCGGGTCCCCTGAAACCCAGGGAGCTTGGCAGACTCTGTACATAAGCTTTTCTCATCCCTAAAGCTGTCCGGGAAAAGGGAGTATAATATAATCCCCACCAGAACCAGCTCTCTGCCCCCTTCCGCTCCACCCCCTCTGTTACAATGCGGGTTGAAATTAAGTGTACCTAAAAAATGGAGATGGTCTATACTGTACTTCCCTTCCTTTTCCTCGCTCGCTCTGGAAGGAGGGAGGGAGAAACGAAGGAGATTTGGCTCGTCTTTGTTCGTGTCTGGGGATCCTTCCTCTTGACGGTCTCCAGCCTTCTTCCTTTCCTTCTCTTTCCGTCTAATTACCGGCCTCAAAAGAGTTCCTGCCATATTCAGGGTTATGAGGTCAGTTTTACAGGCGGGGGATTCAGAAGGAGACTCGTAGGGTGGCAAACGCCGGATTAATCTTCATGGTTCTGTCTTGTCCCCATGTCCAACGCGTGAACAAAAGGGTTATTTGGTTGACGTTTCCACCCAGATCCTATAGTGGTGTGTGACTGTACCGTTTTCTGTAATGCCGGGGAAATATTTATTTATTTATTTGTGTACATAGTTTCCTAATAAAAAAATTAAATAAATAAAACGATTCTTTTCCCAGCACTTCCTCTGTAGGAAGAAAGAAAGAGCCATGAAATAATTGCCTTTGATATTGTAGCTATCCAGTCGGCATCATCCGCACTCGGTTTAATGAAGAATGGGCTGAATGTACACACATAACTTTCCCTCACAAGAGAGAAATCAGCATGATTTCCCTTCATTTAATTTGGCTGAATAATGTCCACAGTTTATAGTCCAGTAATTTATCATCCAAGTACTGGAACACATCCATTAAGGAAAGGGTTGACCGTAGTACAGAATCTTCTTATTCTTCTTGTGCCGTATCAGATTCAGAATATTGGCTCTCATCATGGCAATCAGCCAGGAAGACTGTCCTGGGAACAATATAATGCAGTTGCCACGGCAAATGGGCGGCAATATAAATTAGAACTAATAAATAATAAATAATAAATTTGTCTTCCACATCACTGTGTACCTGTACCACTGATCCAGTTCTGTGAGTCACTTTCTGGTCCTAAGCCCTTTTGGCACATAAAGTCCTCATCAGCTCCAGGCCAGTATTGAGGAAGCTGCTGCCCTCCATCAAGATGGATTCAAGTGGGATTTAATCCATTTAAGGACCCTCACCCTTTGGACTTTGCCACCCAAGCTGTTAGACCTCAGGGTTGTCAGGTTAGTTAACCTCCGCCTGATGATCTGAGTTACTGGCAGTAGGGTCTACTGACTCTATTACCATAGAATAGAATAGGCTCAAGTTCATATGCTGCTACATAAGTACACGCTACATACTTTTCACACTGGTCCTCCCATGATGAGAGCTTTCGTTTGCTCTTTGCTTTTAATTTCTATTCCTAAATATGAGTGAACCTCAATTCCAAGTATTTTTCTCTTGATAATAAGCATGATTTTGGATTTCATTTAGTCTTAACATCTCAACCTTCCTCTGAGTGCAGCAGGGAGTAAAGGAGTAAATGAGCTACTACTTAAACATCTCCTGCATATCTAAGTGCTGATTTTATTTCTTTTTTCTCTCTGGACCATCATGATACTCATTTTCTAGTATTTCCAGGAGCAGCCTTGTTGCAGCAAAGACAACCAAAACCTAGTGATCAGCAAGTTTTATTTGCTATAAGCTTTTGTGGGCTTTAGCCTACTTTTCCAGATGTATGGAGACATAATGGGGCTGTCTTGTGCCTTCCAGTTTCATTCAACTTATACCACCCCTGGCAGGATTTTCAAGGTAAGTGGGATATTGAATAATAATTATTGTGTGTGGTCAGGTCAATTCTATCTTACAGTGACCCTTTCTGGGGTTTTCAAGGTAGAGAATATGGAGAAATGGTTTATCATTCTCTTCTTCTGGGAGTGCCCTGGGACTGTGCAGCTTGTCCATGGCTACACAGGCTGGCTCTCCTCTCTGGAAACACAATGAGGAATCAAACTCCTAACATCTGCAACTGCAGCCAGATACCTAAACAACTGAGCTTTCCAGACGGCTGTATTAATTGGGATTTTAAAGGAGTGGTTTTACCTGTTTTCATGGTGGAGCTGGGGCTTGAACCTTGGGATCTTGAGTCTTAGTCCCTCACCCTGTCCACTACACATCTTATAATAGCAGAGAATGGTATTTGGGTAACACTCTAATCAGGCAACTTTCTTCTGTGGTTGTACATGAATACATCCCTGATCCTAAACACTTGCTTTCTTGGAAATAAGGCCTAGTGGTTTCCAGAGATTTTACTGCTCTGTTTTGTTTTACTTTTTAAGAGCTCAAGTTTTCAACATTTCCTATTGCCGAAAATGTTTTCCTCCATTGTTCTGAACCCTGTGATCTTGCTATCCAACTTTTAGAGGTAGGCTTGAGTATTCTAGTGACACCTCTGTGTTCTAAACAAACCCACAAATTAAAGCTTTATTTCCCTGCCCTCCCAAATATATCTCACCCAGTAAAAAAATAAATAAATAAGAGAAGGTAGAACTTTTCAAAGAACGTGGAAGTGCAGATCCCAGCACCATCAACTTCCTTCCTTCAGCACCTGAAATACAGAAGGCTGTAAACATTTCTCTTGGAATATACTTGTCCTTAGATAGTGATGGTTTTTGTTATAATGCACAACTACTGCTGATCACTGCAGACGGTGCCTGCAAAGACGCTTACTCCTTGGGATGCAAGCTATAGCAAACTTAGGCAGCATAATAAAAAGAAGAGACATCAGCATGCCAACAAAAGTCCGCATAGTTAAAGTGATGATCTTTTCAGTAGTCATGTATGAGTGTGAGAGCTGGACCATAAGGAAGCCTGAGCGCAGAAGAATGGATGCCTTTGAACTGTGATGCTAAAACACTTTTGAGAGTCCCCTGGACCGCAAGGAAATCGAATCAGTCAATCATGAAGGAAATCAATCCTGATTGCTCCTTGGAAAGACAGATACTGAAGCTGAAGTTCAAGTACTTTGGCCACCAAATGAGAAGGGAGGACTCACTGGAGAAGATGCTGGTGCTAGGAAAGATCAATGGCAAAAGGAGAAGGGGGCGGCAGAGGATGAGACGGCATCGTTGTCGCAGTGGGCGTAGATCTGGTCAGACTCCGGATGAAGGCGGATGATAGAGGAGCCTGGCGTGCGATCGTCCATGGGGTCGCAAAGGATCGGACTTGACTGTGAGACTGAACAACAACACATTTATGGAAAGGTTTTACCAGTTCCGCATCCCCAGAGAACTTTCACGACTGAGCTGAAATTCGAACCCAGTCACTCCCTCCAATACACTGTACTGGGCATCGAGCTATTTAGTTTACACACGGTTAGCGTTTCCTGCTTCCCACAACGATTCTCCATTTATCTGTAGTGTGCAAATCTGGAAATAAGATACAGTATTCAAACGAATTCCAGAACTTTGTAGCACCTAAAGATGCTCATTAAAAGGAATTTTCACGTTTTTCTTAACACCCTGTTCTTGGAGATGAATCGGAACGTGTGCTCACCACGATTTTGTACTTCCAACGCGCTGGACAAAGTTTTTGCGCATTTCTTCCAGTGCGCACTAGGCGCTTTCCTGCGCCCACGTGTAAACACGGCTTTCTCACGTCTTCAGAGGAGGAACAAGCTGAGTCAGAAAACAGGACATGGGGTCTGGTTGAGCGTTAAAGACGAGACAGACATAGTGCGGCTTCCATCTTTTCTGGGCAGAACCTGGTTCATGAAATATTATTCCCCAATCCGGATACACATGCGGTTTAAGGTGAGATAATAATAAGCCATAACTATAAGGTCATGATGCCCAGAAGTAACGGACAGAAATTGACAAAACGTAACTGATAAGAACAAAAAAAAGGGAGGAAGGAATTCGGGCGAAAAAGTTTCTATACACCTTAATTATTAAGTTTAGATGCCTAGAAACATCAAATTGTTTTTATTTTTAGTAGTAAGCAAACACCTCTACTATTCCGATCTGCAGAGGGTTTCCTGCGTGAAAATAATCTCAGTTGGTCTAATCGCTCTTGGTATTATTTTTTTTTTTAAAAAACCCACCATATGTATCCTTTAAAAAAAAAAACCGTGAACCACTAATATAAGCAGCAACAAACCTTGTTGTGCTCTGAGGGTTTAGTCTCTGGAAACAGGTGCCTCGAATATTTATGGAGATTAACTCGCAGAGGTCTCCTAGAGTCAGCGATACCCATTCCAGAGAAATAGGGTGCACAGTTAGAGCCAAACGTGGACGGATCTCCAGCCAGAGGGAGGGATTAGACCGTAAGAGAAGTTTAGCTGATAAATGCGATGAGCTCTCTTCCTTCGAACGCTGCGTCTTTGAATTACATTTAGCTCTTGTCTTTTCCGTTCCCTGTAACTTCCTGAAAACTTTTCTTTAAAATAACAGGAGATAACTGTAAAGGTCTCCCTTGTTCTAAGGCGCGGGGCTGATCTCCGTTTCCAGCCAAAGAACCAGTGCTGCAGACGTTTCCATGGTTATGTGACAGGCATGACTACTACATGCCGGAGCGCACAGAACGCTGTTTCCTTTCCTGCTGAAATTCAACCTATTTATCAACTTGCAATATCTTACTTTCGAACTGCTAGGTTGGCAGGAGCTGGGACAGAGACGGGAGCTCACTCCGTCGTGCAGTACCTGCCAACCTTTCAGTCGTCAATTTCAGCGTCTTAACCACTAAGCCACCGCAGTCCCCAAAATAACAGTTTATTCAGCTGTAAAACTCCACATTGTAATAAAAACCTTTTCAAGGCCCGCTGAACCTAAGGGTTACTACAAATGCACGGAACTGTCTGTGCTAGTTTTCCATATAAACATCTTCTTGCCATGACCTAAGTTCCAAAAATCGGGGAGGGAGAGGGATCCCCGCTTGGTTTTCAAAAGGAACGCAATCTACTCGCAGGAGGAACGAAGAAGAACGTCCAGAGCATGAGAGATATAGCAAGCAGACCCCTTTGCTTTAACGTCCAGTCGCCCCCCCCCTCCTGCTTTTTGATGCCTGGTGTCGGACAAAGAGACATCCCCTTTTCTCCAAAGTTTGCACACAGACTTTGGCGCCTTTTGAATCCAGTTTTAAAAAGTTGCAGCGCAACATGGATTTTAGGGGATGCAGCATGGCCTGCATTTTGAACCCCACTGTAGCCTTCTTCACAAAGGTGGACTAATTTCAAGGCCTTGGGGTATGTGTGTGTTTTTCTAAACAACTGAAGGGAGTGGGCCCTTGGAAAAGAATTATCCCAACAAGCAGAACCAAGGGTGTAAGATAAATAATATGAGAATCAATAAAGAGAACTGAGATTATGGCAATTGGAAGGAAATAGCATACTGTACTCTAAATCAGGGGTGCCCAAAGTATGGCCCAGGGGCTCATTTTACTTCTGCTTCCAGGAGCGATGAGGGCTTCGTGGGCCGGATGAATTGGTGCTGGGGGCTGCATCCGCCCCCCCCCCGGCCATAGTGACCTGCTCCCTGAACCACATGACTGGCCCACTGCCTGAAAAGTTTGGACACCCTGTCTAGATAGTGAGATACAGGGAACAAGTATAAAACAAGTGACAGAGTTCAAATATCTAGGGACAACGTTTACTGAAAATGGCAATATGGATGAAGAGATTAACATATGGTGCAGGAAGGCAAACCAAAGATTAGGACAGTTAGCTCCACTCTTACAACACAAGGCAATATCAATCGACACAAAGAAGCACCTCATACAAAGCATACACCTGGTGCGGGCCAGTGTCTGTTTAAAAACTGCTTGCTGCCAGATGCTGGGCCCTTATCCACTCAGCCTGAGGAAGGAGGAAACACTGGAGAGGGCTGGTTGCTGATGCAGGAGATGATTGTCCCTTTGCCACAGTTGTATGTGTTGGTCTTTCACGTTTTATTGCACTGTTATTTTTATTGCATTGTTACCTTTTATTGTATTGTTATATTTTATTGTACTGTAATGTTTGATATGTTGTGATTTTGTGAGCTGCCCTGAGTCAGCATATGCTGAGTGGGCAGCATACAAATCGAATCAATCAATCAATCAATATTCATTCCCACCTTATGTTACCAGTGACAAACATGAACATTTGAAACAAAACATAAGCAAAAGTTGATCACCATGGAAATGAGATGTCTGAGGAAGGCTGCTAGAGTGACTAGAAGGAATAAAATCAGGAATGAGGTTATGATGGAAAGAATTGGAACAGGATCAATCTTTCACTATGTACAGAGACAGCAAATAAAGTGGTTTTCCCCTTTGGAGAGAATGTTGTGGAATTCCATACCTTACAAGGCATATGTGGAAAGAGAAAGACAAAGACCATGAGATAGACCCAGAGAGGAAGGTGGAGAGACAGCATCAGAGAAATATTACAAGAACATCCAATGACACCGGTGGAGGTTGTTAGAAGTGTCAGAGCAAGAACCTTGCATCTCCCTCAACACCCAATGGGGAGGAAGAGGAAGAGGAGGAGGAAGAAGAAGAAGAAGAAGAAGAAGGTGGCTCCTCGTCCTGCTGTCAAGGTACCATTGCAGGTTTGTGACTGACCTGTGCCTAAATGAATCTCTAAGACTTCAATAATGAAACCAATCCTGCAGTACTCTTCAGGTTTCCCTGGGAACAGGCCTGATTGCGCTCGTCAGGACTTAGCTTTTGAGCAGAGACAGGTGCCTGGTTTCACTGCTAGTCTTCTTACTGTTTGTTCCCTCTTATGTTTTTATGCTAGCAAGGTGGTTGTCTTCCAAATGCCCTGGTGATTAGGGAGGAATATGTGGGATAATTTAAGAGGTAGGTGTGTGTGTGTGTGTGTGTGTGTGTGTGTGTGTGTGTGTGTGTGTGTGTGTGTGTGTGTGTGTGTGTGTGTGTGTGTGTGTGTGTGTGTGTGTGTGTGGTGCTTCCTGGCATGTAGTATCTGGTGTACAAACTGTAAAACAGCATCTATGGACACAGTTTAGTGTTGACTGAAAAATTGCCCTAAACTGCAGTTTCAGTCTGCATTTCACACAAAGTCAGATAATTAAGTTTTTAAATCTAAGTGATTCAGTACAGCAGTGATGGTCTAGCACTGGCAAAAATAACCCCATTTCCCTGTCTCCTCTGCAAAGGAGAAAGAGAACTGTTTGATTTGTTGTTATCCGGAAGTGGCTTTGCTCATGGAGTTACTTCAAGATACTGTACTGGAAATTGACACTGGAAGGAGCTTTGGCAACTTTGAGAACTGTGAGGCTTGATATTGGTCCATTCCCAGTGAGCGTATGTGCTCAGAATGGACTAAGCTAGAGGGCATTCATGAGTCTGGGAGAACCAGGACCTCAAGGATTTTATTGCATAGCCATTAAAACTGTGAGCCTGCTAAGGCCTGCAGTATCATTTACAGGACAGGATTGTTAAAGTTAAACACATATCCTGCACTCTTTACAGAGTATACTCTGGCTTATTTTCTACTACTACTACTACTACTACTACTACTACTACTACTACTACTACTACTACTACTACTACTACTACTACTACTATTATTATTATTATTATTATTATTATTATTATTATTATTATTATTATTATTATTATTATTATTATTATTATTATTATTATTATTATTATTATTATTAGTGTCCTGGCAATTTAATTCTGCCTTATGGCAAACTGGAGATTTCTAGGTAAAGAATACACAGAATGGTTTTTATCATTCCATCCTTCCATCCTGGGAGTGTGAAATTTGCCCTTAACAGCACGGGCTCAGTGGTGGGATGTCAAAAATTTTACTACCCCACCCTGACATCATCACAGTGTGGGCGGAGCGAACATCATGATGTCGTGGGCAGGACCTAATAATAATAATAATAATAATAATAATAATAATAATAATAATAATAATAATAATAATAATAATAATAATAATAATAATAATAACAACACACACACCTCAACCCATCCACCCACAACACAAACCCGTAAATAAATTAAATAAAAAATAAAATAAAAATTACATTAAAATATACCCACCCACCCACCAAACACAAACCCGTCACTTACCTGTTAGTATAAGTGCCTGGGCAGCACCATGTTGCAAAATGGATATGGTCATCGTACCAGTGCTCTAGGATAATATGCCTTAATGTAAATGTAAAACAGCTGTACTTCCTTAAGGGTTCTCCAATTGGAACAGCAAAGGTGGTTCCCCCTAAAAGCTGCTACCGGTTCTCCGAGACACTGGGAAAAGTTACTACCGGTTCTAGAGAAATGGTGAGAACCTGTTACATCCCATCACTGCATGGGCTGGTACTTCTCCCAAAAGGCAGAGTGGGGAAAGACAGAGTTGGGAATCTAACTCCCAACTTTTGGCACTGCAGCCCAGATACCTAAGCAACTGAGCTATCCAGCCAACTATTACTTGTTAGTTGTCTCTTTAAAATACTGTACAGTAAAGCCCCGACTTACATATGCCTCAAGTTACATAAAATTTGACTTACATTATGATTTTTGCACTAAAACCATGTCCTGATTTACATAACACAATTTCCTATGGGATTGCTTTGAGTTACATAAAAAATTCATTTTTCCTATGGGATTGCTTTGAGTTAAGTAAATACCGATTTACATAAAAGTCTAATGAACATACTTTTTACATAAGTAGGTGTTTTACTGTATGTGTGTGCATTGATATAACTGAGTAAAGGATCTGAAAAGAGAACTGAAGCTTTTGAAATGTGGATCTACAGACGGCTGCTAAGGATATCATGGGTTGACCATGTGACTAATGTAGAAGTGTTACACCAGACAAATAAATAATAAAAACTGTTTTAGACCATTAAGCAAAGAAAGTTCCAATACCTTGGTCATATCATGAAGACCAACATAAAGTATAGAATCCTCCAACTTGTTCTGCAAGGAAAGATCCCTGGGAAGAGAGGCCCTGGATGTAGATGGACTTCATGGCTGAAGAACCTGAGAGACAGGTGTGCAGAACTGTTCCAAGGCGTTAAGAACAGGAAGACTATCACCATGATGATAGCCAATATCTGGAATGGATACGGCACCTGAAGAAGAAGAATTAGGCCTGAATTTCGTATACTGTACAGTTCTCTGCATAGAACAAAAACATTTTTGTCTGTGTACAAGATTCTGATGGTAAAGTAGAAAGAACATGGGATATTGCCATGCAAATAAGCCTTTTAGCACTGTTTTGACAGTATTTTGGAACAGCGGACAAATGAACAAATGGCTTCATGAACAAATGGGTTATCATAGCTACTTGAGTGCTTTGCCTCAGCCAGAGCTCCAACCTGAGCAAACACCAGAGGATCCACATGGGGAGAGGGAAGCCCTACACCTACACCTGTGTTGAGTGTGGGTGGAGCTTTGACCTCAACAGGCACCCTGCACACCAGCGAGTGGCCTTACAAGTGCATTGAGTGCAGGGAGAGCTTCAGCCAGAGAAACATCCTGAAACTCCACCGGAAAACTCGCACGAGGGGGGGGGGGTGTAGCTCAACAAATGCCCTGAGTGTGGGAAGAACTTTAGCAACAGCAGGAAACTCAAAGTCCACCAGAAGTTCCACAGAGAAGAGAAACCCTTCAGATGCACCCAGTGTGGAAAGAGCTTCAGCTAGAGCAGTGGTGGTGAACCTATGGCATGTATGCCAGAAGGGACACTCAGAGTCCTCTCTGTGGGCACGTGCACCATCATCCCAGCACAGAGTTCGTCCTGCCCCTCTCCCCAACAGCCCAATGGAAGCGCTTCCTCCCTCTCCCAGCACAGAGTTCTAATGGATGCTACAATTGGAGAGCATATTAATTCATCTCTTGAAGGAAGTGCACCTCCTGAAGAAAACAGTGCTTGCCACTAGGTATGCTTACAAGGGGACATCCTTTGTTCATACAGGGTCCTAAGTTGAATTGTGGTCATCCCACAGAACAAGGCTAAGAAACATCAAGTGGGGAGACTGTACAGTATTAGTGTGTTGTAAGACAAACAGGGACTGCAGTGGCTTAGTGGTTAAGATGCTGAACTTGATGACTGGAAAGTGGGAAGGTCAGCAGTTCGAGACTTGAGTGCTGCATGATGGAATGAGCTCCCATCTGTGTCCCAGCTCCTGCTAATATAGCAGTTTGAAAGCCAGTAATAGCAAGTACTGTAGATGCATTAGACTGAGTGAGACTATTTGTCAATATTGGTCAACTGTCAGGAGTGCCAGACTGGTAGTAGTTATTCAAGAGTATTTAGGCACATTTCTTTCCAAGCTCAACCTGGAGAACTCTGTCATTTTCCTGAGAGTCCCCCATCTACGTACAACCAGACCTTTCTTAAGCCAGACAAAATTGGTTTGATGTGATTGGTGTGATGGAACTTTAATTTATTAGATGAGCAACCTGCCATTGTGAACTACATCCATAGACCTACACATGGATGGAGGGGAAACTGATTTTAAATAGTGAGGTCGGAGGAAAATGAAAAGCATAAATTGCAGATCGGACAAACGTACAGTATTGTTAAAACAATTCCAATGATAATACTGTAGTACTGATACTCAGCACAACCCCCACATGTGTATTTAAAAACAACAACAATGCCTTTCAAGCCATAGGGCACAGTTATTCTGAAGTTACTTTGTTCAAAAAGTGGCCACTTTATGGTCAGGCAGTGTGGAAAGTTTGGAGAGTTCTTTAATACAGCCATTTCTGATGGGGCAGTGGCGTAGCGTGAGTTTCAGCCACCCAGGGCATAGGCCAAATTCTCCACCCCCTTATTTAGGTATGTAAATCCCCAAAGCTCCAAAATTTACAGAAATTCATTGTGAACAATTCGAGCACAAAATAAAACATGGGTAATTACCTCAAGGCAACTAGTTAGGAAGTCCGGGAAGCGGCAGTGAAGTCCTGCCACCATAGTGGCCTTTTGTGCCCTGGCCTGGGGTGGGGCCCAGGACGCCGGCGGTGGTGGAGGGTCCCAGTCCCTGTCCCCATAGCGGCCTCTTCACCCCAGCTGCTAGGAAGTCTGGGGGCGGTGGTGAAGTCCTGCCACCATAGTGGCCTTTTGTGCCCTGGCCCGGGGTGGGGCCCAGGATGCCGGCCATTAGGAAGTTTGGGGGTGGGTGGGGGTGGCAAAGTCCTTTTTATTGTGAAATTTTGCTGCCCCCAAAAAGTGCCGCCCAGGGCTGCCCTCCCCCACTGCCCCCGGTACGCTACACCACTGTGATGAGGTTTACTGGTGTGTCCATCCATTCTTTTACTGAAACTAACCAAGAAAGAAATCTTCAGATCTTCAAGAACCTCAGCTCATCAGAGGAGAGTAACCAGTTCACACTTATTCTTCATTCTTGAATGAGGGGGAGGAAGAGGAGGAGGAGGAAAGCTGTCCATTGAACAAAGTTTCAGGCCTGAAGCTCCATCTAGCACAGGGGTGCCCAAACTATGGTTCATGGGCCAGATCTGCCCCCCCCCCATGCAAATTCATCCTGCCCGCAGCACCCTTGGCACATTTTATTTCCACTTCTGGGAGTGATGAGGGCAGGATGGGCCAGATGAATTGGTGTTGGGGGTTGGATCCGGTTCAGAGGCTGTAGTTTGGGCACCCTGGTTTAAGCAGAGAAAATGGCAGCCTAAAATCTATCTCATCTTGTTGCAAAACCACATGACTAGCCTGCTGAACCACATGACCAGCCCACTTTTCTATTAATTATAACTGTAAATGGCCTAGTACAGTGGTGGTGAACCTTGGCACTCCAGATGTTCTTTGTCTTCAATTACCAGGAGCTCAAGTCAGCACTCCTGCTGGTGAGGGCTTCTGGGAATTGAAGTTCAAGAACATCTGCAGTGCCATGGTTCGCCATCATTGGCCTAGTGTCATCTCTAGCTATACACTCATTCCCATTGTGGTAAAAAGGACCTTATTTTCACTTGGCCCATCTGATAAACTGTCAATACCAATATAGAGGTACCTGTATTCCCTCCAACAGAAGGCAGACAAAATGGTCCAGGACCATCAAGTGCCAGGCAAATCCAGATGTAAGCTGCAAAAAGAAGTACATAAAAGAGGAAGACTGAATTCCAGTCTAAAACAACAAGAACATGGTTTAGGAAACCCTTCTTTCTTGCTGGTCTTTTATTGCCTTTGGCCCTACTTTGTTCTATTATTTTGTCATGGATGACTGCCGAAAAGTATTTCGCTCTGCAGGGCAAGATTCTGGCTGGACCTTCTGGAACTCACTCAAGAGCTTTTGAAATGAAGTGGTTAAGATGCTGAACTGGAAGGTCGGTGGGTCAGTAGCTTGAGACCTGAGCCCTGCACAATGGAGTTGAGCTCCTTGTCCCAGCTCCTGCCAACCTAGCAGTTCTAAAGCAAGAAATTGGAAGTAGATAAATAGGTACCGCTTTGGTGGGAAGATAAACTTCGTTCTGTGCACTCTGGTGTTTAGTCATGCTTGCCACATGTTCACAGAAATGTCTGCAGACACAGACAGTGCTGGCTGTTTGGCTACAAACAGAGATGAGCACTGAACCCTAGAGTTGGATACAACTGGCTTTTGAGCAAGGATGACCTTTACCTTTACTAGGAAGAGCAAAGAATAATCGAATATGGGACTGTTTGAGTATGGGATAAACGTTCTGCAACAATGGAGCGATTCAGTCAATACAGCATTTATGTGAATGCAATTTATGGTTCACCATGTGTACAAAAGAAGAACTAGCAAGTGGCAGAAATAATACTATTGAAGCAGCAAACTTCTGATTTAAAATAGTCTAATTATTTTAACATTTTAATTTGTTTACAAATTATTTATATTTCATATACAGTCAAACCTTGCATAAAGAGCGATTCGCTTAAAGAGTAACTCGCTTAAAGAGCAGAATTTTCTCTGAATGTTCGCTTCGCTTAACAAATAAAACCAACCAAAAACTCGCTTAACAAATAAATCGGGGTTCCCAATCCTCCCCACAATTGGTCACTTACAATGGTGTTTCGCTTAAAGAGCAAACTCGCTTAAAGAGCAATCCTGTGGAACACATTATGCTCTTTAAGCGAGGTACCACTGTATGTCAATAATTTAAATTGTGCAATAAAGACAGTTGCACCAATGTAACTGCAACAGTAAGAACCACATTGATAAATTGCTGCTAGTTAGCAAATAGATGCATATATCGATCACTGTGCACCAGTCATATGAATTAGAGCATAATGAGGGGTAGAAATGAGAACTTATTAACTAGCAGGAATTTGTCCCTGCATTTACACCATTGCATCTTGTACAAGTGTCTAGTCATGGCTGCCACAAGTCCATGGATATGTCTGCAGATGCAGACAGTGCTGGCTCTTTGGTTGTAAACAGAGATGAGCAATGAACCCTAGAGTCAGATATGACTGGCTTTCAAGCTAGGGAGACCATTACCTTACCCTTAGTCTGCACACTGCTGTAAGCCACATCTCTAGTAGAAGCTTTCCTCTAAGCTCTCACTGTCATTTCCTTTCTCACTCCCCCCCTCCCCAAACCTGAAGAAATAAAAGTTGCCAGTCCTCCATCAAGTCTGATCTTACAAATCACATTTCAGGCTCCTCTCAAAGACAGGGAGTGGGAAAGGCAGATGAAGAATGTTCAACACTTTGAGATGAGTGCAGGGCACCACTTCCAGCCAGAAACTTTATGAGGTTCCAGACTGGTGGGGTGAGGAAAGAGAAGTAGAAAATGCTCAGTCCTTTAATGCCACTCTTTCCCCAAGTATCCTCCCACAGAATTGTCTCCAGACAGTAGCTTAGCAGGCTGCAAGATGGTGGTTGCTTTGGGCAACCCAACTGGGAAAAGCCAGCTATCTGAAAGTCTGCCTTCACCCATGATGATGATTTTGTGCCAGAGATTACTGTGGGTTGAAAGAATTTTTTAAGGGAATCAAATGCCAGCCTTCCAGTCTCCAGCTCAGCATTTAAGCACTAAGCCACCGGAGGAGCTGCACCCCTTCACCCATACAATCTTGCTATGTGCTAAACTTTACCACAGGGCTCCATCTTGCTGCCCATCATTGCTATGAACAAGGTTGGCACACAAATAGACAAGGCCTTTCCAGAACTGCAGTCAAAAATAAGAGCTCCCCTATTCTGAGGGTGGTGTAGGGCCCCCCTACAAATCCCAGAACTTGCTATCCAAAGACATAATTTGCCTCCTCTCTGATTGCAGCACATATCACATAGGCAGATCCTTCTCAAGTGTGGCACCTATCATGCCACGGTGCGGTGCATGTGTGAGACAACTAGCCTGCAGATGCTTCTTAATTTGCCCATCAGGGGCCTGACTTGTGGTCTTTCAGGTAGAACAGAATGGTTAACATTCATTTCAAAATGGAAAATTGAATTCTATGGAATAGAAGAAAAGGTCCCGAGGGTGGAGGGTGCACATGTCAAAGGTTAATGTAGTTACTGTTTAATTGTTTTTTATTATAAACAGCATTCTGTGCACTCCAGTGTCTAGTCATGCCTGCCACATGACCACAGAAACATCTGCAGAAGCAGACAGCGCTGGCTCTTCAGCTTTGAAACAGAAATGAGCACTGAACACTAGAGTCGGCTATGACTGGCTTTCTAGCAAAGGTAACCTATCATAAACATTGATGAAAAATTAACATAGATGCTATATTAAGCAAATATAGATGTATTCCCCTTTAAAATATGTTGTGTTATTATGTTTGTATATGTTTATTATCTTATTGTATAGGTTCTCTAAATGATAAAATAAAAATAAAGGTTAACAAAAACATGGGTGGGTGGGCAAAATTAATTTTCCTACTTTGCCAACCTTTCAAAAGGTGGTTCTACTGAGGATACTCCATAGGGCAGGGGTGCCCAAACTTTTCAGGCCATGGGCTGGTCATA